>JAOPSE010000003.1:31630365-32955778 GCA_029449295.1 Zea luxurians
GCACGCCTGATCCAGGACTAACCCGTTGTGCCGCATTAAATACGGCTGGCACCGAGCCACAAAGTGAGGGTCGATCCAACTTCCACTCATGACCTAAGAGCCCCTAGTCCTGCGACCCACTCATGACCTATTGAGCCTAGACCTGAGTGCATTGGCTGCCTGCAGGACCCGCAACACCACGGGATGCGCCGAGACCGAGGCTACAACGGCTAGGGTCGGCACGACACAGAGACGACAATGATGGTGCTAGATCTCTTCGCCGCCCACGCCACCCGTCATAAAGAATGCGACTACAGAAGCATAGATGATCGAGACACATGCGGACAAACACAACTTTACCAATGTAGAACCTCCCGTTTTACCACGATGCAGTAGCTCCTTCCTTGGGAAGCTACCGGTAGCCGACCCTCACATTGGCCTATAAAAAGGAGGAGGTCAGCTAGAACAAGGGAGATAGACGAACATACATACATGCACATGGACGACGAGACCAGAAGACCTAGAGGCCGGAGCCAAGGAGCAAGCCACCACGACGTGTAAGGCTTATCAGAGAGCACCAGTCCTATAGTCTTTAGGTCTAGCCATACATAAGAGACTTAGGAGCTCCTCCCTCTCTCGCCCGCTTGTAGCCCCTACTACGAGCTTTGAGCAACAATGTGACGGTAGTGCGAGCCACAAAAGGCTGGATGTAGGGACGTTCTGCTCGAACCGGTATAAATCTTGCGGCCACCAAGCACACCATCTGGACAATGGAACACACACATACAAATTTACTTGTCGGAGCTAGTTCGAAAACCGACAGTAAGTGCAAAAAAAACATAAGAGAAGTATCTTGGTGAATGAACGTTTCTAGCAGAGTTATCTAAGTCTAAGATATGGTTCCACTAAACAACCCATATAAATGAGTCGTATCTTAAGTGTTTAGTAAATAAGGTACAATACTAGATAAATTAGATTCTATGAACGTGTTTCTTAGATGCGTGTAAGTGGTTGAAAAACTGTAACATAGTATCTAGTTTCTAAATACCCTAATATCACTATGACTCTCGGTATTCCACGTGAGCCTTGAAATTAATTAGACCCATTTATTACAATAAAATGTATATTACGATTGATCGTCTCAATTTATTTAAAGAAAACTATTCACTACCGGAATCAGCTTCTTTGCCGTGTGTCTGAGACACACGGCAAAGGCTATTTTACACTCGGCAAATGCTTTGCCGAGTGTAACACTCGGCAAAGAACGCTCGGCGAACTGTGCATCGGCAACAGCATCTTTGCCGAGTACTTTTTGTCGGGCACTCGGCAAAGACTTTGCCGAGTGCCATTTGGCACTCGGCAAAGAAAAGTCACCGTCACGGCGCCAAGTGACGGTGACGGATCCTTCGCCGAGTGCCCACGGCGACACTCGGCAAAGGAGGTTTATTTGCCGAGTGTCTGGTGGACTGGCACTCGGCAAAGAACCCTCCAGTGGGCCCCTTTGCCAGTCCCTTTGCCGAGTGCCTTGGCAGTGGCACTCGGCAAAGACATCTTTGCCGGTTCCCAGGTTTCCTTCTTTACCGAGTGCCATTTTCAGCACTCGGCAAAGATGTCTTTGCCGGTTCCCAGGTTGCCTTCTTTGTCGAGTGCCATTTTCAGCACTCGGCAAAGACGGCTTTACCGGTTCCCAGGTTGCCTTCTTTGCCGAGTGCCATGGTCAGCACTCGGCAAAGATGGCTTTACCGGTTCCCAGGTTGCCTTCTTTGCCGAGTGCCATGGTCATAGCACTCGGCAAAGAACCCTTTGCCGAGTGTTACACTCGGCAAAGTGACCAGGATGTCCCTTTTTTATTTGTTTTTGCTGTTCCATCCAAACAAACAAAAGATATATATCATTCACATCACATTATATATCAATCGCATCACAGAATGAACACATTTATCATCAACACCATATATATCACAAAGTGTCACTAATATAAGTCTCACAAATATAAGTATGTGTATTTACCAAGTCTGGATCACTAGCCAAACATCACCAACCGTCACATATATATCACAAAGTGTCACTAGCCAAACATCACCAACACTCACAAGACCAAGTCTGGATCATCAATGAGGTGGGCATCTGGACTGGTTCGGCGAAGGGCTGGACGAAGCATGAGGGTTGTTCGACGCCGCCGATTGACCCTGCATAGAGAATAGATTGTATGTGTGAGAACATATGAATATATATCATGCAGTACTAAAATTTTGATACTCACAGGAGTAGTGAACTCAGCAAGGTCAGTTGCAGGGAACAACGGAGGTGGTGGAGCATGACCCTGTGCGGCGCCAAGGCTCTGCATGTACGCGAACATCTCCGCCATCCTCTTCTCCAGCTCCTCACGTTGCCTCCTCTCATCATCTAGCTGAGTCTGTAATATTTCGCCCTAATGTTACGATAATGCAAAGAGAAGATATATAAAAATTAATGAACGATGAATAGATAAGGAATAACCTGGAGTTGCTGGATACGATGCTGTGAGGTGTCCTGCCGAGGTCGTATGGCTGGGCTCGCGCTCGTGCTCCTTGCTCGCACCTGAGAGAGAGTGGGAGTGGAGGACGAGTTGATTGCTCCGTCGGCAATCCAGTACCGCCCATGCCTCTTGCCTCCTCCGACCCTCATGAGGACATCTCCGTCGATGTCCTCGGTCCTCGGATCGTAATCTGGCCCATGGACCTCCTTGGCCATTGCGGTGTACTCACTGAGTCGGCTGTGGATGGCGGGGTTGGTGTACGCCTCGGGCCCGTCATCCGGGTTGTAGGTGACGTCGGACGTCGCCTTCCCCTTGTGGGCCATGGCATATGCCGAGAACGTGGAGCAAGGCGCGCCACCATGTGCCGCCGACTGCGAGAAAACCAACGATATGGTTAGAAATCATGTCTAATCGAAAGTTATATACCTAAATAAAAAAGAGCGCGTACCCATGCTTCCGCGTATTTGCCCAGGCTGCGGCTGCCTTGATGGTGGGAGGGACCTTGCATCAGCAAACGCCGTTCCCGGCTAGCGTTGTGCGCCTCGTCCCACTCAGCCGAGCACCACCTCTGCACCATCTTCTCCCAGCACTCAGGATGCGCGGCGCACCAATGAGGAATCATCTAAAAAAATATAAGTACACCGCATATCAGAAGATAAGAATAAGCATATTTAGTACCAATAATAAAGTTTTGTATTTACCTGCAAGTACTGGTCCGCAGTCAATGACATGGTTCGGGCGTCCTTCTTGTTCACCTTCTCCCCAAGGACGGAGCCGTGGTAAGTGACGATGGCCTGGATGCGCGCCTCGTAGTGCATGTCCACGACGAGCTTCTTACAGCACGTCGTAGACACCACATCCGCCCTGGCCTCGTATCCAGCATCGCACCTGAAGAAATCCTACATACAAAGACGATGCATCCATACATTATTTAAAGAATATGCAACAAATGCGACTTATTAAACAATATAGTGCGAGGAAGACTTACCCACAGCTCTTGCTTGACCCGCTCCGCCTTGTTGTTGAATTGTCTGCCGACCCGATCTACTGCATCGGGGGCGACGGCGTAGTGGTCGAAGGTGTATGCTGGGCTCGTCACTCCGGCGTACTCGACAAGCCCAGGGAAGTGTTCCCGGCATAGAAGGCCGAGGATGCCATTGGGGTTGCGGCCGTGACCCCCTGCAGTCTCCAAAACCATCCAAGACCTGTCGAAGTGATTAAGATGAAGTATTAGTTTCTATTATTAATTTGAACATATAATATGAAAAAGCAGCAACAACATCTAAAGTTACCTACCTCTCTCCATCGGGTCGTATGAGCGGACGTCTGTCACGAAGTATGGGTCGCTTAGGTAGGCTCGCGGGACCTCGCAGGTAGATACTCCTCGAACCTGAGGAGCCAGAACCTGAGACGTCCTGCTGAGCGGCGTCGTCGTCGTCGTCCTGCTGCGCCGCATCGTCGTCGTCCTGCTGTGCCGCATCGACAGCGGCTTGCTGCTCCACCTGCTGCTGTACGGCGTCGTCCTGCTGCGCCTCCTCCTCCGTCCTACGGGTGCTCCTCCTCCCCCTCCCCCTCCCCCTCCTCGTCCTCGTCCCACCGCCCACCATCTTTGTCCAACAACCTGCAATTAAGAGTAAACAATTAAGCACAGATAAAAAAATATGTATTTAGAAACATATGCAAAATAAATGAAATATAGCATTACATCGATTAAAAATAATCTTCATATGTGTCCGGGTTAGCCGGATCATAAGTGTCATCATCACTATCAACCATTTCATAGTCAACATCATCTGAAGGCGCAACTTCGTCATTGGCATTGCCTTCAAGTATTTCTAAGTCATTCTCATTTTGCACCTCATCATCCTCGTCATCAACAACCATTTCAATATCTACTTCCATTCCGATCGCTTCGGTTAAGTCTATCTCAAATTGCCCTTCGAGCCCATCTTCTTGGAAGAACTCTCCGTCATATGTGTCCGGGTCTAAGTTATAATCTTCATCGTTTGGAACAGGTAATTTAGCGTGCGGTGATACCTTATACACAACATTTGGTTTTCTTTTCAAATATGTTCTACCATGGCCGAGTGTAGTCCGGCGTAAATCCATTCTTCCAAATATGTTCTACCATGGCCTTCTTTGGTTTTCTTTTCCGGTTGTCACATTTGCTGCACGGACAAGGGACTAGGCTAGCTCCTTTAGCAGCTTCGCCATATGCCCATTCCACGAAAGCATCGGTCTTCCTAATCCATTCTGGGGTGACATCATTACGTCGAACGCGGCCCGTGTACATCCACTCACGGTCCTCCATCCTCTAACATATATAACCGAGTATAGTTTAATATAGACATGTAATGCATGTACACTACGTTCCTACCTTCTAATAGGTGAGGATAGGTCCTAATCCCACCCGCGGTTGCGTAGATGGAGTTAGTTTCCATGCTCTACTCCGATCCGAGATAGAATTTCGGCAGCACCTCCCCGCTGTTCTCCGGATACACGTCCTGGCAGGGAGAGTGTACTGTCCGGAGAACAACAGGGAGGTGACGCCGAAACTCTTTCTCGGACCGGAGTAGAGCATGGAAACTAACACCATCTACGCAACCGCGGGCTGTCCAAAAAACGTGGACAATTCGAAACTGATACATTTGTAGATATGCAAAGATCTGCATATCTACACCGTATCACTTTCGAACGGGAGACGCCTAACTGGGTTACGTGATCTACGACCATGATGCGGAAATAGAGGTTATACCTAGGGTGGCGGTGGAGTCAGGCTAGTGGGGCTGTGGCGGGTCGGTGCAGTGGCGACGCGACGCGGTGCAGGCAGACCCGCAGTGGCTAGGAAGATAAGTATCTTCTCTGTAAAAAAGAAACACAAGTCTATTAATACAAAAAAAAATCGACAGCACCTCCCCTGTACGTTGAGGTTTTTAAAACCTGCAAATAACACTAACAGCACGATGGCTGACATGCACACAGTAACAAAAAAATCACCTAAAGTATACACTGCAAAGGTAATAGAGCAATCTAATTAGTGCTGAGAACAAGTGAGCACAAGAATTAAATCCTAATTTAAGGGTGTGTATTAGGATTATCTAATACACATGATTCTAACCTCGGTCTGCGCAGGGTTTTGAGAGCATTTAGGATTATCTAAAGCACATTCAGAGTCATCGTTGCCGAGCTCAACACAAGGTAAAAGCAGCTCCGACTTTGCCAGACGGGCCGCACACGGCCAAAAGAGCACGATGACGCCTATACCTTACACCTGGCACAAAAGGTGGAAGACTACGGCCTACGTTCGGCCGGCGTCGATCGATCGGCCGGCGTCTATGGCCTACGTTCGACTTGCTGCCTCGACGGACGGCCGGCTCGATCTCGACCGATCGCCGGTCGTCGATCGGAGATCGATGGAGTTCACCGCTCCCCCGCCCGCGACCCGGTCGGGCGGCGGAGAGGAGAGGGCGGCTGCTGAGCACAACCAGCACCACCAGCAGCAGCATGCGACGGTGGAGAAGGAGCACATGTTCGACAAGGTGGTGACGCCGAGCGACGTCGGGAAGCTGAACCGGCTGGTGATCCCGAAGCAGCACGCGGAGAAGTACTTCCCGCTGGACGTGGCGGCGAACGAGAAGGGCCTCCTGCTCAGCTTCGAGGACCGCACGGGGAAGCCCTGGCGCTTCTGCTACTCCTACTGGAACAGTAGCCAGAGCTACGTGATGACCAAGGGCTGGAGCCGCTTCGTCAAGGAGAAGCGCCTCGACGCCGGGGACACAGTCTCCTTCGGCCGCGGCATCAGCGAGGTGGCGCGCGGCAGGCTTTTCATCGACTGGCGGTGCCGACCCGACCCGCCCGTCGTGCACCACCAGTACCACCACCGCCTCCCTCTCCCCTCCGCCGTCGTCCCCTACGCGCCGTGGGCGGCGCACGCGCACCACCACCACTACCCAGCAGATGGGCACACGGAACCAGTAACACCTTGCCTGTGCGCCACACTCGTTGCCACTGAAATGAGAGCATCATCTTCGCAACTGTCACTCACACGCTCCAACCTCTCCAGGCCGCCACAACCTAGAATAGCCAGAGTCGATGGCGCCCAGCCATGGCCGTCGTCGTCACCACGCCAGCCACAGTCGTTGTCGTGCCGGTCGTGCCAACCGCAGCCACGGCGAACGGCCGGCGTTCCTTGAGAAAGATGTCGCACTGGACGCTGCCCGGGTGGCTGCAGAAGGGGCAGGATCGGACCTGGAGGTGGACGACGACCTGGACCGCCGTTGGGAAGGCCGGATCTGCGAGCTGGCTAGCCTAATCTAGGAGGCTGGTCGTTGTCTACTGCTCCTCCCTGCTAGCATGGGCGGGTGGCGTGGTGGCTCGCACGACTGACTCGTGGCTGGCCAGCGGGGCTGGCTCGCTACGGCGGCGGCGTGGTTTGCCTGGGTCAGGGGCGTTGGTCGTCGGCGGATCTACGACTGTTAATGGCGCCTTCTGCAGGTGGTGGGTCGTGGGGCTAGGGCCGAACCATGAGCCTCTCCAGCTAGATTCATCTCCCCGCCTCTCGTTTCGGCCTATGGTGTGGGGAGGGCTGGCTGGCTCCGTGCATTGGCACGTGTGGTGGGAGGTCCTCCGGCGAAAGCCATGCTCGCTTTCGGGCGGACAGTAGTGACGCCCGCGGGCGCCAGCCCTACCCTATTGAGGGTGCCGTCTTTAGACCTCTCACCCCCATGCGGGAACCCTCGCCTCGGCCTTCTTGGGGTCTTTCGCTAGTGCTCGACCGGCGTTGGGGCTCTAAGGTTTGGGGCTTCTGGATTGGTGCGTTGTTGGACGACAGAAGGTGACAACGCACGGCGGCTTGGTGGGTGACTTCGGCATGGCTGACCCTTCAACTTTCTCCTTGGTGCTAGCGATCTACGCTACTCTGCAAGGTCTTCGGAGGGATGTCACCTTCTGCCTCGTATGGGATGTGCCGAGGCTTGGCAACGATGGCGCGCCTCGGTCTTATTCCTTGCCGAGTGCCTCGTATGGGATGTGCCGAGGCTTGCTCCCGAGGCTTGTCCCTAGTCTCAATATGGCTCACAAGATCTAGCGCACCCTAGAGAATGTCGATCTATTTCTACTTGCATGATTCAAAGATCTATTTCTACTTGCATGATTCAAACTTAACAAGAATTAAATCCTAATTTAAGGGTGTGTATTAGGATTATCTAATACACATTATTCTAACCTCGGTCTGCGCAGGGAGGATGTCGATGGCCGGAGCGGGGAGTGGCGGAGATGGCACTGCAGGGGCGGCGGTGCTTGGTGGCAGGGGGGCGGCGCTTGGTGGCAGTGGGGGCGGCGGCGCTTCGCGGCGGGGCGCGGCCCGGCGGCGTGGGGGCGGGGCGCGGCGCCCGGCGGCGTGGTGGCGGCGTGGGCGCGGGCCCGACGGCGTGGTGGCGGCGTGGGCGCGGGCCCGACGGCGTGGTGGCGGCGTGGGTGGCGGCGCGGGCCCGACGGCGTGGTGGCGGCGTGGGTGGCGGCGTGGTAGAAAAGAAGAAACGAAGTGAGCGCAGAGAAGAAGAGAGGAAGACGACGGTTGTATTATTCAACGGCTTTGCCGAGTGCCAGATCGCGGGCACTCGGCAAAGAATTTTTTAAAAATTTTAAAGTACATTTTGCCGAGTGCCCGCGATCTGGCACTCGGCAAAGACGGCTTTGCCGAGTGCCAGGTCTGAGGCACTCGGCAAAGCATTTATTAAAAATTTTAAAATACATTTTGCCGAGTGCCGACTGACAGGCACTCGGCAAAACCTTAACTTATTGTTTTTGCCGAGTGCTGCCAGGCTGGCACTCGGCAAAGAGAGTCTTTGCCGAGTGTCTTTTTTGGACACTCGGCAAAGTACATTTTTATTTTTTTATTTTGCCAACCAAAAATTTTTGTGGTATGTTCCTACACTATATAGACCTACATATACCATTTTGGGTCAATTATAACAGTGTTTTCTATAGCTAGTACATTTAGTTTGTTTATTTGAATTTCTTCGGAAAATTCAGATTTGAACTGCAGGTCACTTGAAACTTGGAAAACCGTGCATGCAAAAATGATATCCATGCTACATAGCACAAGTTACGACCGATTTCAGGAGCGGACCGGAAACTTCGAGCACTATGCTCACTCAACATGGCCGTGAACTTGCCATACAACTGTTTAAAAAATTTATAAAACACAAACAAACTTAGAAAATCATGAAACTTGTCCACATGTCATGATATCATATGTAGAGTCTGTGATAAAAAATTTAGAATGTTTGGAGAAAGTTGTGAGACATTATGTGTAGAAACCTAAGAGAACCACACATGAAATCATAGAGTTTCAATGTGGATCTCTTAGGTTTGTACACATAGTGCGTTACAGCTTTCTCGAAACTTTTTCAAATTTTTATCACAGCCTCTACATATGATATCATGACACGTGGACAGGTTTCATGATTTTCTGACTTTGTTTCTGTTTTATACAATTTTTAAACACCTGGATGGCAAGTTTACAGTCATGTTGAGTGAGCATGGTGCTCGAAGTTTCCGGTCCGCTCCTGAAATCGGTCGTAATTTGTGCTAAGTAGCATGGATATCATTTTTGCATGCACGATTTTCCAAGTTTCGAGTGATCTGCAGTTCAAATCTAAATTTTCCGAAGAAATTCAAATAAACAAACTAAATCTACTAACGATTGAAAACTCTGTTAAAATTGTCCACAAATGATACATGTAGGTCTACATAGTGTAGGAACATACCACAAAAATTTTGAGAGACAAAAATAAAAAAAATAAAAATATACTTTGCCGAGTGTCTAGAGATGACACTCGGCAAAGTATGCTTTGCCGAGTGCCTACTATGTGGCGCTCGGCACAGAACCTCTTTGCCGAGTGCCAGCCGTTGACTCTCGGCAAAGACTGACGGCCGTCAGCTTTGGGACGGCCGCTGACGGCCGTTTGCCGAGAGCCCCCTTTGCCGAGAGTTTGACACTCGGCAAAGTTGTCTTTGCCGAGTGTCGCCCTGTGCCGAGTGTTCAGCACTCGGTATAGGTCGCTTTGCCGAGTGCCTAACTTTATCGAGTGCGGCACTCGGCAAAGCCATGTTTGCCGAGTGCCCGACAAAAGACACTCGGCAAAGAATACAACACTCGGCAAAGCCTGCGATTCCGGTAGTGATTATCTGACCGGCTAAACAAAATTATAGTTTTGAAATACACAAATTGCAAGAGTTGCAACTTTGTCAAATCTTGTGTTGTCCATGCCATCACTCCAAAGTCGTCGTCGTAGCAGGTTGGCACAAATATATACGATCCTTAATCTTGTCTGTACGGACGAAAAATGACTTGCTGTCCACGAACACTAATCGTTGATTCACTGGACATGTTTGCTTGTCCGATACAGCGCATCGAACGAAATTGTTGGTCGTTCGGACATAATAAGCTGACCCCGGATAGGATATTATACAGCGAGGACATGTTCGTAGGCACGTAGCCGCGTATCAACTGGTCGAACTATTCCGCGTGCTTTCCATGAGCGACGATTCAACCCAAATCATCCATCTCGCTTCTTGCGGTATGAGAGAAACAAATAACAGTTGAATGAACACAGGAATGAGAACCCAAGACAATACTAATCCTTTATCTCAAAATCTCGAACATGAGCCGTCAAGGGACAAGGGTGGAGGCCGCCTGTTTAATAGAAATGAATTCGACCGATGCACTGTAACACTCTATTTTTGTTTGCTAATGTTGAGCACCATTTTGTGGCAACTTGGGACGGCCGAACAGTCTAACTATGTGGCCAGGATGATCCACGGTTAAATTAACTCGGACGAGAGTCTTTATCCTGCATGTGCTTATCTAGTTAATCAAGCGAGGATATGTTAAGATAAGTCTAGTAATGTGTCTAGATCTATATATACAAAAGAGTACAACCGATTGACGCACAACACAATCGATCTAAATTAATTCTATTGTCATTGTCTTTTATATTTCTTACCCTAGAAGTAGTAGTAATCTAGATCTAGTTTAGCCTCTCCCAACACCATTTTTCATCCCTCTTCGATTCTACGTCGACCAAGGGACGTTCTGGGTGGCCTGTCGACCCTGGGGCACGCCTTGAAACTCTCCTTCCCGACGAGGTCCTTCTTGGGAGGCGACTTCTAGGGTTCTCCATGGAGAAGAAGACGCTTTGCGCCATCGTGGACCATCTGGGCCTCAGGCGCGGACCATTCGAAGTGACACAGGGAGGAGCCACTACTGCACTGAGGTCACATATCGCCCGACTCTAGGCCATGGATTATCTGTGCTCCCGCAGAGAGCACCGCCAGATGGTTCACCCTAGTGTTTGTCCCCAAATCAAAGTCAATAGCTACAAAATTTTCTTTTAAATCAATAACAACATACTACAAATCTTAAGGCAGTGTTCGTTTTGGCAGGGATTAGCTGGGATTGTGGCTCAATCCATGTGGATCGCCATGGTCTAGAAAGTCTTCCAGCTCACATTTGTAACTGTGTTCGGTTGCTGATAATAAACTAGACGGGTTACAATCATATTTGAAAAAAAGATGGTACCCAGTTTTTTACATTGACCCGATTACACCAACGAGCTTTGACTCATGAAAGCCGAAGCAAAGATGTGCCTAAAGCAACTCGTTACAACGTCTATGTAGTGGATTGCGACCAAAGTATCTCAGATGACGAGCCACATGAGGTACATGCTACGAAGTTAGTTTGGCCAACCAAGGCCAAATCTCTAGTTTGTTCCTGTTTAGAGCCGGCTCAGAAGAATCAACAAGAGGAGGTTACGTTTACCTTTAGTGTTACCAAATATGATAAAATATTTGATAAATTACACAAAAGTGATAATATTTAAATGACTCAACGTTCCATCTAGTGACGAACTAAAGGGACACATTTATTGTAAGTGGCATAACTCATTCTCTCACGCCACTAATGACTATAATGTGTTTCGTCAGCAGATACAATCGACCATTAATGAGGACCGGTTGAATTTTCAAGAGATGCAGGTTGACAAGCAGCCTTCCCCTGTCAACCTGATAGAACTTAATGGTAAAAACTATTAGTTTGGTCTAATGCGACCGATAAAGACAAAGAAAAGAGCATTATCATCGACGACCCTTGAGCCCTTGATGAAAACATTAAGATTTTTTTCAGAGAAGTTATGGCAGAAAAGACTCCAGATGGAGGAGAAACAATAAAAATCACTATCAAGATCGTCTACACTAGGCATATGCAAGCAAATGATCAAGCAAAGCCCCTATTCTGCACATCATGGATAGTTCGACACACTAGAGAAGATGGTTCGTCTCTCTGACAGACGGTCCGACTAGCTCTAGTGGACGATCTGGCAACATCCATAAGCAGTAGCAACTACATACCTTCAAACCCTGACGACCCACAATAGGTACGTAGAAGAAAAATACATTTAAAGCACGTAGTTGTTAAAGCCAGCTCCACGTTTGATCAATTATTATCCAAGTACGTCAAGAAAAAAAGGTCGTTTCTCATGTCCGACCAACAAAGCGACCTCATTCGCCTACCATGCGAAGATAGGCTAAGGAAAATACTTCATCTCAGTAGGTAAGGTCGAATAAATTGGCCCAAAACATTGTTCAATCAGTACCAAACACACCAACATGGATGCCTCCACCTTAGTATTCGCCCATGTATCCACCAACTTATCCACCTACTTATACATACCCACCCCTACCATATATGTGAACCCAGATGTGGAGAATGCCCACGATGCACATGCTATTTCCGTGTGGGATGCCAAAATACCTGACTTGGGAGGGGCACCCCAAACTCCTATTTTTGGTAGATTAATGAAAGTCGCCTAGAGGGGGGTGAATAGGCGGAATCTGAAATTTATAAGCTTAAGCACAACTAGAAGCCGGGGTTAGCGTTAGAAATATAATCGAGTCCGAAAGAGAGGGTGAAAACAAATCAACCAAAGAAATAGAGCGGATGACATGGTGATTTGTTTTACCGAGGTTCGGTTCTTGCAAACCTACTCCCCATTGAGGTGGTCACAAAGACCGGGTCTCTTTCAACCCTTTCCCTCTCTCAAACGGTCACCTAGACCGAGTGAGATTCTCTTCTCAATCAAACGGGACACTAAGTTCCCACAAGGACCACCACACAATTGGTGTTTCTTGCCTTGATTACAATTGAGTTGGGAACAAGAAAGAAGGAAGAAGAAAAGTGATCCAAGCGCAAGAACTCAAATGAACACAATTGTCTCTCTCACAAGTCACTATTTGATTGGAATGATCTTTGGACTTGGGAGAGGATTTGATCTCTTTGTTTGTGTCTTGGAGTGAAGTCTAGAGCTCTTGTATTGAATGCAATGGCTGAAAACTTGGATACCTTGAATGAGTGGTAGTTAGGGGTATTTATAGCCCCAACCACCAAAGTGGCCGTTGGGAGGGGCTGCTGTCGAATGGCGCACCGGACAGTCCGGTGCACCACCGGACACTGTCCGGTGTGCCAGCCACGTCAGCCAACCGTTAGGGTTCGACTGTTGGAGCTCTAACAAGTGGGGCCACCGGACAGTCACTGTTCACTGTCCGGTGCGCCTTCTGACGCCTACTCTGACTTCTGCGCGCAGGCGCGCACTGTAGCGTTTCACTGTTCCTTTGCAGACGACCGTTGGCGCGAAGTAGCCGTTGCTCCGCTAGCACACAGGACAGTCCGGTGTCACACCGGACAGTTCGGTGAATTATAGCAGAGTGGCTCCCCGAATTCCCGAAGCTGGCAAGTTCAGAGTGGATCCTTCCTGGTGCACCGGACACTGTCTGGTGGCACACCGGACAGACCGGTGCACCAGACCAGGGCAGCCTTCGGTTGTCTTTTGCTCTTTTTATTTGAACCCTTTCTTGGACTTTGTATTGGTTTGTGTTGAACCTTTGGCACCTGTAGAACTCATAATCTAGAGCAAACTAGTTAGTCCAATTATTTGTGTTGGGCAATTCAACCACCAAAATTCATTTAGGAAAAGGTTTGACCCTATTTCCCTTTCAATCTCCCCCTTTTTGGTGATTGATGCCAACACAAACCAAAGCAAATATAAAAGTGCAGAATTGAACTAGTTTGCATAATGTAAGTGCAAAGGTTACTTGGAATTCAAAACAATATAATTATTTCAATAGATATGCATGGATTGTTTTCTTCTTATTTAAAATTTTGGACCACATTTGCACCACGAGTTTTGTTTTTGCAAATTATTTTGGAAATTCTTTTCAAAATTCTTTTGCAAATAGTCAAAGGTATAAGAGTAAGATTGAAAGAAGCATTTTCAAGATTTGAAATTTTCTCCCCCTGTTTCAAATGCTTTTCCTTTGACTTAAACAAAACTCCTCCTCAATGAAATTCTCCTCTTAGTGTTCAAGAGGGTTTTATAAGTTTTTGAAGACTTTCTCCCCCTTTTTGAAAACACAATAAGATACTAATTTTGAAAACTGCATTTTTGAAAATGGTGGTGGTGCGGTCCTTTTGCTTTGGGCGTATACTTTCTCCCCCTTTGGCATGAATCGCCAAAAACGGATACTTGTGAGTGAAATATAAGCCCTTTTACTTTCTACCCAATGGCGAATAAATAGATATGAGTGAAGATTATACCAAAGTGGAGAATGATGCGGAATACCGGCAAATACCAATGGAGTTGAGTGGAAGCATCGTTTTTGCCGAATACTCCATTTCCCTTTCAATTCTATGACTAAGCATAATAATACACTTGAAAACACATTAGTCATAGACATAAAGGAGATATGATCAAAGGTATATAAATGAGCTATGTGTGCAAAGAATCAATCAAAATTCCTAGAGTCAAGAATATTTAGCTCATTCCTAAGTTTGGTAAAGGTTTTCTCATCTAAAGGCTTGGTAAAGATATCGGCCAATTGATCTTTGGTGTTAATGTAGGCTATCTCGATATCCCTCCTTTGTTGGTGATCTCTCAAAAAGTGATACTGAATGGCTATGTGCTTAGTGCGGCTGTGTTCAACGGGATTATCCGCCATGCAGATTGCACTCTCATTATCACATAGGAGAGGGACTTTGCTAAATTTGTAGCCATAGTCCCTAAGGGTTTGCCTCATCCATAGCAATTGCGCGCAACAATGGCCTACGACAATGTACTCGGCTTCAGCGGTAGAAAGAGCTACTGAGTTTTGTTTCTTTGAAGCCCAAGACACCAGGGATCTCCCCAGAAACTGACAAGTCCCTCATGTGCTCTTCCTATCAATTTTACACCCTACCCAATCAGCATCTGAATAACCTAATAAATCAAAAGAGGATCCCTTGGGGTACCAAAGACCAAACTTAGGTGTTTGAACTAAATATCTCAAGATTCTCTTCACGACCCTAAGGTGAACTTCCTTAGGATCGGCTTGGAACCTTGCACACATGCATACAGAAAGCATAATATCTGGTCGAGATGCACATAAATAGAGTAAAGATCCTATCATCGACTGATAAACCTTTTGATATACGGATTTAGCTCCCGTGTCGAGGTCGAGATGCCAATTAGTTCCCCTGGGTGTCTTGATGGGCTTGGCATCCTTCATTCCAAACTTGGTGAGTATGTCTTGAATGTACTTCGTTTGGCTGATGAAGGTGCCCTCTTGGAGTTGCTTCACTTGAAATCCTAGAAAATACTTCAACTCCCCCATCATAGACATCTCAAATTTTTGAATCATGATCCTACTAAACTCTTCACAAATAGATTTGTTAGTAGTCCCAAATATGATATCATCAACATAAATTTGGCATACAAACAAATCATTTTCAATTGTTTTAGTAAAGAGAGTAGGATCGACTTTGCTGACTTTGAAGTCATTAGTGATAAGAAAATCTCTTAGGCATTCATACCATGCTCTTGGGGCTTGTTTTAGCCCATAAAGCGCCTTAGAGAGTTTGTACACGTAGTTAGGATACTCACTATCTTCAAAGCCTGGAGGTTGCTCAACATAGACCTCTTCCTTGATTGGTCCATTGAGGAAGGCACTCTTCACGTCCATTTGGTAAAGCTTAAAGCCATGGTAAGTAGCATAGGCAAGTAATATGCGAATTGGCTCAAACCTAGTTACGGGTGCATAGGTTTCACCAAAATCCAAACCTTCGACTTGTGAATACCCCTTGGCTACAAGTCTTGCCTTGTTCCTTGTCACCACACCCTGCTCATCTTGCTTGTTGCGGGAGATCCACTTGGTTCCTACAACATTTTGGTTAGGACGTGGAACTAAATGCCATACATCATTCCTCGTGAAGTTGTTCAGCTCCTCTTGCATTGCCAGCACCCAATCCGAATCTTGAAGTGCTTCCTCTACCCTGTGTGGCTCAATAGAGGAAACAAAAGAGTAATGTTCACAAAAATGAGCAACACGAGATCGAGTGGTTACCCCATTATGAATATCGCCAAGGATGGTGTTCACGGGGTGATCTCGTTGGATTGCTTAGTGGACTCTTAGGTGTGGCGCCCTTTGATTTTGTTCATCTTCCTTGTCTTGATCATGGGCATCTCCCTCTTGATCATTACCCTCCTCTTGAGGTGGCTCATCTTCTTGATCTTCTCCTTCATCATCTTGAGCCTCATCCTCATCTTGAGTTGGTGGAGATGCTTGCATGGAGGAAGATGGTTGATCTTGTGCTTGTGGAGGCTCTTCAGATTCCTTAGGACACACATCCCCAATGGACATGTTCCTTAGCGCGATGCACGGAGCCTCTTCATCATCTAGCTCATCAAGATCAACTTGCTCTACTTGAGAGCCGTTAGTCTCATCAAACACAATATCACAAGAGACTTCAACTAGTCCAGTGGACTTGTTAAAGACCATATATGCCCTTGTGTTTGAGTCATAACCAAGTAAAAAGCCTTCTACAGCCTTAGGAGCAAATTTAGACTTTCTACCTCTTTTAACAAGAATAAAGCATTTGCTACCAAAGACTCTAAAATATGAAACATTGGGCTTTTTACCGGTGAGGAGTTCATATGATGTTTTCTTGAGGATTCAGTGAAGATATAACCGGTTGATGGCGTAGCAGGCGGTGTTGACCGCCTCGGCCCAAAACCAATCTGAAGTCTTGTACTCATCAAGCATGGTTCTTGCCATGTCCAATAGAGTTCTATTCTTCCTCTCCACTACACCATTTTGTTGTGGCGTGTAGGGAGAAGAGAACTCATTCTTGATGCCCTCCTCCTCAAGAAAGCCTTCAATTTGAGAGTTCTTGAACTCCGTCCCATTGTCGCTTCTTATCTTTTTGATCCTTAAGCCGAACTCATTTTGAGCCCGTCTCAAGAATCCTTTCAAAGACTTTTGGGTTTGAGATTTTTTCTGCAAAAAGAATACCCAAGTGAAGCGAGAATAATCATCCACAATAACTAGACAGTACTTACTCCCGTCGATGCTTATGTAAGCTATCGGGCCGAATAAATCCATGTGAAGTAGCTCCAGTGGCCTGTCAGTTGTCATGATGTTCTTGTGTGGATGATAAACACCAACTTGCTTCCCTGCTTGGCATGCGCTACAAATCCTATCTTTCTCAAAATGAACATTGGTTAGTCCCAAAATGTGTTCTCCCTTTAGAAGCTTATGAAGATTCTTCATCCCAACGTGGGCTAGTCGGCAATGCCAGAGCCAACCCATGTTAGTCTTAGCAATTAAGCAAGTGTCGAGTTTAGCTCTATTGAAATCAACTAAGTATAGCTGACCCTCTAACACTCCCTTAAAAGCTATTGAATCATCACTTCTTCTAAAGACAGTAACACCTACATCTGTAAAAAGACAGTTGTAACCCATTTTGCATAATTGAGAAACAGAAAGCAAGAGGTAATCTAAAGAATCTACAAGAAAAACATTGGAAATAGAATGGTCAGGTGATATAGCAATTTTACCAAGTCCTTTGACCAAACCTTGATTTCCATCCCCGAATGTGATAGCTCGTTAGGAATCTTGGTTTTTCTCGTAGGAGGAGAACATCTTTTTCTCCCCAGTCATGTGGTTTGTGCACCCGTTGTCGATGATCCAACTTGAGCCCCTGGATGCATAAACCTACAAAACAAATTTAGGCCTTGTTCTTAGGTACCCAAACGGTCTTGGGTCCTTTTACATTAGAAACAAGCACCTTGGGTACCCAAACACAAGTCTTGGAGCCCTTGTGTTTGCCCCCAACATATTTGGCAACTACTTTGCCTGATTTGCTAGTAAGCACATATGAAGCATCAAAAGTTTTAAATGAAAAGTTATGATCATTTGATGCAATAGGAGATTTCTTTTTAGGCATTTTAACATGTGTAGAACGCCTAGAGCTAGAAGCCTCATTCTTACAAATAAAAGCATGGTGAGAAACAAAATGAGTCTTCTTTGCATGAATTCTCCTAATCTTATCCTCAGGATAACCAGCAGGATATAAAATGTAACCTTCGTTATCCTAAGGCATGGGAGCCTTGCCCTTAACAAAATTAGACAATCTTTTAGGAGGGGCATTAAGCTTGACATTGTCTCCTTGTTGGAAGCGAATGCCATCCTTAATGCTAGGGCATCTCCCACTATAAAGCATGCTACGAGCAAATTTAAATTTCTCATTTTCTAGTTCATGCTCGGCAATATTAGCATATAGTTTAGCTATATGATCATTTTGTTGTTCAATCATAGCAAGGTGATCATGAATAGCATCAATGTTAATATCTCTACATCTAGTACAAATAGAGACATGCTCAACGATAGATGTAGAGGGTTATGTAGAGGGTTTGCAGTCATTTAATTCAACAATCTTAGCATGTAAAATAGCATTCTCATCTCTAAGATTGGAAATAGAAACATTGCAAACATCTAATTCCTTAGCCTTAACAATTAATTTATCATTCTCAAACTTAAGGCTAGCAAGAGATTCATTCAACATGTCAATCTTAGCAATTAAACTAGCATTATCATTTCTAAGATTAACAATTAAATCATCACAAACATTTGATTTCTCAACCTTAGCAATTAATTTGGCATTTTCATTTCTAAGGCTAGAAATAGTGTCATGACAAGTGCTAAGCTCACTAGTTAATTTTTCATTTTTCTCTACCTCCTGAGCATAAGCATTTTTAGTCTTAACATGCTTTCTGTTTTCCTTAATAAGGAAGTCCTCTTGGCTATCCAAGAGTTCATCCTTCTCATGAATAGCACTAATCAATTCATTCAACTTCTCTTTTTGTTGCGTGTTAAGATTGGCAAAAAGAGTAAGCAAGTTATCCTCATCATCACTAGAATTACCCTCATCACTAGAGGTTGCATACTTAGTGGAGGATCTTGATTTTACCTTCTTCTTCTTGCCGTCCTTTGCCATGAGGCACTTGTGGCCGATGTTGGGGAAGAGAAGTCCCTTGTTGACGGCGATGTTGGCGGCGTCCTCGTCGGAGGAGGAGTCGGTGGAGCTCTCGTCGGAGTCCCACTCCCGGCAAACATGGGCATCGTCGCCCTTCTTCTTGTAATATCTCTTATTCCTTTTCTTCTTCCCCCTCTTGTCGTTATCCCTGTCACTATCACTAGACAAAGGGCATTTAGCGATAAAATGACTGGGCTTACCACTTTTGTAGCAAACCTTCTTGGAGCGGGACTTGTAATCCTTCCCCCTCCTTTGCTTGAGGATTTGGCGGAAGCTCTTGATGATGAGCACCATTTCCTCGTTGTCGAGCTTGGAGGCGTTGATCGAGACCCTACTTGGTGTAGAGTCTTCTTTATTCTCCTCCGTCGCCTTGAATGCGACGGGTTGTGCCTCGGGTATGGAGGAGGCGCCTTGCTCTATGATCTTCTTGGAGCCTTTGATCATCAATTCAAAGCTCACAAATTTTCCTATCACTTCCTCGGGAGACATTAGTTTGTATCTAGAATCACCACGAATTAATTGAACTTGAGTGGGGTTAAGAAATACGAGTGATCTAAGAATAACCTTGACCATTTCATGGTCATCCCATTTGGTGCTCCCGAGGTTGCGCACTTGATTTACCAAAGTCTTTAGCTGGTTGTACATGGCTTGCGGGTCTTCTCCTTGGTTGAGCATAAAACGACCGAGCTCCCCCTCGATCGTTTCCCTCTTGGTGATCTTGGTCACCTCGTCTCCTTCGTGCGCGGTTTTGAGCACATCCCAAATCTCCTTGGCGCTCTTCAACCCTTGTACCTTGTTATACTCCTCTCGACTTAGAGAGGCGAGGAGTATAGTGGTAGCTTGGGAGTTGAAGTGCCGGATTTGGGCAACTTCATCCGAGTCATAGTCTTCATCCCCTACGGATGGTACCTGCACTCCAAACTCAACAACGTCCCAAATACTAGTGTGGAGTGAGGTTAGGTGATGCCTCATTTTATCACTCCACATGTTATAATCTTCACTGTCAAAAACGGGTGGTTTGCCTAATGGAACAAAAAGTAATGGAGTACGTTTAGAAATGCGAGGGTAGCGTAGGGGGATCTTACTAAACTTCTTACGCTCATGGCGCTTAGAAGTTACGGACGGCGCATCGGAGCCGGAGGTGGATGGCGATGAAGAATCTGTCTCGTAGTAGACCACCTTCTTCATCTTCTTTTTCTTGTCGCCACTCCGATGTGACTTGTGAGGAGGTGATTCCTCATTCTTCTTGTTGCGGGACTCTCCCGATGGAGCCTTCCCGTGGCTTGTAGCAGGCTTCTCGCCGGTCACCATCTCCTTCTTGGCGTGTTCTCCCGACATAACTTCGAGCGGTTAGGCTATTAATGAAGTACCGGGCTCTGATACCAATTGAAAGTCGCCTAGAGGGGGCGAATAGACGGAATCTGAAATTTATAAACTTAAGCACAACTACAAGCCAGGGTTAGCGTTAGAAATATAATCGAGTCTGAAAGAGAGGGCGAAAACAAATTGAAAGGGAAATAGGGTCAAACCTTTTCCATATGAATTTTGGTGGTTGAATTGCCCAACACAAATTATTGGACTAACTAGTTTGCTCTAGATTATGAGTTCTACAGGTGCCAAAGGCACACAGCAAACCAATACAAAGTCAAAAGAAAGGGTTCAAAACAAAGGAGCAAAGTATACCGAAGGCAGCCCTGGTCTGGCACACCGGACTGTCCGGTGCACCACCGGACAGTGTCCGGTGCACCAGGGAGATCGACGCTGAACTTGCCAGCTTCGGGAATTTGGGAGGCCGCTCCGCTATAATTCACCGGACTGTCCGGTGTAACACCGGACTGTCCGGTGTGCCAGCGGAGCAACGGCTACTTCGCGCCAACGGTCGTCTGCAGAAGACATTAAATGCGCTACAGTGCGTGCCTGCGCGCGTAGGAGTCAGAGCAGGCGCCAGAAGGCGCACTGGACAGTCTACAGAACCTGTCCGGTGCACCACCGGACTGTCCGGTGGCCCCAATTGTCAGAGCTCCAACGGTCAGAACCCAACGGCCTGGTGATGTGGCTGGCACACCGGACAGTGTCCGGTGCGCCATACGACAGAAGCCTTCACCAACGGCCATATTGGTGGTTGGGGCTATAAATACCCCCAACCACCACTCTTCAAGTCATCCAAGCATTCACTACATCTCATTCAATCAAGAGCAATACACAACACTCCAAGACACAAATCAAAGCCTCCGATCGAATCAAAGTCCCTAATTCAACTCTAGTTTTTAGGACTTGTGAGGAGATCGACTTGTGTTCTTTTGTTGCTCTTGTTGCTTGGTTTGCTTTCTTCTTTCTCTCATTCTTACTCTCAAAACCTTGTAAGCGAAGCAAGAGACACCAATTGTGTGGTGGTCCTTGCGGGGTCTAAGTGACCCAGGAAATCAAGGAAGGAAGCTCACTCGGTCTAAGTGACCGTTTGAGAGAGGGAAAGGGTTGAAAGAGACCTGGTCTTTGTGACCACCTCAACGGGGAGTAGGTTCGCAAGAACCGAACTCGGTAAAACAAATCATCGTGTCATCCATTCTTATTTGCTTGTGATTTGTTTTTGCCCTCTCTTTCGGACTCGTTTATATTTCTAACGCTAACCCCGGCTTGTAGTTGTGCTTAAGTTTATAATTTTCAGATTCCGCCTATTCACCCCCCTCTAGGCAACTTTCACAAATCAACCAAAGAAATAGAGCGGATGACACGGTGATTTGTTTTACCAAGGTTCGGTTCTGCAAACCTACTCCCCGTTGAAGTGGTCACAAAGACCGGGTCTCTTTCAACCCTTTCCCTCTCTCAAACGGTCACCTAGACCGAGTGAGCTTCTCTTCTCAATCAAACGGGACACTAAGTCCCCACAAGGACCACCACACAATTGGTGTCTCTTGCCTTGATTACAATTGAGTTGGGAACAAGAAGGAAGAAGAAAAGTGATCCAAGCGCAAGAACTCAAATGAACACAATTGTCTCTCTCACAAGTCACTATTTGATTGGAATGATCTTTGGACTTGGGAGAGGATTTGATCTCTTTGTTTGTGTCTTGGAGTGAAGTATAGAGCTCTTGTATTGAATGCAATGGCTGAAAACTTGGATGCCTTGAATGAGTGGTGGTTGGGGTATTTATAGCCCCAACCACCAAAGTGGCTGTTGGGAGGGGCTGCTGTCGAATGGCGCACCGGACAGTCCGGTGCACCACCAGACACTGTCCGGTGTGCCAGCCACGTCACCCAACCGTTAGGGTTCGACCGTTGGAGCTCTAACAAGTGGGGCCACCGGACAGTCTGGTGGTGCACCGGACAGTCACTGTTCACTGTCCGGTGCGCCTTCTGACGCCTGCTCTGGCTTCTACGCGCGTAGGCGCGCACTGTAGCGTTTCACTGTTCCTTTGCAGACGACCGTTGGCGCGAAGTAGTCGTTGCTACACTGGCACACCGGACAGTCCGGTGTCACACCGGACAGTCCGGTGTCACACCGGACAGTCCGGTGAATTATAGCGAAGTGGCTCCCTAAATTCTCGAAGCTGGCAAGTTCAGAGTGGATCCTCCCTGGTGCACCGGACACTGTCCGGTGGTGCACCGGACAGTCCGGTGCGCCAGACAAGGGTAGCCTTCGGTTGTCTTTTGCTCTTTTTATTTGAACCCTTTCTTGGACTTTGTATTGGTTTGTGTTGAACCTTTGGCACCTGTAGAACTCATAATCTAGAGCAAAGTAGTTAGTCAAATTATTTGTGTTGGGCAATTCAACCACCAAAATTCATTTAGGAAAAGGTTTGACCCTATTTCCCTTTCAATTAACACCACCGGTGCAAGTCCGATTGGGCGCTCCTCAATCTAATCACCAGTCAGAGTCCTATAAAGTCTGCCGGAATTCTTGGCTACAAAGGTCGACCAATCCGGCATGGGGCATAGGGAGAAAACTCCCACACCCACATCTATTGAGTCAAGATCAGCTACCAATTCCAAATAAATTAAAAGAACAACCACTGATGATGTCATTAAAATAGGCACAACAGATGTCATTATAAATGGTAATAACGAGGAGCCGATAGCTTTCGGAGAGTTGACAAAAAATATGGAAAAGGATAAGGTTGCTACTACTAATGACAAAATATCTGACCCCAAGTACTCCATGCCCCAATACATTCTCAAGCAGTAGATCCAATAGTTTAATTAAGCTTGGAGTTGAATAGAAGTGTAGTTGAATCGGCCTCCCCTGTTGAACTATTTGTTCTCACAAAAGTTCGAATTTTTGTTAAAATTTCTAGGTGTAGCCTATTCACCCGATCTAGGCTACTTTTAGCCGCACGAGCGCTAGCTCATCGCGCACAAGCGAGACCTTGACGCCATCGTTATTGGCGGCGAGATGTGTAACCTTGGCGCCAATGATGACGACGCTAATAATGATGGCCCCGAGAGGTGTGGAATAACAACTATTTAGAGTAATTCCAAGAGATTAGTTAAAAAGACTAGCTAAATTTACTGAATTATCTACTCTTCAAAATAGACTAGGTAAGTGCTCGTGCGTTGCAACGGGAACATATAATACCATGATAACTTAAGTACAAATATGTGTTATACTATTATGAGAAAAGATTTCATAATCCATTTATGATTCTAGCCATACATAAATTTTGTTATCTTAATCTAGCTATTTCACCAATACATAGTACAATGCCTATGTGTTGCGACGGCACAGTCATATTTGACAAGTGATTCTAGCAACCCATTATCATGGCATGGCTACTATGCATAATATTCACATAAAAGTAAATTCTATTACAAGCATGAATAGAAAGTAACATTATGAGCAATTCATGTATCTTTAATTGCCATACCACATTTTTCTACAAGCTGGTCAGGTTAAGTTTATTTGGTTTATAATGTAACTTAGCAACAAAAATACAATTTAGTACATGGTCACAATTATGAACCTACCCTCTACAGCATAAGCATCTGATACGAACTTCACATTGATCTCAATATCTCACAAATTCTTTGCCAGCAACCAATAACAAATGATGATGTGGTCCACGAATGGCCCCATTCGTACTGTGAGGTTTTTGATGTAGGTTGCCTCGTAGAGCTTCTTCTTCCCCGCCTCGATGGCCTCGACGCTTGACTTGCTCAATCAAATTATTAATAGGTAACCCTATGACTACGAATGCTTCTTGCCAAGCAGACCCTGCAATGAAGATATTCCATTTTATGGGTTTCTAGTAAATACATTGTGAGGTGCTCAATAGCTGTAGAAAAGAAAACACCAAATTCCTCAACAACAACAAAAAGAAAGAAGAATTAACTGAATAGACACAATATCCTGAGGGATCGGGTAGACCGAATTTGACTAAATCCGGAGAGCAGAAGCAATAGATCTGGACAGACTTAGAATTTAAAGATGGAAAAGTTTTGCCTTAATAAGAAATATGAGCCTTCCCTTCAGTTTCTATGTTGCTCTTTGGAAAAAGTAAAACAATCAGTGTACACCACAATTATGATTTGAGATAAATACCTAGTATCTTGAATCATATGAAGGTTAGAACGTAAATGATTATTTTTCTAGTTGTGACTCAATCGCCTTGTGGGCTTTTGCAAGTATATGTACTAGGAGTCTAGTAAGACACACAGAAATTCTAGAAAGTGTGAAAAAACAGACATACCGTGAATTCATGAAACTTCTGCTTTCTATAACCAACTTCTTCCTTTTGTCCCATGCTGGCCCAAACATCTATGTACACAACGTCTGCTCCCATAACTACTTCTATGAGACTGTTTTTATTTCGATTATACTAATTCCAGTACCCCTGGTGATCTCCATTGCGTTTGCATCAGGCTCCAATTACTTGGGACAAGCACATACAAAGTGAAAAGGAAGTACAACAGCCAATAGAAGCCATGAATGCACAATGTTGTTCTCATCTCCAGCGTAGACAACCTTGAGAGCACCTAGAGGGGGGTGAATAGGTGATCCTATAAAAACTTAAAACTTATAGCCACAAAACTTGGTTAAGTGTTAGAGAGATAATACCAAGTGACTATAAAGCGAGCTCTTGTGAATCACAACAATCACACAAAAAGCAACCACAAGAGACACGCGAGTTATCCTGTGGTTCGACAAGTACAACCCTTGTCTACCTCCATGTTGTGGCGTCCCAATGGACGAGGGTTGCACTCAACCCCTTTCAAGTGATCCAATGATCAACTTGAATACCACGGTGTTTTTCTTTCTTTCACTATATCCCGTTTGCGAGGAATCTCCACAACTTGGAGCCCCTCGCCCTTACAATTTGATGATCACAAAGAAGCACGAATGTAAGGGAGGGAAAAGCAACACACACAAGACTTAAAGCAAGAGCACAAACACGCACACTAGTCACAACTTGAGCTCTAAGTTCACACACGGAGTTCTCAACTCAAGATGAGCTCAAATTGCTATCACAACGAATCAAATGCGCTAGAATGAAGTCTTGGTGCTTAGAGATGATCAAAGAATGCTTGGGGTGCTCCTCCATGCGCCTAGGGGTCCCTTTTATAGCCCCAAGGCAGCTAGGAGCCGTTGGAAGCAATCCGGGAAAGCAATTATTGCCTTCTGTCGGGTGGCGCACCGGATAGTCCGGTGCAGATTGCTTTCCTAAATTGGCGCAGCCGACCGTTGAAGATTTGGAGCCGTTGGCGCACCGGATAGTCCGGTGCCCCCATCAGACCGTTGGCGCGCCCACGCGTCACGCGCAGATTGCGCGGCCGACCGTTGGCACGGCCAACCGTTGGCACGGCCAACCGTTGGCTCACCGGACAGTCTGGTGCACCACCGGACAGTCCGGTGATTTTTAGCCGTACGCTGTTGACTGTTTCCTGAGAGCGGCGACTTCGTCGCAGACGACTCACCAGACAGTCCGGTGCACCACCGGACAGTCCGGTGATTCATAGTCGTACGCCGCCGTCGAGACCCGAGAGTAGGCTGTTCATCGAGACTGGTCCTAGCACACCGGACACTGTCCGGTGCACCACCGAACAGTTCGGTGCACCCAGACCGAGCAGCCTTTTGGCTGTATATAGCCAACTTTCCTCCAAAATGATTTCTCCTATTTTTAGCACTTAGACATAATACATTAGTCTTCAAAACAATGTAGTAAGTCTAGAAAACATACCTTTAATCTTGATTTGCACTTCTTGAGTCTTTGGCACAAATATCACTCAAAGCATTTGTGTGGAGCACTTAATCACCAAAATCTTATAGAAATGGCCCAAGGGCACATTTCCCTTTCAATCTCCCCCTTTTTGGTGATTTATGCCAACACAACAAAAAGCAACTAAAAGAAGTGCAACATCAATGCAAATGAGAACAAAATTTTGTTTTTGATTCAAATTTGGCATATTTGGATCATTCTTTGCCACCACTTGGTTTGTTTTTGCAAATCAAACTCAATTTCCTATCTCTAAGTCAAATTCACTTGTTGAGGCATAGAGAGAGGTATTCCAAGAGAAATTGATCAAAGATTCAAACACTCCCCCTTTTTCCCATAATCAAACATTCTCCCCACAAGAGACCAACTTTTGACAATAAGAGACAATAAGAGTATTTTGACAAAACAAAAGCTCTAACTCTACTATTTTCAAAATTCTCAAGTGGTAGCTGATCCATTTCTTACTTTGGCCTTAATTTCTCCCCCTTTGGCATCAAGCACCAAAACGGGATCATTGTTGGCCCAAAAACCCCATTGCCTCACCAAAATCTTCAATTAAGAGTAAAAAGGTAATAAAGGCATGGAGATGAACTTGGAGTAAATTACCCTCTCATCGGAGTGCAGTGGAAGTCTTGCATGGTCCAAGTTCACCTTTTCCCTTTCAACCCTCCTTTGATACTAAATTAAGAACACTCAAGCACAGGTTAGTCTTAAAGGGTCAAGTTGCAGCATTTCTTCCCAACCTTGAAGGCATTAGCAATTAGAAAATCTCTAAGGCATTCATACCATGCTCTTGGGGCTTGCTTAAGTCCATAGAGCGCCTTAGAGAGCTTACACACGTGGTCGGGGTACCGTTCATCCTCAAAGCCAGGGGGTTGCTCCACGTACACCTCCTCCTTGATTGGCCCGTTGAGGAAGGCGCTCTTCACGTCCATTTGGAACAACCTGAAAGAATGGTGAGCGACATAGGCTAACAAAATACGAATCGACTCTAGCCTAGCCACAGGAGCAAAAGTCTCCTCAAAGTCCAAACCTGCGACTTGGGCATAACCTTTTGCCACAAGTCGAGCCTTGTTCCTTGTCACCACCCCGTGCTCGTCCTGTTTGTTGTGGAACACCCACCTGGTTCCCACAATGTTTTGCTTGGGACGTGGCACCAGTGTCCAAACTTCATTTCGCTTGAAATTGTTGAGCTCTTCCTGCATGGCCAACACCCAGTCCAGATCTAGCAAGGCCTCTTCTACCCGGTTAGGAGTTCATACGACGTCTTCTTGAGGAGGCGATGAAGGTAGACCCGGTTTATGGCGTGGCAAGCTGTGTTCACAGCTTCCGACCAAAACTGCTTGGGCGTCTTGAATTCTCCAAGCAGCGTCCTCGCCATGTCTATAAGTGTCCTGTTCTTCCTCTCTACCACACCATTTTGCTGTGATGTGTAGGGAGCGGAGAACTCGTGCTTGATTCCTTCCTCCTCAAGAAACTCCTCCACTTGAAGGTTCTTGAACTCGGACCCGTTGTCGCTTCTAATCTTTTAAACCTTGAGCTCAAATTCGTTTTGAGCTCGCCTTAGAAAGCACTTGAGGGTCCCTTGGGTTTCTGATTTATCCTGCAAAAAGAATATCCAAGTGAAGCGGGAAAAATCATCAACAACAACAAGACCATACTTACTTCCCCCGATGCTAAGGTAGGCGACGGGTCCGAAGAGGTCCATATGCAGTAGCTCCAGAGGTCTTGATGTAGTCATCACATTCTTGTTGTGATGAGCACTTCCCACCTGTTTACCTGCTTGACAAGCTGTACAAGGTCTATCTTTTTTGAAAAACACATTTGTTAGACCTAACACATGTTCTCCCTTCAGAAGTTTGTGAAGGTTCTTCATCCCAACATGTGCTAGACGGCGATGCCACAGCCAGCCCATGCTAGTCTTAGCAATTAAGCATGCATCTAGACCGGCCTCCTCCTTCGAAAAATCAACTAAATAGAGTTTGTCGTCTAGTACACCCTTAAAAGCTAATGAACCATCACTCCTTCTAAAGACAGACACATCTACATTGGTAAATAGGCAATTGTAACCCATATTACATAATTGACTAACGGACAACAAGTTATACCCGAGCGATTCAACTAAAAACACATTAGATATGGAATGCTCGGATGAAATAGCTATCTTTCCTAGTCCTTTAACCTTGCCTTGATTCCCGTCACCGAATATGATTGAGTCTTGGGAATCTTGTTCTTGACGTAGGAGGTGAACATCTTCTCCCCCGTCATGTGGTTTGTGCATCCGCTGTCGATAATCCAGCTTGAGCCCCCGGATGCATAAACCTGCAAGGCAAATTAGGCTTGGGTTTTAGGTACCCAACTCTTGTTGGGTCCTACAAGGTTAGTAACAATAGCCTTAGGGACCCAAATGCAAGTTTTATCTCCCTTGCATTTTGCCCCCAATTTCCTAGCAACCACTTTCTTATTTTTACATGAAAGTACAAAATCAGTGTTGCATGCATGAAAAATAGTAGCAGATTTATTTTGCATTTTCTTAGGTACATGATGAACAACATTGTTTCTAGGCATATTTCTACCATGCACAAAGGAAGAACTTGAACCAAACATGGCATGTGAATCATAAGCTTTAAAACTCCTATTATGATGAGCATTCCTAGAAAATTTTCTATCATAAATAAACGCATGATTCTTTTGACTACTACTAGCCATAGGAGCCTTCCCTTTTTCCTTGTTGAAAATGGGAGCCCTTTGGCTTGTTAAGTTCTCGGCTTCCCTCTTAAAGCCAAGCCCATCCTTAATTGAGGGGTGTCTACCAACAGTGTAGGCATCCCTAGCAAATTTTAGTTTATCAAAATCACTTTTGCAAGTCTTAAGTTGAGCATTAAGACTTGCTACTTCATCATTTAATTTAGAAATAGAAATTAAATGTTCATCACAAGCATCAACATTAAGATCCTTGCATCTATTGCAAATTACAACATGCTCTACACAAGGACTGGATTTATTAACTAACTCTAGCTTCATATTTAAATCATCATTAAAAATCTTCAAGCTAGAAATAGATTCATTGCAAATAGATAATTCAGAAGATAGTAATTCATTCCTTTTAATTTCTAAGGCAAGAGACTTTTGAACACTAACAAATTTGTCATGTTCCTCATACAAGATGTCCTCTTGCCTCTCTAGCAGTCTATCTTTTTCATTCAATGCATCAATCAGCTCATTAATCTTATCTACTTTTGCTCTATCTAATCCTTTGAACAGGCTAGTGTACTCAATTTCATCATCACTAGAGTCCTCATCACTAGAAGTAGAGTACTTAGGAGTTTCTCTAGTGTTTACCTTCTTTTCCTTTGCCATTAGACAAGTATGGCGCTCGTTGGGGAAGAGCGACGACTTGTTGAAGGCCGAGGCGGCGAGTCCTTCGTTGTCGGAGTCGGACGACGAACAATCTGAGTCCCACTCTTTGCCGAGGTGCGCCTCGCCCTTCGCCTTCTTGTAGGCCTTCTTCTTTTCCCTCTTCCCGCTTTTCTCTTGTCCCTGGTCACTATCATTATCGGGATAGTTAGCAATAAAGTGACCAGTCTTACCACACTTGAAGCAGGAGCGCTTTCCCTTCGTCTTGCTTTTGTTGGAATGCTCCTTGCGACCCTTTAGAGCCGTCTTGAAACGCTTGATGATGAGGGCCATTTCTTCCTCAATAAGCCCGGCCGCCTCACTTGCGCCACCTTGCTAGGTAGCGCCTCCCTGCTACTTGTTGCTTTGAGAGCAACAGTTTGAGGCTCGTGGATCGACATTGGGCCATTCAATGCCTCATCAACATATCTTGCCTCCTTGATCATCATTCGCCCGCTTACAAACTTTCCGAGTATTTCCTCGGGCGTCATCTTAGTACACCTAGGATTTTCACGAATAGAGTTTACAAGATGAGGATCAAGGACAGTGAAGGACCTTAGCATAAGCCGGACGACGTCGTGGTCCATCCATCTCGTGCTTCCATAGCTCCTGATTTTGTTGGCCAGGGTCTTGAGCCTGTTGTACATTTGGGTTGGCTCCTCCCCCCTGATCATTGTGAACCTTCCCAGTTCGCCCTCCACCAACTCCATCTTGGTGATCATGGTGGCGTCGTTTCCCTCATGTGAGATCTTGAGGGTGTCCCAAATCTGCTTGGCGTTATCCAAGCCGCTCATCTTATGGTATTCTTCCCTGCACAAGGATGCTAATAGAACAGTGGTAGCTTGTGCATTTTTGTGAATTTGTTCATTGATAAACATGGGATTATCCGTACTATCAAATTGCATTCCATTTTCTACTATCTCCCATATACTTGGATGAAGAGAGAACAAATGGGTATGCATTTTGTGACTCCAAAATCCGTAGTCCTCTCCATCAAAGTGCGGGAGTTTCCCAAGTGGAATTGAAAGTAAATGAGCATTGGAGTTAGACGGAATACGAGAATAATCAAAAGAAAAGTTTGAGTTAACCGCTTTCTTTTTCTCGTAGTCGTCGTCTTTTTGGGAAGAGGAAGACTTGTCGCTGTCGTAGTAGACTATCTTCTTGATGCACCTCTTCTTCTTCGCGTCCTTCTTCTTGTGACTCGAGCCAGAGTTAGTGGGCTTATCATCTCTTGGCTCGTTGAAGACGGATTCCTTCTCCTTATCGTTGACCACCATCCCCTTTCCCTTAGGATCCATCTCTTCAGGCGATTAGTCCCTTTTGTGAAGAGAACGGCTTTGATACCAATTGAGAGCACCTAGAGGGGGGTAAATAGGTGATCCTGTAAAAACTTAAAACTTAAAGCCACAAAACTTGGTTAAGTGTTAGAGAGATAATACCAAGTGACTATAAAGCGAGCTCTTGCGAATCACAACAATCACATAAAAAGCAATCACAAGAGACACGTGAGTTATCCCGTGGTTCGACAAGTACAACCCTTGTCTACCTCCATGTTGTGGCGTCCTAATGGACGAGGGTTGCACTCAACCCCTTTCAAGTGATCCACTGATCAACTTGAATACCACGGCGTTTTTCTTTCTTTCACTATATCCCGTTTGCGAGGAATCTCCACAACTTGGAGCCTCTCGCCCTTACAATTTGATGATCACAAAGAAGCACGGATGTAAGGGAGGGAAAAGCAACACACACAAGACTCAAAGCAAGAGCACAAACACGCACACTAGTCACAACTTGAGCTCTAAGTTCACACACGGAGTTCTCAACTCAAGATGAGCTCAAATTGCTATCACAACGAATCAAATGCGCTAGAATGAAGTCTTGGTGCTTAGAGATGATCAAAGAATGCTTGGGGTACTCCTCCATACGCCTAGAGGTCCCTTTTATAGCCCCAAAGCAGCTAGGAGCCGTTGGAAGCAATCTGGGAAGGCAATTCTTGCCTTCTGTCGGGTGGCGCACCGGAGAGTCCGGTGCACCACCGGACATCCACTGTTCACTGTCCGGTGCAGATTGCGTTCCTAAATTGGCGTAGCCGACCGTTGAAGATTTGGAGCCGTTGGCGCACCGAACGCTGTCCGATGCACACCGGACAGTCCCGTGCCCCCATCAGACCGTTGGTGCGCCCACGCGTCATGCGTAGATTGCGCGGCCGACCGTTGGCTCACCGGACAGTCCGGTGATTTTTAGCTGTACGCTGTTGACTGTTTCCCGAGAGCGGCGACTTCGCCGCAGACGACTCACCGGACAGTCCGGTGCACCACCGGATAGTCCGGTGATTTATAGTCGTACGCCGCCGTCGAGACCCGAGAGTAGGCTGTTCATCGGGACTGGTCCTGGCACACCGGACACTGTCCGGTGCACCCAGACCGAGCAGCCTTTTGGCTGTACATAGCCAACTTTTCTCCAAAACGATTTCTCTTGTTTCTAGCACTTAGACATAATACATTAGTCTTCAAAACAATGTACTAAGTCTAGAAAACATACCTTTAATCTTGATTTGCACTTCTTGAGTCTTTGGCACAAATATCACTCAAAGCATTTGTGTGGAGCACTTAATCACCAAAATCTTATAGAAATGGCCCAAGGGCACATTTCCCTTTCAAACCTACAACGACACAAAATTATTCGATGAGATAAAATGTTAGTGTACAATGTTTATATGAAAACAGACAACACATATAAAAAACAGAAACAGGTTTGTAATATGTTAAAAGTATCAGTACCTGAGAGACCTTACTAGGAATAATTTCAATGTTTCCTACTTCTCTATTCCAGCAATGATCAATAGTTGTGACTAGATGGTAGGCGACTGTACCCGAGCCCAAACCCAAATTCACAATTCCATATAATCACATGAGTATATCGACACCAGGTATTATTACCTTCTATGCATAAGAACTTTCAGAAGTTACCTCATTACTTACTCTAGATTTTCTTTCATGTTTCTTCCCCTTCTAAAATGACACAGAACAAGAAATTTGAGATAGCTAGACTGTATTATGGTATTTCAGTTCCATGACACAGGAAGAGAACCTAGAAAACTCATCGCTACACGACACAATTGAAATACTATAGAAAATTCATCACTGCACGGTACAAACTAAAGAACAGTTTGGTCATGTCACTATCTTATTGTGTCAAGCAAACATATTTAGAATGGCATCAACGTTCCACATCCATACATTAGAATCCTTTGATTCTATGAATTATCAAATGTACACGAGGATGCCATTTAAGTCACTACACAATTAGACCTGTAAATTATATTGAGACTAATCATCGAATAGTGATGTATTTTGTGATGGAAAGGCTCTCATAATGGAAATAAGTTCAGTTGAATAAAATAAAAAAATCTCACCTCAAAACCTGACCGTGAATTCACATGTAGAGTGTTGTGCTTAGATAGAGATAGTGAAAACGTTTAGCTTCCTCCCTAACTGTAGGCTATCGCAATAACATGATTGAACTTGTATTAATCAAGATTCATGGTTGAGCACTTGCAAAGATGGTTGAGCACCTACAAAGAGAGGAATACACGGGCCCTGTTCTTCCAACTGCCCCTAATCAGTCTGAACTATTGAATTTCAAACAATAAATAAAACAATTAACAATGGCAGCTCCTATGCCCGCGCTTGCTCTTGGCTGCGGCTGTACACCTAAAAATTCAATAATAATCTAGTTATAGAAGTTACTTGTATACTTTGTTTTAGCCTGCTTCAGTCTACAAACAAGGAATAACTAAAAATAACTTAAGTACCTTAGCCTGCTTTAGTCTACAAACAACCAAGCTAACTCTGAACTCCTAATAGTAGTTATACATGGGGTGCATCCAAGTAACAGAAGTTACTCACAATTGGGCCATTTGAGACAGCGTGATCTTTTTGCAAATTTGCATGCTTGCTTCACAACAAGAAAAATCTATTCCATCAACCTTCTTTTGTGTAATAAGAAAAAAGGATATGCACAAGTTAGCAATATTGTCAAGTTTGCTTTATGATATTATGGGCTTCCTTTTGACCATGGTTGATAAGAATCAGAGGACCTATCATGATGTCTACGTGGATGTAGGATGTAATTCACAAAATGTAGAGCTTATGTGAAAGATTGAATGTGCTAAGACCAACTCTATTCTAAGCTTATCTTATTAACATCTAAAAAGACCAGGTCACAGTAACAAACTGTACCATAAGTAACAGGTTCATTCAACATACATCAATATTTACTTGAAGTTCAGTATTTACCTCTAGAGCTGAAACTGCCTTAGGTCGATCACATGTTCTCTATCTTCTTGGATCCATCACCATTAGCTCTACCACCAGCAGCTCTAAAACTATTGAACATGGTAGACAAGTCAGGTAGCACCATGGTAGTGTATAACAAGTCCTCAACTGAATTGACTTGAGACCACAAACAAGGAGAAGGGAAGGCATGGGTAGCACTAACACAAATGGATGGGAAGATGGGATTTAAGGTTCATCTCCAATGGCATGCACGTCACCCAGGACGGCTACATTGGTGCACAGGAACACGAAAAGCCCCACAAACAAAACAAGTGGCAATAAGGTTAATTGGTCCAATTCTGCCAGCAAGTGTCTAAATTAATTTAGATCAGAAGAGGGAGGGAGCTAATGACAGTTGTGGGTTATCAGTAACATGGTAGAAGAGATGACATCGTATCTAAAGTTGTGCAGGTAAAGAATGAAGGCAGGTCTGCTTGAACCACCCCAGCTGCAAAAGGAATGGGAGAAGTCAATGCATAGTGCCATACTGCTATCAAATGCATCAGAGTTAGGTAAAATCAGAATTGATACATGAATACCTCTAAACATACGCCATGAGATTTTACAATCTAAGGACCAGATGTCCTCTTAAAATTTAAGGAGCAGATGATATCCTAAAATTTAAGGACCAGATCAATTAATAGTCGCATAAAGTCCAAATCCAAAAGAAAGATGTAACCCATTGGTTAGATTAGCTATACTTTTTAGCTCAAGTGAACACTATTCACGAATGATGAAAAAATATCAAACATAGTATAGCATATAAGCAAGCTAGATTCTTGAATTGACGCAGCACCTGCACCTCCCATGGTACTATTCCACCCCCCTTCCCACTCTGCTCCCACTGATGTGGTTGTGGAGCTACATGCATTCGTCATCATTATGTGTTTCTTGCCGCGTTGTATAGTTAAACATATTCATACACACCTAACTAAACATATTCATATAGTTAAACATAGAATAGTTTCTTAGCATTTTTCATACACCTAACAGCCATACTATCCTCATTCACAACAATAGTCAGCATGCACCTAATTTATGTAGAGAAAGATATTGTTGAAAATAAGGCATGGTGACAATGTCTATTGATAAATGAGCTCTGTCAATATCTAATATTAAAAAGGCAACCTTACAATTCACATGCAACCATAAATGAGCTATGTAAAATTACTTGAGCTATGCAACCATAAATGAGCTATGTAATCTTTAATAACCATTTAGTTTGAAGTAGAGAACTCACTACGTTGAAGCGATTGAAGAGAACGGCGATCGTCACGAGAAGCGAACACGGTGATGATTGTGGATGGGGTGTCGGCCTCCATTTAGATGTGTTATTTAACCATGAGCTGCTCTACAATCTAAAAACAACAAGAGAAAGTATTAAAACCAAAAAATTAGATTATTTTATTACAAAGTTTTAGCTTAACGTTAATCTAACCATGAGCCTCCTCTACTACTCTATAAACTTGATTTCAGATAAGACGACTGCGATAAAGTGGAGCAGAATGATGGTCCAAGGAACATCAAGTAATTCCCCTACCAGACTACCTCATATGATCAAATTAAAAGAGAAAGCAAGAAGTTTATGCTTTATTCCTTATGTACACATCCAATGTATTTTTTAGTAGGCTACCAATTTTTCCAAACAAAAGTATGTACACATCCAATGTTTCTAGTAGAAAACAAGTTATTTAGCGAGAGGCTATAATATACTACAATAAAAAAACATGGGTCAATCATTTGGTCCTAACAGATGAGGCAATCATTTGGTCCTAACGCATGGGCAAAAATCAGTGTAATTTCACAACAGATTGTTGTTAGGGACTCCACATACCTTATGGGGGAGAGCAGTAGGGATTCTATGTTCCAAGGTGACAAACACAGACAGAGATGCTCTACAATCTGATACTGAAAAAGAATAATAACAATTCTGATCGGTATGAATGCAAGCTGAAAAAATGGTACAATAAATGAGTATGATGTTGAGCAATGCAAAGGAAAGCAAAGATCAATATGATTCTATCTCTAGTACCGTGTGTTTTCACATCCCTAATATTTCTCGACCAAAACAGCAATGCACAACCAAGGAAAACAGAAAAGAGGCTCACAATGGTTTATAATTGAAGAACACGCAAACATAGTTTGTGAAACTTTTTTTCAGGATTTGTAAACTGCAATCTAAACGCATGCTTGATATATGTACTAAATGTCAACTAAATCACAGTTAGTCTAACATGTTTCGTTCAGTACTTACAAGCCTAATAAACTACAAATTAGACATTACACAACAATTTCCTAACATTCTCACTCATGTATGTGGTACCCTGTAATCTTTGCCATCTATTTTCAACTATTCATGCAAATTCCTACAAACCTCATCCTTCATAAGTCTCAATACAGTTTCCCTTAGAAATGCAAAAACTACTTTGTAGCCCGCAGTTTGCAACAGGTGCAAAAACTAAATCAGAAGTTCAATTAGTATAGCCTCAATACAGTATTAGGACCCTATTCCCTAAATTATTTCAGCTATGGTGGATACTGAAATGTAGTTAGAAAGCAGAAAACCTAGCTAAAGGGTTGAAAATTGAAATAGAAAATCGAATATTAACAGCATGGATTTCACAACAGATTGTTGTTAGGTACTCCACACACCTTATGGGGGAGAGAGTAACATAGATATAGCATGTGCACCATCGACCAAAAATAGGAAGAGACATTTTAATCTGCAGTAGTTAATTTGCAATACATAACTACTACACCTAAAACTGCAATTGGAACCCAATGTCTTCATCAGCCAAGCAGTGACTATCACAGAACTTTTGCACGGGTTTGATCAGTCTCAGCCAAGTTTACTATCTATGTTTATTGGTTAAATTGGACTAAAATTGCCACACATGTTATGTACAGATTCACGGATCAATCACATGAAGGGAAAGTGCGCTAGAAAGATATGCATGTTTCCCGTTAACAAAGCCACCCCGAACTAAACAGAGATAGTAAACTTGCCTCAATGCTCAACTATTCTATAATCTAATTTTTTACTCAGCTATATCCCCACCAGAAAAGAATTCAGCTGTTGAATCATCATAACCAATCTTCTATATATGCATCAGAGAATCAGAGATCTCAAGGTATAATTCAAAGAATCAGAGATCACACTGGATACTTAGTTTCTATCTATATAAAAGTGGTAGTTGGTGTTAGACGCTTCCCTGCCGATGCGAAAGAGCTCGATGAGGTTGTAGAACTGGCTGTGGATGTCGCCACACATAGTGACAGGGCAACGCACGGGCTGTACATTCCACTCCTCGATCAGGATCGCCTTTGCCTGCTCGCATAGCGCCTTGACCTCCACCGTCGGCATGAACTTGCAATCCCGCAGCTGCGAGATCTGGTGGTCTAGATCCGTGTGTGACGGCGTCACCGCTATGGTTCTGCTCTACCTCATACATCCCCTTCCCTTCCCTCCCCTTACCAAGTTCCGACCACCGCCACCCCAGCAGGCACAGCCGAGGAGTAGGACCCAGCAAGGCCGCCGGTGTGGACAGGTGCTAGGGTTATTTGTTTTGCGGGGAAACGCGGGCAGGTGAAAGGGAAATGTGCCCTTGGGCCATTTCTAAGTATTTTGGTGATCAAGTGCCAACACAAATGGTTTAAGTGTGAAACTATGACAAATGGTGGAAGAAGTGCAAAGTCAACACAAAGGTATGATTCTAGACTTAGTATATTGGTTTTTGTGTACTAACATATTTGTCTAAGTGCTAGAATCAGAGAAAATACAATTGGAAAAGACTTGGCTCGAGCAGCCAAGACTCTGCTCAGTCTGGGTGCATCGGACAATGTCCGGTGCGCCAGGCTGGCGTCTAATCAACTGGCTGCTCTCGGGTCTCGACGGCGGCGTACGGCTATAAATCACCGGACTGTCCGGTGGTGCACCGGACAGTGTCCGGTGAGTCGTCTGCGGCAAAGTCGCTGCTCTCGGGAATCAAGTCAACAGCGTACGACTATAATTCACTGGACTGTCCGGTGGTGCACCCGACTGTCCGGTGAGTCAACGGTCGGCCGGGCCAACGGTCGGCCGCGCAATCCACGCGTGACGCGTGGTCGAGCCAACGGTCAGAAGGGGGCACCGGACTGTCTGGTGCGCCAACGGCTCCAAGTCTTCAACGGTGGGCTGCGCCAGAATAGGAAAGAAATCTGCACCGGACAGTGTCCAGTGGTGCACCGGACTGTCCGGTGCGCCAGTCGACAGAAGGCAAGAATTGCCTTCCTGGATTGCTCCGGCTCCTAGCTGCCTTAGGGCTATAAAAGGGACCCCTAGGCGCATGGAGGAGAACACACCAAGCACACTTTGAGCATTCTTGATCATTCACACTCCGTCTTTGCGCACTCGTTTGTCATTCTTAGTGATTTGAGCTCCGTTCTAGTGAGAACCTTGTGATATTCATTTGAGCTCGAATCTTGGCCGTGTGTGTGCGTATTGCTGTGGATTTGTGTGTGTTGCTTCCCTCCCTTACTCTAGTGCTTTCACTTTGATCCTTATTGTAAGGACGAGAGACTCCAAGTTGTGGAGATTCCTCGCAAACGGGAAAGAGTAAAGAAAGAAGAACATCATGGTATTCAAGTCGATCATCGGATCACTTGAGAGGGGTTGAGTGCAACCCTCGTCCGTTGGGACGCCACAACGTGGAGTAGGCAAGTGTTGTACTTGGCCGAACCACGGGATAAATCCTCGTGTCTCTTGTGCTTGTTCTCACTGTGTCTATTTTGCTTCACAAGAGCTCTCCTTAGCCACTTCATTTTATTGTGCTAACTCCTAACCAAGTTTTGTGGCTTTAAGTTTCAAGTTTTTACAGGATCACCTATTCACCCCCCTCTAGGTGCTCTCAATTGGTATCGGAGTCGTTCTCTTCAAGAAAGGGACTAATCGCCCGAAGGGATGGATCCTAAAGGAAAGGAGATGGTGATCAACGACAAGGAGAAGGAGTCCTTCATCAATGAGCCAAAAGACAACAAGCCCACTAACTCGGGCTCAAGTCATAAAAAGAAGGACGGGAAGAAGAAGAGGCGTATCAAGAAGATCGTCTACTACGACGACAGCGACGAGTCTTCTTCTTCCCAAAAGGACGACGACGACAACGACTACAAGAAAAAGAAGACGGTTAACTCGAACTTCTCTTTTGATTACTCTCGTATTCCGCAAAGTTCCAATGCTCATTTGCTTTCCATTCCCCTCGGTAAACCTCCTCACTTCGATGGAGAGGACTAAGGATTTTGGAGTCACAAAATGCGTAGCCACTTGTTCTCTCTCCATCCAAGTATATAGGAGATAGTAGAAAATGGAATGCAATTTGATAGTACGGATAGTCCCATGTTCATCAATGAACAAATTCATAAAAATGCACAAGCTACTACTGTTCTTTTAGCGTCATTGTGCAGGGATGAATACCATAAGGTGAGCGGCTTGGATAACGCCAAGCAAATTTGGGACACCCTCAGGATCTCTCACGAGGGAAATGACGTCACCATGCTCACCAAGATGGAATTGGTGGAGGGCGAACTTGGGAGGTTCGCAATGATCAGGGGGAGGAGCCAACCCAAACATACAACAGGCTCAAGACCCTCGTCAACAAAATAAGGAGCTATGGAAGCACGCGATGGACGGACCACGATGTCGTCCGCCTAATGTTAAGGTCTTTCACTGTCCTTGATCCACATCTTGTAAATTCTATTCGTGAAAATCCTAGATACACCAAGATGTCGCCCGAGGAAATACTTGGAGAGTTCGTAAGCGGGCGGATGATGATCAAGGAGGCAAGATACGTCGATGAGGCGTTGAATGGTCCAGTTCATGAGCCTCAAGCCATTGCTCTCAAGGCAACTAGTAGCAAGGAGGTGCTACCTAGCAAGGTGGCGCAAGTTGAGGCGGCGGGGCTCAACGAGGAAGAAATGGCCCTCATCATCAAGCGCTTCAAGACAGCACTAAAGGGTCGCAAGGAGCATCCCAAAAAGAACAAGACGAAGGGAAAGCGCTCCTGCTTCAAGTGCGGTAAGGTTGGTCACTTTATTGCTAATTGTCCCGATAATGATAGTGACCGGGATCAAGAAAAGAAGAGGGAAAAGAAGAAGACTTACAAGAAGGCGAAAGGCGAGGCACACCTTGGCAAAGAGTGGGACTCGGATTGTTCTTCGTCCGACTCCGATGACGAAGGACTCGCCGCCACCGCCTTCAACAAATCATCCCTCTTCCCTAACGAGCATCACACCTGCCTCATGGCAAAGGAAAAGAAGGTAAGCACTCGTAATACTGTTACTTACGCTTCTTCAAGTGATGATGAAGTAGACTATGCTAGTCTATTCAAAGGTTTAGATAGAACCAAAATTGATAAAATCAATGAATTAATTGATGCCTTGAATGAGAAAAATAGATTGTTAGAAAAGCAAGAGGACCTTTTGTATGAAGAGCATGATAAATTTGTTAGTGCGCAAAATTCTCTTGCTCTAGAAGTTAAAAGAAATGAAATGCTTTCATGTGAATTGTCTACATGCCATGAATCTATTTCTAGCTTAAGGAGTATCAATGATGACTTGAGTGCTAAGTTAGAAATAGCTAATAAATCAACCTCTTGTGTAGAATATGTTGTGATTTGCAATAGGTGTAAAGATTTTAATGTTGATGCTTGTAGTGAACACCTAGTTTCCATTTCTAAATTAAATGATGAAGTGGCTAGTCTTAATGCTCAACTTAAGACTAGCAAAAATGAATTTGATAAATTAAAATTTACAAGGGATGCCTACGCTATTAGTAGACACCCCTCAATTAAGGACGGACTTGGCTTTAAGAAAGAAGCCAAGAACTTAACAAGTCATAAGGCTCCCATCTTCGCCAAGGAGAAAGGGAAGTCTCCAATGACTAATAGTGCTAAAAAGAACCATGCTTTCATGTATCATGATAGGAGATATTCTAGGAATGTTCATTATGATAGAAGTTATAATGCTTTTGATTCACATACCATGATTGCTTCAAGTTCTTCTATTATGCATGGTAGAAATTTGGCTAGGAAAAATGTTATTCATCATATGCCTAGAAGAAATGTTGTTCATGTTCCTAGGAATGTAAGTAATGAACACTCTACAATTTACCATGCTTGCAATGCTTCCTTTGCAATTTGTAGAAAGGATAAGAAAGTGATTGCTAGGAAATTAGGGGCAAAATGCAAGGGAGATAAGACTTGCATTTGGGTCCCTAAGGCTATTATAACTAATCTTGTAGGACCCAACAAGAGTTGGGTACCTAAGACCCAAGCCTAATTTGCCTTGCAGGTTTATGCATCCGGGGGATCAAGCTGGATTATCGACAGCGGATGCACAAACCACATGACGGGGGAGAAGAAGATGTTCACCTCCTACGTCAAGAATAAAGATTCCCAAGATTCAATCATATTCGGTGACGGGAATCAAGGCAATGTTAAAGGCTTAGGCAAGATAGCCATCTCAAATGAGCACTCTATCTCCAATGTATTTTTAGTAGAGTCGCTAGGTTATAATCTTCTATCGGTTAGTCAATTATGTAATATGGGATACAATTGCTTATTCACAAATGTAGATGTGTCTGTCTTTAGAAGGAGTGATGGTTCATTAGCTTTTAAGGGTGTACTAGACAGCAAACTCTATTTAGTTGATTTTGCAAAGGAGGAGGCCGGTCTAGATGCATGCTTAATTGCTAAGACTAGCATGGGCTGGCTGTGGCATCGCCGTCTAGCACATGTAGGGATGAAGAACCTTCACAAACTTCTAAAGGGAGAACATGTGTTAGGTCTAACAAATGTGTATTTCGAAAAAGCTAGACCTTGTGCAGCTTGTCAAGCAGGTAAACAAGTGGGAAGTGCTCATCACATCAAGAACGTGATGACTACATCAAGACCCCTGGAGCTGCTGCATATGGACCTCTTCAGACCCGTCGCCTACCTCATCATCGGGGGAAGTAAGTATGGTTTAGTAATTGTTGATGATTTTTCCCGCTTCACCTGGGTATTCTTTTTGCAGGATAAATCTGAAACCCAAGTTACCCTCAAGCGCTTCCTAAGGAGAGCTCAAAATGAGTTTGAGCTCAAGGTGAAGAAGATAAGGAGCGACAATGGGTCCGAGTTCAAGAACCTTCAAGTGGAAGAGTACCTTGAGCAGGAAGGAATCAAGCACAAGTTCTCCGCTCCCTACATACCACAGCAAAATGGTGTGGTAGAGAGGAAGAACAGGACGCTCATAGACATGGCAAGGACGATGCTTGGAGAATTCAAGACGCCCGAGCGGTTTTGGTCGGAAGCTGTGAACACGGCTTGCCACGCCATAAACCGAGTCTACCTTCATCGCCTCCTCAAGAAGACATCATACGAGCTACTAACCGGTAACAAACCCAACATTTCATATTTTCGAGTTTTTGAGAGTAAATGCTACATTCTGGTGAAGAAAGGTAGAAATTCAAAATTTGCTCCCAAAGCTGTAGAAGGGTTTTTGTTAGGTTATGACTCGAATACAAAGGCATATAGAGTCTTCAACAAATCATCGGGTTTGGTTGAAGTCTCTAGCGATGTTGTATTTGATGAGACTAATGGCTCTCCAAGAGAGCAAGTTGAGCTTGATGATGTAGATGAGGATGATGTTCCAACGGACGCGATTCGTACCATGGCGATTGGAGACGTGCGACCGCAGGAACACAAGGAGCAAGATCAACCTTCTTCCTCAACGACAGTGCACCCCCAAACTCAAGATGATGAACAGGTACCTCAAGAGGAGGCGTGTGATCAAGGGGGAGCACAGGATGTCCAAGTTGATGAGGAAGAAGCACCACAGGCCCCTCCAACTCAAGTTCGAGCGATGATTCAAAGGAACCATCCCGTCGACCAGATTTTGGGTGACATTAGCAAGGGAGTAACCACTTGCTCTAGATTAGTTAATTTTTGTGAGCATTACTCTTTTGTCTCTTCTATTGAGCCTTTCAGGGTAGAAGAGGCCTTGCTAGATCCGGACTGGGTGTTGGACATGCAGAAAGAGCTCAACAACTTCAAGCGAAATGAAGTTTGGACACTGGTGCCGCGTACCAAGCAAAATGATGTGGGAACCAAATGGGTGTTCCGCAACAAACAGGACGAGCACGGGGTGGTGACGAGGAACAAGGCTCGACTTGTGGCAAAAGGTTATGCCCAAGTCGCAGGTTTGGACTTTGAGGAGACCTTTGCTCCTGTGGCTAGGCTAGAGTCGATTCGTATTTTGTTAGCCTATGCTGCTCACCATTCTTTCAGGTTGTTCCAAATGGACGTGAAGAGCGCTTTCCTCAACGAGCCAATCAAGGAGGAGGTGTACGTGGAGCAACCCCCTGGCTTTGAGGATGAACGGTACCCCGACCACGTGTGTAAGCTCTCTAAGGCGCTCTATGGACTTAAGCAAGCCCCAAGAGCATGGTATGAATGCCTTAGAGACTTTTTAATTGCTAATACCTTCAAGGTTGGGAAGGCCGATCCAACTCTTTTCACTAAGACATGTGATGGTGACTTATTTGTGTGCCAAATTTATGTCGATGACATAATATTTGGTTCTACTAACCAAAAGTCTTGTGAAGAGTTTAGCAGGGTGATGACTCAAAAATTTGAGATGTCAATGATGGGCGAGTTGAACTACTTCCTTGGGTTCCAAGTGAAGCAACTCAAGGACGACACTTTCATCTCCCAAACGAAGTACACGCAAGACTTGCTCAAGCGATTTGGGATGAAGGACGCCAAGCCCGCAAAGACTCCAATGGGAACCGACGGACATGTCGACCTCAACAAAGGAGGTAAGTCCGTTGATCAAAAGGCATACCGGTCTATGATAGGGGCTTTACTTTATTTATGTGCTAGTAGACCGGATATTATGCTTAGCGTATGCATGTGTGCTAGATTTCAATCCGATCCAAGGGAGTGTCACTTAGTGGCCGTGAAGCGAATTCTTAGATATTTAGTCGCTACGCCTTGCTTCGGGATCTGGTATCCAAAGGGGTCTACCTTTGACTTAATTGGATATTCAGACTCCGATTATGCTGGATGTAAGGTCCATAGTGTTGGGGGCCTTCGGCTTCCGAAGGTCCTCAAAAACATGATTCGACAATGTTTTCCGAGTGAAACATGTGAACAAGTATCTTCGGAGTCAGGTTGCGAGTATACAAGAGCATGGTTAAGACGAAGCTTGACTGGGATGGAAAGCGACCACGACGAAGGATAAGACGATCACGAAGCTATGTGCAGAAAAGCTTCGGCACGACGGCAGAAAAGAGGAACCGACTTAAAGATGAAAAGCCAAATTAAACCTCGAAGAATTGCTATAGAGTTATTGATAAATGTAAAGGGTATCAATGTAATTTTACACGGGCTGTGTCCCGTGCCTATAAATAGATGAACAGTACTCTCGTACTGTTCACGCTGACTTGGCATTCTCTTTTTGCATCATATCTGTACCCTTGCTTTTCATCAATCTGAAGGTACATTTATAATTTGTTTTTATGAATTTGATAATAGAAATAAGTTGGTAATAATATTTGTATCATTATTCATGTTTTGTATATGTGTTCTTTTACACCGTCTATCGAGCTTACGAAGGTCTTTTCCTTCGTAACCTTCGTCCGGAATTCATTATATCCGAAGGGGCATAGTGTTTATAAGGACGAAGGAAGTTAACGTTTAACACTTTTTATGTTGCCTTGTTCTTAACTCTTAGCATTTGAGAACAAGTCACCAACAGATAGGAAGAGTACATCAGGGACGTGCCAATTCCTAGGAAGGTCCCTGGTGTCGTGGAGTTCTAAGAAACAAACCTCCGTTGCCCTATCCACCGCTGAGGCCGAGTACGTTGTCACAGGACAGTGTTGCGCGCAACTACTTTGGATGAGGCAAACCCTCCGGGACTTTGGCTATAATATGAGCAAAGTCCCACTCCTATGTGACAATGAGAGTGCTATCCGCATAGCGGACAATCCTGTTGAGCACAGCCGCACAAAGCACATAGACATCAGACATCACTTTTTGAGAGACCACCAGCAAAAGGGAGATATCGAAGTGTTTTATGTTAGCACCGAGAACCAGCTAGCCGATACCTTTTGCAGGCTGCGTAGTGAGCTAAATGTCTTAGATTCGCGGAACTTGGATTGATGTGTAGCATACATGTGTCTTATGCTTTGATCATGTTCCTTTATGCATATTGTCGTTTATGGGCTCAAGTTGTGCAAAGGATCCCCGGACCTCACAAGTCCATGTGCGAATGATGCACATACTCAGGGGGAGAAATGCTACAACTTGACCCTTTGAGACTAACCGTGTGCTTGAGTTTTCTTAATTTAGTCTCAAAGGTGGATTGAAAGGGAAAGGTGAACTTGGACCATGCAAGACTTCCACTGCACTCCGATGAGAGGGTAACTTACTCCAAGTTCATCCCAATACTCTTATTGCCTTTTTACTCTTATTTGAAGATTTTGGTGAGGCAAAGGGGTTTAGGGGCCAAGATTGATCCCGTTTTGGTGCTTGATGCCAAAGGGGGAGAAAATAAGACCAAAGCAAAAAAATGGATCAGCTACCACTTGAGAATTTTGAAAATAATAGAATTAGAGCTTTTTATTTGTCAAAATACTCTTGTTGTCTCTTATTGTCAAATGTTGGTCTCTTGTTGGGATAATGGTTGATTATGGGAAAAGGGGGAGTTTTTGAATTCTTAATCAATTTCTCTTGGAATACCTCTCTCTATGCCTCAGCAAGTGACTTTGACTTAGAGATAGGAAATTGAGTTTGATTTGCAAAAACAAACCAAGTGGTGGCAAAGAATGATCCAAATATGCCAAATTTGAATCAAAACAATTTGAGTTCTCATTTGCATTGATATTGAACTTCTTTTAATTGTTTTTTGTTGTGTTGGCATAAATCACCAAAAAGGGGGAGATTGAAAGGGAAATGTGCCCTTGGGCCATTTCTAAGTATTTTGGTGATTAAGTGCCAACACAAATGGTTTAAGTGTGAAACTATGGCAAATGGTAGAAGAAGTGCAAAGTCAACACAAAGGTATGATTCTAGACTTAGTACATTGGTTTTTGTGTACTAACATATTTGTCTAAGTGCTAGAATCAGAGAAAATACAATTGGAAAAGACTTGGCTCGAGCAGCCAAGGCTCTGCTCAGTCTGGGTGCACCGGACTGTCCGGCGGTGCACCGAACAGTGTCCGATGCGCCAGGCTGGCGTCTGATCAACTGGCTGCTCTCGGGTCTCGACGGCGGTGTACGGCTATAAATCATCGGGCTGTCTGGTGGTGCACTGGACAGTGTCCGGTGAGTCATCTGCGGCAAAGTCGCCGCTCTCGGGAATCAAGCCAACAACGTACGGCTATAATTCACCGGACTGTCCGGTGGTGCACCGGACTGTCCGGTGAGTCAACGGTCGGCCGGGCCAACGGTCGCCCGCGCAATCCGCGCGTGACGCGTGGTCGAGCCAACGGTCAGAAGGGGGCACCGGACTGTCCGGTGTGCACCGGACAGTGTCCGGTGCGCCAACGGCTCCAAGTCTTCAACGGTCGGCTGCGCCAGAATAGGAAAGAAATCTGCACCGGACAGTGTCCGGTGGTGTACCGGACTGTCCGGTGCGCCAGTCGACAGAAGGCAAGAATTGTCTTTCTGGATTGCTCTCAACGGCTCCTAGCTGCCTTAGGGCTATAATAGGGACCCCTAGGCGCATGGAGGAGAACACACCAAACACACTTTGAGCATTCTTGATCATTCACACTCCGTCTTTGCGCACTCGTTTGTCATTCTTAGTGATTTGAGCTCTGTTCTAGTGAGAACCTTGTGATATTCATTTGAGCTCGAATCTTGGCCGTGTGTGTGCGTATTGCTATGGATTTGTGTGTGTTGCTTCCCTCCCTTACTCTAGTACTTTCACTTTGATCCTTATTGTAAGGGCGAGAGACTCCAAGTTGTGGAGATTCCTCGCAAACGGGAAAGAGTAAAGAAAGAAGAACACCGTGGTATTCAAGTCGATCATCGGATCACTTGAGAGGGATTGAGTGCAACCCTCGTCCGTTGGGACGCCACAACGTGGAGTAGGCAAGTGTTGTACTTGGCCGAACCACGGGATAAATCCTCGTGTCTCTTGTGCTTGTTCTCACTGTGTCTATTTTGCTTCACAAGAGCTCTCCTTAGCCACTTGATTTTATTGTGCTAACTCCTAACCAAGTTTTGTGGCTTTAAGTTTCAAGTTTTTACAGGATCACCTATTCACCTCCCCTCTAGGTGCTCTCAGCAGGATGGCGGGTGGATCCGTCGAGATCCTCGGTTCCCTTGCGACGGAAGCGGATGGCAGGCGACACGATAGGCGAGAGGTAGAGTGGGCAGGGAAACACGAAGGCCCATATGCCGGGTGGGAAACGCAGAGCTCGGCGCGAGAGGGGCGGGTTCGTAGAGCTCGGTCGACTGAGATCCTCGCATGTCGGCGAGGAGAGCGGGCTGGAGGTTGGCAAGGCTCACGGCGAGGAGATCGAGTTGGTAGTTGCCTGGTTGGTGCTGAGCTCGGCCGACCAAGATCGTCGCGACGAGGAGGGTGGAGGTTGCCGAGTGCATTGGGGAAGGGTTGGTGGGCGATGGGGGAGAGCGACGTGGGGATTGCGGGCCGGTGTGCGTCGGGGGAGGGAGCACGCACATCAGATGGGGGGAGGAGCTCCATGGTTTATCGGGCGGTTGAGATCGCTAGAAGGCAGAACGGCAGAACGACAGAACAAAGACTACCCTTGCAGCCTTAATAAGTAGTATAGATTTTATAGGAAAAGTGTAGGCTAATCCAACAGACTCGGTAAACCTACAGACCGAATGGAGAGTGAAACAGAGTATACAAAAATAAAGAGCGAAGGTAAAGTAATAGAGAACCATTAAATTTGAAGAGCCATTTAACGAGTCTATTTCTTTTAATATTAACTAAATTTAGTTTTATAGAACCATAGATATCTAGTCTATTAAATTTGCTTTAATATTAATCTAATTTAAAATATTGATTCGGTAGCGATGTACATATATGTAGGTAATATATTATGATAGAAAAATCCCTATTGTCGACGCGCGCTCAATTTTCAGAGAAATCCCTATAGTCGACGCGCGCTCGGTTTTCAGTTGCTCAGTTTTCAGTTTCACTCACTTGCTCGGTTGCTCTCCTGCCTCCTGTGCTCTGCTACCAACCTACCACGGTACCACCGCATGACCCCACTCGAACCCAAGCCGTCCCCTCCGGCAGCACCCTTTCAAACGTCAAACGTGAGTGTAGCCCGAAGGCTGAGGCAGACCCTAAACCCCCGGCGACTCGTCGTCGTCGTCTCGGCGCGAGCCGCGTGATGCCTCCGTCCAAGCCCAAGCGGCGGCGCGGCGGCGCCGCCTCCCGCGGCCGGAAGAAGCAGAAACGCCTCGACGCGATCCGTGACGTCGCGCCGCCGCCACCTCCGCTGGCACCCCTGGGCGGCGGCGGCGGCTCTGACTCCGACGAGGAGTCCATCCGCCGCAGCAAGAGGGTGCGCCGGGCGCCGGTCGTCCTCGACACGTCGCCGCTCCCTTCCCCACGCGGCAAGAGGTCTCGCCGCGGCGGCCGGGTGGGTTCGAGCGGGAGCTCGCGGAGGGGAAGCCGGGGCAGGGCACCGCACGAGGTGGATGCCCGAGGGGTGGAGGAAGGGGAGTACGATGAGGGGAGCGTGGTGTGGCGTTCGCGGCTGAGGGATAGGGTTAAGGGGAAGGCCAAACTGGGGGTGCGGGCAAGGAGCATGTGGTTCGAAGATGAAGAGTACATGGCGGAGGGAGATGGGCAAGGGGAGGAGGAGGAGGAGGAGGAGGAGGAGGAGGAGGAGGAGGAGGAGGAGGAGGAGGAGGAAGATGCCGGGATGGTGGTGGTGGACGTTCGTGAGAGGTCTGACGACGACGAAGTGAACAAGGAAAGTGGATGTTTGCAGTTGCAAGGGAAGGAACTAACAGATAGAGAGATCAATTTAACAATCGATTTGAACTTAGATGCACATGATGCCCGGGATGGTGTCGATGCAATAGAAATGGAAGAGGGAGGAAAAGGAGGGAATGTTGGGAAGGAAGATGTGGCGGCGGAACAAGAACAAGATAATGAGGGGCCCACAGTAAGCACTAGAAATGATCTAGAGGAAGGCACGGGAGAGGAAATGGTGGTGGAGGAAGGTTTGCAGCAGGAGGAAACAGGAGGGTTGGAATCACATATATCGAGAGGAAACAGTAGTGATGAACTACCTTGTGGTGAGAGCAATGAGGGGGTTAGGGCCAGCAATTCAGACAGAATTGAGCAGCTTGACATGGAACAGACCGCAGAAGAGAGCAACCTTCCAGTTGAGCAGCAAACGGAACTGCACCTATCTAGTCCTAGTGAGCAAGAGGAAGAGGTCCAACAGGATGGACAGTCGGTTCATTTCCCAGATGCGGTATTGGCTAAGGATGATTCAAAAGAGAGCATGCAAAATTCCTGGGTTTTAGATGAAAACCAGGGAGTTAAGGTGGTTAAAGAAGGGAGGAGGTGTGCCCTCTGTGGTGGAGGGACCGATGGGAGACCACCTAAGATTGCATTGCATGATTCTGTTGACAGTGAAAATGAAGCCTATGAGGGGGCTTTACCTTCAGAGGAACCCAACTATGATATGTGGGATGGATTTGGTGATGATCCTGGATGGTTGGGAAGGCTGTTGGGTCCAATTCATGACCGCTTTGGCATTGCACGTGTCTGGGTTCATCAGAACTGTGCTGTTTGGAGCCCCGAGGTCTGTACCTGCAGTATACACTCAAAACTCTTTGTTTCGTTTGGATATTTCTGCAAGTTGCTTCAATTCATCTTATTGTTGTAAGTTGGCACTGTTGTACACAGGCAGCAATGCTCTTATGGTCTCTCTTAGTTGTCATTATTTGAATTCTCAAAAAGTAAGCTGCACTATTTTGTTATGATCTTATGGTTCACCATTGCTTGCTCTGTATTGCTGCTGCTGAATTCGAACAGAATGTGTTGCAACTTGCAAAGGGATAATTTTTTAATCCTTTACTGTACTGCATGCTAGTGATACTGATTCACAGTACTGTTATTTGAGAATCCTTTCTTCTCTCCAAATTTCAGGTTTACTTTGCTGGTTTGGGCTGTCTAAGAAATGTAAGAGCTGCGCTTTGCCGTGGAAGACTTCTGAAGTGCAGTCGATGTGGCAGACCTGGAGCAACTATTGGGTGTCGTGTTGATCGTTGCCCGAAAACCTACCATTTGGTAATTGAATGATTCTTAAACATACCCCTTCTCTTAGAAAAACACAAGGCATATTTGTTTTGGAGAAGTCAAAGAAATGAACTTCAAACGACAACTAATACCATTATTAATATGCTTAGTGTACAATCGTACAATTCGATTCATATTTCAAAATGCTTTCAGACTATATTGGGTTTGTAGCTATAAGTGCCACAACTTGTAAGAAAACAATATTGTGTGTTCAATGGAAAATGACTTAGAGGAGATCCAGCCATGGGCACCAGGTCGGTCGTGCCGGCCGAGCAGAGGTAGGGAGGAGGCGTGGCGGGCGCTGGACGCGCCGGGCGTGGGCGGGAAGCACTGTTTTCAAGTCATTCGATTAATTGTGATTAGTCACGATTAATCGTCCAAGTCAGTTTGGACCAATTGGGATTAGTCGCCCAAGTCATCTTTACTAATCATGATTAATCGCGATCAATCGCCCAAGTCGGTCAATGGTCAACCAGAACGACCAACAAGTCAATGGCGGGAAGAAGGCCGGCACTGCCGGTGACGGCTGGACGAGTGTTTGGCGTGTGCGCTGCGCGTGGGGAAGGGCGGCGTGGCCGGCGCCGGGGCGCAGGGGGAAGAAGCGGCCTAGCCGCTGGCCCCGCGCGCTGCACGGGGGCTGTGACGTAGGGAAGACAGGGTGTCGCCGTGAGGGTATTTGCCGTGGGAGGGGCGGCCGGCGACGACTGCTGACCACCGGCGGGGGGAGGCCATGGGTGGCTGGCGGCGGCTCTGGTATGGCGTGTGCTACACAGGTTGTATTGGTGGAAAACTGGATGCCTGGGCGTGGTGGTTCGTCGCCTGGAAGATGGTCCAGGCGCCGTGGCTAGCAGAGAGGAGAGGCAGGTATGTGTACAAGGGGGGTAGGAAGCAATCTTTTCTTTATTACTTCTTTGCCTACTCGGCAGATTACAAAAGTGCTGCTTATATAGGCCTATAGCCTACTGAAATCTCCTAACAAATAGGCTGATCTAAATCTAATCAGCTTGAACCCCTATCTTAACAAACTATCCTATAACAGACCTATCCCTTCAGGCGACCTGGGGCTTGCCATCCTTATCCCTTCTCTTGTAGGTCCGTTCGGTCATAACATCTCTCCCTGCCTTCAAGAACAACTCGTCCTTGAGCAGATGATCTGGGTACTGGTCCTTGAACTTTTGCAGTGGTTCCCATGTAGCCTGCTCGGCGTTCATGCCTCCCCACTGTATGAGAACATGCCAAACGCCTCGACGAGGACTGGCCTGTAGGACTTTGTCTGGTACTGGTAATAAGCGGCCCTGTGCTATTGGAGGCAATTGTGGAATCCCTGTTGGCGGAGTACCGTGAAACGCCTTCAAGAGTCCCACATGAAAAACATCATGTTCGAGCGCCGGCTGGGAGCTGAAGTCTGTAGGCTATTGGCCCAACTCGTTCCAAAACTTGGAAAGGACCTGCATATTTTGGTGCCAGCTTGTTGTGTTCTTTGTCAACCAGGGAGCGCATTGGCCTGTGTAGGAGTCGAAGCTAGACCCAGTCGCCTACCTCAAAGGTCACTTCCCGGTGATGGTGTCATACCAACGTTTGGCATGCTGCTGTGCTTGAAGAAGATGGTCCCGAACCTCTGCCAGGAAATTGTCTCGGTCTTGTAGCAGGTCTTCCACGGCTTGGGACTGTGCTGTGCCCTGCTGATATGGTACTAGTGCTGGAGGTTCACGTCCGTAGACCAATTTGAATGGTGTAGTCTGCAGTGCTGAGTGGAAGGACGTATTATAACAATATTCCGCCCAGGGAAGCCAATCGAGCCAGGAACTGGGTCGATCTCCTGTGATGCAGCGTAAGTACATATCAATTGCGCGATTGACGACCTCCGACTGACCATCTGTTTGGGGGTGGAACGCAGTGCTTAACTGGAGTTTGCTGCCAGTCAATTTGAATAAGTCCTTCCATAGATGGCTAGTGAAAACAGGGTCCCGATCACTCACAATGGATGATGGGATTCCATGAAGACGCACAATTTCTGCAAAGAAAACCCTGGCAACAGAAGCTGCGATGTAGGGGTGACTGAGTGCAATGAAATGGATGTATTTGGAGAATCGATCCACCACTGTCAGGATTACAGATTTTCCATGAACTCGCGGCAATCCTTCAACAAAGTCCATTGAGATATCGGCCCACGCCTGTGAGGGAATGTCCAATGCCTGTAAGAGGCCTGCTGGGTGCAGATGCTCTGTTTTGTTGTGTTGACATCTTGTACAGGCCTTAACAAAGTCTTGAACTCAAGATTTCTCCTGTGGGATATAGAAGTCAGCCCTTAGTCTGTTAAGTGTCTTCTGACCCCCTTCATGCCCCGCATTGTGCACCATTTGCAGCAGATCTGGTAGATAATTTGAGGATGGGGGTACATAAATGCGTTTACCATGGAGAATGAGACCATCCAGGAATCGCCACGGAGGGGGTAGTGTCCCGTCTTGAACCTGTGTGTGCATAGTCTGGCAGCCAGCATCCTGGGCAGTGTCCCGGTGAAGGTCATCATAGAGTGCAAAATTTGGTCCTGATAGTGCTGCAGTGAAGGGGCTGTCAGCATCTCGCCGTGATAGGGCGTCAGCTACTGTGTTGAAATGGCTGAATAGAGAAGTCAAATCCAAGGATTTTACTAATCCACTGGTGCTGCGGGATTGTTGAGAGACGCTGGTCTAGGAGGTACTTGAGGCTATAGGGGTCTGTCAGGATGATTGTTGAAGTGGTCGCCAGTGTCGCTGTCGCACTGCTTGTACAAGGCCAATGAGCTCTCTTTCATAAGCTGCCAGTTTGCGATGTCTTGATGCAAAAGGGCAGCTAAAGAATGCAATGGCTCTTGTGCCCTGGTGAAGAACTGCCACAAAGCCTGCGTCTGACGCGTCACAATCCACCACAAACTCCTTAGTAAATGCTGGCAGCTGTAGAACAGGGGCTGCTGTTAAAGCAGTTTTGAGGGCTGCAAATGCGGTATCTGCGACATCAGTCCATTTGAAGAATTCTTTGCGTAAGAGCTGTGTGAGGGGTGCTGCGATTATGCTGAAATTGTGTATGAACGTGACTGTGGCCAGGTGTACCTTGTCAGGGTCCATAGCCACCCCTTTTGCTGATATCACATGTCCCAAATATGCAATGGAGCTAGCCCCAAATATGCATTTGGACCGTTTGACAAATAGACTATGGACACGGAGGGTGTCGAGGACTGCTGCAACATGACGTAAGTGCTCTGTCCAAGTGTTGCTGAAAATCAGTATGTCATCGAAAAATACTAGCACAAACTTCTGCAAGAATGGCCCGAGTACTTCATTCATCAAGCCTTGAAATGTTGATGGGGCATTGGACAATCCAAAAGGCATCACCAGGAACTCGAAATGACCATGATGGGTGCGGAAGGCTGTTTTTTCCACATCTCTTGAATGTACTCGTACCTGATGATATCCGGACCGGAGATCCAACTTGGTGAAGTATTGGGCCCCATGGCGTTCATCTAACAGTTCATCCACAATAGGGATTGGGTATTTCTCCTTTACCGTGCAGTCATTTAAGGCTCTATAATCGATACAAAAGCGCCAAGAATTATCTGCCTTTTTCACCAAAAGGACTGGGGCAGAGAATGCAGATGTACTGGGTCGGATAATTCCTTGTGCGAGCATAGCAGTGCACTGACGTTCCAATTCATCTTTCTGCAGTTGTGGATACCTGTATGGTCTAACAACCACTGGTTGTGTCCTTGGTTTCAGATGAATCCTTTGATCGCAGTGGCGGGCTGGAGGAAGGCCCTGTGGTTCTTGAAATACTGATTCGAAAGACTGCAATAGTTGCTCCATCATCTGAGAGTTCACCATCTGTAGTGAACGAGTGGCTGGTTCATGGATGTCATTGCGTGGTGATCCAAGTCCTTTCCAAAAGACCCGTCGGCCTCCATGCCAGAATGCCATACAAAGGTTGTCAAAGTCCCATAGGATTGGACCCAGCGTTCGGAGGAAGCAAACCCCTAGGATGACGTTGAAATTGTCCAATGGAATGGCGTAGCAGGGGTTTGCAAAATGCTCTTGTCCGATGACGACTGGAATGCCCTCTATGAATCCCTTGTAGACCACTTTTTCACCATTAGCGACAGTCACCTGACGACCTGGGCTTGGTCCCAGGATGATGTCCAGTTGCTTCAATGAGGCTAGGTCGAGGAAATTGTGTGTGGAGTCCGAATCTAGCAGTGTTGTCAGGTGATGGCCATGTATAGAGATCACGATCTGCATTGTCTTCTGTCCGAGTTCCCATTATTGCATGGAGTGAAATCGCTGGTTCCATTGTTGATGGGCCTTCTTCTTCGGCCGTCATGTCCTCATCATAATATGAGACCTCAAGATAGACGAGACGCTGATAGTGGTGCCCTCGGACTTATTGCTCGTCACAATTGTAACAGAGGCCTTACTTGCGACGCTCGACCATCTCCGTGGGTGTCAGACGTTTGAATCTCTGTGTTGACTGCTGGGGGGGGGGTTGAGTTGGCTGACTGATCAGAAACAGGTATTCCCGGAGCTGCAGGGTGGGGTGTGGGCTGTGGCTGCTTCTGTTTTGCTGGCAGGGGCCCCATTGCAAGCTCTGTGATCGGCACTCATATGCCCGTGCTGTTACGAGTGTCGTATTGAGGTCAGGTGGATTGAGCAGCTCCACGTTGATGTTAATTCGGTCAGGGAGTCCCGCTGTAAACAGCTGCACTTGCTGTTCCGACGCTAGGGGAGCCACATGGCAGAGCAGGGCCATGAAGCGATCTTGGTAGTCTTCCACAGTTGTCCGGAAGGATAGCCGAGCCAATTCGCCGAGGGCGTTCTGTCGGAGGGCAGGACCAAACCGCTGGTGGCAAAAATTCTTGAAGCGTGGCCAGGACAGGGAAGGCTCCTCGCGCTCCAACAGATGGTACCATTGTTGTGCTGCGCACGTCAGGTGATAGGAGGCTAACCGGACCTTATCTTCAACCGCGCGCTGGCCGTGAAAGTACTGTTCACATCGATTGAGCCATCCTAGCAGATCCTCTTTGCCGTCGAAGAGAGATAGTTCTAGGTTGTGGAATTGTGGAGTACGGGGTGGCGGCGACGCATGGCAGTCGGTCATGGAAGTGCGGTTGTAAAGATGGGCAGCAGTGAAGGTGATGGTGGATGGGGACGGTGGATGTGATAGGGGCTGCGAGGGTGGTGGTCGGCGGCGAGATAGTTCTTGGCAGCGTGTCGCCGAATCCTGGCATCCCATACGGAAAACCTGGAGGGTTGTAGGATGAGGCCCCTTCCATGGCAGCCATCTGAGCCGTTAGGGATGACATCTGTTGCACCATCTGATGATGGAACTCTGTCATCATCCGCTTCAGATCTGCCATCTCGCTAGTCTGGGAGGCTGTCGGCGGAAGATCCGCTTCCATGTCCGTGCCGGTGGGTGCTGGCGGTGCCTCTGAGCCTGGCATCTCCGATACCAGGTTGGTATGGCGTGTGCTGCGCAGGTTGTATTGGTGGGAAACTGGAGGCCTGGGCGTGGTGGTTCATCGTCTGGAAGATGGTCCAGGTGCCGTGGCTAGCAGAGAGGAGAGACATGTATGCGTACAAGGGGGCAGGAAGCAATCTTTTCCTTATTACTTCTTTGCCTACTCGGCAGATTACAAAAGTGTTGCTTATATAGGCCTATAGCCAACTGAAATATCCTAACAAATAGACTGATCTAGGCCCTGTTTGGAAGCACCCACTTTCTAAGAAACTGGTTTATAGAAGTTGAGGTGGTTCCAAACATACTAGTTTATGACTCAGTTTATAGAAATTAGATTCTTAGTTTATTAAAAACCAAGAAGTTGGCCTCTACTAGCTAAAAGATAAAAACTGGGTTGCTTCCAAACATGGTCCTAATCAGCTTGAACCCCTATCTTAACAAACTATCCTATAACAGACTTATCCCTTCAGGCGGGCTGGGGCTTGCCATCCTTATCCCTTCTCTTGTAGGTCTTTCCCGTAATAACAGGCTCACTGCAGGGAGGGGGTGGGGGGGTGGGGGGTGGAGAATGTAATATTTGGCTGGATACCATGTTGGATAGAATGGAATCCTAACCCTAATTGAGTAGGGGGTGTATTGATATATAGTGGCAGTACATAGGTTGGGCCAACCCCATTACAATAGAGATAAGCACACAGTCATCTAACAGTTAGTTCTGTAGCAGACGAGGCTGTACTGTGGTGTTCAGATGGAGCTCCAACCTGCTAGTCGGGTTAATCCAGTAGTGCCTCTTTGTTGTTCTTTTTATCTGTTTGTGGTCAATGTGGTGTACCTCTTGTAAGAATATATGTTTGAACTAGTTTGTATTTTTCTTCTACAACTACATAGCTCTCCTATGTATTTGAGAGAAAAAATGTAACCGTGGGCAAGGTCTGTCATTGAAGACTTAGTCAAAATAAATCCTTCCTTGAATTGTTGAATGGAGGGAGTATTTAGCTGTTTAGCATGCTATTATTTCCCTAATATTTCCCATTTTTTCACTTGTAGCCTTGTAGTCGAACAGAAGCCTGCATATTTGATCATCGGAAGTTTCTTATAGCCTGCAACGATCATCGCCATCTTTTCCAACCCCAAGGAGATAAATATGTTGAACTGCTCAGGAAAATGAAGATAAAAAAGATGAAGGCCGATATCAGAAAGGTGTCACACGATGCATGGAGAAAAGACAGAGAGGCTGAGGAGAAATGGTTAGAGAACTGTGGGGAAGATGAGGAGTTCTTGAAACGGGAGGGCAAGAGGCTAAACAGAGATCTTTTACGAATTGCACCTGTTTATATAGGAGGCTCCTCTGAAAACGAAAAGTCATATCGTGGTTGGGAATCTGTTGCTGGGCTAAGTGATGTTATTCAGAGCATGAAGGAGGTGGTGATGTTACCTCTTCTCTACCCTGAGTTCTTTAGTTCTCTAGGTCTTACTCCTCCAAGAGGTGTTCTGCTGCATGGCCACCCTGGTACTGGTAAGACACTTGTTGTAAGGGCACTCATAGGGGCATGTTCTCAAGGTAACAGAAGAATTGCTTATTTTGCTCGAAAAGGTGCTGATTGTTTGGGTAAGTATGTTGGTGATGCTGAGAGACAGTTAAGACTTCTTTTCCAGGTAGCTGAACGATGCCAGCCTTCTATCATATTTTTTGATGAGATAGATGGTTTAGCACCTTGTAGATCCAGACAACAAGACCAAACACATAATTCAGTTGTGGCAACCTTGCTCTCGTTGCTTGATGGTTTGAAATCACGAGGCTCAGTCGTAGTGATTGGGGCTACGAATCGTCCTGATGCTATTGATCCTGCCCTTAGGAGACCAGGAAGGTTTGATCGTGAGGTATACTTTCCACTACCAACCTTCGAGGATAGATCTGCTATTCTGTCACTGCATACAAAAAAATGGCCAAGTCCTATTTCAGGTGCATTCCTGTCATTTGTTGCTAGCCAAACTGTTGGATATGCTGGTGCTGATCTGCAGGCAATTTGCACACAAGCAGCAATAAATGCTTTGAAAAGGACATGCCCATTACATCAAATTTTACAATATGCCGAGAAAGGAGTTCCTCATGGGCGAGTTCCTCTACCAACAGTTCTTGTCGAGGATAAAGATTGGCTAGCTGCTCTTGCAGCTGCTCCGCCACCTTGTTCAAAAAGGGAAGCAGGGATTGCTTCAAATGATTTGGTTTCCACTCCTCTAGATTCCTGTTTTGTACCAAGCCTTTTTAAACCATTGGTACACCTTCTTATTTCTATGTATTTGGATGAGCGTGTATGGTTACCTCCATCCCTTCTTAAGGCATGTTGCTCTATAAAGGAAGTGATATTCTCATCCATGGAAAAGAATACTGTACCCCACACTTTATGGCCAACTTATCTTAGTTCTTTGATCCAACAAAAAGATATTGCAGATAGAATTGGAACAATCTTGTCAAGCTGTGGTCTTATATCTGCACAACTAGGAAATCGTGGTTCAATGTTGCTGGGTGATGTTAAAACACAGGAGAATTTTTGTGGCAGCAGATTAAATCCCACTGGTTTGCATATGAAAGGAGGGCTACCACATAAGTTATCAGGCTTTCGAGTTTTAGTTGCTGGAGCACCAAGATCAGGCCAACAACACCTAATTCGTTGTGTTCTTCATGGGTTTATGGGCCAGATTGTAATACACAAGCTTGACCTTGCAACTATGGTGCAGGAAGGAAATGGTGATATCCTTAGCGGTCTGACACACATTCTCTGTAAGTTACTGTGTTTCCCTTAGTTTCATTTACTTTGAAAATATTTACTAACAAAACAAAAATTGACTTGTAATTTATATTTTTCATGCAAATCTGGTGATAATACTTTCCACCTTAACATTTTTGTTTATTTTATTTATGCTGTCTATGCACGTGAATATATCTGACGATGACTACGAATGTGGAAGTGAATGTCTATGAAAAGAATCTTCATACAAGAACCAAGTACAACTCAATTTAGTGAATGTCTATGAAAAGAATCTTCAAGAACCAAATTAGTTCGGATAGAAACCTCCCCCGAGACGTCGGAGTAAGAGATGGCTGTTCCGCTCCCGCCCCTTTCGCTCCCACCCCTTGGCGTTCCCTCTCCCGCCGACGCCTCGGTTCTCGTATCCCACTCTAGCCACCCGGCGGTGCTTACTCCAAGCCCGACGGCCACCTCCACTCTCTCCCCGGCGTCGGTGGGCTCTCCTTCGGCTCCTCTTCCTGGTGGACGGACGAAGACTCAGCGCTGGAGTGATGATGGCGGGTCTTCTTCCCCTGTTGCCTCGCTGGTGAAGGGTGGGGATCATGCATCGTACAGGGACGTTCTGGTCTCATCTCGTTCTTCCTCTGGCACTGGCTTTGGTGGCGGTTGGGTGAAGGTCGCGGGGCGCAGGGCGCGCCATCTGGCCACGGGCCAGGTCGCTCGCCAGCCGGAGCCACGGAACCGTCATCTTTCTGTGGATTTACGTGGAAGGTGTTTCAACTGCTTCGCCTCACATCGGGCGGCGGCCTGCCGGAGTATCGTGCGGTGCTTTCATTGCCGGTTGCCTGGGCACCGCTATCGCGTGTGCCCACGCTGTGTGACTGCACCGTCCCAACCGCGGTGCGTATCGATGTGGAGGCCGGTCTCCAAGGAGCCTAGAGATTCGCCGGTGAAGTTTTCCCCGTGCCGTGCCATGGAGGATGGTCCGTTGACTGGTGGTTCCTCTGCTGTTGTGAGTGCGAAGAAGCATACCCGTCGGGGTCAGAGAAAGCGGAAGAACGGCGGTGGTTAGGGCGATCCACTAGCCGCTGCCGGTGGGGCTCCTGGTCTACGATCAGTGGTACCGCCGGTGGAGTCTTTCCGTAATGTTTGCTTCCTCAAACGTACCGGAAGAACTGATCGCGCGGAGGAGGAGCTTCGTTGTGCGCTGATAGTCACGGTTGTTGGTGAGGAGGGTCTTGGCTACGCCTTGGAGATCAGGGATGCGCTGGCCTTGAAGTTTCAGCTTCAGGCAGATACGCTCCATCTCCGTCGTGCTGCGCCAAATTCCTTCCTCTTCCCTTCGGTGCAAGTGGCGGAGCAGGTTATTCAAAATGGACAGTCGATCTTCGCGCCACCTTTCCGCCTTCATGTTAGAAGATGGTCTCGTCATGCTTTTGCTTCTGGTGGAGGTGCCTTGCCTGTGCTCGTCGACATTGAACTCCAGGGGATTCTTGCTCACCTTTGGGAATTGGAGACAACAAAATTTTTGCTTGGGGCTCACGGATTCATCGAAAGGATTTGATATTTCAGATATGACTGCTTTCAGATTGAGGGTTTGGTGCTTCTCGCTGGAGTCTTTGCCGGATGTTTTGTATCTCCATGCCGTTGAGCCGCAGGTCAGTGTGGAGGTTGGGTCCTGGTTTCCGCGTACTATGGTGTTCAAGATTGCAGTGAAGATTCTTCGTTTTGGGGACGTGTTTGGTGATGACCAGCCCCTCCTTTGCTGCCGGATTTTGGTGAAGATGATAGTGATCGGGACCATCGCAAGCGGAGGCCACACCTGCAAGATCACCCAACTTCTTCTGTTAGGGTCTCTGCGCTCTCTCGGCTTGGTCCGCGCGTTTCTTCGACAGTGCCAGGTGGTGGACCAGTCGATGCCATCTCTCCCCCGATGGTCTCGGTGGAGAGGGTGGCGCCTGTGTCCCCCTGCCCTCTGACTTGGTGGTCTCTGTCCCAGTTGATGCCCATTCTCTCCCGATTTTAGCGGTTATTGAGATGGTAGCTCCTGGATCTCCTGACTCCACTGTTCCGGACGTGGTTGGGGATTCAGTTGACGCCCATTCTCTCCTGTTGGTCTCGGTTGAAGGGGTGGAGGCTCCTGGGTTTCCTGTTTGCACTGTTACTAGTGAGCCTGCTGTTCAGCTGGGGTCTACTGTTTTATTTGGGTCAGCTGCACCGCCTGGTTCTGGGAATCAGGTGACTGAGGTCCTTCCGGTCAGGGTGAATGTGGATACTCAGTTTGGGGTTTCTGTGCAGGGAAAGATTTGGACTGCTGAACCTCTGAACAGATTGTCTTCGGTTTTTCTCAACCAGTTGATTCGTGGATGGAAGGATTATCCTCCCAGCCTCAAGGTTTATTCCAGGACAAAGAAGCTTGTTCTAGAGCCGGTTCAGGATGAGGAGAGTGTGCTTTCATCACCGTTGCAAGAGTTCAAGAGTGCTGTAACTAAACCGATTAATAGTTTACTGCCACCTCCTCGTATCACCAGTAGGACTGTGCCTATTAATTTCATTCCCAGGCGTAGCAGAAGAGTGGCTAAGTTTCCTCCAGAGTTGGGCTCTAGTTCTGCTGCCCAGGTCTGTAGACAATTGGGATTCTGTGATGAAAATGAGAACATCTCTCTTGAGGATGCCAACGGATATGCAAAGCTGTTCGAGAATGAGCTCTCAAGTAGCCATATTGCTGCAGTAGCTGCGCTTTTTGGCTGGCAGGTGCCTCTTGCTGGGCAATGCTAGGCCTTTTTGCTGGTTGGTCTCCTCAGGTGGATTTATTCTATGTCAATGTTGGATCGCTGTTTTTTGAGTTGGAATGTGAGAGGCCTTAATGACCGGGCGAAGAGGGATTCTGTTAAATCTGTGGTGGTTGACCTTAGGCCTTCCATCATTTGTTTGCAGGAAACCAAATTAAGTAACATTTCAGATTTTGATATCCTCTCAATCCTTGGGAATGGTTTCAGTAACTTCGTATTCAAACCAGCTCAGGGATACAGGGGGGAGTGTTGATTGCTTGGCGTGATGGATATTTCTCCTCGGTTGCGTCTGTTATAAATAATTTTTCGGTCTCAGCGCAATTCCAAGATGAGTCTGGTGCTGCTTGGTGGTTCACAGGAGTGTATGGGCCTTGTCAGGACAGTCTCAAGCTATCTTTCATGCAGGAATTACAGGAGATCAGAGATGTTTGTGTTGGACCATGGCTATTATGTGGTGATTTTAACCTGATCTTCAAGCCTGAGGATAAGAATAACTCCAACATCAATAGGACCTTGATGGGTAATTTCAGGAGCCTAATTAACTCCATGGAGCTGAAAGAAATTCCTTTGATTGGCAGAAAATTTACTTGGTCGAACTAGAGACAGGAACCCACCCTTGTGAAGCTTGATCATGTTTTTTGCACTACTAGTTGGGAGGAGTTTTTCCCTGATTGTCTGCTGTATAGCAACACCACTGAATGTTCTGATCATTGCCCTTTAACCCTCAAATTTCGAGAGGATTGTAAGGGGAAGCGTAGATTTCACTTTGAAGGTTTCTGGCTCAAACTCCCTGGTTTCAATGAGGTGGTGGATGATTCCTGGAATCAGCCAATGTTGGCAACCTGCCCTTTCGGTAAGATTGTCCCAAAAAACATAGAAGGCTTGCTAAACATCTGCAGTCCTAGGGGCATAGAGAGGTGGGTAATGTGAGAAACCAGTTGGGTCTTGCTAGAGAGGTGATGCATAGGTTGGAATCAGCACAGGACAATAGAGTTTTGTCAGGGGATGAGCTTTGGCTGCTAGGAAAGCTGAAGCATCATTGTTTTGTTTATGCTTCTATGGAAAGAACAATTGCACGTTTGAGGTCCAGGATTAAGTACCTAAAAGAGGGGGATGCAAATACTAAATTCTTCCATATGCAGGCTCGATTTAGGAAGAAAAGAAATTTCATTTCATATCTAGAGGAAGAGGGAAGCGTGGTCACTAACCATGAGGATATGCATGAGGTGCTAGATGGGTTCTTTTCCGGTCTTTTGGGTGCTGATTTTCAGAGACAAAGCACTATTAATCTGTCGAGTTGTCACAGAGAGGCCGTGGATCTCAGCGATCTTGAGTGCCCCTTCTCAGAGAGGGAAGTGTTGGACACTATTGCGTGCCTTCCGTCTGATAAGGCTCCAGGGCCTGATGGGTTTACAGGGAGGTTCTATAAATCTTGTTGGAATATCATTAAGGTGGATCTGCTGGCGGCTCTGTCTATCATCCACCAGGGCAATGTTCAGAGATTGGGACAACTGAATTCCTCCTACATTATTTTGATCCCTAAAAAGATGGACGCTTCTTCGGCTGGTGTTTTCAGGCCAATTAGCCTAATTCATAGTGTTGCTAAGTTGGTCACAAAATTACTCGCTAATCGTTTGGGCCCTCGTCTGCATGAACTGGTAGAATCTAATCAAAGTGCTTTTATCAGAGGAAGGTCGATTCATGATAATTTTATGTTGGTCCAACAATCGATCAAATCCCTTCACAAGAGAAAGGTTGCTAGCCTGTTTCTGAAGTTGGATCTGTCCAAGGCCTTTGACTCGGTTTCGTGGGCTTTTTTTCTTGAAGTCTTATCTCACCTGGGATTCGGTCCTATTTGGCGCAATCTGATTTCAAATCTGCTGGCTTCATCTTCTACGCAAGTGCTATTGAATGGGTCTCCTGGGATCCATATAAGGCATCAGAGAGGTCTTCGTCAGGGAGACCCTCTCTCCCCTATGCTGTTTGTGCTGATCATGGACGTTCTTAGCAGTCTTTTTAGGGCTGCTGAATGTAGGGGATTGCTTCATAGCTTGGAAGGGGCAGGAGTCCGTAACAAGCTTTCTATTTATGCTGATGATGTGGTCCTTTTTGTTAAACCCATTGAAGACGATCTGAAATGTGTTAGATTGATTTTGAATTGTTTTGGGTCGGCCTCCGGATTGGTTACCAATATGAATAAGAGTTATGCTATTCCTATTAGATGTGAGGAGCATGTGGTTCAAGAGGGCTGCAATGTGCTGAGGTGCAGTTTGGCCTCATTCCCTTGTTCTTACTTGGGTCTGCCAATTTCAGATAGGAAACTGAAGCAAAACGATCTTATGTTGTGGATAGATAAGATTGCAGACAGACTCCCTAATTGGAAGGCTCGTTTACTGAACCTGGCCGGGAGGACAACATTGGTGCGGTTTGTGTTATCGGCCATCCCGATTTACCTCCTTATTGCCATAAAAATTCCCAAATGGGTTATTAAATCAATTGACAAGATTCGAAGAGGTTTTCTTTGGAAAGGGCGAAAAGAGGTGAATGGTGGAAGTTGTATTGTTCCCTGGGAAATTGTGACAAGGCCACTAAGTTTAGGGGGTCTTGGTGTTCCTAATTTGCAATTGAAGAGTTGGGCACTGCAGGCTAAATGGCTCTGGTTAGAAAAGACTGATCCAACTAGGCCGTGGATTGGGTTGAGTATCCCCGTGCAGCAGCAAGTTAGACAATTCTTTAAATCTTCGGTGGTCTTTGTGGTTGGGAATGGGACCAATACTTTTTTCTGGTCAGACAGATGGTTGAATGGGCAGACGATACAAGATTTTGCCCCTGAAGTTGTCCGTATGGTGAGTAGCAGGCCCTTTAATTCAAGAACTGTTGCTCAGGCGCTGCATAATTGGCAATGGGTTTGCGATATTGCGAATCCTTTATCTTTGATTGGTCTACAACAGTATTTGCAGCTGTGGGATGCTTGAAGTGGAGTGGTGCTTAATCAGGAGGAGGATAGACATGTGTGGGTGCACTCGAGCTCTGGAGAATTCTCCTCAAAATCTTGTTATTCGGCGTTTTTTATGGGAGCTATTTCTTTTCAGCCATGGAAATGGGTGTGGAAGTCGTGGGCACCCCCTAAATGCAAATTTTTTGTTTGGCTGGCAATAAGGAATAAGTGCTGGACTGTTGATAGACTTCAGAGGAAAGGACTACCGCACCCGGTGGTTTGTCCATTATGTGACCAAGAGCAGGAAACTATCTTGCACCTCTTGTGCTCTTGCAGTTTTGCTAGACAATTTTGGCATATTATATTTTCATCTTTGATGATGGGCCATCTTACGCCTACTAGAGAGGCGGGCTCTTTTGTGGATTGGTGGGACAAGGTGCAAAGGAGAATACCCAAACAAATCAGAAAAGGTATTCATAGTCTCATTATCCTGGGGGCCTGGTGTTTATGGCTGCATCGCAATAAGGCGGTATTTGATGGTGTCAGCCCTTCCTCGAGCACCCTTCAGAGGCTTCTTTTGGATGAGGTGGAGTGTTGGTGTATGGCTGGTGCGAAGCAGCTTGAGAGTCTTGGCCTTCTGGCTGCCTTTGCTAGGGTCAGGGCTATTTCTAGTGCCTGATGCTGTAAAAAGTTGGAGATATGAATAGGTTTTTTGTCTGTTTTTCCTTTTGTTTTTTTGCCTGTTATGGCATTGTACTTTGGTCCACTTCGGACCTTTCTCTCTTTCAATATAATGATGCGCAGTTCTCCTGCGCGTTCGAGAAAAAAAAATACAGGAACCAAGTACAACTCAATTTAAGCTTTAGTTTAGATGAAGCTGGAGATACATTTTGTTGTTGTAAAAGCTGATTATCTAAGGACATACAATTAGATGAAGTTGGAGATGCATGTATACTATTTATTTATTCTGTTTACCTGAGCTTCCTCTTATTCTTGGAGAGTCTATTGCAGAGTTGAAATGACTTGCATTCATTACCTTTTTCCATGCGTTTGGGTTTAGTTACTGTGTATCTCGTCTATCAATTTTAACGAAACTTCACATATGCTTTGAAGATTCATTCCCCACACAAGTCATGATGTTTTCATTGGTTTAGTTGAATTATGACCTATATTCCTATATCTAGGGTCATGTGGCTCCTGCACGCTAGCCCTACAATGGTTTTGGTATGCTGCCACACAATGATTCAAGTCGGGCGACTTGCTAGTCGATACACCTAGGCGACCAGGCGACTAATCGCGATTAGGACGACGACTAGGTCGACTAATCGGGTCCTAGTCGACTTGGTCGTCCCCTACAGCGCTCCTGCATATTTGCAGGACCTATGTATATAATATTGATATATATAACAATATAGCATATAGAAGGCAACACCAAACATAAGTACATAACAAATATGAATAATGGAACTGGACAATTCAGATTTCAGAACATGAACATCAGTCACTAACTCAATTATATATAGCAATATAGCATATAGGAAGCAATACCAATTACCAAACATAGCAAATATGAATACTGGAAGACAGAATTCAGATTGCAGGTTTCAGAACATGAACAATTGAACATCAGTTACTACTCAGTAGTCACTAACTCACTAATTCATATGATGCAGAGTTGCAGACTTACTAGTTACTACATAAATGCCAAGTACAGACTTACTATGGACCTAAACTAGGAGTCCAGGGCAACTAATCGCCCCCACCCAAATTGGACGACTAATCGCGTTTAGTCGACGACTAATCGGACGACCGGACGATTAGTCGAGCAGATCGGGTCGGCCTCCCTAGTCGTGCTAACAGAACCGACTAGCCCGATTAATCGCGACTAATCGCGATTAGTCGGACGACTTGAAATCACTGCTGCCACATATATGTTCCCAACACTGACAGGCTTATTTTAGTTGAAGTATGTTAACTGCACCACATGAGAAACGGCAACATTTACGGCTGTTGATATAGTGGTGATACATTAGTTAAATTCATCCAACACAGTAACATATTGAACCTAAGTCTTTTTATTGTCACAAACAAGGAAAGTGATTTTTTTCTTTTTCCTTTCCTAAGCATTCAAAATATCTATGACACACATGATCTGAAAATTGTTGCAACACATAAATTATGATTCTTTATGGAATGAATGAAAGAAAGACCGACCTATTTCAGACTTAGTTTAGCTTAACCAGTGTCCTATTTCAGCCATACTGTCGGTTTACAAGCAAGTGCGATTGATATAATTGTGACACGCTGATTTAAATTTATGCCAACACATTGAACTGCACATCCTTTTATGGATGTTATCTGCCGTTCCTTTTTTTTCTCGAAAACGCAGGAGGACTGCGTCTCATTTTATTAAATGCCATTCCTTTTTTAATTGATTGGAAATAATTTATTGACTCTATGTTACTCTTATGCTAAAATTCTTAATTTCTTATGAGTTTATTGATATTGTCTTTTGTTTCCCCCTTCTCTTGATCAGTGAAATGTCTAAACCTTGGAAGATGCATCATCTACATGCCTAGAATTGATCTGTGGGCAGTTGATAAGGCCCATAATCAAATAGAAGATAATATGCTCAATACTGGGGCAGTTCGTTTAGCGTCCTCCACCGCTGATCACAAAAAATGTTCAGAAGTTTGGAATGCATTGATTGAGCAAATGGATTCATTGTTAGCTTCTGTATCAATAAGTGTTCTGGTAAGTATGATATACTCCAACACCACATGTTTCTTTGTTGTTTTTGTGTAATTTAGTGTTCTTTTTTCCCTGTAAAATGTAAAAAAAGAACTATTCATGGTGAGCTGATAGGAAAAAATACTTTATTAACATGTTGGTGATTGTGATTAGCATCGACTGAATATTACCACTGCAAATTTTTTTTGCAATATAATCACCTACTACATCCCGATAAAGATCCGTTTCTAGTTCCCTTCTCAGTCAAAGTATCTAAAATTTGACCAAGTTTATAGAAAAAGTATCAATATTTATGACACCAAATAATTATATTATGATTACATGAGGAATTTAATGACACTTATTTGGTATCATAAATATTGATATTTTTTAATATAAACTTGGTCAAACTCAAAATGTTTTTACTAGGTGCTTGCTAGGATTGCATTCTTTTCAGGATGGAGGCAGTAGTTTGTAATTTGTTCTTTTTGTTTGAGGTATATGATAATTATCTTGGCAGCTATTTTTCCATTTAAGGTTCTGTTTGGTTATGCATTTTCAGCACATAATCAGTTCACAATGTGAACACATAGTGTTGCTAACCGTTTGGCTATACTACTCGGTGATCCATTACAAGTTTACAACATAAACCAACCAAACAAAATGTGCTTTTAGTTGCACCATAATAGCTACACTGTCAGCAGGTTACATTCTTGTTGCACCTCCCACATTTGAACCAAACAGCACCTAAAAGGTATCTATGCAAATGTTTTATCTTCTTGTTTTAGGCAAATTTTGGTACCTATTGTAATACTGATGACATGTGATCATGGATTGTTTCTCATGAATACTAAGGGCTTCTGATTCTGTGGAAAGTGATTTTATGAGAGAGATGGTTAGTGATTCTCTAGGATAAACTCTATTATGGAAGTGATTCTATGCAAGAAGTGAATCAGGATAAGCTAATTTTTTTCGGTTCCCGCCCCCTTAGTTCATTTCAGAATCAGCCTAGAATCACTTATATGTAAAGTTGTAACTATAACTATCAAGCTCTGCCAAACAGGCTGTGCATATTTTCTTTTTGAACAAATTCTGTTTTCTCAGCTCTATGGCAGCATTGATACCTACATTTCCCAAAAAAAAAAATGATAACATCGGATGACAAGCTAACATTTTGTTTTATAGTCCACCAGTGACATGAGGTTTCAAGATCTTCCCAGTGGAGTAAGAGGTTTCTTCAGCACACATGTTGTGGATCAGTGCCTTGTTTCTTCAGAACATACAATACCTAGATTTTCTGTGAATATTGACAACCACTCTAATTGGGATGAGATGGTTGATTCATGTGCTTTGCAGTTATCACATGACTTGATTCGACATCATGTTCAATTTTTGCATGATGAATCTCATAAGAATGATAATCATCAACAAAAAGAAGTGTTTGCTTCCATGAATATTAGTGCAGAAGGTGAACTTAAGTCCAGTGAGAATGAGCGACCCTTGTGTGGAGTTGCTTCTAAGGAGAATCCAATTCAGCTGGCTGCAGGCAGAGCTCAGCAAGAGCCTCCACCATCCAATGTGGAAGATAAAGTAGAAAATGATCAATTTTTTTTTGAAGGCACAGTTCAAAGAAATCCTTCTAGTAGACTTGTAAAAGGCAGCGAGTCATTTGCTATTGTTGCTTTTGGAATTCAGATACTGCAGCATCCTCAGTTCTCAAAACTTTGTTGGGCTACGTCAAAGCTACGGGAAGGCCCCTGCACTGATATAAATGGACCATGGAAAGGCTGGCCATTTAATTCCTGTTTGTTGCAGAGCAGCACCTTACCTGGTAAATCACTAAATGGAGGGGACAATGTTGTAAAGGGAAAGGAAAAGTCTGTCTGTGTGAGAGGGCTGGTTGCTGTTGGCTTATTAGCTTATAGAGGTGTCTATGGGTCTGTTATTGAAGTTTGTGCTGAGGTGAGAAAGGTGTTGGGACTGTTAGTCGGACAGATTCAAACTAAAATTTTGGAAAAGAGAAATCAATTCCGGTATTTCCGAATCCTATCTCAAGTAGCTTATCTAGATGATATTGTGAACAGTTGGGCATACACCTTCCAAAGGTCGGCCAGAGCTTTATGTTTTTTTTATTTCTGTTGATTCTGTCACTCCTTTCTTACTGCTTAAAATCAGCAAAAAAATATTGGTGCATGATGCTGATGTAGATGATTGGAGCAATTGTGTTAACATTTTTATTTATTTATTCCAATCTACAGAACACATGTTGATACCCGGACAGGAACATCCCGCATGAAGAGTTCAAGTGCCAAAGAATGTCAAAGGACCAAGTATGCTGCAGGAATCAATGTACAAGTTGCTCCTGTTGTCATCCCTGCTGAGGTTCAAGACATTCCAGCCCATCACACTCAGGACCATGAAGTTGTTCCTGGTCCTACTGAGGTGCAAGGCAATCCGGTTAAGCATACTGCAGAACAACTTGGAAGCCATACGATGGACTGTGACCTTGATAATCATGTGAACTCTGTTTCCAGCAAGGATGCAGTAGAACACGATCATGTCCATTCAGCTTTACCTGATGTGCATAGGGGCAATACACATGCAGATACAGTAACAAATGATGGAGAACCCATTGGAACAAACAACAATGGGAAAGTGTCCAGGTTAACCTACGGTGAAGATAAATTCAGACCAGGTATTCAAAGATCTGAAAACCACACAGAATCTATGGAAGGTTTAAGCTGTTTGCAAAGGGCAGGAGATTCCGTTGGATCCCCAGCAAGTATTAACAATACAGGATTACCAAAGAACAATGTTTCTTCTGAAGCTCATATTGATGATAATGAGTTGAGGAGAAATGATCTTGTGAATGATGTTGAATCAAATTTGATTGATGGTAAACATGACACCATGATGAATCTTTCAGTTCCAAAAATTTCATGTCTCTACAAATGTTGTTCTCCATGTTTCCAATCTATTTATAAGATGGTTCATGGTATTATTTCAAATACTCTAAGGCCTAATCTGCATTGCTTAACAGCTGATGATATGCATGACATTCTGTCATCATGGTGCTTGAATCTATTAGGGTCTGTTAGAAAGTTGTACAGCTCACATGATGAGGCCAGCTGCACAGAAGATTTTGTTAGAATGTCCAATAAAGAAACCCACATAGAGCATTGTGCTTGTCAGAGTGATATCTATCTTTCAAGAGAGTGTGTATGCCACTTGGAAAGCAATGGGGATGTTGAAACTGCAAATGCTGATTGTCATCCTCTATCAGGACAAAGCTTAAGTTTTTTCTTTAAAGATGGTGTATGGATGCCGTTGGATCTCACTGCGGAAACAAAACTTCATTGCAGCTTCAGGAGATTCTGTGTTTGCTCGATATTAGGAACAGTTTCTATGCTCAGCTAGATCCTCAGTTCATAATATTGATATTGTCTGATGCAATTGCAAAAGTACATATAGTACTCTAATGCTCTAAGTGTGGCTCCAGTTGTGCACATAACACAACATCATCAGGATGTCTTTGGTTGATTGGAACTTCTCATCCTTGATGCAACTTTTGGGCAAGCTTTTATTGCACATAAATTGCCTCTACCTGCTATGGTGATTAGTGGAAAACTGGCTGTTGTAGTTGCTTCGTAGACTGAATATTTAAAAAGAATCTAAGATATTAGTCTTCATTTTTTCCCAACGAAGTTACCCATGTAGGTTGGACTGTTGTTGCTGCTGGAAATTTCACGGTTAGATGATGACTGACGCCATCTCAGTTCTGATTGTAATATGTATTATGGCCCAATTAAGCATCAAGTTGAAACATGTTGAATCTTATACTCACATTGTGTTGTACCTCTATTCTGGTCAGTGGTATGCTTTCTAATGGACAACTGACATTCAGCATGATAAATCTTTATAGGTTATATAAGAACACACTGTTTAGATGAGGTTGGAATAATATTTTTGTACCTGCTTAGGTCGTGTTCGGTTATTTTCAATACATATGGATTGGATGAGATTGGAAAAAATTAAGAAAAAGTTTAACTTATTTGTGATTCAAACCCATCTAATCCTACTCAATCCACATGGATTGAGAGCTAACCAAACAAGTCCTTATAGGAGTGTGAACTGTGAACAAGAATTTTGTACCTTTAGAATTTTGTATTGTGACTTGGCATGACTTGTTCTAATTGCTGTTGTTTGTTGTTATTGTATTGTGCTTATAGGAGTGTGAACTGTGAACAAGATTTATCTCTCTCTTTTTTTTGGAAAAGTATACAGATAAGGCAGTGAACTAAGCTGAAATTTATTTAGATGTTTAAAGGTTTAGCATATTATTGAATAATTCATATATTATTTGTTCTACAACATATATAATTATCTCTACATTTGCAACGTAAATCGGAGTAGTGTTTGCTACGTTCGAGGACACTTTTTTATTTTTATTTTTATTTTTTGAGGGATACACAAAAAAAGTCTAAAGTGATTTAGAAAATGCCGCGGTAGGGGCGGGTCAATCTCTACTTAGCTTCTCTGTTCCAATTGTTCCAATTTATAATTCGTTTCACCTTTTTATCTTAAGTTTGATCAATTTAATTTTTTTATAATTATTGTTAATTTTTAACGTGATGTTGTTTAGCATATAATATACTTTGTTTTTTCTTGTTTTTTCAAAAAAAATTGAATAAGACGAGTCATGGCAAAAAAAATTAAACAAATTATAATTTAGGACGGAGGAGTATGTTATTTAGCCCGTTGTACCATTTCCATGCAGTTATACGATGCCTCCCCACAGAGTCTACTAGACTTCGCTAGATTAAAAAATATAAATTTGGTAGCATTTTTGTATCTGTAAGCATCATGATATAATTAATTATAATGCATCACTAACATGAATAAACTAGCGAGAATGAACAACCATAACAGATACGATTAACATTTGCATCACTTCAAAAATGCCAATCTTAATTTTAATAAACAAAACTAAATATTTTGTTTTTAATGAGTTTTTAAACTATATGTGCAACGAGCTGCTACTTCTCATTTCTCTTGGCAAGCGTAAAATTCTAGATTAAGTAATACAAAGGCAAGATGAAACATGTTAGTAAGCAAAATTGTTTTGACAAGATATTTAAATAATAAGTTGAGTTATCAATGATTTATTTAAAGTAACTTCAATTAATAAGAATAATACCTTTAGATAAAAAAATACAATAACTATAATATATAAAATACCATCTTTTCTTGAACAACTACATCATGTTGTATAATCACTTTACGTCGTCGACATCTACGAGTACTTCAATGAATGCATATGAGTTTTGCCTGCATACCATAAAGGGTATGGAGTCTCATCGTATCCGTCCTTGGATAGCGTACGATGCTAAGTGTATACAAGTACGGTCAGACAATAGAATCACGACATAACTTCAAATGCAAAAGAATGATGTAACATGCATGACATGTTGAAACAATACTTTACCTAATATAATACAAACTTCAATTAATACTTCAACTTCATTACAAGATGTGAATCAGCCACATATACCATACTCGAACCATCGTCATCATTAGTAGATAATTGAGCATCAATATAATACAATCATATTAAGCCTCATCATAGGGTTCAATTATTGCATTAAATACTTCTGAATATTAGAGTGTAGGTTATAAAAATCACAAGTTAAAACGGTACCAAACAACAACTACATTTACTTGCCTTCACCTGAGGAGCCAACAAGCACTAGGAATAATATAAACCACTACCACATGTTGTAGAGCATACAACTTAGTACAAATGTTCCATACAACAAATACAAACAATGCATATGACGTTTCTATGGCACCAAACCGAAATTCGATGAGAAATTGCACAAACCTAAATGATGACAACAACACTACTACTTTTTTATATATAATTTAGTTATGACGCCCAAAAATTCCCAACTTTTTAAATAAGAAAGAAAACATAAAAAACAACTTTCTAGTTATAAAAATGTCGAGGAAAAATGATTAAGATTGATTAATCTTGAGGTGAACTAAGATCTCACAATCCGAAAGAGTCTGTAGAACAGTCCTATTAAAACAAACATAACAGGAGCTCCAAAATTCACATGAATACAATCTTTACCAATCTGGAAAGCTTAAGAAACCGTCTCCAACTTCTTTTGTTAACCAGAGGTCCAATTCCATTGATAGGATTGCCTAAATACTAAGAGAACAAATTATGCACATAATTATGAGACTGAAAATCGTCACAATTAAACTCTAATTCCTCTCTGATCTAATGTCCAATTGAGGAGTTATTTACAGTCATGAAAAGATCTGTAAATTATCTACGACTCATGGAATGACTTAGTTTTTTTAGACTATTAATATCTTGAAAAACTAGCATGAACAAAAACTGTCGAGTATGTCATTCTATAGAGACTAATTATGAGATCAAAATCTTATCACATCTAATCCAACGAAAAGGGCTAATTGTAGTGCCTAAATCTCATCCAAAATAAGAAAAACATTCATGGATGCTCACCTAGGGTTTGCACTTGAAAACAATAGGGCAACGGCGATGGCGACGACACCTAAAATGATCCTCGTTTGGTTCCCTTCCCCTAGCGACGAACATTGCTTAAGCCTCGTCAATTGCCACAAAACTACACCACACACGACAAAACCACCATGAACACTGAGGAAACTCCATCAAGTGAGGAAAAACAGAGAGAGGGAAGGAAATCCAACCAATTTTTGAAGAGAAATGACAACGGGTGACAGTGTGCCTAATCTCCCCTCATTATTCACCCTTGTTCTTCTCTTCCCTTAGGGCATTGTAGAAAGAGGGTGGCGACCGTAGAAATGGGATTTGAGGCTTTAGGGTTGGGGGCATGAGAGCACCTATAGGGGGGGGTGAATAGGTGATCCTGTAAAATCAAACACTAAATAGCCACAAAACTTAGTTATTAAAGTGTTAGTGCAACTAAGTAGCTTTGAGGCGCGTTTTTGTGAATAAAACAAGCACAGAGAAAGCAACACAAGAGACACACGATTTTTATCCCGTGGTTCGGCCAAGTAACACTTGCCTACTTCCACGTTGTGGCATCCCAATGGACGAGGGTTGCACTCAACCCCTTTCAAGTGATCCGATGATCAACTTGAATACCACGGTCTTTTCCTTTAGAGTAATTTCCCGTTTGCGAGGAATCTCCACAATTTGGAGCCTCTCGCCCTTACAGTAATGAACACAAAGTAGCACAGAAGTAAGAGAGGGAAAAGCAACACACACAAGATTCAATCCGCAGCACACACACACGCACCCAAGTGAAGACTTGAGCTCAAATGACAACACGGGGAGTTCACAACTCGAATGGAGCTCAAATCACTAACACGACGAATCAAATGCGTGGGAGCGGAGTCTGGATGTCTTAGTTTGCTTAGAGAATGCTTGTGTTGCCTGCTCCATGTGCCTAGGGTCCCTTTTATAGCCCCAAGGCAGCTAGGAGCCATTAGAGATCAACATGAAAGGCTATCCTTGCCTTCTGTCGAGTGGCGCACCGAACAGTCCGGTGTGTCACCGGACAGCCACTGTAGCATGTCCGGTGCGCGATTTCCTTCCAAACCGGGCACAACCGACTGTTGCTCCTCGGGGCCGGTTGGCGCACCGGACAGTGTCCGGTGCACACCGGACAGTCCGGTGCACCCAGCCGACCGTTGGAGCAGCCACATGTTGCGCGTTGATCGCGCAGACGACCATTGGCGCAGGCGCCATTGGCTCACCAGAAAGTCTGGTGCACCACCGGACAGTCCGGTGAATTATAGCCATGTCACCATGTTACTTTTCCCGAGAGCGACGAGTTTGCCGCGGATGACTCACCGGACAGTCCGGTGCACCACCGGACAGTTCAGTGAATTATAGCCGTACGACTCCATCAAGTCCTAAGAGCGGCCACTTCACCGTTGACCAGCCTGGCGCACCGGACACTGTCCGGTGCACCACCGAACAGTCCGGTGTGCCAGGCCGAGCTGAAGTTTGGCTGCACAGAGTCAAGTCTTTTCCGTTTCTTTTCTCCTTCTTTTGTCACTGTTTCTAGCACTAGGACAAACACATTAGTGTTAAAAAAATAATGTACTAAGTCTAGAAACATACCTTGTGCCTTGATTTGCACTTCTTACTTTATTTGACACATAAGAACTTAATCAAATGTGTTGGACATTTAATCACCAAAACATTATAGAAATGGCCCAAGGGCACATTTCCCTTTCAATCTCCCCCTTTTTGGTGATTTATGCCAACACATCAAAAAGCAACAAAAAGAGTGCAACATCAATGCAAATGAAGACCAAATTATTTTTGCTTATGATTTGACATATTTGGATCACTCTTTGCCACCACTTAGTTTGTTTTTGTAAATCAAATTCATTTTCCTATATCTAAGTCAAACACACTTGTTTGGGCACAAAGAGAGATATTCCAAGAGTGAAATTGATCAAGTGCCAAAACTCCCCGTTTTTCCCATAATCAAAATTCTCCCCCATAAGAGACCGAATTTTGCAATAAGAGCATTTTGGACAAAACACAAATTCTAACTCTATGGTTTTCAAAATTCACAAGCGGTTGGCTGATCCATTTGCTTTGGCCTTAATTTCTCCCCCTTTAGCATTAAGCACCAAAACGTGATCATTTTTGGCCCCTCAACCCCATTGCCTCACCAAAAATGTCAATTAAGAGTAAAAAGGCAATGAGATCATAAGTATGAACTTGGACATAAATACACTAATACCGGAGTGCAGTGGAAGTCTTTGCATTGTCCAAGTTCATTTTCCCTTTCAATGTACCTTTGAGACTACATCAAATGTACTCAAACAAACAAATTAGTCTCAAAAGGGATCAAGTTGTAGCACAGCTCCCCCTCAACATGTGCATCATTTGCATACGGACTTGTGAGGTCCGGGGGTGACTTGTACAACTTGAGCACCATAAATAAACAACGAATGATTTACATGCATAAGGTAACATGATCAAAGGCATAGAACACATATATGCTATAGATCAATCCAAGTTACGCGAATCTAAGACATTTAGCTCACTACGTAACCAGCAAAACCTTTTTTCATCTAAAGGCTTAGTGAAGATATCGGCTAGCTAGTTCTCGGTGCTAATATGGTACACCTCGATATCTCCCTTTTGCTAGTGGTCTCTCAGGAAGTGATGCCGGATGTCTATGTGCTTAGTGCGGCTGTGTTCAACAGGATTATCCGCCAAGCGGATTGCACTCTCATTGTCACATAGGAGTGGGACTTTGCTTAGATTGTAGCCAAAGTCCTGGAGGGTTTGCCTCATCCAAAGTAGTTGCGCACAACACTGTCCTGCGGCAACGTACTCGGCCTCAGCGGTGGATAGGGCAACAGAGGTTTGTTTCTTGGAACTCCAGGACACCAGGGACCTTCCTAGAAATTGGCACGTCCCTGATGTACTCTTCCTATCAACCTTGCACTCGACATAATCGGAGTCTGAGTATCCAAGCAAGTCAAAGGTAGACCCCTTTGGATACCAGATCCGAAAGCAAGGCATAGAAACTAAATACCTAAGAATTCGGTTAACGGCCACAAGGTGACATTCCTTGGGGTCGGATTGGTATCTAGCACACATGCATACACTAAGCATAATGTCCGGTCTACTAGCACATAAATAAAGCAATGAACCTATCATGGACCAGTATGCCTTTTGATCAACGGACTTACCTCCTTTGTTGAGGTCAACATGTCTGTCAGTTCCCATCTATGTCTTCACGGGCTTGGAGTCCTTCATCCCAAACCTCTTAAGAAGATCCTGAGTGTACTTCGTTTGGGAAATGAAGGTGCCGTCTTTGAGTTGCTTCACTTGGAACCCAAGGAAGTAGGTCAACTCACCCATCATCAACATCTCGAACTTTTGCATCATCACCCTGCTAAACTCCTCACAAGACTTTTGGTTAGTAGAACCAAATATTATGTCATCAACATAAATTTGGCACACAAAGAGATCACCATCACAAGTCTTGGTAAAAAGAGTGGGATCAGCTTTCCCAACCTTGAAAGCATTAGTAATTAAGAAATCTCTAAGGCATTCATACCATGCTCTTGGAGCTTGCTTAAGTCCATAGAACGCCTTAGAGAGCTTATATACGTGGTCGGGATACCTATCATCCTCAAAGCCAGGGGTTGTTCCACGTATACTTCCTCCTTGATTGGCCCATTGAGGAAAGCGCTCTTCACATCCATTTGGAACAGCCTAAAAGAGTGGTGAGTGGCGTAGGCTAATAATATTCGAATAGACTCTAACCTAGCCATAGGAGCAAAAGTCTCCTCGAAATCCAAACCTGCGACTTGGGCATAACCTTTTGCCACAAGTTGAGCCTTGTTTCTTGTCACCACCCCGTGCTCGTCTTGCTTGTTGTGGAACACCCACTTGGTTCCCACAACGTTTTGCTTTGGACGTGGCACCAGGCTCCAAACTTCATTTCTCTTGAAGTTGTTGAGCTCTTCCTGCATGGCCAACACCCAGTCCGGATCCTGCAAGGCCTCTTCTACCCTGAAAGGCTCAATAGAAGAGATAAACGAGTAATGCTTACAAAAATTAGCTAATCGTGAGCGAGTAGTTACTCCCTTGCTGATTGTCGGGGACCATAATTAGGGGTACCCTCAAGACGCCTAATTCTCAGCTGGTAACCCCCATCAGCATAAAGCTGCAGAGGCCTGATGGGTTTGATTAAGTCAGGGATCAGTCCATACGAGCGACCTGATCGCGCCTCGCCCGAGCCTAGCCTCGGGCAAGGGCAGCCGACCCTGAGGTGTTTCCGTCTCGCCCGAGGCCCCCTTTTTTCGGCAGACGCACCTCCGGCTCGCTCGAGGCCTTGCCTTCGTTGAGAAGCAACCCTGACTAAATCACCGCGCCAACCGACCAAGTCACCAGGGCGTTTAACGCAAAAGGTAAGACCGACGGGCGACCCGGCTTTGCCAGAGGTGCCATAGGAGGCTCCGCCCGACCCAGGGCTCGGACTCGGGCTAAGGCCCCGGAAGACGGCGTACTCGGGCTAAGGCCCCGGAAGACGGCGAACTCCGCTCCGCCCGACCCAGGGCTCGGACTCGGGCTAAGGCCCCGGAAGACGGCGTACTCGGGCTAAGGCCCCGGAAGACGGCGAACTCCGCTCCGCCCGACCCAGGGCTCGGACTCGGGCTAAGGCCCCGGAAGACGGCGTACTCGGGCTAAGGCCCCGGAAGACGGCGAACTCCGCTCCGCCCGACCCAGGGCTCGGACTCGGGCTAAGGCCCCGGAAGACGGCGTACTCGGGCTAAGGCCCCGGAAGTCGACGAACTCCGCTTCGCCCGACCCAGGGCTCGGACTCCGCCCTAGCCTCTGCCGAACGACCTCCGCCTCGCCCGACCTGGGAGCTCAGGTTCGGCCTCAACCATGCAGGACAGACTCGACCTCGACTTCGGAGGAACCTCCACGTCGCCCGACCTAGGACACAAGTCCGCCACATCAACAGGAAGCGTCATCATCACCCTGCCCTGAGCCGACTCAGGTCGCAGAGAACAAGACCGGCGTCCCATCTGGCCAGCTCCGCCAGATAGGCAATGATGGCGCCCCACTAGACCCATGACGACGGCGGCTCCTGGCTCCCTTACGGAAGCAGGAGGACGTCAGCAAGAGCACAGCTGTTCCAACAGCTGTCCCTCCATCAGGCTCCGTTACTCCTCCAACAGCCACGACACCACACCGGCTGGGTGCCAAGATCTCTCCGGCTGCCACCTTGGCATGTGCCTAGGGCACTAGCTCCTCCCTGCTAGACACGTAGCACCTTGCTACACCCCCATTTTGTACACCTGGATCCTCTCCTTACGCTTATAAAAGGAAGGACCAGGGCCTTCTTAAAAAAGGTTGGCCTCGCGGGAACGAGGGCAGGGGTAGGCGCTCTCTTGGGGCCGCTCGCTCCCCTCACCCGCGCGGACGCTTGTAACCCCCTACTGCAAGCGCACCCGACCTGGGCGCGGGACGAACACGAAGGCCGCGGGAATCTCCGTCTCCCTCGTCACGACCCGGCTCCGGCCACCGACCTCTCGCTCTCTTCCCCCCTTTGCGCTCGCCCACGCGCTCGACCCATCTGGGCTGGGGCACGCGGCACTCTCACTCGTCGGCTCGGGGACCCCCCGGTCTCGAAACGCCGACAGTTGGCGCGCCAGGTAGGGGCCCGCTGCGTGTTGACGAGCAGTTTCCCGTCAAGCTCCAGATGGGCAGTCTCCAACGACCTCTCCAACCTGGGACGGTGCTCCGTTTCGGGAGCCTCGAGTTCATGTCTCTCGACAGCGGCTACGACATGGTACTCCTTCCACCGCCGTGCGACGGCGACAATGGCGGTCGACAGCCCGCCCGCCGGCGGTGGAACCGACGACGTCTTTCCCGCGTGGGGGAAGGACAACTTTCGAGCTCGCCCCATCCTCTCCCTCGCCATCGGAGGAGGAGGAGGCGGGGCAACCAGGGCCGAGCGAGAGGCTGCGCTCCGACGGCTGTCGAGCAAATTGACATCCCCAGCGCCCCAACGGAGGACACGCCAAGCGTCACCCTCGCGTTCGAGGCAAAGGCGAGCGCCATCCCCCCGCAACACGTCGACCCCGAGCAGGTGGACGACGCCAGCATGCTCACGAAGGGCCTGCAGGACGTCGCCCTCGTACCCAAGACGACGGCGCGGTCAGCCCCCGACGTGACTTCGTCGCTCCTCGTCGACAAAAAGGTACCGACTGCTCCCCATCTTTCGTCATTTCGACTCGATCTCAACCCGCCTGGCGACCTCGCTTTGGCGGACACTCACGTTGAGGCGAGTGCAACCCCTCTGGGGTTTCGTGTGCGGTCGCCCTGGGACCGATTGACGGGCGTCTCAACCTACGGACCCTCTGGGTCCGAGGAAGACGACGACCCCAGCATCTGCTGGGATTTCTCTGGATCTGGCAACCCCAGTGCCATGCGGGACTTCATGACCGCATGCAACTACTGCCTCTCCGACTGCTCCGACGGCAGCCGCAGCCTTGACGACAAGGACTGCGGCCCGAGCCGCGAATGTTTCCACGTTGAGCTAGGGGATCCCTCCGGAGGCAGCCATCTCGGCATGCCGGAGGGTGGTGATCCCCCTAGGCCAGCGCCTCGCGCCGACATCCCACGGGAGCTAGCTGTGGTCCCCGTTCCGGCGGGAGGTCACGACCCACAGCTCGAGCAAGTCCGCGGGGCGCAGGCCGGGCTCGATGAGGGAGCAGGAGCGCTCGAGGCAATCCGCCGGGACGTCGGGCAGGTATGGGCGGGCCAGCCCCCGGCCGGAGAAATACGTCACCTGCCCCAGGGTCTCCAGCACCGCATCGCCAACGATGCCAGGGCTAGACTGCCACCCGCATCCGGCGGAACCGGTCAGGACCTGGCAGCCGCAGCGATGCTCCTCCGCGCGATGCCGGAGTCATCAACCACCGAGGGTCGGCGAATCCAGGGAGAGCTCAAGCATCTCCTGGAAGGCGCTGCGGCCCGGTGGGCCGAGAGCTCTGCCTCCCGAAGGCAGGGGTATCCCTCGGAACCTCGTGCCGCGACTTCCCGACCCATGCGGGAAGCCTCGGTCTACACCGGGCGCACGCGCAACACCGCGCCTGCGGCCCCGAGCCACCTCGGCGACGAGCACCCTCATCGCGACCGTCGGGCATGCCTCGACGAAAGGGTGCGCCGAGGCTACCACCCCAGGCGTGGGGGACGCTACGACAGCGGGGAGGATCGGAGTCCCTCGCCCGAACCCCCCGGTCCGCAGGTCTTCAGCCGAGCCATTCGGTGGGCGCCGTTCCCGACCCGATTCCGACCCCCGACTACTATCACAAAGTACTCGGGGGAAACGAGACCGGAATTGTGGCTCGCGGACTACCGCCTGGCCTGTCAGCTGGGTGGGACGGACGACGACAACCTCATCATCCGCAACCTCCCCCTATTCCTCTCCGACACTGCTCGCGCTTGGTTGGAACACCTGCCTCCGGGGCAGATTTCCAACTGGGAGGATCTAGTCCAAGCTTTCGCCGGCAACTTCCAGGGCACGTACGTGCGCCCCGGGAATTCCTGGGACCTCCGAAGCTGTCGGCAACTGCCGGGAGAGTCTCTTCGGGACTACATCCGGCGGTTCTCGAAGCAGCGCACCGAGCTGCCCAACATCACCGACTCCGATGTCATCGGCGCGTTCCTTGCCGGCACCACCTGCCGTGACCTGGTGAGCAAGTTGGGTCGCAAGACCCCCACCAGGGCAAGCGAACTGATGGACATCGCCACCAAGTTCGCCTCCGGCCAGGAGGCGGTAGAGGCCATCTTCCGAAAGGACAAGCAGCCCCAGGGCCGCCCGTCGGAAGATGCTCCCGAGGCGTCTACTCCGCGCGGCGCCAAGAAGAAAGGCGGGAGGAAGTCGCAAGCGAAACGCGACGCTCCCGACGCAGACCTTGTCGCCGCCGCCGAGCACAAGAACCCTCGGAAGCCCCCCGGAGGTGCTAACCTCTTCGACAAGGCACTCAAGGAGACGTGCCCCTACCATCAGGGGCCCGTCAAGCACACCCTCGAAGAGTGCGTCATGCTTCGGCGCCACTTCCACCGGGCCGGGCCACCCGCAGAGGGCGACAGGGCTCACGACGACGACAAAAGGGAAGATCGCCAAGCAGGAGAGTTCCCCGAGGTCCGCGACTGCTTCATGATCTACGGAGGGCATGCGGCGAATGCCTCGGCTCGACATCGTAAGCAAGAGCGTCGGGAGGTCTGCTCGGTGAAGGTGGCGGCACCAGTCTACCTAGACTGGTCCGACAAGCCCATCACCTTCGACCGGGACGACCACCCCGACCACGTGCCGAGCCCGGGGAAGTACCCGCTCGTCGTCGACCCCGTCATCGGCGACGTCAGGCTCACCAAGGTCCTGATGGATGGGGGCAGCTGCCTCAACATCATCTACGCCGAGACCCTCAGGCTCCTGCGCGTCGATCTGTCATCCGTCCGAGCAGGCGCTGCGCCCTTCCACGGGATCATCCCTGGGAAGCGCGTCCAGCCCCTCGGGCAGATCGACCTTCCTGTCTGCTTCGGAACACCCTCCAACTTCCGAAGGGAGACTTTGACGTTCGAGGTGGTCGGGTTCCGAGGAACCTACCACGCAGTGTTGGGAAGGCCATGCTACGCGAAGTTCATGGCCGTCCCCAACTACACGTACCTGAAGCTCAAGATGCCAGGCCCCAACGGGGTCATCACCGTCGGCCCCACGTACAAACACGCGTTCGAATGCGATGTGGAGTGCGTGGAGTACGCCGAGGCCCTCGCCGAGTCCGAGGCCCTCATCACCGACCTGGAAAGCCTCTCCCGAGAGGTGCCGGACGTGAAGCAACACGCCGGCAACTTTGAGCCAGCGGAGACGGTTAAAGCCGTCCCTCTCAACCCCAGTGGCGACACATCCGAGCAGTTCGACCCCAAATAGGATGCAGTACTCGTCGACTTTCCCCGCGCAAACGCCGACATTCTTGCGTGGGGTCCCTCGGACATGCCCGGCATACCAAGGGATGTCACCGAGCACTCGCCGGATATTCGGGCAGGAGCCCGACTCGTCGAACGGCCTCTGCACGGACAACGCCCGGGGGCTGCGCCCTCCCCCCACTCACACACAAGAATCAGTCATCAAGGAAGGGTCGGCCTCGCCCCGGCGGAGCCCGACCCTCCCTCGGGGGCTAAAAAAGGGGGAACCCCTCTCGTCGAGTTTGATGCGCCTCTCCGCGTCAAAGAAAAATTCTTTTTTTTCAATCAAGAAGGGGTTTTTCGCGTTCTCCCGGATGCGTCAGAAGCAGGGTCCCGAGGAGCGAACTTGGGTCCCGAGGAGCGAACTTGGGTACAAATAAGTGGCAAGACCGACTGAGCCGAGGAACACCTACGCCTCCGGGCTAGGAACACCTCACCCATCGCCTGCCACGAAAAAGGACCCAGCTCGGGAAATCACCCTGTTGTTGACAAGTCAGGCCAGGCGCGCAAATTGAAACAGAAAAGAGTATGACTTCATGCAAGAGAAGTAAAATGTCCAGGCCTCGGTGGCCGCGGCAGATCGCACATCCAACAGAAATTGTCCCAACAAAAATCAGGCGTCGCCTTGGGAAGGCGCCGCGCCCTCAGCTCCACCCCCGCCGTCGGTAAGGTCCACCTCCGCTTCCGGCGGCGGTGCAGGAGGAAGAATCTCCGCTTCGAAGACGGTCGCCAGCGCCGCGCTCGGACCCGCAGCGACCGCGTCGAGCCGTTGAACTTCCACCAGGGCCGCCTCGTCTTCGTCAGGAAGGCAATACCCCTCGCTGACCCGCTCTAGGTCCACGACGTAATGGGAAGCGAGCACGGCGAAGGCCCGCCTGACGCCGTGGTGTAGCGCCCCGCGGACTCTACCGCGCGCGTAACCACCTAGGGCTTGAAGACGGCTTTGGGGGGAGCTTCCTGAAGGGATGTCGCCGGGACCAAGGGCCCGATAGACATCCGAGACGGCCTCGGACATGGCCGCAAGATCGGCCTCCCTCTGCTCGGCAGCCCCGGCGAGCGCCTCGGCGAGCGCTTGGGCAGACTCGTCGAGGGCAGACTCGAGCTCTGCGAACAACCAGAAGAAAGACCTCAAACACAAGCGGAAGAAACGAACAAGAACGAGAACCGAGGACGAACGAAGCATACCTCCGGCTCGGATGCGCTGCTCCGAGGCCGCGACTTGGGCTGCGGCCAGATCGGTCGCGAGGGTCTTGGCCCGGCTTTCGGCCTCGGCAGCCTGACTCCGAGATTGGTCCCGCTCCTCGGCAACCTGGACGAGCTCCGACCGCTGCCGTAGCGCCTCTGTGCGCGCCGCCGCCGCCTCGGCCCTCAGGTCAGCGCAGAGCAACTGGAGGTCCGCTATCTTAGCGTCCTGCTGAGAAAGACGCGCGGTAGCCCCGGCGAGCGAGGTCCTCAGGGACCGCAGCGAGCCCCAGACGTCGGCCTCGCGGCGGATGAACGACGACTTGGCGGCGCTCCGGTCCGTCAGATCCTGGAAAGAAAAACAAGGCATCACGACGAACGCCTCGCTCACAGAAGGAAGAAGGTATGCCTGAAACCGTTACCTGGAGGATTTTGGGGACGTCCCCACAGAGAACCTCCAGCGACGATCGGAGCGAACCCACCGTCGCTTCCGCACACTTGCGGAGCTTGTCCCAAGACTGGTCCTCCTCTTCGTCGTCAAGAACGAAGATAGGGTCCGAAGCCTCGCGGGTCCGGAATCGGAGCAACTGGCCCCGGGCCTCGGGGCTCCGCCGCACGGCGACAAGGCTGCCGCCCGCCCGGATGAACTGCGCATCCACGCCCACCTCTTCCGAGGCCCCGGGCGCCGACGCTGCGACCGTCTCAACGTCGGCGGCAACCATGTGCTCTCCGACTGGGACGGTGCCAACTGCGGTAGCGGCAGACGCCGGCGTGACCGACACGGCAGGCGAGCTCGGGACCGCGTCGACGCCGGCCGCCTCCCCGATCACGATGGCCACCTCGGCAGAGGAGCCCGCTTCGGGGACCTGCTCCCCTGGAACATGCGACGCCTGAGCCCCGTGCGGCGGAGCGCCCTGCGAAAGGGTCGGCTGAGCGGCGGGGCCCGAGATGGCGCCGGTTGCCTGGACCGACGCCGTCTTGAGGGCCTTCCGAGGCGCCAGGTCGGTAGGGCCATGGCTCCGCTTGCTGGAAAAAAGAAGAAAGGGAAAATCACGACCCAGACGTATGAATGAAGCGCCTGGACGGAGACATTCCGAGGTACTTACCCGCTCCGGGCCATGATCCACTGTGCCTGGGGGGAGGTCTCTTGGCTCCCGCTCCCTGGAACAACCGCCGAGGTCCGCCTCGCCAACAGCCCCGGCGCCGCCCTCGCCTTGGACGCCCCTGACGCCCGGGGGACGGACTGCCCAGGCGCCGCCATGGCAACCTGAGGACCGCTCCCCCACGCTGCCGGCGTGGACGACGGTTCCCGAGGAACGGACCCCTCGGCCCGGCTCCCTGGAGTCGCGTCAGCTCCTCCAGCCGAGGGGTCGAGAACCCTCTCGGGTCGCCCCCGCCCCTCAGGTCGGGGATCCGGCGCCTCGGCTCCAGGAACCGACGACGTCGGCCCGCTCGGGGGCTGACTCGACAGCTCCCGGCCACACCCCAAGCCGGGGCTAAGGCCGAGACGGGCGGCCATGTCATCCTCCTCCTCGTCGTCGTCGCCATCGTCGTCGTCATCGGACGTCTCCGGCGACGGCTCCCTGGGAAGTCCTTCCCTCTCCTGCTGGCGACGGCGTTTCTCCAGGGCGTCCCGAGCCCGCCTCCGCCTGCGGGCCCGGGCCTTCTCCGCATCTTTTTTCTTCTTCTCCTCCTCCGCGGCGACCCGCCGCGCCGCCCGACCCACCGCGTCCTCCGGGACCCGCGGCAGGGAGGGTTTGTGCCGCCCCACCTCCTAAAAAGGGGGGAGAAAGAAACCCAATCGTAAGAACCAGAAGCAACCCGGTATATGAAGAAGGAAGGAACGAACACTCACCAGAGCGATGCACCCCTGGTCGGGGCGCATTCGAGGCTGGGAGAAGGCGTGGGGGTCCGGCTTCCCCATCGCGGCCGACACCCGCCAGTGGAGGGCGTCGTGGGGAAGAGGATCAGGGGACATCCGTGACCCCTCCCAGTCGGCCTCCTGGGTCATCTCCCAAAGCGACAGCCGCCGCTCCGCCAGGGGGAGCACCCTCCGGCGGTGGACGGCGGCAACCACTCCCGCGGCGGTGAGTCCTTCCTCCCGCAACGCCTTCAGGGCCTGGAGAAGAGGTTCGAGGTTCTTCTGCCTCTCGTGTGGAGTCCCGTGGCGCCAGACGTTGGGAGCGGCGGTGACAACCCGCTGAGAGAACGGCGGGAGCGACTCTCCGTCATTCTGGAGGTAGAACCACCGGCGCTGCCAACCCTTGTTTGAGGATGCGAGGACGGCAGGGATATACTGCAACGACCGCGACTGCCTCAACAAGAGGGTGCAGCCGCCGGCCCGCACCGCTGCCCGGACCTTCCTCTCCCCCGTCGGCGAAGCAAAAAGCTCGGCAAAGAAGAGATGAGTCCACAAATCCCAATGGGGGGCGATCCCCAGATACCCCTCGCACACCGCTACAAAGATAGCGGCCTGCGCGATGGAGTTGGGAGTGAGGTTGTGCAGTTCCACCCCGTAATGGAACAGGATGGCCCGCATGAAGCGGCTCGACGGCACACCAAATCCCCGCTCATGGAAGGAGATGAAGCTCACGACATACCCCGGCGGAGGGGATGGAGCGACTCCGCCCGCGGGAGGAATCCATTCCGGCCGCTGCTCATCGGTGAGGGGGCAGAGCAAACCCTCGCCGACGAGGTCCTCCAGATCACCCGCCGTCACCGTGGAGAAGGGCCACGGGTCGCGCGGCGAGATGATGGTCACCCGGTCAGCCATCGCCAAGGCAGAAAGGGTGGCGGCGTGAAGGACAGGGGAGGGCGGTTTTCTTTTCCTGGCTAGATCTCTCAGGCTGCAAAAAACCTGAGAGGGAGGCGAGAAGCGGAGTCTAGAACCGTCACCGGACCCTCTCCGGGGTACATAAAGACCAAGGTCAAGACGGTTCCGACGCACCGCCCGAACCGGACGCAGGGTTCAAAAAACGCGAAGCAAAACAGCCGTTCCTCGAACGGCTCGCGCACGCAACGGCAGCCTCGCCGACCGCTTACCCCGGCGCATTAACTCCACGGCTGGACAGGTGACGTTTCTGGCAGGGGCAGCTGGCGACGCTTCGCCTTCGCCAAAACGACCACACCCAAAAAAGGTGCGCCACGTCGTTCAATTTCGTATCCTTTTTTCCCTTTTCCTTCTTTCTCTATCTCTTGCAACAGGGACCGGGAAAGGGGGTACCCCCAAAGGGATCCTTCCCCGTGAAGGAACTAGGCTCCGAGCCTCCCTACTGATCAGGGGTTCGAAGGCTGGCCCCCCGAGGGGTTCAACAGCCGCCTCAGATCGCGTGGGCCCGACACCCACTACTGGTCAGGGGTTCGAAGGTCGGCCTCCCGAAAGGTTCCACGACCGCCTCAGGCTACTCGGGCTCCGCGCCCATTACTGATCAGGGGTTCGAAGGCTGGCCCTTCGAAGGGTTCACAGTCGCCTCAGACACCGAGCGAGGGATGACCAGGGGTACGTTCGATACATAACCAAGGCTCGGGCTGCGCTCCCGAGGTACCCTAGGACATTTCCGAGACCAGCGGGAACGACTCTGTAACGGAATCCCATCGGAGGGAGGCAACGAGCCCTCGGACCCCGTCGCCAAGGGACCGGGTCCGGCAGATCACCCGCAGGTACTTTTGGGCGTGCCTCCGGGCCCCTAGCCGACCCGCAACGAACGGGGCACGGACGTCCACTCGGATTACCCGATTGCAGCTCACCGGAGACACCATGTTCGGTGCCCATCGAGGGTAACATGGCGCTCTCCCCCCCTCCTCCTTGCGAAAAGGCGACGTAGGGGCGTATGTAAAAAAGTCGAGTCTGTCCCTGATCGTCCTCTCGCTCCGTGCGGAGGCTCGGGGGCTGCTCTCGCAAACCCGGCTCCGGCCAAACCGTTGACAGCGTCAACATACCAGCCCGAGAACTTGGGCCCCGACAGTGCACCTGGGCTACGGCCTGTTCGCATGAGGGAACCACCAGACCGGTCGAAGCATTGCGCAAGGCATTAAGACCTCGAAGGAGTGAAACCACTCCTCCGAGGCCTCGGGGGCTACACCCGGCGGGTGCGCTCGCGCGCACCCACCGGAACAAAGAGCAACCGAGAAAGGCTGGTCCCCTTGCAAAAAAGTGCGACGAAAAGCCTCCAAGCGAGTGTTATCACTCCCTTCGAGGCTCGGGGGCTACTGTCGGGGACCATAATTAGGGGTACCCTCAAGACGCCTAATTCTCAGCTGGTAACCCCCATCAGCATAAAGCTGCAGAGGCCTGATGGGTTTGATTAAGTCAGGGATCAGTCCATACGAGCGACCTGATCGCGCCTCGCCCGAGCCTAGCCTCGGGCAAGGGCAGCCGACCCTGAGGTGTTTCCGTCTCGCCCGAGGCCCCCTTTTTTCGGCAGACGCACCTCCGGCTCGCCCGAGGCCTTGCCTTCATTGAGAAGCAACCCTGATTAAATCACCGCGCCAACCGACCAAGTCACCAGGGCGTTTAACGCAAAAGGTAAGACCGACGGGCGACCCGGCTTTGCCAGAGGTGCCATAGGAGGCTCCGCCCGACCCAGGGCTCGGACTCGGGCTAAGGCCCCAGAAGACGGCGTACTCGGGCTAAGGCCCCGGAAGACGGCGAACTCCGCTCCGCCCGACCCAGGGCTCGGACTTGGGCTAAGGCCCCGGAAGACGGCGTACTCGGGCTAAGGCCCCGGAAGACGGCGAACTCCGCTCCGCCCGACCCAGGGCTCGGACTCGGGCTAAGGCCCCGAAAGACGGCGTACTCGGGCTAAGGCCCCGGAAGACGGCGAACTCCGCTCCGCCCGACCCAGGGCTCGGACTCGGGCTAAGGCCCCGGAAGACGGCGTACTCGGGATAAGGCCCCGGAAGTCGACGAACTCCGCTTCGCCCGACCCAGGGCTCGGACTCCGCCCTAGCCTCTGCCGAACGACCTCCGCCTCGCCCGACCCGGGAGCTCAGGTTCGGCCTCGACCATGCAGGACAGACTCGACCTCGACTTCGGAGGAACCTCCACGTCACCCGACCTAGGACACAAGTCCGCCACGTCAACAGGAAGCGTCATCATCACCCTGCCCTGGGCCGACTTGGGTCGCAGAGAACAAGACCGGCGTCCCATCTGGCCAGCTCCGCCAGATAGGCAATGATGGCGCCCCACTAGACCCATGACGACGGCGGCTCCCGGCTCCCTTACGGAAGCAGGAGGACGTCAGCAAGAGCACAACTGTTCCAACAGCTGTCCCTCCATCAGGCTCCGTTACTCCTCCAACAGCCACGACACCACACCGGCTGGGTGCCAAGATCTCTCCGGCTGCCACCTTGGCATGTGCCTAGGGCACTAGCTCCTCCCTGCTAGACACGTAGCACCTTGCTACACCCCCATTTTGTACACCTGGATCCTCTCCTTACGCTTATAAAAGGAAGGACCAGGGCCTTCTTAAAAAAGGTTGGCCTCACGGGAACGAGGGCAGGGGCAGGCGCTCTCTTGGGGCCGCTCGCTCCCCTCACCCGCGCGGACGCTTGTAACCCCCTACTGCAAGCGCACCCGACCTGGGCGCGGGACGAACACGAAGGCCGCGGGAATCTCCGTCTCCCTCGTCACGACCCGGCTCCGGCCACCGACCTCTCGCTCTCTTCCCCCCTTTGCGCTCGCCCACGCGCTCGACCCATCTGGGCTGGGGCACGCGGCACTCTCACTCGTCGGCTCGGGGACCCCCCGGTCTCGAAACGCCGACACTGATGTCACCTAGAATCTGATCGACGGGGTGATGTCTTTGGATCGTTGCTTAGACTTGAGTTGGAGGGACCAGTGGTGCTTCTTCCTCCATCACTTGATCTTCTTGTGCTCCCCCATGATCATGCCCTTCTTATTGAGGTACCTGTTCATCGTCTTGAGTTGGGGGATGCATCATCGTAGAGGAAGATGGTTGATCTTCTTCATGTGGTTCCTATGGTCGCACATCGCCTATCGCCATCATTCGCATTGTGGCCGTCGGAACTTCTTCTTCATCTATGTCATCAAGATCAACTTGCTCTCTTAGAGAGCCATTAGTCTCATCAAATACAACATCGCTAGAGACTTCAACTAAACCTGATGATTTGTTGAAGACTCTATAAGCCTTTGTATTTGAGTCATACCCTAGTAAAAACCCTTCTACTGCCTTAGGAGCAAATTTAGAATGTGTACCTTTCTTCACTAGAATGTAGCATTTGCTCCCAAATACACGAAAGTAAGAGACATTAGGTTTGTTATCGATAAGGAGTTCGTAGGAGGTCTTCTTGAGAAGGCGATGCAGATAGAGCCGGTTTATGGCATGGCAGGCTGTGTTCACAGCTTCCGACCAAAACCGCTCAGGTGTCTTGAACTCTCCAAGCATCGTTCTCGCCATGTCGATTAGCGTCTTATTCTTCCTCTCTACTACACCATTTTGCTGTGGTGTGTAGGGAGCGGAGAACTCGTGCTTGATGCCTTCCTCCTTAAGATACTCCTCAACTTGCAGATTCTTGAACTCGGACCCATTGTCGCTTCTTATCTTTTTCACCCTTAGCTCAAATTTGTTTTGAGCCCTCCTTAGAAAGCGCTTTAGGGTCCCTTAGGTTTCTGATTTTTCCTGCAAAAAGAATACCCAAGTGAAGCGGGAAAAGTCATCAACAGTTACAAGACCATACTTACTTCCCCCGATGCTGAGGTAGGCAACGGGTCCAAAGAGGTCCATGTGAAGAAGCTCCAGTTGTCATCACGTTCTTGCTGTGATGAGTGCTTCCCACCTGTTTCCCTGCCTGACATGCTGCACAAGGTCTGTCTTTCTCAAAACAAACATCGATTAGTCCTAACACATGATCTCCCTTTAGAAGCTTATGAAGGTTCTTTATCCTAACATGTGCTAGACAGTGATGCCAAAGCTAGCCCATACTAGTCTTAGCCATTAAGCATGCATCTAGATCGGCATTCTCTTTTGAAAAATCAACTAAATAGAGCTTGCTGTCTAATACACCCTTAAAGGCTAATGAACCATCACTCCTTCTAAAGATATACACATCAATATTTGTAAAGAGACAATTGTAACCCATGTGACACAATTTACTTACAGACAGAAGGTTGTACTCAAGCGACTCTACTAGAAATACATTCGATATTGAGTGCTCGTTAGTAATGGCAATCTTGCCCAAGCCTTTGACCTTGCCTTGGTTCCCATCTCCAAAGATGATTGTATCCTGGGAATCCTTATTCTTGATGTAGGAGGTGAACATCTTCTTCTCCTCCGTCATGTGGTTTGTGCATCTGCTGTCGATTATCTAGCTAGAGCCCCCGGATGTATAAACCTGCAAGTAATTAAGCTTGAGTTTTAGGTACCCAACTCTTGTTGGGTCCTACAAGGTTAGTCACAATAGCTTTTGGAACCCAAATACAAGTCTTGTCTCCCTTGCATTTGGATCCCAATTTTCTAGCCACTACTTTTGTATTTTTGCATGTAAGTACAAAAGAAGTGTTGCAAGCATGAAAAACAATTATAGGTTCATTGCACATTTTTCTAGAAGCATGAGTAGCATAATTTCTCCTAGGCGCATGAGACATAACATGATTGCGCCTAGGCCTATTTCTACTATAATCATAAGTAGAGCTAGAAGCAATCATGGCATGATCATAGTATCTATCATTATGAGCATTCCTAGTAAATTTTCTATCATAAATGTAAGCATGATTCTTTTGGGGACTATTAGCCATAGGGGCCTTCCCTTTCTCGTTGAGAACGGGAGTCCTTTGGCTCATCAAGTTCTTGGTTTTCTTTTGAAAACCAAGTCCATCCTTAATTGAGGGGTTGAAAGGGAATTAGGCTTACACCTAGTCCCCAAATAATTTTGGTGGTTGAATTGCCCAACACAAATATTGAACTAACTAGTTTGCTCTAGTGTATAAGTTATACATGTGCAAAAAGGTTCACACTCAGCCAATAAAAAGATCAAGTTTTGGATTCAACAAAGGAGCATAGAGGCAACCGAAGGCACCTCTGGCTGGAGGCACCGGACTGTCCGGTGTACACCGGACAGTGTCCGGTGCGCCCAGAGGACTCCAACTCAAACTTGCCACCTTCGGGAATTTCTCAGGCCGCTTCGCTATAATTCACCGGACTGTCCGGTGTACACCGGACAGTGTCCGGTGCTCCATGGAAGCGCGGCCTCCCCAACTCGCCAGCCTCGGGTTCGCGCGGCAGCCGCTCCGCTATAATTCACCGGACATGTCCGGTGTGCACCGGACTGTCCGGTGTACCAGCAGGGCAACGGCTCTTTCGGCGCCAACGGCTACCTGCGGCGCATTTAATGCGCGCTCTGCGCGCGCAGTCGTCAGGCGCGCCCATACCAGCGCACCGGACAATGAACAGTTGTTGTCCGGTGTGCACCGGACACCCAGGCGGGCCCAGAAGTCAGAAGCTCCAACGGTCAGAATCCAACGACATTGATGACGTGGAGGGGGCACCGGACTGTCCGGTGCGCCATCGAACAGACAGACTCCCCAACGGCCACTTTTGGTGGTTGGGGCTATAAATACCCCAACCACCCCACCATTCATTGCATCCAAGTTTTCCACTTTTCAACCACTTACAAGAGCTAGGCATTCAATTCTAGACACACCAAAGAGATCAAATCCTCTCCAATTCCACTCAAGCCTTTAGTGACTAGCGAGAGAGATTTGCCGTGTTCTTTTGAGCTCTTGCGCTTGGATCGCTTTCTTTCTTTCTCACTTGTTCTTGTGATCAAAACTCAATTGTAACCAAGGCAAGAGGCACCAATTGTGTGGTGGCCCTTGCGGGGAAGTTTTGTTCCCGTTTGATTGAGAAGAAGAAAAGCTCACTCGGTCCGAGGGACCGTTTGAGAGAGGGAAGGGTTGAAAGAGACCCGGCCTTTGTGGCCTCCTCAACGGGGAGTAGGTTTGAGAGAACCGAACCTCGGTAAAACAAATCCGCGTGTCACTCTCTTCATTTGCTTGCGATTTGTTTTGCGCCCTCTCTTGCGGACTCGTTTATATTTCTAACGCTAACCCGGCTTGTAGTTGTGTTTATATTTGTAAATTTCAGTTTCGCCCTATTCACCCCCCTCTAGGCGACTTTCAATTGGTATCAGAGCCCGGTGCTTCATTAGAGCCTAACCGCTCGAAGTGATGTCGGGAGATCACACCAAGAGGGAGATGGAGACCGGCGACAAGCCCACTACAAGCCAAGGGAGCACTTCATCGGAAGAGTCCCGCACCAAGAAGAGGGAGAAGAAGAAGGGCTCCTCCAAACGGAAGGAGAAAAGATCTTCCTCTTCTCACCACAATGAGAAGAAGGAAAAATCTTCTTCTCACAAGTCGCATCAGAAAGGCGACAAGCACAAGAGGATGAGGAAGGTGGTCTACTACGAGACCGACACTTCATCAACATCCACCTCCGACTCCGATGCACCGTCTGTAACTTCTAAGCGCCAAGAGCGCAAGAAGTTTAGTAAGATCCCCTTAAACTATCCTCGTACATCTAGACATACTCCATTACTTTCCGTTCCATTAGGCAAACCGCCAACTTTTGACGGCGAAGATTATGCTAGGTGGAGTGATTTAATGAAATTTCATCTAACCTCACTCCACAAAAGTATATGGAATGTTGTTGAGTTTGGAGCACAGGTACCATCAATAGGGGATGAGGATTATGACACGGACGAAGTAGCCCAAATCGAGCACTTCAACTCCCAAGCCGCAACCATTCTCCTCGCCTCTCTAAGCAAGGAGGAATACAACAAAGTACAAGGGTTGAAGAATGCGAAGGAGATTTGGGACCTACTCAAGACGGCGCACGAAGGTGATGAACTTACCAAGATCACCAAGCGGGAAACGATCGAGGGGGAGCTCGGTCGCTTCCGTCTTCGCCAAGGGGAGGAGCCACAAGATATGTACAATCGGCTCAAGACCTTGGTGAACCAAGTGCGCAACCTCGGGAGCAAAAAGTGGGATGACCACGAGGTGGTTAAGGTTATTTTAAGAGCTCTTATTTTCCTTAACCCTACTCAAGTTCAATTAATTCGTGGTAATCCTAGATATCCACTAATGACCCCCGAGGAAGTTATCGGGAATTTTGTGAGCTTTGAATGCATGATTAAGGGCTCAAAGAAGATCAACGAGCTTGACGAACCTTCCACATCCGAGGCGCAACCGGTGGCCTTCAAGGCAACGGAGGAGAAGAAGGAGGAGTCTACACCAAGTAGACAACCAATTGACGCCTCCAAGCTCGACAATGAGGAGATGGCTTTAATTATCAAAAGCTTTCGCCAAATCCTCAAGCAACGGAGGGGGAAGGACTACAAACCCCGCTCCAAGAAAGTGTGCTACAAATGTGGTAAGCCCGGTCATTTCATTGCAAAATGTCCTATGTCTAGTGACAGTGACAGGGGCGACGACAAGAAAGGAAAGAGGAGAGAAAAGAAGAAGTACTACAGGAAGAAAGGCGGCGATGCCCATGTTTGCCGGGAATGGGACTCCGACGAGAGTTCCACCGACTCATCCTTCGACGAGGACGCCGCCAACATCGCCGTCACCAAGGGCCTCCTCTTCCCCAACATCGGCCACAAGTGTCTCATGGCCAAGGACGGCAAAAAGAAGGTAAAATCAAGGTCCTCCACTAAATATGAAACATCTAGTGATGAGGATGATGATAAAAATGAGGAGGATAACTTGCGCATTCTTTTCGCTAACCTCAACATGCAACAAAAAGAAAAATTAAATGAATTGATTAGTGCTATACATGAGAAGGATGATCTCTTGGATTCTCAAGAAGAATTCCTTATTAAAGAAAATAAGAAGCATGTTAAGGTCAAGAATGCGTATGCTCTAGAAATGGAAAAATGTGAGAAATTAACTAGTGAGCTAAGCACATGCCATGACACTATTGCCAACCTTAGAAATGAAAATGCTAGATTAATTGCTAAGGTTGATTCTCATGTTTGCAATGTTTCAACTTTCAATTCTAAAGATGATAATATTGATTTACTTGCTAGAATTGATGAGTTGAATGTTTCTCTTGCTAGCCTTAGAGATGAAAAAGAAAAATTGCTTGCTAAGGCTAGAGATTTTGATGTTTACATTTCTAACCTTAGAAATGAAAATGATATACTACATGCTAAGGTTATAGAATTTAACACTTGCAAACCCTCTACATCTACTGAGCATATCTCCATTTGTACTAGATGTAGAGATATTAATGTTGATGCTATCCATGATCACCTAGCCTTAATTAAAAAACAAAATGATCACATAGCACAACTTAATGCTAAGATTAGTGAGCATGACTTAGAAAATGAAAAATTTAAATTTGCTAGAAGCATGCTCTATAATGGGAGACGCCCTGGCATTAAGGACGGCATTGGCTTCCAAAGGGGAGACAATGTCAAACTTAATGCCCCTCCAAAGAATTTATCTAACTTTGTTAAGGGCAAGGCTCCCATGCCTCAGGATAACGAGGGTTACATTTTGTACCCTGCCGGCTATCCTGAGAGCAAAATTAGGAGAACTCATTCTAGGAAGTCTCACTCTGGCCCTAATCATGCTTTTATGTATAAGGGTGAGACATCTAGTTCTAGGCAACCAACACGTGCCAAGTTGCCTAGAAAGAAAACTCCTAATGCATCAAATGATCATGCTATTTCATTTAAAACTTTTGATGCATCATATGTTTTAACTAACAAATCCGGCAAGGTAGTTGCCAAGATTGTTGGGGGCAAACACAAGGGATCAAAGACTTGTGTTTGGGTACCCAAAGTTCTTGTTTCTAATGCCAAAGGACCCAAAACCGTTTGGGTACCTAAAGTCAAGAACTAAAATTGTTTTGTAGGTTTATGCATCCGGGGGCTCAAGCTGGATACTCGACAGCGGGTGCACAAACCATATGACAGGGGAGAAAAAGATGTTCTCCTCATATGAGAAAAACCAAGATCCCCAACGAGCTATCACATTCGGGGATGGAAATCAAGGTTTGGTCAAAGGATTGGGTAAAATTGCTATATCACCTGACCATACTATTTCCAATGTTTTTCTTGTAGATTCTTTAGACTACAATTTGCTTTCCGTATCTCAATTATGTCAAATGGGCTACAACTGTCTATTTACTGATCTAGGTGTTACTGTCTTTAGAAGAAGTGATGATTCAATAGCATTTAAGGGAGTGTTAGAGGGTCAGCTATACTTGGTAGATTTTGATAGAGCTGAACTCGACACTTGCTTGGTTGCTAAGACTAACTTGGGTTGGCTCTGGCACCGCCGACTAGCCCATGTTGGAATGAAGAATCTTCACAAGCTTCTAAAAGGAGAACACATTTTAGGACTAACCAATGTTCATTTTGAGAAAGACAGGATTTGTAGCGCATGCCAAGCCAGGAAGCAAGTTGGCACTCATCATCCACACAAGAACATCATGACTAGTGACAGGCCACTGGAGCTCCTACACATGGACCTATTCGGCCCGATCGCTTACATAAGCATCGGCGGGAGTAAGTACTGTCTAGTTATTGTGGATGATTATTCTCGCTTCACTTGGGTGTTCTTTTTGCAGGACAAATCTCATACCCAAGAGACCTTAAAGGGATTCTTGAGACGGGCTCAAAATGAGTTCGGCTTAAGGATCAAGAAAATTAGAAGCGACAATGGGACGGAGTTCAAGAACTCTCAAATTGAAGGCTTTCTTGAGGAGGAGGGCATCAAGCATGAGTTCTCTTCTCCCTACACTCCACAACAAAATGGTGTAGTGGAGAGGAAGAATCGAACTCTATTGGACATGGCAAGAACCATGCTTGATGAGTACAAAACACCGGATCGGTTTTGGGCCGAAGCAGTCAACACCGCTTGCTACGCCATCAACCGGTTATATCTTCACCGAATCCTCAAGAAGACATCCTATGAACTCCTAACCGGTAAAAAGCCAAATATTTCATATTTTAGAGTTTTTGGTAGCAAATGTTTTATACTTGTTAAAAGAGGTAGAAAATCTAAATTTGCTCCTAAAACTGTAGAAGGCTTTTTACTAGGATATGACTCAAACACAAGGGCATATAGAGTCTTTAACAAGTCCTTAGGACTTGTTGAAGTTTCTTGTGACGTTGTGTTTGATGAGACTAACGGCTCTCAAGTAGAGCAAGTTGATCTTGATGAGATAGGTGAAGAACAGGCTCCATGCATAGCGCTGAGGAACATGTCCATTAGGGATGTGTGTCCTAAGGAATCCGAAGAGCCTCCACATGCACAAGATCAACCATCCTCCTCCATGCAAGCATCTCCACCAACTCAAGTTGAGGATCAGGCTCAAGATGTTGAACAAGAAGATCAAGAAGATGGGCCATCTCAAAATGACGGCAACGATCAAGGGGGAGATGCAAATGATGAAGACAAGAAGGATGAACAACCAAGGCCGCCACACCCAAGAGTCCACCAAGCAATTCAACGAGATCACCCCGTCGACACCATCCTCGGCGACATTCATAAGGGGGTAACCACTCGATCTCGTGTTGCACATTTTTGTGAGCATTACTCTTTTGTTTCCTCTATTGAGCCACACAGGGTAGAGGAAGCACTACAAGATTCGGATTGGGTGATGGCGATGCAAGAGGAGCTCAACAATTTCACAAGGAATGAGGTATGACATTTAGTTCCACGTCCTAATCAAAATGTTGTAGGAACCAAGTGGGTCTTCCGCAACAAGCAAGACAAGCATGGTGTGGTGACAAGGAACAAAGCTCGACTCGTGGCCAAGGGGTATTCACAAGTCGAAGGTTTGGATTTTGGTGAAACCTATGCACCCGTAGCTAGGCTTGAGTCAATTCGCATATTATTAGCCTATGCTACTTACCATGGCTTCAAGCTTTATCAAATGGACGTGAAGAGTGCCTTCCTCAATGGACCAATCAAGGAGGAAGTCTATGTTGAGCAACCTCCCGGCTTTGAAGACAGTGAGTACCCTAACCATGTTTATAGGCTCTCTAAGGCGCTTTATGGGCTCAAGCAAGCCCCAAGAGCATGGTATGAATGCCTTAGAGATTTCCTTATTACAAATGGCTTTAAAGTCGGCAAAGCCGATCCTACTTTATTCACCAAAACACTTGATAATGATTTGTTTGTATGCCAAATTTACGTTGATGATATCATATTTGGGTCTACTAACGAATCTACATGTGAAGAATTTAGTAGGATCATGACAAAGAAATTTGAGATGTCAATGATGGGGGAGTTGAAGTATTTTCTAGGATTCCAAGTCAAGCAACTCCAAGAGGGCACCTTCATTAGCCAAACAAAGTATACTCAAGACATTCTAAGCAAGTTTGGAATGAAGGATGCCAAGCCCATCAAGACACCCATGGGAACAAATGGGCATCTCGACCTCGACACGGGAGGTAAGTCCGTGGATCAAAAGGTATACCGGTCGATGATTGGTTCATTGCTTTATTTATGTGCATCTCGACCGGACATTATGCTTTCCGTATGCATGTGTGCAAGATTCCAAGCCGACCCTAAGGAATCACACCTTACGGCCGTAAAACGAATCTTGAGATATTTGGCTTATACTCCTAAGTTTGGGCTTTGGTACCCTCAGGGATCCACATTTGATTTAATTGGTTATTCGGATGCCGATTGGGCGGGGTGTAAGATTAATAGGAAGAGCACATCGGGGACTTGCCAGTTCTTGGGAAGATCCTTGGTGTCATGGGCTTCAAAGAAGCAAAATTCGGTCGCTCTTTCTACCGCCGAAGCCGAGTACATTGCCGCAGGCCATTGTTGCGCGCAATTGCTTTGGATGAGGCAAACCCTGCGGGACTACGGTTACAAATTAACCAAAGTCCCTTTGCTATGTGATAATGAGAGTGCAATCAAGATGGCAGATAATCCCGTCGAGCATAGCCGCACTAAACACATAGCCATTCGGTATCATTTTCTTAGGGATCACCAACTGTGAATCATCTAGGCCCCTTTGGTAATGTTTTGGTAATTAATGACAACTACTTGTGGACTAATAATTCTTGGAGAAATAAGAATGCAGGTTGAACCACAGAGAACTGAGAAGTCTTGAAGACTTATAAGCATTGGTTGTGGATCAGGTGAAGGCAAAGGTATAACATAGGTTTTGTTTTTGCCGGTCACCAGGTGTTTAGAGAAGAAATTGACCGGATTGGTAGGCTAGATAGCCGTACTATTAAGAGGGGTTAATGACTTTGTTCTGTGTAAGACTTAGTGCCTCATAGAGCATCTAGTGGTTGCATTTGCATGAGGACTAGTAGCGCTTCCGTTTCCGAAAGTTAAAATCTTTTCAAAAGCGAGTTTGAAAAGTGACTAAGTCTTGGGTTCGGCGGACCGTCCGGGCCAAGTGGCCGGACCGTCCGCGACCCATCCAGAGGGGTCCAGTGTTTGTTCATTTCGAGCTGGTCCAGTATGTGTGCACTGCGGACCATCCGGGCCTTAGGGCCGGACCGTCCGCAGTCTTGTCCAGAGAAGGGTGTTCTCGGGCCAGTCCCTGATTTATAGGCGGACGGTCCGCCTGTGAGGGGCGGACGGTCCGCATGTATCAAACTCGTTTTTGGACAGGGACTGTGTGTTTTTGAGATTTGTACTACGGACTGTCCGGGGGACCAGTCCGGACAGTACTGTCTCAGGTCGCGGACCGTCCGGGATTTATAGCCGGATGGTCCGCACGTGTTAACTTGTTTTGATCCGAGGCTCGGGTGTTTCATGCTGCCAGGTTGCGGACGGTCCGGCCTTGAGGGGCGGACTGTCCGGACCCACCTTTTGAGTAAGCTCTGACATGTTTTCAAATGGTCTTTATAGCCGTTATATGTACGGCGGACCGTCCGGCCCTAGGGCGCGGACGGTCCGCGTGTGCGCAGAACTGCTACCTTTTGCACATAACGGTTGGATTTTAGTGGGGGACTATAAATAGAAGGGTAGCTCGTGTGAGAGGGTCCTCTTGGCCATTCCTTGCACACATTGAGCTCATTTTGTGATCCTCCAACTCACTCTCTCACACTCTTTGCTTGAGATTGCATTCTAGTGAGAGATTGAGTGTTCCTAGTGCATTTGCATCATTTGGTGATTCTTGAGGCACTAGGTGGTACACCGAGCAAGCGTCGTTGGCTTGTTACTCTTGGAGGTTGCCGCCTCCTAGACGGCTCGGGTGATTGTCTCCGTCGAGCTCTCCAAGAAGATTGTGGAGAAGCCGCGGTGTGGATTGTGAGGGGTTCGCGCCTACCTCGCCGGAGCGGCAAAGGTGACATTAGTGGAATCGAGGTATTGAGTGATTTCTTGTCCACTTGGCTCAAAGATCAAGTCGTGTCTTGGTAGAGGAGCAAGCGAGAGCTTGAAGTCCACCTCAACGTGGATTAGGGGTGATCGGCAAATCACCGATACCACGGGATAAATTTCGGTGTCTACTCTTTCTAGCATTACTTATTGCCTTGCATTTGATTAGTGTTTTGCTTATTGTTCTTCAAGTATTCAATTTCCGTAGTTGTTTTTCATACATTGTTTACTTATTGACACTAGATAATTTATTTCTCTTGTTGCATTGATTAAATTTATTTAGTATTGTTGATTTTAGTCAAAACCATCTATTCACCCCCCCTCTAGCCGGTGTCCTAGATCCTTCAAGTGGTATCGGAGCCAAGGACTCCATTGTTTGTGGATCTAATCATCCCGGAGTGGGACAAAATGGCTAGTAACAACAATGTGCACATTGGGAAGCCACCGCACTTTGATGGAAGCAATTATGATTATTGGAAAATAAGAATGTCAATGCATCTTAGAGCAATGGGTGGAAAAATTTGGCCAATTGTTAGGGATGGATTTGTTGTATTAAAGGAAGATGAACCATCCGTTAGTGATAATGAGAATATCCTCACAAATGATCAAGCCATGAATGTCTTTTATGATGCTCTTGATATAAATGAGTTCAATCGTATCAAGAATCTCACAACCGCTCATGAGATTTGGATAAAACTAATGGAAATTCATGAAGGAACTACAATTGTGAAGAGTGCCAAACTATATGTGTGCAAAGGGAAGTTTGAGCAATTTATTATGAAAGAAGATGAGAGTGTATCCGATATGTTCAATCGGTTGAATGAGATAGTAAATGAACTCAAAGGACTTGGTTTTAATGTACCGGATGTGGATTTCACACACAAGTTCCTTAGATCACTTCCGGAGAAATATGAGACTATTGTGACAATGCTAGTAAGGAGTGATCTATCTACAACTTCTCCAACCGAAGTATTGGGAGAAATTCTCACTCAAGATATATTTAAGAAGTCTCAAGCCGATGCCTTAAGTTTGGCAAAGAAGGTGAAAAATGAATCTATTGCTCTCAAAGCCAAGGCCTCAAAGGCAATTGAAAAAGAAGATAGCAATGATGAAGAAAATGAAAGTGAGAGTGATGGTGACATGGCTTTATTTGTAAGGAAATTCAATAAATTCATGAAGATGAAAAGAGGTCAACCTAGAAGAGGTCAAACATCTAGAAGAAATGCCTTCAATGATAGAAAATGTTTTGAGTGTGGAGAACCCGGTCACATTGCCATGAATTTCCCAAGCAAGAAGAAGAAGGGCAAAGATGAAAGTGACAAGAAGAAAAAGAAATACTATAACAAGAAGAAGGATGGCAAAGCCTACTTAGTTGAATGGGACTCGGATGATAGCTCGGATAATGATGATGATGACACCTCATCTAAGCTTAATGCCGGAATTGCTATCAAGGAAGCTCCCTCCCTCTTCTCATCCCCCCATTGTCTTATGGCAAAGGGAGATGCTAAGGTAAACTACAAGGCGGGAGGGAATCATTGGGTGTTGGATAGTGGATGTACTCAACACATGACCGGGGATATGAGAATGTTTACCCAAATGAGTGAGGAAGATTGCTCAAATTATGATAGTATCACATTTGGAGATAATCGTAAAGGAAAGGTTAAAGGTTTGGGTAAAATTGCTATCTCAAATGATCATTCTATATCAAATGTGCTATTGGTTGAGTCTTTGAATTTTAATTTACTTTCCGTAGCTCAATTATGTGATTTAGGATTTTGTTGCAATTTCACAGTTGAAGATGTTATTATCTCTAGTGTTGATGGTAGCAATCTTAAATTTAAAGGCTTTAGACATGAAAATCTTTATCTTGTTGATTTCTCATCTAATGAGGCAAAGCTCACAACTTGCCTATTTTCAAAAGCTTCACTAGGTTGGTTATGGCATAGAAGACTTGGTCATGTTGGGATGAAGCAACTCAATCGGTTAACCAAGCATGACTTAGTTCGAGGCTTAAAAGATGTGAAGTTTGAAAAGAACAAATTGTGTAGCTCTTGTCAAGCCGGTAAGCAAGTGGCAAATACTCATCCAAATAAAAGTCAAATGTCCACTCATCGACCTTTGGAATTACTTCACATGGATTTATTTGGGCCCACATCTTTTGTAAGTATTGGTGGTAATTCTTATTGTCTTGTGATTGTGGATGACTATTCAAGATTTACTTGGGTTTATTTTCTACGAGACAAATCCAATGTGTTTGAAACATTCAAGTCATTTGCTATATTGGCTCAAAATCAATTTGATTTCGACATCAAAAAGGTTAGAAGTGATAATGGGTCGGAATTCAAAAATGCAAGAATTGATCAATATTGTGATGACAAGGGTATCAAACATGAATTCTCTTCCAAATATACCCCGGAACAAAATGGTATTGTTGAAAGAAAGAATAGAACTCTTATTGACATGGCTAGGTCCATGTTAGCGGAATATAGTATATCGGATTCTTATTGGGCCGAGGCAATAAATACCGCTTGTCATTCATCAAATAGACTATATTGTCACAAGCTCTTGAAGAAAACTCCATATGAATTGCTTATTGGTAGAAAGCCAAATATCTCATATTTTAGGGTATTCGGTTGCAAATGTTATATTTTGAGAAAGGGGAGCCGACTTTCTAAATTTGAGAAGAAATGTGATGAGGGTTTTCTTCTTGGATATTCATCAAATAGTAAGGCTTATAGAGTCTTCAACAAAACTCATGGTATTATTGAGGAAGCATATGATGTTGAATTCGATGAAACAAATGGGTCTCAAGATGAGAGTGATAATCTTGATGATGTTGGGGGAACTCATTTGATAAATGCAATGAAAACAATGGCCATTGGTGAAATAAAACCAAAGGAGGATGATGATGAAAATAGTGTGGTTGTCATTCCTTCATCCTCAACTATAAATGAGGAAGATCACCAAAGCCAACAACTCAATGAAACCATGGATACACATGATCAAGGTACTTCAAGACCTTCGGTTCCTTCTAATGCTTCAACAAGCAATTATCAAACGGTATCAAGAATTCATCATTCCATTGTGAAGGATCACCCGGTTGATCAAATTGTGGGTGATATTAGTAAGGGTGTTCAAACTCGCTCTCGCATAGCTTCGTTTTGTGAACATTTCTCTTTTGTATCTTGTATGGAACCTAACCGTGTAGATGAAGCTCTACTTGATGTTGATTGGGTGAATGCAATGCATGAAGAATTAAATAACTTCGCTCGAAATGAAGTATGGGAGCTTGTTGAGAGACCAAAGAACCACAATGTTATTGGTACAAAATGGGTGTTTCGCAACAAGCACAATGAAGATGGTGTGGTAGTAAGAAACAAGGCAAGATTGGTTGCACAAGGATATACTCAAATTGAAGGATTGGATTTTGGGGAGACATTTGCCCCCGTAGCAAGATTAGAAGCAATCCGGATTCTACTTGCTTATGCTTGTGCACATAACATCAAGCTCTACCAAATGGATGTAAAGAGTGCCTTTCTAAATGGTAAGATTAGTGAACTAGTGTATGTTGAACAACCTTCCGGTTTTGAGGACCCCAAAAGACCTAACCATGTGTTCAAGCTTTCTAAAGCTCTCTATGGGCTTAAGCAAGCTCCACGCGCTTGGTATGAAAGGCTTAGGGATTTCTTGCTTTCCAAAGACTTCAAAATTGGGAAGGTTGACACTACTCTATTCACTAAAAGAATTGGCAAAGACTTATTTGTTTGTCAAATTTACGTTGATGATATTATTTTTGGATCTACTAATGAATTATTTTGTGAGGAGTTCGGAAAAATGATGTCAAAAGAATTTGAGATGTCTATGATAGGAGAATTGAGCTTCTTTCTTGGCCTTCAAATCAAACAATTGAAAGATGGTATTTTTATAAGTCAATCAAAATATTTGAAGGACATGCTCAAGAAGTTTGGTTTAGAAAATGCTAAGCCTATCAAGACTCCAATGGCAACAAATGGTCATCTAGACTTAGATGAAGGAGGTACTATGGTTGATCAAAAACTTTATCGTTCAATAATTGGTAGTTTACTTTATATTACCGCATCTAGGCCCGATGTTATGTTTAGTGTATGCATGTGTGCTCTATTTCAAGCTTCACCTAGAGAGATTCACTTGAAGGCCGCAAAAAGAATTCTAAGATATTTGAAGTATACCCCCAATATTGGTCTATGGTATCCCAAAGGTGCTCACTTTGAATTAATTGGATATTCGGATTCGGACTATGCGGGGTGCAAAGTTGATAGAAAAAGCACCTCCGGTTGTTGTCAATTTCTTGGTAGATCTCTTGTTTCATGGTCTTCTAAGAAACAAAATTCGGTTGCTCTATCTACCGCCGAGGCGGAATATATATCGGCCGGAAATTGTTGTGCTCAACTATTATGGATGAAACAAACCTTATTGGATTATGGAGTTATTTTCAAGAATGTGCCTCTCATGTGTGATAATGAGAGTGCGGTAAAATTGGCTACCAATCCGGTCCAACACTCAAGAACCAAGCATATTGATATATGGCATCACTTCTTAAGGGATCATGTTGGCAAGGGAGATATCTCTATTTATTCCATTGGAACGGATGATCAATTAGCAGACATTTTTACAAAGCCTTTGGATGAAACAAGATTTTGTTCCCTAAGAAGTGAAATGAATGTGATCGATCTCTCAAATGTGGCTTGAAGTTGATCACACATGTGTCGTCTTGCATCTCGGGTCTAAACATGCTTCTTATGCTATTTATTTGGTATTATTGGTGCATTTTTCATTTCTAATTGTTCTAGATAGTTTAATTCAAAAGTTTTGCACTCCTCAATTACATAATATGTATATGCATGCATACTAACTCTAGGATTGGTCGAAATGTCCATATATAAGCACCAATTCGGATTCGAAATTCAAAATCAGCAAGTGGACAGAAATTGGAAAAATGAGTATCAGGCCGCGGACCGTCCGCCCATGGACCGCGGACCGTCCGCCGCCTCAGGACCTGGACAGTCCGGGAAGCCTCGCAGACCGTCTGTCATCTTCAGGGCGCGGACCGTCCGCCGCCCCAGCGCGGACCGTCCGCGACAGGGCAGTAAAAACGTCCAGTGGCCGCAGCCTTGTCATTTGTGCTCATTCGCTCGTCTTCTCTTGCTCTCCACTCTCCCAGTACTCTCCTGTGACGAGTGTGCGCGGACGGTGCAATGAAGTTGTGTGCGGACAGTCCGGCAGTTTGTAGCAACATTCCATCAACATGTCTTCGTCACGGTATCTTCAAATCTTGTGGATTTTATCACATCTCTTCATTTTTGAGATTATATGGGTTTCCTCTCTGATCTGAAATTGAGCAGTCGGTTTCAAAATCTGATTGGTGGGATTGTTGGTTCTCCTCAATATGACTGCTATGCAAAATTTTGAACTTGTTTGAATGCATATTGTCTGCAAAATCATCAAATTCAACATTTGTGGCGGCTAGGGTTCTTTGGAGTCGCCCCTGGTTGGTCGCGGACCGTCCGCCTGGTGGACGCGGACCGTCCGGGCCTCTGGCGCGGACAGTCCGGCTCCCTAGCGCGGACCGTCCGGACCCTGGCAGAGCATTACAGTTCCATTCCTCTTTTTTACTGGTGATTGGTATCAATTATTTATCTATGGATGTCTGTCACATTATTGCAGTGGTCTTGGTGGTCTCCGCAAGAAACTTGCAGGTCGCTTTAAATCCAAGCGCCCTCGTGGAAATGATGATGACTATATACCAACCACTGATTCAGAGGCCTAGTCCTCAGCTGGGGGCACTGAATCAATGGAAGCTGAAGATTTTCCTCATGTTCATCCCGATTATCCCATTGATATCCAAGGATGGACTTATCCAAAGCGACGATTTTCTATGGCTGAGTACTGCTCTAGACGGACTGTGAATCAGTATACTCTGCCATCTGATACACATATCCAGTTTTTCCACACTCAGCTGCAGTTTGATGTCTTCTGGGGCACCCTAGTGGATACTAATTTTCATAAGCATCAGGTGATCGATTGGTCCTTCTTGCTAAGTCAATCTGTCATGGAGGGTCTGATCCCTAAGTTTGAAACCTGCGGACTATATTATTTTATGGGGCAACGCACAGATTTCAATGAAATGGCTGTTAAGCAATTCCTGGCTACCTCAGAGATTGACATTGAAGCAGAATCTATCACCTGGATGACTGGCTTCAAGCGCTATTCTGCTTCTTTTGCTGACTTTGCCACTGCCAACAGTCTGGATTATGGCACCATTTCTGCTGGGCTGGATCTTTATACTGAAGATAATTTTGAGGATTTTGTGCAGTTTTATGAGCCAGACAGGCTTGGTATACCAAGGAGATTTGGAGAGACAGCAGGACTCAGACATCATCCTGCTGTAATCAACAAGATTGCCAGAGTCACCATTCTTCCCAAGAGTGGTGATAAGAGTAAAATAAGGGATAAGTTCTGGAACATCATCCAGCATATCATGAATGGTGAAGTCATGAATATTGTTCTTTTCATGATGAGACAGCTTAATGATTTGAAAATGGATAAGAATCAAAATTTGGCATATGCTCCTTACATTATGGCTCTCATCAAATCCAAGACAAGATTTGAGGGCCCATGCGAGATTGTTCACACCCCATTCAGGCCTTTTAAGAATGAGCTGGGGTTTCTGACCAGGCCACTCACCCCCTTCCCAGATGATGAGGAAGACCCTGGCTATGAGGGTGGAGCAGCTCCTGATGTTGAGGGAGAGCAGATGCCTCCACCTCCACCTCCACCTCCTCCTCAGCCTCAGCATTATTGGGAGCCTGCTCCAGGATACTTTGATCCTTATTTTCACAATATGCAGCAGGGACTTGAGACTCACATTGATACTCGCTTTGATGGCCTGATGACACATATGGATCACCGTTTCGATGACATGCAGTCTCAGTTTGACAATAACTGGGATGCACTCAACTCTGAGTTTTCTGATTTTCGTGATCAGATTCACACTAATGTCACTGATCCCATCATGACCAGGCTGAATAATATGCAACAGAGTTTTCAGGATAACATGGGTGCTCTCTCCAGTCAATTTGATAATCTCTCTACAAATGACAACATGCATGAGATCAGTCAGAGGCAGCAGCAGCTCCAGCAGGATTTTGGCCAGTTCTCCTCCCTGTTTGACACCTTCAGCACTCACTACTACAACATGCATCCTCCGCCGAGCGATCAGTGAGGCCTCTCCTTTGTGGCAATTGATGCCAAAGGGGGAGAGACAAGTGAGAAGTGATGAGGTTGTCTGGCGTCTCCTTCAGAGGGAGTTGGTGATTCTATGTGGACATTAAGACCTTGCATATGCATTTTACCTTTTTATGCCGCTTGCATTAGTTTATGACTTACGCATTTGGAACTAGTTTGAACTATTAAATCTATGTCGTATGTCTGTGGACTATTTTCTGTAATATTCTGTGGGATGAACTATGTTTTAGTTCAAATTACTCTATGTGTGGTTAATCGAGGAGTGATTATAATTGTTGCGCTCACTCTACGGATCATCTCTTGTATGCCTCGATAACCATGTTTGTAGGAAAGTCTCCATCAAGCTCCAGTATATTATGTGTGTTATATCTTCAACTTCAAATAATCCTGCACACACTTAGGGGGAGCCTTTCTTACATACTGAGTTTTTTATTGGGATTTATCTATCTCTCGGACAGAACTTCAAATCAAGATAAGTCCTATGAAACTCATCTCCAAGATCTATCTTATACCTTAGGTATGAGAGAGATTTGGAGAAACTAAACTTCTCTTTAATATACAATGTGGTGTTGTCATCAATTACCAAAAAGGGGGAGATTGTGAATCATCTAGGCCCCTTTGGTAATGTTTTGGTAATTAATGACAACTACTTGTGGACTAATAATTCTTGGAGAAATAAGAATGCAGGTTGAACCACAGAGAACTGAGAAGTCTTGAAGACTTATAAGCATTGGTTGTGGATCAGGTGAAGGCAAAGGTATAACATAGGTTTTGTTTTTGCCGGTCACCAGGTGTTTAGAGAAGAAATTGACCGGATTGGTAGGCTAGATAGCCGTACTATTAAGAGGGGTTAATGACTTTGTTCTGTGTAAGACTTAGTGCCTCATAGAGCATCTAGTGGTTGCATTTGCATGAGGACTAGCAGCGCTTCCGTTTCCGAAAGTTAAAATCTTTTCAAAAGCGAGTTTGAAAAGTGACTAAGTCTTGGGTTCGGCGGACCGTCCGGGCCAAGTGGCCGGACCGTCCGCGACCCATCCAGAGGGGTCCAGTGTTTGTTCATTTCGAGCTGGTCCAGTATGTGTGCACTGCGGACCGTCCGGGCCTTAGGGCCGGACCGTCCGCAGTCTTGTCCAGAGAAGGGTGTTCTCGGGCCAGTCCCTGATTTATAGGCGGACGGTCCGCCTGTGAGGGGCGGACGGTCCGCATGTATCAAACTCGTTTTTGGACAGGGACTGTGTGTTTTTGAGATTTGTACTACGGACTGTCCGGGGGACCAGTCCGGACAGTACTGTCTCAGGTCGCGGACCGTCCGGGATTTATAGCCGGACGGTCCGCACGTGTTAACTTGTTTTGATCCGAGGCTCGGGTGTTTCATGCTGCCAGGTTGCGGACGGTCCAGCCTTGAGGGGCGGACTGTCCGGACCCACCTTTTGAGTAAGCTCTGACATGTTTTCAAATGGTCTTTATAGCCGTTATATGTACGGCGGACCGTCCGGCCCTAGGGCGCGGACGGTCCGCGTGTGCGCAGAACTGCTACCTTTTGCACATAACGGTTGGATTTTAGTGGGGGACTATAAATAGAAGGGTAGCTCGTGTGAGAGGGTCCTCTTGGCCATTCCTTGCACACATTGAGCTCATTTTGTGATCCTCCAACTCACTCTCTCACACTCTTTGCTTGAGATTGCATTCTAGTGAGAGATTGAGTGTTCCTAGTGCATTTGCATCATTTGGTGATTCTTGAGGCACTAGGTGGTACACCGAGCAAGCGTCGTTGGCTTGTTACTCTTGGAGGTTGCCGCCTCCTAGACGGCTCGGGTGATTGTCTCCGTCGAGCTCTCCAAGAAGATTGTGGAGAAGCCGCGGTGTGGATTGTGAGGGGTTCGCGCCTACCTCGCCGGAGCGGCAAAGGTGACATTAGTGGAATCGAGGTATTGAGTGATTTCTTGTCCACTTGGCTCAAAGATCAAGTCGTGTCTTGGTAGAGGAGCAAGTGAGAGCTTGAAGTCCACCTCAACGTGGATTAGGGGTGATCGGCAAATCACCGATACCACGGGATAAATTTCGGTGTCTACTCTTTCTAGCATTACTTATTGCCTTGCATTTGATTAGTGTTTTGCTTATTGTTCTTCAAGTATTCAATTTCCGTAGTTGTTTTTCATACATTGTTTACTTATTGACACTAGATAATTTATTTCTCTTGTTGCATTGATTAAATTTATTTAGTATTGTTGATTTTATTCAAAACCGTCTATTCACCCCCCCTCTAGCCGGTGTCCTAGATCCTTCACCAACAAAAGGGGGATATCGAGATTTCGTACATTAATACTAAAGATCAATTAGCCGATATCTTTACCAAGCCTCTCGATGAACAATCTTTTACCAGACTTAGGCATGAGCTTAATATTCTTGATTCTAGGAATTTCTTTTGCTAAAACTTGCACACATAGCTCATAAGAATACCTTTGATCGTGTCTCTTTTATATATGCTATGACTAATGTGTTTTCAAGTGTATTTCAAACCAAGTCATAGGTATATTGAAAGGGAATTGGAGTCTTCGGCGAAGACAAAGGCTTCCACTCCGCTCTACTACTCATCCTTCGCCGTCGCTCCGCAACACCTCTCCAACTTTGGTATAATCTTCACTCATTCATTTTATGACCAAAGGGGGAGAAAGTACTTCAAGGGCTTATATCTCACTCAAAGTATCCGTTTTTGGCGATTCATGCCAAAGGGGGAGAAAGTATGAGCCCAAAGCAAAAGGACCGCACCACCACCCTAATTTTAAAATAAATTGATGATTTTCAATTAGTAAATTTCAAAATTGGTATCTATTTGTGTTCTAAAGGGGGAGCAAGTAGTATTTTCAAACTTGATTTCTTAAAACCCTCTTGAACACTAAGAGGAGACTTTATTTGAGGGGGAGTTTTGTTTAATCAAAGGAAAAGCATTTTGGATCAAAGGAAGAAAATCTAAAACTTGAAAATGCTTTGCTAAATTTTATTCATTTACCTTTGACTATCTTGCAAAAGGACTTTGAAAAGAATTTACAAAAGAATTTGCAAAAACAAAACTTATGGTGCAAATGTGGTCCAATATGTTAAAAATAAAGAAACAATCCATGCGCATCATGTAAGCATTTATATTGGCTCAATTCCAAGCAACCTTTGCACTTACATTATGCAAACTAGTTCAATTATGCACTTCTTTATTTGCTTTGGTTTGTGTTGGCATCAATCACCAAAAAGGGGGAGATTGAAAGGGAATTAGGCTTACACCTAGTCCCCAAATAATTTTGGTGGTTGAATTGCCCAACACAAATATTGAACTAACTAGTTTGCTCTAGTGTATAAGTTATACAGGTGCAAAAAGGTTCACACTCAGCCAATAAAAAGATCAAGTTTTGGATTCAACAAAGGAGCATAGAGGCAACCGAAGGCACCTCTGGCTGGAGGCACCGGACTGTCTGGTGTACACCGGACAGTGTCCGGTGCGCCCAGAGGACTCCAACTCAAACTTGCCACCTTCGGGAATTTCTCAGGCCGCTTCGCTATAATTCACCGGACTGTCCGGTGTACACCGGACAGTGTCCGGTGCTCCATGGAAGCGCGGCCTCCCCAACTCGCCAGCCTCGGGTTCGCGCGGCAGCCGCTCCGCTATAATTCACCGGACATGTCCGGTGTGCACCGGACTGTCCGGTGTACCAGCAGGGCAACGGCTCTTTCGGCACCAACGGCTACCTGCGGCGCATTTAATGCGCGCTCTGCGCGCGCAGTCGTCAGGCGCGCCCATACCAGCGCACCGGACAATGAACAGTTGTTGTCCGGTGTGCACCGGACACCCAGGCGGGCCCAGAAGTCAGAAGCTCCAACGGTCAGAATCCAACGGCATTGATGACGTGGAGGGGGCACCGGACTGTCCGGTGTGCACCGGACTGTCCGGTGCGCCATCGAACAGACAGACTCCCCAACGGCCACTTTTGGTGGTTGGGGCTATAAATACCCCAACCACCCCACCATTCATTGCATCCAAGTTTTCCACTTTTCAACCACTTACAAGAGCTAGGCATTCAATTCTAGACACACCAAAGAGATCAAATCCTCTCCAATTCCACTCAAGCCTTTAGTGACTAGCGAGAGAGATTTGCTGTGTTCTTTTGAGCTCTTGCGCTTGGATCGCTTTCTTTCTTTCTCACTTGTTCTTGTGATCAAAACTCAATTGTAACCAAGGCAAGAGGCACCAATTGTGTGGTGGCCCTTGCGGGGAAGTTTTGTTCCCGTTTGATTGAGAAGAAGAAAAGCTCACTCGGTCCGAGGGACCGTTTGAGAGAGGGAAGGGTTGAAAGAGACCCGGCCTTTGTGGCCTCCTCAACGGGGAGTAGGTTTGAGAGAACCAAACCTCGGTAAAACAAATCCGCGTGTCACTCTCTTCATTTGCTTGCGATTTGTTTTGCGCCCTCTCTTGCGGACTCGTTTATATTTCTAACGCTAACCCGGCTTGTAGTTGTGTTTATATTTGTAAATTTCAGTTTCGCCCTATTCACCCCCCCTCTAGGCGACTTTCAGGGGTGTCTACCAACGGTGTAGGCATCCCTAGCAAATTTCAATTTATCAAAATCAACTTTGCAAGTCTTAAGTTGAGCATTAAGACTTGCCACCTCATTGTTAAATTTAGTAATAGAAGCAAGATGTTCATCACAAGTATCAACATCAAAATCCTTACATCTATTACAAATAACAACATGTTGTACACATGAACTAGTTTTGTTGACTTCCTCTAGCTTAGCATTTAATTCATCATTTAAACTCCTTAAACTAGAGACAAATTCATGGCAAGTAGATAACACAGAGGATATCATTTCATTCCTTTTAACTTCTAAAGTAAGAGATTTTTGAACATTAACAAACTTGTCATGTTCCTCATATAAAATATCCTCTTGCTTTTCTAACAATCTATCCTTTTCATTTAAAGCATCAATTAATTCATTAATTTTGTCTACCTTAGCTCTATCTAGACCTTTAAACAGGTCAGTGTAGTCTACTTCATCATCAGAAGATTCTTCATCACTAGATGAAGTGTACTTGGGAGTGTCTCGAATGTGTACCTTCTTTTCCTTGGCCATAAGGCATGTATGGCATTCGTTGGGGAAGAGTGAGGACTTGTCAAAGGCCAAGGCAGCAAGTCCTTCGTGTCGGAGTCTGATGAAGAGTAGTCAGAATCTCATTCCTTTCCTAGATGCGCCTCGCCCTTCGCCTTCCTGTAATTCTTCTTCTTCTCCTTCTTCCCATGTCTTTCTTGTGCCTGGTCATTCTCATTATCAGAACATTGAGCAATAAAGTGACCAGTCTTACCGCATTTGAAGCAGGAGCGTTTTCCCCTTGTTCTATTCTTGTTGGGATACTCCTTGCGTTCCTTGAGTGCGGTCTTGAAGCGCTTGATGATAAGCGTCATTTCATCTTCATTTAGCCTAGCAGCCTCCACTTGCGCTACCTTGCTTGGTAGCGTCTCCTTGCTGCTAGTTGCTTTGAGAGCAACGGGCTGTGGCTCGTAGACGGGTAGTGGACCGTTCAAGGCATCATCTACATATCTTTCCTCCTTAACCATCATGCGCCCGCTTACGAATTTTCCGAGGATTTCCTCGGGCGTCATTTTGGTGTACCTGGGGTTTCCACGAATAAGATTCACAAGATGGGGGGTCAATTACAGTAAATGACCTTAGCATGAGTCGGACGACATCATGATTCGTCCATCTTGTGCTTCCATAGCTTCGAATCTTGTTGACCAGGGTCTTGAGCCTATTGTAGGTCTGAGTTGGCTCCTCTCCCCTGATCATCGCGAACCTCCCCAGCTCGCCTTCCACTAGCTCCATCTTTGTGATCATAGTGGCGTCGTTTCCCTCATGAGATATTATGAGGGTGTCCCAGATTTGCTTGGCGTTGTCCAAGCCACTCACCTTATTATATTCATCCCTACAAAGTGAAGCTAGCAAGACAGTAGTAGCTTGGGCATTTTTGTGAATTTGCTCAGTACTATCAAAATGCATTCCATTTTCAACAATCTCCCAGATACTAGGATGGAGGGAAAATAAATGACTACACATTTTATGACTCCAGAAAGAGTAGTCTTCTCCATCAAAGTGTGGAGGTTTCCCAAGTGGAATTGATAGCAAATGAGCATTTGAATTATACGGAATACGGGAATAATCAAATGAATAGTTTTGATTAACCATCTTTTTCTTTGACGAGGAGTCGTCGTCGTCGTGTGGTGAAGAAGACGAGGCATCGCTGTCATAGTAGATAATCTTCTTGATGCGCCTCTTCTTCTTCCCATCTCTCTTCTTGTGACTTGAGCCTGAGTCGGTAGGCTTGTCGTCTCTTGGCTCGTTGAAGACGTACTCCTTTTCCTTGTCGTTGACCACCATCCCCTTTCCCTTAGGATCCATCTCTTCGGGCGGTTAGTCCCTTAGATGAAGAGTATGGCTCTGATACCAATTGAGAGCACCTAGAGGGGGGTGAATAGGTGATCCTGTAAAATCAAACACTAAACAGCCACAAAACTTAGTTATTAAAGTGTTAGTGCAACTAAGTAGCTTTGAGGCGAGTTTTTGTGAATAAAACAAGCACAGAGAAAGCAACACTAGAGACACGCGATTTTTATCCCGTGGTTCGGCCAAGTAACACTTGCTTACTTCCACGTTGTGGCATCCCAATGGACGAGGGTTGCACTCAACCCCTTTCAAGTGATTCGATGATCAACTTGAATACCACAGTCTTTTCCTTTAGAGTAATTTCCCGTTTGTGAGGAATCTCCACAATTTGGAGCCTCTCGCCCTTACAGTAATGATCACAAAAGAAGCACAGAAGTAAGAGAGGGAAAAGCAACACACACAAGATTCAATTCGCAGCACACACACACGCACACAAGTGAAGACTTGAGCTCAAATGACAACACGGGGAGTTCACAACTCGAATGGAGCTCAAATCACTAACACGACGAATTAAATGCGTGGGAGCGGAGTCTGGATGTCTTAGTATGCTTAGAGAATGCTTGTGTTGCCTGCTCCATGCGCCTAGGGGTCCCTTTTATAGCCCCAAGGAAGCTAGGAGCTGTTGGAGATCAACATGGAAGGCTATCCTTGCCTTCTGTCGAGTGGCGCACCGGACAGTCCGGTGCGCCACCGGATAGCCACTGTAGCATGTCCGGTACGTGATTTCCTTCCAAATCAGGCACAACCGACCGTTGCTCCTCGGGGCCGATTGGCGCACCGGACAGTGTTCGGTGCACACTGGACAGTCCGGTGCACCCAGCCGACCGTTGGAGCAGCCACGTGTCGCGCGTTGATCGCGCGGACGACCGTTGGCGCTGGCGCCGTTGGCTCACCGGACAGTCCGGTGAATTATAGCCACGTCGCCTTGTTACTTTTCCCGAGAGCGACGAGTTTGCCATGGATGACTCACCGGACAGTCCGGTGAATTATAGTAGTACGACTCCGTCAAGTCCCGAGAGCGGCCACTTCACTGTTGACCAGCCTGGCGCACCGGACATCGCCCAGTGCACCACCGGACAGTCCGGTGTGCCAAGCCGAGCTGAAGTTTGGCTGCATAGAGCCAAGTCTTTTCCATTTCTTTTCTCCTTTTGTCACTGTTTCTAGCACTAGGACAAACACATTAGTGTTAAAAAAATAATATACTAAGTCTAGAAACATACCTTGTGCCTTGATTTGCACTTCTTACTTTATTTGACACATAAGAACTTAATCAAACGTGTTGGACATTTAATCACCAAAACATTATAGAAATGGCCCAAGGGCACATTTCCCTTTCAGGGCATTATAGCTCATGGAGTTGTGTATCGTAGCACACGATTACTGTAGCACTTTGGGTTAAATCTCGTACTACCATAACTTTGTGATCCAATATCCAAATGAGTCAAGTAAATAGTCGAACAGAAAGGATTCTACGAGATCTACGCAACTATTCACACTTCAATGAGTCAAATTATTTAAGAAAAATAGTCGAACGGAACAAAAAGGAACGATTACAAATGTTATTTTTTGGGTCAATTCCGAGCATTTATGAAAAAAATAGTTAGTTTTTTGGGATGTTACAAAAGTGACATGTTCAAACAAAGAAATTGGCATTATCATGAAAATGACCACATTTTATCTCCCTCCATCTTCATTTATCTAACTTTTGTGCATAGCCTAATCCCTAGATAACTCTAGTAGGAAACTCCTACTCACTACCGCCAAGGCGCCTGGTAACAACCTGTTTCTAGATTAAATAATCTGGACGTATCTGTTTGGCAACCTATCTTATTAGAATTTTGATTATTTATTTTATTCATGTGTTATGTAATAGGAGCAAGAAAAATAAAAAATGTTTCTTATTGTGCAAAGTGGCAATGACGGGTAATTTCTCGTGAAGTTGCCACGAATAGTGGATATTTTGTAAAAAATAATCTCAAATAAACACGTCTTAAGCAAATTATGAGATTATGATAGTTTGACCTCCAAATTATATAATATAGCATAATAGTCTATATGTTTATTTCCCATCTAGGTTATTTAAGCTAGATTATATAATCTAAGCAAATTATAATCTGAAATAAACAAGGACTAAGGCTCTCTTTGGATATATGCATTCACCTAGTTGAATTGAAATGGTCTAGGAATACCAAATTCGATGAGAATTGGAAATGATAGGGTAGCAACCAATTTGAATTTTGTTTGGGTGTACAGACAGAAATAAAATGGAAATGACAGGGTAGCGGCTTAGTTTCTGGTGAAAACCGAGAGGGCGAGCTTGGAATTGTGGGCACATATGTGCACACAGAAGCCAATACCGTAGTATTTGCTCGCGATTCCATGGAGCTAATTCCGACGACGTCCAAACGCTCATATTGGTGCTAACAAATTCCGTTTCCTCATTCCCGCTCCTAATTCTAGCATCCAAACACAGTATAAGTGTATTAGGCTCTTATAAGGCTGACTCTAGTATTTCTCATATGCGGATGCACATCTTGCGTTCTCCAGGCTGCATGCGACCGTGCAAAAAATGAGCATATCTAGTAGTATTCGCATTCGGATGCGCATCATTGAAAGGGAAATTGGGTTAACCTTTTCCTACAATTAATTTTAGTGGTTGAATGCCCAACACAAATATTTAGACTAACTAGTTTGCTCTAGATTATATGTTCTACAGGTGCATTAAAGTTCAATACAAACCAATAAATAATCAAGTTAGGGATCAAATTCAAAGGAGCAAAGAAACTGAGTATGCTCTGGTCTGGCGCACCAGACAGTGTCCGGTGCACCAGGGCCGTACAGAGCTGAACTCGTCACTCTCGGGTTTCTCCAGGCGCACTCCACTATAATTCACCGGACTGTCCGGTGCACCAGCGGAACAATGGATACTTTGCGCAACGGTCGACTGCAAAAGCCGCTGACTCAGTGAACAGTGAAGAACAGTGCGCGCAGAGTCAGAGCGCAGAAGTCAGAGGTGCACCGGACAGTGGACAGTGCATCTCCGGTGCGGCACCGGACTATCTGGTGCCAGTAAAGGACAAAGCCTCCAACGGTCAAATGCTCCAGAACCCTAACAGTTAGGTGACGTGGCTGGCGCACCAGACAGTGTCCGGTGGCGCACCGGACTGTCCGGTGCGCCCATCGACAGTAGCCTGCCCCAACGGTCGTTTGGTGGTTGAGGGCTATAAATACCCCCAACCACCACCACTTCAAGTATCCAAGTTTCCAGCACTTCACATTCAATACAAGAGCTAGTGCATTCACTCCAAGAAACATTTCCAAAAGATCAAAGCCTCTCCAAGTCTAGAATTCATTCCAACCACCTAGTGACTTGAGAGAGTGTTTGTTCGTGTTCTTTGCGCTCTTGTTGCTTGGATCGCTTTCTTCCTTCCTCATTCTTGTTCTCAAAGTGACTTGTAATCAAAGCAAGAGACACCAAGTGTGTGGTGGTCCTTGCAGGGTCTAAGTGACCCGTTTGATTAAGGAGAAAGCTCACTCGGTCTAAGTGACCGTTTGAGAGAGGGAAAGGGTTGAAAGAGACCCGGTCTTTGTGACCACCTCAACGGGGACTAGGTTCTTTAGAACCGAACCTCGGTAAAACAAATCATCGTGTTCATCCGCTTTATTTTTTAGTTGATTTGTTTTCCCCTCTCTCCCAGACTCAAATTTAATTCTAACGCTAACCTCGGCTTGTAGTTTGTGTTTTAAGTTGTAAATTTCAGATTACGCCTATTCACCCCCCTCTAGGCGACTTTCAATCATCACCACATAGGAGAGAGAAACATGTAGATATATGTGACCAAGCGACCGGTCACTTATTTTCCGTGATCGGATTCATGATTCATTGGAAGTGTGAATAGTTGAATACAATTGCACAAAATGTGCATACACAATCGGATATACTCTACTGGGGATAGCCCAATATAGGTCTATATGGCCTATGAGTCTATGTTTAGTCATATCCCTTATGAAGTTTTCATCTTCTCATATCTCTAGTTTAGTAACATGGATTAGAGTAGTCCTGAAAGTTTGAGCCGAGATATTTGGGCTAGCACGAGCACAATGCAAAAACAACCCAAAGCATGACACGATACAATATATATAGGCTGGGTTGGTACGAATCGAATGGTTAGACCATAACGTGCTTCGAACTTGGGCGCGATGGGCGGTATAACACGAATTAGAAAACTAATGTGCAAATGGTTCTTTCATTCTCCAATAGTTTTTATCTCTTCACAAAATTTATAGAAAACATTGATATACATATGTATTCATCTTAGTAGAATATATTTTTTTATTTAAAACTAAATATAAATAGCAATTTTGAACTAAGTTGCTAGTCCTATCAATATATTTTTAAATACTTTAATGATACACATCCATAGTACCCAACACCACAGAAAAATGAAGATCTAAGGCCGCCAAAATCAACACAGAAGAGCAAGCACTCATGAAAGATCAAGGCACAACAATTGGTGAACAGGTCCCTATAGGTGTCACGGACCGTCCAACTCTGGAATTTTGGATCGTCTGGCTCTAGGGCAGACAGTCTACCATGAACATCTAGATCGTCCGCGCCTCACCAGAAAGCTCCTAAGGACGTGTCGATCGCCATTGACCAAGATGACGATGAGGACGATCTACTAGGAGAAGAAATGGTGGATTATGGGGCATCGTCAGAGCACCCATGTATGGAAGTTAATGTTATTACCTTTTCAGCAAATTATAACATTATCGATGATGATGAACTATGGTTGCTCTATTTGATTTTGGTCCAAAAGAAGTGGTCCTCACCAAACCAAAGGAATCAGTCAATCATTTAATGTTGCTCTATGTGCGCGACCATATTGATGGAACACCTATTTCTAGGATGCTTGTTGATGGTGGAGCGGTCATCAACTTAATGCCTTACCCTTTGTACCGAAAGTTATGTAAACAAGATAGCAATTTGATCATGACTAATATGATGCTCAACGATATTGGGAGAAACAATCAAATCGAATCTAAGGGTGTCACGTCTGTTGAATTGACCATCAGCACAAACACCCTCACTTTTGCATTCTTTGTCACTGAAGTAGAGGGTAATTATAGCATAATCTTAGGAAGATATTTGATACATGCCAATCAATGGTATCTTCTACTTTGCACCAAACATTAGTGCAGTGGGTAGGTGATGAGATAGAAACAATACATGTAGACTCATCGACTTGCGTTGCTATGGTTGATGTCCCTATATTCTGGACCTATGACACTACAAAATGTTTGATAAGGGTTGACTTTTTAGATTATAAATTTATAAATGTGTGTAGGGAAGGCTTCACTAGCTAAATCATAAATGAAGAATGATGCATACACCGGAAGGGACATATCAAGGTACTACTAGCATCGCGGACGGTCTTGAGTCCCATAGAGAGGATCCAAGAACTAGGACACTCCCGTGGACGATCTGAACCTACGCGCTAGATGACCCGACGTCCCACAGAGAGGTATACTGTAACACCCCTGGTGTTAAGCATGCTCATACATTTCATGTGCATTATGAAAACATCATCATAAGCATCATTAATCATTCACCACTTACATCAGAATCTTAAATTGTTACTGTTTGTTGTGAAGTGATTTGATGCTTGAATTAATAGGAAGCCTAAGTTCTATAATTATAGGTTATTAATGAGTGCTTGTGTGTATAGATAAATCCACTTTAAGAATTTAGGTTTGTACTGGTTAGTCTTTCAACTCTTGATTTCATGTGATGATAGTTTCTTAAACTGTATGTGATTGTGTGGCTTAGTGAATGTTTTGCTTAATGAGTAAGGATGTTACCAAGAACCAAAACCGAAGGAACAAGTATTTAACTCCCTAAAGCTACTAATTATAAGGACTCAAATTATAAAAGAAATGAAGTTCAACCATAATGAAGGTTTGGGGAAATGTGTTAAAAGAAATAGGAAAAAACCTTGAATTTTTCTAACTCCATTTCTTTACCTCTCTTCAAACACCGACATGTTCATCTAAAAATAATCTTCAAATCAAGTCGCTCCAATTACAAAAGTTTTAGATAATTACTTGAGGCACACCCTGTAAAAAGTTAGCAAACTTTTGAAGTCATTTGACATGTTTTGACATGGTTAGACGGTCAGTTTACACTGTTTTGCGCAGCCTTGACAAACCCAAGTTTGGAGGTAATTAATTCAAAATCAAGAAGCCTAATCACCCTAGACCCTATAACAAAGTTGTATCCGGTAGAGAAGGGAACAATTCGGCTAAAGTGGACGATGCTTTGGAGCTCTCCTTTTGTCTCTTTCGTGTCTGTAACTTGGGCAGATTTGGCTCGCTAGGTGGCGCTCGCCTAGACGTGTGGTCGCCACGCCCTGCCGCGCACCGCGCTTTGTCTGCGCACGTGGGCAAGCCCAACAATCACGCCTGCTCCATTTCAGTGAGCACTAAGTCGCTCTCATCTCCCTCAACTCTCCTTTGCACCCTCTCGCTCGCCCTCGCTCTCTCTTCTTCCTCCACTCTGACGCCTCGCCGCCATGGACGTCGGTGGGTAAACTTCGCGGCCGGGCCTCCTCCATCCTCATCCACATGAGCCTCGACCACCGTCGCCTTCCTTGAGCTTCTCTGAATGACGTGCGTGCTTCCCCGGAGCATGAGCACGCCGGCAACCGCGACGTCGACGTCACCATGCCCCAGTTCATGTCGTCGTGCGTGGGTCGAGCGTCGTCGTCCGTTGTTCGAAGAACCAAAGCCGCCATTACGCTTGTAGTCGACCGTCGTTTGTTCCTGACCCTCGTCCTTCTCGACTCACCACCGGTAAGTCCCCGACTGATCTCGCCTTGCTTTGTCTCCCTCACTCGACTGAAGGATGAAGACAAGGGGACCGCGGCTAGGAATAGGGTAAAGTTTAAGGGGTTTTCTGCAAACTATCATAGACTCATGGCAATAGTGTCTGAGGACCTAGAAGTAGGATCTACGTTTGATAATGTTAGATAATAATGATTTTTATAAACTAGCACATGAATTGATTGATGATCATGTTTCACGAATCATTAATATAGAGATATAGAATCAATAATATAGATACATGATAAAATTATGTTGTTTGGTTGACCCACTTCATGATGTGTTAGGTTTGTTATGTTAAATATGTGTCGTCAAGCATTCTCAAGTGGTATATCTGTTATATCCGTAGCTTGGGATTGTCATTGTTTCTCATTATGTGTAGTGATGCATATTGGGGCTATCAAATGCAACGTGAGAGATATCTTTAGGAATCTCAATGTGGTTAATTCATGACCATGCCAATGTAATCAAATAGTTAATCATGATGTGACTAAAGAGTTAGCCACAAGTTCTATTCTACTATAAGATCGAGCAATGCTAGAGCCAGCTTAGAATCGAAGCTTGGACACTCACCAGGTGCAAGTGGCTGGCCGGTTGGACACCACCGAGCGTGGTTGGGCGGCCACTGGCCGAGCGTCTTGGTGGCGGGCGGCGAGGCGACCCGGTGGAGCCGCGCGGAGGTGAATGCGGGCATGCGGCGTAGCATCTAGACTCTAGGCCAGACAGATGCGTAGGTGGCGACTTAGGGTTTGGGGGCTTTGGGTGGCCGTGGCTCGAGGTTAGCTGGTCAAGTTGACGGGGTCGGGTGACTGTGACTCGAGTCAGTATTACTTGGGCTAATTGATCCTAATTGAACTTAGCCTCATAATACCGTGTGGAAGAAATATAATTGACCCTAATTGAAGTCTCGAGGACGTATTATATAGACCTCCGTCCTAATTTATAATTTGTTTGACCTTTTTACCAAATTTGACTGGTTCGTCTTATTCATTTTTTAAAATCCGAAGTCATACTTAAATTATATTATATGCTAAACGATATTGTAGTAAAGATTAATAATAACTATGATATTTTTGAGTAAGATGAACCGGTCAAACTTGGACTAAAAAAGTTAAACGAATTATAATTTGGAACGGAGAGAGTATTATTATATTCCACTTATAGGGCAAGACACCTTCCTTAGAAATAGAGCAAAACAACATTACTCAATTTTAATCTACCAGATATGGAGATACCCCCAACGTACTCTACACAAATATCACAATTTGCCACGCTTTCGAATATATTTCATCAGTCAGTTCAGTTCAGCTTTTATCATTGATCAAAGGTACACTTGCCTCTGCCTCTCAAATCTAATTTGCATCTGTTTTCTTTTGGGAAACCTTCACATCTGTTGCAAGTCAATATGAATAAGCAGGATGGTAGTCATCGTCATCACCACACGACATGAGGACCTTGACAATCTCATCCATCGTTGGCCTCTTGCGTCTTTCCTCGAGGCAAGAAAAGGCTATTTTGACCATCGCAACCGCTTGGTCCGCGTGAAAATGGCCTTGCAATCTATCATCAACGATATCACTGACACTCCCAGTAGACAGGATATGCTTAGCCTCCTGTACAAACTGCCGAAAATCTATCTGCCTCTCATCTAGCACTATGCCACTCGAAGCCCTGATCCCAGTCACGATCTCCAGAAGCACGACCCCGTAGCTGTACACATCAACCTTCGCGCTGATCGGCGAGTTGAGCGCCCATTCCGGCGCCATGTAGCCCATGGTGCCTCTCATATGGGTGAAGTTCAGACTAGTGCTCCCTTGCTTCGCGAGCTTGGCCAGCCCAAAGTCTGCTATCTTGGCATCGAAATCCCGGGTCAGAAGTATGTTCTCCGGCTTCACGTCACAGTGGACGACCCACTCGAGGCACTCATGGTGTAGGTAGGCGAGGCCTCTCGCCGTGCCCAGTGCGATCTTGTATCTCTGGCTCCAGCCAAGCAGGCTTTCAGCGCTTCTCTCGCCAAAGAGGTACTTGTCCAGCGACTCATTCTCCACGTACTCGTACACCAACAGCCTCTTCGTCCCCTCCGAGCAGAACCCCCACATCCTGACCAGGTTTATGTGGTTGATCCTTCCAATGAGGGTCACTTCTGCCCAGAACTCCTCCTCTCCCTGACGAACATCCGTAAGCTTCTTCACCGCCACTACCTTCTTGTCCTCAAGCACTCCCCTGTAGACGACCCCGGCGCCTCCTCTCCCGAGCTCTTCTTTGAACTTCCCAGTGGCTTCCGCCAGCTCTCGGTACGTGAACCGCCTGAACGGGTTTGTGACCAGCTTGTACCCGTCCTCCATCGATTTGGGTATGCTGTGCTTGTTGAAGAACAGGTACCAGCCTGTCGCGATGACAAGCAGCTCCAGAGCTCCCAGCACTGCAGCGAAGACGTACAGGTATGTCCAGTTGATGTTGTCCTTCTTTGTTCCGTACATGGTCGCCGGTCCCAGCATCAGCTCAGCAGAACCCGCCGGCCCACAGGTGAGGAGGGCTTCTTTCTGGTTGGAGATCGATGAGTAGGCCGCCGAGCTGTTGAAACTCTTTGGTACCTTCATGTAGCTGTCTCCAGGGAAGTACGGGAACACCTGGCCGTTGTAGAGTAGGCCTTTAGTGTAGCACCAGCCATCCCCGCCCTTGTACGTGAACGACAAGCAGGCGCTGCTGTTCAAGCACATGTCCCGGCAGGCTTCGAACGGGACGGACTCGTTGGAGGACAGGTCGAAGCCGTAGTAGTCAGCGTGAGGCTGCTCAACGAAGGTGAACTCCTTTCCGTCCTCGGTCGTCAAGAACATGGGCTTGCATCCTCTGTTCCAGTTCGTCGGATCGACCATCTCGTAGTCCGGGGGGCATCTACATCTGAGGCCACCCATGTAGTCGCAGAGCCCGTTCCTCCCACACAGTCCATGCACATAGCACATCTGTATCACAGCCTGCCCCGTGACGCGCCACGCCCCCGTCGACGCGTTCAAGCTGTACATCCTGAAGTTGCCGTCGTAGCCAATCGTGATCCTCCTCTTGACCCCCGGACCCGAATCCGAAGCCTCTATCCTGAACCCGTCGCTGGATACGAAAGTACCCATGTCGTCCAGGACCGCTACCCTGGTGCTGTTGAACCTGTTGCGGCCGTTCTTGAGGGCGTTGTAGTCGGGGCTCGGCCAGTAGATGCTGGTGATCTCCGGGCCGTCGTAGAGCATCCTCAGGACGTTGTCGTTGTCGAAGTAGAGGTGGTGGTAGCCGGAGACTAACCTCGTGTCCTTGGTCAGCTCCTGCCCGGGGAGCAGGGTGTCGGTCGGCGAGCGGAAGCTCTGCCACACGACCTTGTTGTTGCCGCTGCTGGAGTCGCGGATCACGAGGTTGCCGCTGTCGAGGAGGGCGGCCGTCGTGTGCCTGCCCGACGACGTCTTGGTCTCCCACACCGTGGACCCGTTGGTGTCCGTGAGGACCAGGTTGCCGTCGCGGTTCAGCGACAGTCTGGAGCCGTACTTGTTCACCGGAGAGTGCTGGCCTCGCTCTGCGGAGTAGGGGTTCGCCGTCCAGACGACGGTCCTCTCGGTGGCGCTGGCGCTGGCGCTGGGGGTGTACCAGATGGAGAAGGTGAGGGCGTTCGTGCCCACCTCGTGGAAGCCGCAGGAGAAGGTAGAGTCGGGCGAGAGGAGGGTGACCTTGTCGTGGTCCTCTCCTCTCATGTGCGAGCCGGTGGTCATGGTTCGCCATGGCGAAGCGCCAGAGCAGATCGGGGAGATCAGAAGCGGAAGAACCGCGAGATAGGGATGGAGAAAGAGCAGCGCAGCCATTGTTGGACCTCGGAGAGCTTGACAGCGCAAGCGTAAGAGTAAGTGGGGGAGAGGTTGGTGTGGGACCTTTATTAATTCTGGTTCCGCTCCTTGTGGTTTTAACTAGATTGATGACACGCACTAGCGCATAAACTATCTCTGATGCTCGCGCACGGCACAAGGCAAAAACCGCAGACGGGTCCAGATGTGGACACTGTATTCCTGTCCTGTATACAGTTCCACTTTGGTTTTAGATGATGTGAACTGATGGGACCGTTTGTGCGTTTGTGAAAGCTAGAGGACCAAACCACAGGCAGGAAAGAAAGAATAATTGTCTAACAGACCAGTACGGTGGTTTAATTTGTTGTCTGTGTGAAATCGGGTACCGTACCATTTGCGTAAACCAGCATTTTTTTGTCAGACACGATTAAAAAATGATGCTCATCAGAGTCAAAGCTAAGAGCGAACTGCGTACTGCGCTGTATGTATACTTAATTACCAAGTAGGTTCGATACAGTAATAACGAATCCACAGGTCAGATGTGTCGTCCATGTCACATGTTTAATATTTGGTGGATTTATCGTTATGGCCAACTGGAATGCTGCAATAATCGCTTGGAACCCTAAATTTATATTATTAATTTTTTTCCTTCTTTGATGTTAATAATAATGTTTATGCTCATCTCGTGACTCAAGTCGAACTGTTCAAAGCCATTTACATGAGAAGAAAAATCTATACATAAGTCATATAAATTGACGATCTTAATTCATGTTACGCGTCTCTTTCGTCTGTCCCAGTAGAAATCGAGCTGACTTAAACAAGGGACTGAACAACTTTATAGATTATACGCTACAAGCAAATCTAACGGAAGAATTTTGAGAGCTAGTTTGGTAACCTATTTTTTCAAATAATTTTTATTTTTTCAAGATAAATTAGTTTATTGTATTTTAAAAAAAATAAGAATTCTTTAAGAAAATAAAGTTGCTAAATTAACCCTAATTGAACCCGATCTAACCGGTGCTCTACGAGCTTTACTGTACATAAGTTATGCCTACAATTTTTTTCTATGTATATGTGCTAAGATCCAACCGGCTTCCCCGCCGTTAGGCCCTGTTTGGTTTCAATTAGTCCTAGAACTAAACTTTAGTCCTAAAACTAAACTTTAGTCCCTACCTGTTTGGTTATAGAGACTAAACAGATTCTAAAGTCATAATAGTAGCTGTCCAAATACTCAAATGCCCTTGGAACACTAGAAGACTGCGTGCAACTGTGCGAGAGACTAGGGATATGTTTGGACAATAGGATAATTATGGGTCTTTAGTCCCTTTTAGCACCTAGGTGAAAGACTAGAGACTAAATCATTTTAGTACATATTTTAGTTCTATTGTTTGACAAAAAAGGGACTAAATGAGACTAAAAACTAGAGACTAATTTTTAATCCCTCTAGCCAAACACCCCTTAACGTGTGCGCCGACAGCCTCGTTCGTTCGCAAGCAAAATAAAAATAAAAAAGGTGAAAGTCACATGTGTATCATCGCGCTTCTAGGCTCTTTCTGGAAACTATAATGCGTTATGTAGCATGCACTTGGCATCTCTGGTTACAAAGATATGTTGTCGTTTGGTTCACATATTAGTAACATAATTGGTAACCGGTAACGTTAAATTATGTTTATTTAAGTTCAACCGTAATCGATACCACACTACAAATAGATATCGTCTTATTCAAATTTGTTACCGTCGGTATTCAAGTGTGGATTGTTATCATTACCATTTATGTTACATTTTATGAACCATTCGACACCTATACATTTATGTATAGATTAACAAAAGCTAAGGACAACTAGAAGTCTAGAACCATCTTGTTTCCCGGCCCACAGGAGATTTGAGAATCCACGGTAAGCATGCGTTGCGTTTGTTAACTTTTGTCAAGATGCTCTTCATCCGGAAGCCGTGTCAAAGTGCAGTTCGTGCCTTAGCTGTATGAAAATTATATATATATATATATATATATATATATATATATATATATATATATATATATATATATATATATATATATATATATATATATATATATATATATATAATGAAGTTCAAAATAGATAGTGGGATGATATTAGTATGGAACCAATGATAACTAAAGATATCTTTACAACTTAATCACTTTGCTAGTACTACTACTTTGAAGGAACTTGTCAACTTAGTGGTCCACATTATTTCCCTTTAGTAAGCCTTTACCGAATAAATCGCCGAGTCATCTTCCTCTCCACTTCACCGTGTCATTATCCCTTACCCCAATGGCCATCTTTTATCTTTATATTAGAAAAAGGAGTCTATGGGCACCTTAGCAAGAACAGTATGTGATTTTGACGACCTGGTCACGGGTCTCATCCTGGAGTACGAACGAATATTGGAGTGGTCCTTGTGTGCCTTTCGCTTTCAGTAGAAGTCCATACTCCCTCTCGCTATAAATGTTGGTCGCTCTCATTTTTCGAGAAGTTAAATATTTTTAACTTTAACCATATTTATATAAAACATTAACATTTATAGTACATAATTAGTATCATTAGATAGCTCTTTAAATCTATTTTGTAGTAAAAATATTCAAACATACAAATATTGCTAATATATTCTATAAATCTAGTCAAACTTAAGAAAATTTGACTGACATGAAAATTATAGCGATAAACATTTGTGGACGGAGGGAGTATTGAATTAGTGCATACTCCTGTGTGAAGGACCGAGAGAAGGTAAATGCCAGCCAATCAAATGTCTTACTAGCTTATCTTTGTCTCAATTAACTCTAAAAAATATTAAAACAAGCAAGTAGTGTGCTCTTGAACCAAGGAGTGGCTAGATGCACTCTAAAAAGTCTAGAGGATATAGCGGAACACTTACCACAGTAAAAAAAGCACTAGAGCGAAACTTTTGGCGCTAAATTCTGGATGGGTTCGATTAATGATCAAAAAGGAGAAAAAAGATTGTACTAAGTATAGAATCTGGCTTACTATGATTAGCGCCATATAGCTTAGAAAATAATGTGTAGATAGCATTTTTAGTTGGTTATGATTTTCTTAGAAGTTTGAGTCTTCATGCTATAAATATGTAACCTCATGTTACAATAAAAGAGAAAAATAATATCCCGTCGACTGCACTCTTTCATCACATTTCAGCACATCGTCACACCTATTTTTAGGATTTATTTCAAGTAGGTATCATGTTGCTCTGACTTGATCTCGATCAGGTCAAGGGAGCCATTGGCTCTTATTTATTTTTACAATTTCTATTCACCTTGCTTTCTTTGATGATAGTTGTTGCTAGATATCTACATAAATCCATCGAAACCTAAAAATGATGCTCTCAAGTCTCAACTTCAACCAAGGGGAAGAAACAACACACTCAAATCACTTAAACCAACTAGTAGTTTGATTATTTGGAAAAGTTCATGGCCATCTTAGAAACCCTAACGAAGAAACAAATCAAAAAATAGCCCTAAAGCTAAAAATGCACTAAATGGGCATCGGGACGTCCAAAGGCGGTCTAGTCGAGGTCTACTAATGGCCTAACTAGGTTTAGGCTGATCTAGCTAGGTTCAAAGTTGGCTTGACCAACGTTACCTCTCGAGCACCCTAAAAATTCTTCCCAAAAGTGGAAAATTGCTCGAACAAACTTCTATTGATCTTAAATTTTATGGAGATGTTCCTAAGGATGTTTAGAAACTACCTAAAAAGAGCAACTCCAAAAGATCAATAAAAATAATGGGATTTAAAAAACCATCTCATTGTCTGTGGTTTTCTCAAGAAGAGGCAAAATTCCCAAACTTCATGCTTGCAAGGAATCTGCCAAAACTAGTTGGCAGATATGTTCCTTAGGCATACTAGAATGTATCCATCCACTTGAATTGTGCCCAAAATTTTAGGGAAAAACCCCACATAGAGCAAAGTGAGTGGTTTGAGGAGATGAAAAGTCGAAACAAAATCTAAGCAAGCACCCGAGCCATGAATTTTAGAAGAAATGTTCATTTGTTTCAACCATACCAAATGTTAGGCACTTTGTCAGAGTTCACATATATGTTAGGATTATAAATTTTAGATCGATACCTATTTATCTCACTTATTACTTGTTAGAAAGACTAGAGGAAGAGAAAAATGTAAAGTTGGATGAAAGAAATCATGTGCTAGAGAGACAAGGCTAGTTGGATCAACCTCACCCTTATTTATAGGCAATTACATGTTACCCACTTGCCCCAGGTAATTAGAGTCAGACCACTTAACCCTAGGGATGTTATGGTCCAACTTAAGATCTATATAATGAATAGCCTTCATGATGTTGAACCATTGGGTATTCATGACTTTGCTTTGAGTTGACACAAGATTTGCAGTGACGCCACATGTCTTCTCTAGTTCCCACCAAAATTCCACCCTAGTTCTAGGATGGCAACATGCACATTTTACTCGTGTGCTCATGAATAAAAACCTGATAGGGTGCAGGTTTGGGTGTGAGCTTGTACCCATGGGCATGGGTGCGAGGTTGATTCTCAGCCCAACGAGTTTTTGATCATGTGTATGAAAAAGTCATACTCGTGCTCGTGAACCCGCGTACCCGCATTGGATATGTGTGTGTGTGTGTGTGTGTGTATGTGTGTGTGTGTACATAGATGAATATATGTATAATTATGTGCTTGCAAGTATACCCATGGGTTTATGGCACCCGAGGGTAACAGGTGTGGGTACCATATTATACCATCGCAAGTAATGGATACAGGTGTGAAATTAAATTAATCTCGTGGGTATGGGTTTGTAAACCCTATACCCGCTGGTTTCAAGCTCGTTGCCATCCCTACCCCGGTTTGGGGCCTAATCTCAAAAACAATACATCGGTGTTTTTGAGGTCCAAACCACTTCGGAGTAGCATATCGTCTATTCTCTTGTGACCTCGACATGTGTCACCTTTAGTCCTATATCTCTCTCTCTCACCAAGTCCTCTAGTGTATATGCTTGACTTGATTGATTGATGTCTTGACATGATTGACAATATCTACTCCTCCATGTACTATTGCACTAATCAATGACCCCATGCGTTAGCCACCCATAGTTGGTCCTCTGGCTTCTCTAGTCCCTCAGTCCAAGCCTCGGCGTCTATCCTTCACCACTCTAATTCCACTGGCATGAACCCGCTTGACCTTAGTCATCGACCACCACATGTGTGCTCCACATTTGTGCATCACAAGCCAAGAGACATGTTGCACAACACCACACTCATGCTAAAGTTAGTCAACACTAAACCAAAGCTAATCATCTCCTTGATAGTTACTTACCACACATGAACACCATGGGCACATATCAACCACGTGTTTGCAATATCCCACTTGAAGTAGAATAGTGAAACAAGCTAGTGATTGACTGATATAGAGACCCCTTAAACAAAATCTAGATCATTTGAGATATACATTTCTCATTTGTTGTGTGGCAGGTGAGAGCACCTAGAGGGAGGTGAATAGGTGATCCTGTAAAATCAAACACTAAATAGCCACAAACCTGATTATTAAGTTGTTAGTGAAATCAAGTGGCTATAGAAACACGCTCGTGCGAACAAAGCAATCACAAGAAGCAACACACGAGACACACAATTTTTATCCCATGGTTCGGCCAAGTAACACTTGCCTACTTCCACGTTGTGGCGTTCCAATGGACAAGGTTTGCACTCAACCCCTTTCAAGTGATCCAATGATCAACTTGAACACCACGGTGTTTTTATCTTAGAGTACTCTTCCCGTTTGCGAGGAATCTCCACAAGTTGGAGCCTCTCGCCCTTACAAAGTTATGATCACAAAGAAAGCACAAGAGTAAATATGGAAGAGCAACACACGCAAGACTCAAATCCGCAGCACAACCACGCACACAAGTCAAGACTTGAACTCGAAACACAGCACAGGGAGTTCACAACTCAAACGGAGCTCAAATCACTAACACAGCGAATCAAATGCGTGGAGACGGAGTCTGGGAGTCTTAGAATGTTTCTTGAAAGCTTGGTGTTCTGCTCCATGCTCATAGGGGTCCCTTTTATAGCCTCAAGGCAGCTAGGAGCCGTTGGAGATCAATTTGGAAGGTCATTCTTGCCTTCTGTCGAGTGGTGCACCGGACAGTCCGGTGCACCACCGGACAGCCACTGTTCATGTCCGGTGCGCGATCTCCTTCCATATCGGGCGCATCCAACCGTTGCTCCTCGTGGCCGGTTGGCGCACCGGATAGTCCGGTGCACCCAGCCGACCGTTGGAGCTAGCCACGTGTCGCATGTTGATCGCGTGGACGACCGTTGGCCACTAGCGCCGTTGGCTCACCGGACAGTCCAGTGCACCACCAGACAGTCCGATGAATTATAGCCACATCGCCTTTTCCTTTTCCCGAGAGCGACGAGTTCGTCGTTGACGACTGACTGGACAGTCCGGTGCACCACCGGACGGTCCGGTGATTTATAGCCCATCACTCTCGAGAGCAGCAGGTTCACTGACGGCTAGCCTGGGGCACCGGACACTGTCCGGTGTGCCAGGCCCGAGCTGCTGTTGATTGTACACAGCCAACCTTTTTCCAATTCGAATCTTCTTGACTTGGCACTGTTTCTAGCACTTAGATAAACATGTTAGTACTCACAAAACAATTCACTAAGTCTAGAAACATACCTTGTCTTTGATTTGTACTTCTTGCTCGTTTAGCACATAAGAGTTCAAAGCATTTGTGTTGTGCATCAAATCATCAAAACAATTATAGAAAATGGCCCAAGGGCACATTTCCCTTTCAATTTCCTCCTTTTTGGTGATTTATGCCAACCCATCAAAAAGCAACAAGAGGAGTGCAAGATCAATTCAAATTGAAGACCAAATTCTCTTTACTCAAGATTTGACATATTTGGATCATTCTTTGCCACCACTTGGTTTATTTTTGCAAATCAAATTCTTTTTCCTATCTCTAAGTCAAACACATTTGTTTGGGAAAATAGAGAGATATTGCAAAAGTAAAATTGACCAAGTGCCAAAAACTCCCCCTTTTCCCATGATCAAAATTTTCCCCCACAAGAGACCAAATTTTGCAATAAGAGTATTTTGGACAAATCAAAAATTCTAACTCTATTATTTTCAAAATCCACAAGAGGTGTGGTTGGCTAATCCATTTGCTTTGGCCTTTGCTTTGGCCTTAATTTCTCCCCCTTCGGCATTAAGCACCAAAATAGGATCATTTTTGGCCCTTTAACCCCATTGCCTCACCAAAAATGTCAATTAAGAGTAAAAAGGCAATGAGAGTATAAGTATGAACTTGGAATTAAATACACTAATACCGGAGTGCAGTGGAAGTCTTTTTGTCGTCCAAGTTCACTTTCCCTTTCAATGTACCTTTGAGACTACATCAAGTGTACTCAAACAAACATGTTAGTCTCAAAGAGATCAAGTTGTAGCACATCTCCCCCTAAATATATGCATCATTTGCATACAGACTTGTGAGGTCCGGGGATCACTTGTACAACTTGAGCACCACAAATAAACAATAACTGATTTAAATGCATAAAGTAACATGATCAAAGGCATAGAATACATGTATGCTATAGATCAATCCAAGTTTCGCAAATCTAAGACATTTAGCTCACTACGCAACCTGCAAAACCTTTTCTCATCTAAAGGCTTAGTGAAGATATCGGCTAGCTGGTTCTCGGTGCTAATGTGGTACACATCGATATCTCCCTTTTGCTGGTGGTCTCTCAGGAAGTGATGCCGGATGTCTATGTGCTTAGTGCTGCTGTGTTCAATAGGATTATCCGCCAAGCAGATTGTACTCTCATTGTCACATAGGAGTGGGACTTTGCTTAGATTGTAGCCGAAGTCCCGGAGGGTATGTCTCATCCAAAGCAGTTGCGCGCAACACTGTCCTGCGGCAACGTACTCGGCCTCAACGGTGGATAGGGCAACGGATGTTTGTTTCTTAGAACTCTAGGACACCAAGGACCTTCCTAGAAATTGGCACATCCCTAATGTACTCTTCCTAACAACCTTGCACCCGGCATAATCAGAGTCTGAGTATCCAATCAAGTCAAAGGTACCCCTTTGGATACCAGATCCCGAAGCAAGGCGTAGAAACTAAATACCTAAGAATTAGCTTAATGGCCACAAGGTGACATTCCTTGGGGTCAGATTGAAATCTAGCACACACGCATACACTAAGCATAATGTCCGGTCTACTAGCACAAAGATAAAGTAATGAACCTATCATTGACCGGTATGCCTTTTGATCAACGGACTTACCTCCTTTGTTGAGGTCAACGTGCCCGTCAGTTCCAATCGGTGTCTTCACGGGCTTGGTGTCCTTCATCCTAAACCTCTTGAGAAGATCCTGAGTGTACTTCATTTGGGAGATAAAGGTGCCGTCCTTGAGTTGCTTCACTTGAAATCCAAGGAAGTAGGTCAACTCGCCCATCATCGACATCTTGAACTTTTGAATCATCACCCTGCTAAACTCCTCACAAGACTCTTGGTTAGTAGAACCAAATATTATGTCATCAACATAAATTTGGCAAACAAAGAGACCACCGTTGCAAGTCTTTGTGAAAAGAGTAGGATCGGCTTTCCCAACCTTGAAAGCATTAGAAATAAGGAAATCTCTAAGGCATTCATACCATGCTCTTGGGGCTTGCTTAAGTCCATAGAGTGCCTTAGAGAGCTTATACACATGGTCGGGATACCTGTCATCCTCAAAGCCAGGGGGTTGTTCCACGTATACCTCCTCCTTGATTGGCCCGTTGAGGAAAGCGCTCTTTACGTCCATTTGGAATAGCCTAAAGGAATGGTGAGTGGCATAGGCTAATAATATTCAAATTGACTCTAACCTAGCCACAGGAGCAAAAGTCTCCTCGAAATCCATTCCTGCGACTTGGGCATAACCTTTTGCCTCAAGTCGAGCCTTGTTTCTTGTCACCACCCCGTGCTCATCTTGCTTGTTGCGGAACACCCACTTGGTTCCCACAACGTTTTGCTTTGGACGTGGCACCAGGCTCCAGACTTCATTTCTTTTGAAGTTGTTGAGCTCTTCCTACATGGCCAACACCCAGTCCGGATCCTGTAAGGCCTCTTCTACCCTGAAAGGCTCAATAGAAGAGACAAATGAGTAATGCACACAAAAATTAGCTAAACGTGAGCGAGTAGTTACTCCCTTGCTGATGTCACCCAGAATTTGATTGATGGGGTGATGTCTTTGGATCGTCGCTCGGACTTGAGTTGGAGGGGTCGTGGTGCTTCTTCCTCCATCACTTAATCTTCCTGTGCTCCCCCTTGATCCTGCCCTTCTTCTTGAGGTACCTGTACCTTGTCTTGAGTTGGGGGATGCACCATTGTTGAGGAAGATGGTTGATATTCTTCATGTGGTTCCTGTGGTCGCACATCGCCTATCGCCATCGTGCGCATTGCGGCCGTCGGAACTTCATCCTCATCTATGTCATCAAGATCAACTTGCTCTCTTGGAGAGCTATTAGTCTCATCAAATACAACATCGCTAGAGACTTCAACTAACCCTGATGATTTGTTGAAGACCCTATATGCCTTTGTATTTGAGTCATACCCTAGTAAAAAACCCTTCTACTGCCTTAGGAGCAAATTTAGAATGTCTATCTTTCTTCACCAGAATGTAGCATTTGCTCCCAAATACACGAAAGTAAGAGACATTGGGTTTGTTACTGGTAAGGAGTTCATAGGAGGTCTTTTTGAGAAGGCGATGCAGATAGAGCCGGTTTATGGCGTGGCAGGCTGTGTTCACAGCTTCTGACCAAAATTGCTCAGACGTCTTGAATTCTCCAAGCATCATTCTCGCCATGTCAATTAGCGTCCTATTCTTCCTCTCTACCACACCATTTTGCTATGGTGTGTAGGGAGCGGAGAACTCGTGCTTGATGCCTTCCTTCTCAAGATACTCTTCAACTTGTAGATTCTTGAACTCGGACCCGTTGTGGCTCCTTATCTTTTTCACCTTTAGCTCAAATTCATTTTGAGCCCTCCTTAGAAAGCGCTTTAGGGTCCCTTGGGTTTCTGATTTGTCCTACAAAAAGAATACCCAAGTGAAGCGGGAAAATCATCTACAATTACAAGAATATACTTACTTCCCCTGATGCTGAGGTAGGCAATGGGTCCGAAGAGGTCCTTGTGAAGAAGCTCCTGAGGTCTTGATGTTGTCATCACATTCTTGCTGTAATGAGTGCTTCCCACCTGTTTCCCTGCCTGACATGTTACACAAGGTCTGTCTTTCTCAAAACAGACATCAGTTAGTCCTAACGCATGATCTCTCTTTAGAAGCTTATGAAGGTTCTTCATCCTAACATGTGCTAGACGGCGATGCCATAGCTAGCCCACATTAGTCTTAGCTATTAAGCATGCATCTAGATCAGCATTCTCTTTCGAAAAATCAACTAAATAGAGCTTGTCGTCTAATACACCCTTAAAAGCTAATGAACCATCACTCCTTCTAAAGATAGATACATCTACATTTGTGAATAAACAATTATAACCCATGTTACATAATTGACTCACAAACAATAAGTTGTACCCGAGCAATTCAACTAAAAACACATTGGAGATAGAATGCTCGGATGTGATGGCTATCTTTGCCAATCCTTTAACCTTGCCTTGGTTCCCATCTCCAAAGATGATTGAATCCTAGGAGTCCTTGTTCTTGATGTAGGAGGTGAACATTCTCTTCTCCCCCGTCATATGGTTCGTGTATCCGCTGTCGATAATCCAGCTTGAGCCCCAGGATACATAAACCTACAAGGCAATTTAAGCTTGGGTTTTAGGTACCCAACTCTTGTTGGGTCCTGCAAGATTAGTCACAATAACTTTTGGAACCCAAATACAAGTCTTGTCTCCCTTGCATTTGGATCCCAACTTCCTAGCAACTACTTTTGTGTTCTTACATGAAAGTACAAAAGAAGTATTGCAAGCATGATAAATAGTGGAAGGTCCATTGCACATTTTCCTAGGCGCATGACGCACAACATGATTTCCCCTAGGCCACTTCTACCATGAGCAAAAGTGGAGCTAGATGCAAACATAGCATGTGAATCACTATAAGCACTATGATCATACCATCTATCATTATAAGCATTCCTAGCATATTTCCTATCATAAATATAGGCATGATTCATTTGGGAACTACTAGCCATAGGGGCCTTCCCTTTCTCCTTGTTGAGAACGGAAGCTCTTTGGCTTGTTAAGTTCTTGGTTTCCTTTCGAAAACCAAGTCCATCCTTAATTGAGGGGTGTCTACCAACAGTGTAGGCATCCCTAGCAAATTTTAATTTATCAAAATCAACTTTGCAAGTCTTAAGTTGAGCATTAAGACTTACCACCTCATCGGTTAATTTAGCAATAGAAATAAGATGTTCATCACAGGCATTAACATCAAAGTCCTTACATCTATTGCAAATAACTACATGATCTACACATAGTCTAGTTGCATTTGCTTCCTCTAGTTTAGCATTTAATTCAACATTTAAATCTTTTAAACTAGAGACAGATTCCTAACAAACAGACAACTCAGAGGATAGCATTTCATTTCTTTTAAGTTCTAAAGCAAGAGATTTTTGAACATTAACAAACTTGTCATGTTCCTCATACAAAATGTCCTCTTGCTTTTCTAGTAGTCTATCTTTTTCATTTAGAGCATCAATTAATTCATTAATTTTCTCTACTTTGGCTCTATCTAAACCTTTAAACAAACCAGAGTAATCTACTTCATCATCGAAGGATTCATCATCGCTAGAAGAAGAGTACTTAGGGGAATCTCGAATACGTACCTTCTTCTCCTTAGCCATGAGGCAAGTATGGCGTTCGTTGGGGAAGAGCGAAGACTTGTCGAAGGCCGAGGCAGCCAATCCTTCATCGTCAGAGTCAGATGAAGAGCAGTTAGAATCCCATTCCTTTCCAAGGTGCGCCTCGCCCTTCACCTTCCTATAGTTCTTCTTTTCCTTCTTCCCATGTTTTTTTTGTGCCTGGTCATTTTCATTATCAGGACATTGAGCAATAAAATGACCAGTCTTACCGCATTTGAAACAGGAGCACTTTCCCCTAGTTTTATTCTTATTGGGGTACTCTTTGCATCCTTTGAGTGCGGTCTTGAAACGCTTGATGATAAGCGCCATTTCTTCCTCATTGAGCCTGGCAGCCTCCACTTGTGCTACCTTGCTTGGTAGTGCCTCCTTGCTACTTGTTGCTTTGAGAGCAACGGGTTGCGGCTCGTAGATGGGCAGTGGACCATTTAGCGCATCATCAACGTATCATGCCTCCTTCACCATCATGCGCCCGCTCACGAATTTTCCAAGGATCTCCTCGGGCGCCATCTTGGTGTACCTGGGGTATTCACGAATAAGGTTGACAAGATGGGGGTCAATTATAGTAAATGACCTTAGCATGAGTCGGACGACATCATGATCCGTCGATCTTGTGCTCCCGTAACTTCGGATTTTGTTAACCAGGGTCTTGAGCCTGTTGTAGGTCTGAGTTGGCTCCTCTCCCCTGATCATCACGAACCTCCCCAGCTCGCCTTCCACTAGCTCCATCTTAGTGATCATAGTGGCGTCGTTTCCCTCATGTGATATCTTGAGGGTGTCCTAGATTTGCTTAGCATTGTCCAAGCCGCTAACCTTGTTGTATTCATCCCTGCACAGAGATGCTAGCAAAACAGTAGTGGCTTGGGCATTTTTATGGATTTGCTCATTAATAAACATAGGATTATCGATACTATCAAAATGTATCCCATTTTCTATAATTTCCCATATACTAGGATGGAGAGAGAATAAATAACTACGCATTTTATGGCTCCAAAATGAATAGTCCTCTCCATCAAAGTGTGGAGGTTTTCTAAGGGGAATTTATAGTAAATGCACATTTGAATTGTAGGGAATGCGAGAGTAATCAAAAGAATAGTTTTGATTAACCATCTTTTTCTTGGACGAGGAGTCGTCGTCGTCCCTTGGTGAAGAAGAAGATGCATCTCCGGCCGGAGAGGAAATCTCCGGCCGGGTGGCGGATTGCACCCGCCCTAAATCCTAAGATGAGGAGGGGCCTAAGCGTTTTGCCTGTTATGCGAGATGGAAGGATGAACACAAGAACACGCGAGGGTTTAGAGTGGTTTGGGCCACCGGAGCGTAACACCCTACTCCATTGTGTGTTGGATTACTGTGGAAGCTTAAGATTCTGAGTGAACTTGTGTTGTAACGTCGCATGCCTCCCCTTTTATAGCTGAAGGGGGGGGCATGCACAAAGGTACTGAGCCCCGACATGTGGGCCCAGGGACAAAATGTATATAGCACTTGGAGCTACTAATGTTCGCTGTTGGGGCAATCTTCTCGTGCCCTGACACCCGAGATCTGCGTATCCTCAGCGTGCTGGGGAAGCTTCTTGTACAAGAGACGATATCCACAGTGCGCTGCATAGCACGGGCGCACTGTTTGGTAATAGACCTGATAGGCACGCCGCCTGCAAGGCTACCCTGACGTCGTCTGCCAGCGGAGTGCACAGGACGCATTAAATGCTGAGAGGGCACATCGTCTGTCAGCGTGGTGGCAGGTGACGTGTCCTCTCCGTATTAAATGCAGAGACTGCGTGGCTTTAGGGGCCTTACGTCAGGCTCCGCCCGTTGGCTTATGTCACAGGCCACAAGCCACGCGGCAGCAGCGGGTCTCCGCCTGAGCGAGGAGCGTAGGGCATGGCCTGGACAAGTGCCAGCGCCGGACCCTTACTCATGTCGGGGTTCCCCCCATCCCGGGTCCTTGTTGTGGTCCGGACCCTACTCGGAGGAACCTGGGGCCCAACGGAGGGACCCGGCATACCTTCCTGGGAGTCCTGGACCGTAATCAAAGGCTCGGGCTGTGCATACAGGGGTCCGGTGTTTCTCCGCGGGGGTCCAGACCCGATAATGCACCCTAGGGTGTATTATCTTTCCTTGCCACGTGGTACCCCTGAACCTGCCCATGTGGCAGGGTCGAGGCGTCGTTCTCCACGCGGCGTCTTTATACTGTAGTAGTGGGTACCCCTGACTCGGGGTACCGACAGTGGCCCCCGGGCCCACCTCAGGGGAGGATGCGAGCCTGCAGGTGGGGCTAGAGTTTGATTGGTGGTTGGCCTGCTGCTCCTACGCATCTGTCGATGCAATTACTGCTGGCCCGCCTATGGTCACGCCGACTGCCACGCCTATTCGCACGGTTGACTGACCCGTGACCTTTGTACTTAATGTCACTGTTGGGTCATGCGCGGGGTGCCTCGAGTCGTCGCAATAGTTCTGAAAACTTATCTTTTTAGTCTTCCGCGACGGCCCCGAGGAGGCGTGGCATTGGCGCGAGCGGCGGTGCGATTTTTCCGCACCCAGTAACCGGCACGCCGGTTACATGACATGTGGGCCTGGGCCCCCATGTTGGACCGCCGGTTGCAGCGAAGTTGAGTGGGCGCTCAACCGTAGGACGGTTGTACACTTCCCATGCGGCGGTTCGCCTTCTCGACCGTTGGTTTCAGCGAAGATGAAGGGGCGCATAACCGTGGGGCGGTTGCATGCCTCCTTGTGCGGCGGTTCGTCTTCCAGACCGTTGGTTGCTCCAAAAATGAAGGGGCGTATAACCATGGGGTGGTTGCGCGCTCCTTGTGTGGTGGTTTGCCTTCTTCGTGCTTCGGGTCAGCCTATATGACGCGTGGGGCCTGGCCCCCGTGTCATAGGGCGGGATCCTTGGTGCACATCGAGGGAGACTTTTCCTGTGACGCTCCGGGGCACAAGAGGGGAAATCTGCCTTTAAAAAGGGATCGATCTCTCGGGTAGTAGCCATGCCTCACTCCTCTTGCATCCTTCGCGCCCTTCCGCCTTCCGAGCCTCTGGATGGGGCGCGCCGGTGTTCGCTGGAGGGATCCGCGTCAGGGCCATCCCCTCTGGTGGTCTCACCGTCGAAGAGCCCGCGCTTTTCGTTTCCTGCGCAGTGGGGCTGTCGATCTTGTCTTCTTCTTGCTGTTGTTGGAGGAGCACGACCTCGTGGAGGTTGGCGCTCTTCAGCTATCGCTCGGCTTTAAGGATTTTCATCATGCAGCCTGGCTGCAGTCCCCCGCCAGTGGTCATCCAGAAGGATGACCACCAGCCTCGTGGTGGGGAGAAGCGAGTCGGGCTGTGGCCTCCCCCCTACCCTCAGCTTCAAGGATGTTCATCATCCTTGCTGGGGTGGAAGGCGAGCTGAGTCGGGGCCCTACCCTCCACATGGGCTGGTGACCTGCTTCTTCCTCCAGCATTTGGAGGAGAAGGATGTTCACCAGCCTTGCGGAGGAGGCGAACCTCGGCTACGCGGGGCCGGCTGGCTGCAGGCCGTCAGCTGCAGCGTGTCTAGCCCTTTGGGCTGGATGGCTTTGGAGCCACCTCCGACGCTGCCTCCTGCCGTCTGGACGGGGCGTGGCTATCTGTCCACCGCACGAGCGACGGTCGCGCCGTGCGCGGGTTTGCCACATCCACGGCTTCTCCTGCCGGCCGATTGCACTAGGGGGTCGTACAAGACGCCGTACGCCATGGGGGTGGCGGCCACGTTCTTGGATGGTCTTGTCCTCACTCCCGTGGGAGGATGGGAGCAAGGACCCCTTCGCGCGTGCTGAGGCAGCCACCGTCCACCGGTGCAGAGGTGGCTGCTGTCATCGGTGCTGAGTTGGTCGCCGCCGCTGGTGAGGCTACCCATTGCAGAGGTGGTTGCCTCCGCTAGCGAGACCATCAAAGCCACCTGTCGCCGAGTTCCTGACTCTTTGGCTTTAATCACCTCGTTGTCGCCCCTTGTAGGAGGACGGGGGCGAGGACCTCCTCGCAATGGCGCACACCCTGAGGTGGTCGCCACCGCTGGAAAGCTGCTTGGAGCGGAGGTGGTTGTCGCTGCTGGTGCAGAGGTGGTCACTGTCGCCGGCGAACCGTCGGTGTAGACGTGGTCGCCGCCGCCGGTGAGGCTGCCCGGAGCCAGCTTCCAGCTCAACTCCTGCTGGTGCAGCGCAGTTCATTCCTGCATAAATGGAGCTAGGGCCCCGCTTGTAAGGGAATGTAATAACATATGTTTGCTTGAAAGTAGAATGTAATAACATATGTACGCAGGATTTTAGTCTGGGAAGCTAAGTTGTGTGTCCAGACCCCCTAGATGGTGGTTCTAGGTACTAGGACACCTGACGCAGAGTGGTGGAGTGTGCAGGCCCACGGTACGGGACCAGGCTGAGCAGCTACACGGCTCCGGACCACCCCAGGAGACAAGCGTCTCTTCTCTAGTTTTGGACCCCAGGTTTTCGGACGCATAGGACTTATAGTTCCAAATACTAGGGCACCCGTCACGGAGTGGTGGAGTGTGCAGGATTTCGGGTACGGAACCAGGCTAACTGGCCACATAGGCTCCGGACCACCCCATGGAACGGGCACCCATTCTTTAGAACCGGCCCTTAGGCTTTTTCCTGTTTTTATAAAGTACTCCTGAGTATTATTTATAAAGCAGTGTTTAATAATTATCTGTGTATCGCTCGTTCCTGCTGTGTGCGATGTTACGATGTTGACTCGCCCTGGTGGCTGGCCCCCCGCCTAGGATGCAGGCTTGATATGTCGAGGTTGAATACCAGCGTTTGTGAAAGAGTTGTCAACGACTCTTGGGAGGCAGCCTCGCCGAGACCTGGATCTGTACACAGCTTTAGCTAAGGAGCGTTAGTAACACACCCGTAGGGCCCGTCATCTAGCACTAGCCATCCTTTGATACATGCTCGGAACTTGCAAGGTTTAGTCTGGGGGAGCCAAGTTGTGCGTCCGGACCCCCTGGATGGTGGTTCTAGGAACTAGGACACCCGTCACAGAGCGGTGGAGCATGTAGGCCCACGGTACAAGACCAGGCTGAGCGGCTACATGGCTCCGGACCACCCTAGGAGACAAGTGTCTCTTCTCTAGTTCCAGACCCCAGGTTGTCGGACCCACAGGACTTATAGCTCCAAATACTAGGGCACCCGTCACGAAGTGGTGGAGTGTGTAGGATTTCGGGTACGGAACCAGGCTAACCGGCCACACAGGCTCTGGACCACCCCATGGAACGGGCTCCCATTCTTTAGAGCCGATGAAAGTCGCCTAGAGGGGGGTGAATAGGGCGAAACTGAAATTTACAAAGTTAATCACAACTACAAGCCGGGTTAGCGTTAGAAATATAATGTGAGTCCGAGAGAGGGCGTAAAAACAAATCGCAAGCGAATAAAGAAGTGAGACACAAGGATTTGTTTTACCGAGGTTTCGGTTCTCTCAAACCTACTCCCTGTTGAGGTGGTCATAAAGACCGGGTCTCTTTCAACCCTTTCCCTCTCTCAAACGGTCCCTCGGACCGAGTGAGCTTCTCTTCTCAATCAAACAGAACACGAAGTTCCCGCAAGGACCACCACACAATTGGTGTCTCTTGCCTTGATTACAATTGAGATGATCGCAAGAAAGAATGAGAAAAAGAAGCAATCCAAGCGCAAGAGCTCAAATGAACACAACAATCACTCTCTCTAATCACTAAAGCTTTGAGTGGAATTGGGAGAGGATTTGATCTCTTTGGTGTGTCTAGAATTGAATGTTAGAGCTCTTGTAAGGTGTAGAAGTGAAGAAACTTGGATGACTTGAATGTGGGGTGGTTGGGGGTATTTATAACCCCAACCACCAAACTAGCCGTTTGGTGAAGGCTTCTGTCGCATGGCGCACCGGACAGTCCGGTGCGCCACCGGACACTGTCCGGTGCGCCAGCCATGTCACCTGACCGTTGGGTTCCGACCGTTGGAGCTCTGTCTTGTGGGCCCGCCTGGCTGTCCGGTGGCGCACCGGACAGGCCCTGTAGGATGTCCGGTGTGCCACCCGCGCGTGCTCTGCTCCTCTGCGCGCACTGGCGCGCATTTAATGCGTTGCAGTCGACCGTTGCGCGCGAAGTAGCCGTTGCTCCGCTGGTCACCGGACAGTCCGGTGTTACACCGGACAGTCCGATGAATTTTAGCGGAGCGGATTCCCGAAGCTGGCGAGTTCAGAGTCGCTCTCCCCTGGGGCACCGGACACTGTCCGGTGGTGCACCGGACAGTCCGGTGAATTATAGCGAAGCGCCTCTGAGATTTCCCGAAGGTAAAGAGTTCAGCTTGAAGTCCCCTGACACACTGGACACTGTCCGGTGGCACACCGGACAGTCCGGTGCGCCAGACCAAGGCAGCCTTCGGTTGTCCCTTGCTCTCTTTGTTTGAACCCATTCTTGGTCTTTTTATTGACTTTTTGTGAACCTTTGGCACCTGTAGAACTTATAGACTAGAGCAAACTAGTTAGTCCAATTATTTGTGTTGGGCAATTCAACCACCAAAATCAATTAGGAAATAGGTGTAAGCCTAATTCCCTTTCAATCTCCCCCTTTTTGGTGATTGATGCCAACACAAACCAAAGCAAGTATAGAAGTGCATAATTGAACTAGTTTGCATATTTGTAAGTGCAAAGGTTACTTAGAATTGAGCCAATATAAATTCATAAGATATGCATGGATTGTTTCTTTATAATTTTAACATTTTGGACCACGCTTGCACCACATGTTTTGTTTTTGCAAATTCTTTTGTAAAATCTTTTCAAAGACATTTTTGCAACTAGTCAAAGGTAAATGAATAAGATTTTTGAGAAGCATTTATAAGATTTGAAATTTTCTCCCCCTGTTTCAAATGCTTTTTCTTTGACTAAACAAAACTTCCCCTCAATAAAAACTTCCTCTTAGTGTTCAATAGGGTTTTAAGACGTCAATTTTGAAAATACTACTTCCTCCCCCTTTTGAACACAATGAGATACCAATTTGAAAATCATAAGTTTTAAAATTTGGTGGTGGTGCGGTCCTTTTGCTTTGGGCTCATACTCTCTCCCCCTTTGGCATGAATCGCCAAAAACAGAATCATTAGAGCCCTTTAACTACTTTCTCCCCCTTTGGTAAATAACATATGAGTGAAGATTATACCAAAGACGAAGAATTGCTCGGAGCGATGGCGAAGGATGAGTTATGGAGTGGAGTGGAAGCCTTTGTTTTCGCCGAAGACTCCAATTCCCTTTCAATATACCTATGACTTGGTTTGAAATATACTTGAAAACACATTAGTCATAGCATATATAAAGGAGACATGATCAAAGGTATATTTATGAGCTATGTGTGCAAGACATCAAAAGAAATTTCTAGAATCAAGAATATTTAGCTCATGCCTAAGTTTGGTAAAAGATTGTTCATCTAGTGGCTTGGTAAAGATATTGGCTAATTGATCTTTAGTGTTAATATATGCAATCTCGATATCCCCCTTTTTTTGGTGATCCCTTAGAAAATGATACCGAACGGCTATGTGTTTAGTGCGGCTATGCTCAACGGGATTATCCGCCATGCGGATTGCACTCTCATTATCACATAGAAGAGGAACTTTGGTTAATTTGTAACCATAGTCCATAAGGGTTTGCCTCATCCAAAGTAGTTGCGTGCAACAATGGCCTGCGGCAATGTACTCGGCTTTGGCGGTTGAAAGAGCAACAGAATTTTGCTTCTTTGAAGCCCAAGACACCAAGGACCTTCCCAAGAACTGGCAAGTCTCCGATGTGCTCTTCCTATTAATCTTACACCCAGCCCAATCGGCATGCGAATAACCAATTAAATCAAAAGTGGATCCCCTAGGATACTAAAGCCCAAACTTAGGAGTATAAGCCAAATATCTCAAGATTCGTTTTACAGCCGTAAGGTGAGCTTCCTTAGGGTCGGCTTGGAACCTTGCACACATGCATACAGAAAGCATAATGTCCGGTCGAGATGCACATAAATATAGTAATGAACCTATCATCGACCGGTATACCTTTTGATCTACGGATTTACCTTCCGTGTCGAGGTTGAGATGCCCATTGGTTCCCATGGGTGTCTTGATGGGCTTGGCATCCTTCATCCCAAACTTGTTTAGAATGTCTTGAGTATACTTCGTTTGGCTAATGAAGGTGCCATCTTGGAGTTGCTTCACTTGAAATCCTAAGAAATACTTCAACTCCCCCATCATTGACATCTCGAATTTTCGTGTCATGATCCTACTAAATTCTTCACATGTAGATTCGTTAGTAGACCCAAATATAATATCATCAACATAAATTTGGCATACGAACAAAGCATTGTCAAGAGTTTTAGTGAATAGAGTAGGATCGGCCTTTCCAACATTGAAGCCATTAGCAATAAGAAAATCTCTTAGGCATTCATACCATGGTCTTGGGGCTTGCTTGAGCCCATAAAGCGCCTTAGAGAGCCTATAGACATGGTTAGGGTACTCACTGTCTTCAAAGCCGAGAGGTTGCTCAACATTGACCTCTTTCTTGATTGGTCCATTGTGGAAGGCACTCTTCACGTCCATTTGGTAAATCTTGAAGCCAAGGTAAGTAGCATAGGCTAATAATATACGAATTGACTCAAGCCTAGCTACGGGTGCATAGGTTTCACCAAAATCCAAACCTTCGACTTGAGAGTATCCCTTGGCCACAAGTCGAGCTTTGTTCCTTGTCACCACACCATGCTCATCTTGCTTGTTGCGGAAGACCCATTTGGTTCCTACAACATTTTGGTTAGGACGTGGAACTAAATGCCATACCTCGTTCCTAGTGAAGTTGTTGAGCTCCTCTTGCATTGCCATCACCCAATCCGAATCTTGAAGTGCTTCCTCTACCCTGTGTGGCTCAATAGAGGAAACAAAAGAGTAATGCTCACAAAAATGTGCAACACGAGATCTAGTGGTTACCCCCTTATGAATGTCGCCGAGGATGGTGTCGACGGGGTGATCTCGTTGGATTGCTTGGTGGACTCTTGGGTGTGGCGGTCTTGATTCTTCATCCTCCTTGTCTTGATCATTTGCATCTCCCCTTGATCATTACCGTCATCTTGAGGTGGCTCATCTTTTTGATCTTCCTCTTCATCATCTTGAGCCTCATCCTCATCTTAGGTTGGTGAAGATGCTTGCATGGAGGAGGATGGTTGATCTTGTGCATGTGGTGGCTCTTTGGATTCCTTAGGACACACATCCCCAATGGACATGTTCCTTAGCGCGATGCACGGAGCCTCTTCATTACCTTTCTCATCAAGATCAACTTGCTCTACTTGAAAGCCGTTAGTTTCATCAAACACAACGTCACAAGAAACTTCAACTAGTCCTGAGGACTTGTTAAAGACTCTATATGCCCTTGTGTTTGAATCATATCCTAGTAAAAAGCCTTCTACTGTCTTAGGAGCAAATTTAGATTTTCTACCTCTTTTAACAAGAATAAAGCACTTGCTACCAAAGACTCTAAAATATGAAATGTTGGGCTTTTTACCGGTTAGGAGTTCTTATGATGTCTTCTTGAGGATTCGGTGTAGATACAACCGGTTGATGGCGTAGCAGGCGGTGTTGACCGCCTCGGCCCAAAATCGATCCGGTGTCTTGTACTCATCGAGCATGGTTCTTGCCATGTCCAATAGAGTTCTATTCTTCCTCTCCACTACACCATTTTGTTGTGGTGTGTAGGGAGAAGAGAACTCATGCTTGATGCCCTCCTCCTCAAGGAAGCCTTCAATTTATGAATTCTTGAACTCCGTACCGTTGTCGCATCTAATTTTCTTGATCCTCAAGCCGAACTCATTTTGAGCCCGTCTCAAGAATCCCTTTAAGGTTTCTTGGGTTTGAGATTTTTCCTGCAAAAAGAATACCCAAGTGAAGCGAGAATAATCATCCACAATAACTAGACAGTACTTACTCCCGCCGATGCTTATGTAAGCAATCGGGCTGAATAGATCCATGTGTAGGAGCTCCAGTGGCCTGTCAGATGATGAACACCAACTTGCTTCCCTGCTTGGCATGCGCTACAAATCCTGTCTTTCTCAAAATGAACATTTGTTAATCCTAAAATGTGCTCTCCCTTGAGAAGCTTATGAAGATTCTTCATTCCAACATGGGCTAGTCGGCGGTGCCAGAGCCAACCCATGTTAGTCTTAGCAATTAAGCAAGTGTCGAGTTCAGCTCTATCAAAATCTACCAAGTATAGCTGATCCTCTAACACTCCCTTAAATGATATTGAATCATCACTCCTTCTAAAGACAGTGACACCTACATCAGTAAATAGACAGTTGTAGCCCATTTGACATAATTGGGAAACGGAAAGCAAATTGTAATCTAATGAATCAACAAGAAAAACATTGGAAATGGAATGGTCAGGAGATATAGCTATTTTACCCAAACCTTTGACCAAACCTTGGTTTCCATCCCCGGATGTGATAGCTCGTTGGGGATCTTGGTTTTTCTCATAGGAGGAGAACATCTTCTTCTCCCCTGTCATGTGGTTTGTGCACCCGCTATCGATGATCCAACTTGAGCCCCCGGATGCATAAACCTACAAAACAATTTTAGTTTTTGACTTTAGGTACCCAAACGGTTTTGGGTCCTTTAGCATTAGAAACAAGAACTTTGGGTACCCAAACACAAGTTTTGGAGCTCTTGTGTTTGCCCTCAACATACTTGGCAACTACCTTGCCTGATTTGTTGGTTAGCACATAAGAAGCATCAAAAATTTTAAATGAAATGCTATGATCATTTGATGCAGTAGGAATTTTCTTCTTAGGCAACTTAGCACGGGTTGGTTGCCTAGAGCTAGATGTCTCACCCTTATACATGAAAGCATGATTAGGGCCAGAGTGAGACTTCCTAGAATGAATTCTCCTAATTTTGCTCTCGGGATAACCGGCAGGGTATAAAATGTAACCCTCATTATCCTGAGGCATGCGAGCCTTGCCCTTAACAAAGTTAGACAATTTCTTAGGAGGAGCATTAAGTTTGACATTGTCTCCCTTTTGGAAGCCAATGCCATCCTTGATGCCAGGGTGTCTCCCACTATAGAGCATGCTTCTAGCAAAGTTAAACTTTTCATTTTCAAGTCATGCTCATTGATTTTAGCATTAAGTTGAGCTATGTGATCATTTTGTTTCTTAATTAAAGCTAGATGGTCATGGATAGCATCAACATTAATGTCTCTACATCTAGTGCAAATAGAAGTATGCTCAACGGTAGATGTAGAGGGTTTGCAAGATTTTAATTCTACAACCTTAGCATGTAATATGTCATTTTCACTTCTAAGGTTGGAAATAGTAACATTCCAAACATCAAAATCTTTAGCCTTAGCAGTCAATTTTTCATTTTCATTTCTAAGGCTAGCAAGAGAATCATTCAATTCTTCAATCTTAGCAAGTAAATCAACATTATCATCTCTAAGATTGGGAATTGAAACATTACAAACATTAGAATCAACCTTAGCAATAAGTTTAGCATTTTCATTTCTAAGGTTGGCAATAGTATCATGGCAAGTGCTTAGCTCACTAGACAATTTTTCACATTTTTCAACTTCTAGAGCGTAAGCATTTTTAACCTTAACATGCTTTTTGTTTTCCTTGATTAGGAAGTCCTCTTGAGTGTCCAAGAGTTCATCCTTTTCATGGATGGCACTAATTAATTCATTTAATTTTTCTTTTTGTTTCATGTTCAGGTTGGCAAAAAGGGTACGCAAATTATCCTCCTCATCACTAGCATTACCCTCATCACTAGAGGTTTCATATTTAGTGGAGGATCTTGATTTTACCTTCTTCCTTTTGTCGTCCTTAGCCATGAGGAACTTGTGGCCGATGTTGGGGAAGAGAAGACCCTTGGTGACGGTGATGTTTGCGGCGTCCTCGTCGGAGGAGGAGTCGGTGGAGCTCTCGTCGGAGTCCCACTCCCGGCAAACATGGGCATCGCCACCCTTCTTCTTGTAGTATCTCTTCTTCTCCTTTCTTCTCCCCTTCTTGTCGTCGCCCCTGTCACTATCACTGGATAATGGACATTTTGCAATAAAATGACCGGGCTTACCACATTTGTAGCACACTTTCTTGGAGCGGGGCTTGTAATCCTTCCCCCTCCTTTGCTTGAGGATTTGACGGAAGCTCTTGATGATGAGTGTCATCTCCTCATTGTCGAGCTTTGAGGCGTCGATTGGTTGTCTACTTGATGTAGACTCCTCCTTCTTCTCCTCTGTCGCTTTGAATGCGACCGGTTGTGCTTCAGACGTAAAAGGGCCATCAAGCTCGTTGATCTTCTTTGAGCCTTTGATCATCAATTCAAAGCTCACAAAATTCCCGATTACTTCCTCGGGAGTCATTAGTGTATATCTAGGATTACCACTGTTGGGGGCCTTCGTCCTCCGAAGGTCCTCAAAAACATGATTTGACAATGTTTTCCAAGTGGATTATATGAACAGGTACCTTCGGACTCAGAATTATGAACATGAAGTACGGTCAGGACGAAGCCTGTACCAGACGAAGGGGGATTGAAATGGAGGACGGGCTGATTACCAAGCTCTACGAAGGATGATGCACAGCCGAAGCTGTGCGCAGGAAAGCTTCGTCGCGATAGCAGAAAGGGGAACCGACTTAAAGATGAAAAGACTACTTAGGCCTTGACAGATTTCCATAAGTCATTAGCAAATGTAATGGACATGAATGTAATTTTGTATGGGCTGTGTCTCACGCCTATAAATAGATGAATAGTACTCCCGTACTGGACACGCTGACTTGGCATTTGCTTTTGCGTCATTCTTGTACTTTTGCCTTCCTGCAATCCGAAGGTACATTTGTAATTTGAAGTCATTTCTATTTTTACATAGTAATAAAATAGAAATGACATTGTGATAAAATTTAAATGTTTACATTACTATTTATGTTATGCATAAGTCCTTCGTCGTAACTTATCGTGCTTACGAAGATATGTTATTTATGACCTTCGTCCGGAGCACGTTATATCCCGAAGGGAAATAATGTTTCGAAGGACGAAGGACCTTATCATTTAACACTTTTTATATTGCCTTGTTCTTAATCCGAAGCATTTGAGAACAAGTCACCAACATTGGCGCCCACCTCCGGTGAACTCACCTCCACTTTGAGTTTTTTGAACACCTTCGGAAGCCATAGACCCTCGCTATGGCGCCGAAGAAAGCTTCAGCGACTAGAGCTGCAGCACTGCAACCGCTGGACCCCAACCAGGAGACCGTCTCTCTTCGGGAGGCCCGAAGCCAGAAGAGGAAGGCCGTTAGCCCGACGCTTCAGGAGGATGAACTAGATCAAGAGATCAGGGATATGGAGATGCTTCATCAACAGGTGCAGAGGAAGAAGGAAAAGATGGCCAGGCTAGCTGAGCTGCAGAGGCAGATAGACGAAGCTTCTGAAGAAGTTCGCCATCTTACTCATGATGAGCAGAACAGAAGGCCTCAACAAAAAGACCTTCATCAGGAGGGCTTCTTCAACGAAGATGACTGGTATGACAATTTCCATCATGGAAATTTTGTTTTCGATGATGCTTCCCCCCTGTCCGCTGAGCTGTAGGCTACACCTTGGCCTCCATCCTACAAGCCACCCCAGCTTCCCATGTTTGATGGCCATTCAGACCCGAAGCAGTTTTTGATGAGCTACGAAGCAACAGTGTCTTCGTATGGTGGCAATGCTGCAGTCATGGCAAAGTCTTTTATTATGGCTGTCAGGAGTGTTGCTCAGACCTGGTATTCCTCCCTTCGACCAGGAACGATTACTTCATGGCAAAAGCTGAAGGATATGTTGCTAACTAGCTTTCAAGGGTTTCAGACGAAGCCGGTTACTGCTCAAGCCTTGTTTCAGTGCACTCAGGATCATGAAGAATACCTTCAGGCGTATGTCAGAAGGTTCTTACGTTTGAGGGCGCAGGCACCAACGGTGCCCAATGAAATTGTCATCGAAGCCATGATCAAGGGGCTCCGACCTGGACCTTCAGCTCAATACTTCGCTAGGAAGCCTCCTCAGACTTTGGAGAAGCTGCTCCAGAAGATGGATGAGTACATTCGTGCCGACAATGATTTTCGCCAAAGAAGGGAGGAGGCTTTCAGATTTTCTGAAATGACCAGGGGCTTCGGAGGAAGATTCTATCCGAGGCATGTCAGGTCCATCCACAACTCTACTCAAAATGATGATAAGGGGAGTCAGCAGAACAGGCCGCAGTGCTCCTCACAGGCTTCGGGGCAACAGCAAAGTTTCTTCCGGCCACCAGCTCCAAGAGGCAGAGGCGCCAGGGGCTTCGGCGGAAGATTTGGAGATCAACCAAGAAAACTGTTTTGCTTGTTCTGTGGAGAAAACAAGGGCCATACCACCAGGACGTGCCATGTTACAATCCAGAAGCAAAAGGAAATAGCCGAAGCTGCAGCGCAACAAGCTCAGCCGAAGCAGGTCATGCATACTGCTTCGTATCATCCGCCTTACATCCCACAATACATAGACAACCACCCTGCAGCTTCTGTAGCTTCGGCAAGTCAACCTCAAGCTTCCTGGCAACAGCCTCCGCCTCCACCTCCACTGCAACAAGGTCAACAGCCAGAAGGGAGTCAATATGCCCCACACCAAAGGGACTTCAGAGAACAATCCGAAGCTCGCACAGTCAACAGCACTGTGCCAGAGTCGAAGCACATTTATTGACACATATCCTACCTTTGATAGCAGTCTTTTCTATTTAGTTCTATTTTCTGTGTAACAAAGAACATTGTTAGTTTTCATGTAATAATTTCGTTGTTTCCCACGAGGAAAATCTATTTTCTCCACAGGCTTAAGTTGCTAAAGCTTAAAAAATTTGCGTTAACAAGGAGGACCTTCGAATTATTAAAAATCCTTCGAAGCAACAGAAAGTCGTTCTAAGGAACGCAGAGTAAGTTGATGAAGTCACAAAAAGCCGTTCCAAAGGGAGCGCAGTGTAAGTTTTCTGCTCAAAAGTCGTTCCAAAGGGAATGCAGAGCTTACAGCGAAAAGTCAACGCTGATACCGCCTAAGTAAAAGGCGAAGAAGCTCAAAAGATGTTCCTAAGGGAATGCAGAGCTTACAGCGAAAAGTCAACGCTGATACCGCCTAAGTAAAAGGCGAAGAAGCTCAAAAGACGTTCCTAAGGGAATGCAGAGCTTACAGCGAAAAGTCAACGCTGATACCGCCTAAGTAAAAGGCGAAGAAGCTCAAAAGACGTTCCTAAGGGAATGCAGAGCTTACAGTAAAAGATTGTGTGTTTCACGGGGATATGTGTGTATCTTCGGAATCAAATTCATCTACATAACATAACATCATCACATCATTTTGCATAGCATAAGCATCATACATCATATTGCATATGGCAAAAGAAGGGAGGACAGTATCAACCTTCGGAAGAGTGCTTTGAGAAAGTAAAAATCTTCGGAATATAGCTTCGGAAAATGTTCTCACGAAGTTTGGATATTTTTCATCAGAGCGCTACGGGTTTTGTGACGCATAAAAGTTTTTCTATCTTCACGAAGCATGAAAAGAAGGGAAGGTGTTTTTTCGCCGAAGGCTTAAAAACGGTACGTATGTAAAGTTTCATGCATCGTAAAGAATTGAATAATGAAAAGAAACTTATATATTACATTCAAATGTACAAAATATTACATAGATCACATTTCAAATGTTCTTTCTAATGCCATCTAGTCTTCTCTTAGTACTACTTCGGCAGCCTCATTTAGAAGTTGTTCAACAACTTTATCCATGATAGCTTCGGCCATTTGTTTAATTTCGTCATCCTCTTTCGTGTGAGGGTCAGCAGACGATCCAGTAGGTTCTGAGGGAAGGGAATATGTCTACATTACTATCACAAACCGCGAACAAAGTTTGAAATAAAAATTACAGCACAACAAGAACGACTAATTAATACCTATTTGCCCTTCGGGCTCTGTACTTTTTTCGGCAACTTCTGGCACTTTCCTAGCATCATAGATGCCTTTTTCACTCCTTTGAATAATTTCTTGCGCCATTTCTCGGCCGCCGTTGTCCCAGATATCAGTAAAGAATTTACCGCCAACCATGCTTGCTTCGGTCGAGGGGTCTTTGATGTCTTCAGAGGACAGGGCAGCTTCGGACTGAGCTAAGGATTTTACATGCTCACAACCCTTCTTCTCCAAAACAGCAGCAACTCCTCTGGCGCCTGAAAAAGCGCAGATGTCACCGCGGCTGCTCAGGATTTCCTCGAAGGCTTCTGCTTCGTTACTGATCCAGTCCAGTGGACCTTCGGGATTGCCTCTTGAGAAATTCTCGTCACTAGAAAAGGCGCCAACGCTGGCGAAGCTGGATTTCATCTTTTTGACGCATTCTATAGATTTAACATAGCATTTCCTCTGGGATGCACGAAGCTCCTTAACACTTAACTCTAAATGATTGACCAACTGATCACTAAGCTCTCGTTTTGTTTCCTCAAGCGCACGTTCCTCTTTAGCTCTAGCTAGCTGTTTCTGAAGATCTTTAATTTCACGTTTTTGGGCTTCGGCCTGGACCTTTGAAGTAGCTTCGTCCTTTTTTACCTTATCTACCAATGTAAGCAGAATTTTATCCTTTTCCAGAGCTTCGTTTCTCAGTTTAATAACTTCTGATCGAAGGTTGTTGAACGCAATTTCATAGCTCTCATCTTCGGCACTCTTTTGTGCTCTTAATGCGTTGCTTAGGATTAAACCCTACATGTAAAAAAAGTTGGTATAAGAATAAAAGAATGAGTTACGAATTAAAAAAAATTTCAAGCGCTTAATTCCCATACCTTTAGGCTATTGTACGCAAGACTGTCCGCGAGATCCTCCTTCTTCATAGCACATAATCCAGCTTCGAGCTTCGGGAAACCCATACTTCTAGCCATCTCTCGGCAGACAGATAATTCTTTGTTATCAGGGAGGCAGTATAGGAAGTCATCTTCATTTGTCCCATTGAACACTACTGCCCCCTTCAGATACTTTAACTCTCTAGCATAGTGATTGGCTTCATAAGTCTCTTCTTCAGATAATTTCTTCCCCGAAGCATGTCGCACGATGTAATCGCATATGCTGGCAGGAGCTTCGGGGGCGGCAGTGTCAATTTCTTCAACCAAAACTGGTTCTGATATTTTCTCGGTTTCCAAAGATTGTTCCTTGGTGGGCTCTGAAGGCCCAGCTTCAGCTTCAGCTTGTTGCTTCGAAACTTCAGTAGACGCTTCAGCAAGTTCAACAGTCTTCTTTGGAGTTGTGCTTGAAGACTTAATTGTCTCCAAGACATCTAGTACGTTCACCATTCTTTTTCTTTTTGGGGTCACCAATGGGCCCTTTTGATTTTTTATTGTTTCGACATTTGCTGAAGGACTTAAGATTTCCGATATTTTTGGCCCTTCAATCTTCGGTTTTTCTGCTTTTTCTGCTGAAGGCGCTTCAGTTTTCTCTTCTATCTCCGGCACTGGAGCTGGTTCTGTAGCTTCAGAGGCCAAAGAGACTTCACCAATAAATTCTGGCACTGTGGCCGGCTCAATAAAACGCGCTCGGTGGGTGAGCACCTTCATCTTTTTCCTTTGCGGCGCTGGCTCACTAGTGGCACTCGTGGTAGCTTCTGTCGCAGGAGAAGTATTTTTTCTTTTGCGACCCAATACCGGATAGTGATAGTCAGGGTAGACAAACCCGACTGCGTCAAATACCCGGTTGAGCCTTTTCTTTTTTCGGCCTCCGAAGGCTGCTGATAACGCAGTGTTCTCGGCCTTCGAATATGCCCCAAGCAGTTCGTCACTTAATGTTTCAATGCTTTTCAACCAGTCGTCATCAGGTTCAACAAACTTATCCCCGTATTTGAATGTGTATTTCAGTCTGACTAGTCCGCCTTCGTCGGACTCTTTGATGGTCTCCTTCAGCATTTCCCGCTTTCCTGCAAGTGGCCACACCCTGAAGGCAATATGCTCTTGGACCAAGTCCCTTGTCCCAATGAAAGAGCAGATTACGCCGAAGGCTCTTTGGCATTCCTCGGCTGCTTCATCCACTTCAACCTTCGGCCTTCGAAGTCCGAAGCGTTGCCAGATGGGGCGCATGATGATACTCTTGACATCTTCTTGCGCTGTTAAGTCATTCTTTACATAGAACCACTCTGTCATCCAGGCTCCGGGCCACCTCTTCCGAAAGGTTGGCATAGGGCGGCTTGACCCGGAGCGGGCACCGAAGCTGTAGCACCCAAAGTTGTTGTGATATTGTTCTTTCCCCCAGGGCTTCGTCTCATATAACAACTCATGAATGTTGCAAAAGCTTTTAGCATTTGGTTCTAAACCTTGGCTTCTCGCAGCCCAGACAAACATCCCCATTCTTATGATAGCTTCGGGAGTAATTTGATGAAGGTAGACTTGAAATGTCTTCAGGACTTCAACAACAAAGTTGCTTAGGGGGAATCGAAGCCCAGCCTTGAGAAAGCTTCGGAAGATTACGACTTCATCTTCTTCTGGGGTGGGAGAAGTCTTTTCTCCAGCATCAGCCCTCACAATAGATATATCTCGAAAATACCTCCCCCTCATATTATCAATATGACCCTGCTTAATAGTGGTTTTCCCGAAAACCGTATGACTTGGCCGCCATGGTCGATCTTCGGACTCTTCCCCACCACTTTCTACATCATAACTGTCGCTGTCACCAGTATCTTCAGACAAACCTTCCAGAATCTCCTTGGTAATTTTTTCCGTATTGGTCTCTGCCATCGCTATAAGGAACCCCAAGTTCTTCTCTTCGTCAAGGCTCAGCTTCATCTCAGCAGCGACCTTCTTATCTTCAGACATCTTCGGAAACACTAAAAAACTGTTTTCAAAGCCGAAGCTTCAAAACCAAAATATCAGCAAATCTTAGTGCGCAAGAGCTAAAAATTTAGTGGGCGAAAGCAGATGGCAAGCGAGAGTACCAAAATAAGTTTGCGTTACGATCTTATTTATACGCCCAGTGCGTTGAAAATTGAAAGACCCCGCTTGTCAGTGAATGTTGCTATTCTAGCAGAGGGAAGGTGTTTTTTCGGACCTTCGGCTTAAGGCCTTCGTCCATATCGCAATCTGAATTTGTCATTAACAAATTAATATTGCGAGGGGCTACTGTTGGGGGCCTTCGTCCTCCGAAGGTCCTCAAAAACATGATTTGACAATGTTTTCCAAGTGGATTATATGAACAGGTACCTTCGGACTCAGAATTATGAACATGAAGTACGGTCAGGACGAAACCTGTACCAGACGAAGGGGGATTGAAATGGAGGACGGGCTGATTACCAAGCTCTACGAAGGATGATGCACAGCCGAAGCTGTGCGCAGGAAAGCTTCGTCGCGATAGCAGAAAGGGGAACCGACTTAAAGATGAAAAGACTACTTAGGCCCTGACAGATTTCCATAAGTCATTAGCAAATGTAATGGACATGAATGTAATTTTGTATGGGCTGTGTCTCACGCCTATAAATAGATGAACAGTACTCCCGTACTGGACACGCTGACTTGGCATTTGCTTTTGCGTCATTCTTGTACTTTTGCCTTCCTGCAATCCGAAGGTACATTTGTAATTTGAAGTCATTTCTATTTTTACATAGTAATAAAATAGAAATGACATTGTGATAAAATTTAAATGTTTACATTACTATTTATGTTATGCATAAGTCCTTCGTCGTAACTTATCGTGCTTACGAAGATATGTTATTTATGACCTTCGTCCGGAGCACGTTATATCCCGAAGGGAAATAATGTTTCGAAGGACGAAGGACCTTATCATTTAACACTTTTTATGTTGCCTTGTTCTTAATCTGAAGCATTTGAGAACAAGTCACCAACAACCACGAATTAATTGAACTTGAGTAGGGTTAAGGAAAACAAGTGATCTAAGAATAACCTTAACCACTTCGTGGTCATTGTCGGCGTTTTGGGTCCAACCACACACCCGGGGTTGCCCTTCAAGGTGTTTTTTGGAGTAGGACGGTGTCGACGACTGTAGCAAAATGGTTCGTGCCGATCGCACGAGGAACAGTGGACAGGGTTTTCAGGTTCGGGCCGCTTAGAGATGCGTAACACCCTACGTCCTGGTGAGTATGCTTGGTGGATGTGGTTACAAAAGAGCTCTCTGAATTACAGAGAGTTGACGTGGGTGGCTAAGTAAAAGGTCGATCGATCTGAAGGGGTGCCCCCTAGGCCTTATATACTCGACCGTGGGGCAGTACACGTGGATATGATAACAACAAGTAGCTAAAAGGTAGTGAACCTCTTGAGTTTATCCCTACGTAACCCTCGCCGACTTATCCTCGCATGGCTCCGTTGCATGGGGGCTTCAGCGCGGGAAAGTCGGGTCTCTGTTGCGATTTACTCGCTCGACGTTGTGGGCCGTCCGGGTTTGCACCAATCTGGTCTCACGTCGCTCTGCTTTGTTGGTTGTTTCTCCCCAGGCCCACGAAAGAATGACCTTACGATTTATTGGGCCCTTGGGCCTTTCGTAAGGTCTTTTACTCCTTTAGTGGATCCGGGGGATATCTATCCCCCACAAGCCCCCGATCTTTGGGTTAATTTAGAGGTAATCAGCCCAAAGATCCCAGGTCCAACTTGCGGGTGTTTTGAAGAAAAATGATTTCCTGCTGTCTTCTCTTGCTCCGATCACTCATTTGACCGAAGCTTAGTTTCATGCTTGTGCCTTAGAGGTCGGCATTTCAATTTGTAGGATTCTGAACTTCATTGGGTGCACCGGAGGTGCACCCAATGGGTGTAGCCCCCGAGCTTTGAGTAGATTTTTTTTAAAAAAAAATAATCTACTCGAAGGTCTTCCTCAGAAATCGTTTCCATTTGTGCTCCTGCGTTTTGATTGAGGGCTGGCCTTTTAATCTTGTCCCACGCCTTAGAAGTTGGCACTATCTTGGCTTGGAATGATAATCCATGGGGTGCACCGGAGGTGCACCCAATGGGTGTAGCCTCCGACCTTCAAGTGGATTTTTGAGGATAATCCACTCGAAGGTCTTCCTTTTGTGTCTTTTTGCTGAAGATTATCCTTTCTGCTTGTAAAAAATTGGCATGATGTCATCCGCACTATGTCATCAATATTATGCTTCAGAGGTCAGCATGTATTTTGTCTTTTGCAGCCGAGTTCGCAATCCATCCATATCTTGCTGGGTAGTGCAATTTATTTGCTCTGTGACTGATTAGACATTTGATGGACGTTCTCTGTCTAGTCTTCAAGTCATTTCTGTCGACCATATTTTGTACTCCACTGGCTATATTTGGCTTCCCTCTAATTCTCACTGATATCTCATTTTTGTCTTGAGGCATTCACTGCGTGTCCTGCACAGATGTGACCAATTTGAAAAATATACTGATAATTCCTGGGCGTCCCCCCCCAATGGGTGTGGGCAAGGGACGGCTTGGTACGCTGAGTGTTTTAGCCGGCTGCTTTTGAGTAGTAATGTGATGGGACGGCGAGTGTAATCATATCCTTTGCGCTATTGACTGGAGTCCCAATGGGTGTAGTGTTGCATGAAACGGCGTCAGCCGCCTGACGTGTCTCCAGACGGGTGGAAGTGCTTATTGAATGCTTTGCGACTGTTCAGTGACCACGGTTGGAGGTGAGCGGTTGCCTTTCCCTTCTATAAATAACGCCGTTGCCCCTCTGGTTTTTTCACATCTCTTCGCTATTCTTTACTGCATCCTTCTCTTCTCTCCCGTCTGCTTCTGCCATGGGCAAGAGTAACAAACGCAAGCGCGAGCCGACTCCTCCGTCGGAGGACTTCGGCGACTCGGAATACTCGGAGGAGGAGTTCTCCTCCGAGTCCGAGGGGTCTCCGGCTCCCGTCTCTCCCCCGGCGTCGTCTGATGATTCAGACGACTCCCAGGGGATTGCCGCGGAAGTCTGGACGTACATCCGGGCCGTCGAGCGCTCCGGGCTCGAGGGCTCGGATGAGTCGGAGTACTCCTCGGATGAGGAGGACTCGGAGTACTCCTCGGATGAGGAGGGCGAGGACGACGACAGCGGCAGCGGCGGGGGCAGCGGCGGCGGCGACGAGAGCAAGGGCAGCACCAGGGTCGGCGGCGGTGGCAGCAGCAGCAAGGCCAGTGGCTAGACACCACTGGTCTTTAGATATTAGTATAGTGTAGTTAGAATAATGTAGTAGTAATGTAGAGTACTATAGCGTAGTATAGTAGTAGTAGTAATGTAATGTAGTAATAGTAGGGAAGCATCAACTCGCAAAGAGTTGATTTGTAAGCTTATTGTCTTCCCTTAATGAAAGAATGACGTTGGCTTCTTCTTGATGACTCGCTTTGCTTGATTATAAAACTGATTCTTTTGAGACAGTAGATGAATAACTTGGGCATCACACTGACGCTTCCAGAAGTAGCTGCCGAGTAATCTTGTAGTCTGTGTCGACGTTTTAGAAGTAATGCCGAGCGACTGAACGCTATATCAGCGTCTTAGAGGCAATGCCGAGTGATTGAAGGTCGACGTCGACATTTTAGAAGTAATGCCGAGCGATTGAACACGAGATCAGCGTTTTAGAGGCAACGCCGAGTGATTGAAGGTCGCCGTCGGCATTTTAGAAGTAATGCCGAGCGGTTGAACACGAGATCAGCGTTTTAGAGGCAACGCCGAGTGATTGAAGGTCGCCGTCGGCATTTTAGAAGTAATGCCGAGCGATTGAACACGAGATCAGCGTTTTAGAGGCAACGCCGAGTGACTGGAAGGTGATGTCGGCATTTTAGAGGTGATGCCGAGCGACCGAATACGAAAACAGCGTTTTAGAGGCAACGCCGAGTGACTGGAGGTCGGCATCGGCTTTTTAGAGGTAATGCCGAGCGACTGAATATGAAATCAGCGTTTTAGAGTCAACGCCGAGTGACTGGATGGTGACGTCGGCATTTTAGAGGTAATGCCGAGCGACTGAATATGAAATCAGCGTTTTAGAGTCAACGCCGAGTGATAGCAGGCCGCATGAGCTATTTTGAGGATGATAACCGAGTGATGAGGTGGCCCATCGGCTTTTTGGAAATAACTGCCGGATGACCACGTGGCATGCTGGGGTTTTGGAAATAACCGCCGGGTGATGACTGGGCACTTTTTGAAACGGTATATGGCTCGAGAATATCCCATAAGAGCTACGCTTTTAGCCGCCTTTGCTTTCCGTGCCCTAGTTCTTGCATTCCCGCTTCCGAATCCTCTCTGCCATTCGCCTCCTACTCTGCTCGCTGGTGAAATCGAGATGGCGCCCAAGAGGAAGACTGCGAGCTCGTCTGCTGCGGTGATCCCTCCGATCGACCCCAACAGCCAGTTGCCTTTCGCAGGTAACCATATGTCCATCATTTCCGAAGCTGAACTTCTCCACCTCGTATCCATCGGGGTTCTTCCTCCGCGAGAACTCTGTTCTTGGCGGATTTGCCACGGGACTACTGTCCCGACAGAGGATACTCACGAGTCTGTAGTTTACGCTCCTTTTATTCTCCGCGGCCTCGGTCTTCCCATCTCTCCCTTTTTCCGTGGCCTCCTTGATTTTTACCACATTAACTTGACCCATTTGAACCCTAATTCCATTCTGCAAATCTCCATTTTCGTTCACCTATGCGAAGCCTTTCTTGGCGTGCTGCCGCATTTCGGTTTATGGAAGTATTTGTATCATTGTCGCCCTGGGATGGCCGGGGGACAACATCAGTTGGTCGGATGTGCTAGTTTGGAGATGCATCGCGGGCGGAAAACTGAGTATCTTGAGATTTCCCTCAAGGACAGTATTAAGGGGTGGCGTCTAGAGTGGTTCATAGTTGATAATTATGGAAATTCTCTCCCCTCCCGGTCGGGAAGACAGCCAGACGTTCGCACTCCGAGCTGGACCGAGTCTCCCACAGATCAGGAAGTGGCTGAGGCAGGTGTGTTGCTCACTGAAGTTGGACTGCTGAAAGAGAGAGGTTTGACTGCTGAAGCTGTGGTTGCTGACTTTGTTTTCAAGAACATTCAGCCACTGAAAGACAGGGCCTATCCAGCATATCTGTATCGAGGGCTAGCCGACTCAACTCGGGTTACCAATAGGAGAATTCCTTCTGTAGACTTGGTAAGCCGACTTGAAATGATCCTCAGGGGTAAGGTGTCAAATGTTGGTGCTCTAGTGGCATACTCAGCCTGGAACCTGCCTCCTCCCAAAGCCTTCACCCTTTTTGTGTCAAATCCACCTGTGACTGATGGCAATTTGGGCCTTAGAGTGCGACCCTCTGCTGAAGAAGTCAGTACTTTGGTTGCTTCGCTTGGGGGGATTCCTGATGACGAACGGCAGGTCCATTTTGAGGTGCCCCTGAACCCTAGTGATGCGGATATAAATGCCATGCTTGATCTGCTAGCTGAGGATTCCTCCGACGCTGCTCCTACTGGTACGTTGGCAGTGGTGCCCCTTCCAGAGGTTGATACAACTTTGGATGTCCAGAAACCTGTCAGTACTCGCCCGAGGCGCCCTAGCCGAACCAGTCAGCCTGAGCCTTCTGCTGATGAGCAAAAGAAGAAAAGAAGACGCCTCCGGCGAGTATCCAGTTTTGATGAGGACGCTGGTACCTCAGTTCCTGCTACTGAAGAAGTGCCTGCGACTGGACTTACTAACGCTGATCCCAATGGGTGTACCCAAACTGCTACTGATCCCAATGGGTGTACCCAAACTGCTACTGATCCCAATGTGGGTGCTCCTTGTGTTGTCACTGTGGAAGATGAGGAGGAAGAAAATGAGGCTCCTTTAACTCGGAAAAACAGTCGGCAGTTCATCGCCAGCGGTGAAAGTAGCGGAGTTCCTTCTCCTGCTTTGTCTGCCCTCATTGGTCTGCAAGAACTGTCCCTGGCCAACTTTGATCAAACTCTTGAGGATATGGTCCCAGAGGACTTGTTATCAGAGCCAGTGGATGATGATGCAACGGAGGCTTGCGCTGCCGTGCCTGATGCTGGGTTGAGGTCATCCCGTGCCTCGTCGACCTTAGAGCGCGATCTCGAGGGTCGGGATGCTAACTTGGATTGTCCTGGTCCCATGGAAGTGGCTGAAAGCCCGTCAACCTTAGAGGTGGTTACTGCGGAGAGTCTGGACCTCAAGAATGGTGCTGACACATGCCCAGCTCCCGAGGATGTCGCCGGGGATGACTTAGCTCGGGTGAAGAGTGCAAGCCACTGCCCAGCCCCCGAGGGTGCTTCCGGGGATGATCCGGCTCAAGTGGGCAGTGCCAACTATGACCCAGCCCTCGAGGGTGCCCAAGCAGGGTCTCCTTCCTGCACTTCCATGGACGTTCACGCGGGATCACCTCCACACTCTGGCTGCATGGTGGTAGCCCAAACTTTGGACCAGGGAGTCGCTTTAGAGGGCAGCGTCCCCGCTGATCGGGCGTTTGGCTCTGTTGAAGGCGCTGAGCTGATTCCTACTGGTCCGTTGCAAGCTGCTTCGGGTGGTGGCCTTGCGCCTGGTTATCAGCTGATTTCTCCTGATTTGGGGATCCCTTCGTTCTTTTCCAACCTCCAGGTACTGTGTTGTATTTTAGCTTGATCTTTACATTGCATGAACTTTTGTCATTATGCTCATCTGTTCTTCTCATCAGGTTTTGGTGGATGGGATGGCCAGCCAGCTGAGATTGCAGGGTGCTTCCGTCCCAGAAGTGGCTTCGTCTCTTGCGTGTTGGAATCCAGTGTCACTTCCTCGTCGTGTATCCGAGTTGGAGGCAACTAACGCTGGTTAGTGCCCTTTTTCTTCTCTTCGCCTTTGTTGTGGACTGTTTTACCTTCTGACCTCGTTTTGTTTGATTACCTCTTGCTAGGAATGACTCGGCAGATTGCAATTCTTGAGGAAAAACATTCCCGAGATCAGGCTGAAATGGTTCAACGGTGCGCTGACTTCGAGGAGAAGTACTCTCAGAGCCAAACTAAACTAAATCAGGTCTCCGCTGCCTTGGATGACGCCAATGCCCTGAGTTCTTCTCTTCGTGCTCGGCTTGACTCTGAAAAGGTAACTTACAAAACTGTGCCTTGCCTTGCTATGTTCCTATTACTTGCTTGGTTTCTGAAGGAGTTGATTTTTGTTTGCAAAAAGAAAAGTGTATCCTTGCTGCTTCTCGTGACAATCTTGACAGATTGTATCGTGATTCTAGCAACTCGCTGTCAATCTTGGAGAGGAGTCACCGTTTTACAATGGAGGAACTGGACAATCAACGTTGTAAGCTGCAGGAATCTGCGGACGAAGTGACCCGCCTTAAGCAATTGATATCAGCAAAGGATGCCACCATCAAAGAACTCCGAGCTTCCAAGAAATCCATTGCCCAGGAGTTAGAGGCTGCTCGGCTGGCTGCTAAAGTTGTCGAAGAAACTGCTGCTACTCTCAAAGCCCAGCGTGATAAAGCCATGGACAAGGCTATTCGGGCGGGACGAATCTTAATGAGGAGACCCAGCGTGGTTGTTTCTGAAGACATAAAGGCTGACGTGAATGCTACCCCTGATTCCTCGAGTCGCCCTTCTTCGTCGGTCGCTCCTGAGAAAGACATTGCGAAATAGAGAAACATTTTGCGTGCTCTGAGCGCGCGGTTAGCATGATCGAGTATGTAACACCCCTGGTGTTACTATAACTAAAACTGGAGCATGACATCATAAGCATGGGCATTGCATATGTTTGACACACCTAGAGTGCATTCACTAGGCAAAAATTTTAAACAAGTTGTATTGCTTTAATGTTTTACAAATAGGACCCTGGATCAGGAACTTAACCCTAACTAGTGGTTAAAGGGGTAAAGCTTAACCCAAGTTAAGAAAACCTAAAAGCTTTAGGGTAAAGGTCATAAAATGACCCTAAGAACAAAGTTGAATCCCACTTATACCCCTGGAATACCAGAAACCCTAATTGGAACCCTGGAAAACCCTAAAACCAAACCCTAGGGGCCTAAGTGCAAAATTAGTCCACTTTTGGGCTAAAGTGCAAAAACCAAGCCAAATAAGTATTTTAAGTCCTTTGGTTCACAAATATGTGGATTTGAAAGCCAAACCCTAAGTTTTGGACTTAAATGCAAAATGGACCTCATTTGAGTTTTACTCTAAGTCTGAAAATTCAGAGAATTGGCTCAACTTTGGGGCTTTGTATCTTTCAGGATATAGGGTTTTTGCCCTAGGTCACCACATCAAAGTTGAAGACCCATTATAGGAGAACAACTTTGCTTAAGGTTGTGAGCTTAGTTGTTAAGAAGAATTTGGAGAAAACCAAGCCTAAAGTTGGGCTGTCAGGCTGTTATGTCTGAATTTTCAGACTAGCAGTGAACTGACCTCGACTTCAAGCTAGGTTTTGAGCATGATCCTGTGGAAATATACCTATGATTGCCATAGCAAGTTTGTAGTGGGTACCATACTCTACAAGTTTGCTGCAAAGCTTAACTTGTGTCACTATGAAAAATTGAGAGAGAATTGGGCTCTAAGTTGGTCTGTCAGTCAAGTTGTGTACTGGATCCAAGGCACTGTTCATCGTCATCAGTTATTCTCGCGCTGTGGATCAGGACACCTCCGCCGGCGATAAGAACGCCACCGCGGCGTGACCGGTCGTCGTCGGCCGCGGTAAAGTGACTGGGTATCGTGGCAAAAGTTACCGAGGTGGCGCGCTTAGGTTAAGCGGCAACCGTGCCCTCACCGGAGACCGCCGTAGGCTTGCCAGCGCACCCTCAGCTCGCATTTCTTCCCCAACTCCGGTCGACGGCCCTCCGCCGCGTGGCCTAGCTTGTCTACCGTGTCACCGTGATTCCTTTGAGCCATCCCATCATCGTTGAGGAGTTTGCCACGCCGTAGGACACGTAACCGCGCGCCAAGCTTCATCCCCGTCTCCGACCGCCGCGCGTCCTCCTCAAATTCACCGATCACCGCCCATGGAGCCTATAAATTGAGGGCGGGGCTAGTTGCGCCATGAAATCGTGAAGCTGTAGCACCCGCTCCCACCCTCGATCGTCCACCATCTCGCCTGAATTGCGCATTTCCCCCAAATTGGTTTTCCGCCGCCGTGAATCTACTCCACCGTGGTCAGCCCTCCACAGGTCAGCCCCGGTCCTCTGCTACTTCGTTTGAGTACCCTCCCAGCTCCGTGATGCTTGCCGAGCCACTGAATTGAACCGGGAGACCCCCAGTCGCCGGGAACACGATCAGGTTGCCGTTTTGCTTACGGCCACCGTGGCCGGAGCTCCCTAGTTCACCAATAGTGCAATTAGGTTGGGGAAAACGTTCATGGGGACTCGGATTTGGTCTCGGCCGAAGCTTAGCGCCAACCATAGCCCCAATCGACCGGCGTAGATGCTCGCCGGAGCACGGCCGCGCTTGAGCGCCGTCGAGGACTTGAAACACAGAATAGGTAGAAACCCGAGGGCATTCGTGCAATCTGTCAGTGACTTAAAACAATAGTAAATGGACCTATTTCTGTTTAGCCGTTAAACTGGGGACCTCTGCGCAAGATCGCCTCGCGGGCGCAGGCGCGCGCGCGAATCCGTTCAGGCTTGGGCCACCTGGACCTGAATCGGCCCAGTACTGTTTCTATTTTTTCCTTTTTCTTTTTTAGCAGAACTTTGAAAAATTGTAGAAGATGGTAGGAAAATCCTAAAAATATGAGACCAATTTTCCTAGGCTTGTTATTTTCCATAGTATTTAATAAAAATAGTTTTATGATTTTTAGTTTGAACAGGGAATTTTAGGGTATTTAAAATAGCCTAAACCATTGGTTCTGGATTTTTAGAAAATAAATAATAAGTCCAAAATTTCCCAAACTTTTTATGTGAGCTTTTCACATTATTTAGAAGCCATGGGTAGAGTTTGGTTTGATTTGGACCTTGTTTGATCACTAAACCCAAAACCACCTCCCCTGCTCCATGAACTCCTTTACTGACTCCGGAAACCCTAGATTCTCGGAGTACCGTGAAGGAAAGTTGTACTCAAGACATAAATAATAAGTTTATGCTATCTTTGCATCCTCATAAGCATTCCATGCCATCCATTCTTATGCATATATATGGTTATATTAGAGCACGAAGAAGAAGAAGAAGTTTCTGAAGAAGGGATACCACCAACCTCTGATCCTCAAGCAGATAACTGCTTTTATTTCGATATTTGTGGATCCGAGCAGGACACACCTGATAACAAAGGCAAGCCCCGGTGCATGCAACCCTTTTCCTTGTATTTTTAAATACTTTTCGCACACTTAAGTCTAGTGAAATGTGCATTAGGTTTATAGGAGTTACTTGAAACCCTTTGATGCATTGCTTTCCTTGATATCCATACCTTTACAGATACTTCTGTGAAGTATCAAAATATGATTTACAAAAATGCTTAGCCTTGCTTAGTTCTTGTGGATAGAGGTTGTCCTCAATTTAACCATGGAGAGGATGGCTTCTACCTGCAAGAATATTTTCATTTGGAGCAATAGTGGGATCTTACTGCAAAGTTCCCTGAGATGCTCTTTCCTCCTAAGGAACAGACACAATCCTAAGGATGGAAATACTTAAATTGAGACTTGGGGTAAGAACAAGTGATGTTCTACCCAGGTTGGTTAAGGATTAACGCGTATGTAGGCGTGCTGACCGAGGACCCTTTAACTGGTCACATGCCTCGTCATGGGTAAGCCTTGCCTCGGGCAGACTAAGGCCGGAATAAGATAACACGAAATGGGAGTGGAGCGGTGGCGAGAGTAGCGTGTACCCTCTGTGGCAAGAGGCTGGACGGTGGTGTATCTGTGCTCTCGGTTTGCGTGAACCTGATCCGGTCTTAAGAACCCCGGTGGCGGGTTGACATATGCAAGGGTTAAGTGCTACATATGTCGTGTGATTGGAGATCCTCAGCTGAGTATAATCGATTCGGATCGCCGTACCTTCGTGGTTATGAAGACTTGGTCACTTTTCTATAACCTAGAGTCAGGATGTGAAAACGATGGATAAAAATGATGTTGTCTTGATGTGATGTGAAATTAGACTAGATGCAAATGGAGTCTATTAATACTTAATATGGCGTTAAAAGATTGAAAGTAAGGACTCACCTTAGTAAGCAACTTCTGCAAAAATATAAGTTGATTTTTGCTAAAGCCTCCCCTTGACTCCTATTTATCCAGCATACCCTTGAGAGTCTTTTCCTTAGTCGGGTAAGACTTGCTGAGTAATTCCATACTCAGGGTTTATCCCTTTGTTGTTTTTAGGTGTGGAAGTAGCAGACTTTTGTTGCTTCTGTGCTAAGGTGGTTCCCAACGAGGAAAAACAAGACTGAAGTGCGGGAGGACTCGGTCCTCCATCTAGGATCTTTTGTTTATAGTCTTTCGGGAGAAGCTTGTGTCTCCCTGGTTTGTATAATTATTACTTATATGCACTCACTTTTAGACTGGTCTGTAATAATATAACTCGAGCTTGCTTTTGGAAATAAATGTAAGTTTATGTAATTCGCTTCCGCATATCTTCATCTCCGATGATCTGTAATGTCTGCAAGACGGGTGAAACGTTCCTGGTGAGGTAAGGAAAGATACCGAGCTTGTCAAGTAACTTAGGAACACCTACAGGGTGTCTGATGTCTGTTAGACAAGGACAACTGTAGGTGGGCCTGATTACTTGGGAGGTTCTGTCACAGAGTATTTGTTAGAGGACATCAGTTTATCATTCGAATGACATTATTACTCTCTTATTGTATCAGAATTTATTGGTTCGTAAATTTGTGGTAATGAAATGACGCATGATGATTATGAAATTTGTTTGCGGGATATGGAAGTCATCCCCTGAATTACATAGGCGCGAGTATGTTGCACCGGCTTAAGTCGCCACTGACTTTAGCCGATAGCTCCGTTAGTAGGGTATAGTGGTCACCCCGAGTTAAGTAAGCGTGAGCAAGTTGCACCGCCTTAAGTCGTTGCCGACTTAAGTCGATTGCTCCGTTTGTAGGGCATAGTGGTCACCCCAAGTTAAGTAAGCGTGAGCATGTTGCACCGCCTTAAGTCGTTGCCGACTTAAGTCGATTGCTCCGTTTGTAGGGCATAGTGGTCACCCCGAGTTAAGTAAGCATGAGCATGTTGCACCGCCTTAAGTCGTTGCCAACTTAAGTCGATTGCTCCGTTTGTAGGGCATAGTGGTCACCCCGAGTTAAGTAAGCGTGAGCATGTTGCACCGCCTTAAGTCGTTGCCGACTTAAGTCGATTGCTCCGTTTGTAGGGCATAGTGGTCACCCCGAGTTAAGTAAGCGTGAGCATGTTGCACCGCCTTAAGTCGTTGCCGACTTAAGTCGATTGCTCCGTTTGTAGGGCATAGTGGTCACCCCGAGTTAAGTAAGCGTGAGCATGTTGCACCGCCTTAAGTCGTTGCCGACTTAAGTCGATTGCTCCGTTTGTAGGGCATAGTGGTCACCCCGAGTTAAGTAAGCATGAGCATGTTGCACCGCCTTAAGTCGTTGCCGACTTAAGTCGATTGCTCCGTTTGTAGGGCATAGTGGTCACCCCGAGTTAAGTAAGAATGCAAGTCAATTGTAAACGAGCTGAGTATCTTTGAAATCTCTTCTTTATTGATGACATATTTCCACTTTTCAGAATACATTGTCGCCCCAGCAGTTTTGAAATACAGCTAGGGATAAAACTTTCTGAGGTGCTCTATGTTCCAGGAGTTTCCAACTTCTGTGCCATCCATCTGAGTGAGGCGATACGATCCGGGCCGAGTGACTTCTGCTACTATGAAGGGTCCTTCCCATAAGGGTGATAACTTGTGCCGTCCCTCCCCCGTTAGAATTCGGCGGAGGACGAGGTCTCCTACTGAAAAGAACCGTTGCCGCACAGCCTTGTCATGATAGCGCCTTAGAGTCTGCTGGTGTCGTGCTGATTGAATTACCGCATTCAGCCGTTCTTCCTCAAGTACATCAATGTCCTCCAGCCTGGTGGCCTCAGCTTCTGCTATGCTTTCGAAGATCAACCTTGGCGCCCCAAACTTGAGATCAGCAGGTAGCACTGCCTCCGACCCATAGACCATGAAGAAAGGAATGTTTCCATGCAAAGCTCGGCTAGGTTGGGTTCTTAGGCTCCAAACGACATAGGGCAATTCCCTTATCCACTTTCCTGCGAATTTTTCATTCTTATTGAAGACCTTTTTCCTGAGTGCCTCCAATATCTTCCCGTTGGCTCGCTCAACCTGCCCATTGGCTCTTGGATGGGCTACAGATGCATACTTGATCTGAATGCTCTTTTGCTCGCAGAAGTTGAAGAATTCTGAACTTGTGAAGTTGGATCCTAAATCGGTTATGATGCTGTTTGGTATCCTGAATCTGAATATTATGTATTGTATGAATTCCACGGCCTTAGCAGAGGTTAAAGAGGCAATGGGCTTGAACTCTATCCATTTAGTGAATTTGTCAATCGCTACCAATACATGAGTGTATCCCCCTTGAGCTTTCTTGAAAGGTCCAATCATATCCAGTCCCCAGCATGCGAAAGGCCAAGTTACTGGTATGGTCTGCAGTTGCTGTGCTGGCATGTGTTGTTGCTTTGACAAATATTGGCAGGCTTCGCACCTCTGAACTAACTTGGCTGCATCGTTCTTTGCTGTTGGCCAATAGAATCCTGACCTGAAGATCTTCCCGACTAGTGTTCTGGAGGCTGCATGTACTCCACATTGCCTAGCATGGACCTCCTCCAGAAGTTGCTTCCCAGTGGACGAGAGAATGCACCTCATGAGGACGCCTGATGCACCCCTTCTGTATAATGTCTCCCCAATAAGTGTATAGTGAGCTGACTGTCTTGCAATGCGCTCTATCGAATTCTTGTCGTCTGGTTCTTCTTCATTCTTTATATACTTAATGATCGGCCTTCTCCAGTCATCAGGGTCTGACTCGGGTTGTTCTATGATGTTGCACTCTTCTGTTTGATCCATTGAGATACTCGGCTGCAGAATCTCTTGCACGAAAACTCCGGGTGGGACCTGAGTTCGACTGGACCCTAGCTTGGACAATACATCGGCTGCTGTGTTCCGATCTCTTTCTACATGATGAAATTCCAGACCCTCGAATTTATCTTCCAGCTTTCGGACGGCAGTGCAGTATTTTCCCATTGAATCGCTTGAGCAATCCCACTCCTTGTTTATCTGGCTGATGACTACCAGAGAGTCTCCGTATACCATTAATCTTTTGACGCCCAACGATATGGCAATGTTCAATCCATGGATCAAAGCTTCATACTCGGCTGCATTGTTGGAGGTCGGGAATAGCAACTGGAGGGCGTACTTGAGGTGTTCGCCTCCAGGCGCAGTGAAGAGAATCCCTGCTCCTGCTCCCTGCAGCTTCAGTGAGCCATCAAAATACATTTGCCATACTTCTGCAGTCTCCGGTTTGTCTGGTACTTGTTGTTCGGTCCACTCTGATACGAAATCAACCAGTGCTTGAGTTTTGATGGCAGTGCGAGGTCGGAACTCGATGTCATGAGATCCCAGCTCGCAAGCCCACTTGGCTATTCGACCGATGGCTTCCTTGTTGTGAAGAATATCCCCTATTGGAAAACTTGTAACTACTATGACTTTGTGGTCGTCAAAGTAGTGACGCAGCTTGCGGGCAGTTAGAAGCACTGCGTATAATAGCTTCTGAACTTGAGGATACTTTTTCTTTGAGGGGCCTAGGACTTCACTAATGAAGTAAACAGGATGTTGTACTGGATAGGCATGTCCTTCTTCTACTCGCTCGACTACCAACGCGGTGCTTACCACGTGAGTCGTGCAAGAGATATACAGTAGCAAATCTTCAGCTGGTTGAGTTGACGTAGCTCGCCGGGGTGGTTTCAGTACTGGTGGTGTGGTCAAGAATTTTTTCAGAGCATCTAGAGCTTCTTGTGCTTCTGAAGTCCATTGAAACTTATCCACCTTCTTGAGTAACTTGTAAAATGGCAAACCTTTTTCTCCTAGCCTGGATATAAATCTGCTCAGAGCTGCCATACATCCAGTAAGTCGCTGAACCTTCTTTTGCGATCGAGGTGCTTCCATCTTCATGATAGCTTCAATCTTTTCTGGATTAGCCTCAATTCCCCGGTGGCTGACGATAAACCCGAGCAACTTTCCTGCTGGTACCCCGAAAACACATTTCTCGGGATTAAGCTTCCATCTATACCGCCTCAGACTGTTGAAAACTAGTTGTAAGTCTTCGATGAAGTTTTTTGAGTCCTGCGTTTTGATTACCACGTCATCCACGTAGGCCTCCACACGCTTGCCCCAGTGATCGGCTAAGCATGTTTGAATGGCTCTCTGGTAAGTTGCCCCAGCGTTTTTGAGGCCAAACGGCATGGAGGTATAACAGAAAGCACCAAACGGAGTAATGAATGCCGTTTTTTCTTCATCTTCCTTTGCCAGACTAATCTGATGGTATCCGGAATAGCAATCCAGGAAAGACAGCATAGAACATCCAGCGGTGGAGTCCACCACCTGATCTATCCTCGGGAGCCCGAAAGGATCCTTCAGACAGTGTTTGTTGAGATCAGTATAATCAACACACATGCGCCAATCCACTTTATTCTTTTTGAGTACAAGAACAGGGTTGGCTAACCACTCGGGATGTAACACTTCCCTAATGAATCCAGCCGCGACCAAGCGAGCCAACTCGGTGCGAATGGCCTCTCTCTTGTCGGGCGTGAAACGACGCAGTTTTTGCCGAATTGGCTTTGCCTGGGGATAGACCTTCAGTTTGTGCTCGGCCAGTTCTCTTGGGACTCCCGGCATATCCGCAGGTTGCCATGCGAATACATCTCGGTTGTCCTGCAGAAACTGGACGAGCGCGCTTTCCTATTTGTCGTCCAAGCTGGAGCTGATGATAGCCGTCTTGCGCTCATCAGCGAACCCCAGGTTGATTCTCTTGGTTTCTTCAGTCGGCCGCATAGAAGTCGCGGTCTGAGCTTTGCTTGCCGGTACTACGAGGTCTTCCTCAGGCTTAGAGTTCGCCAGTGTGGAAGGGACCGTCGATGGCTTGGCGGTGAGGGCTGCTTGAATAGCCACTCGGAAACACTCTGCGGCACCTTGGAAGTCAGCACGCACAGTTATGATCCCTTGCGGTCCTGGCATCTTCAGTATCATGTATGTGTAATGCGGAATGGCCATGAACTTGGCCAATCCAGGCCTCCCGATGATGGCGTTGTACCCGCAGTCGAAGTTCGCCACTTCGAACCTCAGGAACTCGGTTCTGTAGTTTTCCGGAGTTCCAAAGGTGACTGGCATGTAGATGTGGCCCAGCGGGTACTCCCCTTCTGTCGGCACGATGCCGAAGAAAGGAGTGTCCGACTCGTGGAGCTCTTTGAGGCGAACTCCTAAGCCTTGAAGTGTCCGGGGGAAGGTGACGTTGATGCTGCTCCCCCCGTCCACCAGCACTTTCTTTACCCGGCTTTCTCGGATCACCGGATCGACGAGGAGCGGATATTTGCCTGGATGGTCGAAGTTGAGCCATTGATCCCCCCGAGTGAAGGTGATCGGGTGTTCTGACCACCGGTATGGGGCGGGAGGACCGGTGGTCACCACCAGTATCTGGCGGTCGTTGAGTTTTTGTTGTCTCTTGTTCTCCTGCGACCCATGTCCGCCGAAGATGACGTTGACCTCCCTGTCGACGCGTGGGAAAGCTCCTCCTCCTCCCTCCTCCGGCCGATGAGGTTGTCGTGGTTCATCCGGTCCTCCCCTCGGCGGAGGAGGAGGTAGAGGTTGGAAGGGTCGGCCGTGCCCAACGGAGTGCTTGAAGTCCCGACAGTTGTGAAGAGTGTGGCGCATATCCTTGTGGTATGGGCACTGGGCGTCGAGGATGTCGTCCAGCGTGCGCTCGCCTCCGCGAGGTCCTCCTCGGGCGCGAGAGGCAGGTGGTCCGGCGGCGTGTACTTCTTCGCGAGGCCTCTTCTCCCAGCGTTTGTCGGGAGGCTGGTTCGCGTCGCGTCGTGGTGCTGCCGGTGCAGGCTTTGCTCCCCCGATGAGGTCCTGAGCTCGCTCGTCGGCGGTGATGTAGAGTTTGGCTTCCCGGAACAGCTCCTCGGAAGTAGTCGGCGCTTTCTGTAGTATGGCTCGGACAAAAACCGAGTCGTTGGATCCTCTGTAGAAGTCCTCGATCACGGCCGCCTCCGTGACCTCGGGGATGCGATTTCTCATGGTCTGGATCCTTTTGAGGTACGACCGGAGAGTCTCATCCCCCCGGCGCTTGATGGATTTGAGGTCCCATGGTTGCGCTGGCTTGTCGGAGAGGGACTAGAAGTTGGCGGTGAAACGTCGACTGAAGTCTCCCCAGTCGTCGATGCAGTGTCGAGGTAGATGTCGTAGCCACTGTAGCGCATCTTGCCCAAGGACGATGGGCAAATACGCGGTCATAACGTCCTCAGATGCCCCGGCAGCTCGAGCAGCGGTGGTGTAGACGGCTAGCCAACCCCCTGGATCCTGCTTAGGTTCATATTTGTCGACATTGGATACCTTGAAGTTGGGAGGCCATTGGATGGCCCTAAGGCGCGGAGTAAGAGCGGACACTCCGCACGTGTCCTCCTGTCATCGGGGACGATGTCTGTCCTGGGGAGGGGAGTTGTGATTGTGGTTCCTCGACCGTCCCCGGGTGGTACCGCCAGTTGAGGTCGTTGCCGACTCAGTCCTGGTGGCCTGGCTCTGAGTCGGGATGCCATGATCCCGGTCGTACTCCTCCCGACGGCGAATCTCGTTCTCATGCCGCCGTTCGCGTGAAGCATTGATGGAGCTTCGCGCGTCTCGGCGACTGTTGATGGCGTGTCGTAGATCGTTCGGCGGGTGAGCGAGCGGTAGAAGATGGTTGGCTGCCTGGGTGAACAGGCGTCGGTATCCCTCGGTGTCGGGAGTCCGAGGAAGTCCATCAGCTATCCGAGCTAGTACCCCTCCGACTTCGCTTGGCGTGTTCATAGCTCGAGCGAAGTCGGGATTCAGGTTGCGCCCGAAGAGCGGATTCTCCCGGCGTTGTCTTGCGTCTTGCTCAGCTTGTTCCTGAGCCCGTCGGCGATCACGTCGTCGGGAGTTCCTTCGTTCTCTGAAGACGCGTTCTTCCGGAGTTTCTCCTATCTCCGAGACCTCGTATCGCGAGACAGGCTGCTCCGGATCCCGTTCTCCGGTCGCGTGATGTCGTCAAACGTTCCTGCGCCGGTTCCTCCGTCGGCGGGATTCTCGTTGAGGCGGTTCTTCTCCGGGCGCGGTCGGTTCGTCGTCGGAGACGGTGGGCGACTCCACTCTCCCGATGAAGAGGACGTCGGGGTAGAATGGAGCTGCTGTCGTGGCGACTTTCTTTCCGTTCTCCTTTGAGGCCGGAGGAACGGAAAGAACGATCTGGTTTTCCCCGGTTTCCTTCTTCCTTGCGATCCGTGTCCATTCTTTTGTCGGGGAAGTAGACAGCAGAGTCTTCCGGGTCAGCGAGCCCTTGGCCCCTGACTTTTCGGAGACGATCCTTTTCCGGAGAGCTGGAGGTGGCGCTTCTCCGACATTTTCGGAGTTTATTGGAGGAGACTTCTTTTCCGGCGGATCCGCAATGCGGTGTAGAATTCCCTCTTCGTCTGCTACAGATGAAATTGTCTCGAAGCAGAATACGGATCCGGGACGCATGGTGATCTTGCTGTAGAAGGTGACGGCCATTGAGCTAGCTTGGATCGTCGACACACCCCCTACCTGGTGCGCCAGCTGTCGGCGTTTTGGGTCCGACCGCACACCCGGGGTTGCCCCTCAAGGTGTTTTTTTGGAGTAGGACGCTGTCGACGACTGTAGCAAAATGGTTCGTGCCGATCGCACGAGGAACAGTGGATAGGGTTTTCAGGTTCGGGCCGCTTAGAGATGCGTAACACCCTACGTCCTGGTGAGTATGCTTTGGTGGATGTGGTTACAAAAGAGCTCTCTGAATTACAGAGAGTTGACGTGGGTGGCTAAGTAAAAGGTCGATCGATCTGAAGGGGTGCCCCCTAGGCCTTATATACTCGACCGTGGGGCAATACATGTGGATATGATAACAACAAGTAGCTAAAAGGTAGTGAACCTCTTGAGTTTATCCCTACGTAACCCTCGTCGACTTATCCTCGCATGGCTCCGTTGCATGGGGGCTTCAGCGCGAGAAAGTCGGGTCTCTGTTGCGATTTACTCGCTCGACATTGTGGGCCGTCCGGGTTTGCACCAATCTGGTCTCACGTCGCTCTGCTTTGTTGGTTGTTTCTCCCCAGGCCCACGAAAGAATGACCTTACGATTTATTGGGCCCTTGGGCCTTTCGTAAGGTCTTTTACTCCTTTAGTGGACCCGGGGGATATCTATCCCCCACAGTCATCCCATTTTTTGCTCCCGAGGTTGCGCACTTGGTTCACCAAGGTTTTGAGCTGGTTGTACATATCTTGTGGCTCCTCTCCTTGGCGAAGACAGAAGCGACCAAGCTCCCCCTCGATCGTTTCCCGCTTGGTGATCTTGGTCACCTCGTCTCCTTCGTGCGCGGTCTTTAGTACGTCCCAAATTTCCTTAGCACTTTTCAACCCTTGCACCTTATTATACTCCTCTCGACTTAGAGAGGTGAGGAGTATAGTTGTGGCTTGGGAGTTGAAGTGTTGGATTTGGGCCACTTCGTCCTCATCATAATCTTCATCCCCTACGGATGGTACCTGTACACCAAACTCAACAGCATCCCATATACTTTTGTGGAGTGAGGTTAGGTGATATCGCATCATATCACTCCACCTAGCATAATCTTCACCATCAAACGTTGGTGGTTTGCCTAATGGGACGAAAAGTAAAGGCGTATGTTTAGGAATGCGAGGATAGCGTAGGGGGATCTTACTAAACTTCTTGCGCTCATGGCGCTTAGAAGTAATGGACGGCGCGTCGGAGCCGGAGGTCGATGGTGATGAAGTATCAGTCTCGTAGTAGACCACCTTCCTCATCTTCTTCTTTTTGTCACCACTCCGATGCGACTTGTGGGAAGAGGATTTCTTCTCCTTCCCCTTCCCCTTATTGCGGGACTCTTCCGATGAAGCCTTCCCGTGGCTTGTAGTGGGCTTGTCACCGGTCTCCATCTCCCTCTTGGCATGATCTCCCGACATCACTTCGAGCGGTTAGGCTCTAATGAAGCACCGGGCTCTGATACCAATTGAAAGTCGCCTAGAGGGGGGTGAATAGGGCGAAACTGAAATTTACAAAGTTAATCACAACTACAAGCCGGGTTAGCGTTAGAAATATAATGTGAGTCCGAGAGAGGGCGTAAAAACAAATCGCAAGCGAATAAAGAAGTGAGACACAAGAATTTGTTTTACCGAGGTTCGGTTCTCTCAAACCTACTCCCCGTTGAGGTGGTCACAAAGACCGGGTCTCTTTCAACCCTTTCCCTCTCTCAAACGGTCACTCGGACCGAGTGAGCTTCTCTTCTCAATCAAACGGAACACGAAGTTCCCGCAAGGACCACCACACAATTGGTGTCTCTTGCCTTGATTACAATTGAGATGATCGCAAGAAAGAATGAGAAAAAGAGGCAATCCAAGCGCAAGAGCTCAAATGAACACAACAATCACTCTCTCTAATCACTAAAGCTTTGAGTGGAATTGGGAGAGGATTTGATCTCTTTGGTGTGTCTAGGATTGAATGCTAGAGCTCTTGTAAGGTGTAGAAGTGAAGAAACTTGGATGACTTGAATGTGGGGTGGTTGGGGGTATTTATAACCCCAACCACCAAACTAGCCGTTTGGTGAAGGCTTCTGTCGCATGGCGCACCGGACAGTCCGGTGCGCCACCGGACACTGTCCGGTGCGCCAGCCATGTCACCTGACCGTTGGGTTCCAACCGTTGGAGCTCTGTCTTGTGGGCCCGCCTGGCTGTCCGGTGGCACACCGGACAGGCCCTGTAGGCTATCCGGTGTGCCACCCGCGCGTGCTCTGCTCCTCTGCGCGCACTGGCGCACATTTAATGTGTTGCAGTCGACCGTTGCACGCGAAGTAGCCGTTGCTCCGCTGGCTCACCGGACAGTCCGGTGTTACACCGGACAGTCCTGTGAATTTTAGCAGAGCGGATTCCCGAAGCTGGCGAGTTCAGAGTCGCTCTCCCCTGGGGCACCGGACATTGTCCGGTGGTGCACCGGACAGTCCGGTGAATTATAGCGAAGCGCCTCTGAGATTTCCCGAAGGTGAAGAGTTCAGCTTGAAGTCCCCTGGTGCACCGGACACTGTCCGGTGGCACACCTGACAGTCCGGTGCGCCAGACCAGGGCAGCCTTCGGTTGTCCCTTGCTCTCTTTGTTTGAACCCATTCTTGGTCTTTTTATTGACTTTTTGTGAACCTTTGGCACCTGTAGAACTTATAGACTAGAGCAAACTAGTTAGTCCAATTATTTGTGTTGGGCAATTCAACCACCAAAATCAATTAGGAAATAGGTGTAAGCCTAATTCCCTTTCAGCCGGCCCCCAGGTTGTCGGGCCCTCCTGCTTTCGCATAGAGGTCCTTAACTGCAAGCCTGGCTGTTCAATTGAGATGTCAATATGCCTGATAGGATGGGAATTGATCAGGTGGGTTAGATATAATACAATCCAGAAACTGCAGGGTAAGACCTTGGAGCAGTAGGATAAAGCTATCATAGAAGCGCATCCGAGGGGGTAGATCCTCCCCGTATAACATGACATGCATGGGTGTAGGCCAACAGGCCGGGTTTATGAGGGCAGACCTCACCGGGCTGGCGTACACGTATGCGTTACTTAGCTAAAAAAGGGAGAAAGGTTCAACCCCTCGGACATGCTCCTATGGATAGAACTTACAGAGATGCTACAGGGGTTAGGAAGGGGTACTCCTTCAGTCGTGGAAGGATGGTCACCCTTGGGTCGGCGTGTTTCTGTCACCTTCAAGGGTCCTTCCCAGCTGGGGGAGTGTTTGAGGAGCCCTTCTTGGTTTGGTACTTGCCGTAGGACTAGGTCTCGACCCTAGGTTCCCATCTGCGTTTGACGGAGGAGCCCTCGTCCTTGGTTGTGGCCCCATCTGAGGACTAGACCCGTGGGGAGTCCAATAGGGTTTCTGGGGGAAGGCAGACTTCGGCCCCATAGACCGGGGGACACGGGGTCCCGCCGGTGGTCAGTCTAGTCATCGCTATCGGAGTGGGAGTCTCTAGTGAAGACGTCCTTTAGGTCCCCTTCGGGTGCTTGATACCCGAGGTCTCGCTCAGCCGCGGCCACCTCGCCGTCGTCGACCTTTTCCTTGCCAGGACGGCGATGAGGTGGGGAGCCGTCCTTGGAAGACTGCTCACACCGCTCGCTGACGCGTTTGCTGACGCGTTTCGCGAGATCAATGATCTCGCGACACTCCGCGGCGCTGTGGCGACCGTTGGGGTGTATAGGGCACGAGCCGCTGTTACCCCTCTGCGACCGTGGGCGCTTGTTGCGATCGCCCCGGCCCTCGGTCGCAGCTACGACGACCAGCGCGGTAGACTGCGGCCTCTCGTATCCGCGACCCTTCTTTTTCTTTTTGCTGTCCCAGGGGGCGGCACCCGAGCCACCCGTCTAGGTAGTCCCGGTTTGTGGGGCCGAGTGCCATGCACGACCCTCGGTGGCTCTGGCGCACTTGTGAGCCAGAGTGGAGCGTGGGGACAGTCTCCACATCATGTGTGGCCAGCTTCTCCAACATTTTCTTATCACGTACCCCCTGTCGAAAGGCCGTGATGATGGAGGCATCGGAAATACGAGGTATAGTACCTCGTACCTTGGTGAAGCGGGAGATAAACGTCCGGAGGGTCTCTCCGGGCTCCTGCCTCACTACGTGTAGGTGAGCCTCCATGCCGTGTTGCTGGTAAGTGCTGGCGAAGTTTGCAATGAACCACGCGCAGAGCTCTTCCCAGGTGTAGATTGACCCTGGGGCGAGGTTCATGAGCTAAGTCCGGGTGGACCCAGACAAGGCGAAATGAAAATAAGTTGCCATCACAGCGGTGTTTCCACCTGCTGCTGTGATGGCGGTGACGTATACCTGCAGGAATTCTAACGGATTTGATGTACCGTCGTATTTTTCCAGCAGGTGTGGCCTGAACTTGGGTGGCCATGATGCTGCACGGAGATGATCTGCAAGAGCGGCACATCCCACGCCGGCTAGGGGGACACCTGCCTGGAACCGGGCACCCACTGGGGTCCACGGTGTTTCCGCAGCGAAATCTTGGTCGAGGTTGCGACCCTCGATGTTTTGTTGGCGCTCACGCGCCCTTTCCAGGGAGACCCGGGCATCTTCCCCCGCACGCCTGCGGTTGAGTTCTGCCCGGAGTTCATCGGTCTATGCACCCCTTACGGAGGGCGAACGCACATACGCCGTCGCCTCACGTTGGCGTTGGGATGACCGAGGCCTGGACCTGGTCGAAGTAGAATGTGCCATGCCGAGTAGTCGGCCGACGTCGTCACACCACTGCTTCATGGCCCTCGGTGAGGCCGTGGAGCTAGGGGGGTGGCGTAGCAACTCCCTGGCTGCAGACAATGCCGTAGGCGCTACCCTTGATGGAGTCCAGGATGCTTGTGCAGGCGTGTGCTGCTGCACGGCGTGTACAACAGCAGTCCTAGAGTCAGGGCGGTCAGGTACTCGCGGCGCAGAGGATGCAACTTCTTGCTCCATCGTGAAATCCTCCGAAGTTTTAGTGCGGTGCTCGATGATTCGCACCATCATGCTGAATAAGAACACAGGTAAAAACCTAAATCCTAGCCCCCTACCTGGCGCGCCAAATGTCGGAGAGGAAATCTCCGGCCGGGTTGCGGAGTGCACCCGCCCTAAATCCTAAGATGAGGAGGGGCCTAAGCGTTTTGCCTGTTATGCGAGATGGAAGGATGAACACAAGAACACGCGAGGGTTTAGAGTGGTTCGGGCCGCCGGAGCGTAACACCCTACTCCACTGTGTGTTAGATTGTTGTGGAAGCTTGAGAGTCTGAGTGAACTTGTGTTGTAACGTTGCATGCCTCCCCTTTTATAGCTGAAGGGGGGCATGCACAAAGGTACTGAGCCCCGACATGTGGGCCCAGGGACAAAATGTATATAGCACTTGGAGCTACTAATGTTCGCTGCTGGGGCAATCTTCCCGTGCCCTGACACCCGAGATCTGCGTATCCTCGGCGTGCCGGGGAAGCTTCTTGTACAAGGGACGATATCCACAGTGCGCTGCATAGCACGGGCGCACTGTTTGGTAACAGACCTGACAGGCGCGCCGCCTGCAAGGCTACCCTGACGTCGTCTGCCAGCGGAGTGGACAGGACGCATTAAATGCAGAGAGGGCACCTCGTCTGTCAATGTGGTGGTAGGCGGCGCATCCTCTCCGTATTAAATGCAGAGACTGCGCGGCTTTAGGGGCCTTATGTCAGGCTCCGCCCGTTGGCTTATGTCACGGGCCACAAGCCATGCGGCAGCAGCGGGCCTCCGCCTGAGCGGGGAGTGTAGGGCAAGGCCTGGACACGTGCCAGTGCTGGACCCTTACTCATGCCGGGGTTCCCCCCATCCTGGGTCCTTGTTGTGGTCCGGACCCTACTCGGAGGAACCTGGGGCCCAACGGAGGGACCCGGCATACCTTCCTGGGAGTCCCGGACCGTAATCGAAGGCTCGGGCTATGCGTATAGGGGTCCGGTGTTTCTCCGCGGGGATCCGGACCCGATAATGCACCCTGGGGTGTATTATCTTTCCTTACCACGTGGTACCCCTGAACCTGCCCATGTGGCGGGGTTGGGGCGCCGTTCTCCGTGCGGCGTCTTTATACTGTAGTAGTGGGTACCCCCTGACTTAGGGTATCGACAGCTGTCGTAGTAGATGATCTTCTTGATGTGTCTCTTCTTCTTCCCGTCCCTCTTCTTGTGACTCGAGCCAGAGTCGGTAGGCTTGTCGTCTCTTGGCTCGTTGAAGAGGGACTCCTTCTCCTTATCGTTAATCACCATCCCTTTACCCTTAGGATCCATCTCTTCGGGCGGTTAGTCCCTTAAATGAAGAGTACGGCTCTGATACCAATTGAGAGCACCTAGAGAGGGGTGAATAGGTGATCCTGTAAAATCAAACACTAAATAGCCACAAACTTGATTATTAAGTTGTTAGTGAAATCAAGTGGCTATGGAACACGCTCGTGCAAACAAAGCAATCACAAGAAGGAACACACGAGACACGCGATTTTTATCACGTGGTTCGGCCAAGTAACACTTGCCTACTTCCACGCTGTGGCGTCCCAATGGACGAGGGTTGCACTCAACCCCTTTCAAGTGATCCAATGATCAACTTGAATACCATGGTGTTTTTATCTTAGAGTACTCTTACCGTTTGCGAGGAATCTCCACAAGTTGGAGCCTCTTGCCCTTACAAAGTTATGATCACAAAGAAAGCACAAGAGTAAGGATGGGAGAGCAACACACGCAAGACTCAAATCCGCAGCACAACCACGCACACAAGTCAAGACTTAAGCTCGAAACACGGCACACGGAGTTCGCAACTCAAACGGAGCTCAAATCACTAACACAACGAATCAAATGCGTGGAGACGGAGTCTGGGAGTCTTAGAATGTTTCTTGAAAGCTTGGTGTTCTGCTCCATGCGCCTAGGGGTCCCTTTTATAGCCTCAAGGCAGCTAGGAGCCGTTGGAGATCAATTTGGAAGGCCATTCTTGCCTTCTGTCGAGTGGTGCACCGGGCACCACCAGATAGCCACTGTTCATGTCCGGTGCGCGATCTCCTTCCATATCGGGCGCATTCGACCGTTGCTCCTCGTGGCCGATTGGCACACCGGACACTGTCCGGTGCACCCAGCCGACCATTAGAGCTGGCCACATGTCGCGTGTTGATCGCGTGGATGACTATTGGCCACTGGCGCCGTTGGCTCACCGGACAGTCCGATGCACCACCGGACAGTCCGGTGAATTATAGCCATGTCGCCTTTTCCTTTTCCCGAGAGCGACGAGTTCATCGCTGATGACTCATTGGACAGTCTAGTGCACCACCGGACGGTCCAGTGATTTATAGCCCGTCACTCCCGAGAGCAGCTGGTTCACCGATGGCTAGCCTGGGGCACCACACACTGTCCGGTGCGCCAGGCCCGAGCTGTTGTTGATTGTACACAGCCAACCTTTTTCCAATTCGAATCTTCTTGACTTGGCACTGTTTCTAGCACTTAGATAAACATGTTAGTACTCACAAAACAATTCACTAAGTCTAGAAACATATCTTGTCTTTGATTTGTACTTCTTGCTCGTTTAGCACATAAGAGTTCAAAGCATTTGTGTTGTGCATGAAATCACCAAAACAATTATAGAAAATGGTCCAAGGGCACATTTCTCTTTCAGCAGGTTGATTAAGTTCTTAATAAGATCCGAGTGGTTTATTTAAGTAAGGATGTTGACATATAGAACGCCCTAGAAAGAACACACCTATATGAGTTCAGCTGCTAGTCATAGTCTATGAGATATGGATGAACTCTAGATATTTATAAAGGTCTTAAAGTGTGACTTATATGCTTTAAACCGAGCGAACGCTTGTAGCAGCTTAGTGTCAGAAAAGATTTTTGGTGAAACTGAAAGGGAAATGTGCCCTTGGGCCATTTCTAGTATAGTTTTGGTGATTAAGTGTCCAACACGTATTGAGTAAGTAATCTTGTGCCAAATGATGGATGAAGTGCAAATCAACAAGAAGGTATGATTTTAGACTTAGTATATCGGTTTTTGTGTACTAATATATTTGTCTAAGTGCTAGAATCAGAGAAAAGAGAGAAGGAAAAAGACTTGGCTGGAACAGCCAAGACTCAGCGCAGTCTGGCACACCGGACTGTCCGGTGGTGCACCGAACAGTGTCCGGTGCGCCAGGCCAGCCTCTGGTGAACAGGCCACTCTCGGGAACTGACGGCGGTGTACGGCTATAATTCACCGGACTGTCCGGTGGTGCACCGGACTGTCCGGTGGTGCACTGGACTGTCCAGTGAGCCGTCTGTGGCGAAGTCGTCGCTCTCGGGAATCGTTCAACGGCGTACGGCTATAAATCACCGGACGGTCCGGTGAGGCACCGGACTGTCCGGTGAGCCAACGGTCGACTGCGCCAACGGTCGGCCGCGCAATCCGCGCATGACGCGTGGGCGCGCCAACGGTCGGCAGGGGGCACCGGACAGTGTCCGGTGCGCTAACGGCTCCATTTCTGCAACGGTCAACTGTGCTATTTTTGGAAGGAGATCTGCACCGGATAATGAACAGTGCCTGTCCGGTGGTGCACCGGACTGTCCGGTGCGTCACCCGACAGAAGGCAAGAATTGCCTTCCTAGGTTGCTTCCAAGGCAAGAATTTTATGGGCTTGGCTCATTTGAAATATTTAATAATTCTAGAAAGAATTATAAACGAGTTTTATCTTATCTTTAGTACCATATGAGTGAGTGATGGGATGGTTATACAATTTATATGGTTGCTTATGTCTCTCTACCTTAAGTGGTTGAGAAAAGGGCCAAGTGGTTGAGAAAAGGGCCAAGGCATGCCACATGCACGCTCACACGTTGCTATTGAGTCATGGCGAGACAAGACGTGGCGGGCGAGGTGTGGCGTGACGTGGCATGGTCACAGTCGTGATAAGGTGTAGGAGTTACATGTTTGATGTTTGAGAAGTTATCTGACTTGTGACCTTCTGCATCCTCTCACCTCTCTCGACCGCTGATCTCCCACGACTGCTCAGGTCTAGACCCGACTATATAAACCCTACCGTATCATCTTCTCTCAATCGGCTTCTTTTACTATTCTATTGATAGTCAAGCACTTCATCCACTACTTGCGTGCGCGAGTTCTAGAAGAGTAGTCCTCTAAAACAATTGTCGTTACTTTCACTGGTGATATGTTGTTGTTGATCGTCACAGCTACATAACTACACTGCATTGACCGAGATGACTATCAATTTGCAATGTCTGCCTGTAGATATGATTTTCCTTACTTTCCTGGTTTGCTAATTTGTCCATGGTCATCATGCTAAGTTCACACATGGTTCTTAATACTTGTCACTATAATTTGCATATTGACTTACTGACTCAAATGTAACTGAAAATGACTAATTTACTGACATAACTGACCGTGGACTTTTAGCATTTCAGTTTTATATATAGCTAGTTTTGGTTTTCAGCATCTCTCGTGACATTGGATTATTGTTGGTCGGAGTGGTAATTTTTAGGGCCTATTTGTATTTTTTTTACTCTAAACTTTAGAGCTAAACCTTTAAATAAATAGCATTAAGTTAATTTTAAATTTTAGTTATCTTATATTAAAGTGTTAGAGTTCAAAAATCGTTAAAACATTCTAAAGCTTTTAAACATCTAAAGCTTAGAGCAGTCGTCAGAACTAGCGACCTCCTTTTGAAGGCGACGGCCCGTTTCCGAACCTCCACGAGATGCATCCGGGGCTTGAAGTGGTAATATATTTCTCGATTATAATTCCGCATTTATTGATAACATTGACCGCATCATCCCTTCGTGATCTGGACTCCGGGTCGGTCTGTGCCTCCCATTTGCCAGTAGCCCAGTAGTGACAGTGAGTGATTCTAGAAAGTAAGAAAGACGTCGATGTGCACGACCAAGTGATGCCGACAAACCACGGTGTTGACGCCTTTTCGGAGCGCCAAACACTCAATAAGAACCGTGGCGGTGCCCTCTGCACAGGGGCGAACGGTCCACGCGCAGGGGCCGGACGGTCCGCGGCCTGGTGCGAGGCGCGGTGGTGCTCTCTGCGCAGGGGCAGACTGTCCGCGGCCTGGGGCCGGACGGTCCGCGACCTGGTGCGCGGCTAGGGCTCCTGCCTGACGGCCGGACGGTCCGCGCCCTGGGGCCGGACGGTCCGCGCGTACGCAGGGACGGCGGAAGATCGCCGACGGCGCCTGGATCTCGCTCCCGGGAGGGACCCCGTCGGGGAGTAGAGATCCTAGGTGGTGTCTAGGCTCGGGCCGGCCGACCTAGACTCCTCTAATCGACGTAGAGTTGAGGAGAGGCGGAGAATTTGGGGATTGGAAGACTAAACCTAAACTAGACTAGAACTACTCCTAAGATAAAATGTGAAATAGAAGTTGTATTGATTCGATTGATGATTACAAATCGGCCGTAGACCTCTCTATTTATAGAGGAGGGGGGCTGGACCCTTTACCGTCGAAACTCCGAGCAAATCCTGGGATTTTCGCCAACAAACGTAGCGAAAAACTCGGAACCCTAATCTGTTCTGCGCGTGCGCGGACCGTCCGGCCCACAGGCGCGGACCGTCCGGACCGCGGACCGTCCGGCCTCAAGGCCGGACTGTCCGCACCTCAATTTGGTGCTCAACATATGCCCCCTGCCTTTTGGTGTAGCTGAGCAAACCAAAAGCAAATAACTCGATGAGATTACATCGGTTCTCCTAGGCATCTTGCCACATACTAGGATGGTACTGCTTAAGGAAACGCCCATTCAAGGCTTTGGATAGATCTTTGCCTTGTAATGTTTGCAATAAATAGGCGTTACCAGACATCACTTGTTTTACTTTATAAGGACCCTCCCAGCTTGGCAACCACTTCCCGAACTTCCGGTCCTTATTCCTTAGAGGCAGAATGGTCTTCCACACCAGGTCCCCTACTTGAAATGATTTTGTTTTGACTTTCTTGTTGTAGGCCCTGGCTACCATGATCTTGTCCTTTTCTATTGCTCCCAAAGCTATCATCCTCTTGTCGGTCACCTCATCAATATTATCCATCATTGAATTATAATAATCAGTAACAGTTAGATCATTTTGTCTGGCGAACCTGACAGCATTCAGACTTATTTTCACAGGCAACACTGCTTCCTGCCCATAGACAAGCTCAAAAGGAGATACTTTAGTAGCACGATGCCTAGATATTCTATGAGCCCATAAAGCTTCGGACAAAATCTTATGCCAATGCTTAGGATTATCAGATATCTTCTTTTTTATCAAGTTGATCAATGTCCTATTACTAGACTCGGCCTGCCCATTGGCCTGAGCGTAGTATGGAGATGAATTGAGCAACTTAATTCTATATAATTCAGCAAATTCACGTACCTCCTTTGACATAAAAGAAGTCCCTTGATCTGTAGTCAAGGTCTGGGGAATGCCGAATCTATGAATAATATGCTCAGTTATGAACTCAATTACCTCCTTGTGTGTCATGTTCTTCAGAGCAACGACTTCAGTCCATTTGGTAAAGTAATCAGTGGCAACTAACACGAACCGATGCCCCTTTGATGATGAAGGATGAATTTCTCCAATAAAGTCTAATCCCCACCCTCTGAACGGCCAAGGCTTGATGATAGGATGTAATTCGGCTGCAGGGACCAACTGTAGGTCGCCGAATTTTTGGCACACTTGGCAACCCTTGTAGTACTTAAAACAATTAGCTATCATATTAGGCCAATAAAAACCAGACCTTCGCAACAACCACTTCATCTTTGGAGCTGATTGATGGGTACCACAAATTCCTTCATGTACTTCGGCCATAGCTAATATAGCATCATCTGGGCCCAAGCACTTAAGTAGGACGTCATTGACTGTTCGGCGGTAAAGTTCATCACTCATCAAAACATACTTGAAAGCTGTTCGCCGAATGTTCTTATCTGTCCTGATATTGGGATTTCGTAAATAATTAAGTATAGGTGTCCTCCAATCACTTGCATCGGCTTCATTGTCAGCCGAATTAATGAAAAAAACATTTCTGGTAACCCCGGACGGTCCGGCGTCATCACGCGGACGGTCCGCGACCTGGGAATTTGGCTTTGCACTGGTTATCAGATTTTCAGTTTTGTGAAACTTCCCTCTCTTTAATCGATAACCTGATGCATCTTGTGCCAAATCATTAGCTCTATGATTCTCAACTCTAGAGATATGCCGAATACTGAATTCGTCAAAAGAATGAATTATGCTCCAACATTTCTCAAGATAACTATTTAGAGTACCATCAAGACATTGATATTCTTCTAACACTTGTTGGACAACCAGCTGAGAATCACCAAATACCTTCACATGTTTTACTCCCATACCATTTAAAAGTTCTAAGTCGAATAGGAGAGCCTCATATTCAGCTTGATTATTAGTGCAATAAGTTTTCAATCGGCTAGAGAAGTCAAAGGAGACATTTCTTGGTGAAACAAGCACAATGCCAATTCCTTGCCCTTCATTGCAAACCGATCCATCAAAATATAAAGTCCAAGGAGTAATAGTGAGGTATGACATGTCTAGTTCATGAATATCATTAACCCGATGTTCTACAATAAAATCCGCTACGACTTGGCCTTTCATAGATTTCAATGGTTCATAGGCCAAGTCATATTCTATGAGTGCATAAGCCCACTTACCAATTCTACCACTCATAATTGGGTTATGCAACATGTATTTGATTACATCGGCTTGACCAGAAACAGTGCAATGACTAGACAGTAAATAACATCTACATTTGGTGCATGCATAAAACAAGCATAAGCATAATTTTTTAATAAAAGTGTACCTTGTTTCAGCATCCGCCAACCTTCGACTTAGGTATGTCACCACATGCTCCTTCCCCTCAGTGTCTTGTGTCAGAACAGCCCCAATAACCTTGTCTTCAGCTGCAATGTATAATCTGAATGGTGCTCCTACTTGCGGTGCTTTTATCACGGGAGCCGAAGACAAGTATTTTTTAATGAGATCAAATGCTTCCTGCTGCTCTGCCCCCAAGTGAATTCAGCATCATTCTTAAGCCGAAGGATAGGGGTGAAGGCATCAATCTTCCCGGCTAGGTTAGAAATAAACCTTCGTAAATAATTCACCTTGCCGAGAAACCTCTGCACTTCGACCTTACAAGTCGGAGGCCCCACATTCCGAATAGACTTGATTCGGTCAGGGTCTATTTCTATACCATGTTCATGGATGACAAATCCTAAAAACTTACCAGCCGACACCCCAAAACCACATTTACGTGGGTTCATTTTTAAACCATACCGACGTATTTTATCAAAGGCTTTGCGCAAATCGGCTATATGAGAACTAAACTTAGCCGATTTGACTACAATATCATCAATGTAGACTTCCACAGTGTTTCCTAACAACTCATGGAAAATCAGATTCATAGCCCTCTGATAAGTAGCACCAGCATTTTTAAGACCGAATGTCATGACAACCCATTCAAATAAACCAATGAAGCCTGGACATATAAAGGTCGTTTTTGACGCATCTTCTTCGGCCATGAAAATCTGATTATATCCGGCATTACCATCAAGGAAGCTAATAATTCTATTTCCTGATGCATTATTGATTAATGTGTCGGCTATGGGCATGGGATATTCATCTTTAGGAGTTGCTTTATTTAAATTACGAAAATCAATGCATACTCTAAGTTTACCTGACTCCTTCTTCTCCACCGGCACAATATTGGAGACCCACTCTGCGTATCTGCAAGGTCTAATAAAATTAGCTTCTAGCAGCCGGTGGATTTCGTCCTTGATCCGTGGGAGAAGATCTGGACGAAACGTTCTAGCTTTCTGCTTGAAAGGCCTGAAACCAGACTTAATGGGCAGCCGATGTTCGACAATCTTTCGGCTTAGTCCAGGCATTTCAGTGTAATTCCAAGCAAAACAATCTGAATATTCCTTCAATAGACCGATCATCTCATTTCTAGAATCGGTCTCCAGGGTCTTGTTTACAAAAGTCGGCCTTGGAGTTTTACCATTTCCTATGTCAATCTCCTCCAAAGGATCAGCCGATGTAAACCCCTGTCCTAGTTTATCAAGATCTCTGAATTCCTCTATCATGTCCCCCACAAAGGAATCAGATGATCTTTGTGTGATGGCGGACTTTCCGGTCTCGGGGACCGGGTCATCCGTAATACTATCTTTTCGCTGCGGTAGATGTTCGGTCTTAAAGTCCGAACTGTTCTGTGATAGATCAGACCATCCGGCTTTGAGGGCCGAATTGTCCGTGATCAAAGACTCATGAACTTTGTGTGTATTCATCGTTTAAACTTTATTTAGGATTCAGCCGATTCTCCATCGGCTCTAGCATTACAGGAATGAAACCTTTCTTATCTATACTTATGAACTGATAATCAGAAAAATCTACCCCTGTGAGACATGTAGCAGTCTCATAAGTCCAGAGTACAGGGGCATCAGCCACAGCGATGCAAGCCGATACATCAGCATGTACTTGTTCTACTTCATCGCCTACCCATTGTATTAGCATTTGATGTAATGTAGAAGGTATACATTGATTGGCATGAATCCAATCTCTGCCTAGAATTAAACTGTAATTCCCTTCTACATCAGCGACGAAGAATGCAGCAGCAAGGGTCTTAGTCCCGATGGTTAATTCAACGGACGTGACTCCCCTGGCTTTAATCGAACTATCCCCAACACCGCTGAGGGTCATGTTGGTTTTGACAAGTTCGTCATCTTGTTTACCTAATTTTCTGTATAATGAATAAGGCATTAGATTTACAGCCGCCCCTCCATCCACCAACATCTTAGCAATCGGTATTCCATCAATGTGACCGCGCACGAAGAGCGGCTTTAAATGATTTACCGATTCCTTTGGTTTAGTTAAGGCGGCTTCTTTAGGACCAAAATCAAACTGGGCAGCAACGGGTTCATCGTCGCTAATGATAGTGCAATCGGAAGAAAATGTAATAATATTTACATCCATACCTGGGCGTTCTGGAGAAGCCTCGTAGTCGACCAGGTCTTCTCCTAGCAGGTCGTCCTCTTCCATGGATGTTGTCGTATTGTTGGAAGCTTCCTGATGAACGGCGGACGGTCCGCACGCGGGGGCCGGACGGTCCGCGCCTGGTGCAGGTTGTCCAGAGCCTTCCTGGTGAACGGCGGACGGTCCGCACGCGGGGCCGGACGGTCTGCGCCTGGTGCAGGTTGACTTTCTATTTCTGTGGCCATTTGTTTTTCCTCAACGGCCTTCGGTCTCCATTTCTTTTGTGGTGGCGGGTATAGTGGATGTGTGTCATTAAATGTCTTTTCCGCCTCCTTCTCCTGGCTCTCCTTTGCTCTTAGGCGCTATAATTTTCTCTTTTGGGATCGTGTCAATCCCGCTGGGCACCATCGAGGCATGGAGTATTTTGGATCGGCTGTTTTGATGGTAGCCGTATCCTTTTCGGTTGTGTTGGCCGATTCGCCGAAAATCATCGGCCCTTTATTGTCTCCCTGTATGACAACATCCGCAGTGCCTATTTTGATGATGTCCTTTTTGTTGTTCTTTGAATTGCCACAGGCATATGCCCCCCTGCCGGATTGGTCGGCCTAGGAGGCCGAGTAGTCCGGCAACCTTGTTGGGCCTGTGCCTGGTGACCGGATTCAGCGGTGCTCAATCGGTCTTGCACTGGCGGTGCCAACCTATCAAAAACGGATGTTTGGGGTGCCCCCCAGGCGGGGTTCTGTGGCATCCCAAATGGATATGGTGGCATGCCCCACATTTGATTTGGGACATATGGTGGAGGTAAGTATGTGTATGGATATGGCATGGATGGATAAGGAGGTGGAGGGGTCCATGTCGGCATGTTGGGTCTCAATTGTACGATAGGACCTTTCATTTCTTCCGATTGGTGAGGTGGTCCAATCGGCCTGACCTGACGTTGCTCATGAATGGGTGAGCGGGGTCGCTTCGGTGGCCGATCACTGGGGTCGGCCTTCTTTTTCACATATTTAGACAACAATTGATCGAAAGTCGGGCCAGGCTTGATCAGCCGACCAGCTGCTTTAAATGTATTTGTTTTCCACATACCTATCTCTGGTCGTCGTGGTTTGAAAGTACGTGGTCGCTGCGAGTCCTGAGCATGGCCGGACCGTCCGCCAGAGCTCTCCGGACCGTCCGCCAGAGCTCTCCGGACCGTCCGGTGGGGTCCCGGACCGTCCGCGCCTACGTGCCGGACCGTCCGGGATACGCAGCACGGGTTCCTGTATCTGTCTCCCTGTCTGCGCTTGCCCCCCAGTACTGGAGGTTGTGATGGTCACCTTTAGGGTCTCCCCTCCATCGGGAGTCTTCTCAGCTACCACTTTCCTGCAAGAAACTTTATGATCCTCATCGGCCTTTTTAGAATTGCTGATGATTGCCTCTTTGCCTTTGCCTTTATCGGCCGTGTTTGGCCGAACCAGGACTTTCTTGCCCTCAAAGTCGATCATGTTCATTGGAAAGGGCTCCGTGTCCACCTGCATTTCCTGAAATTTCAATCGTCCTTCGTTAATGGCCGATTGAATCTGTCGACGGAATACATTACAATCATTAGTGGCATGAGAAAATGAGTTATGCCACTTGCAATATGCACGACGTTTTAGCTCGTCGGCGGGTGGAACAGTGTGATTTATTTTAATGTTGCCATTTTTGAGTAATTCATCAAATATTCTATCACACTTACCAACATTAAATGTAAACTTAACCTCCTCCTGCCGTTTCTTTTGAACCGGCTGTAAGGAGGCACAAGCCGAAGATTTGGCCTGCTTTGGCCAAACCATTTCAGCAGCATACACTTCTGCTGATTCGTCTTCTGAGCTACTTTGGTCGCATTCTACTACACGTATGTTGTGACGAATTGCTTTAGTAGTTTCTTTGCTTCGGCTTTCACAAGCCGAAGCTCTCTGGTGTAATTGTGCTAGTGTAAAGAATTGGATGCCTTCTAATCTTTCTTTTAAATAATATCACAGACCATTAAAAGCTAATCCTACTAGCTGTTTCTCTGCTAAATGAATTTGAAAGCATCAGTTTCTTGTATCTCGGAATCTCCGGATGTAATCATTAACCGATTCATCTTTTGTCTGTCGCAACGACGCTAAATCTACCAAATCCAATTCATAGTCACCGGAGAAAAAATGATCATGAAATTTTTGTTCTAAATCCCCCCATGATGAAATGGAATTAGGAGGTAAAGTGGCGTACCATGCAAACGCAGTTCCTGTTAAAGATAATGAAAACAAACGTACGCGAAATGCCTCTGTGTCGGCCAACTCTCCTAATTGTGCTAAAAATTGGCCTATGTGTTCACGTGTGTTCTTTCCTTGATCACCCGAAAATTTTGTGAATTCGGGTATCCTGGTTCCCTGCGGGTATGGGTGGTGATCAAATCGGCTGTCATAAGGTTTCCGATATGATTGCCCCCCAGGGACCATGCTTACTCCGAGCTTATCTCGGAACGCCCCGGCTATTTCTTCCCTTACTATATCAATGGCAGCCGGTGCGAGACCACCGGCTCTCTGGTCAAACATAAGTGGGGTTGGCTGGATATTAGCATGTTGTCTTTCCCCCCATTGGTTTGAGTTACGTGGTGCATTTCCATTTGCTCTATATGGCTCATACGTTTGATCGTTTCTTTCCGGCCTTCCAGGTGGGGCCGGAAAGCTTTCCTGGGCTTTGGATCCTGAATTAGTGGGCTGGTGCATTGCATAGTGTGATGGGAAGTGTTGCTGGGACGGGCGAGGATTCATGTAATAATCCTCCTCAAAAGACTTATGCGCGGACTGTCCGGATACGTACCCGGACCGTCCGTGGTCATATGCGGACCGTCCGTCATTGTATGCGGACCGTCCGGCTGGGTAGTTTGGGTTCTGTGTCATATGTGGTGGCTCGGGCGCATATCTAGGTAACTCATTAAAAATAGGCCCGACTGTTGTTGGCCCGGACGGTCCGCGCTCACGTGCGGACGGTCCGGGCATGTGCAGATCGGCTGGTTTGCTACCGATTTGCGGTTGCTTAGGGTATGTGTCCATCGGCATCCCATAAAGGGGTTGTGACTGGTCGTGACAACCTGTAGCCGATGTGTTACGCGCGTTATCTCCTAACTCAACCTCGTGCGAAGGAAAATTTGCGGTACTAGATTTATCGAATGCACGTATTAGTCTCTTAAGATCGCTTTGCATACCCCCTATGATGTTCTGCATTTGTTCACGCTGATCTTCTACATAATTTCTAAGAGATTGCAGATCGTTGGTATTACTTACATTGGGGATATCTGGCGTGGGTTGGAGCGAAGCCGGATCCGTCGCCCGATGTCGGACGACCTTGTTGTTCCTGTCCACTTTGAAGTTGGCCAAGAACTTTGCTTTCGCCTCCTGGATCATCCGCTCCTTGTGCTCCTCAAACTGGAGCTGCTCGTCAGCCGGCAAGGTTTCCCAAGTCGGCTCTATGATGTTGCTTAGAGAAATATCAGAGCTATCCTTTGAACCGGCCATTGAGGGCCGATCTGATGAGCTTAGATGTGTTCTCCCCAGCGGAGTCGCCAAAAAGTATGTTGACGCCTTTTTGGAGCGCCAAACACTCAACAAGAACCGTGGCGGTGCCCTCTGCACAGGGGCGGACGGTCCGCGCGCAGGGGCCGGACGGTCCGCGGCCTGGTGCGAGGCGCGGTGGTGCTCTCTGCGCAGGGGCGGACTGTCCGCGGCCTGGGGCCGGACGGTCCACGACCTGGTGCGCGGCTAGGGCTCCTGCCTGACGGCCGGACGGTCCGCGCCCTGGGGCCGGACGGTCCGCGCGTACGCAGGGACGGCGGAAGATCGCCGACGGCGCCTGGATCTCGCTCCCGGGAGGGACCCCGTCGGGGAGTAGAGATCCTAGGTGGTGTCTAGGCTCGGGCCGCCCGACCTAGACTCCTCTAATCGACGTAGAGTCGAGGAGAGGCGGAGAATTTGGGGATTGGAAGACTAAACCTAAACTAGACTAGAACTACTCCTAAGATAAAATGCGAAATAGAAGTTGTATTGATTCGATTGATGATTACAAATCGGCCGTAGACCTCTCTATTTATAGAGGAGGGGGGCTGGACCCTTTACCGTCGAAACTCCGAGCAAATCCCGGGATTTTCGCCAACAAACGTAGCGAAAAACTCGGAACCCTAATCTGTTCTGCGCGTGCGCGGACCGTCCGGCCTACAGGCGCGGACCGTCCGGACCGCGGACCGTCCGGCCTCAGGGCCGGACTGTCCGCACCTCAATTTGGTGCTCAACACACGGTCAACCCGTATTGTATGACTCCCAACCAGAAACTCCCTCAAGTATTAGCCTAGTCGACTGTAGTGTCTGTTTAGCTTTTTTTATGGTTTTTCTGATAATCAAGCTACGAAGATGGAGAATTTAAGTATCGTGAAGATTACATATAAAAATTTAAGGTGTTCATATAGATTAGGGTTTAGAAAGTGACGGATTTCTATTGTCACGATGACTCAACCAATTTTACGTTCACGTTTATATTTACACGATTTTCACCAAAGCGATTCTTAAACGGTGTATTTGGTAGTCTGCAGTAGCTCCTAGAAGCTGGATTTAAGCTAAAACAAACACCTACGTAGTATTGACGAGGGTTAAATATAGAACAAATTTTTAGAGCTTTTCTTTAAGAATTTTTAGAGCTAATAAAGAAGGCTAAATATACTTTTTAGAGCTTTTCTTTTAAGAATTTTTAGAGCTAATTTTGGCGAGTACGCCTCCGTAACATGAATGGGATAATAGATACGCTTAATGATGTTGTTAGCCTACCCAAAGATAACATACAATTTTTTTTAAGAATGGAGCTCTTGATTAATCCTTATGAGAGCGAATTTCATGATATGGTTAAAAAAATTCCTTATTTTTCTCACACCAAAGCATAGATCTAAGATTTGATTCTAGTCGCAGTGGTTCTTAAATGGCCTATGATACCGCTGTATATGGGTGAGACAAAAGTTCAACCGTATTTTCGATATGTATGAAAAGATCCTCTTTTTAATATACCCCCATGTAGGTCGAGTTTAATATATTTGAATACTTTTCTATATGCAGTGATGAGGGGCAAACATAATTCCTGTCTCCAACGGTCACAACTCTGCAGTGTCTTTGGAAAGGGCAAACAAGTGCCTAGTATCCGCACCGAGCAAGCCAAAATCCGCGTAGCACATGTACAATCTGATTTAATACTCTAAAATTTGAGAGGTCTTTAAGAGGTTAAATAAAAATATATATAAGACGGTCTTTTTTTTACAAGAACTCGTCTCTACATTACTCTATACATATTATCTCTTAATTACATTTATAATATAATAATTGATTTTAAATATGTCTCATTATATTATACAGTCTTTTAGTTGTTTTGATATAGAAGCTTAGAGTTATACGTGCAAATGGTAGACTAAACTCAAACTAAAAATGGTAGACGAAACTCAAAACAACTCTAACAAAGACCCTACTAGTTGTTGAAATAATGTGAATAGATCTTGCTGAGAGGACAAACAAAAGGCTAAACATGTCTTGGTATCTAACAACTTCAAATAACCAAACGATGTTTCCCAAAAAAAAATCACATCAATTAGTTTGATTGAGTAGTTAAGGCCCTATTTAGGACAGCTCGAGCTAAAAAAATGGTAGAATTAATGAAGCAGGTTATTAGGTGCTCCAGAAAATTATGGAGCTGAAGTTTTAAACCTTTAGAAAATATTTAGATAAATCATTTTATTTATTATTTAAATTAAAAAATATTTTTAAAACTAATTAAATTGATATTATAACCTAACCTCCCAAACACCCCCTAACTGTCCGGCCAATTATAAACCATTTTTGGCATCAAAGACAGGGAACGAACGAGAGACGGTGAAAATCTGTCGATAGTATTCATCCTCGCTTATTTCTATTTTGTTTATTAATGAGTTTTAACTTGGACGAAATGGCGAAAGTCTTTCTCAGGGGACGTATGCTCACCACGCCAGCTTCTAACACTAGCTAATTAGCTACTGCCCACTGCTGGCAGTTCCGCCAAGTGATGATACTGCAAGGCCTTTTCCTTGACTGAACGTCCCAATTAAGGCAGCAACTAGCTGGTCAAATCATGCTTTACCGCTTGAGATGTGCAATTGTACAAGCACACACGATGCAACAAATGGTACCAACAGGACTGGAGCCAAACTTCCAAAACGGACTTGTTTCCCGGGGCAAAGAAACAATGCGACGAGTACTTGGGAGATGGTGCTAGTCCAAACAAGCCCTCTAAAAGAACTTGCCATAACGCACACCTTAAGGTACAAGTGCTGATTACTAGGTAGCTTAAGATAATAAGATACTTAAAGCCCAAAAGTACATTACAAATTTGTCAAACATCCCTGTTTCAAGAATCATAAGGTCACCTTCAGCAATCTTTCATCCTGGATGTGGTTCAGGCCCTGCAAAAGTTATGGTCAAGAAGAGCGTGAGGTGGGTGGAAAATTGCAGAACAGAGGTTTTATTAACTTCTAACATCCATGAGTGTCACTAACATGAAAGTTGCACTCGGTAGTCCTTCCTGCATATTCTACAAGGATATGCCATGTGGATCAGATCATCATATCCGTCGCCGAGACGTCAACCACCCTGCCAACAACAGGCCTTTGCTCGTGAACCTGCAAAACTTTCACCAGTCAATGAGCAATCACACAAACAAAATGTCAATAGAATAAATAGTACAAAGCACTTACAGTGGCCCAACAGCTGCCTAGCGATTTTGGCATTTGTGACTTCAAAGGCTGGAGCCGAGAATTACATTTTGCACTGCAAGAGTCTGCTTCATCGCATGATCGGATCTTTTCAGCCAATGAGATACCAAAGATTTTGCAGCCATTTTCAACTGTACTCTCATTGTTTGATTCATGCTCTGCACCACTGACGGGGGAGTGCATATTCACAGTTCCAGTACATTCTTCTATTGCTTCGCCTGAAACAAGATGAGGCCAAAGAGATAATGTTTGATTGCTTCTTCCCATGTCTTGAGTAGGAACAGTCCTATCAAGTCTACCATCCTCATGTCTTGAGTACTCATATTCCAAGTGAGTTATCTTAGATCTAGTTTGTGGAAACATCATCACAGATGATGGGGATGATTCTTGCAACAGAAAAACCGGTTTTGCTGGCTGTGGGAAATCATACCCTTGTGGTGCAGACCATTTATAAGCTGCACCAGATACATGCCTACCGTCAGGTTGATACATGCCAGCAGTTCTTATATGGCCATCAGCCAAACATCCTCCTCGGAAAGGATGAAACACTTCTTGACCTTGCAAGACCTTTTGGAATCTTTGAGATTCCCCAAAGCCTGAGCAATGGTAGGGAAACCCAGGGATTCCAGTTGGAGACCTAACACCAAGTCTTGGGATCCCTAAGTTATTGTTACTCCGTTCATCACTGTACTGCAAATTTCTTGCTTCAGTTGCCTGAGAAGCAGAAATAGCAGGACCATCAGGGGTTTTGAAACCCAACAATTCTTGACCTTGCAAGACCTTGTGGAATCTGGCAGATCCCGCAAAATCTGAAGAAACACTTCCATCTGCCAAAAGAGGACAAATTCAGCAGGGCACATAAACCTTGATTAATGGTTCTCCTTTCACTTGTAAAAGGACCTACTTGGAAGCACAATCTCCGGATTAACTTGGGGGAGGCATGGTTTCAGACGTTTTGAACTGGGAGCGCACATTTGAGATCCTGAAACAGATCCTGTGAGCTCAATCTCCCAAGGAGATACCCTATTGGGCCAACGGCACTCTATACCATCATCCCATCTAACCTGTCAAGATGATCACCAGTCAATAACATATGGCAGCCTGGAACAAGGTTTCAGAAGGGAACAGAAGGATAAGACTTTTGCATCAAGGCTCAAACTCAATGGCATGTAAACTACAGCTTTAAACTTCACATCAGACAAATATCCTGGAAGGTAAGTAACAAATTATGAAAGTAATACTGCAGGATTCAAGTATCACATACAAAAACTTTGGTTAAGGATGTTAGCTTAACTTTTAGATGTTATAACTCCTATTCTATTATCTATAGTGATTATTCGACTCAACCTATTAGAATCATGAATTGCAACTACAGACAGGCATGAAGTTCCGCAGATAATCAAATATAGTTTAATGTTTCAGACACGCTAGATGAGTATAACTTGATTAGTAGCACATAACCGAAGAGGAAAAACAGAAATTGCATTGATCATGCCAAGCATTAGTTGTAGCCTCATAGGGTACAGTAATATATTTGTTTCTTCAAAATTGCTGCTCCCTCTGTCAGGGAGGCACTATTCATGCGGTTACTGTAGCACGCGGACAGTTCCGAGATTAGATCAGATTAGTTAGGAAGAGATAAGGATTAGATCAGATTTGGTTGATAAGGATTAGATTAGCTAGGGAAGGGATAAGGATTAGATCAGATTTGGTTAGTTGGATAGAGACAAGTCAGTCGCCTCTATAAAAGAGACATCATTGTATCAGTTAAGGGTAAGCAAGAATTAGAAACAAGCCTTCTTCTTGCCCGGCCGTCGGCAAAGGCCCCCGACCGACATTCCTGCAACTACAACTCCCTGTCCCTGTCCCTCTCCAATTCCCCAATCCCATCATAGTCTATAACAATCTGGTATCGGATATGTCAGGCGCTCGAACTCCGATGACCCTCGAGGGCCTCAACGCTAAGCTCGATGCCAATCTTCACCACCCTCGCGCGCTCTATGGCAACCATTGAAGCCTTCATGTCGCTCATGGCGTGTCCCTCCCAACACACGCCGGCGCCACAGATATCGATGATCACGCACCCACCAGCGACCGTGGGACCACCCCTGTCGCCACCGGCGCCGTCACATCGCCTGATCAGTGCCAGTGCGCTTGCAGCAACGGGCCTGCCCCTTTACCTCATCTCCATACCACCATCACCATCGCCAATTCCATCATACGCCCTCTCATCAGTGACGGCGTCGGAATTCACGATGGCAATGTCTCCTTCACCGACCCCGTCGTTCACCGCCCCCATGCCTATGCCGCCACAGCAGCACTGCGAAGACGTCTTCTACGGGAGCGTGGATGGCATTCGGGCAACGACGGCGCAGCTACAGGCGGCGGCACGCTGCCTCCTAGCGCGCCGACAAGGACAACGCCCCATCTTCAAGCGGAAGCGCCCAGTCGTCCCAGCAACCTTGCAGCAGCTCACAGAGAGGAAGGCGATTGCGCGGGCGAGTGCCTGCAAGGTGTTTGCGGTGGTGTGGCTGCAAGCTGCGGCGCATGGCCTCCTAGTGCGCCGGCAAATGCTCGAGGCAGCCTTGGTGTCGGTCGACCTTGGCACATGGGGACGCGACCTCGCCCTGTCGGACGACCATCAAGAACCACGCTGGCCCGATATCTCCAAGCGCGAGCATGGTGTGTGTCCCGCGGGCGACGAACTCCAACTCTACGACAGCGTCGATAGGGAAGGCACTCCCCTCCTTGTCATCGGCGTGGGCGCACGGACTAGCACTACCACATTCCACTACCGACCGCTATGAGGGCGTCTCCGCTGGTCATTGTTGCGACCCATTCTAGGGGCCATCCACATGCTCCCCTTTCGTCCAGATGGTGTATATCAGATCTAGGTGGTTGCACACGTGCAGATCCAATGCGCAAAGGGTGTTCGTCTTATCTTAAGGGGTCAAAAAAATAAAGAGTTAATGTCTAATTCAGGTTCGAAATAATAAAATAAACCGAGATATAAAAGACTTATTTTTAGGTGTTAGGTTGTCTCCAGCAACGTTCTCTAAATTTCATCCCCTAAAAGAATATTCTCTGTCCTTTACAGAACTCTCTAAAAGATTCTATCCTCTAAATCTTCTGCATCTCCAGCAACGTTCTCTAAATTTAGTCCTCTATATCTACAGTGATAACAAAATTCATAAACTACATCTTTTTTTTCTCCATTTTGCATATATTGTCAAATTTAATTTTCATACATATAGTAAAAATCTACTAAATATTTTTTAAAAGATTAACATTTTGTCACGTGGGCCGTATGTGTCGTGTGGTTGCTTTTTTGTTTGTTTCTCCTATACACATTTTCTCAATTGGCTGCGCACACACCGCAGCGCATCGCCTCCTCGCTCTGCGCATGGCTGCCACTGCCCCAGACCTTTGCTCGTGGAGACGAAGAACCATATGTGGTTCGTGGTTGCTTTCGTCGTCAGCCAGCAAGGCATCGATTGTTCGTCGTCTCCAAGTCTGCGCTCCATCTCCTCTCTTCTCCAGCCCCGCCCCCTCCATCGATGTCGTCGTCGGCGCCGAACCGAGCTTGCCTCGCCTAGCCGGACTGTGCTCCATCTCCTCTCTTCCCTAGCCCCGGCCCCTCCGTCTATGTCGTTGCCGGCGACAAACCGAGCTTGCCTCACAGGTCCCGCTGTGGTGCCACGAATCCACGAACCACGTCTTCCACTAGATTGATTTGGCGCGAAGCAGTTGGATAGCGGACGCACAGTACATCGCCAGCAATAGCGTGCACAAGTACTGTCTGCTATTTTAGCGAACCCTTTACAGTTCATTGCTGGGGACGTTTTGATCGCTACATTTAGCGTACAGGAGGCTATAGAGTCTCTTGTTGGAGACAACCTTAGGTTTGTGTCTAGCGGGGTCATCGTTAGGTTGCAGCTCGAGGTCGAGCTACATATCCAGGTAGGGTGTAGTGTCAAGGAGGCACTGTTCACACGGTTACTGTAGCGTGGGAACAGCACCGAGATTAGATCGGATTAGTTAGGAAAGAGATCAGGATTAGATCAGATTTGGTTGATAAGGATTAGATTAGTTAGGGAAGTAATAAGGATTAGATCAGATTTGGTTAGTTGGATAGAGATAAGTCAGTCGTCTCTATAAAAGAGACACCATTGTATCAATTAAGGGTAAGCAAAAATTAGAAGCAAGCCTTCTTCTTGCCCGGCCGTGGGGGCAAAGGCCCCCGGCTGGCATTCTTGCAACTGCAACTCCCTCTCCAATTCCCCAATCCCATCGCAGTCCATAACACCCTCCGTTTCAAATTTTAGGTTACTTTAGCTTTATAAGTCAAACTTCTCTAACTTTGATCAAGTTTTTTAGAAAAATATATTAACCTGTACAAGTTCATATAAATGCACTATCAAAAAATGCCATGCAAAATTTGATGTCATGTTCGGGCGCACGTATACTAGGCGTCGTCGAGCCCGGGACGTGCGCCGTGCCCAGGAGCGCGCTGAGCAGCATGCAAAGGCCACGCAGGAGGGCATGCTGGGCACCGGCTCCACCAGCAGCTAGGGATAGATATGTGTCGATTTTAGTTCCTTAATCAGTGGAGGTGGTTACTCCAAGTCGGTTGGGCCATAGACCATATCTATCTTAGTTCCTTAATTAGTGGAGTTTGTTACTCCAAGTCGGTTGGGCCATAGGCCCTATATATATCTTGTAATCAGACTATGAGAAGGGAAGAATATCAACTATCTAATCTCCTCTCTCTATTCCCCTAAGCCGGCAACCTGGGGGCATAACCCTGTCGTCTACCACGGATCGCGACTACGAACTCCGTAGTCGGGGTCCGACATCCTTGGGCACGAATGCCCTTGACATTTAACAAAACTGATTTGACGTTTGTTGGTATATTTTTCTACAAAAAGTTGGTCAAAGATGGAGAAATTTGACTTAGTACAGAACTAAAGTGACTCATAATTTGGAAGGGGGAGTAGTAGACACATAAAATTATTCTACTTGGAATCATGTTCTTAAAAGAGGTCAGGCCAGGAAGGATGTCAATCATGGGCTACTAGATACAGACATTGATCCTTCTTGCAATCATGTTCTTAAAAATGCATGTACAATCGATACTAATATTGGCATCCATCTTATGTACAAATCAGGAGAAGGAAACGTACCACCAAGCATTTCCATTTCGAACCATACCATATAGGATCAGCTTCTCTGCTTCCAATTATTATACCAGTGCACCTGGAAAAATGATTTTGAGCACACCAGAATGAGTGGAATAGAATGACTAGAGTGCTTGGAAAACTCATCGGTAAAAAGCATATAGGATCATTGCAGCACTGTAACCTTCTTTCAGAAGCATCGTCACTTTCATATCGCATTCTGCACCTCATTCCAACAGAAATTGGTTGATTGAAGCTTCTTGTGAACTTCCAATAGGGTACAATGAATTCAGATTGAGTTAACCTGTGAATTCAAGTAATTTGTTATACTCAGGAAGTCAAAAGACTCCAACAAGGGGAGAGATTAGAAGGAAAAATCATATCTACAATTCTCTTAGCACTTCTAAATAGTTACAAATTCAATCATGACACTAAAAAAAGTAGTAGAAGAAGAGCATAGATACTTGTAAATATTATTTGGCATCAGTAGGTCATTTGAATTGTTAAATTCAAAAACAACCTTGAAATCTAAATGGTAACCTCAAATGTGCACTATTATGTCGTCATTCCCAAGGATCACATGTGATGGCATAATTTCAAAGTATGAACACAAGATAATGTGGCAGGTCCAAGGAGGTGAGACAAAAGAGATCAGTTCTTTGATTTTGTTAGTCAGCCATATTACAACAGCAGCCACTATTGTGGAGCCATAAAAGTGGATTGTTGTAGTAGAAAACAGGCACTGGATTTACTCATCAGTTAAGTATCGAACCGAGTATAAGACATAATATTTTTGGTCTCTAGTAAATGGCTTTTGAGCAAGTGAATAAGGAACAACCGTATGATTTAGTGCTTTCCTACTATTTAAGGATCCACAAGTTGCATGCATAGCAGATGTTCTATCACAGCTATAGTTGCACCATGTGAAGCTGAGCTTGTCAAATATGCACCAGTACAGACATAAAAAAATTCACAAAATAACCAGAAAAGTACTATATTACCTGGGATTGTAGTAGATGTGGAAAACAGTCTTCGTGGCCACAGCTTGTGCAACGTTTCCAAGATTGCTATTACTTGAGCACTGGTTATGAGGTGCAGGAATAGGAGTTACAATTTTTAGCTGGGCTGCTCGGCGCACTCCCAGTCGAAGCACTCCATCTTCGCCTCTGGAAAAGGATGAAAACATGTACAGAAGAGAAGGTACAATATGTTCAACTTTATAATGACAAAATGAGCTAAACACCTACCGAAGGAAGAGAACTGCATCTCCAGAAATGAGCTTCTTCCTATTAACAAATGCACTCCATCCAGTGGTTAAGAGATGCCTTCGTGGCTGACCTGTAACAAGCAGGCCTATCAGAAACTATAGTTATTCAGAATCCAATAGCATCCATCCTATTTCATGTTTTATACAATCAATAACACCTGTTTCGCTGTTCGCAAGGTGCATGATCTTTTGTTGAAGTGCCAATTGATTTTCCTGACCGCTTAGATTAGGTTCAAGATATTTATTTACAGAAATTTGCTTAAATTTACAGACTGAATGCAAATACAATAACCTCCATTGCTTGAAAATCAAAGCCAACATTCGGTTAATTATTACTAAAAATGCAGACAATCAATTAGCACAACTGAAGCCCTCTTTCTAAACTGAATCCCATTCAGTACTTAAGCCTGAATAACATGCTAAGAAAATGGAACCCATGTTTGCAGAGACAATCCAAAATACGAAGCACGATGTACAGGACCAGTATAACCCATAATCAGTCAACAAGGCAAGGTAACCCAGCCAATAAACTCTCTGGTTGTACCTCGATAGATATGTCGGAACTTCCACTCCGTGCCGTGTAGATCCTTGGCCACGAGCTCCTGAGACGGCCTCTGCTGGCTGTAGTCCTGCACGCCACACCAAACAGAGTCAGTAACCCAAGCAACCTCCAAACCACCACACCACGAGAAGGGACCTCTCTCTCGTAGCCAATGGCCGTACCAGCGGCGGGAAGCAGTCCTCGGCGGCGCGGCGCGGCACTGAGAAACCGCCGTGCGTGCTGGTATCGGATGCCGTGAGCGTCTTGCAGAACATGTGCGGCGTCCGTGCGAGCGGCCTCATGGCGCCGCCATCCTCGCCGTCGCGGCGGTCCGCGTCCTCGTCCTCTCGGACCCGCGCCTGCGCCCGCTTCTCCGCGTCCTCGTCCTCGGGCAGCAGCGACACCCGCGCGTACACCTCGTCTGTGGCGCCGTCCGCCTGCACGGAACAGGGCAGGTTTCTCTTGTCAGCCAATAGCTCGAGCACATTGCGCTCGCAGCACGAGCTCACGTGGAGGGTGACGTCGACGACGCGGCAGAGCACGTGCGGCGGCACCGGCGCAGCGGCTGCTCCTCGCGCCGCGTCGCCGCCGATGTGCTCGAGGTGGCCCTGCGGCAGGTACACGACGGCGCTGCCCTTCCGCGGCAGCGGCGGGACGGGGCCCGCGCACGCGTGCCACAGCTCCAGGCACACGGCGCCACGGCCACCGGGTCCGGGCAAAGGCAGCGCCTCCGCCTCCTCCTCGTCCTCCTCCTCCACGGTGTTGAGGTCGATGCCCGCCATGGCCCCGGTCGGCCGCAGCTGGAGCAAACGGCAGCAGAGCGGCGGCGAGGCGATGGATGGACGGACAGGGAGCGGGTGAGGAGCGAGGGAGGCGGGTTTAGTGGTGCGGTGAGAGGAGTGGGTGGGAGGTGGAGGTGGAGTGGCGGCGACACATGGTGGTGGTGGTGATGGCCATGAATGGCTGGGGCGGCTTGCTTGTAGGCGGGGAAGGGGGTGGGGAGTAGGGCGCAGACGAGAGGCAGGCCTATACGGGGCTATGGCCTTTGAAATATTGCCCGCTCCTGCCGCTGGTGGCGGATAAAGCCGCAGTGGTTTTGTTTCCCAGCCCTGCACGGGTGACTTGGATCTCGCCCACCGGCGCACGCAGAGAGACATGGGTCTCGTCTCGAAGATACTGTAGTGAAGGAAGCGGCCGGCGAGGTGTATGTGGGACTGTGGGGTGGGGAACTGGGGAGGCACGAGGCAGTGGTGGTGGACAGCGCAGGCGCGAGTGCCGGGAGCCGCAGTGCAGGTGCAGCGGCAGAGGTGGATGTCCAAACAACGCTCCCGTGCCTGGCTGCCACCATTACTCACTGCTTACACTGCCAAGTTTTTTCTTTTACTAGACCAGTCTCTCCTTTCAACTGGGAACTTTTCTGTCACTCTGGTTTTGGATGGTTGGATTGCACATCTTCGCTCAACTCCCAATGGTACAAAAAAATGAAAAACCATGAACTTTCGTGGTTTCTTCAAAAAAAAATCTGACATGGTTACCAATATCATAAGAATCGTGTACGTTTTGATACCCACGGATCCGGTTGACGCACACCGCGCGTTCAGCGTTGCCGAGCAAGCATAATTCTCGCTTGGCCCTCGCCGATGGTGACAAACTCGAGGGGGGCAGTGGGGTGTGGGACACGGGCACAGTACGCCCTGGATCGGCGATCGGTACCACCACCGCCGGCCGGACCCCCGGCTGGCGCCCACATTGACATTGCCATCGAACTCCCTGTAGCCATCTGAGTGTGCTGGGGAGGGCCGGCCAATGCCCTCGCCTCCCCCCACCCTAGACGTGTAATGCGTCGCAGGACACATGCTGCAGTTGGTTGAGCTGTTCCGAGAGGGACCCTGCTCCGGCTAACGGCCCTTCGGCACCCCCCGCCATGTTACCCTGGGCCGGCCGGCTAGCTAGCCACCGATCCGATGCACTAGCTAGCTGGCCCCCCGGTCCGTGGTCACTGATTCATGCCAATAGTACTCTGTTTTTTTTGTTTTGTAGGTGTAGCGTACGCTAAACGATGTGAGGGGCATTGTTGTGTGATTTGACCCGGCCTCATAACACATCAGACAGAGGCATTGTGTGTGTGTGCGCGCGCATGCAGTGCAGTGCAGGGCGCACCTCCTGAAGATGGCTCGTTGTCTGCTTGTGCTTGTCGCCCTGGCCATGACCATGAGGGCTTGTCACGACTTTTAAAGTAGAATTTGTTTGGACTGGATGGGAGGGGGGGTGAAATCAACAGCTCGTGGATGGAGTCGTGGTGCTTGCTAGCGCTCCTGTGCCTGTGCGGACGGGCCTTCTCACTCAGCTAGCTCATCATGACACCATGATGAGTAGTTACCACGAACTCAAAGAGGACAGCGGCGGCTGCCAGTGCGAGCCAGGCTCTATCTATTGTCCAGTGGACATTGATGATGGCTCGCCACGCCTCGTATGTAGACTGTTGACGCAGCTGCATGCGTCCGCACGCCGCCGCTGCCAAATTTGATGGCTCTGTCGCCGGCCGGCTCGCTGCGATGCGAACGTGCCCCGGCGTGGCGAGGCCGGTCGAGCAGGGCGGCAGGCGGCCACGCCGTGCCACACGCATCCGCCACCGCGGGCATCTGTGCACGCGCGCGTACGCCAGGCTGCCGGGCCTCGCACGGGGCGCGGCCCGTGGGGCCAGGGAGCGAGAGCGATCAAAATGCACGAGACCACAGGAGCCGTGGGGGCGGCATATACATGGAGGAGAGTTAACAGTGGCATGGGGATGGCAGGAGTAAAAGGGAAAGGGTCCCCGGCCCTACCCCCCTCCGACGGCACTGCAGCTACGTACAGTACGTGCCAGGCTCGGCGCCCGCACCGCAGGCCGCAGCAATGTTTACGTTACGTCCACCTCACTTTCCCCTCGCTTTTATCGGGCGTGGCTCAGAGATGCTGTTTGGGGCAAGAAGCCGTTGCCTGCCCCTAGACCTAGAGCTTTGGCCCGTTCCCTTCCCTCCACGCCACTGGACCTGGACGCCGTCCATGCGCAAGCCCAATCGATGCACGGACCCTTTACGCCTGCATGTGGCTACTGGTTTACCTCGCCGGCTCGTTCGATATCGATAGCGCAGCGCAGCGAATCCAATGACCGGGACCTACCTAGTGTACTGTATCAGGGGCGGATCCAAGAGATGGGCAAGGGGTTGTTTGTTTGGAATTATAATTTGTTCATGTTATATTGGATATGTTCTTGTGTGTTGTCGCGAGAGTTAAAAATCCATATAAAACATAGATATGGAACGACTAATATCACTATGATATACAAAATCTGTGTAGCAAAATATGGCCTTAACACTAATATTATACTCTAAGTATAGACTAAATGCTTTGGTATCTATTTACAGTCGAATACTTAACTGGGAAAACTTGATTAATCTTTCACCGCTCAAATGCAACTGAGAACACAGTAAGAACTCAATTTGGAAGGACGAGAAAGAACCAAATGCACACGGTTCAACTCATCCTTCCAAATTGAACATCCATCAAAGCTAGCATGGCATGGCTACATGCATTGATAAGTAGGTTAAAATAGCTCGAACAATCTAGGAGATAAATAATATACTCATGTGAATAGCTAACACGACATTTGGTATAAGATTCATATCCTTACTTTTCACATATGAGCATTCACATCTGTTAGTTATAAGCAGCATGTTGTAAAAGTGTTGTGAAAATGATTGAGGAAATTTGACAGTCGTTGATAGTTAGTCAACATTTTCTATATATTGTGCACAAAGAGAAGTACGTCTAAGAAATTGAGTATATCTATTAAAAAAACTTGACCAACATAGAGGATTTTTTAATTAAGAACACATGCAAAAAATTGTCTCGGCAAAGACTTGGACTTGAGGGGTCGGGTCTAGGGTACATCCACACTGTCGACCAACTGAGCTATACTCATTCAAATTTCCATTTTAATTAAAAACACGTGTAAAAATTTGCCTTGGTAAGAACACATGCAACTTGAGCGGAGGGAGCTACGAGGGCTTGCTTCGGCGGCTTGCATGCAGCATGAGTGGATGAGGAGGGCACCCGTGCATAATTGCATGCTTGCATGCAGCGTGAGTGAGAGGGCAAGTGCATGCAGTGCGTGATAAGGTGAGCCGAGGCACACATTGGTCTACATAAGCTTCTTAATAATTAGTATATGTAATCTAACAAATTTAAACTAAGTGTTAGTTTAAATTTCTTGGTTTATAAAATTTAGGCAGATTATAATTCCAAATAAATACCCCCTAAGTCTATCTGGTATCTAAATTTTCTTCCCTATAACATACTATGCAGTCATGTCATCCAAATTCCATCCCCTATTTTACTCCTTTCTGCAACGTTTTCCCCCTAAGTTCTCCTAATATACCCCACTACAACCATAAAATATTATTTTCTAAACCTATTCATCATTTATTACCAATTTTTTCCCAACTAACAAACACTTTTGTTGCACGGATAGCGAGACAAGGGGGTTGCACAGTGTTCCCCACATCCTGTGCACCTCGTTTATAATGTAGCCGGTACAGGCATGTTTAGGGGGAGCCGCTGCAGCACAAGAGAACGCTATTCGTCAACAGGGTTAGGGGAGAGGGAAGCGATGCGGTCATCCTAAGGTGGACTATGGCCCCACCTCAAATTTTATAACCTCTTGTAGCTAGGTTTAAATATACATCAAAATTTGAACAAACTTTTATATATTAGGTATGGCCAAATATAATAAAAATTTAGTTTTAATTTAACTTTTTCTCAGTGCTGCACTAATACTCAGTCCACTAATCTTCCAAGTTGTTCGATTCCCTCTCCTAATGGCTAGCCCACTCATGGCTTGCTCGCTCTTTCAGTCATTGATTGGTCGGTAAGTAGGTGACCTAACTCGCTCGCTGTCAGTCCCACCTTATCTCCTTGTCACTCGTCAGCTCATCGCGTCGTCGGTAATCCCCCACGCGACGTCGTTATTTTGCCTCCTAGTCTACACCGACAGTCGGACAAGCTGTCGATGAGATCCTACCTTTGCACCACAGCGCCACCTACCTTCGCTATCTCACTGGGATCCACAACAAAGTTGATGCGGCCGGTCCGCCCAAACGCCCCCCCTTCTCCTCGCTGGCTCGTCGCTTTTCCCTCTCTAGCTCTCCCCTAGAGCATAAAAAAGTTTTTACAATATTGTCGGGGACCATAATTAGGGGTACCCTCAAGACGCCTAATTCTCAGCTGGTAACCCCCATCAGCATAAAGCTGCAGAGGCCTGATGGGTTTGATTAAGTCAGGGATCAGTCCGTACGAGCGACTCGATCACGCCTCGCCCGAGCCTAGCCTCGGGCAAGGGCAGCCGACCCCGAGGTGTTTCCGTCTCGCCCGAGGCCCCCTTTTTTACGGCAGACGCATCTCCGGCTCGCCCGAGGCCTTGCCTTCGTTAAGAAGCAACCCTGACTAAATCACCGCGCCGACCGACCAAGTCACAGGGGCATTTAACGCAAAGAGTGAGACTGACGGGCAGTCAGGCCTTGCCAAAGGCGCCATAGGAAGCTCCGCCCGACCCAGGGCTCGGACTCGGGCTAAGGCCCCGGAAGACGGCGAACTCCGCTCCGCCCGACCCAGGGCTCGGACTCGGGCTAAGGCCCCGGAAGACGGCGAACTCCGCTCCGCCCGACCCAGGGCTCGGACTCGGGCTAAGGCCCCGGAAGACGGCGAACTCCGCTCCGCCCGACCCAGGGCTCGGACTCGGGCTAAGGCCCCGGAAGACGGCGAACTCCGCTCCGCCCGACCCAGGGCTCGGACTCGGGCTAAGGCCCCGGAAGACGACGAACTCCGCTCCGCCCGACCCAGGGCTCGGACTCCGCCCTGGCCTCTGCCGAACGACCTCCGCCTCGCCCGACCCAGGAGCTCGGTCTCGGCCTCGACCATGGACGGCAGACTCGACCTCGGCCTCAGAGGAGCCTCCACGTCGCCCGACCTAGGGCACAAGTCCGCCACGTCAACAGGAAGCGCCATCATCACCCTGCCCCGAGCCGACTTGGGCCGCAGAGAACAAGACCGACGTCCCATCTGGCTAGCTCCGCTAGATAGGCAATGATGGCGCCCCGCTAGACCCATGACGACGGCAGCTCTCGGCTCCCTTACGGAAGTAGGGGGACGTCAGCAAGAGCCCAACTGTTCCAACAGCTGTCCCTCCACCAGGCTCCGTTACTCCTCCGACAGCCACGACACCACACCAGCTGGGTGCCAAGTTCTCTCCGGCTGCCACATTGGCATGTACCCAGGGCACTAGCTCTCCCCCGCTAGACACGTAGCACTCTGCTGCATCCCCATTGTACACTTGGATCCTCTCCTTGCGCCTATAAAAGGAAGGACCAGGGCCTTCTTAGAGAAGGTTGGCCTCGCGGGAACGAGGGCAGGGGCAGGCGCTCTCTTGGGGCCGCTCGCTCCCCTCACCCGCGCGGATGCTTGTAACCCCCTACTGCAAGCGCACCCAACCTGGGCGCGGGACGAACACGAAGGCCGCGGGATCTCCGCCTCCCTCACGACCCGGCTCCGGCCACCTCGCTCTCCCCCCTTCGCGCTCGCCCACGCGCTCGACCCATCTGGGCTGGGGCACGCGGCACACTCACTCGTCGGCTCGGGGACCCCCCGGTCTCGAAACGCCGACAGTTGGCGCGGCAGGTAGGGGCCTGCTGCGTGTTGACGAGCAGTTTCCCGTCAAGCTCCAGATGGGCAGTCTCCAACGACCTCTTCAACCCGGGACGGTGCTCCGTTTCGGGAGCCTCGAGTTCATGTCTTTCGACGGCAGCTACGACATGATACTCCTTCCACCGCCGCGCGACGGCGACAACGGTGGCCGACAGCCCGCTCGCCGGCGGCGGAATCGACGACGTCTTTCCCGCGTGGGGGAAGGACAACTTTCGAGCTCGCCCCATCCTCTCCCTCGCCATCGGAGGAGGAGACGGGGCAACCAGGGCCGAGCGGGAGGCTGCGCTCAGTCGGCTGTCGAGCAAATCGACATCCCTAGCGCCCCAACGGAGGACGCGTCGGGCGTCACCCTCGCGTTTGAGGCGAAGGCGGGCGCCGTCCCCCCGCAACACGCCAACCCCGAGCAAGTGGACGACGCCAGCGCGCTCACGGAGGGCCTGCAGGACGTCGCCCTCGTACCCAGGACGACGGCGCGATCAGCCCCCGATGTGACTTCGTCGCTCCTCGTCGACCAAAAGGTACCGGCTGCTTCCCATCTTTCGTCATTTCGACTCGACCTCAACCCGCCTAGTGACCTCGCTCTGGCGGGCGCTCACGTTGAGGCGAGTGCAACCCCTTTCGGGTTTCGTGTGCGGTCGCCTTGGGACCGATTGACGGGCGTCTCGACCTACGGGCCCTCTGGGTCCGAGGAAGACGACGACCCCAGCATCTGCTGGGATTTCTCTGGAACTGGCAACCCCAGTGCCATGCGGGACTTCATGACCGCATGCAACTACTGCCTCTCCGACTGTTCCGACGGCAGCCGCAGCCTTGACGACAAGGACTGCGGCCCGAGCCGCGAATGTTTCCACGTCGAGCTAGGGGATCCCTCCGGAGGCAGCTGTCTCGGCATGCCGGAGGATGGTGATCTCCCTAGGCCAGCGCCTCGCGCCGACATCCCGCGGGAGCTAGCTGTGGTCCCCGTTCTAGCGGGGGATCACGACCCACAGCTCGAGCAAGTCCGCGGGGCGCAGGCCGGGCTCGATGAGGGGGCAGGAGCGCTCGAGGCAATCCGCCGGGACGTCGGGCAGGTATGGGCGGGCCAGCCCCCGGCCGGAGAAATATGTCACCTGCCCCAGGGTCTCCAGCACCGCATCGCCAACGATGCCAGGGACAGGCCGCCACCCGCATCCGGCGGAACCGGTCAGGACCTGGCAGCCGCAGCGATGCTCCTCCGCGCGATGCCGGAGTCATCAACCACCGAGGGTCGGCGAATCCAGGGAGAGCTCAAGCATCTCCTGGAAGGCGCTGCGGCCCGGCGGGCCGAGAGCTCTGCCTCCCGAAGGTAGGGGTACCACTCGGAACCTCGTGCCGCGACTTCCCGACTCATGCGGGAAGCCTCGGTCTACACCGGGCGCACGCGCAACACCGCGCCTGCGGCCCCGGGCCACCTCGGCGACGAGCACCCTCATCGCGACCGTCGGGCCCGCCTCGACGAAAGGGTGCGCCGAGGTTATCACCCCAGGCGTGGGGGACGCTACAACAGCGGGGAGGATCGGAGTCCCTCGCCCGAACCACCCGGTCCGCAGGTCTTCAGCCGGGCCATTCGGCGGGCGCCGTTTCCGACCCGATTCCGACCCCCGACTACTATCACAAAGTACTCGGGGGAAACGAGACCGGAATTGTGGCTCGCGGACTACCGCATGGCCTGTCAACTGGGTGGAACGGACAACGACAACCTCATCATCCGCAACCTCCCCCTGTTCCTCTCCGACACTGCTCGCGCTTGGTTGGAGCACCTGCCTCCGGGGCAGATTTCCAACTGGGAGGATCTGGTCCAAGCTTTCGCCGGCAACTTCCAGGGCACGTACGTGCGCCCCGGGAATTCCTGGGACCTCCAAAGCTGCCGGCAACAGCCGGGAGAGTCTCTTCGGGACTACATCCGGCGATTCTCGAAGCAGCGCACCGAGCTGCCCAACATCACCGACTCCGATGTCATCGGCGCGTTCCTTGCCGGCACCACCTGCCGTGACCTGGTGAGCAAGTTGGGTCGCAAGACCCCCACCAGGGCGAGCGAGCTGATGGACATCGCCACCAAGTTCGCCTCTGGCCAGGAGGCGGTCGAGGCCATCTTCCGAAAGGACAAGCAGCCCCAGGGCCGCCCGTCGGAAGATGCACCCGAGGCGTCTACTCCGCTCGGCGCCAAGAAGAAAGGCAGGAGGAAGTCGCAAGCGAAACGCGACGCCGCCAGCACGGATAGGGATGGCAATTGGACCCGTGGGTATGGATACCCACGGGTTTCGTACCCGGTGGACATGGATTCGGGTTTGAAATTTTACCCATGGATACTATCGGGTCGGGTACCCGAAATACGACGGGTAGGGTACGGATATTATGTTTTACCCATGGATATCCACTGGATACCCGAATTGTGTTTTTGTGGCCCATGAAAAAGAAGCCCAAAGGCACTGAACCGCTAACCCTAACTCCCTAAATTCTCTACTCCTTTCCCTTCACAGCCGTCTCGGCCGCCCACCCCACTACCCACCGCAGCCGCCACTCCCAGAGTCCCAGTCGTCCTCGTCCCAGCCTTCCCTGGAGGTGGAGGCCAGGAGCCCAGGACCTAGCGCCCCACGCGGCCACGCGGGCACGCGGCACTGCGGCAGTCCCCGTCCAGGCTCCCAGGCGGTGCCGCGGCGGCCAGGCCCCAAGCCCCAACCGCGCGCCCCCGTCCAGGCTCCCAGGCGGCGCCGCGGCGGCCAGGCCCCAGGCCCCAGCCCCGCGCCCTCGCCCAGCACTCCAGCAGGCAGCAGCCCGCTGCACCGCTGCCCAGGAGGCCAGGACGGTCACCAGTCGGCCAGTCTTCAGGCTTCAATCTTCATCCCGCTGCCTAAGAATCTATGGTTTGTAAATTGGTGATGTTGCTTATATATTTCACATGTTGTGATGTTATTTATTAACTCACATCTGTCATAAACTGTGTTGTTCATCAATTTGCATGCAGATTTATATTTTACAGTACCATATCCACCGGATACCCGATACCCGACGGATACCCGGTGGGTACGGGTACGGGTCCATTTTTTTACCCGATTGACTTGGTGGGTATGGATATTTGTATAAGGGTCGGGTATGATATCGGGTCGGGTATTATCAGACCCGAACACAACCCGACCCGCTGCCATCCCTAAGCACGGACCTTGTCGCCGCCGCCGAGTACAAGAACCCTCGGAAGCCCCCCGGAGGTGCCAACCTCTTCGACAAGATGCTCAAGGAGACGTGCCCTTACCATCAGGGGCCCGTCAAGCACACTCTCGAGGAGTGCATCATGCTTTGGCGCCACTTCCACAAGGCCGGGCCACCCGCAGAGGGTGGCAGGGCCCGCGACGACGACAAAGAGGAAGATCACCAAGCAGGAGAGTTCCCCGAGGTCCGCGACTGCTTCATGATCTGCGGAGGGCATGCGGCGAATGCCTCGGCTCGGCATCGCAAGCGAGAGCGCCGGGAGGTCTGCTCGGTGAAGGTGGCGGCACCAGTCTACCTAGACTGGTCCGACAAGCCCATCACCTTCGACCAAGATGACCATCCCGACCACGTGCCGAGCCCAGGGAAGTACCCGCTCGTCGTCGATCCCATCATCGGCGACGTCAGGCTCACCAAGGTCCTGATGGATGGGGGCAGCTGCCTCAATATCATCTACGCCGAGACCCTCAGGCTCCTGCGCGTCGATCTGTCCTCCGTCCGAGCAGGCGCTGCGCCCTTCCACGGGATCATTCCCGGGAAGCGCGTCCAGCCCCTTGGACGACTCGACCTTCCTGTCTGCTTCGGAACACCCTCCAACTTCCGAAGGGAGACTTTGACATTCGAGGTGGTCGGGTTCCGAGGAACCTACCACGCAGTATTGGGAAGGCCATGCTACGCGAAGTTCATGGCCATCCCCAACTACACCTACCTGAAGCTCAAGATGCCGGGCCCCAACGGGGTCATCACCGTCGGCCCCACGTACAAACACGCGTTCGAATGCGATGTGGAGTGCGTGGAGTACGCCGAGGCCCTCGCCGAGTCCGAGGCCCTCATCGCCGACCTGGAAAACCTCTCCCGAGAGGTGCCGGACGTGAAGCGACACGCCGGCAACTTCGAGCCAGCGGAGACGGTTAAGGCCGTCCCTCTCGACCCCAGTGGCGACACCTCCAAGCAGATCAGGATCGGTTCCGGGCTCGACCCCAAATAGGAAGCAGTGCTCGTCGACTTTCTCCGCGCAAACGCCGACGTCTTTGCGTGGAGTCCCTCGGACATGCCCGGCATACCGAGGGATGTCGCCGAGCACTCGGTGGATATTCGGGCCGGAGCCCGACCGGTCAGACAGCCTCTGCGCCGATTCGACGAGGAAAGGCGCAGGGTGATAGGCGAGGAGATCCACAAGCTGATGGCAGCAGGGTTCATCAAAGAGGTATTCCATCCCGAATGGCTTGCCAACCCTGTGCTTGTGAGGAAGAAAGGGGGGAAATGGCGGATGTGTGTAGACTACACTGGTCTCAACAAAGCATGTCCAAAGGTTCCCTACCCTCTACCTCACATCGATCAAATCGTGGATTCCACTGCTGGGTGCGAAACCCTGTCTTTCCTCGATGCCTACTCAGGGTATCATCAAATCAAGATGAAAGAGTCCGACCAGCTCGCGACTTCTTTCATCACGCCCTTCGGCATGTACTGTTATGTCACCATGCCGTTCGGTTTGAGGAACGCGGGTGCAACGTACCAGCGGTGCATGAACCATGTGTTCGGCGAACACATCGGTCGCACGGTCGAGGCCTACGTCGATGACATCGTAGTCAAGACAAGGAAAGCCTCCGACCTTCTCTCCGACCTTGAAGTGACATTCCGGTGTCTCAAGGCGAAGGGCGTCAAGCTCAATCCCGAGAAGTGCGTCTTCGGGGTGCCCCGAGGCATGCTCCTGGGATTCATCGTCTCCGAGCGGGGCATCGAAGCCAACCCGGAGAAGATCGCAGCCATCACAAGCATGGGGCCCATCAAGGACTTAAAAGGCGTACAGAGGGTCATGGGATGTCTCGCGGCCTTGAGCCGTTTCATCTCACGCCCCGGCGAAAGAGGCCTGCCCCTGTACCGTCTCTTAAGGAAGGCCGAGTGCTTCACTTGGACTCCCGAGGCCGAGGAAGCTCTCGGGAACCTGAAGGCGCTCCTCACCCAGGCGCCCGTCTTGGTACCCCCAGCTGATGGAGAAGCCCTCTTGGTCTACGTCGCCGCTACCACTCAGGTGGTCAGCGCCGCGATCATGGTCGAAAGGCAAGAAGAGGGGCATGCTTTGCCCATTCAGAGGCCAGTTTACTTCGTCAGCGAGGTGCTGTCCGAAACCAAGATCCGCTACCCACAAGTCCAGAAGCTGCTCTGTGCAGTAATCCTGACGAGGCGAAAGCTGCGACATTACTTCGAGTCTCATCCGGTGACTGTGGTGTCATCCTTCCCCCTGGGGGAGATCATCCAGTGCCGAGAGGCCTCGGGACGGATCGCAAAGTGGGCGGTGGAAATCATGGGCGAGACAATCTCGTTCGCCCCTCGGAAAGCCATCAAGTCCCAGGTACTGGCAGACTTCGTAGCCGAATGGGTCGACACCCAGTTGCCGACGGCTCCGATCCAACCGGAGCTCTGGACCATGTTTTTCGACGGGTCGCTGATGAAGACGGGAGCCGGCGCGGGCTTGCTCTTCGTCTCGCCCCTCGGGAAACACTTGCGCTACGTGCTACGCCTCCATTTCCCGGCGTCCAACAATGTGGCTGAGTACGAAGCTTTGATCAACGGATTGCGAATCGCCATCGAGCTAGGGGTCCGACGCCTCGACGCTCGCGGCGACTCGCAGCTCGTCATCGACCAAGTCATGAAGAACTCCCACTGCCGCGACCCGAAGATGGAGGCCTACTGTGATGAAGTTCGACGCCTGGAAGACAAGTTCTACGGGCTCGAGCTTAACCACATCGCCCGGCGCTACAACGAGACTGCGGACGAGCTGGCAAAGATAGCCTTGGGGCGAACGACGGTTCCCCCGGACGTCTTCTCCCGGGACCTGCAATATCTCCGCCAAGGAGAACTGCCCCTCGACCGAGCCGAGGCTCGGCGGGTAGCGCGACGCGCCAAGTCGTTCGTCTTGCTGGGCGATGAGAAGGAGCTCTACCACCGCAGCCCCTCGGGCATCCTCCACCGATGCATCTCCGTCGCCGAAGGTCAGGAACTCCTGTAGGAGATACACTCGGGGGCTTGCGGCCATCATGCAGCGCCTCGAGCCCTCGTCGGGAACGCTTTCCGGCAAGGCTTCTACTGGCCGACGGCGGTGGCTGACGCCACTAGAATTGTCCGCACCTGCGAAGGGTGCCAATTCTATGCGAAGCAGACCCACCTGCCCCGCTCAGGCTCTGCAGACGATACCCATCACCTGGCCCTTCGCAGTGTGGGGTCTGGACCTCGTCGGCCCTCTGCAGAAGGCGCCCGGGGCTACACACACCTACTGGTCGCCGTCGACAAATTCTCCAAATGGATCAAGGTCCGACCCCTGAACAGCATCAGGTCCGAGCAGGCGGTGGCGTTCTTCACCAACATCATCCATCGCTTCGGGGTCCCGAACTCCATCATCACCGACAACGGCACCCAGTTCACCGGCAAAAAATTCTTGGATTTTTGCAAGGATCACAACATCCGGGTGGACTGGGCTGCCGTAGCTCATCCCATGTCGAATGGGCAAGTAGAGCGTGCCAATGGCATGATTCTACAAGGGCTCAAGCCTCGGATTTACAATGACCTCAACAAGTTCGGCAAGCGATGGATGAAGGAACTCCCCTCGGTGGTCTGGAGCCTGAGGACGACGCCAAGCCGAGCCACGGGTTTCACGCCGTTCTTCCTGGTCTACGGGCTCGGCCGTCTTGCCCACGGACCTGGAATACGGCTCCCCGAGGACGAGAGCCTACGACGATCAAAGCAACCAAGCTAGCCGAGAAGACTCGCTGGACCAGCTGGAAGAGGCTCGGGACAAGGCCTTACTACACTCGGCGCGGTATCAGCAGTCCCTGCGACGCTACCACGCCCGAGGGGTCCGACCCCGAGACCTCCAGGTGGGCGACCTGGTGCTTCGGCTGTGGCAAGACGCCCGAGGGAGGCACAAGCTCACGCCCCCCTGGGAGGGGCCATTCGTCATCGCCAAAGTTCTGAAGCCCGGAACGTACAAGCTGGCCAACAGTCAAGGCGAGGTCTACGACAACGCTTGGAACATCCAACAGCTACGTCGCTTCTACCCTTAAGATGTTTCCAAGTTGTTCATATACCTCGCACCCACGCAAAGTTTAGTCAACAAGGAAGGGTCGGCCTCGCCTCGGCAAAGCCCGACCCTCCCTCGGGGGCTAAAAGGGGGGAAACCCCCTCTGCGGCAAAATTTTCCTCGAAAAAAAATCTCTTTTACCAGAATGTCTTTCGTGCTTTTTGACTACTTCGAAAAGTGGGTCCTGGAAACGACGGGGTACACGTAAGCAGTCAAGGCTGACCGAGCCCAGGGACTCCTACGCCTCCGGGATACGGATACCTCACTCATCACCTTCTGCGATAAGTAACTCGCGATCGGATAAAGTGGCTCCACGGATCGAACAAGTCTTTACGTTCGGAAGCCCTTCTGCCGAAGCGATCCTTCGAGCCTTCTCGACCAAGTCAGTGACAGGGCCTCATGGACGGGTGAAAGTACGCGTAAGCGGCAAGGCCGACCGAGCCGAGGGACTCCCACGCCTCCAGGATACGGATACCTCACTCATCACCTTCCGCGAGAAGCAACTCTCGCTCGCACTAACATCCCTGTTACCGACAAAAAGTCCAGATACTCGAAACAAGAGGAAAAGAGACGCAGCTTTACAACGCAGCGAGGGTGTGTGTTCTGGCCTCGACGGCCGCACAAGGCACACGCTACAAGACAATCTGATCCTGCAGGCTCGGGTCTTGACACCGGAAAGGGGGCAGCAACACCCTCGGCATCAACGGCACCTTCGGCAAGGCCCGACCTAGCCTCGGACGGTGACGCGGTCCGAGGGTCTCCGCTCCGAAGGACGACGTCATCACCACGCCCGAGCAATCGCTGTCAGGGACTTCTCCGGGATCCGGCCCGAGCAGACGGCTCGGCCGGCCACCTCCGGGGCCTCGGCCAACCATCTTCCGAGGGCGCCGGCCCGGTCCGAAGCCTCGGCTGATCAGCTCCGGCTTCGATCCTGCCAACGGACAACCCGGCTAGGCTCCGGCCAACCAGGTTTCATTTTCGAGCCAACTCCGCCTCTGCTCATGCTGATATCGCTACCCCTGGCCTCGGCTCGTCGAAGAGCGGCCGAGGGGTCTCTTTAACTAAGCTAGAGGAGCCTCGGACAGCAGGGCCGACCGAGCCGAGGGACTCCTACGCCTCCGGGATACGGATACCTCACTCGTCACCTTGACACGGGGCGACTCATGCTTGGTGAAGCGGTTCAGATAATCAGCAGACGAGTCTTAGTGCTCAAAAATGAGGAAAAAATACGGCTCTGTGCCGATGTTACATACATGTTCAGGCCCCGAAAGCCGAAATGAACAAAAAACCCGGCATTCGAAGTGCCATTACAAACGGAACTCCGGTTCCGTCCCCGCGGGTATGGGCAACCCCCGCGACGGGGAAGCCCGTGGAGCGACGAGCTCTGGGCGAATCACCAGCAAAACGCGGGACGTCCCCGAGCATCCCAGCAGATCCTCGCAGCCGTCCTCGCCGCGAATGCGAGGAAGAAGACGGAATGTTGCATCCTAGCTGGGCAGCAACAGTTCGCCTTCCCCGGCATGGCTGGAGGATGTCTCCGCCACAGGGCTAAAGGGCGATTGCCACCACCGGAAGCTGGAAGAAGAGGTGGTCCGCCTACCCGCGCAGGAGGTGGAGCCCCGGCTCGCCTCGCCCCCCGCCCCAGCGAGGATGACGAACACCCTCAACACTGAGGGCGGGGCCGGGATCACAGCCCGGTTTGCCTCTCCCCATCCAGGAGCTGGAGGTCACCGTCTTGGGTGACCACCAGCGGAGGGGAGCAACCGGGCTATGTGATGAAAATCCTTGAAGCCGAACGATGGCTGAAAGGTACCAACTCCCACGGAGTTGCGTTCCTCCAACGATGGGGCGAAAAGACGGCGGTTTCCCCCCATCCGGGGGCTTGGAAGGTGGAAAGGCACGGTGCATCAGGGGGGAAGGAGACATGGTCGCCTTACGAAAGGGGCCGCCCTCCTTTTAAAGGCGACTCTCCCTGCTTGCGCCCCCAACCGTCACGGGCTGAGTCTTCTCCGACACGCCTCCAAAGCCCTCCCCTGCGGCGCGGGGGCTGGGACCCGTATGTCATGCAGACCGGCTCCGAGCAGAAGAAGCCAAACCGCTGCGGCGCACGCAACCACCCAGCGGATACAAGTGACCCTCCACTTTTGCCCAGACCAACGGGCGAAAGGGGCGAGCAGCCATGCAGGCGGCATGCAACCGCGCCAAGTGGACGCGCCTCTCCGACTCCTGACCTGCCAGCACGGAGGCCCAAGCCCACGCGTCGCGCGACCGGCGCGCCGGATGCTGCATGCAAGCAACTGTACCACTTGCGCCACCACCGCACCTCCTCGATTGCGGAACCAATACCGCGACCCGAGGCAACCCAGCGCGCGACCCAGCAGCGCCAGCCTGACGCAGCGGTCAAACGCGGTCAAAAGTGGACCGGCAGTAATGACGGTGGCAGGCGCGCGGGAGCAGCGGTTACGCCGTCAGCCAAGCTCACGTCCCATCCGGAGGCAGCGAGAGAACCCCCTCTCACGATGTGAAGACGACGCGCCCGCGACCCGTTCCTCGAACGGCTCGCGCACGCGCAACGGCAGCCTCGCCAACTACTCGCCCCGGCGTATTAACTCCGCGGCTGGACAGGCGGCGCTTCTGGCAGAAGCAGCTGGCGACGCTTCGCCTTCGCCAAAACGACCACACCAAAAAAAGTACGCCACGTCGTTCAATTTCGTATCCTTTTTTCCCTTTTTCCTCCTTCTCTATCTCTTGCAACAGGGACCGGGAAAGGGGATACCCCCAAAGGGATCCTTCCCCGTGAAGGAACTAGGCTCCGAGCCACCTTACTGATCAGGGGTTCGAAGGCTGGCCCCCCGAAGGGTTCAACAGCCGCCTCAGATCGCGTGGGCCCGACACCCACTACTGGTCAGGGGTTCGAAGGTCAGCCTCCCGAAAGGTTCCACGACCGCCTCAGGCTACTCGGGCTCCGCGCCCATTACTGATCAGGGGTTCGAAGGCTGGCCCCCCGAAGGGTTCACAGTCGCCTCAGACACCGAGCGAGGGATGACCAGGAGTACGTTCGATACATAACCAAGGCTCGGGCTGCGCTCCCGAGGTACCCTAGGACATTTTCGAGACTAGCGGGAACGATCCTGTAACGGAATCCCATCGGAGGGAGGCAACGAGCCCTCGGACCCCGTCGCTAGGGGACCGGGTCCGGCAGATCACCCGCAGGTACTTTTGGGCGTGCCTCCGGGCCCCTAGCCGACCCCCAACGAACAGGGCACGGACGTCCACTCGGATTACCCGCTTGCAGCTCACCGGAGACACCATGTTCGGTGCCCATCGAGGGTAACATGGCGCTCTCCCCCCTCCTCCTTGCGGAAAGGCGACGTAGGGGCGTATGTAAAAAAGCCGAGTCTGTCCCTGATCGCCCTCTCGCCCTGTGCGGAGGCTCGGGGGCTGCTCTCGCAAACCCGGCTCCGGCCAAACCATTGACAGCGTCAACATACCAGCCCGAGAACTTGGGCCCCGACAGTGCACCCGGGCTACAGCCTGTTCGCATGAGGGAACCGCCAGACCAACCGAAGCATTGCGCAAGTCATTAAGACCTCGAAGGAGTGAAACCACTCCTCCGAGGCCTCGGGGGCTACACCCGGCGGGTGCGCTCGCGCGCACCCACCGGAACAAAGTGCAACCGAGAAAGGCTGGTCCCCTTGCAAAAAAGTGCGACGAAAGCCTCCAAGCGAGTGCTAACACTCCCTTCGAGGCTCGAGGGCTACTGTCGGGGACCATAATTAGGGGTACCCTCAAGACGCCTAATTCTCAGCTGGTAACCCCCATCAGCATAAAGCTGCAGAGGCCTGATGGGTTTGATTAAGTCAGGGATCAGTCCGTACGAGCGACTCGATCACGCCTCGCCCGAGCCTAGCCTCGGGCAAGGGCAGCCGACCCCGAGGTGTTTCCGTCTCGCCCGAGGCCCCCTTTTTTACGGCAGACGCATCTCCGGCTCGCCTGAGGCCTTGCCTTCGTTAAGAAGCAACCCTGACTAAATCACCGCGCCGACCGACCAAGTCACAGGGGCATTTAACGCAAAGAGTGAGACTGACGGGCAGCCAGGCCTTGCCAAAGGCGCCATAGGAAGCTCCGCCCGACCCAGGGCTCGGACTCGGGCTAAGGCCCCGGAAGACGGCGAACTCCACTCCGCCCGACCCAGGGCTCGGACTCGGGCTAAGGCCCCGGAAGACGGCGAACTCCGCTCCGCCCGACCCAGGGCTCGGACTCCGCCCTGGCCTCTGCCGAACGACCTCCGCCTCGCCTGACCCAGGAGCTCGGGCTCGGCCTCGACCATGGACGGCAGACTCGACCTCGGCCTCGGAGGAGCCTCCACGTCGCCCGACCTAGGGCACAAGTCCGCCACGTCAACAGGAAGCGCCATCATCACCCTGCCCCGAACCGACTTGGGCCGCAGAGAACAAGACCGACGTCCCATCTGGCTAGCTCCGCCAGATAGGCAATGATGGCGCCCCGCTAGACCCATGACGACGGCGGCTCTCGGCTCCCTTACGGAAGCAGGGGGACGTCAGCAAGAGCCCAACTGTTCCAACAGCTGTCCCTCCACCAGGCTCCGTTACTCCTCCGACAGCCACGACACCACACCAGCTGGGTGCCAAGTTCTCTCCGGCTGCCACATTGACATGTACCCAGGGCACTAGCTCTCCCCCGCTAGACACGTAGCACTCTGCTGCATCCCCATTGTACACCTGGATCCTCTCCTTGCGCCTATAAAAGGAAGGACCAGGGCCTTCTTAGAGAAGGTTGGCCTCGCGGGAACGAGGGCAGGGGCAGGCGCTCTCTTGGGGCCGCTCGCTCCCCTCACCCGCGCGGACGCTTGTAACCCCCCTACTGCAAGCGCACCCGACCTGGGCGCGGGACGAACACGAAGGCCGCGGGATCTCCGCCTCCCTCACGACCCGGCTCCGGCCACCTCGCTCTCCCCCCTTCGCGCTCGCCCACGCGCTCGACCCATCTGGGCTGGGGCACGCGGCACACTCACTCGTCGGCTCGGGGACCCCCGGTCTCGAAACGCCGACAGTTATTTATGTCATTTTAAAACACTCATTGTATTATCGCCTAACATCCACATTATTTTTATAAAAACTACTTTATCTAGTGGTTCAGTCTAATATTTTGTCTCTTACAATGTTATCCTACATTGTAATCCTACATAGAATTTTGTTCTAAGTTCGCCACTGTACTGTATATAGTACTCGCAAATAAAGGTCGCCAAGCGCAGCGATGGCCGTGACTCTCGCTCGCCCGGCAGTGGCCTGGCTGGCCGCCTGGGTACTCCGCCAGTCGGGACGTTGTCCGCTGCCCTGCCCGGCGAGCGGGGGGTGGGAGTCTCGGGCCCGCCCGGCAGGCGCCAGGCGCCAGCTGCTCCAAAAAGTACGTGCTTGAACAGTCAAGGCATCGTTGGCTTGCGTCCGACGCCAAGAGCTTTACTAAGGCTTTAGACCGGACGTGCGTGCGTAGAGCTTCTTCTCGTCGTTGGTCTTTGCGGCGGCACAGCCTGCCCGCATGGATAGCAGCGGTGACAAGTCGTGGGAGAAGCCGCTCTGCCTTTTTCAGCAGCGCGGAAGAAAAGCGAGCGGGAGCGGAGCAGTGGATGGAGTACGGAGCACGGGGTGGTGCCTGGTGCCGGCGGGGCCGCGCCCACGCGCGCCTTGTCGCCGCTGTGTGTGACGACGAGCGCTCTCTGCTGCTATCGCTGTGCTGCGTCGTTTGCCTTTGATTAGCTACGTGCCGATCGATCGCCTTTGTTTTGTTTTTTTCTATTTCGTCACAGTCACCAGGGCCCAGGGCCCGCCACTGCCAGTGGGTTACTGTATATGCCCTGAAGCCGTGGACCTTGTGGTCAGTGTCAAAGCACGTCTTTCGTCGTACACGCGCGACCATGTTAAAGCTTAGCGGCCCAAGACACGCAACAGGTCCATTTTTTCCGGAATATCCATGTCTTGATTCAGAAACATTTTTTTGGTTTGAAGCCGGCTCCTCACTTTATTTTGTTTGTAGAATGAAATAAGTTGATTAATCACTACCCTATTCCTTATAATTAGTACTAACATGAGGAATGAGATCATCCCACCAAATTTAAGTAATACAGTCATAACGTATCATCTTCTCTTGAAAGAGTGTTTTCTCAAACCAAACACCCCCTTATATTTTCACGTCATAAGTTATCAATATATTCTCTAAGTGGTGTTTGATTTGAAGAATCAATCTATTATAGATGAGGTGGTGTATCATGAGTATATTTCACAAATTTGGTGCAATTAACTCATTCATCGTATCATTGCTAATCTATGACGAATGAAATGATGGTGAACCAACTAATTCCATTCCACAAACCAAATAAGAAAGTAATGATGGACTACCTCACTCTCAAACCAAACATGCTATAAGTTCTCGTTTTTATCCACGTTCTTAACCTTTGAGGAACATGGCTGCCCAGGTTTGTTGTTCACACGGAGAATCTCTCCTGTGATCCTCTCCTCGTTCCTCTTAATCCTCGCGGTCAAGACTCTAGAGCCGAGCCGAGCATCGGAGAAGCGTGTGCTAGACTGCTAGTGGGCAGCAACTCCGATCTTTGTCGCGGGCGTTTGACAGCCCCACGGAGGTGCGTGCATGTGCATGTGAGTGAGAATATGCCATGCGTGGCATGTGGCAACGTCCTAGCAAGCAAGATAACTGCAGAGGTAGCATTCGTACTACACAGATAGATGTTAAATGGGCTGCCCAGCATTTGTCTAGCACAGGGGGGGACAACACGACCTGGTTTTATCGAGCTAGGCATGACATGGTGGTGCTTTACGGGTCGGGTTGTGGCCGCCAATGGGCTCGATGCTTGGCCCAATCATGGCACACCGGCCTGCTTCTTAGACCATGCCAAACCGAAAGGCACAAGCAGCAGAATGGCGACCACGGCGGTCCAGCTCGACATATGCATCCCAGTCTCCCATGTTAAGTAACCTAGTTAGGATTATGTGTGCAAATATCGACTTTGTCCTTTAGGAGTCTCACATATCTATATAAGGAACATGTACACCTCTCATAATATAAAGAGTGGAAAGATAAGGCTAAAAAAAGAGTCAAATCGCACTATTTCTATAATAACTAAATGCCCTTTTTCCCCGGAGGTTGTCGGAATTATTTGCAATAAAATATTGGCTACAATGGAGGAGGTCTTATCAATGAAATTTCCATTTATACGGGATCTAGGCATAATTCCCAACCCATTCTATATGGAATTCTTTTCATTCTATCACAAAATAACATAAAAACAAAACATTCGATTCTTATAAATCGATTCATATGCTCTAAATGGATAAGAGAGATATGGATTTTCCGCTCAGCTCAAATTGTCTCCTTTTCTTTCTGTTTGGACAAGAAGAGAAGAGATGAAATATTTGACTAAGACTGGATTTCATTCCACTTTCCTATTTGTCAACAACAACTTCCCTCATCAGCTATTTCGCGTTTTCAAAATCATTAATTGCCCCATACCCCTTTTTTATTTAGATTGTATGGCGTAATGTACCTTATGCAAATGGAATTCTAGGGTTTCTTTATTTTCTTATAGAATAAGCCTAGTTAGGGTTATGTAGGCAAATACCGACTTTGTCCCTGAGGGGTCTCATATCTCTATATAAGGAACATATACACCTCTCATAATACAGAGAGTAGAAAGAGGCCAAAGGCCCAACCCTATATCCTGTGTCTCGTGTGTTTCTATGTTATACTTATGGGAAGGGAAACGGTTCTTCTACGGCTTCTCGCGTCTAATCTGCTGACGGGAGGGAAGGGAGCGGATCTGGTGATTCGTGGTAACGTAGTTCTCAACACGTTATCAACACGCTCTACCTCGACGTTACTGTAAGATCAGATCTGCATCAACTCTTCGTCAATTCGGCAGGTCTTTGGCCTAGCCGAACTCTCCTACGCGAGAGGCTTCGATTCCCCCTACCCAATTGAGCGGTATGTTTAATGTTCTTGATTTGATGGTATGCACGCTGTCGGGTACCGTAATTAGGGGTACCCTCAACACTCCTAAGCACGACTCGAAAACACCTTCAGAGCAAACTATAAAGGCTTACAGCTCGGGTCAAAGTCAAAGCTTCGTCTACCAAGGGACGCGGTCACGCCTCGCCCGAGCCCGGCCTCGAGTGGAACAGTGGTCCCGGACGAGTTCACATCTCGCCCGAGGGTCTCCTCAGGCAGTGAGCATGCCCTCGGCTCAGCCAAAGGCCAGCCTTGTCGTGCAAGCGACCTTGGCCAAATCGCCTGACCAGCCGACCGAGGTGCATGCGCATTTAATGCTGGGATCGCCTGACACCTTATCCTGACACGCGCGTCTCAGTCGGCAAGGTCGAAGTGACCACAGTCACATCGCCCTTTCACTGACCGATCTGACAGGAAAACAGCACCGCCCGCCCCGCTCCGGCTGCTGTGCCAACCACCCGGGCGAAACCGACAATGGTCAAGTTAAGCCTCGGGTGCAACAGGAAGCTCCGCCTCGCCCGACCCCAGGGCTCAGCCTCGGCCTCAGCCTTGGGAGGAGATCTCTGCCTCGCCCGACCCTAGGGCTCGGCCTCGGCCTCGACCTCGGGAAGAGTCACATCCTCGCCCGACCCTGGGCCTCGGCCCTAGCCTCGGCCTAGGATGAGCCGCTGCCTCGCCCGACCTCAGGCTCGGATCGACCGCGCCAAAAGGGATACATCATTACCCTACTCCTAGCTAGCTCAGGCTACGAAGGAACAAGACCGGCGTCCCATCCAGCTTACCCCGGTAACAGGCAATGATGGTTTCCCGCATGCGACTATGACGTCGGTGGTTCTCAAGCCCCCTACGAAAGCAAGGAGACGTCAGCAGGATCCATGCAGCGCCAACAGCTGTACTGCTACAAGGCCCAAGGCACTTCTCCGACGGCCACGATACTACCTCTACAGGACTCGAGACGTCCCCCCGACAGCCACGTTATTATCTGTATAGGGCTTAGGGCACTTCCCTGCCAGCCATGTTAGCTCCCAGCTACACCCCATTGTACAGCTGGGCATCTCCTTATGTCTATAAAAGGGGGTGTCCAGGGCCCCAGGAGGGGAGAGAGAAAAAAAGAACGAACATACGAGCATACGAACACACGGACGCACGGCAGGAGAGACGAGTAGGCGCACGACAAAGGGACGGGTGAAGACGAGCAGGGGCCGGACCCCTTCTCTCGCTCTCCCTCGCTCTCTCCTACTTGCTCTCTCTCGCCCTCGCTCTCTCGCAACGCTTGTAACCCCTACTACGAGCACCCTGGTGCAGGATAATACAAGGCTCATTCCCCCACTTGTGTTCCATCTCGCACCAACCCATCTGGGCAGGGACACACAATGACAAATTTACTCATCGGCCTAGGGACCCCCCGGGTCCGAAACACCAACAGTTGGCGCGCCAGGTAGGGGCCTGCTGCGTGTTAACGAACACTTTCCCATTGAGTTCTAGAAGGGTAGACTTCAGCAACCTCTTCAGCCTGGGACGGTGCTCCACTTCGGGAGTCTTGAGTTCATGTCCCTCGACGGCAGCTACGACATGGTACTCCTCCCTCCGCAGCACGACAACAACGACAGTCAACGGCTCGCCCGGCGGAGGCGACCTCCACGACGGCATCTCCCCACCACCAGGCTGGTGATCATCCCTACGGATGACCATTGGTGAGAGAATGCAGCAGGGCTGCATGATGAAAATCCTTGAAGCCGAGCGACGACTAGAGAGCGTCAACCCCCATAAGGTCGCGCTTCTCAAACAGCAGCAAGAAGAAAGCCACACAGGTGCGCCCCATCTGGGGACACGGAAGGTTGAAGGGAGCAATACAAAAGAGGAGTGCGAAGGCGTGGCCACTGCTCGGGGGATCGATCCCCTTTTATAGGCAGATCTCCTCACTTGTGCCCCCAAGCGTCACGGGCAAAGTCTCCACCGACGTGCACCAGGGTTCCCACCCCACGACACGGGGGCCAGGTCCCACAGATCATCAGAATGGACCCGAGACGCGAAGGAGGCAAACCGCCGCACGCAAGGCATGAAACAGCCCTGCGGTTATAAGCGTTCCCTCATCCTCGCCGGAACCAGCGGATGAAAGGGTGAGCCGCCACGCAGGGAGCATGCAACCGCACGCGGTTATGCACCCTTTCGGCTTTGTCACTTTCGGTGGACCAGCACGAAGGCCCAGTCCCACCTACCATGCAACCGGCGCGACGGTCACTACGTGCAAGGAAACTGCACCGCCACCTGCGCCAATGCCGCGTCTTCTCAACTGCAGAACCAGTACCACGACTCGAGGCAGCCCCGCGTGTGACCCAACAGTGCCAATTGGGTGCAGCGGTCACGGGTCAGTCAGCCGCGGGGGTAGGCACGGCAGTTGATGTGGCCAAAAGCGGACCGGCAATAACTGCTGCAACAGACGAGCGAAAGCAGCGGTCAAATCACCCCCAGGCTCGCGTCCTTTCCTGAAGCAGCAGGGGAGCCCTCTCCCACGGTGTAAGGACGACGCGCGTGCCTCGTTCCTCGAATGGCCCACGCACGCGAAACAGATGCCCCGCGAGTCGCCCGTCCCGTCGCATTAACTCCTTGGCAAAGCAAGCGACGCTGTTGGCAGGCAAAGCAGGCGACGTTTCACCTCTGTCATGATGACCGCGTCAAAAAAAGGTGTGCCACGATTTTCAAATTCATGTCCTTTTCCGTTTCCTCTCTCTCTCTTGCCACAGGGACTGGGAGAGGGGATATGTCAGAAAGGATCCTTCCCCGCGAAGGAAACGGCCCCCCGAGCCCTCCTACTGATCAGGGGTTCGAAGGTTGCGCCCTGCGGGGTCCAGCAACCGCCCAGAGCACTCAAGCCCCCGAACCCTCCTACTGATCAGGGGTTCGAAGGTTGCGCCCTGCGGGGTCCAGCAACCGCCCCAGAGCACTTGGGCTCCGCGCCCATTACTGATCATTGGTTCGAAGGCTGGCCCCTCAAAAGGGTTTGACAGCCGCCCCAGAGCACTCGGGCTCCGCGCCCGTTACTGATCAGGGGTTCGCAGGCTGGCCCCTCGAAAGGGTTCGATAGCCGCCCCAGAACACGCAGAGTGAGGGATGACCCTGGGTACGTCCGATACATGACCGAGGCTCGGGCTACGTTCCCGAGGTACCCTAGGACATTTCTGAGACCAGCGGGAACGATTTGTAATGGAATCCCACTGGAGGGAGGCACTGAGCCCTCGGACTCTATCAAAATGGGTCCGAGTCCAGCAAATCCCCTGCAGGTACCTTTGGAGCGCGCCTCTGGGCCGCTAGCCGACCCCTAACGAACAGGGCACGGACATCCACTCGTATCACCCGTTAGCAACTCACTGGAAACACCATGATCGGTGCCCTCCGAGGGTAACGTGGCGCTTCCCCCCCTTCCTCCTTGCGAAAAGGCGACGAAGGGGCGTATAATAAAAGTCGAGACAGTCCTTGATCGCCCTCTCACTCCGTGCAGAGGCTCGAGGGCTGCCCTCGCACCCGGCTGCGGCCAAAACTGTTGACAGCGTCAACAAACCAGCTCAGAAACTCGGAGCCTGACCATGCACCCGGGCCGCGGCCTGGCCGCATGAGGGAACAACCAGGCCGACCGAGGCATCACAGCAAGAATTAAGACCTCAGAGGAGTCAAACTTCTCCTCCGAGGCCTCAGGGGCTACACCCGGCGGGTGCGCTCGCGCGCACCCACCGGAACGAAACATAACCAAGAAAGCCTGGTCCCCTCGCAAAAATCCGGCAGAACCTCCAAGCGAGTGCCTACACTCCCTTCGAGGCTCGGGGGCTAGTGTCGGGTACCATAATTAGGGGTACCCCCAACACTCCTAAACACGGCTCGAAAACACCTTCAGAGCAAACCATAAAGGTTTACAGCTCGGGTCAAAGTCAAAGCTTCGTCTACCAAGGGACACGGTCACGCCTCGCCCGAGCCCGGCCTCGGGCGGAACAGTGGTCCCGGACGAGTTCACGTCTCGCCTGAGGGTCTCCTCAGGCAATGAGCATGCCCTCGGCTCAGCCAAAGGCCAGCCTTGTCGTGCAAGCGACCTTGGTCAAATCGCCTGACCAGCCGACCGAGGTGCATGCGCATTTAATGCTGGGATCGTCTGACACCTTATCCTGACACGCGTGCCTCAGTCGGCAAGGTCGAAGTGACCGCAGTCACATCGCCCTTTCACCAACCACCCGGGCGAAACCGACAATGGTCAAGTTAAGCCTCGGGCGTAATAGAAAGCTCTGCCTCGCCCGACCCTAGGGCTCAGCCTCGGCCTCGGGAAGAGTCACATCCTCGCCCGACCCTGGGCCTCGGTCCCACCCTCGGCCTAGGAGGAGCCGCCGCCTCGCCCGACCTCAGGCTCGGATCGACCGCGCCAAAAGGGATACATCATTACCCTACTCCTAGCTAGCTCAGGCTACGAAGGAACAAGACCGGCGTCCCATCCAGCTTACCTCGGTAACAAGCAATGATGGTTTCCCGCATGCGACCATGACGTCGGTGGTTCTCAAGCCCCCTACGGAAGCAAGGAGACGTCAGCAGGATCCATGCAGCGCCAACAGCTGCACTGCTACAGGGCCCAAGGCACTTCTCCGACGGCCACGATACTACCTCTATAGGACTCGAGACGTCCCCCCGACGGCCACGTTATTATCTGTACAGGGCTCAGGGCACTTCCCTGCCAGCCACGTTAGCTCCCAGCTACACCCCATTGTACAGCTGGGCATCTCCTTATGTCTATAAAAGGGGGTGTCCAGCACCCTAGGAGGGGAGAGAAAAAAAGAACGAACATACGAGCATACGAACACACGGACGCACGACAGGAGAGACGAGTAGGCGCACGACAAAGGGACGGGTGAAGACGAGCAGGGGCCGGACCCCTTCTCTCTCTATCCCTCGCTCTCTCCTACTCGCTCTCTTGCAACGCTTGTAACCCCTACTACGAGCACCCTGGTGCAGGATAATACAAGGCTCATTCCCCCACTTGTGTTCCATCTTGCACCAACCCATCTGGGCAGGGACACGCAGCGACAAATTTACTTATCGGTCCAGGGACCCCCCGTGTCTGAAACACCGACAGTTGGCGCGCCAGGTAGGGGCCTGCTGCGTCTTAACGAACACTTTCCCATTGAGTTCTAGATGGGTAGACTTCAGCAACCTCTTCAGCCCGGGACGGTGCTCCTCTTCGGGAGTCTCGAGTTCATGTCCCTCGACGGCAGCTACGACATGGTACTCCTCCCTCCGTAATCTACCCCTTTTCCTCTCCGACGCCGCCCGGGCCTGGCTGGAGCATCTGCCTCCTCTGCAGATCTCCGTCTGGGACGACCTGGTCAAGGCTTTCGCAGGAAATTTCTAGGGCACGTACGTGCGCCCTGGGAACTCGTGGGATCTCCAAAGCTATCACCAGCAGCCTGGGGAATCCCTCCGAGAGTACATCCGGCGGTTTTCGAAGCAGCGCACCGAGCTGCCTAACATCACTGACTCGGACGTCATCGGAGCTTTCCTCGCTGGCACCACTTGCCAAGACCTGGTGAGCAAACTGGGGTGCAAGACTCCCACCAAGGCGAGCGAATTGATGGACATCGCCACCAAGTTCGCCTCGGGTCAGGAGGCGGTCGAGGCCATCTTCCGGAAAGACAAGCAGCCTCAGGGGGAGCCGAAGGAAGACGCCCCCGAGGTGTCCGCCCAGCGTGGTGCGAAGAAGAAGCCCAAGAAGAAGGCACAAGCAAAGCGCAACGCCGCTGACGCGAATCTCGTCGCTGCTGCCGAGCACAGGAACCCTCGGAAGCCTCCTGGAGGGGCCGACACGTTCGACAAGATGCTCAAGGAGCCGTGCCCCTATCACCAGGGTCCCGTCAAGCACACCCTTGAAGAATGTGTCATGCTCCGGCGCTACTTCCACAAGGCCGGGCCCCCGGCGGAAGATGGCAAGGGCCAAGGCAGCAACAAGAAGGAGGGCGACAAGGAAGAGGAGTTCCTAGAAATCCACAATTGCTTCATGATTTACGGTGGGCAGGTGGCGAACACCTCAGCACGGCACCGCAAGCAAGAGCGCCGGGAGGTCTGCTCGGTAAAGGTGGCAGCGCCAGTCTACTTAGACTGGTCCGATAAGCCTATCACCTTCAACCAAGGCGACCACCCTGACTTTGTGTCGAGCCCAGGGAGGTACCCGCTCGTCGTCGATCCAATCATCGGTAATGTTAGGCTCTCCAAGGTCCTCATGGACGGAGGCAGCAGCCTCAACATCATCTACGCCGAGACCCTAGAACTCTTGGGGGTGGATCGGTCCGAGGTCCGGGCCGGTGCGACACCTTTCCACGGGATCGCACCCGGAAAGCGTATCCTGCCCCTCGGGCGGATTGACTTGCCCATCTGCTTCGGGACTCCCTCCAACTTCCGAAAGGAAACCCTCACCTTCGAGGTGGTTGGGTTCCGAGGGACCTACCACGCGGTGTTGGGAAGGCAGTGCTACGCCAAGTTCATGGCCGTCCCCAACTACACCTTCCTCAAGCTCAAGATGCCAGGCCCCAACGGGATCATCACTGTCGGCTCCACGTACCGCCACGCGTACGAATGTGACGTGGAATGCGTGGAGTACGTAGAGGCCCTCGCCGAGTCCGAGGCCCTCATTGCCGACCTGGAACGCCTCTCCAAGGAGGCGCCCGACGCGAAGCGGCACGCCGGCAACTTCGAACCAGTCGAGGCGGTTAAGTCCGTCTCTCTCGACACCAGCAACGACGCCAGCAAGAAAGTCAGGGTCGGCTCCGAGCTCGACCCCAAATAGGAAGCAGTGCTCATCAACTTTCTCCACGCAAACGCCGAAGTTTTTGCGTGGAGTCCCTCGTACATGCCAGGCATACCAAGGGATGTCGCCGAGCACTCACTGGACATCAGAGCTGGAGCCCGACCCATGAAGCAGTCCGTGCACCGTTATGACGAAGAAAAGTAGAGGGCCATAGGTGAGGAGGTCCACAAGCTACTGGCTGCAGGGTTCATCAAAGAGGTATTCCATCCCGAATGGTTAGCTAAACCTGTGCTTGTAAAGAAAAAGGATGGGAAATGGAGCATGTGCGTAGACTACACTGGTCTAAACAAAGCATGTCCGAAGGTTCCCTACTCTTTGCCTCGCATCGATCAAATTGTGGACTCCACTGCGGGGTGCGAAACCCTGTCGTTCCTCGATGCCTACTCAGGCTATCACCAAATCAAGATGAAAGAGTCCGAGTAGCTCATGACTTCTTTTATCACACCTTTTGGCATGTATTGTTACACTACAATGCCATTCGGTTTGAGGAATGCAGGCACCACCTACCAGAGGTGCATGAACCATGTGTTCGGAGAACACATCGGTACAACGGTCGAGGCTTACGTCGATGACATCGTTGTCAAGACAAAGAAAGCCTCCAACCTCCTTTCTGACCTTGAAACGACATTCAAGTGTCTGAGAGCGAAAGGCGTGAAACTCAACCCCGAGAATTGTGTCTTCGGAGTCCCCCGAGGCATGCTCCTAGGGTTCATCGTCTCCGAGCGGGGCATAGAGGCCAACCCGGAGAAAATCGCAGCCGTCACCAACATGGGACTAATAAGAGATTTGAAAGGAGTACAGAGGGTCATGGGATGCCTTGCGGCTCTGAGCCGTTTCATCTCACGCCTTGGCGAAAAAGGATTGCCCCTGTACCGCCTCTTAAGGAAGGCCGGGCGCTTCACTTGGACCCCTGAGGCCGAGGAAGCCCTCGGAAACTTAAAGGCACTCCTTACAAATGCACCCATCTTGGTGCCCCCGCTGCAGGAGAAGCCCTCTTGATCTACATAGCCGCAACCACTCAGGTGGTCAGCGCTGCGGTCGTAGTCGAGAGACGAGAAGAAGGCCATGCACTGCTCGTCCAGAGGCTAGTCTACTTCATCAGCGAAGTGCTATCCGAGACCAAAGTCCGCTACCCGCAGATCCAGAAGCTGCTCTACGCAGTGATTCTGACACGGCGGAAGCTGCGACACTACTTCGAGTCACATCTGGTTACTGTGGTGTCATCTTTCCCCCTGGGAGAAATCATCCAGAGCCGAGAGGCCTCAGGTAGGATAGCAAAATGGGCGGTGGAACTCATGGGTGAAACACTTTCATTTGCCCCTCGGAAGGCCATAAAATTCCAAGTCTTGGCCAACTTCCTCGCTGAGTGGACTGACACCCAGTTACCGACGGCCCCAATCCAACCCGAGCTTTGGATCATGTACTTCGATGGGTCGCTGATGAAAACCGAAGTAGGCGCGGGCTTGCTCTTCATCTCACCCCTCGGAGAACATGTTCGTTATGTACTGCGCCTCCATTCCCCGACATCAAACAACGTGGCCGAGTATGAGGCCTTGGTTAACGGCCTACGCATCGCCGTCGAGCTAGGGGTTCAGCGCCTCGACGCTCGTGGGGACGCGCAGCTCGTCATTGACCAGGTCATGAAGAACTCCCACTGTCGCGATCGAAAAATGGAGGCCTACTGCGACGAAGTTTGGCGCTTGGAAGACAAGTTCTACGGGTTGGAACTCAACCATGTTGCTCGACGGTACAACGAAACCGCAGATGAGCTAGCAAAAATAGCCTCGGGGCAAACAACGGTTCCCCCGAACATCTTTTCCAAGGATATATATCAGCCATCCGTCCAAGTCGACGACGCGCCCGAGCCCGAGGAGGCCTCGGCCCAGCCCGAGGTACCCTCGGCCACCGAGGGTAAGGCCCTGCGCGTCGAGGGGGAGCGGAATGGGATCCCACCGGTCCCAAACTGGCAGGCCCCGTACCTGGAATATCTCCTCCGAGGAGAGTTGCCCCTCGACAAGGCTGAAGCTCGACGACTGGCTCGGCGCGCCAAGTCGTTCGTATTGCTGGGTGATGAAAAGGAGCTGTATCACCACAGCCCCTCGGGCATTCTCCAGCGATGCATATCCATTGCCCAGGGACAAGAGCTATTACAAGAAATACACGCGAGGGCTTGTGGTCACCATGTAGCACCTCGAGCCCTCGTGGGAAACACTTTCCGACAAGGTTTCTACTGGCCAACCGCAGTGGCCGACGCCACTAGGATAATACGCTCCTGCCAGGGGTGTCAATTCTACGCGCGACAGACGCACCTGCCCGCTCAGGCGCTACAAACGATACCTATCACTTGGCCGTTTGCTGTGTGGGGTCTGGACCTCGTCGGTCCCTTGCAGAAGGCACCCGGGGGCTTCACGCACCTACTGGTCGCCATCGACAAATTCTCCAAATGGATAGAGGTCTGACCCTTAACCAACATCAGGTCCGAGCAAGCGATGGCGTTCTTCACCAATATCATCCATCGCTTTGGGATCCCGAACTCCATCATCACCGACAATGGCACGCAGTTCACTGGGAAAAAGTTCCTGGACTTTTGCGAGGGCCACCACATCCGTGTGGACTGGGCCGCCGTAGCCCACCCGACGACAAATGGGCAGGTGGAGCGCACCAACGATATGATTTTGCAGGGACTAAAACCGAGGATCTACAACGACCTCAACAAGTTTGGCAAGCGGTGGATGAAAGAGCTACCCTCGGTGGTCTGGAGTCTGAGGATGACGCCGAGCCGGGCCACGGGCTTCCCGCCGTTTTTCCTAGTCTATGGGGCCGAGGCTATCTTACCCACGGACTTGGAATACGGTTCCCCGAGGACAAAGGCGTACGACGATCGGGGCAACCAGACCAGCCGAGAAGATTCCTTGGACCAGCTGGAAGAGGCTCGGGACGTGGCCTTACTACACTCGGCGCGGTATCAGCAGTCTCTGCGACGCTACCACGCCCGAAGGGTTCGGCCCCAAGGCTTCCAAGTGGGAGACTTGGTGCTTCGGCTGCGACTAGACGCCCGAGGGCGCCACAAGCTTACTCCTACCTGGGAGGGGCTGTTCATCATCGCCAAAGTTCTGAAGCCCGGGACATACAAGCTGGCCAACGATCAAGGCGAGGTCTACAACAACGCTTGGAACATCGAACAACTACGTCGCTTCTTCCCTTAAAATATTTCAAGTCGTTCATGTTCCTCGTTTTTCCTTACATACATAAATAAAGTCTAACCATCAAGGAAGGATCAGCCTTGCCTCGGCAAAGCCCGACCCTCCCTTGGGGGCTAGAAGGGGGGAACACCCTCTGCGTCAAAATTTTCTTCAGAAAAGTTTTCTACCAAGAAAAGTTTTCTACCAAAACAACTCCCGTGCCTTCCGACTATATCGATAACGGAACCCTGAAAACGAGCGGGAGAGACCTTAAGTGGCAAGGCCGATCGAGCCGAGGGACTCCTATGCCTCCGGGATACGGATACCTCACTCATCACCTTCCACGAAAAGTAACTCACGCTCAGATAAGCGATCCTGCTACCGAACAAGTCCTAACGCTCGGGTAGAAAATGACTTTCGTGCATTTTTCGACTATATCGATAGCAGGATCCTACGAACGGGTGAGAGAGCACGTAAGCGGCAAGGCCGACCGAGCCGAGGGACTCCTACGCCTCTGGGATACGAATACCTCACTCATCACCTTCCGTGAAAAGTAACTCTCGCTCGGGTAATGCGATTCTGCTGCCGAGGAACAAGTCCTAAATGCTCGAAACAAGAGGAAAGAAAACATGACTTTATAATCCGAACGCTAAATATGTTTAGGCCTCGGCGGCCGCAAAAAACATACGCACACTTCAGACGCACTGTTCATGCAGGCTCAGACATCAGCAGGGGGAGGAGCAGCACCCTCGGTGGAATCTGGCCCAGCCTTAGACGGCGATGCGAGCAGACGCCTCGGCCAGCCGCTCCGAAGCCTTAGCCAGCTGTCCCCCGAGGATCTCAGCCCGGCTCACGGCTTCGGCAGTTTGGCTCCGGGATTGGTCCCACTTGCGGGTGATCTGGCCAAACCCCAGCTGCCGCTGATGCATCTCCGCGGCCTAGGAAGCCACCTGCTCCCGCGCCGAGAAAGCCTCTGCTCGAGCCGACACCACCTCTGTCCACGCCACCGCTGCCTTCAGCTTCGGCTCATTGCAGAGCGGCCGAAGGTTCTAAAACCGAGCGAAAGAGACCTTAAACGACAAGGCCGACCGAGCCGAGGGAATCCTACGCCTCCGGGATACGGATACCTCACTCGTCACCTTCCGTGAAAAGTAACTCGCGCTCGGTTAAGTGGTTCGGCTACCGACAGGCAAGCCTTAAGGCTCAAAATGAGGAAGAAGCACAGCTTTATACTCAAATACCCAAATGTTCAGGCCTCGGCGGCTATGAACAACAAACAACACGTACTCGGGATAACTACGCTATGTAGACGTCAGCAGCACCCTCGGCGGCTTTCCTGACCTACAACAGATATCTCAGTACATGGAGCAATCACATTTTGCTCTTACATTCCCTAACGAACGGGACTCCAGCTCCATTCCCGCGGGAATGAACTACCTCCACACCAGAGGGCCTGCGGGATAACGAGCTCCGACCGGCTCGCCGGCGACCGCTGCATCAGCAGCGTCAACGACCTCCGTCTCGGGTGGCTAGACAGCAGCAGTGATGGCCTCAGGGCAAACGCTACTGCTGAAGGGCTTTCGTTCATGTCCCTCACAGAGGACGAGAACCAGCCATTAAAGCCAAAGAGCCAGAGGCCTGGAACGCAGGTGGCGCTGGTAGTCTCGTCGGCAGAGACAACCGCTGGTGCAAGAGGAAGCCTCACCTATGGCGACCACCACCTCAGCACCGACGATAGCGGCCACCTGCCCACCAACACCGCGCCGGCGAACAACGGCCGCCCCAAAGCGCACCGGCAGGTCCTCACTCCCGTCCTCGCCGAGGCCGTCCCAGAACACGAGTACCGCCCTCACGGCGTACGACATGTTGAGCGACCCCCTGGTGCAGCCGACGGTGCAAGGAGGACCTGGACGTGGCTGGCCCGCGCGTGGTACGACCACCGCCCGGATGCAGGACGAAAAGCTGCACCCTAGCCAGGGAGCAGCAGTTCGCCTTCCCCCGCATGGCTGGAGGACGCCTCCGCAGGGCTAGAGGATGCCCTTCTCCCCCGAATGCTGGAGGAGGAAAAGGGTCACCGACCCACACGGAGGTGCCCCCCACTCGGTGCGCTCCTCCGCCTCAGCCCGGATGATGAAGATCCTTGAAGCTGAGGGCGGGGCGGAGGCCGCAGCCCGGCTTGCTTCTCCCCACCACCAAGCTGGTGATCATCCCTACGGATGGCCATTGGTGAGGGAATGCAGCTGGGCTGCATGATGAAAATCCTTGAAGCCGAGCGACGACTGGAGAGCGTCAACCCCCATAAGGTCGTGCTTCTCAAACAGCAGCAAGAAGAAAGCCACACAGGTGCGCCCCATCTGGGGACACGGATGGTTGAAGGGAGCAATACAAAAGAGGAGTGCGAAGGCTTGGCCACTGCCGGGGGGATCGATCCCCTTTTATAGGCAGATCTCCTCACTTGTGCCCCCAAGCATCACGGGCAAAGTCTCCACCGACGTGCACTAGGGTTCCCACCCCACGACATGGGGGCCGGGTCCCACACATCATCAGAACTGACCCGAGACGTGAAGGAGGCAAACCACCGCACGCAAGGCATGAAACCGCCCTGCGGTTATAAGCGTTCCCTCATCCTCGCCGGAACCAGCGGACGAAAGGGCGAGCCGCCACGCAGGGAGCATGCAACCGCACGCGGTTATGCACACTTTCGGCTTTGTCACTTCCGGTGGACCAGCACGATGGCCCGGTCCCACCTACCATGCAACCGGCGCGACGGTCACTACGTGCAAGGAAACTGCACCGCCACCTGTGCCAATGCCGCATCTTCTCGACTGCGGAACCAGTACCGCGACTCGAGGCAGCCCCGCGCGTGACCCAACAGTGCCAATTGGGTGCAGCGGTCAGGAGTCAGTCAGCCGCGGGGTAGGCACGACAGTTGATGTGGCCAAACGTGGACCGACAATAACTGCTGCAACAGACAAGCGGAAGCAGCGATCAAATCACCCCCAGGCTCGCGTCCTTTCCTGAAGCAGCAAAGGAGCCCTCTCTCACGGTGTAAGGACGACGCGCCCGTGCCCCGTTCCTCGAACGGCCCACACACGCGAAATAGACGCCCCGCGAGTCGCCCGTCCCGTCGCATTAACTCCTTGGCAGAGCAAGCGACGCTGTTGGCAGACGAAGCAGGCGACATTTCACCTCTGTCATGATGACCGCGTCAAAAAAGGTGCGCCACGATTTTCAAATTCATATCCTTTTCCATTTCCTCTCTCTCTCTCTCTCTTGCCACAGGGACCGAGAGAGGAGATATGTCGGAAATGATCCTTCCCCGTGAAGGAAACGGGCCCCCGAGCCCTCCTACTGATCAGGGGTTCGAAGGTTGCGCCCTGCGGGGTCCAGCAACTGCCCCAGAGCACTCGGGCCCCCGAACCCTCCTACTGATCAGGGGTTCGAAGGTTGCGCCCTGCGGGGTACAGCAACCGCCCCAGAGCACTCGGGCCCTCGAGCCCTCGTACTGATCTGGGGTTCGAAGGTTGCGCCCTGCGGGGTCCAGCAACTGCCCCAGAGCACTCAGGCTCCGCGCCCATTACTGATCAGGGGTTCGAAGGCTGGCCCCTCGGAAGGGTTCGACAGCCGCCCCAGAGCACTCGGGCTCTACGCCCATTACTGATCAGAGGTTCGCAGGCTGGCCCCTCGAAAGGGTTCGACAGCCGCCCCAGAACACGTAGAGTGAGGGATGACCCTGGGTATGTCCGATACATGGCCGAGGCTCGGGCTACGCTCCCGAGGTACCCTAGGACATTTCCGAGACCAGTGGGAACGATTTGTAATGGAATCCCACCGGAGGGAGGCACCGAGCCCTCGGACCCTATCGAAATGGGTCCGAGTCCAGCAAATCCCCTGCAGGTACCTTTGGAGCGCGCCTCTGGGCCGCTAGCCGACCCCTAACGAACGGGACACGGGCGTCCACTCGGATCACCCGTTAGCAACTCACTGGAAACGCCATGATCGGTGCCCTCCGAGGGTAACGTGGCGCTTTCCCCCCCCTTCCTCCTTGCGAAAAGGCGACGAAGGGGCGTATAATAGAAGTCGAGACAGTCCTTGATCGCCCTCTCGCTCCGTGCAGAGGCTCAAGGGCTGCCCTCGCACCCGGCTGCGGCCAAAACTGTTGACAGCGTCAACAAACCGGCTCAAAAACTTGGAGCCTGACCATGCACCCGGGCCGCGACCAGGCCGCATGAGGGAACAACCAGGCCGACCGAGGCATCATAGCAAGAATTAAGACCTCAGAGGAGTCAAACTACTCCTCCGAGGCCTCGGGGGCTACACCTGGTGGGTGCGCTCGCGCGCACCCACCGGAACAAAACATAACCAAGAAAGCCTGGTCCCCTCGCAAAAATCTGGCAGAACCTCCAAGCGAGTGCCTACACTCCCTTCGAGGCTCGGGGGCTACTGTCGGGTACCGTAATTAGGGGTACCCCCAACACTCCTAAACATGGCTCGAAAACACCTTCAGAGCAAACCATAAATGCTTACAGCTCGGGTCAAAGTCAAAGCTTCGTCTACCATGGGACTCGGTCACGCCTCGCCCGAGCCCGGCCTCGGGCGAAACAGTGGTCCTAGACGAGTTCACGTCTTGCCCGAGGGTCTCCTCAGGCAGTGAGCACGCCCTCGGCTCAGCCAAAGGCCAGCCTTGTTGTGCAAGCGACCTTGGCCAAATCGCCTGACCAGCCGACTAAGGTGCATGCGCATTTAATGCTAGGATCGTCTGACACCTTATCCTGACACGCGCGCCTCAGTCGGCAAGGTTGAAGTGACCGCAGTCACATCGCCCTTTCACTGACCGATCTGACAGGAAAACAGCGTCGCCCGCTACGCTCCGGCTGCTGTGCCAACCACTCGGGCGAAACCGACAACGGTCAAGTTAAGCCTCGGGCGCAACAGGAAGCTCCGCCTCGCCCGACCCTAGGGCTCGGCCTCGACCTCAGCCTCGGGAGGAGATCTCCGCCTCGCCCGACCCCAGGGCTCGGCCTCGGCCTCGGGAAGAGTCACATCCTCGCCTGACCCTGGGCCTCGGCCCCAGCCTCGACCTAGGAGGAGCCGCCGCCTCGCCCGACCTCAGGCTCGAATCGACCGCGCCACAAGGGATACATCATTACCCTACTCCTAGCTAGCTCAGGCTACGAAGGAACAAGACCGGCGTCCCATCCAGCTTACCCAGGTAACAAGCAATGATGGTTTCCCGCATGCGACCATGACGTCGGTGGTTCTTAAGCCCCCTACGGAAGCAAGGAGACGTCAGCAGGATCCATGCAGCGCCAACAGCTGTACTGCTACAGGGCCCAAGGCACTTCTCCGACGGCCACGATACTACCTCTATGGGACTCGAGACGCCCCCCCGACGGCCACGTTATTATCTGTACAGGTCTCAGGGCACTTCCCTGCCAGCCACGTTAGCTCCCAGCTACACCCCATTGTACAGCTGGGCATCTCCTTATGTCTATAAAAGGGGGTGTCCAGGGCCCCAAGAGGGGAGAGAGAAAAAAAGAACGAACATACGAGCATACGAACACACGGACGCACGACAGGAGAGACGAGTAGGCGCACGACAAAGGGACGGGTGAAGACGAGCAGGGGCCGGACCCCTTCTCTCTCTCTCCCTCGCTCTCTCGCAACGCTTGTAACCCCTACTACGAGCACTCTGATGCAGGATAATATAAGGCTCATTCCTCCACTTGTGTTCCATCTCGCACCAACCCATCTAGGCAGGGACACGCAGCGACAAATTTACTCGTCGCTCCAGGGACCCCCTGGGTCCGAAACACCGACAGTTGGCACGCCAGGTGGGGACCTGCTGCGTGTTAACGAACACTTTCCCGTTGAGTTCTAGATGGGTAGACTTCAACAACCTCTTCAGCCCAGGACAGTGCTCCGCTTCGGGAGTGTCGAGTTCATGTCCCTCGACGGCAGCTACGACATGGTACTCCTCCCTCCGCAGCACGACAACAACGACATTCAACGGCTCGCCCGGTGGAGGAGACCTCGATGACGGCATCTCCCCACGGCGGAAGAGGAACACTCCAGTTGTCCCCGCCACCCTCCTCGCCGGAGGAGGCGGAGACGGGGCAACCGTGGCCACGCAGGAGGTGGCACCTTATCGGCTGTCGAACCAGAGCGAACCGACAATGCCGGCACTCCTCTAGGGGACATGTCAGGTGTTGTCCTCACGCTTGAGACAACGACGAGCACCGCTTCCCCGCAACGTGCTAGCCCAAGCGGACTGACGACGCCGGCACCCTCGCAAAGGACCTGCTGGGCGTCACCCTCGTACATGAAATGACGGTGCGTTCCGTCCCTGACACGACTTCACCACCGTCCATCGACCAAGAGGTACCGTCCGTATTCCACCCTGTTCCCTTTCGATTTAGTTTCGATCCACCTAGCGACCCCGCTACGGTGAGCGCTTTCGCAAGGGCGTATCCAAACCTTCCGGGGTACCATATGTGGTCAACCTGGGACCGACTGACAGCCGTCTCAACCTCCGGACCGGCGGGTTCCGAGGAAGAGGACGACCCCAACTTCGGTTGGGATTTCTCTGGCCTCAGTGATCCCAGTGCCATGCGGGACTTCATGTCCGCTTGTGACCACTGCCTCTCTGGTTGCTCTGACGATGGCCATGGCCTTGACAACGAGGGTTATGGCCCAAGTCACGAATGTTTCCATGTCGACCAGGGAGATCACGACGAAGGCAACCACCTCGGTATGCCGGAGGTTGACGATCCCCCTAGGCCCGCATCTCGCGTTGACATCCCGCGGGAGCTAGCTGTGGTCCTAGTCCTTGCGGGGGGTCGGGACACACAGCTCGAGCAAATCCGCGAGATGCAGGCCAAGGTCGACGAGGAAGCAGGGCGGCTTGTGCAGCTCCGGCAGAACATCAAGCAGGAGTGGGCAGGCCGAACACTCGCTACAGGAGCCCGTCATCGGGCCTAGGACGTCCAGCGCCGCATCGTCGACAATGCCAGGGCAGCGCTGCCCCCGGCCGTTAGCGGGTCCAGCCAGGACCTAGCTACAGCAGCGATGCTACTTCGAACTATGCCGAAGCCATCCACCACCGAGGGACGGCGTATTCAGGGCGAACTTAAGGATCTCCTGGAAGGTGCCGCAGTTCGACGAGCCGAGAGCTCCGCCTCCCGAAGGCGAGCTGACACCTCGGAGCATCACGCGACGTCCTCTCGACACATGCGGGAGGCCTCGGTCCATCTCGAGCGCACGCGGGACGACGCACCCGCCGCCCGGGATCGCCCCGGCAACGAGCATCACCATCGCGACCATCGAGCCTGCCTCGAGGAGAAGGTGTGCCGAGGCTACCATCCTAGGCATGGGGGACGCTGCGACAGCGAGGAGGATCAGAGTCCCTCGCCCGAGCCACCTAGTCTATGAGTCTTCAGCCGGGCCATACGACGAGCGCCGTTCCCCGCCCGTTTCCGAGCCCCGACTACCATCGCCAAGTACTCGGGGGAGACGAGGCCGGAGTTGTGGCTCGTGGACTACCGACTGGCATGCCAGTTGGGAGGGGCAGACGACGACAACCTCATCATCCGTAATCTACCCCTTTTCCTCTCCGACGCTGCCCGGGTCTGGCTGGAGCATCTGCCTCCTGCGTAGATCTCCGACTGGGACGACCTGGTCAAGGCTTTCACGGGAAATTTCTAGGGCACGTACGTGCGCCCTGGGAACTCATGGGATCTCCGAAGCTGCCGCCAGCAGCCTGGGGAATCCCTCCGAGAGTACATCCGGCGGTTTTCGAAGCAGCGCACCGAGCTGCCTAACATCACTGACTCAGACATCATCGGAGCTTTCCTCGCCGGCACCACTTGCCGAGACCTGGTGAGCAAACTGGAGCGCAAGACTCCCACCAAGGCGAGCGAATTGATGGACGTCGCCACCAAGTTCGCCTCGGGTCAGGAGGCGGTCGAGGCCATCTTCCAGAAAGACAAGCAGCCTCAGGGGGAGCCGAAGGAAGACGCCCCCGAGACGTTCGCCCAGCGTGGCGCGAAGAAGAAGGCCAAGAAGAAGGCGCAAGCAAAGCGCAACGCCGCTGACGCGAATCTCGTCGCTGCTGCCGAGCACAGGAACCCTCAGAAGCCTCCTGGAGGGGCCAGCACATCTGACAAGATGCTCAAGGAGCCATGCCCCTATCACCAGGGTCCCGTCAAGCACACCCTTGAAGAATGTGTCATGCTGCGGCGCTACTTCCACAAGGCCGGGCCCCCGGCGGAAGATGGCAAGGGCCAAGGCAACAACAAGAAGGAGGGCGACAAGGAAGAGGAGTTCCCGGAAATCCACAACCGCTTCATGATTTACGGCGGGCAGATGGCGAACACCTCGGCACGACACCGCAAGCAAGAGCGCCGGGAGGTCTGCTCGGTAAAGGTGGCAGCGCCAGTCTACTTAGACTGGTCCGACAAGCCTATCACCTTCGACCAAGGCGACCACCCCGACTTTGTGCCGAGCCCAGGGAGGTACCCGCTCGTCGTCGATCCAATCATCAACAATGTTAGGCTCTCCAAGGTCCTCATGGACGAAGGCAGCAGCCTCAACAACATCTACGCTGAGACCCTAGAACTCTTGGGGGTGGATCGGTCCGAGGTCCGGGCCGGTGCGGACCTTTCCACAGGATCGCACACAGAAAGCGTATCCTGCCCCTCGGGCGGATTGACTTGCCTGTCTGCTTCGGGACTCCCTCCAACTTCCGAAAGGAAACCCTCACCTTCGAGGTGGTTGGGTTCCAAGGGACCTGCCACGCGGTGTTGGGAAGGCCATGCTACGCCAAGTTCATGGCCGTCCCCAACTACACCTACCTCAAGCTCAAGATGCCAGGCCCCAACGGGATCATCACCGTCAGCTCCACGTACCGCCACGCGTACGAATGCGACGTGGAATGCGTGGAGTACGCAGAGGCCCTCGCCGAGTCCGAGGCCCTCATCGCCGACCTGGAACGCCTCTCCAAGGAGGCGCCCAACGCGAAGCGGCACGCCAGCAACTTCGAACCAGTCGAGGCGGTTAAGTCCGTCTCTCTCGACCCCAGCAACGACACCAGCAAGAAAGTCAGGGTCGGCTTCGAGCTCGACCCCAAATAGGAAGCAGTGCTCGTCGACTTTCTCCGCGCAAACGCCAAAGTTTTTGTGTGGAGTCCCTCATACATGCCAGGTATACCAAGGGATGTCGCCGAGCACTCACTAAACATCAGAGCTGGAGCCCGACCCATGAAGTAGTCCCTGTGTCGTTTTGACGAAGAAAAGCGGAGGGCCATAGGTGAGGAGGTCCACAAGCTACTGGCTGCAGGGTTCATCAAAGAGGTATTCCATCCCGAATGGTTAGCTAACCCTGTGCTTGTAAAGAAAAAGGATGGGAAATGGAGGATGTGCATAGTCTACACTGGTCTAAACAAAGCATGTCCGAAGGTTCCCTACCCTCTGCCTCGCATCGATGAAATTGTGGACTCCACTGCGGGGTGCGAAACCCTGTCGTTCCTCGATGCCTACTCAGGCTATCACCAAATCAAGATGAAAGAGTCCGACCAGCTCGCGACTTCTTTTATCACACCTTTTGGCATGTATTGTTACACTACAATGCCATTCGGTTTGAGGAATGCAGGCGCCACCTACCAGAGGTGCATGAACCATGTGTTTGGAGAACACATCGGTAGAACGGTCGAGGCTTACGTCGATGAGATCGTTGTCAAGACAAAGAAAGCCTCCGACCTCCTCTCTGACCTTGAAACGACATTCAAGTGTCTGAGAGCGAAAGGCGTGAAACTCAACCCCGAGAAGTGTGTCTTCGGAGTCCCCCGAGGCATGCTCCTAGGGTTCATCGTCTCCGAGCAGGGCATAGAGGCCAACCCGGAGAAAATCGCGGCCGTCACCAACATGGGACCAATAAAAGATTTGAAAGGAGTACAGAGGGTCACGGGATGCCTTGCGGCTCTGAGCCGTTTCATCTCACGCCTTGGCGAAAAAGGATTGCCCCTGTACCGCCTCTTAAGGAAGGCCGAGCGCTTCACTTGGACCCCCGAGGCCGAGGAAGCCCTCGGAAACTTAAAGGCACTCCTTACAAATGCACCCATCTTGGTGCCCCCCGCTGCAGGAGAAGCCCTCTTGATCTACGTAGCCGCAACCACTCAGGTGGTCAACACCGCGGTCGTAGTCAAGAGACGAGAAGAAGGGCATGCACTGCTCGTCCAGATGCCAGTCTACTTCATCAGCGAAGTGCTATCCGAGACCAAAGTCCGCTACCCGCAGATCCAAAAGCTACTCTATGCAGTGATTCTGACACGGTGGAAGCTGCGACACTACTTCGAGTCTCATCCGGTTACTGTGGTGTCATCTTTCCCCTGGGAGAAATCATCCAGAGCCGAGAGGCCTCGGGTAGGATAGCAAAATGGGTGGTGGAACTCATGGGCGAAACACTTTCATTTGCCCCTCAGAAGGCCATAAAATCCCAAGTCTTGGCCCACTTCCTCGCTGAGTGGACTGACACCCAGTTACCGACGGCCCCAATCCAACCCGAGCTTTGGATCATGTACTTCGACGGGTCGCTGATGAAAACCGGAGCAGGCGCGGGCTTGCTCTTCATCTCACCCCTCGGAGAACATGTTCGTTATGTACTACGCCTCCATTCCCCGGCATCAAACAACGTGGTCGAGTATGAGGCCTTGGTTAACAGCCTGCGCATCGCCGTCGAGCTAGGGGTTCGGCGCCTCGACGCTTGTGGCGACTCGTAGCTCGTCATTGACCAGGTCATGAAGAACTCCCACTGCCGCGATTGAAAAATGGAGGCCTACTGCGACGAAGTTCAGCGCTTGGAAGACAAGTTCTACGGGTTGGAACTCAACCATGTTCCTCGACGGTACAACGAAACCGCAGATGAGCTAGCGAAAATAGCCTCGGGGCGAACGACCGTTCTGCCGAACGTCTTTTCCAAGGATACATATCAGCCATCCATCCAAGTCAACGACGTGCCCGAGCCTGAGGAGGCCTCGGCCCAGCCCGAGGTACCCTCGGCCGCCGAGGGTGAGGCCCTGCGCGTCGAGGGGGAGCGGAATGGGATCCCACCGGTCCCGAACTGGTAGGCCCCGTACCTGGAATATCTCCTCCGAGGAGAGCTGCCCCTCGACAAGGCCGAAGCTCGACGACTGGCTCGGCGTGCCAAGTCATTCGTATTGCTGGGTGATGAAAAGCAGCTGTATCACTGCAGCCCCTCGGGCATTCTCCAGCGATGCATATCCATTGCCTAGGGACAAGAGCTGTTACAAGAAATACACTCGGGGGCTTGTGGTCACCATGCAGCACCTCGAGCCCTTGTGGGAAACGCTTTCCGACAAGGTTTCTACTGGCCAACCGCAGTGGCCGACGCCACTAGGATTATACGCTCCTGCCGGGGGTGTCAATTCTACGCGCGACAGACGCACCTGCCCACTCAGGCGCTACAAACGATACCTATCACTTGGCCGTTTGCTATGTGGGGTCTGGACCTCGTCGGTCCCTTGCAGAAGGCACCCGGGGGCTTCACGCACCTGCTAGTCGCCATCGACAAATTCTCCAAATGGATCGAGGTCCGACCCATAACCAGCATCAGGTCCGAGCAGGTGGTGGCATTCTTCACCAATATCATCCATCGCTTTGGGGTCCCGAACTCCATCAACACCGACAATGGCACGCAGTTCATCGGGAAAAGTTCCTAGACTTTTGCGAGGGCCACCACATCCGTGTGGACTGGGCCACCGTAGCCCACCCGACGACAAATGGGTAGGTGGAGCGCGCCAACGGTATGATTTTGCAGGGACTAAAACCGAGAATCTACAACGACCTCAACAAGTTTGGCAAGCGGTGGATGAAAGAGCTACCCTAGGTGGTCTGGAGTCTGAGGACGACGCCGAGCTGGGCCACGGGCTTCACGCCGTTTTTCCTAGTCTATGGGGCCGAGGCTATCTTACCCACGGACGAATACGGTTCCCCGAGGACAAAGGCGTACGACGACCAGGGCAACCAGACCAGCCGAGAAGATTCCTTGGACCAGCTGGAAGAGGCTCGGGACGTGGCCTTACTACACTCGGTGTGGTATCAGCAGTCTCTGCGACGCTACCACGCCCGAAGGGTTCGGCCCCGAGGCTTCCAAGTGGGAGACTTGGTGCTTCAGCTGCGACTAGACGCCCATGGGCGCCACAAGCTTACTCCTCCCTGGGAGGGGCCGTTCATCATCGCCAAAGTTCTGAAGCCCGGGACATACAAGCTGGCCAACGATCAAGGCGAGGTCTACAACAACGCTTGGAACATCTAACAGCTACGTCACTTCTTCCCTTAAAATGTTTCAAGCCGTTCATGTTCCTTGTTTTTCCTTACATACATAAATAAAGTCTAACCGTCAAGGAAGGATCAGCCTTGCCTCGGCAAAGCCCGACCCTCCCTCGGGGGCTAGAAGGGGGGAACCCCGTCTGCGTCAAAATTTTCTTCGGAAAAGTTTTCTACCAAGAAAAGTTTTCTACCAAAACAACTCCCGTGCCTTCCGACATATCGATAACGGAACCCTGAAAACGAGCAGGAGAGACCTTAAGCGGCAAGGCCGACCGAGCCGAGGGACTCCTATGCCTCCGGGATACGGATACCTCACTCATTACCTTCCGCGAAAAGTAACTCACGCTCGGATAAGCGATCCTGCTACCGAACAAGTCCTAACGCTCGGGTAGAAAATGACTTTCGTGCATTTTTCGACTATATCGATAGCAGGATCCTACGAACGGGTGAGATAGCACGTAAGCGGCAAGGCCGACCGAGCCGAGGGACTCCTACGCCTCCGGGATACGGATACCTCACTCATCACCTTCCGCGAAAAGTAACTCTCGCTCGGGTAATGCGATTCTGCTGCCGAGGAACAAGTCCTAAATGCTCGAAACAAGAGGAAAGAAAACGTGGCTTTATAATCCGAACGCTAAATATGTTTAGGCCTCGGCGGCCGCAAAAACATACACATACTTCAGACGCACTGTTCATGCAGGCTCAGACATCAGCAGGGGGAGGAGCAGCACCCTCGGCGTCGTTTCCACCCTCGGCGGAATCTGGCCCAGCCTCAGACGACGATGCAAGCAGACGCCTCGGCCAGCCGCTCTGAAGCCTCAGCCAACTGTCCCCCGAGGATCTCAGCCCGGCTCACGGCTTCGGCGGTTTGGCTCCAGGATTGGTCCCACTCGCGGGTGATCTGGCCACCCCAGCTGCCGCTGATGCATCTCCGTGGACTAGGAAGCCACCTGCTCCCGCGCCGAGAAAGCCTCTGTTCGAGCAGACACCGCCTCTGTCCACGCCACCACTGCCTTCAGCTTTGGCTCATCGTAGAGCGGCCGAAGGTTCTAAAACCGAGTGAAAGAGACCTTAAACGGCAAGGCCAACTAAGCCGAGGGAATCCTATGCCTCCGGGATACGGATACCTCACTCGTCACCTTCCGTGAAAAGTAACTCGCGCTCGGTTAAGTGGTTCGGCTACCGACGGGCAAGCCTTAAGGCTCGAAATGAGGAAGAAGCACGACTTTATACTCAAATACCCAAATGTTCAGGCCTTGGCGGCTACGAACAACAAACAACACGTACTCAGGATAACTACGCTATGTAGGCGTCGGCAGCGCCCTCGGCGGCTTTCCCGACCTACAACATATATCTCAGTACATGGAGCAATCACTTTTTGCTCTTACATTCCCTAACAAACGGGACTCCAGCTCCATTCCCGCAGGAATGAACTATCTCCACACCAGAGGGCCTACGGGATAACGAGCTCTGACCGGCTCGCCGGCGACCGCTGCATCAGCAGCGACAACGACCTCCGTCTCGGGCGGCTAGACAACAGCAGCGATGGCCTCAGGGCAAATGCTACTGTTGAAGGGCTTTCGTTCACGTCCCTCACGGAGGACGAGAACCAGCCATTAAAGCCAAAGAGCCAGAGGCCTGGAATGTAGGTGGCGCTAACAGTCTCATTGGCAGAGACAACCGCTGGTGCAAGAGGAAGCCTCACCTATGGTGACCACCACCTCAGCGCTGACGATAGCGGCCACCTGCCCACCAACACCGCGCCGGCGAACAGCGGCCGCCCCAAAGCGCACTGGCAGGTCCTCACTCCCGTCCTCACCGAGGCCGTCCCAGAACACGAGTACCGCCCTCGCGGCGTACGACATGTTGAGCGACCCCCCGGTGCAGCCGACGGTGCAAGGAGGACCTGGACGTGGCCGGCCCGCGCGCGGCACGACCACCGCCTGGATGGAGGACGGAAATCTGCACCCTGGCCAGGGAGCAGCAGTTCGCCTTCCCCCGCATGGCTGGAGGACGCCTCCGCAGGGCTGGACGATGCCCTTCTCCCCCGAATGCTGGAGGAGGAAAAGGGTCACCGACCCACGCGGAGGCGGCCCCCCCACTCGGTGCGCTCCTTCGCCTCAGCCCGGATGATGAAGATCCTTGAAGCCGAGGGCGAGGCGGAGGCCGCAGCCCGACTTGCTTCTCCCCACCACCAGGCTGGTGATCATCCCTACGGATGACCATTGGTGAGGGAATGCAGCCGGGCTGCATGATGAAAATCCTTGAAGCCGAGCGACGACTGGAGAGCGTCAACCCCCATAAGGTCGCACTTCTCAAAGAGCAGCAAGAAGAAAGCCACACAGGTGCGCCCCATCTGGGGACACGGAAGGTTGAAGGGAGCAATACAAGAGGAGTGCGAAGGCATGGCCACTGCCCGGGGGATCGATCCCCTTTTATAGGCAGATCTCCTCACTTGCGCCCCCAAGCGGTACGAGCAAAGTCTCCACCGACGTGCACCAGGGTTCCCACCCCACGACACGGGGTCCGGGTCCCACACGTCATCAGAACTGACCCGAGACGCGAAGGAGGCAAACCGCCGCACGCAAGGCATGAAACCGCCCTATGGTTATAAGCGTTCCCTCATCCTCGCCAGAACCAGCGGACGAAAGGGCGAGCCGCCACGCAGGGAGCATGCAATCGCACCGCGGTTATGCACCCTTTCGGATTCGTCACTTCCGGTGGACCAGCACGAAGGCCCGGTCCCACCTACCATGCAACCGGCGCGACGGTCACTACGTGCAAGGAAACTGCACCGCCACCTGCGCCAATGCCGCGTCTTCTCAACTGCGGAACCAGTACCGCGACTCAAGGCAGCCCCGTGCGTGACCCAACAGTGCCAATTGGGTGCAGCGGTCACGGGTCAGTCAGCCGCGAGGGTAGGCACGACAGTTGATGTGGCCAAACGCGGACCGACAATAACTGCTGCAACAGACGAGCGGAAGCAGCGGTCAAATCACCCCCAGTCTCGCGTCCTTTCCTGAAGCAGCAGGGGAGCCCTCTCCCACGGCGTAAGGACGACGCGCCCATGCCCCGTTCCTCGAACGGCCCACGCACGCGAAACAGACGCCCCGCGAGTCGCCCGTCCCGTCGCATTAACTCCTTGGTAGTGCAAGTGACGCTGTTGGCAGGCAAAGCAGGTGATGTTTCACCTTTGTCATGATGACCGCGTCAAAAAAGGTGCGCCACAATTTTCAAATTCATATCCTTTTCCGTTTCCTCTCTCTCTTGCCATAGGGACCAGGAGAGGGGATATGTCAGAAAGGATCCTTCCCCACGAAGGAAACGGGCCCCCGAGCCCTCCTACTGATCAGGGGTTCGAAGGTTGCGCCCTGCAGGGTCCAGCAACCGCCCTAGAGCACTCGGGCCCTCGAACCCTCCTACTGATAAGGGGTTCGAAGGTTGCGCCCTGCGGGGTCCAGCAACCGCCCCAGAGCACTCTGGCCCCCGAGCCCTCCTACTGATCAGGGGTTCGAAGGTTGTGCCCTGCGGGGTCCAGCAACCGCCCCAGAGCACTCGGGCTCCGTGCCCATTGCTGATCAGGGGTTCGAAGGCTGGCCCCTCGAAAGGGTTCGACAGCCGCCCAGAGCACTCAGGCTCCGCGCCCATTACTGATCAGGGGTTCGCAGGCTGGCCCCTCGAAAGGGTTCAACAGCCGCCCCAGAACACGCGAAGTGAGGGATGAGCCTGGGTACATCCGATGCATGGCCGAGGCTTGGGCTACGCTCCCGAGGTACCCTAGGACATTTCCGAGACCAGCGGGAACGATTTGTAATGGAATCCCACCGGAGGTAGGCACCGAGCCCTCGGACCCTATCGAAATGGGTCCGAGTCCAGCAAATCCCCTGCATGTACCTTTGGAGCGCGCCTCTGGGCCGCTAGCCAACCCCTAACGAACGAGGCATGGGCGTCCACTTGGATCACCCGTTAGCAACTCACTGGAAACGCCATGATCAGTGCCCTCCGAGGGTAACGTGGCGCTTTCCCCCCTTCCTCCTTGCGAAAAGGTGACGAAGGGGCGTATAATAAAAGTCGAGACAGTCCTTGATCGCCCTCTCGCTCTGTGCAGAGGCTTGGGGAATGCCCTCGCACCCGGCTGCGGCCAAAACTGTTGACGGCGTCAACAAACCGGCTCAAAAACTCGGAGCCTGACCATGCACCCGGGCCGCGACCAGGCCGCATGAGGGAACAACCAGGCCGACCGAGGCATCACAACAAGAATTAAGACCTCAGAGGAGTCAAACTACTCCTCTGAGGCCTCGGGGGCTACACCCGACGGGTGCGCTCACGCGCACCCACCGGAACGTAACATAACCAAGAAAGCCTGGTCCCCTCGCAAAAATCCGGCAGAACCTCCAAGCAAGTGCCTACACTCCCTTCGAGGCTCGGGGGCTACTGTCGGTGTCACACCCGGGTTTCGGGGCACCAAGACCCGGGCGCGAACATAATCACCAGGTGTGCTGGGACCAAGTCTCACACATATGATGAATCATGGCACAGGATCGAATGTCACATCTTTACTACATAATAGGAGTTCCGACAAAATAAATAATTACATTATAAGGATACAACGGTCCAGCAACCCAAAGTTGACTGGGAGACGACGGCCTAGACCTCTCACGAACTCGTCACAGCATCCTCCAAGCGCCTCATCATGTGGTACCTGTTCTTGACCTGTGGGGGGGGTGTGAGACAGTAAGAGTGAGCTCACATACGTTCATAGCTCAACAAGTTGTGGGGAATAATGTGCATGAACTCGCCAAAGATGGGAGTTCACGTGAAGTGTAAGGCTTACCAAAGAGGATGGTTAGAGCTGAGCATTGCTTTTAAAGTTGGTCAAAATTTTATAGCAATTACTAAGTATAAGTAAATACCAACCCAATTAAATAGTAGAACAGAAGTAACAACATCACCTGCGATGCAATGCATATGACAAATTGAATTTAGTTCCATAAATTAATCATGTGAGGGTCCGAGCTACTCATGACCGTGAGCACGGCTGATATACCAGTTTTACACTCTGCAGAGGTTGCGCATCTTTACCCACAAGTCATGTTACCCATCTGCCAAGGGATCGCGACTTCCCATACACCTCTACCGAGGAGGCGAGGCAGGGTAACACTACGAGGCCTTTACAAAGTTCCACTAGCTTCAGAAAACCCGCTATAGTTTATAGGAAGCTCCAATGCAGGGACCCCTCGCATGACCGCCATCGCAGCAAAATCATCCCAAGGACCTCCCTACACTGACCACTCCCCTACTGCCCTTGCCCCTTTCGGGTAAGGTAGTCTTCCACTAGCTTTCCTAATTAATCAGCCAAGGGCATCCCATTAAACCCTTGTGGTAGCACTGTTTTCCCGGGTGGTCGCTCCATGTTCCAATTAACATAATGATCTTATCATGAATAATAATAATAAACAAATAATAAAAGTGTGATCATGAATAATGTATCTTCATACCCAAAACCATATAAAGCACTAGCAAGTACTACCCAGAATTTCAGTGGTGAACAAGGTATAAAGATAATCAAACTAGGGTAACCTGTTGGGTCCCATCAAAATTAACCTATGCAGATCATTATGATTAATTAGAACATGAGTGGGTAAAAAGAAGTGATCAAGGGCACAACTTGCCTGGGACATGAGATTCCAGGTACCAACTTGCTCTTCAGATGACACATGTCCTCACTGCTAAACGTAGTAATACAGACAAACATGTATAGGCAAAATTAACATTACACCAAACATAATCATAAACTGCATAATAATATTCTACTCTGCGTAACGAGATCGTGGGTTTGAGAATCGCTAAATCCGGAGCTACGGTTAAGAAGTTATGGTTTTCCCAAGATCCACATGGTTAAATATAGAATAGACTAAGTGTAACATTTTAACCTATATTTTCATGACAAAACAAAGTTACCAGATGATAATAAATATTATTGTGTGATTAATGCAACTAGAATGGACCAAAATGGAGTTACAGTTATTGAGTTATGAATTTATGGAGTTATTGAGTACCTAGAACAGATTGATTCGAATGAACAATCTTAATTCAAGTTTTATGGCTAAATAGTGTTACTGGTTGGTAGACAATGTTAATACAAAATTAATGCCACTGGAATGGACCAAAAAGGATTTAATATGAATTTTCTATGAATTTATTGAGTTTCTAGGTTTATTTATGTACTAAAAAGTATTTACTACATTATTTTTACTATTTTCATGGTTCACTGGGCCGGGTGTCAAATTCTAGAAAGGTCAGGGGCCAAGATATAAATTTTCCCAGACACAGCTTTAACCCGCGGTGGACGGCGGGTTAGTTTTGGAAAAATCGAGGGAATCTTTTGTGAATTTGCCTCGGTGAAGGGGTACAGAGAGTTTTAGGTCGTCCGATTCAATCTCATCGGCCCAGAATAGTCTGAGCCCATAGCTATCCTGGTTTTAATCTTACCCGTGGATCCGTCAATCAACGGCCTAAGGGATGCTTCAAGTACTGATCTAATCTCCCCCGTCCACATCAGATCGGACGGCCAGAACGCTTCTTCAACCCAGAAACGGTGGCGGCGCCAGATATCGAGCAACAGAGCAACACCGGTGCCCCAAACGACCATCTCGACCTCAAGCACACGGGGGCACGATTTCTACCATGGATAGGCTCTACGCGATGTGGAGGAAGAGGCAAATAGCTGGGACCCGATCGTACCAGCGGTGGAGGCGACTGAAGGTTCGGCCACGGCATATGGCAGTCCCGGAACAAAAACTCAATTTCGGCGAGCAATTGGATTTGCCCAGATAGCAGATTTCCCTCGACGCGGCCATGGGAGCTCCCCAGTGATGCCACAAACGTCCCCGACCACCAACTAAAAAGCTGGAAGCGGTGCTCATGGGCTGTCCGCGGAATAGCAGGCGGAGACGGAGGCGCGGACGCGCCATGGCGGCCGCATCATCGCAGTCGGCACGCAGCAAAGGCGGCACGCAGAGGATCCAGGACCACGACAGCGTTATTCCTTCCCTCGTTTCGTCTACCCCATGCCAGCCATAGCTCATGGCAAGCGGTGGCTGGCAGGTCACCTGGGCAACCCCCAGACCACCCATTGGTGCCCAAATCTTGTAGCAGAAAATAGAAATTGGGTGAGGAAGACATGGAGGTCAGGATATAGGTACCGCACCATCGTTCGGAGCGACGGGAGCCTTGCCCACGGTGCGATGCAGTTCGGCACAGACCAAAGACTCCGACGAGCGTCTCTCGCCCTGCTTGATCCTTCCTTCGTGCGCCAATAAGCCCCCAACCATGTAGAGTGATCTAGCGAGTATTCTGACGCTTCAGCCAAGGATTCGACTGCGTGAGTTGACCCTCACATTGTGCCCTCTCTCGACTTGCAATGACTTCTAATTGAACGGTACTAGAGCCCAGTTTGGTGATCTGGAGGATGGTGTGATGGTAAGGATTATGGGGGAAAGTCTGGTTTTATAGTCTGATGGAATCATATCCTGCGTGGAGCCGGTCGAGTTTGTTAAGATATGTGTCGGGGACCATAATTAGGGGTACCCTCAAGACGCCTAATTCTCAGCTGGTAACCCCCATCAGCATAAAGCTGCAAAGGCCTGATGGGTTTGATTAAGTCAGGGATCAGTCCATACGAGTGACTTGACCACGCCACGCCCGAGCCTAGCCTCGGGCGAGGGCAGCCGACCCTAAGATGACTCCGTCTCGCCTGAGGTCTCCTCTTTCACGGCAGACGCATCTCCGGCTCGCCCTAGGCCCCGCCTCCGATAAGGAGAAACCCTGACTAAATCACCGCACCAACCGACCGAGTCACCAGGGCGTTTAACGCAAAAGGTAAGACCGACGGGCGACCAGACTTCGCCAGTGGTGCCATAGGAGACTCCGCCCGACCCAGGGCTCGGACTCGGGCTAAGGCCCCGGAAGACGGCGAACTCCGCTCCGCCCGACCCAGGGCTCGGACTCGGGCTAAGGCCCCGGAAGACGGCGAACTCCGCTCCGCCCGACCCAGGGCTCGGACTCGGGCTAAGGCCCCGGAAGACGGCGAACTCCGCTCCGCCCGACCCAGGGCTCGGACTCAGGCTAAGGCCTCGGAAGACGGCGAACTCTGCTCCGCCCGACCCAGGGCTCGGACTCGGGCTAAGGCCCCGGAAGACGGCGACCTCCGCCTCGCCCGACCCAGGGCTCGGACTCCGCCTCGACCTCTGCCGAATAATCTCCGCCTCGCCCGACCCAGGGCTCGGACTCTGTCTCTGTCTTGCAGGACGGACTCGGCCTCGGCCTCGGAGGAGCCTCCACGACGCCCGACCTAGGACACGAGACCGCCACGTCAACAGGAAGCGTCATCATCACCCTGCCCTGAGCCGACTTGGGTCGCAGAGAACAAGACCGGCGTCCCATCTGGCCAGCTATGCCAGATAGGCCATGATGGCGCCCCGCTAGATCATGACGACGGCGGCTCCCAGCTCCCTTACGAAAGCAGGAGAACGTCAGCAAGGACCCAGCCACCTCGACAGCTGTCCCCCCGTCCGGCTCCGTTACTCCTCCAACAGCCACGACGCCACACCAACAGGGTGCCACGATCTCTCCGGCTGCCACCTAGGCATGTACATAGGGCGCTAGCTCTCCCTCGCTAGACACGTAGCACCTTGCTACACCCCCATCTTGTACACCTGGACCCTCTCCTTACGACTATAAAAGGAAGGGCCAGGGCCTTCTTAGAGAAGGTTGGCCTCACGGGGACGAAAGGCAGGGGCAGGCGCTCTCTCGGGGCCGCTCTCTCCCTTCACCTCGTGCGGACGCTTGTAACCCCCTACTGCAAGCGCACCCGACCTGGGCGCGGGACGAACACGAAGGCCGCGGGAATTCCTCCGACTCCCTCACGACCCGGCTCCGGCCACCGACTCTCTCTCTCTCTCTCTCTGTTCCCCCCTTCGCGCTCGCTCCACGCGCTCGACCCATCTGGGCTGGGGCACGCGGCACTCTCACTCGTCGGCTCGAGGACCCCCCGGTCTCGGAACGCCGACAGTTGGCGCGCCAGGTAGGGGCACGCTGCGTGTTGACGTTCGATTTCCCGTCAAGCTACAGATGGGCAGTCTTCAACAACCTCTTCAACCCGGGACGGTGCTCCGTTTCGGGAACCTCGAGTTCATGTCTCTCGATGGCGACTACGACATGATACTCCTTCCACCGCCGCGCGACGACGACATTGGTGGTGGACAGCCCGCCCGCCGGCGGCGGAATCAACGACGTCTTTCCCGCGTTGGGGAAGGACAACGTTCGAGCTCGCCCCATCCTCTCCCTCGCCATCGGAGGAGGAGGAGGCGGGGCAACCGGGACCGAGCGGGAGGCCTCGCTCCGACGGCTGTCGAGCAAGTCGACATCCCCGGCGCCCCAGCGGAGGACACGCCAAGCGTCGCCCTCGCGTTCGAGGCAAACGCGAGCGCCATCCCCCTGCAACACGTCGACCCCGAGCAGGTGGACGACGCCAGCACGCTCACGGAGGGCCTGCAGGACGTCGCCCTCGTACCCAAGACGACGGCGCGGTCAGCCCCCGACACGACTTCATCGCTCCTCGTCGACGAAAAGGTACCGACTGCTCCCCATCTTTCGTTATTTCGACTCGGCCTCAGCCCGCCTGGCGACTTCGCTTTGGCGGGCGCTCACATTGAGGCGAGTGCAACCTCTCTGGGGTTTCGTGTGTGGTCGCCTTGGGACCGATTGACGGGCGTCTCGACCTACGGACCCTCTGGGTCCGAGGAAGATGACGACCCCAGCATCTGCTGGGATTTCTCCGGATCTGGCAACCCTAGTGCCATGCGGGACTTCATGACCGCATGTGACTATTGCCTCTCCGACTGTTCCGACGGCAGCCGCAGCCTTGGCGACAAGGACTGCGGCCCGAGTCGCGAATGTTTCCACATCGAGCTAGGGGATCCCTCCGGAGGCGGCTGTCTCGGCAATGCCGGAGGATGGTGATCCCCCTAGGCCAGCGCCTCGCGCCGACATCCCGCGGGAGCTAGCTGTGGTCCCCGTTCCGGCGGGGGGTCACGACCCACAGCTCGAGCAAGTCCGCGGGGCGCAGGCCGGGTTCGATGAAGGAGCAGGAGCGCTCGAGGCAATCCGCCAGAACGTCGGGCAGGTATGGGCGAGCCAACCCCCGGCCGGAGGAATACGTCACCTGCCCCAAGGTCTCCAGCACCGCATCGCCAACGATGCCAGGGACAAACCGCCACCCGCATCCGGCGGGACTGGCCAGGACCTGGTCGCTGCAGCAATGCTCCTCCGCGCGATGCCGGAGTCATCAACCACCGAGGGTCGGCGAATCCAGGGAGAACTCAAGCATCTCCTGGAAGGCGCTGCGGCCCGGCGGGCCGAGAGCTCTGCCTCCCGCAGGCAGGGATACCCCTCGGAACCTCGTGCCGCGACTTCCCGACTCACGCGGGAAGCCTCGGCCTTCACCGGGCGCACGCGCACCACCGCGCCTGCGGCCCCGGGCCACCTCGGCGTCGAGCACCCTCATCGCGACCGTCGGGCACGCCTCGACGAAAGGGTGCGCCGAGGCTACCACCCCAGGCGTGGGGGACGTTACGACAGCGGGGAGGATCGGAGTCCCTCGCCCGAACCACCCGGCCCGCAGGTCTTTAGCCGAGCCATTCGGCGGGCGCCGTTTCCGCCCCGATTCCGACCCCCGACTACTATCACGAAGTACTCAGGGGAAACGAGACCGGAATTGTGGCTTGCGGACTACCGCCTGGCCTGTCAGCTGGGTGGGACGGACGATGACAACCTCATCATCCGAAACCTCCCCCTGTTTCTCTCCGACACCGCTCGTGCCTGGTTGGAGCACCTGCCCCCGGGGCAGATTTCCAACTGGGAGGCTCTGGTCCAGGCTTTCGCCGGGAACTTCCAGGGCACGTACGTGCGCCCCAGGAATTCCTGGGACCTCCGTAGCTGTCGGCAACTGCCGGGAGAGTCCCTTCGGGACTACATCCGGCGGTTCTCGAAGCAGCGCACCGAGCTGCCTAACATCACCGACTCCGATGTCATCGGCGCGTTCCTCGCCGGCACCACCTGCCGCGACCTGGTGAGCAAGCTGGGTCGCAAGACCCCCACCAGGGCGAGCGAGCTGATGGACATCGCCACCAAGTTCGCCTCCGGCCAGGAGGCGGTAGAGGCCATCTTCCGAAAGGACAAGCAGCCCCAGGGCCGCCCGTCGGAAGATGCTCCCGAGGCGTCCACTCCGCACGGCGCCAAGAAGAGAGGCAGGAGGAAGTCGCAAGCGAAACGCGACGTTCCCGATGCAGACCTTGTCGCCGCCGCCGAGCGCAAGAACCCTCGGAAGCCCCCCGGAGGTGCAAACCTCTTTGACAAGGCACTCAAGGAGACGTGCCCCTACCATCAGGGGCCCGTCAAGCATACTCTCAAAGAGTGCGTCATGCTTCGGCGTCACTTCCATCGGGCCGGGCCACCCGCAGAGGGTGGCAGGGCTCACGACGACGACAAAAGGGAGGATCGCCAAGCAGGAGAGTTCCCAGAGGTCCGCGATTGCTTCATGATCTACGGAGGGCATGCGGCAAACGCCTCGGCTCGGCATCGTAAGCAAGAGCGTCGGGAGGTCTGCTCAGTGAAGGTGGCGGCGCCAGTCTATCTAGACTGGTCCGACAAGCCCATCTCCTTCGACCGAGACGACCACCCCGACCACGTGCCGAGCCCGGGGAAGTACCCGCTCGTCGTCGATCCCGTCATCGGCGACGTCAGGCTCACCAAGGTCCTGATGGATGGAGGCAGCTGCCTCAACATCATCTACGCCGAAACCCTCCGGCTCCTGCGCGTCGACCTGTCATCTGTCCGAGCAGGCACTGCGCCCTTCCACGGGATCATCCCCGGGAAGCGCGTCCAGCCCCTTGGACAGCTCGACCTCCCTGTCTGCTTCGGAAAACCCTCCAACTTCCGAAGGGAGACATTGACGTTCGAGGTGGTCGGGTTCCGAGGAACCTACCACGCAGTGTTGGGAAGGCCATGCTACGCGAAGTTCATGGCCATCCCCAACTACACCTACCTAAAGCTCAAGATGCCGGGACCCAACGGGGTCATCACCGTCGGCCCCACGTACGAACACGCATTCGAATGCGATGTGGAGTGCGTGGAGTACGCCGAGGCCCTCGCCGAGTCCGAGGCCCTCACTACCGACCTGGAAAGCCTCTCCCGAGAGGTACCGGACGTGAAGCGGCATGCCAGGCAACTTCGAGCCAGCGGGGACGGTTAAGGCCGCCCCTCTCGACCCCAGTGGCGACGCCTCCAAGCGTGTCCGGATCGGCTCTGGGCTCGGCCCCGGATAGGAAGAAGTGCTCGGCGACTTCCCACGCGCAAACGTCGACATTTTTGCGTAGGGTCCCTCGGGCATGCCCGCCATGCCGGGGGATGTCACCAAGCACCCGCCGCATATCTGGGCAGGAGCCTGACTCACCAAACGGCCTCTGCGCGAACGACGCCCGGGGGCTGCGCCCTTTCCCCACTCATACATACGAATCAATTATCAAGGAAGGGTCGGCCTCGCCCCGGCAGAGCCCGACCCTCCCTCGGGGGCTAAAAAAGGGGAACCCCTCTCATCGAGGTCGGACGTACCGTTCCGCGTCAGAAAAACCCCTTTTTTCGGTCAAGAAGGGTTTTCTGCGTTCTCCCGGATGCGTCAGAAGCAGAGTCCTGAGGAGCGAACTTGGGTACGAGTAAGTGGCGAGACCGACTGAGCTGGGGAACACCTATGCTTCCGGGCTAGGGACACCTCACTCGTCGCCTGCCGCGAAAAAGGACCCAGCTCGGGAAATCACCCTGTTGTCGACACTACGAGCCAGGCGCGAAAATCGAAACGAAAAGAAGCATGACTTCACGGAAGAAGAAGTAAAATGTTCAGGCCCCAGTGGCCGCGGCAAATCACACATCCACCAGAAATTGTGCCAACTAAAATCAAGCGTCGCCTCGGGCAGGAGCCGCGCCCTCAACTCCGCCCCCGCCGTCGGTAAAATCCACCTCCACTTCCGGCGGCGGCGCAGGAGGAAGAATCTCCGCTTCGAAGACGGTCGCCAGCGACGCGCTCGGACCCGCAGCGACCGCGTCGAGCCGCTGAATCTCCGCTAGGGCTGCCTCGTCTTCGTCAGGCAGGCAGTACCCCTCGCTGACCCGCTCCAAGTCCACGACGCAGTGGGAAGCGAGCACGGCGAAGGCCCGCCTAACGCCGTGGTGCAGCGCCCCGCGGACTTTACCGCGCGCGTAATCACCAAGGGCTTGAAGACGGCTTTGGGGAGAGCTCCCTGAAGGGACGTCGCCGGGACCGAGTTTCCGATAGACCTCCGAGACGGCCTCGGACATAGCCGCAAGATCGGCCTCCCTTTGCTCAGCAGCCCCGTCGAGCGCCTCGGCAAGCGCCTTGGCAGACTCGTCGAGGGCAGACTCGAGCTCTGCGAACAACCAGAAGAAAGATCTCAAACCCAAGCGGAAGAAACGGACAAGATTGAGAACCGAGGACGGTCGAGCCATACCACTGGCTCGGACGTGCTGCTCCGAGGCTGCGACTTGGGCTGCGGCCAGATCGGCCGCAAGGATCTTGGCCCGGCTCTCAGCTTCGGCAGCTTGGCCCCGAGTTTGGTCCCGCTCCTCGGCAACCTGGGCAAGCTCCGTGCGCGCTGCCGCCGCCTCGGCCTTCAGGTCAGCACAGAGCAACTGGAGGTCCGCTATCTTAGCGTCTTGCTGAGAGAGGCGCGCGGTAGCCCCGGCGAGCGAAGTCCTCAGGGACCGCAGCGAGCCCCAGACGACGGCCTCACGGCGAATGAACGACGACTTGGCAGCGCTCCGGTCCGTCAGGTCCTGGAAAGGAAAACAAGATTTCACGACGAACGCCTCGCTCGCAGAAGCAAGAAGGTATGTCTGAAACCATTACCTGAAGGATTTTGGGGACGTCCCCGCAGAGAACCTCCAGCGACGATCGGAGCAACCCCACTGTCGCCTCCGCACGCTTGCGGAGCTCGTCCCAGGACTGGTCCTCCTCTTCGTCGTCAAGAACGAAGATAGGGCCCGAAGCCTCACGGGTCCGGAATCGGAGCAACTGGCCCCGGGCCTCGGGGCTCCGCCCCACAACGACAAGGCTGCCGCCCGCCTGGGAACGCTGCGCGTCCGCGCCCACCTCTTCCGAGGCTTCGGGCGCCGACGCCGCGGCCGTCCCGACGTCGGCGGCGACCGGGCGCTCTCCGACCGGGACGGTGCCAGCTGCGGTAGCGGCAGACGCCGGCATGGCCAACATGGCTGGCGAGCTCGGGACCGCATCGGCGCTGGCCGCCTCCCCGATCACGATGGCCACCTCGGCAGAGGAGCCCACCTCGGGGACCTGCTCCCCCGAAACATGCGACGCCTGAGCCCCGTGCGGCGGAGCACCCTGCGAAAGGGTCGGCTGAGCGGCAGGGCCCGAGGTGGCGCCAGCTGCCTGGACAAACGCCGTCTTGAGGGCCTTCCGAGGTGCCAGGTCGGTAGGGCCATGGCTCCGTTTGCTGAAGAAAACAAGAAAGGGAAGATTACGGCCCGGACATATGAATGAAGCGCCGGGACGGAAAGATTCCAAGGTACCTACCCGCTCCGGATCATGATCCACGGTGTCTGGGGGGAGGTCTCTTGGCTCCCGCTTCCTGGAACCACCGCCGTGGTCCGCTTCACCAACAACCCCGGCGCCGCCCTCGCCTCGGACGCCCCCGAGGCCCGGGAGGCGGACTGCCCAGGCGCTGCCATGGCAACCTGAGGACCGCTCCCGCATGCCGCCGGCGCGGGCGACGGTTCCCGAGGAACGGACCCCTCGGCCCGGCTCCCTGGAGTGGCGTCAGCTCCCCCAGCCGGGGAGACGAGAACCCTCTCGGGTTGCCCCTGCTCCTCAGGTCGGGGATCCGACACCTCGGCTCCAGGGACCGACGATGTAGGACCGCTCGGGGGCTGGCTCGACGACCCCCGGCCACATCCCAAGCCGGGGCTGAGGCCGAGACATGCGGCCATGTCATCCTCCTCCTCTTCATCGTCGACGTCGTCGTCATCATCGGACGTCTCCGGCGACAGCTCCCTGGGAAGCCCTTCCCTCTCCTGCTGACGACGGCGTTTCTCCAGGGCGTCCCGAGCCCGCCTCCGCCTGCGGGCCCGAGCCTTCTCCGCGTCCTTCTTCTTCTTCTCCTCCTCCGCGGCGACCCGCCTCGCCGCCCGACCCACCGCGTCCTCCGGGACCGGCGGCAGGGAGGGTTTGTGCCGCCCCACCTCCTAAAAGGGGGGGAGAAAGAAAATCGATAGTGAGAATCGGGGGCTACCCGGTATATGAAGAAAGAAAGGACGAACACTCACCAGAGCGACGCACCCCTGGTCGGGGCGCATTCGAGGCTGGGAGAGGGCGTGGGGGTCCGGCTTCCCCATCGCGACCGACACCCGCCGATAGAGGGCGTCGTGGGAAAGAGGATCAGGGGACATCCGTGACCCCTCCCAGTCGGCCTCCTGGGTCATCTCCCAAAGCGACAACCGCCGCTCCGCCAGAGGGAGCACCCTCCGGCGGTGGATGGCGGCAACCACTCCCGCGACGGTGAGCCCTTCCTCCCGCAACACCTTCAGAGCCTGGAGAAGAGGTTCGAGTTTCTTCTGCCTCTCGTGTGGAGTCCCGTGACGCTAGGCGTCGGGGGCGGCGGTGACGACCCGCTGAGAGAACGGCGGGAGCGACTCTCCGTCATTCCGGAGATAGAACCACCGGCGCTGCCAACCCTTGTTTGAGGACGAAAGGACGGCAGGGATATACTGCAACGCCCGTGACTGCCTCAGCAAGAGGGTGCAGCCGCCGGCCCGCACCGCCGCACGGACCTTCCTCTCCCTCGTCGACGAAGCAAAAAGCTCGGCAAAGAAGAGGTGAGTCCACAAATCCCAATGGGGGGCGATCCCCAGATACCCCTCGCACACCGCCACGAAGATAGCGGCTTGTGCGATGGAGTTGGGGGTAAGGTTGTGTAGTTCCACCCCGTAGTGGAACAGGATGGCCCGCATGAAGCGGCTCGACGGCATTCCAAATCCCCGCTCATGGAAGGAGATGAAGCTCACGACATACCCCGGCGGAGGGGATGGAGCGACTCCGCCCGCGGGAGGAATCCATTCCGGCCGCTCCTTATCGGTGAGGGGGCAGAGCAAACCCTCGTCGATGAGGTCCTCCAGGTCGCCCGCCGTCACCGTGGAGAAGGGCCACGGGTCGCGCGGCGAGAGGATGGTCACCCGGTCAGCCATCGCCAAGGCAAAAGGGGTGGCGGCGTGAAGAACAGGGGAGGGCGGTTTCCTTTTCCTGGCTAGATCTCTCAGGTTGCAAAAAACCTGAAGGAGGCGAGAAGTGGAGTCGAGAACCGTCACTGGACCCTCTCCGGGGTACATAAAGGACCAAGGACGAGACGGTTCCAACGCACCGCCCGAACCGGACGCGGGGTTCAAAAAACGCGAAGCGAAACAGCCGTTCCTCGAACGGCTCGCGCACGCAACGGCAGCCTCGCCGACCGCTTACCCCGGCACATTAACTCCGCGGCGAAATAGGTGACGTTTCTGGCAGGGGCAGCTGGCGACGCTTCGCCTCCGCCAAAACGACCATGCCGGAAAAGGTACGCCACGACGTTCAATTTCGAACCCATTTCCCTTTTCCTTCTTTCTCTATCTCTTGCAACAGGGACCGAGAAGGGGGATAACCCCAAAGGGATCCTTCCCCGTGAAGGAACTAGGCTCCGAGCCTCCCTACTGATCAGGGGTTCGAAGGCTGGCCCCCCGAAGGGTTCAACAGCCGCCTCAGATCGCGTGGGCCCGACACCCACTACTGGTCAGGGGTTCGAAGGTCGGCCCCCGAAAGGTTCCACGACCGCCTCAGGCTACTCGGGCTCCGTGCCCCCTACTGATCAGGGGTTCGAAGGCTGGCCTGTCGAAGGGTTCACAGCCGCCTCAGACGCCGAGCGAGGGATGACCAGGGGTACGTTCGATACATAACCAAGGCTCGGGCTGCGCTCCCGAGGTACCCTAGGACATTTCCGAGACCAGCGGGAACGACTCTGTAACGGAATCCCATCGGAGGGAGGCAACGAGCCCTCGGACCCCGTCGCCAGGGGACCGGGTCCGGCAGATCACCCGCAGGTACTTTTGGGCGTGCCTCCGGGCCCCTAGCCGACCCCCAACGAACGGGGCACGGACGTCCACTCAGATTACCCGATTGCAGCTCACCGGAGACACCATGTTCGGTGCCCATCGAGGGTAACATGGCGCACTCCCCCCCTCCTCCTTGCGGAAAGGCGACGTAGGGGCGTATATAAAAAGTCGAGTCTGTCCCTGATCGTCCTCTCGCTCCGTGCGAGGGCTCGGGGGCTGCTCTCGCAAACCCGGCTCCGGCCGAACCGTTGACAGCGTCAACATACCAGCCCGGGAACTTGGGCCCCAACAGTGCACCTGGGTTACGCCCTGCTCGCATGAGGGAACCGCCAGACCAGCCGAAGCATTGCGCAAGGCATTAAGACCTCGAAGGAGTGAAATCACTCCTCCGAGGCCTCGGGGGCTACACCCGGTGGGTGCGCTCGCGCGCACCCACCGGAACAAAGTACCTCCGAGAAAGGCTGGTCCCCTTGCAAAAAAGTGCGATGCAAGCCTCCAAGCGAGTGTTAACACTCTCTTCGAGGCTCGGGGGCTACTGTCGGGGACCATAATTAGGGGTACCCTCAAGACGCCTAATTCTCAGCTGGTAACCCCCATCAGCATAAAGCTGCAAAGGCCTGATGGGTTTGATTAAGTCAGGGATCAGTCCATACGAGTGACTTGACCACGCCACGCCCGAGCCTAGCCTCGGGCGAGGGCAGCCGACCCTAAGATGACTCCGTCTCGCCTGAGGTCTCCTCTTTCACGGCAGACGCATCTCCGGCTCGCCCTAGGCCCCGCCTCCGATAAGGAGAAACCCTGACTAAATCACCGCACCAACCGACCGAGTCACCAGGGCGTTTAACGCAAAAGGTAAGACCGACGGGCGACCAGACTTCGCCAGTGGTGCCATAGGAGACTCCGCCCGACCCAGGGCTCGGACTCGGGCTAAGGCCCCGGAAGACGGCGAACTCCGCTCCGCCCGACCCAGGGCTCGGACTCGGGCTAAGGCCCCAGAAGACGGCGAACTCCGCTCCGCCCGACCCAGGGCTCGGACTCGGGCTAAGGCCCCGGAAGACGGCGAACTCCGCTCCGCCCGACCCAGGGCTCGGACTCAGGCTAAGGCCTCGGAAGACGGCGAACTCTGCTCCGCCCGACCCAGGGCTCGGACTCGGGCTAAGGCCCCGGAAGACGGCGACCTCCGCCTCGCCCGACCCAGGGCTCGGACTCCGCCTCGGCCTCTGCCGAATAATCTCCGCCTCGCCCGACCCAGGGCTCGGACTCTGTCTCTGTCTTGCAGGACGGACTCGGCCTCGGCCTCGGAGGAGCCTCCACGACGCCCGACCTAGGACACGAGACCGCCACGTCAACAGGAAGCGTCATCATCACCCTGCCCTGAGCCGACTTGGGTCGCAGAGAACAAGACCGGCGTCCCATCTGGCCAGCTATGCCAGATAGGCCATGATGGCGCCCCGCTAGATCATGACGACGGCGGCTCCCAGCTCCCTTACGAAAGCAGGAGAACGTCAGCAAGGACCCAGCCACCTCGACAGCTGTCCCCCCGTCCGGCTCCGTTACTCCTCCAACAGCCACGACGCCACACCAACAGGGTGCCACGATCTCTCCGGCTGCCACCTAGGCATATACATAGGGCGCTAGCTCTCCCTCGCTAGACACGTAGCACCTTGCTACACCCCCATCTTGTACACCTGGACCCTCTCCTTACGACTATAAAAGGAAGGGCCAGGGCCTTCTTAGAGAAGGTTGGCCTCACGGGGACGAAAGGCAGGGGCAGGCGCTCTCTCGGGGCCGCTCTCTCCCTTCACCTCGTGCGGACGCTTGTAACCCCCTACTGCAAGCGCACCCGACCTGGGCGCGGGACGAACACGAAGGCCGCGGGAATTCCTCCGACTCCCTCACGACCCGGCTCCGGCCACCGACTCTCTCTCTCTCTCTCTGTTCCCCCCTTCGCGCTCGCTCCACGCGCTCGACCCATCTGGGCTGGGGCACGCGGCACTCTCACTCGTCGGCTCGAGGACCCCCCGGTCTCGGAACGCCGACAATATGCTCCTCCAAATCCTAACAACCTCAGGTCTATTATGCTTGCACATAAGTGGAACACGATGAGAAGGCTAGTAGCAGTTCAAGGGAGGGTCCCATGGTTAGTGACACGTACGCGAGGAAAAATAAAACGGATGATGTCCCATCCACTTGCGGCCATTAGAATAAAGAAAAGGAAAAAAAAAAATTTGCACGTATGGCAATGTGTGAGCCGGCTGTACAATTTAGGATTGGGCCGAGTAAGTTTCTTGCCTTTTTCTTTTCTATTTTTGTTCCTTTCTAATTTCTGTTTTAAATATCCTAATTCAATTCAAGTTTGGGTTCCTAAAATTTCATATTCCAAACTCTATACACTGTCAAAAGTCTAGCATGGATGCAGGGTATTTATTATTAATTTATTTAGGCAAATGTTTCAAGTATGCAACCCACACATTATTCAAGAAAGTATTAGTTTGAACGTGTAGGCGAATTAAAAGTTCATAAAAAGACTTCAACATTTATTTATTTAAGGGAACATAATTCCTTAGTATCGAATCTCAACTAGGAGATATTTAACTTATTTAGAAAGGGATTTAGACTCGTCTAATAACAGAATAATCCTTAAATAATAAAGAATATTTCTATTTTTTTTCCTTTGGAGTTTCAACTTAAATTTTAGCTTTAAAAGTTTAGATCTAATTTTGAATAACCAAACTTTTGGTATTATCTAATTATTTATTATTACATATTTTTAGAAAGAGACACTTTTAATGGAAATTTTTATTTTTATTTTTCTAAACCCAAAATTATGATTTTGGGCTGTTACAGTCGGGTACCATAATTAGGGGTACCCCCAACACTCCTAAACACGGCTCGAAAACACCTTCAGAGCAAACCATAAAGGCATACAGCTCGGGTCAAAGTCAAAGCTTCGTCTACCAAGGGACGCGGTCACGCCTCACCCGAGCCCGGCCTCAGGCGGAACAGTGGTCCTGGACGAGTTCACGTCTCGCCCGAGGGTCTCCTCAGGCAGTGAGCACGCCCTCGGCTCAGCCAGAGGCCAGCCTTGTCGTGCAAGCGACCTTGGCCAAATCGCCTGACCAGCCGACCGAGGTGCATGCGCATTTAATGCTGGGATCGCATGACACCTTATCCTGACACGTGCGCCTCAGTCGGCAAGGTCGAAGTGACCGCAGTCACATCGCCCTTTCACTGACCGATCTGACAGGAAAACAGCGCCGCCCGCCCCGCTCCGGCTGCTGTGCCAACCACCCGGGCGAAACCGACAATGGTCAAGTTAAGCCTCGGGCGCAACAGGAAGCTCCGCCTTGTCTGACCCCAGGGCTCGGCCTCAGCCTCGAGAGGAGATCTCCGCCTCGCCCGACCCCATGGCTCGGCCTCGGCCTCGGCCTCAGGAAGAGTCACATCCTCGCCCGACCCTGGGCCTCGGCCCCAGCCTCGGCCTAGGAGGAGCCGCCACCTCGCCCGACCTCAGGCTCGGATCGACCACGCCACAAGGGATACATCATTACCCTACTCCTAGCTAGCTCAGGCTACGAAGGAACAAGACCAGCGTCTCATCCAGCTTACCCCGGTAACAGACAATGATGGTTTCCTGCATGTGACCATGACGTCCGTGGTTCTCAAGCCCCCTACGGAAGCAAGGAGACGTCAGCAGGATCCATGCAGTGCCAACAGCTGTACTACTACAGGGCCCAAGGCACTTCTCCGACGGCCACGATACTACCTCTACAGGACTCGAGACGTCCCCCCGACGGCTACGTTATTATCTATACAGGGCTCAGGGCACTTCCCTGCCAGCCACGTTAGCTCCCAGCTACACCCCATTGTACAGCTGGGCATCTCCTTATGTCTATAAAAGGGGGTGTCCAGGGCCCCAGGAGGGGAGAGAGAAAAAAAGAACGAACATACGAGCATACGAACACACGGACGCACGGCAGGAGAGACGAGTAGGCGCACGACAAAGGGACAGGTGAAGACGAGTAGGGTCGGACCCCTTCTCTCTCTCTCCCTCGCTCTCTCTCGCCCTCGCTCTCTCGCAACGCTTGTAACCCCTACTACGAGCACCCTGGTGCAGGATAATACAAGGCTCATTTCCCCACTTGTGTTCCATCTTGCACCAACCCACTTGGGCAGGGACACGCAGCGACAAATTTACTCGTCGGTCCAGGGACCCCCCGGGTCCGAAACGCCGACACACGCGCTGCGATCTGTGTGCCATGAACTTGTCGTCGTCATCATGGTGGTGTTGCGGCCACACTGCAAGCGCCCACTCCCGTGGCAGTTCTCTCACGGGAAGATGAGATCGAATTATATAGTGGGTTTGTGTATCTGAAAAAACGGCGCTGACCTTGCATTGTCATGCGCACATGCTAGTTCACCCCTCCTGGTCGTGAAGCACCAAAAAAAAACTTGCACAAAGCGCTCGCTTGAATCATCCGCCGGGCAGCGCGCCCGTACGAAGCCAGCGCATGTGTGGCACACGCCGCCGGTGGCCTCCCTCCACCACTGTCGCAGTGCAGTGCCGGAGCCTGGAAGACATGCTCCTACGCGCACCAACCGGCGATGGAGCACCGTGCAGTGCGGATCCGCGCGGGATCTAGCCAGTCCACCGAGCCAGGTCGCGCGTAGTACCTGCTTGGCCGTATGATGTTGTGCCATTATTTGTTGAGCGGTGCATATTTGTTGGGCCATTATGGGTCTCGGTCAAAGCGGTTGCATGCAGATATCTGGCCACTGCATGCCTGCATGCAATAGTATCTGTGAGCTCACTATAAAAAAGGAAATGAAAATTCCTCGAGTGCATGTGGCTCTAGAGATAAAGAAAGAAAAAAAATCTGATGATGCGCTTGGTCAAAGGACCTCTATGATCCATCCGGTTTCCAGTATATAGTTTTTCTCTTAAATTTCCGTTGGATTAATCAGCTTTCAAATAACCTTAATTTATATACATGCTTCATATTATTTATTCTATTTATTTCCTATTACAAATAACAAATAGAATAAAATATGATTTATATTGTGGTTAATTGTTTTCTGCATTAAATAATTACTAGAAAAATGCATGTTTGAATATGTGAAAATGACTTTATGCACCTGATCTGCTTATGCTCATGCATTAATTCTAGTATTATTTTCTGCTTTATTTCTCGTAGTAGATAATTGGCAGAAATTATTAAAATGTGTAAGGTTATACTCTGCATACTCAAATCGCTCTAAATATTTGTGTTGCATTGAGCTTTCAGACTCATGCCGAGCGATTAAATTATATAGTGGGTACTCGATCGCGTTGATCAAGCTACGTTTTTAATCGGCTGAGTTATGACGTTGGCTAAGTATTGGCTGCGCCCTAGCAACACGACGCGGTATTTGTATCATATGAACTTGGCTGCGTCATGTGATTGCTATATCACACTCTCACTTAATCGGACCACTCCTGTTGAGTTGGACCGCCATCGCTGAGTCACGTACTTTTCACATGCCCTATAGGCACTGTTCGTCTGTCGTTATCACCGAGCCACAATTGCACTTGTTGCACACGTTGCATGGACTTATCGTGTACCCTGATTACCGAGCCATAATTGTACCTGTTGCGCTTATTACGAAGGCTTGCTGTGTTGTCGTAGCCCTGATGGCCGCACACGCATTGACGCCATATACGCTGGAGCTTGTATCGTATATAATGCGGTGGGTTGTCTGAGACCCTGAAGTCACATTATCGCACAACCTTTGTAAATATTTTGTTTTGGCTCTATACTTTGTTTGATTTGTATTGTGTGGCATCATATATTTATATATATCGCCAAGTGGCCATTACAACTATATCAAGCTCCATAGTGCTTGGAAATCTAGGAAATTAAATTGAAATACAATGAAACATAGATAAGTTAATTCTCTGCTCCTCTCATGCATAAAGTTTTACATGAAGTAACCCGAAGATAATAATATAATGCATGAAAGCCTTTTTGGCATAGAAGACATCACAAATTTGGATTCTATTAGTAAGCAAAAAGACCTTACCAAATAATTTGTGACCAGAAATCTCAGTCATACATTGCTCAACTAGATGTTAGCACATTGCTCTCTTTGTTGCTGAATGACATGAAGCAAACTATGAGATAAAAGGACATGTAGTCGCTAGCAACACAAAGTTGCGAGTATACCGAGAGGTTATTCTGAGAAAATTTTCACTAGGTTGGTGTGAAAACCATTGTGTGTTCCTGTCGAACCACTTTGCTCGTCCTGTCTAGGACCTTTATGCTTGTGTTGCATACATCTCTCAGAATTGTGAATACTCATAGTCGCTGAATTGACTCGAGATAGTCCCTTGACGAGTATGGTATACATTATAAGTCAAATGGTAACGGTCAGTCCTGAATGGACATATAACTAGGGTTTTGTAGTAGAACTACATTGGATTCCACCCTTTGACATGCTTACTGTAATCTATCTCTAACCTACCAGAAGTAAGAAGAGTAGAAAAATAGCCATAAAATCCCACATCACTGCAGAGCTTGAAACTATATTGGACATTATTTTGTCCTTGGTCCTTGGCGATGGAAGAGCCATACGTCTTGACCACTAGGTTGCTCGTGATGATAATTTGTGATAAAAATATAAAGAACTTATTGAGACCTGTTGTATTCTCCCTATTCCTGATGATTTTTTGTATGAGAGCAGTACTATCTATTGTTGAAGCATGGTCCCAGACGGATATCAGTCTTGTTTCGTTCTTGCCAAGCAGTTATCACCATTTGCTTAATCAAAAGCTTGGAAATCATGTGATTTTTCCCAGATAAAAGGAATTCTTGGCCTTGTTTGTTCTATTCCAAAGCTTCTTTTTTTGCTGAACAATGAAGAGATCGAAATAATGCTATATAGAACAATTTGGTATATAATATGAGGAGAAATGTTTGCCCTGCTAGCAACACCACAAATAATTAATTATTATTATATGTTCTCTCTCAAAATTATTATACCTAAAAATGTTGCATAAATCGATACTCAATTTCAGAATGGTAAGACTAATTGGGTAAACCATGGGCAATGATAAAAACGAGCTGGACTATACATCTCTGCATATAAAAATCTCTGCTTGGGGGCATTGGCTTAATGTCGTGCACTTTACTACCAATATATACGCACACATTTTCTATATGCCTAAATGCACAATGCAACCAGTGAATGTCCTTGTGAGCACTAGACCCTGATGGTTATTTTACTTGTTGATTTGAAGTCAACTACGTACTTGCTCCTAATGACGAATGGTATGCATGAGCCCCTAAAGGACCCTTATGGATAACATAGTGTTGTGCATATCAGTCTAAATCTTAATGATTGACTGTGCATTTGGTAATAAGCATCATAAGTTTGCATAATTGTAACCACAAAGCAACGTGTCATTGCGTGTCTCGCTAGAAATTGAGAATAATCCTTCATGTTGATGGACAAATATGTAGTATTCATGCCACTACGTTAATCAAAGTCCAAACCTCACTGCATAAAACCCCTATCTGTAATGTGTGTAAGATTTCCCAAATTAATCACCACAATAGCATACATTGGCCACAACTAGATGATTATGGTTGGGGACTTTATCTGTATGCTTTTAGAACATCTCGGTATTAGGGGGAGGGATGCCCATATAGTATAATGGCTCAATATTCTATTAAACGCACAAAAGCCAAACTGAACATGTCGTTCGGTGTGTACTCCTGTGTATATGGAGTTTGCCAGAAATCGTTGAGGAGTAACCAAATAGGTTTAAATGCTTCTACCTGATGTAGATGTGGATATACCCGGGATTAATATCATATCCACATTTGACTTATTGGCATTTGATATATTCCGCGGGGACGCTTGCGAATATGATCCATCATCCTTAGTCAAAGCATTTGTTCTGATTGCAGATTCACGTGGTCTGTGATAACTTTCCTCTGATTAATTCACCCTGATGGTGATTTGCCTCACAAAGAGGTTCATTTTGATGATGAAATTCCTAGCAATGCGCGCAATATCATTGTGCTAGGAATACAGAACAATGAATCTTTCGTTTTGGGAAATGACGGAGATCATTATTAAATGTGGGAGACAAATATGTCGACACCTATCTTGCCTCTCTAGATTGCAAAGGGATCCAAAACAAAGTCCTAGGCATGAGTGCTTGAAGCTCTCTTATCGGGTCAATGATAAATGCAATCGAGGCTGAACCAATAATCGCAAAATGAAAGTCGCGAGCTTGAAGTTTGGGCATTTATGGGCACTATAGAAATAATGTGTGGTGAATGCGATGGTTCAAGTGGTCTTGTGAGAGACCCACCACACATATGTGTTGAATAAACAATGTTCCGCTATGTAATATATCTGGAAAATGGCATGATTTAAAATATGCAGTTAATAGGATTCTGAAGATCCATCATGAGATCTTATGAGGATTCATATCTTTGATTTATAAATATGCAACATATAAATCTCATACCAAATAATATATTCCTAATGAACGATCACTCTCCTGTGTAGAGAGAATATCTCCTAGATGAGATTATAGTTTCTTGATGGAACCTTTCTAGAAGAAATAAAGTCTGTGTTAAACACCAAAATTTGATAATCCCTATAAAGGGATAAAGACCCATACAGACCCAAAAAGGAATAAGATGATGTACCAAAGGACTTGAAGTTCACCGAATAAGCATATGTGCATTCCACGAGTTTTACTCATGGTATTTTCCACTAGATGTGGAATTATGGTATTCTCTTAAGCCCTGATGGCAGAAACCTAGAAGGTTTAGGTGTTAGTGGCAAAATATCCCATTGTGCCAGAATGATAGACTATAACGATGTATCTGATCGATGAAAAATCCCTGATGGATTACGATCTTTGATGGACTTTTGTTACACCATCATAGATGTTGCAATGGATGAATGCCTAGAGCGATGTGTCATATTTAGAATATGTACTATTGGAACTTGCTCTCTTGGGCAAGGTGATCCAACGGGGGAGTGGAAAGAACATTTACGAGGTTTAGTGTGGGATGCCAAAAGATTTCTCTCTAGTTATGGGCACTTTACGGGGGTATTTATAGGCACTCGAGTGGCCGCCTGTCCCTTGTCAAAGACATTTATGCCCTCGAGTACCCGGTTTATCCCCAGAATATTCCCATGAGGGGAGGTTACAGACAGTCATTACGGTAAAGGCTATTACAGACGCGGCCCGTAATGCACTTATCCTCGTGGGGCCCGTTCTTATGGGCCGGATTCCACATGGGCCTTCCGTAGCGATGAGGAAGCGGGAGACCCGTAGCCTTCGACAAAGCCTTCGGCTTGCAACAGCGAGAGCGAAGGGTGGCGTGTTCGCTTTCACCCTAACATTTGCCCTCTGAGGGACCAGTTTGACTAAGTCATCTGGTGCCGAAGACACCGCTAGATGGTGAAGACGCTGCCCTCGCTCGAAGTGGTTCCATGGGGTTTTTTGAAATATGACCATTGATGGACGTGTTACTGTTGGACGACGTGTTTCTCGAAGCGTCGCGTCCTGTCTATAAAAGGGGCGGCCGTGGCCGAGACTGTTTTCCACCCTTGCTTGCGCTGTAGAAAACCCTAGCTTTTGCAAACCGCTCGCTTGCCCTCCTTTCTCTCCCGCTTCGGAAATCTGGCCCGTGTGAAGCAGACCGCGCGCCGCCGCCGACGGTACGTAGCAATGTCCTCTTCCTCGTGTGCTGCGAGTGCGTCGTCGGCTGACCCGTCGTCCGAGGATACGTTGAGTGATTTGGCGGTGATGGATTTGCAACCGAGCCACACCGTGGAGTTCGGCACTTCGAGGATTTCCTCGGTCCGTGTGTTGGAGATGCAGTGGCTTGGATACTTTGGTGACGGTGTCGGGCGGGTTCCAGGCGCAGAGGAGATCCCTGATCCTGAGGGCGAATTGGTTGTGTTTGAGGCATTTTTCATTGCCGGCCTTCGTCTTCCGTCGCATCGATTCGTGGCGGAGGTTTTGCGGCGGTTTGAAGTGCAGGTCCACCAGTTGACGCCTAACGCTATGGTTGCGTTGGCGAAGTATGTTTGGGCGGTTGCTTCTTACGGCGGGCAACCGTCTGTGGAGGTCTTCGCCAAGAATTATTGCCTGCTCTGGCAAAAAAGGAAAATAGGAAATAAGATTGCACAATTTGGATCGTGCACCTGCACGCCGAGGACCGGGAAGACTTTGGCGGAAGTCGTGGAGATAGTCCCTTGTGCCAGGAACAAGTGGGGCAACTGATGGGATTTTTGGTTTTATGTTTCTTGTGGGGAAGTCGAAGATCTACCGGGGCTCTGAGAGCACCTAGAGGGGGGGGGGGGGGGGGGGTGAATAGGTGATCTTGTAAAATCAAACACTAAATATCCACAAACTTGATTATTAAAGTGTTAGTGCGACTAAGTAGCTATGAAGCGAGTTCTTGTGAACAAAACAATTACAGAAAAGCAACACAAGAGACACGCGATTTTTATCCCATGGTTCGACCAAGTAACACTTGCCTACTTCCACGTTGTGGTGTCCCAATGGACGAGGGTTGCACTCAACCCCTTTTAAGTGATCCTATGATCAACTTGAATACTATAGTCTTTTTCTCTTTTGAGTATTCTTCCCGTTTGCGAGGAATCTCCATAAGTTGGAGCCTCTCGCCCTTATAATATAGATCACAAAGAAAGCACAAGAGTAAGGTGGGAGAGCAACACACACAAGACCCAAATCCGCAGCACACACACGCACACAAGCAAGACTTGAGCTCGAAACACAGCACAGAGAGTTCGCCACTCAAACGGAGCTCAAATCACTAACACAATCGATCAAATGCGTGAAGGTGGAGTCTGGGAGTCTTAGAATGCTTGGTGGTGTGCTCCATGCGCCTAGGGGTCCCTTTTATAGCCCCAAGGCAGCTAGGAGCCGTTGGAGGTCAACTTGGAAGGCAATTCCTGCCTTCTGTCGAGTGGTGCACCGGACAATCCGGTGCGCCACCGGACAGCCACTGTAGCAGTCCGGTGCTCGATTTATTTCCATACCAGGCACAGCCAACCGTTGGTCCTCCGGACCAGTTGGCACACCGGACAGTCCGCTGTGCCCAACCGACCGTTGGTGCGGCCCACATGTCGGGCACTGATCGCGCGGACGACCGTTGGCCGCTGTAACACCCCTGGGGTTACTGTTACTAAAACTTGAGCATAACATCATGTGCATGGGCATATCATTTGTTTGTTCCACCTAGAGTGCATTCACTAGGTAAGAGTTTCAAAAATGTTGTACTGATGTGAATTGATGTGTGGTTAACCCTAGTGTAAGGTACTTAAACCTAAATCTGGGCTTATGGATATAAGGGAAGCCCAAGCATGAGAAAACTTCAAAAGATATGAGAAATGACTCTAAGATATCCCCTTGGAAGGACTTAAGTGGCATCAAAACCCTAAAATGCTAAAAACCCTGAAAAGACCCCTGGAAAACCCTAAATTGGAACCCTAGGGGGCTAAGTGTAAAATTGGTGCACTTTTGGACCAAAGTGCAAAAACAAGGTATTAGGGCACCTCAAATCATATGTTTCACACATTTGAGGATTTGCAAATCAAATTATGAGATTTGGGCTTAATTGCAAAAAGGCATCCTATACCTCTCATATGGCTAAGTCTGAAATCAGTTGAATAGGGCTAACTTTAGAGCTCTATATTTCTAAATCTACAAGGAATTTGTCCACGGTCAATACATCAAAATTATAGAGCTATTAAAGGAGTATAACTTTGGTTAGGTCATCAGGCATAAGTGTTGTACAAAAGATGGAGTTAAATGGACTCCAAGTACTGCTGTCAGTCACCCCTATAGCCTAAATTTTTACTGACAGTGGGATTTGTTCAACTTTGGACTTGATTCAAGCTCAAAGGAGTGGGTACATGAGCCAGGTCTCTATAGTCGATTTGTAGTTGGATTATAGGACTACAACTTTGATGTAGAGAGATGGTCATGTCACTGTATGAAATTTGGAGCTAATCGCCCTGCAAGTCGGTCTGTCAAGCAAACTGAATAGGCCTCCAATGGTACAGTGCCACACAAATATCAGCAGGTTCAAGGAATATCGCCGCCGGTGACCTTACGCCACGATCGACACCGACGATGTGATTCGTGCTCAACGGAGTATGATAGTTGCTTGGGGTAGTAAATATCGCCTTGAGGATGAACCTAGGCCACTGTTCAACCCCGGCCGCCGTGTCCGCCTGACTCACGGTCGGTTCAGATAAGGTCGCCGGAGTTGGTCGCCTATCAACCACGCGCCACGTGCCTAGGTGCCTTACCACGTCGCAGTAACTTGTATTACGCATGTCCGTTGATCGCCGGTGTGCTCGCCACGGCGAAAGCCACCAATTCCTTGCGACAGTACTCTCCTCTCTCTCCGGCCGCCACCGTGCCATCTCAAATTCACGGGCCACCGCCCCTGGATATTATAAATTGAGTGTGCCATCGGCTCTGCCATGTAGTCAAGCACCCAACACACCCACCTGTGCCTCCGATTATCCACCAGAGAGCCCCAATTTGAGACTTCCCCCAAATCGGTCTAGAGCACCGTACGAAGTAACCTCGTCGCGGTCAGCGCTCTATAGGTCCGATCATGTTCTCCTCGCTCTTGTTCTAGCATTCTTATGTGCCCTTGAAGCTCATCGGTCCAACCAATTGCACTAAACCGGAGTAGATCGACGGGAACACTTTGAATTGTTCTCGGATTGCGCGGTCACCGTGAGCAGAGGGTTTGGGGGCTAGAACCTTGCAATTGACCGAGGGGAAATGATTGTTAGGGGTTAAATTAAGTGTCAGCCAAGCTAGAGCCCTAGCCATTGCCTATTCCGGCCAGTACGAGCTCGCTGGAGCTCGGTCTATCGCCATTCACCGTCGGGGATCGCGGGTTGTCAAGGAATAGAAGTGCGAGGGTCTTGGTGCAATTGTCAATGACTCATGGAAATAGTGCTACAAACTCGGTTCAGATTGTTTAAATCGCCAGGGGCCTTTGCGCAAAGTCATCAGCGCGGGCGCGCGCGGGCGCTTTCGCCTGTCGTGGGCCGTCTCTGGCCAGATTAAGCCTAGTCCTGTTGATGCTTTCCCTTTTTCTTTTTCTACTAGACTTTGAAAATTCATAGAAAATCCTACAAACATGCTAAAAATGTGAGACCAATTTTGTTGGACTCCTAAATTTCTATAGTATTTAATAAAAATGGTTCCAAGATTTTTAGTCCAAACAAGGAATTATATAGTATTTAAAAGGGCTTAAACCTATACTCCTAGAATTTTAGAAATTAATTAGTAACTCCAAAAAGCACCAAACTTTTTGGATAATCTTAAAATGATATTTAGAAACCTTGGGTGAAGTTTGACTTGCTTTGGTCATTGTTTGATTCCTAAACCTAAAACCCTAGTCTTCTAGGTAAGGTCTGCCCTCTGAAATAAAGAACTGACTTCAAAAACCCTAGTTCCCTAAAGAACCGTGAAGGAAAATTGTATTCAAGACCTAATATGATATACCTTTATTATCATTGCATTTTCATAAACATCACATGAGCATTCATGGTTATATATATATATATATGGTTATATATATAGAGAACGAGGAAGAAATAGTGGTTGAAGGAGAAGGAGCTACACCACCACCACCTGAAGACCCACCTGTCGGGAACTGCTTATATTTTGATATTTGTGGAGCAGAACTCGACTCTCCTATAACACAAGGCAAGCCCCGGTGCATTTACCACCTCCTTGCTATTTTAAAATCTTTCTCACTTGCTTGATGTATTAGGTGATAGGAGTGGTGTGCTAAACAATTGATGCATTTCCTTCCTTGGAAGATTGGTTACCTTTCCTTGATCACCTGTTTTATGAAAAGGTTTTTCGGATGCTTAGTCTTGCTCTAGAAAAACAAAATGTTTTGTTTTGACAAAAGATGATGCTTCAAGTGGGATGGGATGTTTTCAAAACTAAAACTTGATGGTGGATCCATCATGACCATGATGGGTTCAACATCGGAAAAGATGTACCTCTGCCAGGTACCAAACTTTGGGTTTTAAATGATAAAGCTGAGACCAGGCGGGTGACTTGCACGAGAAGAGAGTCTCGGTGTAGTGTCTCCGTCTGCCTCGATTAAGGACCGTCTCGATGTAGGCTTGATGACTAAGGACCTTTTAATTGGTTACATGCCTCACATGGGTAAGCTTTGCCACGGGCAGACTAATACCAGAATAAGACAACACGTAATGGGAGTGGAAAGATGGCGAGAGTAGCGTGTACCCTCCGTGGTAAGAGGCTAGACGGTGGTGTATCTGTGCTCTCGGTTGGCGTGAACCTGATCTGGACTTAAGAACCCCGGTGGCGAGTTGACATATACAAGGGTTAAGTGCTACATATGTCGTGTGATTGGAGATCCCCAGCTGGGTATTAATTGATTCGGATCGCCGTTACTTCTCGGACATGAAGACCTAGTCACTGACCTACACGTAGCATTCCAGTAAACTTAAAGGGATGATAAAAGATGACTAGTATAGGTTCTTAAACTAGGGTAGAAAGAAGTCTAGTGACAGGTAATGACTTAACTTGCTAATAAAACTAGATTTTTAAGGATCCACTATTAGTAAGCATTTTTGCAAACAGAGTCTTGATTCTTGATTAAGCCTTACCTTGACGCCCTCCAAGCCAGCATATCCTTGAGAGTCTTTTATTTTGACGGGTAAGACTTGCGATTGTACACTTCGTACTCAGGGTTTTCGAACCCATGTTGTTGTAGGTGAGGAAGCAGCAAACTTTTGTTGCTTTTGCTCTAAGGTGGTGCCAAAGGAAGAATCTCAAGAGTGAAGCCTCGGGAGGAAGTTGTCCTCCTTTAAAAACATTATACCTGTATGCGGGAGGGGTTTTTGCCTCTCGAGTTTGTAATAATAATATTCTGCGCTCATATACTACTGGTCTGTAATAATAACACTCTTTCTATATTTTTAATGTAAATTAAGTTACTGTAATTGCTTCCACTTATTCGTTCCTCCGATGTGTTGTAATATCTGCATGACGGGTGAAACGCTCTTGGGAAAGGTAAAGGATACAGATACCGAACTTGTCGAGTGAACAGGTGCATCTACAGGGTTGTCCGAGGTCCGCTGGACAAGGACAACTGTAGGTGGGCCTAATGACTTGGGAGGTTCCGTCACAGCTGGTATCAGAGCGAAGCCCATCTCTCCAGATATTATGAGACGTTTCAAAAAGAATTTTCAAATACTTATCCAAGAAAATTTCTTTCGTTCTCACCTTGCCATTTCCTGAAGTACTCATCTTATAAGACCAGGTAACAAGAGTGCAATGTATAGGAGGTTGTGAATCAACGAAAGTTGATTCCGTAATTATGCATGCATCATGTTTAAAAACTATACTAATAAAGTTTTCCCCCTTATGGAGATATGCCGCCGCGTACGAGGAAAACTGTGTGTAAGTCCACTGGACCTATTGGCGTACCTCGGCATCAGTTGGCTCCAAGACATGAAGGGAGCAGCAGCGGCAGTAACGACCCCATCGAAGACCTAGAAACCCAAGTGGAGCAACTTCGGATGGAGCTACGTCACTGAAACAGGGTGTGGGTAGAAGATGGTCAGCGTATGAATGAGTTGAGAGCTGACATCAGACATCTGCAAGATGAGCTTGCTGAATGGGATTTGGCAATCGATTGGGCTGTCAATTCACGTTCGATTGCTTGGGACCGGTAAGCCAAAGCTCGAGCCCGTGTGGATGAGCTCAGCATGGTCCTTGACAACTTGCAGGTGTATTGCAATACTTTACATGAGGAAGTCCATGTACTGTATTCGTGACTGCACCCAGACATGCCTACCGACCCTGTTGCAATAGGAGCTGGACCCTCAGGAACAATAGGTGAAGGATTTGGTGGGGAATTGGACCTTTTTGAGCCCCCTCCTTCTATGAACCTGGCTGACGAACGGTCCCCTACAATAGACAGTGAAGCAACCAAAGACGATAAAAACTAGAGTAGTATAGTTTAGATATAATATTAATGTAAAATAGATAATAAAGTCATGTTGTACACTTGAGTCTGTATCATTACATTTTGGTAATGTAAAATGATGGTGTATATCGGCATGTTATATTTTTCCCAAATATTTCTTTGCCTCAGATGCCATCCAGGACTCATGCGCATGACAGTGCGGGTACTTCCCGTGGTCAGGAAGACACGCCCAATCCACCGCCGGTACCGCCAACGTTGGCTGAGGCTATCACTGCCTTGGTCAATGCGACCACCAACAATACCGACTTTTTATGTGAAATGGCGGGAAATCAATTCCAGCAACATGGCGGAAGGGCTTATCCGCAGAGACCACGTGAGACTTCATACCTAGACTTCTCTGAAACTCGTCTCCCACTCTTCGTTAAAGCTGAAGATCCTCTAGAAGCCAACGAATGGGTACGGGTTATGGAGCAGAAATTTGGACTAATCCGCTGCACTGAAACCCAGAAGCCGTTGTTCGCTGCTCAGCAATTAAGAGGCCCTGCCAGTACTTGGTGGGGAAATTTTGTGGCAATTCAACAAGCCGGACATCAGGTAACTTGGGATGAACTTAAGTTGGCATTCCGTGAGCACTATGTTCTAGAAGGAGTGCTACACATGAAACAGGAGGAATTTATGCGACTCAAGCAAGGAGGAGATACTGTCATGTAGTATCTCAACAAATTTAATCATTTATCCCAATATGCAATTGACCAAGTAAATACTGACCTGAAAAAGAAGAATTGCTTCATGAGAGGCCTCAACGACCGGCTTCAAAGAAAAATGGCCACCTGCCTAGATCTCACGTACAGCAGGGCTATCAGCACAGCGCTGGCAGTAGAAGCTAATAATATAGGCCAAGGAAAATTGAAGGGATTCGGACGTGACAGGTCCAATCAGGGACCTGAGAAGCGACGAAGGTTGGTAATCTGACCTTTCAACCAAAATCGTTCTTCGTCTCGCCCACCCTCCTACCCATTCAAACAGCCTGTCTTCATTCACCCTACCACTGCCCCCACTTCTATAAGTCAGCCGAGTGCCCCTGGTGCTTGTTTCCCCGCCCTTCCTAGTTCCTCAACTGGCTGCTTCAACCGTGGGAAGTCTGGTCATTTCATCAAAGACTACCCATATCCAAGGCAGAATAAATCCAACAATCAGCAGAACTCAGGGAACTCACATCAAGGCAAGGGGAACATGGCAAATAATTCAGCGGACAAGAATATTAAGAGGACTGAGCGAATATATTACACTCAAGTGGCCACTACACCGAAGGGAGAGCCGGTTATGATGGGTACGTTTCATGTGGCCAATCACCCAGCAGTCATTCTCTTTGATTCTGGTGCTTCGCATATATTCATAAGCAAGAAATTCGTGGAGAAATATTGCATTCCTTGCACTGAATCAAGGGAAGGGTTTATTATTCATTCGCCTGGGGGACAAATATTTACTAAAGAAGTGGCCTTCAATGTGCCAGTAACATTGGCTAAACGGGATTTTCCCACCAATATGATTATTTTGAAAGGCCAAGATATAGATGTAATTCTGGGCATGAATTGGTTAGCCCAGCACAAAGCTATCCTCAACACTGATTTAAGAACCATCAGGTTGAGCTATGGCCATGAAGAGGTTCTCTTGTCCATCCCCGTAGCTATTCCAGCTAAACCATTTGGCAGAGTCTATGAAGCTATCATGCCGAAAATCCAAGATATCCCGGTAGTATGTGAATTCCCGGATGTCTTTCCGGAAGATCTGCCGAGATTGCCTCCGGAAAGAGTTGTAGAATTTATGATTGAACTAAAGCCCGGTACGGCTCCTATTTCTAGAAGGTCGTACTGAATGCCTCCAAATGAGTTGCCAGAGCTCAAGACTCAATTACAAGATCTACTGGAGAAGGGATTCATCCGGCCTAGTTCGTCACCTTGGGGATGTCCCGCAATCTTTGTCAAGAAGAAGGATCAAACGCTTCGAATGTGCATGGACTACAGACCCCTTAATGAGGTCACCATCAAGAATAAGTACCCTCTTCCCCGGATTGATATCTTATTCGATTAGCTTACTGGAGCTCGGGTATTTTCCAAAATTGACCTCAAGTCGGGCTACCATCAGATCCATATCCGACCCAAAGATATACCCAAGACCGCATTTAATACGTGGTACGGATTATTCAAATATTTGGTTATGTCTTTCGGATTAACGAATGCTCCTGCCCACTTCACATATCTAATGAACTCGGTATTTATGCCCGAGTTGGACAAATTTGTGGTGGTCTTCATTGATGATATCTTGATTTTTTCCAAGAATGAAGAGGAGCATGCTCAGCATCTACGGATCGTATTAACGCGCTTAAGGGAACATCAATTATATGCTAAATTTAGCAAGTGCGCGTTTTGGCTGGAGGAAATCCAATTTCTGGGACACGTATTGTCTGCAAATGGGATTGCGGTTGATCTCAGCAAGATCAAGGTTTGACCCTATTTCCCTTTCAATCTCCCCCCTTTTGGTGGTTGATGCCAACACAAACCAAAGCAAATACATAAGTGCAGAATTGAACTAGTTTGCATAATGTAAGTGCATAGGTTGCTTGGAATGAAACCAATATAATTATTTCAATAGATATGCATGAATTGTTTTCTTCTATTTTAACATTTTGGACCACGTTTACACCACTAGTTTTGTTTTTGCAAATTCTTTGGAAAATTCTTTTCAAAATCCTTTTGCAAATAGTGAAAGGTATATAAATAAGATTGAAGGAAGCATTTTCAAGATTTGAGATTTTCTCCCCCTGTTTCAAATGCTTTTCCTATGACTTAAACAAAACTCCCCCTAAATGAAATTCTCCTCTTAGTGTTCAAGAGGGTTTTACCAATTGAGATAGAATTTCTTAGAGGAATGCTAATTTCAAAGATACCAATTGAAAAAACATTTAAAAACTTAACTTGTTTTGAAAAGTTTTGAAATTGGCGTGGTGGTGCGGTCCTTTTGCTTTGGGCTAATACTTTCTCCCCCTTTGGCATTAATTGCCAAAAACAGATACTTTGAGTGAAATATGAGCCCTTTGTAACTTCTCTACCCCTTTGGCAAACAATATATGAGTGAAAGATTATACCAATGTGGAGAGATGGCAGAATACCGACAAAGAGTAGATAATACCGATGGAGTTGAGTGGAAGCGTCGTCTTTGCCGAATACTCCATTTCCCTTTTAATTCTATGACTAAGCATGAGAATACACTTGAAAACACATTAGTCATAGACATAAAAGAGATATGATCAAAGATATATAAATGAGCTATGTGTGCAAAGTATCAATCAAAGTTCCGAGAATCAAGAATGTGAGCTCATTCCTAAGTTTGGTAAAGGTTTTCTCATCTAGTGGTTTGGTAAAGATATCGGCTAGTTGTTCTTTGGTGTTAATATAGGCTATCTTGATATCCCCCCTTTGTTGGTGATCTCTCAAAAAGTGATACCGAATGGCTATGTGCTTAGTGCGGCTGTGTTCAACGGGATTATCCGCCATGCGGATTGCACTCTCATTATCACATAGGAGAGGGACTTTGCTAAATTTGTAGCCATAGTCCCTAAGGGTTTGCCTCATCCAAAGCAATTGCGCGCAACAATGGCCTGCGACAATATACTCGGCTTCGGCGGTAGAAAGAGCTATTGAGTTTTGTTTCTTTGAAGCCCAAGACACCAGGGATCTCCCCAGAAACTGACAAGTCCCTGATGTGCTCTTCCTATCAATTTTACACCCTGCCCAATCAGCATCTGAATATCCTAGTAAATCAAAAGAGGATCCCTTGGGGCACCAAAGGCCAAACTTAGGGGTATAAACTAAATATCTCAAGATTCTCTTTATGGCCCTAACGTGAACTTCCTTAGGATCGGCTTGGAACCTTGCACACATGCATATGAAAAGCATAATATCCGGTCGAGATGCACATAAATAGAGTAGAGATCCAATCATCGACCGGTATACCTTTTGATCTACGGATTTACCTCCCGTGTCGAGGTCGAGATGCCCATTGGTTCCCATGGGTGTCTTGATGGGCTTGGCATCCTTCATTCCAAACTTGGTGAGTATGTCTTGAATGTACTTCGTTTGGCTGATGAAGGTGCCCTCTTTTAGTTGCTTGACTTGAAAGCCTAGAAAATACTTCAACTCCCCCATCATAGACATCTCGAATTTCTGTACCATGATCCTACTAAACTCTTCACAAGTAGATTTGTTAGTAGACCCAAATATGATATCATCAACATAAATTTGGCATACAAACAGATCTTTTACAATAGTTTTAGTAAAGAGAGTAGGATCGGCTTTTCCGACTTTGAAGCCATTAGTGATAAGAAAATCTCTTAGGCATTCATACCATGCTCTTGGGGCTTGCTTTAGCCCATAAAGCGCCTTTGAGAGTTTATACACATGGTTGGGATACTCACTATCCTCAAAGCCAGGAGGTTGCTCAACATAGACCTCTTCCTTGATTGGTCCATTGAGGAAGGCACTCTTCACGTCCATTTGATAGAGCTTGAAGCCATGGTAAGTAGCATAGGCAAGTAATATACGAATTGACTCAAGCCTAGCTACGGGTGCATAGGTTTCTCCAAAATCCAAACCTTCAACTTGTGAATAACCCTTGGCCACAAGTCGTGCTTTGTTTCTTATCACCACACCATGCTCATCTTGCTTGTTGCGGAATACCCACTTGGTACCTACAACATTTTGATTAGGACGTGGAACTAAATGCCATACCTCATTCCTCATGAAGTTGTTGAGTTCCTCTTACATCGCCAGCACCCAATCCGAATCTTTAAGTTCATCCTCTACCCTGTATGACTCAATAGAGGAAACAAAAGAGTAATGTTCACAAAAATGAGCGACTCGAGATCGAGTGGTTACCCCCTTATGAATATCGCCGAGGATGGTGTTCACGAGGTGATCTCTTTGAATCACCTGGTGGACTCTTGGGTGTGGCGGTCTTCGACCCTGTTCATCTTCCTTGTCTTGATCATTGTCATCTCCCCCTTGATCATTGCTCTTCTCTTGAGGTGGCTCATATTCTTGATCTTCTTCTTCATCATCTTGAGTTGGTGGAGATGCTTGTATGAAAGATGATGGTTGATCTTGTGCTTATGGAGGCTCTTCGTATTCCTTAGGACACACATCCCCAATGGACATGTTCCTTAGCGCGATGCATGGAGCCTCTTCATCATCTAGCACATCAAGATCAACTTGCTCCACTTGGGATCCATTAGTCTCATCAAACACAATGTCACAAGAAACTTCAGCTAGTCCAGTGGACTTGTTAAAGACTCTATATGCCCTTGTGTTTGAATCATAACCAAGTAAAAAGCCTTCTACAGCCTTAGGAGCAAATTTAGATTTTCTACCTCTTTTAACAAGAATAAAACATTTGCTACCAAAGACTCTAAAATATGAAACATTGGGCTTTTTACCGATGAGGAGTTTATATGATGTCTTCTTAAGGATTCGGTGAAGGTAGAGCCGGTTGATGGAGTAGCAGGCGGTGTTAATCGCCTCGGCCCAAAACCGGTCCGATGTCTTATACTCATCAAGCATGGTCCTTGCCATGTCAAGTAGAGTTCTATTCTTCCTCTCCACTACACCATTTTGTTGAGGTGTGTAGGGAGAAGAGAACTCATGGTTGATGCCCTCCTCCTCAAGGAAGTCTTCAATTTGAGAGTTCTTGAACTCCATCCCATTGTTGCTTCTTATTTTCTTGATCCTCAATCCAAACTCATTTTGAGCCCGTCTCAAGAATCCCTTTAAGGTCTCTAGGGTTTGAGATTTTTCCTGCAAAAAGAACACCCAAGTGAAGCGAGAATAATCATCCACAATTACAATACAATACTTACTCCCGCCGATGCTTATGTAAGCTATCGGGCCGAATAAATCCATGTGGAGTAGCTCAAGCGACCTGTCGGTCGTCATGATGTTCTTGTGTGGATGATGGGTACCTACTTGCTTTCCTGCTTAACATGCGCTACAAATCCTGTCTTTCTCAAAATGAACATTGGTTAGTCCCAAAATGTGCTCTCCCTTTAGAAGCTTGTGAAGATTCTTCATCCCAACATGGGCTAGTCGGCGATGCCAGAGCCAACCCATATTAGTCTTAACAATTAGGCAAGTGTCGAGTTCAGCTCTATTGAAATCAACTAAGTATAGCTGACCCTCTAACACTCCCTTAAATGCTACTGAATCATCACTTCTTCTAAAGACAGTAACACCTAAATCTGTAAAAAGACAGTTGTAACCCATTTTGCATAATTGAGAAACTGAAAGCAAATTGTAATCTAATGAATCTACAAGAAAACATTGGAAATAGAATGGTCAGGTGATATAGCAATTTTACCAAGTCCTTTGACCAAACCTTGATTTCCATCCCCGAATGTGATAGCTCTTTGGGGATCTTGGTTTTTCTCATAGGAGGAGAACATCCTTTTCTCCCCAGTCATGTGGTTTGTGCACCCGCTATCAATGATCCAACTTGAGCCCCCGGATGCATAAACCTACAAAACAAGTTTAGGCCTTGTTCTTAGGTACCCAAGCGATCTTGGGTCCTTTGATATTAGAAACAAGCACCTTGGATACCCAAACACAAGTCTTTGAGCCCTTGTGCTTGGCCCCAACATATTTGGCAACTACTTTACCTGATTTGTTAGTTAAAACATAAGAAGCATCAAAAGTATTAAATGAAACAATAGGCTCATTTGATGCAGTAGGAGTTTTCTTTTTGGGCAATTTAACATGAGTGGATTGCCTAGAACTAGATGCCTCACTCTTATACATAAAAGCATGATGAGAGCCAGAGTGAGACTTCCTAGAATGAATTCTCCTAATTTTGTGTTCGGTATAACTAGCAGGATATAAAATGTAACCCTCGTTATCCTGAACCATGGGAGCTTTGCCCTTAACAAAGTTAGATAATTTCTTAGGGGCATGAAGCTTGACATTGCCTCCCTGTTGGAAGCCAATGCCATCCTTAATGCCAGGGCGTCTCCCATTATAGAGCATGCTTCTAGCAAATTTAAAATTTTCATTTTCTATCTCATGCTCATTAATTTTAGCACTAAGTTGAGCTATGTGATCATTTTGTTGTTTAATTAAAGCTAGGTGATCATGGATAGCATCAACATTAATGTCTCTACATCTAGTACAAATAGTAACATGATTAACACTAGATGTAGATGGTTTGCAAGCATTTAATTCATCAATCTTAGCATGTAACATGGCATTCTCATTTCTAAGATTGGAAATAGAAACATTGCAAACATTTAACTCTTTAGCCTTAGAAATTAATTTATCATTCTCAATCTTAAGGCTAGAAAGTGATTCATTCAACTTGTCAATTTTATCAATCAAACTAGCATTATCATTTTTAAGGTTGACAAGAGAATCATCACAAGCATTTAATTTCTCAACCTTAGCAATTAATTTGGCATTTTCAATTCTAAGGTTAGAGATAGTGTCATGGCAAATGCTAAGCTCACTAGTTATTTTTTCACATTTTTCTACTTCTTGAGCATAAGCATTTTTAACTTTAACATGCTTTTTATTTTCCTTAATAAGGAAGTCCTCTTGGCTATCCAAGAGTTCATCCTTCTCATGAATAGCTCCTATCAATTCATTCGATTTTTCTTTTTGTTGCATGTTTAAGTTGGCAAAAAGAGCAAGCAAGTTATCTTCATCATCACTAGAACTAGCCTCATCACTAGATGTTGTATATTTTTGTAGAGGCTCTAGATTTTACCTTCTTCTTCTTGTCGTCCTTTGCCATGAGGCACTTGTGGCCGACGTTGGGGAAGAGGAGGCCCTTATTGACGGTGATGTTGGCGGCGTCCTTGTCGGAGGAGGAGTCGGTGGAGCTCTCATCGGAGTCCCACTCCCGGCATACATGGGCATCGCCGCCCTTCTTCTTGTAGTATTTTTTCTTTTCCTTCCTCTTTCCCTTCTTGTCGCCGCCCCTGTCACTATCACTAGATAATGGACATTTAGCAATGAAATGACCGGGCTTACCACACTTGTAGCAAACTTTCTTGGAACGGGGTTTGTAGTCTTTCCCCTTCCGTTGCTTGAGGATTTGACAGAAGCTCTTGATGATGAGCGCCATCTCCTCGTTGTCGAGCTTGGAGGCATCGATGGGAAGCCTACTTGATGTAGACTCTTCTTTCTTCTCCTCTGTTGCTTTGAAGGCAACGGGTTGCACCTCGGGTGTTGAGGTGGCGTCTCGCTCGATGATTTGTTTGGAGCCTTTGATCATCAATTCAAAGCTCACAAACTTCCCTATAACCTCCTCGAGAGACATTAGCTTGTATCTAGGATCACCACGAATAAATTGAACTTGTGTAGGATTAAGAAAAACGAGTGATCTTAGAATAACCTTGACCATTTCATGGTCATCCCATTTTGTGCTCCCGAGGTTGCGCACTTGGTTCACCAAGGCCTTGAGCTGGTTGTACATGGCTTGTGGCTCCTCCCCTTGGTTGAGCATGAATCGACCGAGCTCCCCCTCGATCGTCTCCCGCTTGGTGATCTTTGTCACCTCATCTCCTTCCTGTGCGGTTTTGAGCATGTCCCAAATCTCCTTGGCACTTTTCAACCCTTGCACCTTATTATACTCCTCTCGACTTAGAGAGGCGAGGATTATAGTAGTGGCTTGGGAGTTGAAGTGCTGGACTTGGGCGACTTTGTCCGAGTCATAGCCTTTGTCCCCCAGCGATGGTACCTGCGCTCCAAACTCAACAATGTCCCAAATACTAGCGTGGAGTGAGGTTAGGTGATGCCTCATTTTATCACTCCACATGTTATAATCTTCACCCTCAAAAACGGGTGGTTTGCCTAGTGGGACGGAAAGTAAAGGAGTGCGTCTAGAAATATGGGGATAACGAAGTGGCATCTTACTATACTTCTTGCGCTCATGGCGCTTAGAAGTGACGGACGGCGCGTCGGAGCCGGAGGTAGATGGTGACGAAGAATCGGTCTCGTAGTAGACCACCTTCTTCATCTTCTTTTTCTTGTCACCGCTCCGATGCGACTTGGTGTGTGAAGGGGATCCCTTCACCTTGTTGCCGGACTTTCCCGATGGAGTCTTCCCGTGGCTTGTGGCAGGCTTCTCGCCGGTCACGACCTCCTTCTTGGCGTGATCTCCCGACATCACTTCGAGCGGTTAAGCTCTAATGAAGTACCGGGCTCTGATACCAATTGAAAATCGCCTAGAGGGGGGGGGTGTGAATATGTAGAATCTGAAAATTATAAACTTAAAGCACAACTACAAGCCGGGGGTTAGCGTTAGAATTAAATCCAAGTCCGAAAGAGAGGGCAAAAACAAATCACAAGCAAATGAAGAGAGTGACATGGTGATTTGTTTTACCGAGGTTCGGTTCTTGCAAACCTACTCCCCGTTGAGGTGGTCACAAAGACCGGGTCTCTTTCAACCCTTTCCCTCTCTCAAACGGTCACCTAGACCGAGTGAGCTTTTCTCCTTAATCAACGGGTCACTTAGACCCCTTACAAGGACCACCACAACTTGGTGTCTCTTGCTTGATTACAAGTTGCTTGAGAACAAGAATGGAGGAAGAAGAAAAGCGATCCAAGCGAAAAGAACTCAAATGAACACAAATGTATCTCTCTCACAAGCCACTAAGTCTTTGGAATGAGATTGGGACTTGGAGAGGATTTGATCTTTTGTGTTGTGTCTTGGATTGAAGTCTACAGCTCTTGTATTGAATGCAATGGCTGAAAACTTGGATGCCTTGAAGTGTGGTGATTGGGGGGTATTTATAGCCCCACCCACCAAAATGGTCGTTGGGGAGGCTGTCTGTCGATGGGCGCACCGGACACTGTTCGGTGCGCTAGCCACGTCACCCGACCGTTAGGGTTCGACCGCTGGAGCTCTGACAGCCTGGGCCACCGGACAGTCACTGTTCACTGTCCGGTGCGTCTTCTAGCGCCTGCGCTGACTCTGCGCGTGCAGACGTGCACTGTTCATTGTTCGCTGTTGCTTTTGCAGACGACCGTTGGCACAGCAGCCGTTGCTCCGCATGGCACACCGGACAGTCCAGTGCCACACCGGACAGTCTAGTGAATTATAGCGGAGTGACATTTTCAGAAACCCGAAGGTGGCGAGTTCAAGTTGATCCACCCTGGTGCACCGGACACTGTCCGGTGCGCCAGACCAGGGCACACTTTGGTTTTCTTTGCTCCTTTTGTTTTGAACCCTAACCTGTTCTTTTTATTGGTTTGTGTTGAACCTATGGCACCTGTAGAACATATAATCTAGAGCAAACTAGTTAGTCTAATTGTTTGTGTTGGGCAATTCAACCACCAAAATCATTTTAGGAAAAAGGTTTGACCATATTTCCCTTTCAATATGCTTCAAGACAGTTGCGCCGGCATGAGGAACATTATCCAACTCATGACTTAGAATTAGCTATTGTGGTTCATGCCCTTAAAATATGGCGTCAATATCTGCTGGGAAATATCTACCATATATATTTTTACTCAGTCAGAACTAAATATGAGGCAGAGGAGATGGCTTGAGCTGATTAAGGATTATGAATTAGAAATTTACTATCACCCCGGCAAGGCTAACATGGTGGCAGATGCACTAAGTCGTAAGGCTTCCTACCATTGTCTTACAGTAAAGACTTCTGACATCACATTATGCCAAGAAATGGAGAAGTTAAACCTGGGAATGATTCAACATGGAACCTTAAACCAATTAAACCTTGAGTCAGTTCTTCTGCAAAAGATTATTGATGCCCAAAGAAGTAATAAGGGGATGAAACATGTTCATGAGAAAATAAAAGCCGGTAAAGCAAACTGTTTTAGAAAGGATGATCAAGGCATAGTATGGTTTAATAACCGCATAGTTGTGCCTAAAGATGATGATGTCCGCCAGCAAATTTTGGATGAATCACATCTTAGTCGATATTCCATCCATCCTAGAAGCACTAAGATGTATCAAGATTTAAAACAACATTATTGGTGGACAAAGATGAAGATTGAAATTGCATGCTATGTGGCGAGGTGTGACACCTGTAGATGTGTCAAAGCCATACATATGAAGACTGCTGGTCCACTGCAATCTATGCCCATCCCGACTTGGAAATGGGAGGACATTAGCATGGACTTCATTGTAGTATTACCTAGGACAGCAAAAGGATTTGATTCTATTTGGGTTATAATTGATCGACTTACAAAGATTGCCCACTTTCTTCCAGTCAAGGTAAAGTATCCAGTAATCACATATGCGGAACTTTATATTGCTCATATTCTCAGTCTCCACGGGGTCCCAAAAACAATTGTGTCAGACCGTGGACCGCAATTTGTATCCAAATTCTGGGAAGAACTCCACAAATCTCTGGGTACTAAGTTGCTCCACAACACGACCTATCATCCTCAAACCAGTGGACAGACTGAGAGAGTGAACCAAATGCTTGAAGACATGTTACGGGCATTGTTCTGGAGTTCCCACAGAAATGGGATGAATGCTTACCATTGGCAGAGTTTTCATACAACAATAGCTATCAAGAGAGTATCAAGATGGCACCATTTGAAGCTATATATGGACGACGGTGCCGTACTCCATTAAATTGGTCTGAACCAGGAGAATGATGGTTTTTCAGGCCTAATATGGTCAAAGAAATGGAAGAAAAAGTTCAACGAATTATACATAATTTGAAAGAAGCACAAGCTCTACAAAAGAGTTATGTAGACAAACGACGCTGTTGGGGACTTGTTCTCAAATGCTATGAATTAAGAACAAGGCAACATAGAAAGAAGTTAATGGTTAATGCCCTTCGTCCTTCGAAGCGTTATTTCCCTTAGGATATAACGATCTTCAGACGAAGGTCATGAAGGACATACCTTCATCATCACAGTTTATATTGATAAAAGGAAAAGCATATGAAACATGAAAGAATAACATGAGTAATCACATAACATTATTACGTGTCTTTATTATATAATCATGGAAGAATAAAAACAATATTGAATTACATTTGTACCTTTTGTTTGATAGAAGGCAAAAATACAAGCGTGACGCACGAGCGAGTACAAGTCAGCATGAACAGTACGGGGGTACTGTTCATCTATTTATAGACACAGGACACAGCCTGTGAAGAATTACAATTATGCCCCTCATAAAAGTTTACAACATTAACTCAGACCTTTATGGACTAAAAGGTCATTCTATCTTTAAGTCGGTTTGTAATACCGAAGCTTCATGAAGAGGAACCTTCGGTCATCTCCTGCGGACAGCTTCAGCCGAAGCTGCTTCTTCCTACAAGACCTTCGGCGCGACGAAGCATAGCCCCAACAGTAGCCCCTTTCACGGCGCTAGATCGTTTTTCGTAACAAGCTTGATCCGTGAAAAAAGTCTCTTAAGCTTCGGGAAGCCGAAGGTCCAAAAAACACCTTCCCTGAGCTCGTTGTCGAGAAACGATTCAGTTTTCGAGCGCGTAGCAGTCCCACCTTGCAGAGTTACTGTTTGGTCTCTGCGGTCCACCGCGCAGCGAGTGCAAGCGGCTGTCCGCCTGGTGTAAAAATCCTGGCGTTTCGCCTTCTTACCTGCAGCACTATATAAACAGACAAGTAGGTGTGAAGTTACCACAGCATTCATTGCTATTTGCACTGTTTTGCTGCCAAAATTTTTAACCATCGCCGAAGCTTGACTCTCGAAGCTCCAACTTGAAGCCTGCTTCGTCAGAAGGAAAGACTTCGGAAGAAAAAAGTATTTAATTTCCACAAACTCAGAATTAAATGGCCAGAGTGCGATCTACCGCTAGGGTTGAGCGTGAGGGGGGCGAAGTTGAAGGTTCGGAGACTGTTCCCATCTCCGAAGCAATGCAACGATCCGGACTGGTAACTTCGGAAGGAACCCCCACTGTTGAAGCAGAACAAGCAACTGCCGAAGCAGAAGAAGAGAACATTGAAGAAACTGATCCCGAAGATGATTATCGTATTGCCATGCCCAGTAAGCCCAGCCACTTGGACTTCGGAAAGTCTACTGTTTCGAAGGCTGATCTCTCCAAAATGGTAAAGTCGGGCTTTTTCAATGAGAATCAGAAGAAGCTATTACGCTTCGGGGGAGAAGAGACTACCCCAAAGCCGGAGAAGGATGAAATTGTCATTTTCAAGAGTTTTCTAAAGGCTGGGTTAAGATTCCCCCTACATGAGATTATTGCAGAGGTACTGAAGAGGTTTGGTATCTACTTTCATCAGTTAACTCCTAACGCTAACGTTAGGCTTAGTGTTTATATCTGGGCCCTCCGAAGCCAAGCGGTGGAGCCGTTTGCAGACAGTTTTTGTCGAGTTCACAAACTGCACTATCAGACGAAGGCTAGAAAAGATGGATTGCATGACAATTTTGGTTGCTATAATTTTGCTTATCGGAAAACCACAAAGTTTCCTGTAATCAGCTACCGAAGCAAATGGCCGGCAGGTTGGAAATCAGAATGGTTCTATGTCAAGGTTGATGACGACAAGGAGAAGCTTGTGCAAAGTCCACTCGAACTGATCTTCGGAGAAACCCGACCTCGCTGCAACATGACACCAGAAGGTCCAACACAACAGGCAATGGATGAATTCAGAATTATTGCAGAGCATATCAGTACAAGAGACCTGGTTCAGGAGTTTTTGGCCTTCAGGGTTTTTCCTACTTTAAAAGAATGGGAAATGCCGAAGCTAGAGGGGGAGAAGAAAGAAGGTGAACTTGTGCGTTTACCTTACTATTTCAAGTTTAAGAAATACTTTAAAACACCTTGTCAAGAGTGGCTGGATACAATTGAAGTAATGTGCAATGAAATACTTGGCAATTACTCCAAAAAAGAAGATCAATTGATGACTGCGGCCTTCGGCACTCGTCCGAAGCGAAGACTGAATCGGGTGCTGGACGCCCTGGGTTTTGAATACCCTGACTATGAAAATCTGAACAAAGGTGTCGGGGGCTAGAAAAGGAAAAGGACAGCTGAAGCCTTAAATGAAGATGAGAAAGAACCATCAAAGAAGAGAATTCCGAAGAAGAGGAAAGCGTCTTCTCCGAAGCAAAAAATATCTGACGAAGAAGAAACCCCCGCATCACCCTCTGCCACTGACGTGGAGGAAATTTTGAAGGTAATGACTGAATCCCTGCCTGTGAAGCTAAGTCCATTGGGGCCTCAACTGACAAAGTTTTTTCAGAAGGAAAAGGAGCCCGAAAAAACGAAGAAGGCGACTAAAGGAAAGAGACAAAGAATTATCACTGTGACAGAGGTTATTGACAAGACACCACCAAGAGCTTCGGCTCAGAAGACACCAGCGGCTGAGGAAAGAACAGATATTGAAATCACACCTTCGGAGGCCGCGGCTGCCGAAGCTGCCTCAATTGAAGATGTGAACCTGGAAAGCACAATTGAACACATCGACAAAATACTGCTAGACATGGCCACAGAAGAAGCTACCGCTGCCGCCGAAGAGGCCGCGGCCGCAGCGTCGGGGAAAGGAAAGGAAATTGCTGATGAAGCTTCAGAAAACGAAGCCTTCATGTTTCAAAATTTAGTTGGAGAAAAATTGTCAAAACCCGAAATAGAAGAGCTTAAAGAGTATGCCAAATCTTGCGGGTACAAACCAGGAGCACTCCTCTTCGGAGGTATTGATGATGAAAAATTAGATTGTATCCGAAACCAAACTGGAGCCAAAGTTATCAGTACTCTGTCAAAGAGTATCGGTTTTCCGAAGCTGGAAATGGACATTAGCCGCTACCGACGACAACATATCGTTGGTAGTTTATTTTATTCCAATTTCAAGGTGAACTACTATTCCCTTGACTTTTATTGTTTTTAATAATGAAAACATGTCTAACGAAGGTTGTCTTCGTGCAGAGCATGCTGTTGAGCAAGGCCTTGAAAATGCAGCAAGATTTTTAAGACAAGAAACACGAAGTTATAATTGAAAATTTAGAAAACAAAATAAAGGAGCAATCAGCTGATATTGAGAAGAAAAACTTTGAGCTCCAGGCAACTGAAGGTTTATTGGCAGAAGCCGAAGCAAAAATAACAGAACTGAACACGAAGCTTCTCTGCCAATCTAAGCAGTTTGAACAAGAAAAGCAAGAACTTAATGCGAAACTTGAAGTCGAAGCTCAACAAAGTTCAGATTTGAAAAAACTATTGGCGGACCTTCAAGAAAAATGTTTGGAATTTAGCAACAAATGCATTCAACGACTAAGAAAAAATTTTCACTCAGTTGGAGCCAGCAGTGAGAAATTCACCCCCTCAGCTGAAGATTTACCGAAGACCTTCGAACATATTGAGGGTGAAATTGACGAGCTCGACGAAGTTATAGCTGGGCATGGTGACTTCTGTGCCTGGGTAGCTTCTCGGGGCACTGCTGCAGCTTTCCTAAAAGCTGGCTGCGACCATGGAAAGATTGTCAATAGGCCCAATTTCACTTTATCACCATCAATCCTAGATGACATCCCTGATCTCGCCCGAAGTATTTCCAATAGATTTATAAAAATGATATGGACAAAAGGCGGGCGAGAAAAGGCTGGAGATGAAGCTCGGAGTCATCTTGAACCAGTAAGAAATCTTACCTTGCGCTTACCTCTTCCTTCAAGCTCGATTTTGATTTATAACTACTTAATTCATGTAGGATGACGAAGCCGAAGTCGATGATTAAAAAGAGTGACGCCGAAGCTAAAATCCCTCGAAGATTAAGTAGGAGTAGACTGTAGACAGACTCAGGAAACTTTTGAGATAACTTGTGTAAATGTAACTAAACTTGTCTTTAATGAGTTCTGTTCATACCTTGTATTATGCTCTTACCCTTCTATTAATGTATGTGAAGTGCTTTGTTGTGGACGAAATTATCTTTTTTGAGCCGAAGGCGAAAAAACACCTTCCCTTCTTTTCGTACACAGCAAAGCATAGAAAACAACATTTCCCTTTCTTCCGAAGCTCTCTTTTTTGTACGCGAAGAAGCTCTTCTCTTATGCCGAAGCAACCACTTATGCCATGATGATGATTATCCTATATATGCCTGAATGAATGTTTATGAATGCAAATGCTATGATGTAATGTGATGTGCGAATGAATGTCCAAACACATATCCGAAGCCATACCCTCAGCCATTATTTCCTTAGAAACAATCACACATCAGCTCTGCATTCCCTTAGGAACGACTTTGGAGCTTCTTCGCCTTTTACTTTCGGCGTAATCAGCGTTGACTTTTCGCTGTAAGCTCTGCATTCCCTTAGGAACGACTTTGGAGCTTCTTCGCCTTTTACTTTTGGCGGAATCAGCGTTGACTTTTCGCTGTAAGCTCTGCATTCCCTTAGGAACGACTTTGGAGCTTCTTCGCCTTTTTTACTTTTCGGCACTCAATGGTGCGTTCTCAGCTTTTACATTTACATTCCTTGGGGGATTTTGCTCTTATAGAACTAAAAAAGGAAATTACATATGATGGCCCCATTAAAAACCTTTCTCCCCCTTTAGAAAGGAAAAGGGTGCCATGAAAAAGAAAAAACATAAAAAGTTACATCAAGTTACACATAATATCGCCGAAGCTCATCCGCATTCCAAGATCTAGGAATGTCGTTGCCGTCCATGTCCTTCAATCTGTATGAACCAGGTCTTGACGAAGATGCTACTAAGAAAGGTCCCTCCCATTTCAACTGTAACTTGCCCACTGTGTCTGGGTTGGCCACTCTCCGAAGCACCAAATGTCCTGGCTCAATATTCTTTAGCCAAACTTTTCTATCTCGCCATTTGACTGTTTCGGCTTGGTATTTATTGATATTCTCCACAGCTTGAAGCCTGATCCCTTCTAAAGCATCTTTTTCCACAGAACAAGCATCTTCAGGACCTGATTCTGTCGAAGCTACTACTCTTATTGATCTAGTTTTAGCTTCTTCCGGAGTTATTGCTTCGTCACCGAATAATAACTTGAATGGAGTAAAGCCTGTAGACCTTGATGTTGTTGTATTGTGGCTCCACACCACTTTGGTTAACTGATCTGGCCACTTTCCCCTGGGTTGATTGAAGATTAACTTCATTATTCCTGTCATTATAATGCCGTTGGCTCTTTCAACGAGCCCATTTGACTCCGGATGCCTGACTGATGCAAAATGGATCTTCGTACCAATTTGATCACAGAAATCTCTGAAAGCTTCGGAGTCGAATTGTGTTCCATTATCTACAGTGATGGCCTTTGGTACCCCGAAACGACAAACAATATTCTGCCAGAAAAACTTTTGGACAGTGGCCGAAGTTATTGTGGCTAATGGCTTTGCCTCAATCCATTTAGAAAAATATTCCACAGCCACTACAACATATCTTAAATTCCCTTGAGCCGGTGGCAATGGACCTAACAAGTCAAGGCCCCACCTTTGCAATGGCCAGATGGGTTGTATGAGCTGTGTTAAAGACGAAGGTTGTTTTTGATCTCTTGCACATTTCTGACAGCCTTCGCACTTTTGAACTAATTCCGCTGCATCCGAAGCTGCCTTCGGCCAATAAAACCCTTGGCGGAAAACTTTTCCAAGTAACGGCCTAGATCCAATGTGAGATCCACACAGGCCTGCATGTATTTCTTTCATCAACTCTATACCTTCGGTTCTAGATAAACACTTGAGTAGCGGAGCGCAAACTCCATGCTTGTACAACTCCCCTTCTATCATGACATATGGACGAGCTCTTGCCTCTATCCTCCTGTTATAAGCTTCGTCATCTGAAAGGAACTTACCCTGAAGGTAAGAGATGATCTCAGTTCTCCAATCTTCGCTATAAACAGGAGATATATTGAGGACTGCTCTTTCAAGGAGTTCCACTGAAGGTGCCTTTATTGTTTCGAAGAACACATCTGAAGGTAAAGGCAGCCCCTGTGCTGCTGACTTAGCTAGCAAATCAGCATGCTCATTTTGTCCTCGAGGGATATTTTTGACAGAAAATCCTTCGAAGGAAGCTTCGATTCTTCGGACCGTGTCTAGATATTTTTCAAGCTTCGGATCTTTAGCCTTGCAACTCTTGTCGATATGACCCGAAACAACCTGGGAATCAGTTTTAAGGATGGCCCTTCTGATTCCCATTGCTTTTAATTTCCGAAGGCTCAAAAGCAGGGCTTCGTACTCAGTAATATTGTTTGTACAGCTAAAATCGAGTCTTGCCGCATAACAAGTTTTAACTTTGGATGGTGAGACCAACACAGCGGCTGCTCCTGCTCCGAAGGTTCCCCAAGACCCATCGCAAAACACTGTCCACACTTCGGCATCTTTATTTGTTTCTTCATCCTGAGCCCCTGGCGTCCAATCGGCAATGAAATCTGCCAATGCTTGAGACTGGATCGAGGATCTATGCACATAATCAATGCAAAATTCATTGAGCTCTGCAGCCCATTTTCCAATCCATCCAGTAGCTTCTCTATTTCTCATAATATCCTTCAACGGCTGCGAAGAAGGAACAATAATATTGTATGCTTGAAAATAATGCCGAAGCTTCCTGGATGCCATCAAAACAGCATATAATACCTTCTCCAATTCTGTATAGTTTTTCTTTGATACACTAAGAACTTCAGATACAAAATACACTGGGACCTGCTTCTTGACTTGGCCATCAAGCTTCTCCTGGACAAGTGCTGCACTTACCGCTGAGTGCGAAGCTGCCACATATAACAACAAAGGAGCCCCTGGCGTTGGTGGAGTTAATGTTGTTAAATCTATCAAATATTGCTTCAGTTCTTCAAAGGCTTTTTGTTGGCTTGGTCCCCATTGAAAGACTTCGGCTGATTTCAGCACTTCGAAGAATGGTAAATTTCTTTCTGCTGATCTGGATATGAATCTATTGAGAGATGCCAGCCTCCCTGTCAATCTTTGGGCCCCCTTTCTTGTAGTTGGTGGCTCCATTCGAAGTATAGCTTCAATTTTACTTGGATTAGCTTCAATTCCCTTTGTTGAAACCAAGCATCCAAGAAATTTCCCCTTCTTTACTCCGAAGACACATTTTTCTGGATTCAACTTTAAGCCAGCTTGTCTGAAACTGGCGAAGGTCTCCTGCAAATCAGCAATATGATTTTCCTGTTTCGTGCTTTTTACAATGATGTCATCAACATAAGTTAGCACATTTCTGCCTATCTGAGACTGGAGAACCTTCGCAGTCATTCTGCTGAAACTTCCTCCAGCGTTTTTGAGCCCCTCAGGCATCCGAAGATAGCAATATGTGCCACTTGGGGTTATGAAGCTAGTCTTCGGCTCATCTTCCTTCTTCATCCAGATTTGATGATAGCCTGAGTAACAGTCTAGCAGACTCATGAGCTCTGAAGAAGCTGCTGCATCAACTAAATAGTCTATCCTTGGCAATGGGAATTCGTCCTTCGGACAAGCCTTGTTGAGATCTGTAAAATCGATACACATTCGCCACTTGCCATTGGCCTTTTTTACCATAACAGTGTTAGCTAGCCATTCTGGGTACTTTACTTCTCTGATAACTCCTGCACTGAGGAGTCTTTTGACTTCATTACGAGCACCTTCGGCCTTATCATCAGACATTTTCCGAAGCCTCTGCTTTCTGGGTCTGAAGGATGGGTCAACATTGAGCGAGTGTTCAATAACATCCCTATTTACTCCGCAGAGGTCATTGGCTGACCATGCAAAAACATCTTTGTTGTTGAACAAAAACCTTATCAAGGTTTTCTCCTGCTCTTCGAACAATTGAGAACCCAACAGCACCTTCTGCTCTGCTATGTCCTCACATAAGAGCATGGGCTTCGGCTGATCTGCTGAAGCTGCTTTCTCCCTTCTGAATTTGTACTGTTCACAAACTTCAGCTCCATCTATGTTATGGATTGCTTTTGAGTCAGTCCAGTTTCCTTCGGCCCTTCTAGCAGCTTCCTGACTTCCATGAATAGCGATGGGTCCTTGATCCGAAGGTATCTTCATGCAAAGATAGGCAGGATGAAGAATTGCTTCGAAAGCATTGAGGGTGCCACGACCAATAATTGCATTGTAAGGGTATTCCATGTCAACAATGTCAAACACAACTTGCTCAGTTCTAGTGTTGTTGATGAACCCGAAGGTTACTGACATGGTGATCTTGCCCAGCGCTACAATCTGTCTTCCTCCGAAGCCATAGAGAGGGTGCGTAGCATCATGAATCTTATCTTCTGGCTCTTGCATTTGCCTGAAGGCCTTAGCAAATATGATATCAGCTGCACTGCCTGTATCAACCAAGACATTGTGGACCAGAAATCCTTTGATAACACAAGAGATAACCATGGCATCGTTGTGTGGGTAATCCTTGAGTTGAAGGTCCTCTTGGGAGAAGGTAATAGGAATGTGAGACCATCTCGACTTGATGAAGGGTCCTTGCACCCCAACATGCTGTACCCTTCTCTGTGCTTCCTTCTTATGCTTCTTGTTGGCTGGCTCTGAACATGAACCGCCTGTTATCGGGAATAGCAGCTTCGGAGCCGAAGCAGCTCCAGCTTGATCGTTGAACGAAGCCATCAGCTCAAAAAAGTGGAAGTGAGTTCACCGGAGGTGGGAGCCAATGTTGGGGACTTGTTCTCAAATGCTATGAATTAAGAACAAGGCAACATAGAAAGAAGTTAATGGTTAATGCCCTTCGTCCTTCGAAGCGTTATTTCCCTTAGGATATAACGATCTTCAGACGAAGGTCATGAAGGACATACCTTCATCATCACAGTTTATATTGATAAAAGGAAAAGCATATGAAACATGAAAGAATAACATGAGTAATCACATAACATTATTACGTGTCTTTATTATATAATCATGGAAGAATAAAAACAATATTGAATTACATTTGTACCTTTTGTTTGATAGAAGGCAAAAATACAAGCGTGACGCACGAGCGAGTACAAGTCAGCATGAACAGTACGGGGGTACTGTTCATCTATTTATAGACACAGGACACAGCCTGTGAAGAATTACAATTATGCCCCTCATAAAAGTTTACAACATTAACTCAGACCTTTATGGACTAAAAGGTCATTCTATCTTTAAGTCGGTTTGTAATACCGAAGCTTCATGAAGAGGAACCTTCGGTCATCTCCTGCGGACAGCTTCAGCCGAAGCTGCTTCTTCCTACAAGACCTTCGGCGCGACGAAGCATAGCCCCAACAGACGCCAACCCTTGTACTTTCAAATTGAAGACTATGTTTACCTGAAAGTATCGCCAATGAAGGGTGTATCCCGTTTTGGTGTAAAAGGAAAGCTTGCACCCCAGTACATTGGTCTGTTTCCTATTCTTGAAAGATGTGGGCTAGTGGCATACCGACTCCAACTACCCGAAACATTGTCTGCAGTGCACAATGTGTTCCATGCATCCCAATTGAAGAAGTGCCTTTGGGTTCCTGATCGAACCATTGATGTAATGGATGTTACCTTGGAACCAGACTTAACATATTCAGAACATCCCATTCGAGTCCTGGATCAAAAGGACAAGGTCATCCGAAGAAGAGTTCTGAAATTCTATAAGATACAATGGAACCAACACACTGAAGATGAAGCTACATGGGAAACCCAAGACTTTCTAGAAAAGAATTTCCTTGGCTTTTTAGCTTCATGTAATTTGTGAGACATGTACAATTGTTTGTAAGAATGGAATAGACCTATACCACCCCTGCCTTGTACAAGAAATAAGGAAATAAAAATATGATACGTTTCCTTTTCCACTACTTGCCCTTGGACTTTAAATCTGGGGACGAGATTCTTTAATGGGGGGGAGGATGTAACACCCCTGGTGTTACTATTACTAAAACTTGAGCATAACATCATGTGCATGGGCATATCATTTGTTTGTTCCACCTAGAGTGCATTCACTAGGTAAGAGTTTCAAAAATGTTGTACTAATATGAATTGATGTGTGGTTAACCCTAGTGTAAGGTACTTAACCCTAAATCTGGGCTTATGGATATAAGGGAAGCCCAAGCATGAGAAAACTTCAAAAGATATGAGAAATGACTCTAAGATATCCCCTTGGAAGGACTTAAGTGGCATCAAAACCCTAAAGTTCTAAAAACCCTGAAAAGACCCCTAGAAAACCCTAAATTGGAACCCTAGGGGGCTAAGTGTAAAATTGGTGCACTTTTGGACCAAAGTGCAAAAACAAGGTATTAGGGCACCTCAAATCATATGTTTCACACATTTGAGGATTTGCAAATCAAATTATGAGATTTGGGCTTAATTGCAAAAAGGCATCCTATACCTCTCATATGGCTAAGTCTGAAATCAGTTGAATAGGGCTAACTTTAGAGCTCTATATTTCTAAATCTACAAGGAATTTGTCCACGGTCAATACATCAAAATTATAGAGCTACTAAAGGAGTATAACTTTGGTTAGGTCATCAGGCATAAGTGCTGTACAAAAGATGGAGTTAAATGGACTCCAAGTACTGCTGTCAGTCACCCCTATAGCCTGAATTTTTACTGACAGTGGGATTTGTTCAACTTTGGACTCGATTCAAGCTCAAAGGAGTGGGTACATGAGCCAGGTCTCTATAGTCGATTTGTAGTTGGATTATAGGACTACAACTTTGATGTAGAGAGATGGTCATGTCACTGTATGAAATTTGGAGCTAATCGCCCTGCAAGTCGGTCTGTTAGGCGCTCTGAATAGGCCTCCAATGGTATAGTGCCACACAAATACCAGCAGGTTCATGGAATATCGCCGCCGGTGATCTTATGCCACGATCAACGCCGGCGATGTGATTCGTGCTCAACAGAGTACTGATAGTTGCTCGGGGTAGTAAATATCGCCTTGAGGATGAACCTAGGCCACTGTTCAACCCCGACCGCCGTGTCCGCCTGACTCACGGCGGGTTCAGATAAGGTCGCCGGAGTTGGTCGCCTATCAACCGCGCGCCATGTGCCTAGGTGCCTTACTATGTCGCAGTAACTCGTATTACGCATGTCCGTTGATCGCTGGTGTGCTCGCCACGGTGAAAGCCACCAATTCCTTGCGACAGTACTCTGGTGTGCTCGCCACGTGCCTAGGTGCCTTACTATGTCGCTGGTGTGCTCGCCACGGTGAAAGCCACCAATTCTCCGGCCGCCACCGCACCATCTAAAATTCATGAGCCACCGCCCCCGGATCCTATAAATTGAGTGTGCCATCGGCTCCACCATGTAGTCAAGCACCCAACGCACCCACCCATGCCTCCGATTATCCACCAGCGAGCCCCAATTTGAGACTTCCCCCAAATCGGTCCAGAGCACCGTACGAAGTAACCTCGTCGCGGTCAGCGCTCCACAGGTCCAATCATGTTCTCCTCGCTCTTGTTCTAGCATTCCTGTGTGCCCTTGAAGCTCATCGGTCCAACCAATTGCACTGAACCGGAGTAGATCGACGGGAACACTTTGAATTGTCCCAGATTGCACGGTCACCATGAGCAGAGGGTTTGGGGGCTAGAACCTTGCAATTGATTGAGGGGAAACGATTGTTAGGGGTTAAATTAAGTGTCAGCCAAGCTAGAGCCCTAGCCATTGCCTATTCTGGCTAGTACGAGCTCGCCGGAGCTCGGTTTGTCGCCGTTCACCGTCGGGGATCGCGGGTTGTCGGTGACTCATGGAAATAGTGCGAGGGTCTTGGTGCAATTGTCAGTGACTCATGGAAATAGTGCTACAAACTCGGTTCAGATTGTTTAAATCGCCAGGGGCCTTTGCGCAAAGTCGTTAGCGCGGGCGCGCATGGGCGCTTTCGCCTGTCGTGGGCCGTCTCGGGCCAGATTATGCCCAGTCCTGTTGATGCTTTCCCTTTTTCATTTTCTACTAGATTTTGAAAATCCATAGAAAATCCTAGAAACATGCTAAAAATGTGAGACCAATTTTGTTGGACTCCTAAATTTCTATAGTATTTAATAAAAATGGTTCCAAGATTTTTAGTCTAAACAAGGAATTATATAGTATTTAAAAGGGCTTAAACCAAAACTCCTGGAATTTTAGAAATTAATTAGTAACTCCAAAAAGCACCAAACTTTTTAGATAAGCTTAAAATGATATTTAGAAACCTTGGGTGAAGTTTGACTTGCTTTGGACATTATTTGATTCCTAAACCTAAAACCCTAGTCTTGTAGGTAAGGTCTGCCCTCTGAAATAAAGAACTGACTTCAAAAACCCTAGTTCCCTGAAGAACCATGAAGGAAAATGGTATTCAAGACCTAATATGATATACCTTTATTATCATTGCATTTTCATAAACATCACATGAGCATTCATGGTTATATATATAGAGAACGAGGAAGAAATAGTGGTTGAAGGAGAAGGAGCTACACCACCACCACCTAAAGACCCACCTACCGAGAACTGCTTATATTTTGATATTTGTGGAGCAGAACCCGACCCTCCTATAACACAAGGCAAGCCCCGGTGCATTTGCCACCTCCTTTCTATTTTAAAATCTTTCTCACTTGCTTGATGCATTAGGTGATAGGAGTGGTGTGCTAAACAATTGATGCATTTTCTTCCTTGGAAGATTGATTACCTTTCCTTGATCACCTGTTTTATGAAAAGGTTTTTCGGATGCTTAGTCTTGCTCTAGAAAAACAAAATGTTTTGTTTTGACAAAAGATGATGCTTCAAGTGGGATGGGATGTTTTCAAAAATAAAACTTGATGGTGGATCCATCATGGCCATGATGGGTTCAACATCGGAAAAGATGTACCTCTGCCAGGTACCAAACTTTGGGTTTTAAATGATAAAGCTGAGAACGGGCGGATGACTTGCACGAGAAGAGAGTCTCGGTGTAGTGTCCTCGTCTGCGTCGATTAAGGACCGTGTCGATGTAGGCTTGATGACTAAGGACCTTTTAACTGGTCACATGCCTCATCATGGGTAAGCTTTGCCGCGGGAAGACTAATACCAGAATAAGACAACATGCAATGGGAGTAGAGAGATGGCAAGAGTAGCGTGTACCCTCCATGGCAAGAGGCTGGACGGTGGTGTATCTGTGCTCTCGGTTGGCGTGAACCTGATCTGGTCTTAAGAACCCCGGTGGCGAGTTGACATATGCAAGGGTTAAGTGCTACATATGTCGTGTGATTGGAGATCCCCAGCTGGGTATTAAACGATTCAGATCGCTGTTACTTCTCGGACATGAAGACTTGGTCACTGACCTACACGTAGCATTACAGTAAACTTAAAGGGATGATAAAAGATGACTAGTATAGTCCAAGTTCTTAAACTAGGGTAGAAAGAACTCTAGTGACAGGTAATGACTTAACTTGCTAATAAAACTAGATTTTTAAGGATCCACTATTAGTAAGCATTTTTGCAAACAGAGTCTTGATTCTTGATTAAGCCTTACCTTGACACCCTCCAAGCCACCATATCCTTGAGAGTCTTTTATTTTGACGGGTAAGACTTGCGAAAGTACACTTCGTACTCAGGGTTTTCGAACCCATGTTGTTGTAGGTGAGGAAGCAGCAAACTTTTGTTGCTTTTGCTCTAAGGTGGTGCCAAAGGAAGAATCTCAAGAGTGAAGCCTCGGGAGAAAGTTGTCCTCCTTTAAAAACATTATACCTGTACGGGGGGGGGGGGGGTCGCCTCCCGAGTTTGTAATAATAATACTTCTGCACTCATATACTACTGGTCTGTAATAATAACACTCTTTCTATATTTTATTGTAAATTAAGTTACTGTAATTGCTTCCGCTTATTCGTTCCTCTGATGTGTTGTAATATCTGCGTGATGGGTGAAACGCTCTTGGGAAAGGTAAAGGATACAGATACCGAACTTGTCGAGTGAACAAGTGCATATACAGGGTTGTCCGAGGTCCGCTGGACAAAGGACAGCTGTAGGTGGGCCTAATGACTTGGGAGGTTCCATCACAGCCGCAGGCGCCGTTGACTCACCGGACAGTCTGGTACTCCGGTGCACCACCGAACAGTCTGGTGAATTATAGCCACGTTGCCTTTTTCTTTTCCCGAGAGCGACGAGTTCGTCGCTGACGTCTCACCGGACAGTCCAGTGATTTATAGCCGCATCACTCTGTCATTTCCCGAGAGCAGCCGGTTCACCATCAGCTAGCCTGGGGCACCGGACACTGTCCGGTGAGCTAGGCCCGAGCTGGTGTTGGCTGTACACAGCCAACTCTTTTCCAATGGCTTTCTTCTTTACTTGGCACTGTTGCTAGCACTTAGATAAACATGTTAGTACTCAAAAACAATTCACTAAGTCTAGAAACATACCTTGTCCTTTGATTTGCACTTCTTGCTCATTTAGCACATAAGAGTTCAAAACAGTGTATTGGGCATCTAATCACCAAAACAATTATAGAAATGGCCCAAGGGCACATTTCCCTTTCAATCTCCCCCTTTTTGGTGATTTATGCCAACACATTAAAAGGCAACAAAAGAAGTGCAACATCAATGGAAATGAAGACCAAATTATTTTTACTTAGGATTTGGCATATTTGGATCACTTTTTGCCACCACTTGGTTTGTTTTTGCAAATCAAATTCTTTTTCCTATCTCTAAGTCAAACACGCTTGTTTGTGCAAATAGATAGATATTCCAAGAGTGAAATTGATCAAGTGCCAAAAAACTCCCCCTTTTTCCTGTAATCAAAATTTTCCCTCATAAGAGACCAAATTTTGCAATAAGAGTATTTTGGACAAATCACAAATTCCAACTCTACTATTTTTAAAATCTCAAGTGGTTAGCTGATCCATTTGCTTTGGTCTTAATTTCTCCCCCTTTGGCATTAAGCACCAAAACGGGATCATTTTTGGCCTTTTAACCCTATTGTCTCACCAAGATGTCAAATAAGAGCAAAAAGGCAACGAGAGCATAAGTATGAACTTGGAAATAAATACACTAATACCAGAGTGCAGTGGAAGTCTTGTCGTCGTCTAAGTTCATATTCCCTTTCAATGTTCCTTCATGACTAATTTAAGTACACTCAAACAACCAAGTTAGTCTCGAAAAGGTCAAGTTGTAGTTCATCTCCCCCTTAACATGTGCATCATTTGCATATGGACTTATGAGGTCCGGGAATGACTTGTACAACTTGAGCACCACAACTAAACAATAACTGATTTAAATGCACATAGTAACATGATCAAAGGCATAGAATACATGTATGCTATAGATCAATCCAAGTTACGTGAATCTAGGACATTTAGCTCACTATGCAACCTGCAAAACCTTTTCTCATCTAAAGGCTTAGTGAAGATATCGGCTAGCTGGTTCTCGGTGCTAATGTGGTACACATTGATATCTCCCTTTTGCTGGTGGTCTCTCAGGAAGTGATGCCGGATGTCTATGTGCTTAGTGCGGCTGTGTTCAACAGGATTTTCCACCAAGCGGATTGCACTCTCATTGTCACATAGGAGTGGGACTTTGCTCAGATTGTAGCCAAAGTCCCGGAGGGTTTGCCTCATCCAAAGCAGTTGCGCGCAACACTGTCCTGCGGCTACGTACTCGCCCTCAGCGGTGGATAGGGCAACAGATGTTTGTTTCTTAGAACTCCAAGACACCAAGGACCTTCCTAGAAATTGGCACGTCCCTGATGTGCTCTTCCTATCAACCTTGCACCCGGCATAGTTGGAGTCTGAGTACCCAATTAAGTTAAAGGTAGACCCCTTTGGATACCAGATCCTGAAGCAAGGCGTAGAAACTAAATACCTAAGAATTCGCTTAATGGCCACAAGGTGACACACCTTGTGGTTGGATTGAAATCTAGCACACATGCATACACTAAGCATAATTGTAACACCCCGGGATCCACAAACACCCCAGAATGCTACTAAACTACACCTCTAACATTCGTATATAAAATTTCGACAGCATCTCCTTTGAAAATTGTATAAACGGGGAAGCAACAAAGTATAAATAGATATCATGATAAGAAAACATAATCAACATTAATAATCTGCTAGCAATGGGAAGACAACCATAACGGCATGAACTAAATTAACCAGTGCGCACAACTAGTTAGAAACAAACATCCTTTGACAAGAAGCTTCTAATTAAATCATGACTGCGCCTAAGCAGCGTTATTATGAGAGTGAAGGTGGATGTGCTGCTACTTCCCACTTCCCTTGATGAGCAACAAGCACCTGCATTGAGTAATGCAAGAGTGAGATGAAACATCTCAGCAAGCGAATTGTTTTGACGAGATATTTAAACAACAAATTGAATTAATCAACATTTTAAAAGAATCACAATTAAGATTAGAAATACTTATAGATATAGAACTTAGTAGTCCCAATATAACCAATACCATCTCATTTCCTCGAACAACCACAATAGGTTCTATAACACTTCCCTGCGTCAACAATACCTGCAAATATCACTTCAATGTATGTATAGGAATGCAATGTGTAGGTACTATGTCTTTATACCTCTGAGGGTATAAAACCACATCATCTGCAAATATCACTTCAATGAATGCATATGAATGCAATGCATATGTCCTCTGCCTTCATACCTCTTAGGGTATGAAGCCGCATCGTACCCCTCCTCGGGCAACGTACGATGCTAAATTGTACCGGTACGGTCGGACCATAGGTCACGACAAAACTTCAGATGCAAATGAGTCATGCAATGTATATGGCATGCTGCATTTATCAATAAACTTCACTTCCTTCAGATACAACACAAACCTCAAATAATACTTCATTTACCTTCAGATACAATACCAACCTCAAATAATACTTCATTTACCTTCAGGGGTGTGAATTAATCTCATGAGTCATACTCGAATCATAATCATCATCAATATATGATTGAGCATCAGTATAATGCAAGCAAGTAAAGCATCACCATAGAGTCCAATTATGAAAGAATCCAATACTTCTGAATATTAGAGTGTAGGCAATAGAAATAACAGGTCAGAATGGAAGCAACCACCGCTACATTCACTTGCCTTCAACAAAGAAGAAGAAATGTACTAGGCATGATCTGGAGTGTAGCCACCTGCTAGCGGGCATAAAACTTAGTACAAATATTTCACAAACATTTGCCAACAATTAACAAATCACTCCTACACTTGAAACCAAGACCTGGTGGTAAGCCTCCCACCCTAAACCACATGCCATACAGCAGTAGCGCTGTTTGTTAATTTTGTATCTTTAAAATTATAACAGTGGTGATATCAAACAAATAATCTAGAAGTATCTACATAAAATACCCTACAACTTTGGTATTCAATGGATAATTAAATTCTGCCATCTATAAGTTCTAAAACATCTGACAAGATAACTGACTGAATCTGCTTCAGACAGCAGCGTAGTTAACTTGAAAATTCGATATCTCACAAACCACTCAACCAAAAATCATGAAATTCTACTGAAAGTAAGAACTTTTATCTCTCTACATAAGTCTCCATAGTTGGAAGAGCCAATTCGGCCATTTACCTGATGAAACCTACCAGTGAACAGACCCGCTTATTTTGGTCAGGCAAACAGAAACAGCCACAGTAAAACAAGCATAACTGGAGTTTCATAATTCATATGAATGCACTTTTTAACAATCTGGAAAGCTTATGAAATTATCTACAACTTTTCTTACAAACCCAAGGTTGAATTCTGTTGATAAAATTGCCTAAATCTTAAGAGAACAAATTCTGCACAGAATTGAGACAGAAAAACTGCTATAACAAAACTGCAATAACTTTCTGATCTAATGTCAGATTGAGGTGTTCTTCACGGCCACGGAAAGATCTACAAATTATCTACGACTCATATATAGACTTTTTATTTTTTTGAGGCCACTAAGACTACGGAAAACAGGCATGAACAGAAACGGTCGAATCTGCCATTCCGCAGAAAACTAAATTCGAGATCAAAACCTAACCCTACTTCTAATCCAACCTCTAATCCTTTAATCCCCATGATCCACAACCTCCAAAAGCACATAATTACAGGGAGGAACAAGGATTTCAACATACTTAGGGTTTTCCCCAAGAAAATCTTCAAGAAGAGATGGGGAAGAACATCTCCTTGATCCTATCTTCCTCTTCAATTCAACGTGATCCTCCTCTTCTCGATCCTTGCTGCGTGGGGGGGAGATCTAGAGGTAGGAGGGAGCCATGGAGAGGGTAGGGGGCGGCTGCCAATGGGGAGGGGAGCAATACAGGGAGGGGGTGCCTGCAACCCAATTGGGGAGAAGGAGAGGGGGCGGCTAGGGTTGGGGAGGAGAGGGGGGGGGGCTCCCATCCACCGGATCGAGATCAATGGCCCAAACTCGCTCTCCCCTTTGAGCTCCCAACCCCAGCGGAAAAAATGCCAAAAGATCTACTATTTTCTGAGGAATGCCTCCTGAAACTCTATACCCCAATGCCACAGAACATCAAAGAAAAGAGAAAAAATAAGTTTAACTTCTTTTAAGAAAATTGGGGTATCACAGTAATGTCCGGTCTACTAGCATAGAGATAAAGTAATGAACCTATCATTGACCGATATGCCTTTTGATCAACGGACTTACCTCCATTGTTGAGGTCAAGATGTTCGTTAATTCCCATCGGTGTCTTGGCTTGCTTAGTGTCCTTCATCCCAAATCTCTTGAGAAGATCCTGAGTGTACTTCGTTTGGGAAATGAAAGTGCCGTCCTTGAGTTGCTTCACTTGGAATCCAAGAAAGTAGGTCAACTCGCCCATCATCGACATCTCGAACTTTTGCATCATCACCCTGCTAAACTCCTCACAACACTTTTGGTTAGTAGAACCAAATATTATGTCATCGACATAAATTTAGTACACAAAAAGATCACCATCACAAGTCTTTGTAAAAAGAGTGGGATCAGCTTTCCCAACCTTGAAAGCATTAGCAATTAAGAAATCTCTAAGGCATTCATACCATGCTCTTGGGGCTTCCTTAAGTCCATAGAGCGCCTTAGAGAGCTTATACACGTGGTCGGGATACCTGTCATCCTCAAAGCTAGGGGGTTGTTCCACATATACCTCCTCCTTGATTGGCCCATTAAGGAAAGTGCTCTTCACGTTCATTTGGAACAGCCTAAAAGAATGGTGAGCAGCATAGGCTAATAATATCCGAATTGACTCTAGCCTAGCAACAGGAGCAAAAGTCTCCTCAAAATCCAAACCTGCGACTTGGGCATAACCTTTTGCCACAAGTCGAGCCTTGTTTCTTGTCACCACTCTGTGCTCGTCTTGCTTGTTGCGGAACACCCACTTGGTTCCCACAACGTTTTGCTTTGGACATGGCACCAGGCTCTAGACTTCATTTCGTTTGAAGTTGTTGAGCTCTTCCTGCATGGCCAACACCCAGTCTAGGTCCTACAAGGCCTCTTCTACCCTGAAAGGCTCAATAGAAGAGACAAACGAGTAATGCTCATAAAAATTAGCTAATCATGAGTGAGTAGTTACTTCCTTGCTAATGTCACCCAGAATCTGATCGATGGGGTGATGTCTTTGAATCGACGCTCGGACTTGATTTGGAGGAGCCTATGGTGCTTCTTCCTCCATAACTTGTTCTTCCTGAGCTCCCCCTTGATCCTTCCCCTCTTCTTGAGGTACCTGTACATCGTCTTGAGTTGGCGGATGCACCATTGTTGAGGAAGATGGTTGATCTTGTTCCTGTAGTTCCTGTGGTCGCGCATCACCTATCGCCATCGTACGCATTGCGGCTGTCGGAACTTCTTCATCTACATCATCAAGATCAACTTGCTCCCTTGGAGAGCCATTAGTCTCATCAAATACAACGTCGCTAGAGACTTCAACCAATCCCGATGATTTGTTGAAGACCCTATACGCCTTTGTATTTGAGTCATATCCTAGTAAAAACCCTTCTACTGCCTTGGGAGCAAATTTAGAATGTCCACCTTTCTTCACCAGAATGTAGCATTTGCTTCCAAATACATGAAAATAAGAGACATTGGGTTTGTTACCAGTAAGGAGTTCATAGGAAGTCTTCTTGAGGAGACAGTGCAGGTAGAGCCAATTTATGGCATGGCAAGCTGTATTCATAGCTTCTGACCAAATCCGCTCAGGCGTCTTGTACTATCCAAGCATCGTTCTCGCCATGTCGATTAGCGTCTTGTTCTTCCTCTCTACTACACCATTTTGTTGTGGTGTGTAGGGAGCGGAGAACTCGTGCTTGATGCCTTCCTCCTTAAGATATTCTTCAACTTGTAGATTTTTGAACTCGGACCCATTATTGCTTATTATCTTCTTCACCTTTAGCTCAAATTCATTTTGAGCTCTCCTTAGGAAGCGCATTAGGGTCCCTTGGGTTTTTGACTTATCCTGCAAAAAGAATACCCAAGTGAAGCGGGAAAATCATCAACAATTACAAGACCATACTTACTTCCCCCGATGCTGAGGTAGGCAACGGGTCCGAAAAGATCCATGTGAAGAAGCTCCAGTGGTCTTGATGTCATCATCACATTCTTGCTGTGATGGGTGCTTCCCACCTGTTTCCCTGCCTAACATGCTGCACAAGGTTTGTCTTTCTCAAAACAGACATCGGTTAGTCCTAACACATGATCTCCCTTTAGAAGCTTATGAAGGTTCTTCATCCCAACATGTGCTAGACGGTGATGCCAGAGCCAGCCCATATTAGTCTTAGCTATTAAGCATGCATCTAGATCATCATTCTCTTTCGAAAAATCAACTAAATAGAGTTTGTCGTCTAATACACCCTTAAAAGATAATGAACCATCACTCCTAAAGACATATACATCGACATTTGTAAATAGACAATTGTAACCTATGTGATACAATTGACTTACAGACAGAAGGTTGTATCCGAGCGACTCTACTAAAAATACATTTGATATTGAGTGCTCGTTAGTGATGGCTATCTTGCCCAAGCCTTTGACCTTGCCTTGGTTCCCATCTCCAAAGATGATCGTTGTTGGGGCGAAGGCAAAGGCGCCACCCTTCGCTCGAAGCCTTCGCTCCAGCAGCTGAACTGACAGAAACAAAACAGGTGGGGACACCCTTCGCTTCTTCTGCTCTAGGCGAAGACTGGCGACGAAGGGCATCCCACGGCGCGGCCTCGTCCAGCTCGGAGGCCCACGTGCAATCCGGCCCGTCGTAACGGGCCCCGCTTGGCCGCCGCGCATTACGGGCCTATTTTGTAAAAGCATTCCTGTAATTACGGTCTGTAACCCCGCTTCATGGGAATATTCTTGGGATAACCTAGGTACCTGAGGGCACATGCGTCCTTAGCTCGAGGTGCTGCGCGCTCAGGTACCTATAATTACCCCTGCACAGTGCCCGTGAGAGGCCAGATGAACAGAGCTTTTGCCATCTAGCGCGAGTACCCTGTTGTCATCACTATTCACCCTTGTTGGATCCCCTTGCAACTGAGAGCAAGTTCCAACAATCATATCTTGGGAATCCTTGTTCTTGACATAGGAGGTGAACATCTTCTCCCCCGTCATGTGGTTTGTGCATCCGCTGTCGATAATCCGTTTGAGCCCCCGGATGCATAAACCTGCAAGGCAAATTAAGCTTGGGTTTTAGGTACCCAACTCTTGTTGGGTCCTACAAGGTTAGTAACAATAGTTTTTGGAACCCATATGCAAGTTTTGTTTCCCTTGCATTTGGATCCCAACTTCCTAGCAACTACTTTTGCATTCTTGAATGAAAGCACAAAAGAAGCATTGCAAGCATGATAAACAGTAGTAGGTCTATTGCAAACTTTCCTAGAAGCATGAGAAGTAGTATAATTTCTCCTAGGCCTACTTCTACCATTAACAAAAGCAGAACTAGATGCAAATATAGCATGTCAATCATTATAAGCAGCATGATCATAGCTTTGATTATAATGAGAAACTTTCTTAACATTAGTATAAAGATAGGCATGTTTCTTTTGATCATGTGAGCTACTGGCCATAGGAGCCTTCCCTTTCCCTTTGGGATCGGAAGTCCTTTGGCTTGTTAAGTTCTTGGTTTCCTTTCGAAAACCAAGTCCATCCTTAATTAAGGGGTGTCTACCAACAGTGTAGGCATCCCTAGCAAATTTTAATTTATTATAATCATCTTTGCAAGTCTTAAGTTGAGCATTAAGACTTGCAACCTCATCATTTAATTTAGCAATAGTGACAACATCTTCATCAAAATTGACATCTTTACATCTATTCCAAATAACTACATGTTCTACACATGAACTAGTTACATTTGCTGTCTCTAGTTTAGCATTTAATTCATCATTTAACTCCTTTAGACTAGAGACAGATTCATGACAAGCAGACAACTCAGAGGATATCATTTCATTTCTTTTAATTTGTAGAGCAAGAGATTTTTGAACACTAACAAATTTATCATGCTCCTCATACAAGATATCTTCTTGCTTTTCTAGCAGTCTATCTTTTTCATTAAGAACATCGATTAGTTCATTAATTTTGTCTACTTTTTTTCTATCTAATCCTTTAAACAAGTCAGTATAGTCTACTTCATCATTAGATGGCTCTTCATCACTAGAGGAAGTATACTTGGGAGTGTCCTGAATACGTACCTTCTTCTCCTTAGCCATAATACAAGTATGGCGTTTGTTGGGGAAGAGCAAAGATTTGTCGAAGGCCAAGGCAGCCAGTTCTTCATCGTCAGAGTCGGACGAAGAGCAGTTAGAATCACATTCCTTTACAAGATGCGCCTCGCCCTTCGCCTTCCTATAATTCTTTTTCTTCTCCCTCTTCCCGTGCTTCTCTTGTCCTTGGTCATTATCATTATCGGGGCATTGAGCTATGAAATGACCAGTCTTACTGCATTTGAAGTAGGAGCGCTTTCCCCATGTTTTGTTCTTGTTGGGGTACTCGTTGCGTCCTTTTACTGTGGTCTTGAAGTGCTTGATGATAAGCGCCATCTCATCTTCATTTAGCCCAGCAACCTCCACTTGTACTACCTTGCTTGGTAGCGCCTCCTTGCTACTAGTTGCTTTGAGAGCAACAGACTGCGGCTCGTAGATGGGCAGTGGACCATTTAGGGCATCGTCCACATATTGCGCCTCCTTCACCATCATGCGCTCGCTCACTAATTTTCTGAGGATCTCCTCGGGTGTCATTTTGGTGTACCTGGTGTTGGGGGCTTGTTCTCAAATGCTTCGAATTAAGAACAAGGCAACATAGAAAATGTTAGGAGTTAAAGTCCTTCGTCCTCCAAGGCTTTATATCCTTTCGGGATATAAGGAATTTCGGACGAAGGTTACGAAGGACATACCTTCGTAAGCATAATAGCAAGGAACGAAGTGTTCATATAAATCATGAGGTACAAAATAAACATTTGAACGTTATCATAGAATTATTTCTACTTTTACTATCATGAATGAATATAAATGATTTTAAATTACAAATGTACCTTCGGTCTTGAAGAAAGCAAGAATACAAGTGTAATGCGAAGGCAAATGACAGGTTCGCGTGAACAGTACAGAGGTACTGTTCATCTATTTATAGGCACAGGTCGCAGCCTGTGACAAATTACAATTATGCCCCTTGCAAAAGTTTACAACATTGACTCAGACCTCTATGGATAAAAAGGTCATTCTATCTCTATGTCGGTTCGTAACGCCGAAGCTCCATGAAAAGGAACCTTTGGCCATTGCTTGGAGACGACTTCAGCCGAAGCTGCTTCTTCGTGTAAGACCTTCGGCGCACCGAAGCACGGCCCCAACAGTAGCCCCTTTCGCAGTGCTAGATCGTTTTTCGTAACGAGCTTGACCCGTGAAAAAAGCCTCTTCAGCTTCGGGAAGCCGAAGGTCCAAAAAACACCTTCCCTGAGCTCGTTGCGGAGAAACGATCCGGCTTCCGAGCGCGTGCCAGGCCCACCTTGCCGAGTTACTGTTTGATCTTTTGCGGTCCACTGCACAGCGAGTACGAGTGACTGCCCGCTTGGTGTAAAAAATCCTGCCGCTTCGTCTTCTTACCTGCAGCACTATATAAACAGACGGGTAGGTGTGAAGTTACCACAGCATTCATTGCTATTTGCACTGTTTTGCTGCCAAAATTTTCCACCATAGCCGAAGCTTGACTCTCAGAATCGAGCGAAGGTCCATCTTGACGTCTGCTTCGTCAGAAAGAAGAGCTTCGGGAGGAAAGAAAAAAGAAAAAAGTATCTGACTTCCCCAAAATCAGAATCAAATGGTGAGAGTGCGATCTACTGCCAAAGTTGTACGCGAGGGAGACGAAGCCGAAGGTTCGAATACTGTGCCCATCTCCGAAGCGATGCATCGTTCCGGACTGGTGACTGCAGAAGAAATGCCTGCTGCCGAAGCAAACCCGACGGCTGTCGAAGGAGAAGAAGAAAACATTGAAGGGACTGATCCCGAAGATGACTACCGTATTGCTATGCCCAGTAAGCCCAGTCACCTGGATTTTGGGAAATCAACTGTTTCAAAGGCTGATCTTTCGAAGATGGTGAAAGCGGGTTATTTCAATGAAGACCAGAAGAAGCTACTTCGCTTCGGGGGAGAAGAAACCACCCCGAAGCCAGGGAAGGACGAGATTGTTATCTTCAAGAGCTTTTTAAAGGCTGGGCTTAGATTCCCTCTTCACGAGATTATTGCAGAGATACTGAAAAGGTTTGGCATCTACCTTCACCAGTTAACTCCCAACGCTATCGTTAGACTTAGCGTTTATATTTGGGCCCTCCGAAGCCAAGCAGTGGAGCCATTTGCCGACAGTTTCTGCCGAGTTCATGAGTTGCATTATCAAACCAAGGCCAGAAAAGATGGGCTACACGATAACTTCGGTTGCTACAATTTTGCCTACCGGAAAACGGCAAAGTGTCCTGTAATTAGCTACCGAAGCAAATGGCCGGCAGGCTGGAAATCGGAATGGTTCTATGTCAAAGTTGATGACAACAAGGAGAAGCTTGTGCAAAGTCCAATCGAGCTGATCTTCGGAGAAACCCGACCCCGCTGCAACATGACACCAGATGGTGAAACACAGCAGGCAATGGATGAATTCGGAATTATTGCAGAGCATATCGGTACCAGGGATCTGGTCCAAGAATTCTTGGCATTTAGAGTCTTCCCTACTCTGAAAGAATGGGAAATGCCAAAGTTAAAGGGGGAGAAGAAGGAGGGGGATCTTGTCCGGCTGCCCTATCACTTTAAATTCAAGAAATTCTTTAAGAAGCCCTGCCAAGAGTGGCTGGACACAGTCGAGGTGATGTGCAATGAAATCCTGGGGAACTATTCCAAAAAAGAGGATCAACTAATGACAGCGGCCTTCGGCGCCCGACCGAAGCGAAGGCTGAACCGAGTGCTTGATGCCCTGGGCTTCGAGTACCCTGACTATGAGCAGTTGAACAGGGGTGCCGAGGGCCACAAAAGAAAAAGAGTGGCCGAAACTTTGAAAAAGGATGAAGAAAGACCAGCAAAAGAGAAGAAAATTCGCAAGAAAGGAAAAATATCAACTCTGAAGCGAAAAATATCCGAAGAAGAGGGGACCCCCACACCACCTTCTACCAGCGACGTGGAGGAAATTTTAAAGGTAATGACTGAACCCATGCCCACGAAGCTAAGTCCATTAAGGCTCCAACTGACGAAGCTTTTTCGAAAGGTGGACGAGCCGGATCAAACGAAGATAACCAAACCCAAGCGGCAAAGAATTATTGCAGTAACTGAAGTTATCGACAAGATGCCGCCTCGGGCATCAATTCAGAAAACACCAGCTGTCGAAGGCACCACAAACGTCGAAGTCGCACCTTCGGAGGTCGCGGCTACCGAAGCCGCTACAGCCGAAGATGTAAACTTAGAAACCACCATTGAGGACATTGACAAAATCTTGCAAGAAGAAGCTGGTGCTACTACTGAAAAAACCATGGCCACAGTGCCTGAGAAAGGAAAAGAAATAGCCGAAGACACTTCGGACGACGAAGCGTACTCTTTTCAAAATTTAGTTGGGCAAAACCTGTCGAAGGACGAAATAGAAGAGCTCAAGGACTATGCCAAATCTTGCGGCTACAAGCCAGGAGCTCTCCTATTTGGAGGTGTGGATGATGAAAAATTAGGCTGCATTCGAGACCAAACTGGAGCTAAGGTAATCAGTACTCTATCAAAGAGTATCGGTTTTCCGAAGCTAGAGACAGACATCAGCCGCTACCGACGACAACATATCGTCGGCAGCTTATTCTACTCCAACTTCAGGGTAAACGACCTTTTCTCTGGTTTTTATTGCTGTTAATAATGAAAATATTACTAACGTAAGTTGTTTCTGTGCAGAGCATGCTACTGAGCAAAGCTCTGAAGATGCAGCAAGATTTGGAAGACAAAAAGCACGAAGCTATAATTGAAAACTTGGAAAGCAAGATAAAAGAACAATCTGCTATCATTGAAAAGAAAGACTTTGAGCTCCAATCGACCGAAGGCTTGCTGGCAGAGACTGAGGCTAAGGTATCAGAGTTGAATTCGAAGCTCATCGATCAATCGAAACAATTTGAACAAGAGAAGCTAGAGCTAACTTCGAAACTTGAAGCCGAAGTCCGGACCAGCTCAGACTTGAAGAATTCATTAACAAGCCTTCAAGACAAATGCTTGAATTTTAGCAATAATTGTATTGGACGATTAAAAAAGATATTTTACTCTGTTGGAGCCAGCAGCGGGAAATTTAAACCTTCAGCAGAAAATTTATCACAAGCCTTCGACCATATTGAGGCTGAAATCGAAGAACTTGACGAAGTTATAGCCGGGCACGGTGACTTCTGTGCCTGGGTAGCTTCTCGGGGTACCGCTGCTGCGTTCCTGAAGGCCGGGTGCGAACATGGGAAAATCGTCAACAGGCCCAACTTCACCCTATCTCCATCAATCCTGGACGATATACCTGACCTCGCCCGAAGCATCTCAAATAGATTCATAAAAATGATATGGACAAAAGGCGGGCGGGAGAAGGCTGGAGACGAAGCTTGAAGTCATCTTGAACCAGTAAGAAATGACACTTCGTACTTACCTTCCCCTTTGCACTTGATTTTTACTTACGATGGGATTTATGTAGGATGACGAAGGTGAAGATGACGCTTAAGATGTGTTGCCGAAGCTGTCACCGAAGCTGAAGCTTAATGAAGATCAGTAGAAATGTACTATAGGAAAAACTCAGGATACTTTTGCAACAACTTTTGTAAATACAATTGAACTGTTCTCAAGGAACTTTGTACATACCTTGTAATATATTCTTACCCTTCTGCTGAGGCGCTTTGATGTGGACGAAATCAGTATTTTGAGCCAAGGGCGAAAAAACACCTTCCCTTCTTTTCGTACACAACGAAGCATAAGAGACCAATTCTTCTTTTGGCGAGCGACGAAGCTTTTCGTTTTTGTACACAACAAAGCATAACGAATCATAAAAAACCACTTCTCCTTTTTGCCGAAGCCTTTCTTTTACATACGAATCATAAAAAACCACTTCCTTTTGCCGAAGCAACCACTTTGGTACATAAATGCTATGAATGAATGCTTATGCATGCAAATGCCATGATGCAATGTAATGTGCGAATGAATGTCCAAAACATATGTCCGAAGCCACACTCTCAGCCATTATTTCTTTAGAACCAACCACACATCAGCTCTGCATTCCCTTAGGAACGTCTTTGGAGCTTCTTCGCCTTTTACTTAGGCAGTATAAGCTCTGCATTCCCTTAGGAACGTCTTTGGAGCTTCTTCGCCTTTTACTTAGGCGGTATCAGCATTGACTTTTCGCTGTAAGCTCTGCATCCCATTAGGGATGTCTTTGGAGCTTCTTCGCCTTTTACTTTCGGCGGAATCAGAGCTCTGCATCCCCTTAGGGACGTCTTTGGAGCTTCTTCTCTCTTCTCTTTTTTTTTTAGTTTCGGCACTCGATGATGCGTTCTCAGCTTGTACATTTACATTCTTTGGGGGATTTTGCTCTTATAAAACTAAAAAGGAAATTACAGATGATGGCCCCATTAAAAACCTTTCTCCCCCTTTAGAAAGGAAAAGGGTGCCATGAAAAAGAAAAAGAAAAGCATAAAAAATTACATCAAGTTATACATAATATCTCCGAAGCTCATCTGAATTCCAAGACCTTGGAATTTCGTTGCCATCCATGTCCTTCAATCTGTAGGAACCAGGCCTTGACGAAGATGCTACTAAAAAAGGCCCTTCCCATTTCAATTGTAGCTTGCCCACTGTATCTGGGTTAGCCACTCTCCGAAGCACCAAGTGTCCCGGCTCAATATTTTTTAGCCGGACCTTTCTATCTCGCCATTTAACTGTTTCAGCCTGGTATTTATTGATATTCTCCACGGCTTGAAGCCTGATCCCTTCTAAGGCATCTTTTTCCACAAGACAAGCATCTTCGGCACCTGATTCTGCCGAAGCTACCACTCTTATTGATCCAGCTTTAGCTTCTTCCGGAGTTATTGCTTCGTCACCGAATAGTAACTTGAATGGGGTAAAGCCTGTAGACCTTGATATTGTTGTATTGTGGCTCCACACCACTTTGGTCAACTGATCTGGCCACTTTCCCCTTGGTTGATTAAAGATTAGCTTCATTATTCCTGTCATTATGATGCCGTTGGCCCTTTCAACAAGCCCATTCGACTCCGGATGCCTGACTGATGCAAAATGGATCTTCGTTCCAATTTGATCACAGAAATTTCTGAAATCTTCGGAGTCGAACTGCGTTCCATTATCTACAGTGATGGCCTTCGGTACTCCGAAACGACAGACAATGTTCTGCCAGAAAAATTTTTGGACAGTGGCCGAAGTTATTGTGGCTAATGGCTTCGCCTCGATCCACTTGGAAAAATACTCCACAGCTACTATAACATATCTTAGATTTCCTTGGGCCGGTGGTAATGGACCCAACAAGTCAAGGCCCCACCTTTGCAATGGCCAGATGGGTTGTATCAGCTGTGTCAAAGACGAAGGTTGCTTCTGATCTCTCGCACATTTCTGACAACCTTCGCACTTTTGAACCAACTCCGCAGCATCCGAAGCTGCCTTGGGCCAATAAAACCCTTGGCGGAAAACTTTTCCAAGTAACGGCCTAGATCCGATGTGGGATCCACACAGGCCTGCATGTATTTCTTTCATTAACTCTATACCTTCGGTTCTAGACAAGCACTTGAGCAGCGGGGCACAAACTCCATGCTTGTATAACTCCCCTTCTATCATGACATACGGACGAGCTCTTGCCTCTATCCTTTTATTATAAGCTTCGTCATCTGATAGGAAGTTACCCTGAAGGTAAGAGATTATTTCAGTTCTCCAATCTTCGCTGTAAACAGGAGAAATGTTAAGGACTGCTCTTTCTAGTAGCTCCACTGAAGGTGCCTTTATTGTTTCGAAGAACACGTCCGAAGGTAGCGGCAGCCCCTGTGCTGCAGACTTGGCTAACAAATCAGCATGCTCATTTTGTCCTCGAGGGATATTCTTAACAGAAAATCCTTCGAAGGAAGCTTCGATCCTTCGAACCGTGTCTAGGTATTTTTCAAGCTTCGGGTCTTTAGCCTTGCAACTTTTGTCAATATGACCCGAAACAACCTGGGAATCAGTTTTAAGAATCGCCCTTCTGATTCCCATTGCCTTTAATTTCCGAAGTCCCAGGAGCAGGGCTTCGTATTCAGTTATATTATTTGTGCAGCTGAAGTCAAGTCTTGCTGCATAGCAAGTTTTAACCTTGGACGGTGAGACCAACACAGCAGCTGCACCTGCTCCGAAGGTTCCCCAAGAGCCATCACAAAACACTGTCCATACTTCGGCATCTTTATTTGCTTCTTCGTCCTGAGCCCCTGGCGTCCAGTCGGCAATGAAATCTGCCAATGCTTGAGACTGGATTGAGGATCGATGCACATAATCAATGTAAAATTCATTGAGCTCCGCAGCCCATTTTCCAATACGCCCAGTAGCTTCTCTATTTCTCATGATATCCTTCAACGGCTGCGAAGAAGGAACAATAATGTTGTATGCCTGGAAATAATGCCGAAGCTTCCTGGATGCCATTAAAACGGCATACAATACCTTCTCCAGCTCTGTATAATTCTTCTTTGAGACACTGAGGACCTCAGATACAAAATATACTGGGACCTGCTTCTTGACTTGTCCATCAAACTTCTCCTGGACAAGTGCCACACTTACTGCTGAGTGCGAAGCTGCCACGTATAACAACAGAGGAGCCCCTGGCGTTGGTGGAGTTAATGTTGTTAGATCTATTAAATATTGCTTCAGCTCTTCGAAGGCTTTTTGTTGACTTGGGCCCCATTGAAAAACTTCAGCTGACTTCAGCACCTCGAAGAATGGTAAGTTTCTTTCTGCTGATCTGGATATAAATCTGTTGAGAGATGCCAGCCTTCCTGTCAATCTTTGAGCCCCCTTTCTTGTGGTTGGTGGCTCCATTCGAAGTATAGCTTCGATTTTATTTGGATTAGCTTCGATTCCTTTTGTTGAAACCAAGCATCCAAGAAATTTACCCTTCTTCACTCCGAAGACACATTTTTCTGGGTTCAGCTTCAGACCAGCTTGTCTGAAGCTGGCGAAGGTCTCCTGCAGATCAGCAATATGATTCTCCTGCTTCGTGCTTTTTACAATAATGTCATCGACATAAGTCAACACATTTCTGCCTATCTGAGACTGGAGAACTTTCGCTGTCATTCGGCTGAAACTCCCTCCGGCATTTTTGAGCCCCTCAGGCATCCGAAGATAGCAATATGTACCACTTGGGGTTATGAAGCTAGTCTTCGGCTCATCTTCCTTCTTCATCCAGATTTGATGATAGCCTGAATAGCAGTCCAGGAGACTCATGAGTTCTGAAGAAGCTGCTGCATCAACTAAAGAGTCTATCCTTGGCAGCGGGAATTCATCCTTCGGACAAGCCTTGTTGAGATCTGTGAAATCAATACACATTCTCCACTTGCCATTGGCCTTCTTCACCATAACAGTGTTAGCTAGCCACTCTGGATACTTCACTTCTCTGATAACTCCTGCACTGAGGAGTCTTTTTACTTCATTGCGAGCCCCTTCGGCCTTGTCATCAGACATTTTCCGAAGCCTCTGCTTTCGGGGTCTGAAGGATGGGTCAACATTGAGCGAATGTTCGATAACATCCCGATTTACTCCACATAGATCATTAGCTGACCATGCAAAAACATCTTTGTTGTTGAATAAAAACCTTATCAAGGTCTTCTCCTGGTCCTCAGATAATTGCGAGCCCAACAACACCTTTTGCTCTGCTATGTCTTCACACAATAACATGGGCTTCGGCTGATCCGCTGAAGCTGCCTTCTCCCTCCTGAATCTGTACTGTTCACAAGCTTCAGCTCCATCTATGTTATGGATTGCCTTGGAATCAGTCCAGCTTCCTTCGGCCCTTCTAGCAGCTTCGTGGCTTCCATGAATAGCAATAGGCCCTTGGTCCGAAGGTATCTTCATGCAGAGATAAGCTGGGTGAAGAATTGCTTCGAAGGCATTAAGAGTACCACGGCCAATGATAGCATTGTAAGGATACTCCATGTCAACAATATCAAACACAATTTGCTCAGTCCTTGTGTTGTTAACAAATCCGAAGGTTACCGGCATGGTAATCTTCCCAAGTGCTACAATCTGCCGCCCTCCGAAGCCACAAAGAGGGTGCGTAGCATCATGAATCTTGTCTTCGGGCTCTTGCATTTGTCTGAAGGCTTTAGCAAATATAATGTCAGCTGCACTGCCTGTATCAACTAGGACATTGTGGACCAGAAATCCTTTGATCACGCAAGAGATAACCATGGCATCATTGTGGGGATAATCCTTAAGCTGAAGGTCTTCCTGAGAGAAGGTAATTGGAATATGGGACCATTTTGACTTGATGAAGGGTCCCTGCACTCCAACATGCTGCACCCTTCTCTGAGCCTCCTTCTTCTGCTTCTTGTTAGCCGGCTCTGAGCAAGAACCGCCTGTTATCGGGAGCACCAGCTTCGAAGCCGAAGCAGCTCCAGCTTGATTGTTGAACGAAGCCATCAGCTCAGAAAAGTGGAAGTGAGTTCACCGGAGGTGGGCGCCAATGTTGGGGGCTTGTTCTCAAATGCTTCGAATTAAGAACAAGGCAACATAGAAAATGTTAGGAGTTAAAGTCCTTCGTCCTCCAAGGCTTTATATCCTTTCGGGATATAAGGAATTTCGGACGAAGGTTACGAAGGACATACCTTCGTAAGCATAATAGCAAGGAACGAAGTGTTCATATAAATCATGAGGTACAAAATAAACATTTGAACGTTATCATAGAATTATTTCTACTTTTACTATCATGAATGAATATAAATGATTTTAAATTACAAATGTACCTTCGGTCTTGAAGAAAGCAAGAATACAAGTGTAATGCGAAGGCAAATGACAGGTTCGCGTGAACAGTACAGAGGTACTGTTCATCTATTTATAGGCACAGGTCGCAGCCTGTGACAAATTACAATTATGCCCCTTGCAAAAGTTTACAACATTGACTCAGACCTCTATGGATAAAAAGGTCATTCTATCTCTATGTCGGTTCGTAACGCCGAAGCTCCATGAAAAGGAACCTTCGGCCATTGCTTGGAGACGACTTCAGCCGAAGCTGCTTCTTCGTGTAAGACCTTCGGCGCACCGAAGCACGGCCCCAACACCTGGGATTTTGATGAATAAGGTTGACAAGATGGGTGTCAATAATAGTAAATAACCTGAGCATGAGTCGGACGACATCATGATCCGTCCATCTTGTGCTTCCGTAGCTTCAGATTTTGTTGACCAGGGTCTTGAGCCTATTGTAGGTTTGTGTTGGCTCCTCTCCCCTGATCATCGTGAACCTCCCTAGCTAGCCCTCCACCAGATCCATCTTGGTGATCATGGTGGCATCATTTCCCTCATGTGATATCTTGAGGGTGTCCTAGATTTGTTTGCCATTGTCCAAGCCGCTAACCTTGTTATATTCATCCCTGCACAGAGATGCTAGCAGAACAGTAGTAGCTTGGGCATTTTTATGAATTTGTTCATTTATAAAGACAGGATTGTCAGTGCTATCAAAATGCATCCCATTTTCTACGATTTCCCATATGCTAGGATGGAGAGAGAATAAATGACTACGCATTTTATGACTCCAAAATGAATAGTCCTCTCCATCAAAGTGTGGAGGTTTTTCCAAGGGGAATTGATAGTAAATGCGCATTTGAATTATAGGGAATGCGAGAATAATCAAAAGAATAATTTTGATTAACCGTCTTTTTCTTGGACGGGGAGTCATTATCGTCGTCCCTTGGTGAAGAAGAGGAGGTGTCGCTGTCGTAGTAGATGATCTTGTTGATGCGCCTCTTCTTCTTCTTCTTCCCGTCCCTCTTCTTGTGACTCGAGCCTGAGTCAGTGGGCTTGTCGTCTCTTGGCTCGTTAAAGAGGGACTCCTTCTCCTTGTCGTTGACCACCATCCCCTTACCCTTAGGATCCATCTCTTCGGGCGGTTAGACCTTTAAATGAAGAGTGCGGCTCTGATACCAATTGAGAGCACCTAGAGGGGGGGTGAATAGGTGATCCTGTAAAATCAAACACTAAATAGCCACAAACTTGATTATTAAAGTGTTAGTGCGACTAAGTAGCTATGAAGCGAGTTCTTGTGAACAAAACAATCACAGAAAAGCAACACAAGAGACACACGATTTTTATCCCGTGGTTCGGCCAAGTAATACTTGCATACTTCCACGTTGTGGTGTCCCAATGGACAAGGGTTGCACTCAACCCCTTTCAAGTGATCCTATGATCAACTTTAATACCACGGTCTTTTTCTCTTTTGAGTATTCTTCCCGTTTGCGAGGAATCTCCACAAGTTGGAGCCTCTCGCCCTTACAATATAGATCACAAAGAAAGCACAAGAGTAAGGATGGGAGAGCAACACACGCAAGACCCAAATCCGTAGCACACACACGCACACAAGCCAAGACTTGAGCTCGAAACACAACACAGAGAGTTTGCAACTCAAACGGAGCTCAAATCACTAACACAATCGATCAAATGCATGGAGGCGGAGTCTGGGAGTCTTAGAATGCTTCGAGAATGCTTGGTGGTGTGCTCCATGCGCCTAGGGGTCCCTTTTATAGCTCTAAGGCAGCTAGGAGCCGTTGGAGGCCAACTTGGAAGGCAATTCCTGCCTTCTGTCGAGTGGTGCACCGGACAGTCTGGTGCGCCACCGGACAGCCACTATAGCAATCCGGTGCTTGATTTCTTTCCATACCAGGCACAGCCGACCGTTGGTCCTCCGGGCCAGTTGGCGCATCGGACACTGTCCGGTGCACACCGGACAGTCCGGTGTGCCCAACCGACCGTTGGTGTGCCCCACGTGTTGGGTGTTGATCGCGCGGATGATCATTGGCCGTATGCGTCGTTGACTCACCGGACAATCCGGTGCACCACCGGATAGTCCAGTGAATTATAGCCACGTCGCCTTTTTCTTTTCCCGATAGCGACGAGTTCGTCGTTGACGTCTCATCGGACAGTCCGGTGATTTATAGCGGCGTCACTCCGTCGTTTCCCGAGAGCAGCCAGTTCACTATTAGCTAGCCTGGGGCACCGGACACTGTCCGGTGCACCACCGGACAGTCCGGTGGGCCAGGCCCAAGCTGGTGTTGGCTGTACATAGCAAACTCTTTTCCAATGGCTTTCTTCTTTACTTGGCACTATTTCTAGCACTTAGATAAACATGTTAGTACTCAAAAACAATTCACTAAGTTTAGAAACATACCTTGTCCTTTGATTTGCACTTCTTGCTCATTTAGCACATAAGAGTTCAAAACAGTGTATTGGGCATCTAATCACCAAAACAATTATAGAAATGGCCCAAGGGCACATTTCTCTTTCAGGCTCCCTCCGGCCATTATGTGCTCTCACTGCTATGTGGCGTTCTCTCGATTCGAGGTAGCGGAGGATGACGAGGACGAAGGGGCCCTTCGGTACGTTGCCCGCTTGAGTAGCGGGCGCGATTTGGTTGAGGAATTTATTGGCTATGGAGTGTGGCCCTTGGCACACGGCTCGGTACTCGGCGAGGTGTGCCCTCGCCGGATGCCGACCCTGGGCGATCAGCTGGTGCGAAGTCCTGCCTTCGCTGTGGATTTACAGGGCCGAAACCCGGCTGCATTTGTGCGCGAGGTGGAGGCCGAGGCCGCAAGGATTGTAGGGCGATATGTGCCGAAGAATGAGACCCTACAGAGCTGCAATATATGCGGTTCAAATGTTCGGTTGAACCGTGTTATTGAGTTGAACCGTCTGCCATATGCCAGATACCCGGGGGACGACGATGCCGCTGTTGGTGACTGCTGGGGGAAAAGGGCTGTGGCAACGGTTGATGGAGGCCCTTCGTGGGGAGCAGTGATGGTTGCATCCGCCAGAAAGAGGAAACTAGGTACAACAGCTGAGGGGTTGGGGGCTTTCGTTCGTTTTGCTGTGGATTTATTGGAAACTTGCGTGGCTCCTGGGGAGATGATGTCTTCGCCCGAGCTCCGGGAATCTTCCGCACGAATGCTGAAGGTTACCGGGGGTCACTGGCCTAGGAGTGTTCCGATCCCCCAGGCGGCCAGCGAGGACATGTGTACGTCTCGATTAGCTCGTGAGATGAAGATTTTTCCTTACAGACGAAATGTTGTTGCTGTTGTATCGGCAATGATGGAGAAGGATCGCCAAGACGTGTCGCAGAAACATCGGGCGTTCGCGAGGGTTGGGGACCCACGCCACGAGGTCAAGATGGCGCGGGGGAGCATGAAGTCTGCTGCCCCCGCACCAGCAAGCCTCCGCTGGGTGCGAAGGTCGTCGCCCCCGGCCCTAGCAAGCCGCTCCCTGCCGCGCCCGCACAGGAGTGAAAACCTCCATCCCCGCCTTGTACTGCTGAGACAGAGGTGAGTGAGGCCGAGGTCTCCATGGATATTTCCGTGGAGGACTATCTTGTGGGCGGGGTCGCGATCTGTAACACCCGGCTTTAAGGAACAAAGTCGGGTGCATCTCATACATGCGCCAAAGAAGACAACATATATAATAACAGAGTGTATAGAGATAAATGTCATAAAACATCAGAGTATTTATTACATAGCGGAAGACTTAATACAAAACAAAAGAATAAACATAAAACAAACTAAGGATCGTCGGCGCCAATGTCAACTGAGAAACGCCACCTAGATCAGATCAAACTCCTCGCCTTGTGGCTCCTCCTGAACCACCTGCACTTCTCCTGTGGGGGGGTGTGAGATAGCAAGAGTGAGCTCACATACGTTCATAGCTCAACAAGTCGTGGGGAATAATGTGGCATGAACTCACCAAAGGTGGGAGTTCATGAAATGTAAGGCTGATCAATGAAATATGGGCTGAAGCTGAGCTTTGCTTTTATAAGTTGGTCAAAATTTTATTAGCAGTTACTAAGTGTAAGTGAATACTAAACCATAGTAATAATAAATAAAAGTAATAATAAAATAATCCCAAATACAATGAAATGGCAGATTAAGTTTAAGTTCCATAAATTAATCATGTGAGAGTCCGAGCCGCTCATGACCGTGAGCACGGCTAGTATACCAGTTTTACACTCTGCAGAGGTTGCGCATCTTTACCCACAAGTCGTGTTACCCATTTGCCACGGAGTTGATCAGACCCCATACACCTCTACCAAGGAAGCGAGGCAGGGTACCACTACGAGGCCTTTACAAAGTTCCACTAGCTTCAGACTACCCGCTATAGTTTATAGGAAGCTCCAGTGCAGGAATCCCTCGCCTGACCGCCATCGCAGCAAAATCAACCCAAGGACCTCCCTACACTGACCACTCCCCTACTGCCCTTGCCCCTTTCGGGTAAGGTAGCCCTCCACTAGCTTTCCTAGTTAATCAGCCAAGGGCGTCCCATTAAACCCTTGTGGTAGCACTGTTTTCCCGGGTGGTTCTCCATGTTCCCATTAACATAATGATCTTATCATGAACATAAAATAATGAACAGATAACAAAAAGTGTAATCATGAGTCATAAATATCTCTATACCCAAATCCACATAAAGCAATAACATGTACTACCCAAAACTTTAGTAGTAAAACTAGTGGTGAAGCAAGGTATAAAGATAATCAAAATCTAGGGCAACCTATTGGGTCCCATCAAAATTAACCTATGCAGATCATTATGATTAATAAGAACATGAATGGGTAAAAGAAGTGATCAAGGGGACAACTTGCCTTCAACGAGCTCCTGCTCAGCTACTTCTACTTGTTGAACCTCAGATTCCACAGTGGCTTGCTCGTCTACTCGCATCAACACAATACATACATAGTATAGCATAAATTAACATCACATCAAACATGCAAATAAAATATACAGTAAAAATATATACATTAAAATGAGATCATAGGAACTGGAATCATTAAATTTGGAGTTATATAATTTAAGTTATGAATCTCCAAAGATTTTATGCATTTAATATAGGGTTAAGTGAGAAATAAATTTTAATGTGTATTTCATGTAAAAACAGTGGTACTATTTGATAGAGAATAATATTACAAAATTATAGGAACTGGAATGGGTCAATTTGGAGTTCATATGCATTTTCTCTGAATTAAACAAGTTTCTAGATTTATTTTTGTATTAAAATCGATTTCTAATATTAATTTCCTATTTTCAGCTCTCTCTGGATTGGGCGCCAATTTTTGTAAAACACAGGGGCACAGGCGCAAAAGATCCTAAGACACATACCGCTCTGCACATAGGACTGCGGGTTGAATCTCTAAACTTATAAGGGGTTTTCTGCAAAGTGGAAACGCGAAGGGGTATCGGCCGAGCACGGCCATCCGATTAGAAACGGACGGCGCCGATTTGATCAGGCGCATACCAATCCTGCGAGTAAACCAAACCGTCAGATCGGAGATCTGCGGCTAAGATCTAAAATACCAGCGACCCCGTGAGGACCGTCCATCCTACGATCTACGGTTCGATTCGCCCAAGCGAAGGGTTGCCGGTGCATCTAATTTGAGTCGTTCAGCGCAAGATCGATGGCCACCATCGTTCCTCCCAATCCCGACCTAGAACACGGCGGCGCCGCCGCACTTCAACGGCGGAGAGGACCGACGAGCAGGCAATGCGACGCAAATGCAGGCTAGAACCTATACGGGTGTGTACAAAACACGCACAAGGCCGAGGCGGACAGGATAAGGAGGTTCTCACCGCGAATTTTGCTGTCACGAGCTCTGTCCACAACTGGGCGTACTGCCGCGGCGGAGGAGGAAGTGCGACGAGGAATCCCAGAGATCCCCGCCACCCGCGCTGCAATTCGGAGCTGTGGGCGACTTCAGTGCAACCCGAAGACCAGCCCACACGCACACCCGAGCCGTCCCCGGTGCACAACGTGGGATCCGACCGACGACGGAGTTCTTCTTCTCTCTCTCGGCTTTGCTCCGTAGTTTCTCTCCGCTATGGTGGTGGTCACGAGGATAGGGAAACGAGGGGGATTAGGCGAGCCTGGGGCCGCAGCTGCCTATAAGGTCGTGAGCGTGGCCGGAGCGCGTCAACGGATTGCCCGGAGTCCGTGCGTTCCGTCCCGCCATTCTCGGCGCGTCAGTTGACGGGGAAGGTCTGACGAGCAGGGCCACACGCTAGAGAACCAGCGCGCACGGCGTGAGAGCGCAGTGGGTCCGACGTGATAGCGGATTGGTGAGCACCGGAGATCCCACGGCGGCAGTTGCGGACAACACGGCGTTTCCTCCGCTGTTCGGCGAGAAGATGGAGCCGACACCCGTGGCCCACCGGGCAGCGAGAGGAAAACACCCGCACGCGTGGAGGGCTGCATCGCTGCCAGTGGGACCTGCTTGCCAGTGTGACAATGCATGCCAGGGAAGGAGAGGTCTTGGGCCGCACAGAGGGAAATGGATAGTGGGCCGAAATTTAGATCCCGCGGCCGAGGTAAGCTTTTACCCCTTTTTCTTTTGTTTTGTTTTTTTTTCTGTTTTCTTTTATTTACAATTCTTTTGAATTCCAAATTTTGAATGCAATCTCAAATGCAAATTTAAACTCCTTTGAACTATGCATATTGGTCATACCAAATTATGAGGGTCTTATTTAATTATAATATTATTTTATGTTGGATATTACTTCCTTCTTTCCTCTAATCCTCTTCTCGTTATTATTTTATTTTTGTTCATATTATTATTGTTTTAAATGCACACACAAAAATCCAAGATTATGCCATGGTTTATTTCTTTTGTCTTAGTGGAGTTTTACTCATTTTTTGATCACGATCAGGCACATGTGATGATAGATAGAGATGCACACACATACATGATTGTAATTTCTCCTTCTTGATTTTCTTACAAAGTGGGTATTACACGATCTTCGACACCCATATAGGGCGGGGGCCTGTCGGTGAGTTTTTTTGGGTTTGGGTGTTTGACGAGACTATGGTGTAGGGTCGGAGGCTGGGCAACTGGCTGTTGTCCCGGTGCCGGTGGCGGCTGGGTCGGTCGGCGTGACGACTAGGGCGAAGAGGTCTTCGTAGGACCCATGGTCTAGGTTTTGCGCTAGCGGCGAGATCGCGTCGGCCGCCGCCACTAAGGACGTGGCGGGCTCAGTTGCGCAGCAGCTGAAGCATGTAAGTAATTTTTGACTTTGGCGGTTTGCTTTTCTTATGTGACTTCGAATTTGACGGCTTCTTATGCCAGGCGACCGCCTTCGCCGAACATATTGCGTCGGGGGCCCGACCTCGGAGTTTACCGCCGAAAGGCGACGACTCGAGGGTAGGTTTGAGCGCCTCCGGACGCAGCATACGGAGGCCATCCGGGACAAATCGGCCACGGAGAACAAGAGCCGCAACCTGATGGAGAAGCTGTCAGCTGCAGAGGCCGAAAAAGAGGACCTCGCTTGCCAGCTGGCGGCAGAAAAGGAGGATGCGGTCAGGGACTACGCGGAGGCCCAGGCTGCGCATGCCAAGGCTAAGCTTGCGCGCGCAGAGGCCAACCTCGCTCTCCAACATGCTGCGGAGGCGGAGGTGAACCACAGGAGCCTGCGCGGCTATCTGGACAAAGCGGAGGCCTCTACCCGCACAGAGGTGGACCGAGCACACGCGTTGCTCGTGGACGCGTACCGGCAGCTTGGTGCGTGTATCGCCCCCTTTGAGGTGTCTAGTAAAGAGGTGGGCCTCCGCTTCCTTGGGTGGCTGCAGGAGGAACTGGAGGTGCTTCCGTCGATCGTGATGGGTCTCATGTCCTTCGCCTCGCTCATCACCTGCAAGGGGGTCGCGAATGCCTTGTCCCGTGAGGGATGCAGGCACTTCAAAGTCTTTGATAGATCTGACGAGTACTTCGACCGTGGAATTTTCCAAGTTGAAGACGAGGTGCTAAAGTGTTATGCTGGGGCGCTTTATGATAGGATGTGGGGCCCTCACAACCTTGATACTGTCCGAGAGAGGTCTGACCGGATGATGGAGCAGGTACGGATTGTTGTTGTTTGTTTTTTGTTTTTTTGGAATATGTATTTATATTTGGTGTTATTTCTGTAGATGGTGAATGATGAGGAGGTCGATGACTTCGGAGGCCTTGAGAGCACAGTGCCTCTGGCGGAGGATGCGAGGTTGGGGATTGGGGAGCAACCGGCGCCGCCGACTGGTGCTGGTGAGGACCCTATGGTGGCCGCCGCGTCGCCTGATGAAGACGCTTCGGTGGCAGCCGCGCCGACTGCCGAAGACCCTACAACGCCGGCCAGCCCTTCGCATGTGGCGGGGTAGAGTCAGGGGTGTTGGATGTAGGGCTTTATTTTTGTGATACTAAAAATCAGTTGTTGTGCAGGTTCCGACGTCTAGGCCTGCGCAAGCAACCCCTACTGAGGATACTAATTTTGTGGCGGCCGCAACCATAGTGCTTGCTAATGATAGTTTGTCTGGTTTTGAATCTAGGTCTTGGTCATCTGATGGTGGTGAGTTTGGTAGCCCGTTTTCCTGGGCCGAAGATTCTTCGGATGAAGATTTGGATTATTTTGCTGCGTTAGATGTAGCCGCGATGGAGTCCTCGCCCGCTGCTGGAGGTGGGCAAAGCGTCTGATCCCCTAGCTGGCGCGAGGATCGAGCGCCAGCGACGAAGAGTGGTGTCGAAGCATAGCGTTGGCGAGATGTCGTGAAGTGGTAGGCACTGTCGGATGGGGGTGGAACAAACCCGCCTTCGAATAGATCAGTGTGGCCAACGAGATTTGTTGTCCTTGTCGTTTGTGATAAGTATTGGTGAGGGGGATCTGCGGAATCTTTTTGAAGGTGAGGAATTGAAAATGATGTTATTCAATTATCGAGAGGCGGGCATTATCCCGAAGGTTGAGCCGATGTAGTATGTTTGGTGCCCTCGCTCTTGTCTTGCGGTACTGAGTGAAAACGCTGCCCTCCCCCGGCTCGCAACAAAGAGGGAGGAAAAACGCGATTGTAATTTGTGCGGTAGGGTTGGTGGCCCCTCGCTGTGTGTATGTAATCTGTGACTATTGTGTACTGTGGTCGGTTACCCTTCGCTTGCCAGTGCGATGTTGTTGAATGAGGTGGGTAAATCGTGTTGTGACTGTCTGGCTACACCCTTAGGCGAGTTTTGCACGGAGTTGTCTTTTAGTAAAGACTTCGTATTGTGCACTTGTTGTGCTTGTCCAGCTGCACCCTTAGGCGACTTTTGTGTGGAGTTGTCTTTTAGTAAAGACTTCGTATTGTGCACTTGTTGTGCTTGTCCGGCTGTACCCTTAAGCGACTTTTGCACGGAGTTGTCTTTTAGTAAAGACTTCGTATTGTGCACTTGTTGTGCTTGTCCGGCTGCACCCTTAGGCGACTTTTGCGCAGAGTTGTCTTTTAGTAAAGACTTCGTATTGTGCACTTGTTGCGCTTGTCCGGCTGCATCCTTAGGTGACTTTTGAGCGGATTTTGTCGCACGCGAGGGTAGTCTGCGCTACCTGTCGTGGTGACTTCGAATCGGTCAAATGCTGAAGACCCTCGTAGTGGTCTTTTTCGACATGGTGATACTTGGAATTTTTTTGCGGGGGATTTTCGCTGGTATATTACATGGCGCCGCCTCGTTAAAAACCTCACCCCCTGGAGGAATAGAGTGCGCGCCTGAATGGCATTGGTTGCAGAATTACAAAGGCACGTAGGCCTTGAAACTTTAAACAAAGAATTTCCGGAGATATCGATGTTCCAGGAATGTTCTAAGTCTTCGCCAGATGCTATTGTCAACCTATAAGCGCTGGGGGACGCCTTTGTCTTGACAATGTACGGTCCCTCCCACTTTGACTCGAGCTTGCCTCGAGACTCTGTCCGGGTCGTTCTTACGAGTACGAGGTCCCCTTCGCTGAATTCTCTTAGGACGACTATGTTGTCGTGCCAGGTCTTGGTTTGAACCTGATATTTGTCGAGGGCCTACAGGGCGAGGACGCAGTCTCCGTCGATGAGGTCTTTGGAAGTTGGTTCGTCGACATCAGGGACGGCTGATTTATTTGTTCGGGGGGACCTGTGCTTTAACTCTTGCGGCATCATGGCCTCAAATCCATACAATAAGCGAAAGGGTGTGAACTCGGTTGCTCGGCACTCTGTCGTGTTCAGGGCCCATACAACTTTAGGTAACTGGTTGGCCCATTTGCCCTTGTGGTCATCAAGAAGCCTTTTCTTGATGGCACTAAAAATCTTGCCATTGGCGCGCTCAACAACACCGTTGGATTGTGGGTGGTACACGGAGGCGAAGACAGGCTTGGTGCCAATGGAAAACAGAAATTGCTGAAGTCTTGGCTATCGAATTGTTTGCCGTTGTCGATTGTGAGTTCGGACGGGACTCCGAAGCGGCGGACAATGTTTTGCCAGAAGAATTTCTGGGCAGTCTTCGATGTTATTGTGGATACTGCTCTAGCCTTAATCCACTTTGTGAAATATTCGACGGCGACGAAGGTGAACTTGAGGTTCCCTTGAGCTGTAGGCAGTGGTCCAATGATATGAAGCCCCTAGCATTGAAGTGGCCATGTATGGGCGATGAACTTGGTGAATTGCGAAGGGCTACCTGCACGAGGAGAGAACTTTTAGCATGCTTCACATGACCTTGTGACTCGATTGGCAGTGCAAATTATTGTGGGCCAGTAAAATCCCTGACGAATCACCTTGGCAGCGAGGGCCCTGGGTCCTGAGTGGGAGCCGCAAGTTCCGCTGTGGACTTCACAGAGGATTTTTATGTCTTCGGTTTCAGTTATGCACTTCAGCATTGGCTGGCTGATCCCCTTTTTGTATAGCTGACCCTGTACTAATGTGAAGTCCTGGCTTCTATGCTTAAGGCATTTGGCCTCATTACTATCGGTTGGATGGTAGTGGCCTTGCAGGTACAGTGTTATTGGGGCCCACCAGTCTTCGGCCATGATGAGATTGACAATGTTGTGGCCTTCGGTATCCTGAGTTATTTGTAGGCCTTCGGGGTTGCGGACAGTTGACGTGCCGATGACGTGGTAGAACACGTCAGAGGGCAAGTCCTCCCCCTTGGCCGCTGCTTTGACCAACGCGTCGGCCTCTTCGTTCTTGTTGCAGGGTGAAACCCTTGAATTGTCTCTCGAGGCTGCGTACAGCTGTGAGATACTACATGAGCGTGGGGTCTTTTGCGGAGTACTGAAGCGTCCCGATCCTTTGGGACTCAATGTGATACAATTACTAGTCCCAGGAGGATAGTAATCACATTCCTTACTTCAAATAGTACAGAGTCTGAGTAATGTTATTACAATACCGTGGGTACAAGCTCAAAAGTGAGCCGAAATTTTAAACGCAGTGGAAGATAAATTAGCCCACGCCACAGGCAGAACTGGGTGAAGACACAGCCCTTCAATCAAGCATAGCAGAAAAGAAGTCTTTAGCTGCTGAAAAAAATAAATAAATCTGGGTGAATACACTAGGTATTCCACAAGCCCACCCGGCTCCCGTAAAGAGAAAGTGACCTATATTGTACATGCTTCATATGGTGGAGTTGATGTCACTCTTTATTTTTCTCAGAGAAGGCAGTACTTGTTGTTAGGGTTTTCTCGAAACCATAGAAATGACACTTGCTTTAGCACCACTGAGCTTCCCGCTCCCGTGGCACCATTTTCTTTCCAGACACACACACAAATTTCCCTGTACCCGGTTGTTGTAGAAATACTAATTGTCATACCACAACAGACTCGTCCATACCAGTGGACACGGACTATTCGAATAGGTTTAAACTCTGCGCAGAGGGGTACACTTTACCCACTAGTCCGACTCTGCGATCTCATGGTCAATGAGATCTGAATCCTATTCTCTTTCCTTCCTCGCACGTCCTAACCTTAACGGTTATACCAGAAGGAGTCAGGCCACCGCCATGTCCAAACCGGACAAATCATTCCCCCTCCTTATCCCCCCGGTGCTCCCCAGCCTTCATAACCCTGGGGTTGGACCGTACGAGTTCAGATTGAGTGACTGCCCACACAGCCTCGAGTGATTGTACTTTTGATGAGTACAGGTAGTGAAGGATGACAAACTGGTCCTTATACGAGGGGACAATCCTTCTGCTCACGCCTAAACCAGCTGAGCCATCACCTTAGGCCCTCCCCTAAACCAGGGAGTCCCTGATTATCCTGCTCACCAGGTGATGAGGGTGAATACCCTTCATCGCACACTTTTTGGAAACATGATACTCACACCCCTGTTCTTATCCCATATCTTGTAATCAAATGGTATTAGTTAATGCGGGCTCTCTCATGCTCACCATGCAAATTGATTCCATCCCGAATCCCGGCTTAGGTGGTGGTAGAGAGAAATAGGTAAATAATGCATCAAGGGAAGGATGGACTTGCCTTCGTCGAAGCTTTCCTGGCACAAAAGGTTTTTCTCGGAGGGGTCGGGTTCCTGCCCTTCTTCCGGAGCTACAATTTCTGGAGGATCGGATCCCTCGTCCGCTAACAAACACAGATAATAACAATACATCAATCATGGTGACTTCAGTGGGGTGTGCCATTTCCTATATCTTATTATTTTTGTGCCCTATAATTTTATTTGAACTATTTTTGGTACATAAATTCTTAGCATATAATTCTATATGTGAAAAATGGGAAAAGAAATGAGAAAAATAAAAAGAAAAAAGATTTCCTGCCTTGCTGGGCCGGGGAGAATTTCGGCCCACCCGGGCGCGAGCGCGCGCGCGCGGGCACGGCTGGCGGCCCAGTTGGCCCAGCAGCGAGGGGACGGCAGGGGACGGCGCTGTGGCGCAGGGCCCACATGCCAGCGAGGGGGAGGGGGCTTAACGGCGCGGGCGGTAACGGAGGGAGTCCGACCGGCGGTGGAAATCCGTGGCGGTTCTCCGCCGTGGGTCCGGTTCTGCGGCGAGGAGGCGGTGGCGAGGCATGGGCGGGTGCAGGGGATCGCGGGGGCGGGGTTAATTTTGTGGCGGAACCACCCGAATTATTCTAGTTTAAGTGCCCAAGTCGCAGCCTTAGAGGCAGCAACACACTTAAATCGGAATAACCCGTCAGTCCCTCGGATCTAGTCCGATAAAGCCACTTATCCAGGATCGAATACCACTAGCGCACTCGAAGGTGAGGCATAGAGAAATACAATAAAGCATAATACCACAAATTTAATAAGTGTCAGTAGTGATTATATTATCGGAGTTTCAGAAATAATAACAATGTTTTAATGCATCGGAAATAACTAACGGAGAAAACCGAGTAACATGACGAAGCCTGGCCACGCTACTCCTCCTAGTCCTCTCCTGCGGAAGCAGTAACCCACTCGACCGTCTATCCCGGTGGCAGGCATGGAGGCCAAGTCACACCATCAACCAAACAAGGACGCACCTGAAAATTATGCCACAAGCAAGGCTGAGTATACTAATACTCAGCTAGACTTACCCGGTGTGAGGAGTCTACTCCTCTACCTCTAGACCATGCAGCTGTTTGGCTGAGGGGTTTGGTTTGCCAAAAGCACTAGCTGAGTCTAAAAACAAGTTTTAGCTTTTCAAGTTCTAGAATAATAATTTAGACTAGATGAGAACCTATCTATTCATACATGGTATCAAACATTATATCAATCAACATCTTTTGCCAGTATCTCATTTCCACTTATTACTCAATGCAGTACAATGGATCAAGCAGTCTCATTAGCTGCGAGAAGCAGACGATTCGAATCGAGTTTTAACCTTGCAAGGTAAACCTAAACACACGACATGTCAGGGCACTCCGTCCCCACACATATCAACCGTCCCCATCGATTCCCCGTTCGTGGCCAGGCCTCACCGCCTTGGCATACAATGCTCCACTGACCCCGGCCGCCGCCGTGCAGTGGCCGCACTTGTACCCACCATATCTAGAATGGGAGACCCAGTCTCAGGACAAGTGAGGGATAAAGTCCGCGCCCGGCTTCACTCAGGTACTAGGTTTACCGGTTACCATATTTCCCGACATGTGTTTAGTACGTTCAAATGCTTGACACAGGTATCCGCACGTTAATCCTTATTCCAATTTCGTCTTGTAGACAACGCATCCCCATGGATCCGTGTCCATAGACCATCATCATTCTATTATCAAAATGGATACAACCAATTCCTGATCTCGCGCGAGTGCTAGAAAAATCACTCGACTTCTACCGAGATCCTAATTTAGCATAGCAGCTACTTGACCTAGCATACTAGTATCCATCTCAAAAGGAATCCTGAGTTCATGCAACTAGGGTTTCAGGCAACTCCTACACTTAAGTGCACAGTACAAGCTTACAAACATTAAGTGTAGTAAAATAGCATATATAAACGGTTATGCATAAAACCGGGGCTTGCCTTTAATTTAACACTTAGGTAGTGTTTGCTGGGGGAGGTACTCGCTTGGCGAGCATCCACTGGTTAAGTCTATCCTTCCTTGGGTCGTCCACCGACTGCATCTTGTGGGTGGCACCACATCACTTGCACGATCATTCTCTCTCGGTCCTAAATGAGATGCAAGATGCATATGTATGAATATAATGAAATAGCGCAAGATACTTTAAGTACATGTTAGCGAATTAAACACTAAGTAGCGAGACATCATAAGCAACCACACACTAGCGTTAGCTACTACATATCATTGAGCGCACAACATTAACACCACTAAAAGACGACAACATTTTGTATATTCACGCAACACAAATACGACCCCATAAGTACGAGCATTTATTTAACTTGCTACGACTTTTCATTAGTTCTTCTAGTTATCACACAAAAGCATCCCAAGCACCAGTTCAACAGAGGAGGAATTCCTATCCACAACCAACTACTCAAGCAAGCACATTAATCATGGAACGCATGTTATTCTAAGTTTAGACATTACAAGTCTATGTCCGCTAAGTGCTAACTAAGCATTTTTAGCCAACAGGAGAACTAAACAATCAAATGCGCACTTGTAGATTTTTGGACAGCAATATAGCAGTTACTTGTTTTAATCATAACCTTTCAAATATTAATCCAAAAATAGCAAACTAGGGCTTTCTGGAAAGCTTAAAAAAGTGCTCTACAACTTTGGTATTGTCATCACAACATGATTCAACACTTAGCAAGGTTAAAACGTGCAATCACAGCAACTCTGTCCAGATTTGGACAGATTCAGACATGCAACTTCAAAAATTCACAACTAGAGATTTATGTATCCAAACAAAGTGATCCTAGACTTTCTAGAAAGATAATAAAATTGTCTACATATCATTTATAAACATCTCAAGATGATTCAATACATAACTAAGGATAAAAGACACTAAAAGACTTTGCGGTCCAGAACTGGACAGATTCAGTCTTTACACTTTAAACACTCATAACTCAAGCTTCAGATCACCAAAAAGAGTGATCCAAGACTTTTTGGGAAGCTCAGGAAAAGTACTACACGACTTTTATAATCACTAAGAAGTGATTCCATGCTTAACTAAATCAAACAATATAGTTTTCGAAATCTGTTCTGTCAGTGGACAGAACACAACAACTAGTTTGTAAAATTTATAACTCTTAAACTATCAGACCTATGGTTATGAAATTTTAACACAAGCAAGATCAGAAAAGCATCTACAACTTTCTTATAACGACCATGAACAGATTGTAAAATTAAATTAGGCAAACAATGCAGTTTCTGAAATCTGTATAGAATTTGGACAGATTCAGTTACTGAATTTGTAAAAGCATAGCTCCTAAACGATCAGACTTATGCCTGTCAAATTTTAACACCAGCAAGATAATAAAGTTATCTACCACTTTTCTATATCACATATCTACAGAAAACACAATTTGATTCATCAAACATACAGCACGGAGAAATCACTGCGTGCAGTCCAAAACAGCAACTAATAATTTCAGCTCCTATTTACTTTAAGAATTGCCGCGTTCTAGAGTCCCGAACCATTCTAACACTTTACCATTTGTTAGCGTTAAATTAATTAAATGAGGACTAATAAGTAGACTTACTAATTCTTATCCGTATCATTTGGAACACTAGAAGTACCATACTTAATTAACAACGCATTCTCTACGAAAATCAATGTCGAAGCGCTTTTCACCCAATAATTTGCATTTCAACTTAGACATCGCATGAGCACTACTACTTTTTACCCGCGATAATAACCATACACATTTAGACCAACAGGCAAATCGTCATGACTACGAGCCTAACTAAAGCCATCTAACAATTCGGCTAACTAGAGCAACAACCTAGCCCGCTATGCAACTTACTCGTCGGCTAGCCTATTGTTATCACAATCCGAGACACAACATATACTACAACATTTTTATAAACATATATATTCACAAGTATTTTCGCACACCGACCAAAGCATACGAATCGTAAACCACCAATCTCTAAATCGAAATCACCATGCATTTACTTCCCAAACCGTGAACACATACATGTTTATCATATGAACAGAACATTCCAATAATTATTCTAAAGTGACTAACTTCATTACACAACTTGTATCACAATCCTACTTGATTTACTTAAAGTGTCTACTCGAAATCGAGAGCACAACCAACAATGTTCACGCAGGAATTTCAGTTTGCAAACACGAGAACACTCAACTAAATTTCCGAGCAAAATCATAGAGAGATACTACCACCAATTTCTCAAGTTTAAATCATTACGACTTAGTTATCAAGTTTCAATTTATATCAAGACACTTAATCATTTCAAGAAACATGCACACTTTTGTTTACTTCTAATTTGTCTCTAATTTATCTTATAATTATAAAATGGGTGTCATTTTAGCACCATATGAAACTATCTAATTTGGGGTTGGAATTTTTATGAGGCATAGATAATAACAATTCATGACCAATGTATAAATTTCACATGCCCAGATTTTATATTTTATTTAATACAAAAATAACAAATTGTAAATGCAATAAAGCATGTGAGAGCAAGTTAAATATAAAATTAATTATTTCCTGTGGATGCATGACCATATTAAGTTTTCTTAGGCTACTATAATATCATGCAATGACAGTGGAACATCATTTTCTATTTTTACATGCATATATTATTTATAAACCATTTAAAACAACTTAATATGCATCAAACAAGTTAAATCACTAACTTAATCATACTTCCATAACAATTTATGAAATTTTTATCAGTCACCAAGCATCACACCAAGAGTCTATTGTAAAAATTGCAATCCATTTGGAGCACTATAGCTACAGATCCAAAAATAACAAGCAAATAAATCTTCTTTTTCCTATTTAACTTGATTTAATTAGCACATCAAGAAAACAGTAAACAACCTATAAGTTTTCTATTTTCCCTTGATTGAGTATGACAACATCTAACTAACAAAATAGGTTTCATCATTTTTGGATTTTTATAAATAAAATTATGAAGAGAAGCAAGTTCGTTTATTCTCTAAACCAGTTTTTAAATACGACTTTCTACAGAAAAACTTTTCTACTAAAACATACCAATATATAGATCCAATAGTTAGAGAATTTTATAAGGAAGACAATAAAACAAATTTCACAATTTTAGGAGCTATAAATCTCGAGATATGAATTTTAGAACACAACACAAAAATCTGTAATTAGTGTGCACACTCACATTGGCCCTGGGCCCACATGTCATAGACTCGAGGTGCTTCTTCTTCCTTGGTTTCACGGAGCGAGAAAACAGGTGGCTGCAACCGGCAAGGGAATGGGAGGGGGGATGGCCGAGAGGTGCTTGGAGGAGGGGGATGAGGAGTCCTGCTGAGGATGTCGCCTGCTCACGCTGCTGGGGTCCGAGGGAAGCAGGGAACCGATCCGGAGGGGAGCTCGCAGGGGCGCCATGGGAGGAGGCAAGCTCCCGTCAGACCCGGGGCAAGAGCGTCAAGCACCACAGAAGTGAGGGGAGGAAGCGTGCCGTGGAGCAGCCCTGCTCCAACGCGTTCAAGCTAGGGAAGAGGGCATCCACGGCGTGCTGCGGCTTGGGGGAGCAGGAGAGCCGAGCGGCTGCTCCATGCGTCATGGAAAACAGAGGTGCGTCGGGTTCAACAATGGAAGAAACTTCCCTGCGCTTGGAGAAGGAGACTGGCGACAGGAGCGACGAGCGGGGTTTTTGAAGGGATCCGGCTGTCTACTGGATGGCTGCAGAGCGTGGCAGCCATTCACTGGGCAGCTTTCAACAGGTGAGGTGAGCTCTCGACATTGGCTGGTGCGGGCAGCAGCACGACAGAGCTGTTTTTCTTAGGGGCGAAGCGACGAACACGCATTGGACGACCATTTTCGTTGTTTTCTGTTTGGAATCGAATCTTGATCACTGCAGAAGATATGTTCCTTGATTTATAATCTACAAATCGTGTATAGAGCTTGAGGTGATTCGGGCACTGGTTAGAGAGTTATAGACCCAAAAAAATTGGTTTGTCAGTGGGTTAGAAATCAGTGGAAAATGGTGAAAACTGAATGTCAAAGCATGTCAAACGGAATCGGATGAATGTCATCTTTTAATATGTTGTGCCCCTATTAATTATTAACAACTTTTATATTTGGGAAAACTTGTGTTGTTCAACAAAAATTTGGGAACGCGAGACGCCGACCTGAACGACACTGATTTCAGACTTAGAAGAATTCGAATCCTGAAATCAGATTTTTATTCTGTCTTGATGCCACTGTTTGAGATACTTAGAGATTGAATCAAAAGGCTTGGTTTAAATATAAAATTTGTTGTATTACACAGGTTCTACAACTTTTATTAAAGGTCAAACTTCATAACTTGAATATAAATTAAAGTTTCACTTTGGTCGAGGTAGCATCATTATAAAGCTTCAAACTATATTTTTAAGGCAATCAGAGTATTCTCTCGGCATTTTCTTGGCATTTTCTCTACATGAACCCTTAATAACTTTTGTTGTAGAGTTGAATTAGAGTGTTTTGGGAAAGTTTCCATAACTTGGTTGAATTTATAAATTTTCTTTTACTTAATCGAGCAGTCTCAAACAAGCGTAGGATTTATAACTTCACACGAATATTTGGTTCAAACTTTAAGAAATCCTTAGAATACACTTGATAGATAGAGATGAATGATGATATAAAGATAACAAACTGATTTGCATAAAAATTAATTAGAGGTTGACACAAAGAGATTGTGCGGGAGAATGCGGACTCGGATTAAGTATTTGGACGTAGACCGACTATCGAGAAAGCGGATTCGGACACCGATTGGATAATATAACAACTATCGAGAGTCCGAATAAATGAGTCTGGACGGAAGTTGCGAGATGAGATTGACTTTCGAATTTGCATTTGCTTCAAGAAATAAAAGTTTTAACAGGCTCTAAATTTGACATTTCTTGAGATCGAATAATTCCAAACTCGATGAAACTCTCATGAGTAATTTGATAAATGGAGATAAATGTGGTGAAAGATAGAAATCTTCACTGAGCATCCGAGATTAGGATAAATCTCTCGACATAACACGAAACTGACACCTGGGGCGTCACAGCCTTCCCCCCTTAAAAGAATCTCGTCCCGAGATTCGAATGAGGATCTTTAAGGATAGAGAAGCTTGTAACTCCGAGACTGAAAATAGATGCAAATTCATGAGAGGGTACCTGACGAGATACGGAAGATAGATTTCGATAGAATATCGTGACATGTTGAGACAAAATGCCGCGATCATTTCGAGAGAATATCCACAAAAGATAGCACATCGGTTTAGTTTCACAATGGATCACAACTATTAACCATGATACCAGCGCGTGCCGAGCAGCTCAACCATGTGTGCACCATAGTAGGCTCTCAGTTTCGTCGCGGCACCATCAGTCGTTAGTCATAATACCATTACCAAACGTAACCAACGATAAATCCACGTGACACAAATAGATGGAGCCCATGAGAGTATGGCTCAGAAAATAAGAATGTGATTAGAGTTGAAGCAGAGATTGCTGGCAAAAGAGCATCACATGAGAATTTTCTTCAACTCAGAGAATTATTTTATGATTAACACGGAGATTATCAGGTCAGAGATTTATATGAGAGTGGATATGAGGGGAACCAACCATGAGATCAAGATTGGCAACTTGCTGAGACATGAGAGAACTAAAGTCAATCAGCATAATCCATTGAACCAAATGGATACACTGCTTAGAGATAAAATCGATAAAACAGCGTCATGATCCTCAAAGAAGGGGGTATGAGAATGACCAGAAATGAGAGATTTAGGCAAGATCAACATCTGATACTTGAGAATGGGTTATAGCAGATAACCAGATACGGGGCAGAACCAATGAAGGATCCAGAGATTCGGATGATAAGCCACAACATAATTCACAAAGGAAAAGATTACTAGATCCAGGCAAAAAGAGAGGTAGTCTCATGAGATCAATTAGGATGAGCACCAGAAAGGTTATGAAGATTCGGTACAGGATCTATGGAGAGGAACATGGCCTTGATAGGGTTTATGCGACTAGACACCAAACAATTTTTTACACAACAAGTGCACAAGGAAGCTTTAGTCGATTTAGGGGGTCAAACCATGGGGTCTATAAGTTGTGCAGGTGTAACTTCTGTGGCGGAACTGCCCGAATTATTCCGACTTAAGTGCCTAAGTCCCGCCTTAGAGGCTAGACCACACTTAAATGGGAATAACCCGTCAATCCCTCGGATCTAGTCTGACGAGGCCACTGACAGGATCAAGTACCACAATCTCACTCGAAGGTGAGTCACAGAGCAAATACAATAAAGCATAAAACCATACATTAAGGAGTATTAAATTATTACATCACCATCGGAGTTTTTGCAAAAGTGGTCCTCATGTTCGAAGTGCAGCGGAATAAAACTAACGATAGATAAATGGAGGGATGGGGAAGCCTGTCCCATCACTCCTCATGCTCCTCCTCGGCCGAGGCGGGGTCCCACTCGACAGTCCAACCCGGTGGCAAGGCGGATGGCCAAGTCACTCCAGCAACCATGTCCTCCAGAGAACCTGTGAAAATTATGCCACAAGCAAGGCTGAGTATACTAATACTCAGCTAGACTTACCCAGTGTGAGGAGTCTACTCCTCTACCTCTAGACATGCAGCTGTTTGGCTGTGGGGTTGGGTTGCCAAAAGCACTAGCTGAGTTTCTAAATCAAGTTTTATCTTGTCAAATTTAAGTGTGACTATCTTAAGGCTAAATATGTACTATCTACTCATACATAGTGGCAAACATTTTTAGCAATCAACATCTTGTGTCATCTCCTCAGATTTCCACTTGTTACTCAATGTAGCAGCATGGATCAAGCAGTCTCATTAGCTGCGAGAAGCAGACGATTCAAATCGAGTTTTTATCCTTGCAAGGTAAACCTAAACACACGACATGTAGGGGCACTCCGTCCCCACACACATCAACCGTCCCCTTCGATTCCCTGGCAACAGATCAGGCTCACCGCCTTGGCGTACAATGCCCCACTGACCCCGACTGCTGTCGTGCAGTGACCGCACTTGTACCCACCATAACCGGAATGGGAGACCTCGTCTCAGGTCGCGTGAGGGGATATGTCTGCGGGCAGGTTCACTCAGGTACTAGGCTTACCGATTTACCATATTTCTCGGTATGTGTTTAGTACGTTTAACGCTTGACTCATGGTACCACACCTTAATCCTTATTCACATTTTTATCCCGTGGACAACCAATTCCCCATGGATTGTTGTCCACAACCAGCATCATTATGATAAGAAAGTGGATACAACCAATTTCCTGACCTCGCGCGAGTGCTAGAAAAATCACTCGACTTCTACCGAGATCCTAATTAGTAAAGCAGCTACCTCGACCTAGCATACTAGTATTCATCTCAATAGGAGTTCCTGAGATCATGCAACTAGGGTTTCAAACAACTCCTACACTTAAGTGCACAATCAAACCTACAATCATTAAGTATAGTAAAATAGCATAAATAACAGGTTATGCATAAAACCGGGGCTTGCCTTCCAAAGCTGTGGCAGGCAGATCCTCTGGTGCAGGCTCTGGTGCTGGATCCGGGGCTACCTCCTGAGCAGCTCCTTGCTCCGGCACGAAGACGTACTCTCCGTCAGCGAGGTTGCAATCTATCGAATGCAATGAATATGTGTGTCATGATTATGCAGGATTTAACAACTTTATGCTAAAGGAAGGAAAATTACGTTAGTTCGTAACTTAGGGTTTCTTGGTCATACGTGGCTTTTAGTAGTTTATGCTTATCATTCTAAGTTTTAGGTTTTGTTAAGGATAAGTATAGTGGATTGTAATTCCCCTTATATACTTCAGTAGACAATTTACAAAGGGTTTTAGGGTCACACTAATTTCCATCATTTCCTTTTCCCCTTCTTTATTTTCTATTTATGTATTTTAGTGTGGGTTTGAACTACAACAGTGATTTCAAAAATTTCAAAAATCTGGTAAAAAATTACAGTGGCTTGTCATTGATCAATATAGTCTGTTCTAGGAGTTTGAGGTTCAAAATAAAAGGTTATGCTTTAGACAAAAATAACAAAAGTTGTGTAAATGGGCCACTTTACACTACAACTCTTAACTAGGGGTAGGTTCTGCCCTAAGGGTTATTTTTGTTGGCATCTAACAGTAATAATAAGCCTCTGTGCCAAAAATCACAGAAAGTTAATTGGTGGTTATTTAGTTGTGATTTTCTAAAGTTTTATGCCAAAAAGGTGCTTATAACTAACTTGTTATTTGAAAAATATCAAATAACAGATTTTGTATTTTTCCTATGTTCATAATAACAAAACATTTGTTATCCCAAGGTTTGGGGTGTTTTCACCTTGGGGTTATTTTTCTAGGGTTTTTCTAAGTTTTCCTTGTTTTCTTAAAATAAAAGGTATCCCATTTATTTTATACTAAACCAGGGTATAATAAATTTTTCTAGTGAACTATACTGAATAAATAGACTAACACAAATATGGGTGCTCCCTGGTTCCTTATTTAAATCACCTTTCCTATTTTCTTTAACTTTAAGCATAATGTGAATTAAATGGCAAACTCTACCTTAATGGGGTGTACAGAGGGGTTTAGCATTTTTAATTAGGTCAGTAGGTGGTCATGTACTTCTCCAATTTTTCTTACCCTCAGTTAAATAGTGCAACTATTTTTCCTCCTATTATTTAGCTTTTGGCCAAATCAGTGTTTAATTTAGAACCCTAAAGTTTTCTGTAGCAGATAGGGGTTTTATATTTTTCTTCAGTAGTTTATATTATTTAAGGTCTGACAAAATTGGTTTGACTCCATTTGGCTGAATAAAACAGAAGATATGAATTATTCAAGTGCTATTTCAATTTTAAATCAGATTTAATTTAAGGTTTCCTGGAAAAACCACTTTGCACCGAAGTCCTCGGGTTACTTCCAAATTAACTCTCTCAGTTATACCCTCGCGCTTCTATTCATCTGAGTCACTGACATTGCACATAACCCCCTGAGCCTAACCGAAATCTAACCCGCGCTCCTTGGCTGGCTTAAACAGTATCCACGGCATAGATTACGGCGGCGAGGCTTACCGGCGGCAGTAGAGCTCCGGTGGGGTGGTCAGTGACGTCGGGGAGGTCACGACAGTCACGTCGGTATGCTGGTCGGCGTCGGAGGTGGTCGAAGCTATCCTGGCCACGAGCACAGGCGGCGGAGGTCGTCGGCGGCTCCTGCTCCGGCCAAACCATGACGGTAGAGTTCAATTAAAGTGCACGAGGAGCTCCATGGGGTGATGTAGAGGCCCTGCGCGCAACGAATTTGGAAATGGTGCCGTGGCTTACCCGGTCCACGTGCGCCGGCGGGGTTTTGAACTCCGGCGAGCACGATTGCACTGTTCCGGTGGCGCGGGTCCTCGGTTCAAGTTCGTGCAAGCTTCACGGCCTCCCAGGGAAGCTATCCGAGGGCTCGGATCGAACAGAGGAGGGCGGGAAAGGGGTTGGCCATGGTGGTTGCCCTCGGGCGGCTCTGACGGGTCGCGGGGAGGTCGCCGGAGCTATGGGCGGGCTCGAGGAAGCTAGGCGTGGTACGGAGGAGGCAACGGGGAAGACAATCGGGCTCTGGGACAGGTTTTATAGCCATGACGCGGGCGTGGTCACGGGCGGCCGCGGACGCGCGGGGGTTCGCGCGCGGGCGTGCTCTGAGCGCGCCCCCGAGTGTCAGCCCGCGTCGAACACGTGGGAGCTTGCTTCTGCCATGTTTCAACGGCGATTTTGAGCACCATAGCGTGCGTATCTTGGCAAAACCACTGTGTACGGTCTCTTCTCTGCTCCAAATCCTATCTTTTTGCTGTGAGTCCCAAGCCAAGATACGGTCGGGGTAGGGAGATAGAGGGGTGAGAAGTTGCCTATGCCATAGCTGTCCAAACCGAGACAAAAATGGTGCCAAGTCGTGTCAAATGTCTTAGGGTAGGTGTCAACTTTTTCCAGGGCATTCTAGGGTTAATTTGGCGCCACTTTGTCAATTGGGTCGAAGTGTTTTGAAGTTTGAATGAAGGTGAACATGTGTGATCTTTGGCCAAGGGTTAGTTTTTTGGACTTAGGCAATTTCTGATTTTTCTTTCGTGCTCAACCTTTGGTGAACTTTTTGGGGTTTTTCTGAAATCCTTTTGGGGTTACTTTCTTACTATTATTTGTAGGTTATTAAGTGTACCACAACTTTTATATTTGGTCCAAGCCATGATCATCAGGTTTTCATGATCTTTTGGTCATACTTACATCTAGGGTGCCCATTGTCCAAAGGGGTTTGCTTTAGGGTTTTAGGCAATTCTCCCCTGTAGATGCCTGATGGGTTAAGGTATAACATCTAAGATGGGTTGCACTTTGCTTAGGATTTGAATTCTAAGTTTGATGTACTTTGCTCAAGCTAACCCACATGTGATAGTAGGTTCAATGGTGTAGCCCTGGGTGGATACCCTGAGTAACACCTGGGGTGTTACAACTTCAAGCGTAAAACACGCAAGGGTTCGAAAAACACTAACACAAGCATGTGATAAATTTTTTTTGGAGATTTTACTGGCTAAACTTGAGGTTGTTTGGAGGGGGTCCTTTTTTTGGCAAAACAGGCAACAATTTTTTTTATTAGCAAAAAGGGTTGAACAATTACAATACCACCTAGATAGAAAGACAAGAGAAACACATAACACGACCTAATAAGGCTTACCAATCTGACACGAGGTAAGGCATTTCTTATAGTTCCTAACATAGCAGTACATCACATTATTCACAAGTTATTATTATTGGAATAAAGGTGAGAGAAGCATGTTGATGCACAAGAGACAATGATTATGCGACAATCATGATGCATGCTCATTCTAGTCGTCTTCTCAGACCTAACTACTTTTCAAGTGCTTCTACAACATCCTTCCTAATAATAGTAATAGTAGCCTTTATGGCCTATATAAATAGCCACCTAGCTACCCATCTATTTTCTAAGGCTTCACGTCCTAGGTCTATCCTTATCGTCCTAATATCTATCCAACTTGGGTTTCTAAGCAAGTTTTACTTTAGAAAAGGTTGGTAATCATGACTTATTGACTTCCCTGTAATGGTATTCGCTCCGATACCAGCTGTGGTGGAACCACCCGAATTATTCCAGTTTAAGTGCCCAAGTCGCAGCCTTAGAGGCAGCAACACACTTAAATCGGAATAACCCATCAGTCCCTCGGATCTAGTCCGATAAAGCCACTTATCCAGGATCGAATACCACTAGCTCACTCGAAGGTGAGGCATAGATAAATACAATAAAGCATAATTGTGACGGAACCTCCCAAGTAATTAGGCCCATCTACAGTTGTCCTTGTCTAGCAGACATCAGACACCCTGTAGATGTTCCTAAGTCACTTGACAAGCTCGGTATCCTTCCCGACCTCACCAGGAACGTTTCACCCGTCTTGCAGACATTACAGAACATTGGAGATAAAGAAATGCGGAAGCGAATTACATAAACTTACATTTATTTCAAAAGCAAGCTCGAGTTATTTTATTACAGACCAGACTAAAAGTGAGTGCAGAGTAGTAATATTATACAAACCAAGGGAGGCACAAACTTCTCCCGATAGGCTATAAGCAAAAGATCCTATGTGGAGGACCGAGTCCTCCCGCACTTCAGTCTTGCTTTTCTTCTTTGGGAACCACCTTGGCACAGAAGCAGCAAAAGTCTGCTACTTCCTCACCTAAAAACAACGAAGGGATAAACCCTGAGTATGGAATTACTCAGCAAGTCTTACCCGACTAAAGAAAAGACTCTCAAGGGTATGCTGGCTTTAGGGAGTCAAGGTAAGGCTTCTCAATAATCAAGGACTCTGTTTTGCAGAAATGCTTACTAAAAGTGGATCCTTAAAAAATCCAGTTTTATTTGTCAAGTTAAGTAAAATTACCTGCACTAGAGTTCTTTCTACCCTAGTTCAATCACTGGTCCTGCACTAGCCAATTTCTTAACAAAAACCCATCATCTTTAGTGGAATGCTACGTGTAGGGCAGTGACCAAGTCTTCATAACCGCGAAGGTACGGCGATCCGAATCGATTATACTCAGCTGAGGATCTCCAATCACACGACATATGTAGCACTTAACCCTTGCATATGTCAACCCGCCACCGGGGTTCTTAAGACCGGATCAGGTTCACGCAAACCGAGAGTACAGATACACCACCGTCCAGCCTCTTGCCACGGAGGGTACACGCTACTCTCGCCACCGCTCCACTCCCATTTCGTGTTATCTTATTCCGGCCTTAGTCTGCCCGAGGCAAGGCTTACCCATGACGAGGCATGTGACCAGTTAAAGGGTCCTCGATCATCAAGCCTACATCGAGATGGTCCTTAATCGACTCAGACGGAGACACTACACCGAGACTCTCTTCTCGTGCAAGTCACCCGCCCGGTCTCAGCTTAATCTTTTTAACCCAAAAACTTGGTACCTGACAGAGGTACATCTTTTCCGATGTTGAATCCATCATGGCCATGATGGATCCACCATCAAGTTTTATTTTTGAAAACATCCCACCCACTTTTGCCACATCATATTTTGTAAAAACAAAACATTTTGTTTTTCTATAGCAAGGCTAAGCATCAAAAATCTTTTGTAAAACGGGTGATCAAGGAAGGTAATCAAATTCAAGGAAGGTAATGCAGGAATTGTTTTAGCAATCAACTCCTATCACCTAATGCATCAAGCAAGTGATAAAGGTTTTTAAAACACAAGGAGATGGCGAATGCACCGGGGCTTGCCTTTGTTATCAGGTGAGTCCTGCTCGGATCCACAAATATCGAAATAGAAGCAGTTGCCTGCTTGAGGATCTGAGGTTGGTGGAGTTCCCTCTTCAGTGACTTCTTCTTCTTCTTCTTCGTGTTCTAACATAACCATATATATGCATAAGAATGGATGCCATGGGGTGCTCATGAGGATGCAAAGATAATATAAACTTATTATCTAAGTCTTGAGTACAACTTTCCTTCACGGTACTCCGAGAACCTAGGGTTTCCGGAGTCAGTAAAGGAGTTCATAGGGCAGGGGGGTTGGTTTTGGGTTTAGTGATCAAACAAGGTCCAAATCAACCCAAATTCTACCCAAGGCTTCTAAATATTGGTTTAAGTGCCCATAAAAAGTTTGGACATTTTTGGACTTACCATTTATTTTCTAAAAATCCATAACTAATACTTGTAACTACTTTAAATACTCTAAAAATTTCTTATTTCCATTAAAAATCACAAAACTATTTTTACTAAATACTAGAGAAAATAACAAGCCTAGGAAAATTAGTTTCGCAATTTTAGCATTTTTCTACATTTTTCTATAATTATTTTGGCTCTGCTGGAAAAAGAAAAAGAAAAAGGAGTAAATAGAACTAGGCCGATTCTGGCCCAAACGGCCCAAGTCCACAGTAAAACACGCCCCCGCGCGCCCGCGTCCTGGCGGTTTTGCAGAACGACCCCCACGCTTCTGGCTAACTGAGAACAGGTCATTTCACTGTTTAACCGAGTCACTGACCATTACAAAAAGGCCCCTGCGTTTCTATCTATTCACAACTGGAAGTCCACGACGCCGTTCATGCTTGGCCGCGCTCCGGCGAGCACCTACACCGGCCGAACGGAGCAACGACTGAGTTCTCCGAGCAACAGACACCGAATTGGATCGATCCTAAGCCTTTTCCCCAAACTAATTTGGCTATTAATCAACTAGGGAACCCTGGCCACGGTGCACATGAGCATCACGGCGAAACAGCCGTGTTCCCGGCGATGGGTGTCGGTCTAGTTCAATTAAAGGGGTCGGGGAGCTTCGCAGATGCATGAGAATGCTCAAACAAAGGAGCAGAGGGCGGGAACTGACCGGAGTTGAGCTGGCGACGGTGAGCTCGGTCTCACGGTGGCGGAAATCGGATTTGGGGAAACTTGAAATTAGAGCTCACGGTGGCAGGACTGGGGCTGATACTGGACGATGAGGTACGTGATGAAGTTATGCAGCTAGAGGAGGGCTCAATTTATAGGCGGAGCGAGCGGTGGCCGCGAATTTTGAACGAGCAACACGGTGGCCGGAGGTGAGGACGAATACTGGGCGTGGTGAATACGTGTCCACCGCCGTGGCAACCTCCCCGGTGATGATGGGACAGTCATAGGGCGTCACGGCGGTGCTGTGAAACGGCTAGGCCACGTGGCGCACGGTCGGGAAGCGGCGGTCGACGGTGAACTTATCGTGCCAGCCGCAAAGCAGAAAGGAAGACAGGGGGGTCGTCGGAGTGGTGGCCAGCTCACCGGCGGTAAGGATCTTTACCGAGCTACGCTTAACCGATGACCACGACGCACGAATCACGGCGAGCGGTGATCAACGGTGATGGACCACCGGCGGTGAGCAGGGAACGGGATCTTCTTCAGTTATCCTTTACTGTACCATGGTGAACACCAATTCAGAGCAACTGACAGAGCACATTGGAGCTCAGTTTTCTCAAATTTTCGTGTGAAACCTAAGCCAACTTTCTGTAGTAAAGTTGTAGAAATATAATCCCTCTACAACTTTGCTACAATGTGCATTCACAAAAAGTCACTGGATCAAGGTTTAATTCACCCACAAAGTCGACCCTGTTACATTGAAAGGCTGAATTTCAGAATGAACAAGCCTGACAGTCAAACTTTGATTGGGTTTTTCTCCAAATTTCTCATAACAACTAAGCTCACACTCTTTAGCAAAGTTGTTCTCCTATAATTGGTCTTCAACTTTGATGTGGTGACCTAGGGCAAAAACCCTATACTTTGCAAGTTACAAAGCCCCAAAGTTGAGCCCATTCTCTGATTTTCAGACTTAGAATAAAACTCAAATGAGGTCCATTTTGCATTTAAGTCCAAAACTTAGGGTTTGGCTTTCAAATCCACATATTTGTGAACCAATTGGCTTAAAATACTTATTTGGCTTGGTTTTTGCACTTTAGCCCAAAAGTGGGCTAGTTTTGCACATAAGCCCCTAGGGTTTGGTTTTAGGGTTTTCCAGGGTTCTGATTAGGGTTCCTGGTATCCCAGGGGTATAAAAGGAATTCAAGTTTGTTCTTAGAGTCATTTTATGACTTTTACCCTAAAGTCTTTAGGTTTTCTTAACTTGGGTTAAGTTTTACCCCTTTAACCACTATTTAGGGTTAAGTCCTTTAACCAGGGTTCTATTTGCAAAAACATTAAAACAATACAACTTGTTTGAAATTTTTGCCTAGTGAATGCACTCTAAGTGTGTCAAACATATGCAATGCCAATGCTTATGATGCCATGCTCAAGTTTTAGTTATAGTAACACTAGGGGTGTTACATCCTTCCCCCCATAAAAGAATCTCGTCCCGAGATTTAAAGTCCTAGGGTGAGTAATGGAAAAGGAAATGTGTCATATTTTTATTTCCTTATTTCTGGTACAAGGCAGGGTGGTGCGGGGTTCATTCCTTTATTGCTATAACTATATACACTTTACAAGTTACATGAGGCTAGAAAGCCTGGGAAATTCTTATTCAAGAAGTCTTGAGTTTCCCACGTAGCCTCTTCTTCAGAATGCTGGTTCCATTGTACCTTGTAGAACTTGAGAGTCTTTCTTCGGGTAACCCTGTCCTTTTGATCCAGAATTCGAATAGGATGTTCCGAGTATGTTAAGTCTGGTTTCAGGACAACATCTGTCACTTCAATGGTTCGATCGGGAACCCGTAGACACTTCTTCAATTGTGATACATGGAACACATTATGCACAGCAGACAATGTTTCGGGAAGTTGAAGTTGATACGCCACTGGCCCATATCTTTGAAGAATAGGAGATGGACCAATGTACCTGGGTGCAAGTTTTCCCTTTACCCCGAAACGTGATACTCCCTTCATTGGTGAAACCTTTAGGTAGACATAGTCTCCTTCTAAGAAGTATAAGGGCATTCGTCGTTTGTCTGCATAACTCTTCTGATGAGCTTGTGCTTTCTTTAGATTATGAATAACTTTCTGAACCTTATCCTCGATTTCTTTTACCATATCAGGCCTAAAGAAATACCTTTCACTGGGTTCAGACCAATTTAGCGGAGTTCGACACCGTCGTCCATATAAAGCTTCAAATGGTGCCATCTTGATACTTTCTTGATAACTGTTATTATATGAAAACTCCGCCAAAGGTAAACATTCATCCCATTTCTGTGAGAAATCCAGGACACATGCCCGCAACATATCTTCAAGTATCTGATTCACCCTCTCAGTTTGTCCACTGGTTTGAGGATGATAGGCCGAACTGTGGAGTAACTTAGTACCCAGGGATTTATGAAGTTCTTCCCAAAATTTAGATACAAATTATGGTCCACGATCCGACACTATGGTCTTTGGAACACCATGCAAACTGAGAATACGGGCGATGTACAACTCCGCATAGGTAATGACGGGATATTTTACTTTGACAGGGAGGAAGTGGGCGATCTTGGTAAGTCGATCAATGATAACCCAAATAGAGTCATATCCTTTTGCGGTCCTGGGCAATCCCACGATGAAGTCCATGCTTATGTCTTCCCATTTCCATGTTGGTATTGGTAATGACTGCAATGGACCGACAGTTTTCATGTGTATGGCCTTGACACGTCTGCAAGTGTCACACTTAGCCACATAGCGTGCAATTTCAATCTTCATCTTCGTCCACCAGTAGTGCTGTTTCAGATCATGATACATCTTAGTGCTTCCCGGATGAATAGAATAGCGACTAAGATGCGCTTCATCTAAGATTGGCTGGCGGAGTTCTTCATTCTTTGGCACTACTATGCGGTTGTTAAACCATAACACACCTTGATCATCTTCCTTGAAACATTTGGCTGTTCCATCCCTTATCTTCTCTCGTATGTGCTTCATACCCAAATTATCCTTTTGAGCATCAATTATCTTTTGCAGAATGATTGACTCAAGCTTTAGCTGATTTAGAGTCCCGTGCTGGATTATCCCCAGGTTTAGCTTCTCCATTTCTTGACATAAAGTGCTCTCGGAGGTCTTTGCCATAAGACAGTGGCAGGAAGTCTTACGACTCAATGCATCTGCCACCACATTGGCCTTGCCTGGGTGATAATGGATCTCTAGTTCATAGTCTTTAATGAGCTCAAGCCATCGTCTTTGCCTCATATTTAACTCTGACTGGGTAAAGATGTACTTCAAACTTTTATGATCTGTATATATATGACAGATATTTCCCAGCAGATAGTGACGCCATATTTTCAGGGCATGAACCACAGCAGCTAGCTCTAGATCATGTGTTGGATAATGCTCCTCATGTCGGCGTAACTGCCTTGAAGCATACGCAATTACTCGGCCTTCTTGCATCAGTACACAGCCGAGCCCACTGCCAGATGCATCACAATATATATCAAAAGGCTTAGTGATGTCCGGTTGAGCCAATACCGGAGCAGTGGTTAATAATGTCTTCAATTGCTCAAAGGCTTCATTACACTTAGAAGACCAATTGAACTTAATGTCATTCTTCAACAAACTTGTGATTGGCTTCACAAGCTTAGAAAAATCGGGTATGAATCTGCGATAATACCCAGCTAGTCCAAGAAAACTCCGGACTTGGTGAACAGTGGTTGGGGGTTTCCACTCCAGAATATCTTTGACCTTGCTAGGATCTACCGCAATTCCTTTAGCTGATAACACGTGCCCCAAAAATTGAATTTCCTCCAGCCAGAACGCGCACTTGCTGAACTTGGCATATAGCTGATGTTCCCTGAGGCGCGTCAATACAATCCGTAGATGCTGAGCATGCTCCTCCTCATTTTTAGAGTATATCAAAATATCGTCGATGAAGACCACCACGAACTTGTCTAACTCGGGCATGAACACCGAGTTCATCAAATAGGTGAAGTGGGCAGGAGCATTTGTGAGCCCGAAAGACATTACCAGGTATTCAAACAATCCATACCGCGTAGTAAACGCGGTCTTTGGTATATCCTCGGGCCGAATACGGATTTGATGATAGCCCGACCTGAGATCAATTTTAGAAAATACCCTCGCCCCGGTCAGTTGATCAAATAAGATATCGATCCTTGGAAGGGGGTACTTATTCTTGATGGTGACCTCATTCAGGGGCCGATAATCCACGCACATGCTCAAGGTTTGATCCTTCTTCTTAACAAAAATGGCGGGACAACCCCATGGGGACGAGCTTGGCCGGATAAATCCCTTATTCAGTAGATCTTGTAATTGAATCTTCAATTCTGCCAACTCATTAGGGGGCATACGGTACGATCTTCGGGAGATGGGAGCCGTACGGGGCTTTAGCTCAATTACGAATTCTACATCTCTTTCAGGGGGTAGTCCAGGCAAATCTTCCGGAAATACATCTGGAAACTCACATACTACCGGAATGTTCTTGATCTCCGGTACAATGGCTTCAAATATTCTACCAGAAGCTTTGGCTGGATTGGTTTTGGGGAGAGACAAAAGAATTTCTTCTTGATTATAGCTCAACCTGACGGTTCTGAGTTCAGTGTTGAGAATTGCCTTGTGTTGGGTTAACCAATTCATACCCAAAATTACATCTATATCCTGGCCTTTCAGAACAATCATGTTAGCAGGAAAGTTCCGTCCGGCCATTGCTACTGGCACTTCATAGGCCACTTCTCTAGTAAAAATATGTCCCCCAGGTGAATGAATTTTAAATCCCTCTTTTGATTCATGACATGCAATGTGATGTTGCTCCACAAATTTCTTGCTAATGAAGGTATGCGAAGCACCAGAATCAAAAAGAATAATTGCAGGGTGACTGGCCACGGGAAACGTACCCATCATCACCGGCTCTCCCTCCGGTGTAGTGGCCACTTGGGTGTAATATACACGCCCCGTTTTCTTGGTATTTTTCCCCACAACATTTCCCTTGGGCTGAGTAGACTTCCCAGTTCCTTGCTGAGCATTGGATTGATTTTGCTTGGGGTACGGGCAGTCCTTGATAAAATGTCCTGACTTGCCGCAGTTGAAACACCCAGTTGAAGAGCTGGGCAAGGCAGGGAATCGAGTGCCTGGGGCACCCGGCTAATTTGGGGAAGTGGAGGCATTGTTGGGGCGGATAATAATGGGTTGTTTGAAAGGGAATGCTGGTGGACGAGAAAAAGTATGGTTTTGGCTAGAAGGCCGGATGACGAACCGTTGCCTCTTCGCCTGACCCTGATTAGGCCTCTCACCACTGAATCCCTTATTCTTCCCAGAACTTGCGTATTTTGCTTCCACAGATAAGGCTGTACTGACAGCCTTCCCATATGTGAGATCAATACATGTGGCCATTTTTCGCTGCAACCGGTCATTTAGACCTCTCATAAAACAGTTCTTTTTCTTCAAATCAGTATTCACCTGATCAATGGCATACTGCGACAGGTGATTAAACTTGCTAAGGTACTGATTGATGGTGTCTCCTCCTTGTTTCAGCTTCATAAATTCCTCTTGTTTCATATGCAGCACTCCTTCAGGTATGTAGTGCTCGTGGAAGGCTGCTTTAAATTCGTCCCATGTGATTTGATGGTTGTCAGGTTGAATAGCCACAAAGTTTCCCCACCAAGTACTGGCAGGGCCACGGAGTTGCTGCGTCGCGAACAATGGCTTCTGTGTTTCCGAACAACGAAGAAGACCAAACTTCTGTTCAATGACCCGTATCCACTCGTCGGCTTCTAGCGGGTCTTCTGCTTTGGTGAATAGAGGTGGACGGGTTTCAGAGAAGTCCAGATAAGTAGTTTCACGGGGACCTTGCTGAAAACCTCTTCCTGCCTGCTGCTGGAACTGCTGCTGACCCGCCATTTCCCTAAGGAAGCGGGTATTGTCGGCGGTGGCATTCACCAAGGCGGCAATCGCCTCGGCTAACGTGGGTGGAACCGGAGGTGGATTTGGGGTGACATCCCGACCCCCAGACGTTCCGGCTGCGTCCTGTCCGCGAGTCCTGGTCGGCATCTGAGGCAAAAACATTTGAATAAACATAATGTGCCAAAGAAAACCTTCCATTTTACATTACTATAAAGAGTAATGATACAGACTCGATACTACATAACAGGATACATTACCCATGTTACAAAAGTTCAACCTATTATACAACAGTACACCCTACAATACACTACTCTACTTTTAGTACACCATTAGTCCTGCTTTCCGTTACTTTTGGTGGCCTCATCGTCAGGTGTGGGAGTCCAGACGTCAACCAACCTCAAAGAAGGAGGGGGTTCAAAAAGGTCTAACTCCCCACCCAGCGCGCGTCCCGCAACGTGAGAGGGTCCGGCTTCCGCCTCAGCAGAGTGTGCAGGCTCACTAGGGTGTAATTGTGAGTATAGTACATGGACTTCCTCATGCAACGTATTGCAGTAGACCTGCAGGTTGTCGACAGCTGAGCTAAGTTCTTTAATTCGGGCCTGAGCCCTCGCTTCCTTAGCACATACCAACATATGAGACTGTACTGCCCAGTCAAGTGCTAAGTCCCGATCAGCCAGCTGATCCTGCAGGTGACGGATATCCCTTCTTAGCTCATTGATTCTATCTCCGTCTGCGATCCAAACATTGGTCCTGTGTTGCAACGTTGCTTGAAGTCGACTCACTTCGGTGTAACGCCCCGAATTTTGCAGTTGAATTTTTTCTTTTCTTTACTCGCCAAAATTCGGGCGTTACCTTTTCCTTTTCTTTTTCCCCTCGCTAAACCTTGACCTTTTCCAAAAGTTTAGCGGGATTCGGTTTGGAATTTCCGTGTAGAAAAACTCTAAAAATACTTTATGTTGTTTGATGCACCATGCCGAACCTTGCATTTCTTTTGATTGCTTTGAAAGTGCAAATGCATTCATGTAGAAAGATCGGATTTCGAAAAAATGAGGAGAAAATCTTTTCTTTCTTTTTCTCTCTCTTTCTCTCTCCTCCTTTTCTCTCTCTCCCGCGCCGTGGGCCGACCCCGGCCGGCCCAGCCGCCCCTGGCGCCCCCTCTTGGGCCCAAAGAGGCCCAGCCGCCCCCCCCATCCCCCCTTTTTTCCCCAAACCCTCTCCCTCTCCCTCTCATTTTCCCTCTCTCTCCCTAGCCGCCATCCCCTACCCCTGCCCTAAGCCGCCGCCGCCCCCTGCCGCCGGCCGCCCCTCGCCGTCGCTCCCCGACGCCGGTGAGCCGCCCCCCCTCTCTCCTCCCTCTCCTCCCTCCCCTCTCCCCTCCTCTCCCCCTCCCTGCCCGGCCAAGGCCCGGCCGCCCCTGGCCGCGCCGGCCGCCCCCCAGCCCTGCCCGGCCGCTCGGCTGCCCTGGCCGCGCCCGGCCGCCTGGCCGCGCCCTGGCCGGCCCCAGCCGCGCCCAGCCGCGCCCCGGCCAGCCCCAGCCGGCCGCTGGCCGCGCCTGGCCCGCCCGCCTGGCCCCTGGCCGCGCCCCCTGCGCAGGGCCGGTTCAGCCGCCCTGGCCGCCGGTTCAACCGGCCGGCTCAGCCGCCCTCCCCCGCGTTCGGCCGCCCCGGCCGCCCAGCTCGGCCGCCCGCCTAGGGCCGGTTCAACCGCCCTAGGGCCGGTTCAACCGCCCCCCCCCCCCTCTGTTTTTTTATTTTTTTATTTTATTTTAGTTTACTTTCTGTGATCATAATTACTTTATTTTAGGTAGGCTAATCATTGTTCATGCTATTGAAATAGGAAGTTTAATTTAGAACATCACTGCGCTAGTTGATTCACGTAATTAATTGTTTATTTCATTCAATGTTGATCAACTTAAAATGATTAGGTTTCCATTAGTGTATATAACAGAATTCTTTTGTTAAGAACCAATTGTAACTGATTATCAGTGCATAAGCTTTAACCCCCCCTGCGAGACCCTCTCCCGTTTCTTTCTAACCATAACAAATGCGATGTCCAATGTCATACTTGATGCATACTCGCTTTACTTGTTCCCTGGTATGGTGTACTGTTCTTTTGGTATTAAATATGTGGATGTATGTATGTTTGCGCTCGCATAGAGAACGATCCGGTCGAAGAGCCTGAGGAATTCGCAGGAGAAGCCCCTGAGCAGCAGTCGGTTGGTGGAGGCAAGTGTCCTTTGACCTATCTCTGTCCTATTCATTCTTTAATTCACCTCCCGCATTACACATTTATACCTAAGGATTGACTAGCTTTTGTTATCCATGTCCTTGTTTACCTATTTGGGTCGGATTATTACTGCTTAGTTTGATGCTATTGCTCAACTCTAATCAATGAACATGATGTGATTATCTATGATACGCTGTTTTCCCCTTCTTATTTATGATCATACTTGTGGCATTTAAGGGGACTCGAGCGGTTTCTCGAGTGCCTCTCCGTAAGGACCTGTTCAATGGATGACCGCCCGGGAAAACAGTGCAACCATGAGGGTGGAATGGGACGCCCTTAGCTGAATAATTGGAGGAACCGGGGTGTAGTCCGCTTAGCCGTTGTGCCGTCAATGGGGCTCGGTGTATGCGGCTCGCTCTGCCAAGGTTGATTTGTCCCTTGGGGAGGAGTGCGGTACATTTAGGAAACCTAACGGGCGGCTACAGCCTCAGGGAATCTTTGTAAAGGCTACATAGTGATGCCCTGCTGGACCACCTAGGTAGTGGTCAATGGGGAGTCGCTCTCTCCGGGCAGAAAGGGAATCACGGCTTGTGGGTAAAGTGCACAACCTCTGCAGAGTGTTATGAAACTGATATATCAGCCGTGCTCGCGGTTATGAGCGGCCAAGGGAGCTCCAGAGATTAGTGATACTTGATCAGAGATACTTTGGTACAGGTGGCAATGAGATTGATGGTTCTGATTATGATTATGGTAATGGTAAGTGGTATTCTTTCCGTTTGGAAAGGATACATTGGGCTAATAACTTGGGTTAATGTTAAAACCTGGCTTTCTACTAGTAAGTAATAACCTGACCAACTAAAAGCAACTGCTTGACTTATCCCCACATAAAGCTAGTCCACTACAGCCAAACGGGATGCTTGCTGAGTATGTTGATGTGTACTCACCCTTGCTCTACACACCAAACCCCCCCCCAGGTTGTCAGCATTGCAACCACTGCTCAGGAGAAGATGAAGCTGTGGAAGGAGACTTCCAGGAGTTCCAAGACTACGACGAGTTCTAGGTGTGGGTTAGCGGCAACCCCCAGTCGGCTGCCTGTGAAGGCCGTGTTATCTACGTTTCTTTTCCGCACTTTGATTTATTGTAAGAACTATATGGACGTCTCAGACGTATGATGTAATCGACTATTATTTCCCCTTTTAATACTATTTGAGCACTGTGTGATGATGTCCATGTTATGTAACTGCTGTGTACGTGAATAACTGATCCTGGCACGTACATGGTTCGCATTCGGTTTACCTTCTAAAAACCGGGTGTGACATAAGTGGTATCAAAGCCGTGTTGACTGTAGGACCGCTAACCTAGAGTAGAATGGTCGTTCTAAGGATTATAGACCTCTGTCCCTGCCTTGACTTTGATATCCCTTCAAAAGTTGGTCCTACTGACCAAACCTATGTTCTACTATATATTATACCTTGCTGAAAATTATGTTTTATTCTGATCCTTCATTTATTTATGATTCATTACTTGCTGGTCACATTAATTCTGTTCTCACCCTTTTGCTTGCGATGTCTTTTGTAGATGGCTCGACTTAGACACACTGCACGAAAGTCCGTCATCCCCTTCTTACCCTCCCGCCTTGCTGAGCGTCCGCTTCGCCGTCCCATGGCCGGACAGTCCAGCCACTTGGAGAGACTGCACCACCGCCTGCATGAGGAGCAGGAACGTCGACGACAGGAGCAACAGGGCTCTTCCTTCTCGCTCCAGCAGGAGATAGAGTCTGTGAGGAGCTGCTCTCCTGTGCTTCCCCTGGAGGCGCCCCCTGCACCACCACTGGGCGCCCCAGCTTCTGGAGTAGCTGCTGGAGGAGATCCAGACAACGGAGATGGCGACGACAGCTTGAGCCACGACATCGACTTCTCTGCTGACCATGAGCCGGAAGGATGGGTTGCTCGACCCATCACTCGCGACGCTGCTCGCGGGTGTCACTTCCACGACGCGCTCGACACCCTGCTACGTCGGGCACTTGACCGGCGTACTTGGTCCATCGAGTATCGCTGTGTGGTCTACCAGCATAGTCGCGGGGTCTACCCGGACCGCTGGGAGGCTACCTGTTTGGTGCGCCGTCCGGAGAACAGTCTCCAGGGCGCGGAGGCTTGCTCAGAGCACTATTCTATCTCTGAGCGGGACTCAGCTGAGGCAGCCATGCAGGATGCTGCACGGCGTGCGCTTTCGCACTACTGCTCGGTTCTCGGTGGGTTAGCTGACGGCCTCGACCTGAAGTATTACCCCCGCCGTCCATCTGGCAGCACAGGAGGCGTGATTGTTTCACCTGCTGGTGAGGACAATCCTAGGTTGAGCAGCACAGTCAACCTAGCCGCCGTGCTAAACACGGAGCTGGACCATGCATTAGACGAGCTGAGTAGGGCCCGTGCTGAGATCGCCCTGCTGCGGGCTGAGCGCGCGGAGCGTCGTCACTTGGATGATGGTTCCCCTGCTCCCGTCGGGACTCAGCACCCGTACCGCTCACCTCAGCGTGGACTCCAGTCTTATGGCAATCCCGACTGCAAGACCAAGATAAATCTAGAACCATAGATTGTTAGAGTTGGATCTTGTAATTAATATGAAATATATATACATAGAAGCTTCAGTCTTAGCGTTAGTCTCGGTCTTAGTTAGTCTTAGTTAGACAGGGTAGTTTGCTATATCCTGTGCATTTATGTTTGTCATGATGAACTATGTTTGGTTTGGATCTTTGTAATGATTGTCACCAGAGTGTGGGTATCCCCTGCATTTTGGCTTACCTATTATGTTAATGGAGTTAGTTATATAGTTGGGAAAACCTTTTTTCTACTTTCCTTTTTATCTGAGAAGTTGTGTGGTCTGTGTTGGAGATCAGTGAAGATGCTCATCTGTTCAGTGCTGTTGGAAGAATTCTATACTCTTTTCTTATGCTGCAAGATTTGCCAGATCAGTTCTGATGTGTGGTTGCGTTCTGCAGATGTCAGAGAACAGGCGCAGAGGAGGAAGGCGTGCTCAGCAGGAGCAAGCCGGTCAGCAAGATGAGGCGCCCCAGCAGCAGCAGCTGCCGCCCCCGCCCCCGATGTCGATCGAGCAGATGTTTCTGATGCAGACTCAGGCAGTTCAGGCCATCGGTCAGACTCTGGCCGCCATTCAGCAGCAACAGCAGCAAGCACCGCCCCAGCCTCAGATGCCTCAGATGCCCAGAGACAAGCGTGCTGAATTCATGAGAGGTCATCCACCAACGTTCGCTCACTCTTCTGACCCCATGGATGCTGAAGATTGGCTGCGCACTGTGGAGCGGGAGTTGCATACCGCTCAGTGTGATGATAGGGAGAAAGTCTTGTATGGTCCCCGTCTGTTGAGAGGAGCAACCCAATCATGGTGGGAGTCTTACCTCGCCACCCATGCCGACCCCGACACCATCACCTGGGAAGAATTCAGAGGTAGCTTTCGTCAGTACCATTATCGGGGACCATAATTAGGGGTACCCTCAAGACGCCTAATTCTCAGCTGGTAACCCCCATCAGCATAAAGCTGCAAAGGCCTGATGGGTTTGATTAAGTCAGGGATCAGTCCATACGAGTGACTTGACCACGCCACGCCCGAGCCTAGCCTCGGGCGAGGGCAGCCGACCCTAAGATGACTCCGTCTCGCCTGAGGTCTCCTCTTTCACGGCAGACGCATCTCCGGCTCGCCCTAGGCCCCGCCTCCGATAAGGAGAAACCCTGACTAAATCACCGCACCAACCGACCGAGTCACCAGGGCGTTTAACGCAAAAGGTAAGACCGACGGGCGACCAGACTTCGCCAGTGGTGCCATAGGAGACTCCGCCCGACCCAGGGCTCGGACTCGGGCTAAGGCCCCGGAAGACGGCGAACTCCGCTCCGCCCGACCCAAGGCTCGGACTCGGGCTAAGGCCCCGGAAGACGGCGAACTCCGCTCCGCCCGACCTAGGGCTCGGACTCGGGCTAAGGCCCCGGAAGACGGCGAACTCCGCTCCGCCCGACCCAGGGCTCGGACTCAGGCTAAGGCCTCAGAAGACGGCGAACTCCGCTCCGCCCGACCCAGGGCTCGGACTCGGGCTAAGGCCCCGGAAGACGGCGACCTCCGCCTCGCCCAGGGCTCAGACTCCGCCTCGGCCTCTGCCGAATAATCTCCGCCTCGCCCGACCCAGGGCTCGGACTCTGTCTCTGTCTTGCAGGACGGACTCGGCCTCGGCCTCGGAGGAGCCTCCACGACGCCCGACCTAGGATACGAGACTGCCACGTCAACAGGAAGCGTCATCATCACCCTGCCCTGAGCCGACTTGGGTCGCAGAGAACAAGACCGGCGTCCCATCTGGCCAGCTACGCCAGATAGGCCATGATGGTGCCCCGCTAGATCATGACGACGGCGGCTCCCAGCTCCCTTACGAAAGCAGGAGAACGTCAGCAAGGACCCAGCCACCTCGACAGCTGTCCCCCCGTCCGGCTCCGTTACTCCTCCAACAGCCACGACGCCACACCAACAGGGTGCCACGATCTCTCCGGCTGCCACCTAGGCATGTACATAGGGCGCTAGCTCTCCCTCGCTAGACACGTAGCACCTTGCTACACCCCCATCTTGTACACCTGGACCCTCTCCTTACGACTATAAAAGGAAGGGCCAGGGCCTTCTTAGAGAAGGTTGGCCTCACGGGGACGAAAGGCAGGGGCAGGCGCTCTCTCGGGGCCGCTCTCTCCCTTCACCTCGTGCGGACGCTTGTAACCCCCTACTGCAAGCGCACCCGACCTGGGCGCGGGACGAACACGAAGGCCGCGGGAATTCCTCCGACTTCCTCACGACCCGGCTCCGGCCACCGGCTCTCTCTCTCTCTCTGTTCCCCCCTTCGCGCTCGCTCCACGCGCTCGACCCATCTGGGCTGGGGCACGCGGCACTCTCACTCGTCGGCTCGGGGACCCCCCGGTCTCGGAACGCCGACAGTTGGCGCGCCAGGTAGGGGCACGCTGCGTGTTGACGTTCGATTTCCCGTCAAGCTCCAGATGGGCAGTCTCCAACAACCTCTTCGACCCGGGACGGTGCTCCGTTTCGGGAACCTCGAGTTCATGTCTCTCGATGGCGACTACGACATGATACTCCTTCCACCGCCGCGCGACGACGACATTGGTGGCGGACAGCCCGCCCGCCGGCGGCGGAATCAACGACGTCTTTCCCGCGTTGGGGAAGGACAACGTTCGAGCTCGCCCCATCCTCTCCCTCGCCATCGGAGGAGGAGGAGGCGGGGCAACCGGGGCCGAGCGGGAGGCCGCGCTCCGACGGCTGTCGAGCAAATCGACATCCCCGGCGCCCCAGCGGAGGACACGCCAAGCGTCGCCCTCGCGTTCGAGGCAAACGCGAGCGCCATCCCCCCGCAACACGTCGACCCCGAGCAAGTGGACGACGCCAGCACGCTCACGGAGGGCCTGCAGGACGTCGCCCTCGTACCCAAGACGACGGCGCGGTCAGCCCCCGACACGACTTCATCGCTCCTCGTCGGCGAAAAGGTACCGACTGCTCCCCATCTTTCGTTATTTCGACTCGGCCTCAGCCCGCCTGGCGACCTCGCTTTGGCGGGCGCTCACATTGAGGCGAGTGCAACCTCTCTGGGGTTTCCTGTGCGGTCGCCTTGGGACCGATTGACGGGCGTCTCGACCTACGGACCCTCTGGGTCCGAGGAAGATGACGACCCCAGCATCTGCTGGGATTTCTCCGGATCTGGCAACCCTAGTGCCATGCGGGACTTCATGACCGCATGTGACTATTGCCTCTCCGACTGTTCCGACGGCAGCCGCAGCCTTGGCGACAAGGACTGCGGCCCGAGTCGCGAATGTTTCCACATCGAGCTAGGGGATCCCTCCGGAGGCGGCTGTCTCGGCATGCCGGAGGATGGTGATCCCCCTAGGCCAGCGCCTCGCGCCGACATCCTGCGGGAGCTAGCTGTGGTCCCCGTTCCGGCGGGGGGTCACGACCCACAGCTCGAGCAAGTCCGCGGGGCGCAGGCCGGGTTCGATGAAGGAGCAGGAGCGCTCGAGGCAATCCGCCAGAACATCGGGCAGGTATGGGCGAGCCAACCCCCGGCCGGAGGAATACGTCACCTGCCCCAAGGTCTCCAGCACCGCATCGCCAGCGATGCCAGGGACAAACCGCCACCCGCATCCGGCGGGACTGGCCAGGACCTGGTCGCTGCAGCAATGCTCCTCCGCGCGATGCCGGAGTCATCAACCACCGAGGGTCGGCGAATCCAGGGAGAACTCAAGCATCTCCTGGAAGGCGCTGCGGCCCGGCGGGCCGAGAGCTCTGCCTCCCGCAGGCAGGGATACCCCTCGGAACCTCGTGCCGCGACTTCCCGACTCACGCGGGAAGCCTCGGCCTTCACCGGGCGCACGCGCACCACCGCGCCTGCGGCCCCGGGCCACCTCGGCGTCGAGCACCCTCATCGCGACCGTCGGGCACGCCTCGACGAAAGGGTGCGCCGAGGCTACCACCCCAGGCGTGGGGGACGTTACGACAGCGGGGAGGATCGGAGTCCCTCGCCCGAACCACCCGGTCCGTAGGTCTTTAGCCGAGCCATTCGGCGGGCGCCGTTTCCGCCCCGATCCCGACCCCCGACTACTATCACGAAGTACTCAGGGGAAACGAGGCCGGAATTGTGGCTTGCGGACTACCGCCTGGCCTGTCAGCTGGGTGGGACGGACGATGACAACCTCATCATCCGAAACCTCCCCCTGTTCCTCTCCGACACCGCTCGTGCCTGGTTGGAGCACCTGCCCCCGGGGCAGATTTCCAACTGGGAGGATCTGGTCCAGGCTTTCGCCGGGAATTTCCAGGGCACGTACGTGCGCCCCGGGAATTCCTGGGACCTCCGAAGCTGTCGGCAACTGCCGGGAGAGTCCCTTCGGGACTACATCCGGCGGTTCTCGAAGCAGCGCACCGAGCTGCCCAACATCACCGACTCCGATGTCATCGGCGCGTTCCTCGCCGGCACCACCTGCCGCGACCTGGTGAGCAAGCTGGGTCGCAAGACCCCCACCAGGGCGAGCGAGCTGATGGACATCGCCACCAAGTTCGCCTCTGGGCAGGAGGCGGTAGAGGCCATCTTCCGAAAGGACAAGCAGCCCCAGGGCCGCCCGTCGGAAGATGCTCCCGAGGCGTCCACTCCGCGCGGCGCCAAGAAGAGAGGCAGGAGGAAGTCGCAAGCGAAACGCGACGTTCCCGATGCAGACCTTGTCGCCGCCGCCGAGCGCAAGAACCCTCGGAAGCCCCCTGGAGGTGCAAACCTCTTCGACAAGGCACTCAAGGAGACGTGCCCCTACCATCAGGGGCCCGTCAAGCATACTCTCGAAGAGTGCGTCATGCTTCGGCGTCACTTCCATCGGGCCGGGCCACCCACAGAGGGTGGCAGGGCTCACGACGACGACAAAAGGGAGGATCGCCATGAAGGAGAGTTCCCAGAGGTCCGCGACTGCTTCATGATCTACGGAGGGCATACGGCAAACGCCTCGGTTCGGCATCGTAAGCAAGAGCATCGGGAGGTCTGCTCAGTGAAGGTGGCGGCGCCAGTCTATCTAGACTGGTCCGACAAGCCCATCACCTTCGACCGAGACGACCACCCCGACCACGTGCCGAGCCCGGGGAAGTACCCGCTCGTCGTCGATCCCGTCATCGGCGACGTCAGGCTCACCAAGGTCCTGATGGATGGAGGCAGCTGCCTCAACATCATCTACGCCGAGACCCTCCGGCTCCTGCGCGTCGACCTGTCATCTGTCCGAGCAGGCGCTGCGCCCTTCCACGGGATCATCCCCAGGAAGCGCGTCCAGCCCCTCGGACAGCTCGACCTCCCTGTCTGCTTCGGAACACCCTCCAACTTCCGAAGGGAGACATTGACGTTCGAGGTGGTCGGGTTCCGAGGGACCTACCACGCAGTGTTGGGAAGGCCATGCTACGCGAAGTTCATGGCCATCCCCAACTACACCTACCTAAAGCTCAAGATGCCGGGCCCCAATGGGGTCATCACTGTCGGCCCCACGTACAAGCACGCCTTCGAATGCGATGTGGAATGCGTGGAGTACGCCGAGGCCCTCGCCGAGTCCGAGGCCCTCATTGCCGACCTGGAAAGCCTCTCCCGAGAGGTGCCGGACGTGAAGCGGCATGCCGGCAACTTCGAGCCAGCGGAGACGGTTAAGGCCGTCCCTCTCGACCCCAGTGGCGACACCTCCAAGCAGATCCGGATCGGTTCCGGGCTCGACCCCAAATAGGAAGCAGTGCTCGTCGACTTTCTCCGCGCAAACGCCGACGTTTTCGCGTGGAGTCCCTCGGACATGCCCGGCATACCGAGGGAAGTCGCCGAGCACTCGCTGGATATTCGGGCCGGGGCCCGACCGGTCAGACAACCTCTGCGCCGATTCGACGAGGAAAGGCGCAGGGTGATAGGCGAGGAGGTCCACAAGCTGATGGCAGCAGGGTTTATCAAAGAGGTATTCCATCCCGAATGGCTTGCCAACCCTGTGCTTGTGAGGAAAAAAGGGGGGAAGTGGCGGATGTGTGTAGACTACACTGGTCTCAACAAAGCATGTCCGAAGGTCCCCTACCCTCTACCTCGCATCGATCAAATCGTGGACTCCACTGCAGGGTGCGAAACCCTGTCTTTCCTCGATGCTTACTCAGGGTATCATCAGATCAAGATGAAAGAGTCCGACCAGCTCGCGACTTCTTTCATCACGCCCTTCGGCATGTACTGTTATGTCACAATGCCGTTCGGTTTGAGGAACGCGGGTGCAACGTACCAGCGGTGCATGAACCATGTGTTCGGTGAACACATTGGTCGCACGGTCGAGGCCTACGTCGATGACATCGTAGTCAAGACGAGGAAAGCCTCCGACCTTCTCTCCGACCTCGAACTGACATTCCGGTGTCTCAAGGCGAAGGGCGTCAAGCTCAATCCCGAGAAGTGCGTCTTCGGGGTGTCCCGAGGCATGCTCTTGGGGTTCATCGTCTCCGAGCGGGGCATCGAAGCCAACCCGGAGAAGATCGCAGCGATCACAAACATGGGGCCCATCAAAGACTTAAAAGGCGTACATAGGGTCATGGGATGCCTCGCGGCCTTGAGCAGTTTCATCTCGCGCCTCGGCGAAAGAGGCCTGCCCCTGTACCGCCTCTTAAGAAAGGCCGAGTGCTTCACTTGGACTCCCGAGGCCGAGGAAGCCCTCGGGGGCCTGAAGGCACTCCTCACACAGGCGCCCATCTTGGTACCCCCAACTGATGGAGAAACCCTCCTGGTCTACGTCGCCGCAACCACTCAGGTGGTCAGCGCCGCGATCGTGGTCGAAAGGCAGGAAGAGGGGCATGCTTTGCCCGTTCAGAGGCCGGTTTACTTCGTCAGCGAAGTGCTGTCCGAGACCAAGATCCGCTACCCACAAGTCCAGAAGCTGCTATATGCAGTGATCCTAACGAGGCGAAAGCTGCGACATTACTTCGAGTCCCATCCGGTGACTGTGGTGTCATCCTTCCCCCTGGGGGAGATCATCCAGTGCCGAGAAGCCTCGGGACGGATCGCGAAGTGGGCGGTGGAAATCATGGGCGAGGCAATCTCGTTCGCCCCTCGGAAGGCCATCAAGTCCCAGGTACTGGCGGATTTCGTAGCCGAATGGGTCGATACCCAGTTGCCAACGGCTCCGATCCAGCCAGAGCTCTGGACCATGTTTTTCGACGGGTCGCTGATGAAGACGGGAGCTGGCGCGGGCCTGCTTTTCGTCTCGCCCCTCGGAAAACACCTGCGCTATGTGCTCCGCCTCCATTTCCCGGCGTCCAACAATGTGGCTGAGTACGAGGCTCTGATCAACGGACTGCGAATCGCCATCGAGCTAGGGGTCCGACGCCTCGATGCGCGCAGCGACTCGCAGCTCGTCATCGACCAAGTCATGAAGAACTCCCACTGCCGTGACCCGAAGATGGAGGCCTACTGTGAAGAGGTTCGACGCCTGGAAGACAAGTTCTACGGGCTCGAACTTAACCACATCGCCCGGCGCTACAACGAGACTGCGGACGAGTTGGCGAAGATAGCCTCGGGGCGGACAACGGTTCCCCCGGACGTCTTCTCCCGGGATCTGCACCAACCCTCCGTCAAGATAGGCGATGCGACCGAGCCCGAGGCACCCTCGGCCTCGTCCGAGGTAACCTCGGCCCAGCCCGAGCCATCCTCGGTTCAACCCGAGGAACCCTCGGAGCCCAAGGGCGAAGCGCTGCACATCGAGGAGGAGCAGAACGGGGTCGCGCCAGATCAAGACTGGAAAACCCCGTACCTGCAGTATCTCCGCCGAGGAGAACTGCCCCTCGACCGAGCCGAGGCTCGGCGGGTAGCGCGACGAGCAAAATCGTTCGTCCTGCTGGGCGATGAGAAGGAGCTCTACCACCGCAGCCCCTCGGGCATCCTCCAGCGATGCATCTCCATCGCCGAGGGTCAGGACCTCCTGCAGGAAATACACTCGGGGGCTTGCGGTCATCATGGAGCACCTCGAACCCTCGTTGGGAACGCTTTCCGCCAAGGCTTCTACTGGCCAACGGCGGTGGCTGACGCCACTAGAATTGTCCGCGCCTGCGAAGGGTGCCAATTCTATGCGAAGCAGACCCACCTGCCCGCTCAGGCTCTGCAGACGATACCCATCACCTGGCCCTTCGCTGTGTGGGGCCTGGACCTCGTCGGCCCACTGCAGAAGGCGCCCGGGGGCTACACGCACCTGCTGGTCGCCATCGACAAATTCTCCAAGTGGATCGAGGTCCGACCCCTGAACAGCATCGGGTCCGAGCAGGCGGTGGCGTTCTTCACCAACATCATCCATCGCTTCGGGGTCCCGAACTCCATCATCACCGACAATGGCACCCAGTTCACCGGCAAAAAATTCTTGGATTTTTGCGAGGATCACAACATCCGGGTGGACTGGGCCGCCGTAGCTCACCCCATGTCAAATGGGCAAGTGGAACGTGCCAATGGCATGATTCTACAAGGGCTCAAGCCTCGGATTTACAACGACCTCAACAAGTTCGGCAAGCGATGGATGAAGGAACTCCCCTCGGTGGTCTGGAGCCTGAGGACGACTCCAAGCCGAGCCACGGGTTTCACGCCGTTCTTCCTGGTCTACGGGGCCGAGGCAATCCTGCCCACGGACCTGGAATACGGTTCCCCGAGGACGAGGGCTTACAACGAAGAAAGCAACCAAGCCAGCCGAGAAGACTCGCTGGACCAGCTGGACGAGGCTCGGGACAGGGCCTTACTACACTCGGCACGGTATCAGCAGTCCCTGCGACGCTACCACGCCCGAGGGGTCCGACCCCGAGATCTCCAGGTGGGCGATATGGTGCTTCGGCTGCGGCAAGACGCCCGAGGGAGGCACAAGCTCACGCCCCCCTGGGAGGGGCCGTTCATCATCGCCAAAGTTCTGAAGCCCGGAACGTACAAGCTGGCCAACAGTCAAGGCGAGGTCTACGGCAACGCTTGGAACATCCAACAGCTACGTCGCTTCTACCCTTAAGATGTTTCCAAGTTGTTCATATACCTCGCACCCACGCAAAGTTTAGTCAACAAGGAAGGGTCGGCCTCGCCTCGGCAAAGCCCGACCCTCCCTCGGGGGCTAAAAGGGGGTTAACCCCCTCTGCGTCAAAATTTTCCTCGAACAAAAAACCTCTTTCACCAGAACATCTTTCGTGCTTTTTGACTACTTCGGAAAGTGGGTCCTGGAAACGACGGGGTACACGTAAGCAGTCAAGGCTGACCGAGCCGAGGGACTCCTACGCCTCCGGGATACGGATACCTCACTCATCACCTTCTGCGATAAGTAACTCGCGCTCGGATAAAGTGACTCCGCGGATCGAATGAGTCTTTACGTACGGAAGCTCTTCTGTTGAAGCAGGTTCTTCGAGCCTTCTCGACCGAGTCGGTGACAGGGCCTCATGGATGGGTAAAGGTACGCGTAAGCGGCGAGGCCGACTGAGCCGAGGGACTCCCACGCCTCCGGGATACGGATACCTCACTCATCACCTCCCGCGAGAAGCAACTCTTGCTCGCACTAACATCCCTGCTACCGACAAAAAGTCCAGATACTCGAAACAAGAGGAAAAGAGACACAGCTTCACAACGCAACAAGGGTGTGTGTTCTGGCCTCAACGGCCGCACAAGGCCCACGCTACAAGACGACTTGACCCTGCAGGCGCGGATCTTGACGCTGGAAGAGGGCGACGACACCCTCGGCATCAACAGTCACGCCATCGGCCAGGCTCACGTCCCATCCGGAGGCAGCAAGAGAACCCCCTCTCACGGCGTGAAGACGACGCGTCCGTGACCCGTACCTCGAACGGCTCGCGCACGCGCAACGGCAACCTCGCCAACTACTCACCCCGGCGCATTAACTCCGCAGCTCGACGGACAGCGCTACGAGCGGGAGCGGCTGGTGACGTTTCGCCTTCGCCAAAACGACCACGCCGAAAAAGGTACACCACAACGTTCAATTTCGAACCCATTTCCCTTTTCCTTCTTTCTCTATCTCTTGCAACAGGGACCGAGAAGGGGGATAACCCCAAAGGGATCCTTCCCCGTGAAGGAACTAGGCTCCGAGCCTCCCTACTGATCAGGGGTTCGAAGGCTGGCCCCCCGAAGGGTTCAACAGCCGCCTCAGATCGCGTGGGCCCGGCACCCACTACTGGTCAGGGGTTCGAAGGTCGGCCCCCGAAAGGTTCCACGACCGCCTCAGGCTACTCGGGCTCCGTGCCCCCTACTGATCAGGGGTTCGAAGGCTGGCCTGTCGAAGGGTTCACAGCCGCCTCAGACGCCGAGCGAGGGATGACCAGGGGTACGTTCGATACATAACCAAGGCTCGGGCTGCGCTCCCGAGGTACCCTAGGACATTTCCGAGACCAGCGGGAACGACTCTGTAACGGAATCCCATCGGAGGGAGGCAACGAGCCCTCGGACCCCGTCGCCAGGGGACCGGGTCCGGCAGATCACCCGCAGGTACTTTTGGGCGTGCCTCCGGGCCCCTAGCCGACCCCCAACGAATGGGGCACGGACGTCCACTCGGATTACCCGATTGCAGCTCACCGGAGACACCATGTTCGGTGCCCATCGAGGGTAACATGGCACACTCCCCCCCTCCTCCTTGCGGAAAGGCGACGTAGGGGCGTATATAAAAAGTCGAGTCTGTCCCTGATCGTCCTCTCGCTCCGTGCGAGGGCTCGGGGGCTGCTCTCGCAAACCCGGCTCCGGCCGAACCGTTGACAGCGTCAACATACCAGCCCGAGAACTTGGGCCCCAACAGTGCACCTGGGTTACGCCCTGCTCGCATGAGGGAACCGCCAGACCAGCCGAAGCATTGCGCAAGGCATTAAGACCTCGAAGGAGTGAAACCACTCCTCCGAGGCCTCGGGGGCTACACCCGGCGGGTGCGCTCGCGCGCACCCACCGGAACAAAGTACCTCCGAGAAAGGCTGGTCCCCTTGCAAAAAAGTGCGATGCAAGCCTCCAAGCGAGTGTTAACACTCTCTTCGAGGCTCGGGGGCTACTGTCGGGGACCATAATTAGGGGTACCCTCAAGACGCCTAATTCTCAGCTGGTAACCCCCATCAGCATAAAGCTGCAAAGGCCTGATGGGTTTGATTAAGTCAGGGATCAGTCCATACGAGTGACTTGACCACGCCACGCCCGAGCCTAGCCTCGGGCGAGGGCAGCCGACCCTAAGATGACTCCGTCTCGCCTGAGGTCTCCTCTTTCACGGCAGACGCATCTCCGGCTCGCCCTAGGCCCCGCCTCCGATAAGGAGAAACCCTGACTAAATCACCGCACCAACCGACCGAGTCACCAGGGCGTTTAACGCAAAAGGTAAGACCGACGGGCGACCAGACTTCGCCAGTGGTGCCATAGGAGACTCCGCCCGACCCAGGGCTCGGACTCGGGCTAAGGCCCCGGAAGACGGCGAACTCCGCTCTGCCCGACCCAAGGCTCGGACTCGGGCTAAGGCCCCGGAAGACGGCGAACTCCGCTCCGCCCGACCCAGGGCTCGGACTCGGGCTAAGGCCCCGGAAGACGGCGAACTCCGCTCCGCCCGACCCAGGGCTCGGACTCAGGCTAAGGCCTCGGAAGACGGCGAACTCCGCTCCGCCCGACCCAGGGCTCGGACTCGGGCTAAGGCCCCGGAAGACGGCGACCTCCGCCTCGCCCAGGGCTCGGACTCCGCCTCGGCCTCTGCCGAATAATCTCCGCCTCGCCCGACCCAGGGCTCGGACTCTGTCTCTGTCTTGCAGGACGGACTCGGCCTCGGCCTCGGAGGAGCCTCCACGACGCCCGACCTAGGATACGAGACCGCCACGTCAACAGGAAGCGTCATCATCACCCTGCCCTGAGCCGACTTGGGTCGCAGAGAACAAGACCGGCGTCCCATCTGGCCAGCTACGCCAGATAGGCCATGATGGCGCCCCGCTAGATCATGACGACGGCGGCTCCCAGCTCCCTTACGAAAGCAGGAGAACGTCAGCAAGGACCCAGCCACCTCGACAGCTGTCCCCCCGTCCGGCTCCGTTACTCCTCCAACAGCCACGACGCCACACCAACAGGGTGCCACGATCTCTCCGGCTGCCACCTAGGCATGTACATAGGGCGCTAGCTCTCCCTCGCTAGACACGTAGCACCTTGCTACACCCCCATCTTGTACACCTGGACCCTCTCCTTACGACTATAAAAGGAAGGGCCAGGGCCTTCTTAGAGAAGGTTGGCCTCACGGGGACGAAAGGCAGGGGCAGGCGCTCTCTCGGGGCCGCTCTCTCCCTTCACCTCGTGCGGACGCTTGTAACCCCCTACTGCAAGCGCACCCGACCTGGGCGCGGGACGAACACGAAGGCCGCGGGAATTCCTCCGACTTCCTCACGACCCGGCTCCGGCCACCGGCTCTCTCTCTCTCTCTGTTCCCCCCTTCGCGCTCGCTCCACGCGCTCGACCCATCTGGGCTGGGGCACGCGGCACTCTCACTCGTCGGCTCGGGGACCCCCCGGTCTCGGAACGCCAACAACCATGTGCCTGCAGGTCTGATGACAGTGAAGAAGGAGGAGTTCCTGGCCCTTAAGCAAGGGTCATCATCTGTCAGTGAGTATCGAGACAGGTTTCTGCAGTTGTCTCGCTATGCTCCTGAGGATGTCAACACCGACGCCAAGCGACAGTACCGTTTCTTGAGAGGCTTGGTTGACCCTCTGCAGTACCAACTGATGAATCATACCTTCCCGACATTCCATCACCTGATTGACAGAGCAATCATGACAGAAAGGAAGCGTAAGGAGATGGAGGATCGTAAGCGCAAGATCAGTGGACCCCAGCCTGGAAGCAGCAGCCGCCCTCGTTTCTCAGGCAATCAACCTCAGCAGTTCAGGCAGAATCAGCGTCCACCTCAGCAGCATCAGCAGCGTCAGCAGTATCAGCAGTTCCAAAGGCAGTATCCTCAGCATCAGTACCAGAACCGTTAGAGCAATCAGTCAGGAGGAGGCCAGTTTCAGAGGCAGAATCAGCAGACACCTCGTCTTCCTGCCCCCGCAACTCAGCAGAACAGTCAGGCAGCACCAGCTCAGGTTGGAAACAGAGCATGTTTCCACTGTGGAGAGCAAGGCCACTGGGTGATGCAATGTCCGAAGAAGGCAGCCCAGCAGCAGTCAGGCCCCAATGCCCCAGCGAAGCAGAATGTGTCTCAGTCTGGAGCAGGCAACCGCCCTCAGCAGCGCTATAATCATGGAAGATTGAACCACTTGGAGGCTGAAGCAGTTCAGGAGACCCCCGGCATGACAGTAGGTATGTTCCCAGTCGACTCCCATATTGCAGAAGTGTTATTTGATACTGGAGCAACGCATTCTTTTATTACTGCATCATGGGTAGAAGCACATAATCTTCCAATTACTGCCATGTCAACCCCCATTCAAATTGACTCAGCCGGTGGTAGAATTCGAGCTGATAGCATATGTTTGAATATAAGTGTGGAAATAAGGGGGATAGCGTTTCCCGCTAACCTTATAGTAATGGGTACTCAGGGAATAGATGTCATCCTAGGGATGAATTGGCTAGATAAGTATCAGGCAGTTATCAGTTGTGATAAAAGGACAATCAAGTTGGTGTCCCCACTAGGAGAGGAAGTGGTGACCGAGTTAGTCCCGCCTGAGCCGGAGAAAGGAAGTTGTTATCAGATGGCTGTCGATAGCAGTGAAGCAGACCCAATTGAGAGTATCAAGGTTGTGTCTGAATTCCCAGATGTGTTTCCAAAGGACTTACCGGGTATGCCACCAGAGCGGAAAGTTGAGTTTGCCATAGAGCTTCTTCCTGGAACCGCCCCTATCTTTAAGAGAGCTTACAGAATATCTGGACCAGAGTTGGTTGAGCTTAAGAAGCAGATTGATGAGCTGTCAGAGAAAGGTTACATCCGGCCAAGCACCTCGCCTTGGGCCGCCCCTGTCCTGTTTGTGGAAAAGAAAGATGGCACCAAGAGGATGTGTATCGATTACCGAGCTTTGAATGAAGTCACGATCAAGAACAAGTATCCCTTGCCCAGAATAGAAGATCTGTTTGACCAGTTGAGAGGAGCCAGTGTGTTCTCCAAGATTGATCTGAGGTCAGGTTATCATCAGCTCAGGATCCGACCTTCGGACATTCCGAAGACGGCATTCATTACCAAGTATGGTTTGTATGAGTTCACAGTGATGTCTTTTGGTTTGACCAATGCACCAGCCTTCTTTATGAATCTAATGAACAGTGTATTCATGGATTATCTCGATAAGTTTGTGGTGGTATTCATTGATGACATTCTGGTTTATTCTCAAAGCGAAGAAGAACATGCAAATCATTTGAGGATGGTATTGCAGAGATTGCGAGAGCACCAGTTGTATGCAAAGTTGAGCAAGTGTGAGTTCTGGATCAGTGAAGTCCTTTTCTTGGGTCACATAATCAACAAAGAAGGATTGGCTGTGGATCCGAAGAAAGTGGCAGACATTTTGAACTGGAAAGCGCCAACGGATGCTCGAGGAATCAAGAGCTTCATTGGAATGGCCGGATATTATCAGCGATTCATTGAAGGGTTTTCGAAGATTGTGAAACCAATGACAGCGTTGCTAGGCAACAAGGTTGAGTTCAAGTGGACCCAGAAATGTCAAGAGGCCTTTGAAGCGCTGAAAGAGAAGTTGACAACAGCGCCTGTCCTAGTCTTGCCTGATGTGCACAAGCCCTTCTCTGTGTACTGTGATGCTTGTTACACAGGTTTGGGATGCGTGTTGATGCAAGAGGGAAGAGTTGTGGCTTACTCGTCCCGACAGTTGAAGGTTCATGAGAAGAATTACCCAATCCATGATCTAGAGTTGGCAGCAGTGGTTCACGCACTGAAGACATGGAGGCACTATCTGTATGGACAGAAATGCGATGTTTACACAGATCACAAGAGTCTGAAGTACATATTCACTCAGTCAGAATTGAATATGAGGCAAAGAAGATGGTTAGAATTGATCAAAGACTATGAGTTGGAGATTCATTACCATCCAGGCAAAGCGAACGTAGTGGCAGATGCTTTGAGCAGGAAGAGTCAAGTCAATCTGATGGTCGCTCGTCCGATGCCTTATGAGTTGGCCAAAGAGTTTGACAGGTTGAGTCTCGGATTTCTGAACAATTTGCGAGGAGTCACAGTTGAATTGGAGCCTACCTTGGAGCGCGAAATCAAAGAAGCGCAGAAGAATGATGAGAAGATCAGTGAGATCCGGCGACTGATTCTAGATGGCAGAGGCAAAGATTTTTGAGAAGATGCTGAAGGCGTGGTATGGTTCAAAGACCGCTTGTGTGTTCCCAATGTCCAGTCTATTCGGGAGTTGATTCTCAAGGAAGCTCATGAGACAGCTTATTCGATTCACCCTGGTAGTGAGAAGATGTATCAGGATCTGAAGAAGAAATTCTGGTGGTACGGAATGAAGAGGGAAATCGCAGAGCATGTGGCTAAGTGCGATAGTTGCCGAAGAATTAAGGCAGAGCACCAGAGACCTGCTGGATTGTTGCAACCGTTGCAGATTCCTCAGTGGAAATGGGATGAAATTGGTATGGATTTCATAGTCGGATTGCCTCGCACTCGAGCCGGCTACGATTCCATTTGGGTAGTAGTGGACCGTTTGACCAAGTCAGCCCACTTCATACCAGTCAAGACCAGCTATAACAGTGCAGTATTGGCAGAGTTGTACATGTCTCGGATCGTTTGTCTTCATGGTGTGCCAAAGAAGATAGTGTCAGACAGAGGAACGCAGTTCACCTCTCATTTCTGGCAGCAGTTGCATGAAGCCTTGGGCACACATCTGAATTTCAGTTCAGCTTATCACCCGCAGACAGATGGTCAGACTGAAAGGACCAATCAAATTCTTGAAGATATGTTGAGAGCCTGTGCGTTGCAAGATCAGTCCGGATGGGACAAGCGATTGCCTTATGCAGAGTTTTCCTATAACAACAGTTACCAGGCCAGTTTGAAGATGTCACCGTTTCAAGCGCTCTATGGAAGGAGTTGCAGAACTCCGTTGCAATGGGATCAGCCTGGAGAGAAGCAAGTGTTTGGGCCAGACATTCTGCTCGAAGCCGAAGAGAACATCAAGATGGTTCGAGAGAATCTGAAGATAGCGCAATCGAGGCAGCGAAGCTATGCAGACACAAGAAGAAGAGAGCTGAGTTTTGAAGTCGGAGACTTTGTCTATCTGAAAGTGTCACCGATCAGAGGAGTCAGAAGATTCGGAGTGAAAGGCAAGCTAGCACCCCGCTACATTGGTCCGTACCAAATTCTCTCAAAGCGTGGAGAAGTGGCCTATCAGCTCAGCCTGCCAGAGAATTTGTCTGCCGTGCATGATGTCTTTCATGTGTCTCAGTTGAAGAAGTGTTTGCGTGTGCCAGAAGAGCAGTTGCCAGTGGAAGGTCTTGAAGTCCAGGAGGACTTGACCTATGTTGAGAAGCCAGCTCAGATTCTTGAGATTGCAGATAGAGTCACCCGAAGGAAGACCATCAGAATGTGCAAAGTCAGATGGAGTCATCACTCTGAGGAAGAAGCAACCTGGGAGCGTGAAGATGATTTGATGGCCAAGTACCCAGAGCTCTTTGCTAGCCAGCCCTGAATCTCGAGGGCGAGATTCTTTTAAGGGGGATAGGTTTGTAACGCCCCGAATTTTGCAGTTGAATTTTTTCTTTTCTTTACTCGCCAAAATTCGGGCGTTACCTTTTCCTTTTCTTTTTCCCCTCGCTAAACCTTGACCTTTTCCAAAAGTTTAGCGGGATTCGGTTTGGAATTTCCGTGTAGAAAAACTCTAAAAATACTTTATGTTGTTTGATGCACCATGCCGAACCTTGCATTTCTTTTGATTGCTTTGAAAGTGCAAATGCATTCATGTAGAAAGATCGGATTTCGAAAAAATGAGGAGAAAATCTTTTCTTTCTTTTTCTCTCTCTTTCTCTCTCCTCCTTTTCTCTCTCTCCCGCGCCGTGGGCCGACCCCGGCCGGCCTAGCCGCCCCTGGCGCCCCCTCTTGGGCCCAAAGAGGCCCAGCCGCCCCCCCCCATCCCCCCTTTTTTCCCCAAACCCTCTCCCTCTCATTTTCCCTCTCTCTCCCTAGCCGCCATCCCCTACCCCTGCCCTAAGCCGCCGCCGCCCCCTGCCGCCGGCCGCCCCTCGCCGTCGCTCCCCGACGCCGTTGAGCCGCCCCCCCCCCCCTCTCTCCTCCCTCCCCTCTCCCCTCCTCTCCCCCTCCCTGCCCGGCCAAGGCCCGGCCGCCCCTGGCCGCGCCGGCCGCCCCCCAGCCCCGCCCGGCCGCTCGGCTGCCCTGGCCGCGCCCGGCCGCCTGGCCGCGCCTCCGGCCGCCTGGCCGCGCCCTGGCCGGCCCCAGCCGCGCCCAGCCGCGCCCCGGCCAGCCCCAGCCGGCCGCTGGCCGCGCCTGGCCCGCCCGCCTGGCCCCTGGCCGCGCCCCCTGCGCAGGGCCGGTTCAGCCGCCCTGGCCGCCGGTTCAACCGGCCGGCTCAGCCGCCCTCCCCCGCGTTCGGCCGCCCCGGCCGCCCAGCTCGGCCGCCCCGCCTAGGGCCAGTTCAACCGCCCTAGGGCCGGTTCAACCGCCCCCCCCCCCTCTGTTTTTTTTATTTTTTTATTTTATTTTAGTTTACTTTCTGTGATCATAATTACTTTATTTTAGGTAGGCTAATCATTGTTCATGCTATTGAAATAGGAAGTTTAATTTAGAACTTCACTGCGCTAGTTGATTCACGTAATTAATTGTTTATTTCATTCAATGTTGATCAACTTAAAATGATTAGGTTTCCATTAGTGTATATAACAGAATTCTTTTGTTAAGAACCAATTGTAACTGATTATCAGTGCATAAGCTTTAACCCCCCCTGCGAGACCCTCTCCCGTTTCTTTCTAACCATAACAAATGCGATGTCCAATGTCATACTTGATGCATACTCGCTTTACTTGTTCCCTGGTATGGTGTACTGTTCTTTTGGTATTAAATATGTGGATGTATGTATGTTTGCGCTCGCATAGAGAACGATCCGGTCGAAGAGCCCGAGGAATTCGCAGGAGAAGCCCCTGAGCAGCAGTCGGTTGGTGGAGGCAAGTGTCCTTTGACCTATCTCTGTCCTATTCATTCTTTAATTCACCTCCCGCATTACACATTTATACCTAAGGATTGACTAGCTTTTGTTATCCATGTCCTTGTTTACCTATTTGGGTCGGATTATTACTGCTTAGTTTGATGCTATTGCTCAACTCTAATCAATGAACATGATGTGATTATCTATGATACGCTGTTTTCCCCTTCTTATTTATGATCATACTTGTGGCATTTAAGGGGACTCGAGCGGTTTCTCGAGTGCCTCTCCGTAAGGACCTGTTCAATGGATGACCGCCCGGGAAAACAGTGCAACCATGAGGGTGGAATGGGACGCCCTTAGCTGAATAATTGGAGGAACCGGGGTGTAGTCCGCTTAGCCGTTGTGCCGTCAATGGGGCTCGGTGTATGCGGCTCGCTCTGCCAAGGTTGATTTGTCCCTTGGGGAGGAGTGCGGTACATTTAGGAAACCTAACGGGCGGCTACAGCCTCGGGGAATCTTTGTAAAGGCTACGTAGTGATGCCCTGCTGGACCACCTAGGTAGTGGTCAATGGGGAGTCGCTCTCTCCGGGCAGAAAGGGAATCACGGCTTGTGGGTAAAGTGCACAACCTCTGCAGAGTGTTATGAAACTGATATATCAGCCGTGCTCGCGGTTATGAGCGGCCAAGGGAGCTCCAGAGATTAGTGATACTTGATCAGAGATACTTTGGTACAGGTGGCAATGAGATTGATGGTTCTGATTATGATTATGGTAATGGTAAGTGGTATTCTTTCCGTTTGGAAAGGATACATTGGGCTAATAACTTGGGTTAATGTTAAAACCTGGCTTTCTACTAGTAAGTAATAACCTGACCAACTAAAAGCAACTGCTTGACTTATCCCCACATAAAGCTAGTCCACTACAGCCAAACGGGATGCTTGCTGAGTATGTTGATGTGTACTCACCCTTGCTCTACACACCAAACCCCCCCCCCCAGGTTGTCAGCATTGCAACCACTGCTCAGGAGAAGATGAAGCTGTGGAAGGAGACTTCCAGGAGTTCCAAGACTACGACGAGTTCTAGGTGTGGGTTAGCGGCAACCCCCAGTCGGCTACCTGTGAAGGCCGTGTTATCTACGTTTCTTTTCCGCACTTTGATTTATTGTAAGAACTATATGGACGTCTCAGACGTATGATGTAATCGACTATTATTTCCCCTTTTAATACTATTTGAGCACTGTGTGATGATGTCCATGTTATGTAACTGCTGTGTACGTGAATAACTGATCCTGGCACGTACATGGTTCGCATTCGGTTTACCTTCTAAAAACCGGGTGTGACATTCGGCTTCCAGGTCTCCTATAGGGTCATTACTTCCGCTGCTACTGCTTTCGTGTCGAGGGGCTAGTTGGTGCCGGGGTACTCCAATTGGTCCCGTTGACTTACGTGCCGTTAGCCTTGTGCGTGGCGGCATCTTTCTAAGGGGGAAAATTTATTAGTATAATTCTTAGCATGATGCATGAATAAGTACAGAATCAACCTTAGTTGATTCAACCTTCTATACATTGCACTCTTCCTATCTGGTCTTTTAAGATAAACTCTTCAGAGTACTTAGGTAAGAAGAGAAAAGAATTTTTTAGGTAAGACTTTCAGAAATCCTTTTGAAGATGTCACATAATATCTGCAAAGAAGGGCTACGCTCCGATACCAGCTGTGACGGAACCTCCCAAGTAATTAGGCCCACCTACAGTTGTCCTTGTCTAGCAGACATCAGACACCCTGTAGATGTTCCTAAGTCACTTGACAAGCTCGGTATCCTTCCCGACCTCACCAGGAACGTTTCACCCGTCTTGCAGACATTACAGAACATCGGAGATAAAGAAATGCGGAAGCGAATTACATAAACTTACATTTATTTCAAAAGCAAGCTCGAGTTATTTTATTACAGACCAGACTAAAAGTGAGTGCAGAGTAGTAATATTATACAAACCAAGGGAGGCACAAACTTCTCCCGATAGGCTATAAGCAAAAGATCCTATGTGGAGGACCGAGTCCTCCCGCACTTCAGTCTTGCTTTTCTTCTTTGGGAACCACCTTGGCACAGAAGCAGCAAAAGTCTGCTACTTACTCACCTAAAAACAACGAAGGGATAAACCCTGAGTATGGAATTACTCAGCAAGTCTTACCCGGCTAAAGAAAAGACTCTCAAGGGTATGCTGGCTTTAGGGAGTCAAGGTAAGGCTTCTCAATAATCAAGGACTCTGTTTTGCAGAAATGCTTACTAAAAGTGGATCCTTAAAAAATCCAGTTTTATTTGTCAAGTTAAGTAAAATTACCTGCACTAGAGTTCTTTCTACCCTAGTTCAATCACTGGTCCTGCACTAGCCAATTTCTTAACAAAAACCCATCATCTTTAGTGGAATGCTACGTGTAGGGCAGTGACCAAGTCTTCATAACCGTGAAGGTACGGCGATCCGAATCGATTATACTCAGCTGAGGATCTCCAATCACACGACATATGTAGCACTTAACCCTTGCATATGTCAACCCGCCACCGGGGTTCTTAAGACCGGATCAGGTTCACGCAAACCGAGAGTACAGATACACCACCGTCCAGCCTCTTGCCACGGAGGGTACACGCTACTCTCGCCACCGCTCCACTCCCATTTCGTGTTATCTTATTCCGGCCTTAGTCTGCCCGAGGCAAGGCTTACCCATGACGAGGCATGTGACCAGTTAAAGGGTCCTCGATCATCAAGCCTACATCGAGATGGTCCTTAATCGACTCAGACGGAGACACTACACCGAGACTCTCTTCTCGTGCAAGTCACCCGCCCGGTCTCAGCTTAATCTTTTTAACCCAAAAACTTGGTACCTGACAGAGGTACATCTTTTCCGATGTTGAATCCATCATGGCCATGATGGATCCACCATCAAGTTTTATTTTTGAAAACATCCCACCCACTTTTGCCACATCATATTTTGTAAAAACAAAACATTTTGTTTTTCTATAGCAAGGCTAAGCATCAAAAATCTTTTGTAAAACGGGTGATCAAGGAAGGTAATCAAATTCAAGGAAGGTAATGCAGGAATTGTTTTAGCAATCAACTCCTATCACCTAATGCATCAAGCAAGTGATAAAGGTTTTTAAAACACAAGGAGATGGCGAATGCACCGGGGCTTGCCTTTGTTATCAGGTGAGTCCTGCTCGGATCCACAAATATCGAAATAGAAGCAGTTGCCTGCTTGAGGATCTGAGGTTGGTGGAGTTCCCTCTTCAGTGACTTCTTCTTCTTCTTCGTGTTCTAACATAACCATATATATGCATAAGAATGGATGCCATGGGGTGCTCATGAGGATGCAAAGATAATATAAACTTATTATCTAAGTCTTGAGTACAACTTTCCTTCACGGTACTCCGAGAACCTAGGGTTTCCGGAGTCAATAAAGGAGTTCATAGGGCAGGGGGGGTTGGTTTTGGGTTTAGTGATCAAACAAGGTCCAAATCAACCCAAATTCTACCCAAGGCTTCTAAATATTGGTTTAAGTGCCCATAAAAAGTTTGGACATTTTTGGACTTACCATTTATTTTCTAAAAATCCATAACTAATACTTGTAACTACTTTAAATACTCTAAAAATTTCTTATTTCCATTAAAAATCACAAAACTATTTTTACTAAATACTAGAGAAAATAACAAGCCTAGGAAAATTAGTTTCACAATTTTAGCATTTTTCTAAATTTTTCTATAATTATTTTGGCTCTGCTGGAAAAAGAAAAAGAAAAAGGAGTAAATAGAACTGGGCCGATTCTGGCCCAAACGGCCCAAGTCCACAGTAAAACACGCCCGCGCGCGCCCGCGTCCTGGCGGTTTTGCAGAACGACCCCCACGCTTCTGGCTAACTGAGAACAGGTCATTTCACTGTTTAACCGAGTCACTGACCATTACAAAAAGGCCCCTGCATTTCTATCTATTCACAACTGGAAGTCCACGACGCCGTTCATGCTTGGCCGCGCTCCGGCGAGCACCTACACCGGCCGAACGGAGCAACGGCTGAGTTCTCCGAGCAACAAACACCGAATTGGATCGATCCTAAGCCTTTTCCCCAAACTAATTTGGCTATTAATCAACTAGGGAACCCTGTCCACGGTGGCCGTGAGCATCACGGCGAAACAGCCGTGTTCCCGGCGATGGGTGTCGGTCTAGTTCAATTAAAGGGGTCGGGGAGCTTCGCAGATGCATGAGAATGCTCAAACAAAGGAGCAGAGGGCGGGAACTGACCGGAGTTGAGCTGGCGACGGTGAGCTCGGTCTCACGGTGGCGGAAATCGGATTTGGGGAAACTTGAAATTAGAGCTCACGGTGGCAGGACTGGGGCTGATACTGGACGATGAGGTACGTGATGAAGTTATGCAGCTAGAGGAGGGCTCAATTTATAGGTGGAGCGAGCGGTGGCCGCGAATTTTGAACGAGCAACGCGGTGGCCGGAGGTGAGGACGAATACTGGGCGTGGTGAATACGTGTCCACCGCCGTGGCAACCTCCCCGGCGATGATGGGACAGTCATAGGGCATCATGGCGGTGCTGTGAAACGGCTAGGCCACGCGGCGCACGGTCGGGAAGCGGCGGTCGACGGTGAACTTATCGTGCCAGCCGCAAAGCAGAAAGGAAGACAGGGGGGGTCGTCGGAGTGGTGGCCAGCTCACCGGCGGTAAGGATCTTTGCCGAGCTACGCTTAACCGATGACCACGACGCACGAATCACGGCGAGCGGTGATCAACGGTGATGGACCACCGGCGGTGAGCAGGGAACGGGATCTTCTTCAGTTATCCTTTACTGTACCATGGTGAACACCAATTCAGAGCAACTGACAGAGCACATTGGAGCTCAGTTTTCTCAAATTTTCGTGTGAAACCTAAGCCAACTTTCTGTAGTAAAGTTGTAGAACTATAATCCCTCTACAACTTTGCTACAATGTGCATTCACAAAAAGTCACTGGATCAAGGTTTAATTCACCCACAAAGTTGACCCTGTTACATTGAAAGGCTGAATTTCAGAATGAACAAGCCTGACAGTCAAACTTTGATTGGGTTTTTCTCCAAATTTCTCATAACAACTAAGCTCACACTCTTTAGCAAAGTTGTTCTCCTATAATTGGTCTTCAACTTTGATGTGGTGACCTAGGGCAAAAACCCTATACTTTGCAAGTTACAAAGCCCCAAAGTTGAGCCCATTCTCTGATTTTCAGACTTAGAATAAAACTCAAATGAGGTCCATTTTGCATTTAAGTCCAAAACTTAGGGTTTGGCTTTCAAATCCACATATTTGTGAACCAATTGGCTTAAAATACTTATTTGGCTTGGTTTTTGCACTTTAGCCCAAAAGTGGGCTAGTTTTGCACATAAGCCCCTAGGGTTTGGTTTTAGGGTTTTCCAGGGTTCTGATTAGGGTTCCTGGTATCCCAGGGGTATAAAAGGAATTCAAGTTTGTTCTTAGAGTCATTTTATGACTTTTACCCTAAAGTCTTTAGGTTTTCTTAACTTGGGTTAAGTTTTACCCCTTTAACCACTATTTAGGGTTAAGTCCTTTAACCAGGGTTCTATTTGCAAAAACATTAAAACAATACAACTTGTTTGAAATTTTTGCCTAGTGAATGCACTCTAAGTGTGTCAAACATATGCAATGCCAATGCTTATGATGCCATGCTCAAGTTTTAGTTATAGTAACACCAGGGGTGTTACAATAATACCACAAATTTAATAAGTGTCAGTAGTGATTACATTATCGGAGTTTCAGAAATAATAACAATGTTTTAATGTAGCGAAAATAACTAACGGAGAAAACCGAGTAACATGACGAAGCCTGGCCACGCTACTCCTCCTGGTCCTCTCCTGCGGAAGCAGTAACCCACTCGACCGTCTATCCCGGTGGCAGGGATGGAGGCCAAGTCACAACATCAACCAAACAAGGACGCACCTGAAAATTATGCCACAAGCAAGGCTGAGTATACTAATACTCAGCTAGACTTACCCGGTGTGAGGAGTCTACTCCTCTACCTCTAGACCATGCAGCTGTTTGGCTGAAGGGTTTGGTTTGCCAAAAGCACTAGCTGAGTCTAAAAACAAGTTTTAGCTTTTCAAGTTCTAGAATAATAATTTAGACTAGATGAGAACCTATCTATTCATACATGGTATCAAACATTATATCAATCAACATCTTTTGCCAGTATCTCATTTCCACTTATTACTCAATGCAGTACAATGGATCAAGCAGTCTCATTAGCTGCGAGAAGCAGACGATTCGAATCGAGTTTTAACCTTGCAAGGTAAACCTAAACAAACGACACGTCAGGGCACTCCGTCCCCACACATATTAACCGTCCCCATCGAATTTGCATTTGCTTCAAGAAATAAAAGTTTTAACAGGCTCTAAATTTGGCATTTCTTGAGATCGAATAATTCCAAACTCGATGAAACTCTCATGAGTAATTTGATAAATGGAGATAAATGTGGTGAAAAGATAGAAATCTTCACTGAGCATCCGAGATTAGGATAAATCTCCTGACATAACACAAAACTGACACCTGGGGCGTCACAAATTTGACCGGCAGGGGCCTAGGGCGGCCGGTCCGCGGCGCGGTGGCGGGTGTCCACGGCGGTGAGGTCGCCGGTGCGGCAGTCGGGTGCAACAGGGGGCGGGGAGGGGTGCCTCGTGACCGTGAACGTGTGGCGGAGCTCAAGCACTAGTTTAATTTGACCGGAATTCACTTGGGAGAGAAGAGAGCGGCTCACCGGAGCGACGGGGAAGATGCGGCGGCGCTGGCTCAAATGGCTCGGGGAGAAGTGAAGGAGGCGGCCGGAGCTGGTGTGGAGGGAACGGGGCTCCGGTGGCTCCTTTTATAGGCGCTCGGGAGGGGGAGAGGGATGGAGGGGACGGCGAGCGCCGACGAGCTTGCCATCATGGCGGGAATGGAGCAAACGGCGATTGGGATGGCTCGGGCAAGCGAGGGGTGAGGGGACGGCTCGGGCACAGTGGCGCGGTGGTCGCTGAGGCCGGGCGAGCCTTAATGGCGACGGGGCGTGAGGCGCTCGGCGGCGAACGCGCCGGTGAGGCATGGGCGGGACGACGAAGCTGACAAGTGGGCCCGGGCTGCCAGAGAGAGAGCGACGCGAGGGGGAGGGAGGAGGGAGTCACTAACCAGTGGGGCCGAGCTGTCAGGGGGGTGGCGCTGCGCGCGTGGCTGGGCCGTGTGGGCCGTGGGAGGAGAGGGGGGAAAAGCGCGGGCGCGGCGCGGGTTGGGCCAGAATGGGCCCAGCCGAGGGGGGGAGGGTTTTTCTTTTTTCCTTTTTTTGTTTTCTATTTCCTTTTTTCCTTTTTCTAATTTGGTTTCTTTCTATTCTCTTTTGTTTTGAATCAATAATTTGCTAAATTATTTTGAGTGATGAATATAGTCTATGTGAGGTGCTCCTAACATTTCAAGTGCATGCACATGAGGAGATGTCCTAAGGATGGAGTGTAGGGAGAAAATAAAATAAGGGGGGGGGATTTTGGGGATCAGGGTTCCAAACCATGGGTTGAGATTTTGGGATGTTACAAACCTACCCCACCTAAAGGAATCTCGCCCTCGAGATTTAGACTGGATTTGAGAAAAGATAAGGATATTCCCTCCTCAAGGAGTCCTCACTCTCCCAGGTAGCTTCCTCTTCTCCTTCTCTGCTCCACTGAACTTTATAGAGTTTCACTTCTGAGGTGCGGGTCTTTCGGACTGCTGAATCAAGAATCTTCACTGGCTTTTCACGGTACTGAAGATCTTTCTGAATTTGTACTGCCTCTCCTTCGATGTGACTTTCTGGTGTTTGCAGGCATTTGCGGAGCTGGGATACGTGAAACATATTGTGGATGTCAGACATGGATTCTGGTAGTTAAAGGCGGTATGCAGCGGGTCCTACTCTGCCGATGATGGGATAGGGACCGACGAATCGCGGTGCTAGCTTTCCTTTTACTTGGAACCTCCTGACACCACGCATCGGGGAGACCTTGAGGTAGACGAAGTCTCCTTCCTCAAATCTGAGTTCTCTCCGCCTGTTGTCCGCATAACTCTTCTGCCGACTCTGAGCTTCAAGTAATCTCCTGTAGATCAGGGCAACTTTCTCTTCTGCCTCTTTGACGAAGGCAGGTCCTTCTAGTGCTTTTTCCCCTACGTTGGACCACATGAGAGGGGTCTGGCATTTCCGTCCATACAATGCCTCGAACGGTGACATCTTGATGCTGGCCTGATAGTTGTTGTTGTATGAGAATTCTGCGTAGGGTAGACTGGATTCCCAACTTCTATCAAATGCTAGCACACACGCTCTTAATAGATCTTCGAGGACTTTGTTGACTCTTTCTGTCTGCCCATCTGTCTGAGGGTGATAAGCGGTGCTGAAATCTAGCTTGGTGCCCATAGCTTTCTGAAGGCTTGTCCAGAATTTGGAGGTGAACTGGGTTCCCCTGTCTGACACTATCTTTCTTGGGATGCCATGGAGTTTGACTATCTCCTTGAGATAAATTCGGGCGAGGGTGTCTCCTCCAAAGGTAGTTTTCACTGGGATGAAATGGGCTACCTTGGTGAGGCGATCTATTATTACCCAGATAGAGTCATTTCCTTTTTGCGTCCGAGGTAGTCCGGTTACGAAGTCCATGCCTATTTCTTCCCACTTCCATTTAGGTATCGGGATGGGTTGTAATAGGCCTACAGGTTTTTGGTGCTCGGCCTTCGTTCGTTGGCAGATGTCACACTGTAATGCCCAGATTTTACATTAGAAAAAAAATATAAATAAATAAATACATTCAGGTTAGTGTTTTGGGAAATTTTTCTTTTGAAACCTTTGAAGATTTATTAGTTTCCTTTTCTTTTCATAAATCAGGTAATAAAAGTCAAATACCCAATAAATAAATAAAGAAAAATACATATCATACTGAAGAAACTGTTGTGATACATTTTGTTGAAATAAAGAATCATAGTTTAAACTTGACCTCAAAAATTCAAATGAAAACATAGAATAGAAAATAGAAAGGAATTCCTTCCATGAGTAAATAACAAGGAAAATAATATGCAAAGAAAAAATATATATGAGTGCTTATAATTCTTCCTACTGGTACTTTATTTGGGAATTTAACCTGGGTTTGAAATCACAAACAAATTTGAATTCAAACACTAGAGTTTGGAATATAGGGAGAAAAGATAAAAAGAAAAAGAACAAAAGCCTTCATGGGCCGGCTGACCCCATTTTTGGCCCACTCTGGGAAACTGACCGCGCGGCCCAAACTCGGGAGCTCACGCGCCGACATACCGGCCCCACTCTCCAGCGACTCTGCACGCGCGCCCCACTGTTCCTTGGCTGGCTGCCCTATGGGACCCGCTTGCCAGCCGCAGCTCTTCTCGCGTGCCCACCCTCACGTTTCGCTTACCGGTGGCCCCCACGCGTCAGCTCTATCCTCCCCAACAGAACATCACGCGATGACCGCCGTGTTTGTCGCGACGACCGCGCCGCGAAGCTCGCAACTCCGTACCTCGCTCCGAGCACGGACTCTACCTGCACCCGTGTATAAATATGGGTGTCCCGTAGCCGCCTCGACCCATCGACTTGAGCCATCTTTCATCAACTCTCGAGAGCGCCGCCGCCACCATAGAATCCGCCGTAGGGTAATCAAGCCTATACGGTCGTCGTGTTCTCGCTTTCGGGTCTGGGAACATCCCCGAGCTTCGTGGAGACTATACAGCGGACATCGGCACTCGGGGCGTAGCCAAGCCTCGGCGAATTGCTCGCCGTAGTTTGGGTGCCGCCAATCGCTGTGGCTGACCCCCTTTCCATCACCACAGTCGGTAAGTGCCCCTCCCATCGAGTTCGCCATCACCTCCTCTAGGTTTTGCACCGTCCAATGCTACGTTTGGGGCGTCCAGGCGTCGGATTGTGTGTTCGCCGGTGGGTCACCGCCGTGTTTCCCTGGGCGGCGCCGCCGTGAGCAGGTGAATGGTGGGGGATTTGTTCCGGGCCGTTAGATCCACCAGCGACGGCTCAGATTAGAACGAGGACACCGGTTCGGCCTGATCCGTTCTGGATCGTTTGATCATGATCGGACGGTTGCGGAACGATCTAGACATTTTAAAATCCAAAGCGTCTGTTAGTGATCCAGTGGCTCGGGTGAGTTGGCTGGTTTGATCTAATCTTGGCCCTCAGTGTTGCATCCAACGGCTGATGATGTAGCGTACCCTTTCGCTGTGCGCGCTTTACAGATGAGTCCCTGCGAAATGGGGAAATCAACCCGCAGTACTACCAATAGTATTCTGTGTCTCGGTTCATTTTGGGCTAGGCCCCTGCGCTTCATAGAAATTGTGGCCCAGTCCAGAGCGTATTTAAAATAAGTAAATGAATTAGTAAATGCAATTTTAATACAAAAACAAATGCTAGAACTTGGAAAATTCATATCTAATTCATTTTAAATCCAAATTGAGCCATTCCAATTTCTAAAATTTTGTAATAATATTCTCTATCATTTAGAATCACTGTTTTGACATGAAAACATCTAGAAAATTAATTTCTCATCTAATCCTATTTTAATCACATTAAAAACTTAGGAAATTCGTATCTTCTTTGTTTTAACTCCGATTTGATCCGTTCAAGTTGCGTTAGTCTCGTAGCAACGCGTAGATCATTATTATGCAGTATATTCTGATGTTTGGTGTGATGTTAATTTTGTATATACCATGTTTGCTTGTATTGCTACGTCTAGCGCAAGGACACGTGTCACCTGAAGATCATCCTGGTACCTGGATTCTCAAGGCCCAGGCAAGTTGTGCCCTTGATCACTTCTTTTTACCCACTCATGTTCTAATTAATCATAATGATCTGCATAGGTTAATTTTGATGGGACCCAATAGGTTACCCTAGTTTGACTATCTTTATACCTTGTTCACCACTGAATCTTTGGGTAGTACTTGCTAACGCTTTATGTGGTTTTGGGTATAGAGATACACATTACTATTCATGATTATACTTTTATTGTCAGTTGTTATTTACTGTTCATGTTAAGATCATTATGTTAATTGGAACATGGAGAACCACCCGGGAAAACAGTGCTACCACAAGGGAGGAATGGGACCCCTTGGCTGATTAATTAGGAAAGCTAGTGGTAGACTACCTTACCCGAAAGGGGCAAGGGCAGTAGGGGAGTGGTCAGTGTAGGGAGGCCCTCGGGAGGATTTTGCTGCGATGGCGGTCCTGCAAGGGATTCCTGCATTGGAACTTCCTATAAACTGTAGCGGGTTTTCTGAAGCTAGTGGAACTTTGTAAAGGCCTCGTAGTGTTACCCTGCCTCGCCTCCTCGGTAGAGGTGTATGGGAAGTCGCGATCCCTTGGCAGATGGGTAACATGACTTGTGGGTAAAGATGCGCAACCTCTGCAGAGTGTAAAACTGGTATACTAGCCGTGCTCACGGTCATGAGCAGCTCGGACACTCACATGATTAATTTATGGAACTAAATTCAATATGTCATATGCATTGCATCGCAGGTGATGTTGTTACTTTTGTTCTACTATTTAATTGGGCTGGTATTTACTTATACTTAGTAACTGCTAATAAAATTTTGACCAACTTTAAAAGCAATGCTCAGCTCTAACCATCTTCTTTGGTAAGCCTTACACTTCACGTGAGCTCCCACCTTTGGCGAGTTCATGCACATTATTCCCCACAACTTGTTGAGCGATGAACGTATGTGAGCTCACTCTTGCTGTCTCACACACCCCACAGGTCAAGAACAGGTACCACCGGATGAGGCGCTTGGAGGATGCTGTGATGTGATCGTGAGAGATCTAGGTCGTCGTCTCCCAGTCAACTTCGGGTTGCTGGACCGTTGTCTCCTTATAATGTAACTATTTATTTTGTATAGAACTCCTGTTATATATAAAGATGTGACATTCGATCCTGTGCCACTATACATCATATGTGTGAGACTTGGTCCCAGCATACCTGGTGATTATGTTCGCGCCCGGGTTTTGGACTCCTAAAATCCGGGTGTGACAGAAGTGGTATCAGAGGAATGTTGACTGTAGGACGAAACCTAGATAGAACTGGACAACCCTTGTCTACTTACCTCTGCTACTCTGATTCTTTTCTAAGCTTATCTTAATCTTTTCTCATCTATTTCCGCTTTACTCTGATTATTCTTACCTTTTCTTTTCTAAAGACAAAAATGGATTTCACACTTTGAAATCCGTACCTAAAGTGACTTTAGGAATAGGAGACCTAATCCTAGGAACAAAAACAAAACTATTTTTATAAGTGTTTATGTATTTGAATGTTTGTTCTTATGATATCTGTCTGATTTGGATCTTTGATTGAGTGTGATGGGTTGTGGAGTAATGTCCACAATTACATCTGCATATACATCTAGGCATAAAAGATAGCATTTGTAAGATAACTAGACAATCTAGATTATCCCCTTAGAAAATATATGTATATATAATATTCCGTATCTATCTCATCTTGACATATTCTATCTTACCTTTGGACATTCACCTCGTACAACTAATTACCCTAGTCTTGACATAGAATATCTGGCCCAGCCCTGCCAAAGAAATTTCAGTACATAACCAACTATTAGCTTATTCATTCTGTCTACTAAATGATTCCCTTGCAAAGCTATCTTACCATATGCTTCTAACTTAGATGGTCAATACCAGGCGGGGTGGTGGAATTGATTTACCTGCTAATCGACACACTCGGTGGATATATCGACAACCCCAACCACAGCCAGCAGAGATGAATCCTCCTAATCCCCCACCAGGCGGAGTTGATCCACTAGTCGCAGCTCAAATGAGAATGATGCAGCAAATGGCGGACACTATGGCAGATATGCGCACCCAAATGCAGCAAGAACGCCAAGAAATGCACCAGGAAAGAGAGGATGCACGTCGGGAAATGCGCCAAGAGCGGGAAGAGATACGCCAGGAGAGAAGGGTACAACAACAGCAGCTGCAACAACAACTTCAACAACAGCAGCAACAACAACAAGTGCCATTGCCTCCACCTCCACCACCAGTTCCACCCCGAGATAAGCACCGGGAATTCATGAGCCACAAACCACCAACCTTCTCCAACTCCGCAGATCCGCTGCAAGCAGATGACTGGTTAAAGTCCATAGAGAAGATGCTCAACATAGCTCAGTGATCGGATAGAGAGAAAGTACTCTATGCATCTGGTCGTCTTGCTGGTCCCGCTGCGGATTGGTGGGATGCGTACTGTGCAGCTCATGCTGCTGCCGATACAATTACCTGGGAAGAATTCTCCACACAATTCAGAAATTACCATATTCCTGCTGGACTCATGAAGATTAAGAGGAAGGAGTTTCTATCCCTCAAGCAAGGAAGTATGTCCGTGAGCGAATACAGGGACAAATTCATCCAGTTATCTCGATATGCTCCTAGAGATGTAGAGGATGATGAGCAAAAGCAGGAGCTTTTCCTGGACGGTTTGATTGGACCCTTGCAATATCAACTGGTATCGCACACATTCCCATCCTTCCAAAGGCTACTTGACAAAGCTATTGCTGTAGAAAACAAGAGGAGTATATTTGGAGAGAAAAGAAAGGCTGTTAACCAAGGGCAGGCTGGAAGTAGTTCCCGTCCTCGCTATACTACCACTCCAAGTACACCAGCTAGTGGCAGTTCCGGACAACAAACTCAACAGGCACCAACTGCTCCTCCAAAAGCAAGCACCCCAGCAGGATCCGTCGCTCCTAACACAACCGCCAACAGGGCATGCTTCAAGTGTGGACAATCGGGACACTACGCCAACTACTGTCCCAACAGAGCTGCCTACACTACACCAGCTCCAATGAAGCAAGGTCAAGCCTCGGCAGGAAGGAGTCAGCCCCTATCTATCAACCGGGGACATGCCCATCATGCAGAAATAGAAACTGAACCCGGTGAACTTGAAATTCAAGAAGAAGAGCCAGTTGGAGATGAAGTAGTCGGTGAAGAAGTCAACGAGCAACAAGAATAGAGAGATAAACATAGATATAGATACATATATATATATATATATATTTTTTTACTATTTGTAAGACCTAAATATTAGTTTAGCTATTAGTTAGTATTATTACTATTTTAGTGATAATAGTAAGGTCTATTAAACCTATGTTTTGTTAAAGGATTATGCATCATGCCGAGATTTCTTTGTTTGTGCATATGTTCCGAGAACCATATGAGTATACATCCTTTCTTACAAATCTCGAGGACGAGATTATTTTTAAGGGGGGTAGGATTTGTAATGCCCAGATTTTACATTAGAAAAAAAAATATAAATAAATAAATACATTCAGGTTAGTGTTTTGGGAAATTTTTCTTTTGAAACCTTTGAAGATTTATTAGTTTCCTTTTCTTTTCATAAATCAGGTAATAAAAGTCAAATACCCAATAAATAAATAAAGAAAAATACATATCATACTGAAGAAACTGTTGTGATACATTTTGTTGAAATAAAGAATCATAGTTTAAACTTGACCTCAAAAATTCAAATGAAAACATAGAATAGAAAATAGAAAGGAATTCCTTCCATGAGTAAATAACAAGGAAAATAATATGCAAAGAAAAAATATATATGAGTGCTTATAATTCTTCCTACTGGTACTTTATTTGGGAATTTAACCTGGGTTTGAAATCACAAACAAATTTGAATTCAAACACTAGAGTTTGGAATATAGGGAGAAAAGATAAAAAGAAAAAGAACAAAAGCCTTCATGGGCCGGCTGACCCCATTTTTGGCCCACTCTGGGAAACTGACCGCGCGGCCCAAACTCGGGAGCTCACGCGCCGACATACCGGCCCCACTCTCCAGCGACTCCGCACGCGCGCCCCACTGTTCCTTGGCTGGCTGCCCTGCGGGACCCGCTTGCCAGCCGCAGCTCTTCTCGCGTGCCCACCCTCACGTTTCGCTTACCGGTGGCCCCCACGCGTCAGCTCTATCCTCCCCAACAGAACATCACGCGATGACCGCCGTGTTTGTCGCGACGACCGCGCCGCGAAGCTCGCAACTCCGTACCTCGCTCCGAGCACGGACTCTACCTGCACCCGTGTATAAATATGGGTGTCCCGTAGCCGCCTCGACCCATCGACTTGAGCCATCTTTCATCAACTCTCGAGAGCGCCGCTGCCACCATAGAATCCGCCGTAGGGTAATCAAGCCTATACGGTCGTTGTGTTCTCGCTTTCGGGTCTGGGAACATCCCCGAGCTTCGTGGAGACTATACAGCGGACATCGGCACTCGGGGCATAGCCAAGCCTCGGCGAATTGCTCGCTGTAGTTTGGGTGCCGCCAATCGCTGTGGCTGACCCCCTTTCCATCACCACAGTCGGTAAGTGCCCCTCCCATCGAGTTCGCCATCACCTCCTCTAGGTTTTGCACCGTCCAATGCTACGTTTGGGGCGTCCAGGCGTCGGATTGTGTGTTCGCCGGTGGGTCACCGCCGTGTTTCCCTGGGCGGCGCCGCCGTGAGCAGGTGAATGGTGGGGGATTTGTTCCGGGCCGTTAGATCCACCAGCGACGGCTCAGATTAGAACGAGGACACCGGTTCGGCCTGATCCGTTCTGGATCGTTTGATCATGATCGGACGGTTGCGGAACGATCTAGACATTTTAAAATCCAAAGCGTCTGTTAGTGATCCAGTGGCTCGGGTGAGTTGGCTGGTTTGATCTAATCTTGGCCCTCAGTGTTGCATCCAACGGCTGATGATGTAGCGTACCCTTTCGCTGTGCGCGCTTTACAGATGAGTCCCTGCGAAATGGGGAAATCAACCCGCAGTACTACCAATAGTATTCTGTGTCTCGGTTCATTTTGGGCTAGGCCCCTGCGCTTCATAGAAATTGTGGCCCAGTCCAGAGCGTATTTAAAATAAGTAAATGAATTAGTAAATGCAATTTTAATACAAAAACAAATGCTAGAACTTGGAAAATTCATATCTAATTCATTTTAAATCCAAATTGAGCCATTCCAATTTCTAAAATTTTGTAATAATATTCTCTATCATTTAGAATCACTGTTTTGACATGAAAACATCTAGAAAATTAATTTCTCATCTAATCCTATTTTAATCACATTAAAAACTTAGGAAATTCGTATCTTCTTCGTTTTAACTCCGATTTGATCCGTTCAAGTTGCGTTAGTCTCGTAGCAACGCGTAGATCATTATTATGCAGTATATTCTGATGTTTGGTGTGATGTTAATTTTGTATATACCATGTTTGCTTGTATTGCTACGTCTAGCGCAAGGACACGTGTCACCTGAAGATCATCCTGGTACCTGGATTCTCAAGGCCCAGGCAAGTTGTGCCCTTGATCACTTCTTTTTACCCACTCATGTTCTAATTAATCATAATGATCTGCATAGGTTAATTTTGATGGGACCCAATAGGTTACCCTAGTTTGACTATCTTTATACCTTGTTCACCACTGAATCTTTGGGTAGTACTTGCTAACGCTTTATGTGGTTTTGGGTATAGAGATACACATTACTATTCATGATTATACTTTTATTGTCAGTTGTTATTTACTGTTCATGTTAAGATCATTATGTTAATTGGAACATGGAGAACCACCCGGGAAAACAGTGCTACCACAAGGGAGGAATGGGACCCCTTGGCTGATTAATTAGGAAAGCTAGTGGAAGACTACCTTACCCGAAAGGGGCAAGGGCAGTAGGGGAGTGGTCAGTGTAGGGAGGCCCTCGGGAGGATTTTGCTGCGATGGCGGTCCTGCAAGGAATTCCTGCATTGGAACTTCCTATAAACTGTAGCGGGTTTTCTGAAGCTAGTGGAACTTTGTAAAGGCCTCGTAGTGTTACCCTGCCTCGCCTCCTCGGTAGAGGTGTATGGGAAGTCGCGATCCCTTGGCAGATGGGTAACATGACTTGTGGGTAAAGATGCGCAACCTCTGCAGAGTGTAAAACTGGTATACTAGCCGTGCTCACGGTCATGAGCAGCTCGGACACTCACATGATTAATTTATGGAACTAAATTCAATATGTCATATGCATTGCATCGCAGGTGATGTTGTTACTTTTGTTCTACTATTTAATTGGGCTGGTATTTACTTATACTTAGTAACTGCTAATAAAATTTTGACCAACTTTAAAAGCAATGCTCAGCTCTAACCATCTTCTTTGGTAAGCCTTACACTTCACGTGAGCTCCCACCTTTGGCGAGTTCATGCACATTATTCCCCACAACTTGTTGAGCGATGAACGTATGTGAGCTCACTCTTGCTGTCTCACACACCCCACAGGTCAAGAACAGGTACCACCGGATGAGGCGCTTGGAGGATGCTGTGATGTGATCGTGAGAGATCTAGGTCGTCGTCTCCCAGTCAACTTCGGGTTGCTGGACCGTTGTCTCCTTATAATGTAACTATTTATTTTGTATAGAACTCCTATTATATATAAAGATGTGACATTCGATCCTGTGCCACTATACATCATATGTGTGAGACTTGGTCCCAGCATACCTGGTGATTATGTTCGCGCCCGGGTTTTGGACTCCTAAAATCCGGGTGTGACACACACCGGGCCACATACTGAGCTATCTCTTTCTTCATCCCTCTCCACCAGTATCTGGTTTTGAGGTCTAGGTACATCTTGGTAGTTCCTGGGTGGATGGAGTAGGCTGAGTTGTGAGCTTCTTCGAGCAGGACTTCTCGTGCCTCTCCTTTTGGTACACATAGATGATTTTTGAACCAAAGGGCTCCTTGTTCATCTGTCCTGAGGTCCGGGAGTTGTTCCTTGCGGGCTTTCTCTACAAGTCTTGCTGTCTCTGAGTCTAGGCGTTGAGCTTTGCATATGAGGTCTTCTAGCATTGGTTTGACTTCTAGACTGTCGATGTTTCCCAGACATGTATTCAGTTGAGCTGATTCTTTCTTCCAATCTTCTAAAAAGTTGGTTCCCTTTACTCCGAAAGGTTTTCGACTGAGGTCGTCCGCTACCACATTGGCCTTTCTGGGGTGGTAATGAATCTCAAGGTCATAATCCTTGATCAATTCCAACCATCTTCGTTGACGGAGATTGAGATCTGGTTGAGTGAAGATATACCTCAGTCTCTTGTGATCGGTGAAAATGTGACATTTGTTGCCGATTAGGTAATGCCTCCATATCTTCAAAGCATGCACTATGGCTGCCAATTCCAAATCATGGGTGGGGTAATTCTGCTCGTGCGGCTTGAGTAGGCGTGATGCATAAGCAATGACATTCTTGTTTTGCATCAGCACACACCCTAAGCCTTGCCTCGAGGCATCACAGAAGACGACAAAATCTTGATGAATATCTAGCAGTGACAAAACGGGTGCGGTTGTGAGTTTCTCCTTTATGATCTGGAAACTTCCTTCACATTTTGGGGTCCACACAAATTTATGGTCTTTCTTGAGAAGCTCAGTCATAGGTCTTGCTATGCTGGAGAATCCTTTGATGAAGCGGCGGTAATATCCTGCCATTCCTAGAAAGCTTCGAACTTCACTGATGTTTGAGGGCTGCCTCCATTTGGATACTGCTTCTACCTTGGAGGGGTCCACTTCTATTCCTTCTGCGGTCAAGATATGCCCAAGGAAGGCTATCTTTTCCAACCAGAATTCACATTTACTGAGTTTGGCATTAAGTTGGTGCGCCCTGAGTTTTCCGAGGATGATCCGAAGGTGACGCTTATGGTCTTCGTGGTTCTTGGAGTAGATAAGGATGTCGTCAATGAAGACTACGACAAACTTATCCAGCTCTTCCATAAACACTTTATTCATGAGGTTCATGAAAAAGGCGGGTGCGTTTGTCAGTCCGAACGGCATCACTGTGAATTCATATTGTCCGTACCGGGTGACAAATGCAGTCTTCTGGATGTCTGCTTCCTTGATCCTCAATTGGTGATAACCAGATCTTAGGTCTATCTTGGAGAAGTATTTGGCCCCTTGAAGCTGATCGAAGAGGTCGTCGATCCGAGGAAGTGGATACTTGTTCTTGATGGTGACTTCATTTAACGATCGGTAATCAATACACATTCTCATACTCCCATCTTTCTTAGAGACGAACAGGACTGGTGCTCCCCAAGGGGATGAGCTAGGACGAATGTATCCCTTTTGTTGAAGATCTGCGATTTGGAGCTTTAGTTCTGCTAACTCGGTAGGAGCCATGCGGTATGGTCTCTTTGCGATGGGTGCTGTCCCAGGGATCAGATCTATGTAGAATTCCACTTCTCTTTCCGGTGGCATTCCTGGTAGCTCTTCTGGAAACACATCCATGAATTCTTCTACCACTGATATGCTTTCTGTTGTTAGATTGAACATCATCAGATCATTGGCGGGTTGCTGGGCCTGACAAGAGACTGACTCTCCTTGGTGGTCTGTGAGGAGGACTGTCTTGTCTGTGCAACTGATGATACTTTTGTGTTTAGTCAACCAATCCATCCCTAAGATCACATCAATCCCTTTGGATGGCAAGACGGTTAAGTCTGCCAAGAATACTACCCCACTTAAAAGGATTCTGACTTGGGAGCATTTGAGCCGGCATAGAAGGTCTGACCCTGGGGTTCGGGTGACCAAGGGAATCTCTAGAGGGGTAGAGGGAATGCCATGCTTTTCCACAAAACTAGTGGCTATGAAAGAGTGGGATGCTCCAGAATCGAAAAGTACGGTAGCAGGAGTAAATTCAACAAGGAACTCACCGAGCACTACTCCCGGAGCTTGCTGAGCCTCCTGGGCATCGACGTGATTCACTCGTGCCCTTCCTTAGTACTAGGTCTTGTTCTGCTGGCTGATGGAGGAGGGCGCCTTGGGGGCGGATGCCGAGGTATTCTTGGGGCCATTCACCGAATTGGAGTAGGCGGGTCCTGGTGGCTTCAGCTGGGGACAGTTGTTCTTGAAGTGACTAGGATCTCCGCAGTGCCAACATGCATTCGCCGGGGGTTGGTTGCTTGCAACTAAGGGGGCATGGAAGGAGCTCTGACTCTGCTGACTGAACCGTGATGGGGTGGGTCCAGCTGGTCTACTGAAGCTTGGTCCCTTGGGTGGAAATCCAAAGGATCGAGTTTTCTGGTGCCGATCTTGCTGCTGAGCCCGGAGGACTTGAAATTTTCTCTTGAGATGGCATTTTTCTTCTTCCTTTGCCCTTTCAACTTGCATGGCCTTATTGGAGATGTGAGAGAAACTAAGGAAGTCTTGGCTAGCCAGGATGGTTTTGAGTTCTGGCCTAAGCCCCTTTAGGAAGCGGGCCATCTTCTTGACTTCGGTACTGATGTCATCTGGCGCGTAGCAGGCTAACTCCGTGAACTTGTGCACATATTCGCTGACAGATCTTCCATCTTGAGTCAGTTCCCGGAACTCATCCTCCTTGAGCTGAACGAGCCCTTGGGGCACATGGTGCTCCCGGAAAGCTGTCTCAAACTCCGCCCAGGTAGCATCTCTGATGGTGACGTTGAAGGTATCCCACCAGGCTAAGGCCATCCCGGAAAGTTGATGGGTAGCCAGTTGAACACGCTGATTTTCTGGACATCCGATGGCTTCCAGCTTTCTTTTAATCGTGCGCATCCAATCGTCAGCATCGAGGGGATTGCTAGATCCAGCAAACGTGGGAGGCTTGAGCCTCAGGAAATCCCCCATTCTGTCTTGCGGTCTTCCACCATTTGGACGTTGATTTTTCAGACTTCGAGTGAGGACCTCGATGAGTCGGGTTTGATTAGCTAGAACTTGGGCTAGATCTAAGGGTAGTTGGGGTGGTGCGGGGAGGTGGGTTTCACTTTCCTCTCTATCGGCTTCCCTTTCAGCTCTCAGGGGAAACCCTGCTCCAACCCCGGAGGCGGTAGGCGTGGTTTTATCCGAAACCATCTGCCAGGGGAAGAGAGTCACTAATATGCACATGCCAATTGTTTTCAAACAAGTTATTTTATTCATTACACCGGTACATTACAAGCATATGGCTACGACAAGTGGTACTACACGCGAGCGTTCCCTGAGGTACTACCGAATTCTTTTTCTAGAGTGTCCCCAAATTCCTTGAGAAGATCATCAAGGCTAGCGAGGGACATGTCCTCGGCGTCAGACCAATCCTCTATCCTGGGGGGAGGTGGGGCTGGAGGGGTCTTCTTCTTCCTCTCCGTCTGGCATCCTTGGTTTGTGGTCTTCTTCTAGATTTTCTTCTTGGGAGCGAGCTTTTTTTTGCTTCTTGTCATAGTCCATCTTTAAGGTTCGATAGGCTTCACGGGTGTTGGCCTCCTCGCCTTCCACTATGTCGAGACACTCTTGGAGAGATGCTTTCTCCTTCTTGAGCTCTTTGAATTGCTGCTCTAGGCTTTCCACCCGGGAGTTTAGGTGGGTGCAGTGGGAGGAGAGATTATCATAGTGGGTGTCGAGGTTGTGGAGGTATCCGGCCATGTAGACAATGGTGGGGTCATCCTCGGTGGGGTCTCTCCCTGACAGAGCCTGAAGTCTTTTCCTCTAGGTGGGGGTATTTTTGTTGCTAGGTGGGAAATAACGAAGGGGGGTTTCAAAGATCTCTCGGCTGTAGTTTTGGCATAGCTGTTTAAGGGCTTTTCGGGCAACACTTTGGCAAGTGTCTGGGAAGCGATGCCCGGTGAAGTTGACTTGGAAGGGAGGGTGGTTTGGGTGTCTTTGGCTTTCTCCCAGGTAGACCGCCATAGAGCACTTCTCTACTCCATTTTCGCGGTATTCCTTCCAGACATATTCGGGCTTCTTGCGGATCCCCATGCGTAGTCCACAACTTCGTAGAAGGTGAGGAAATCCTTCCTCCTCTGAGCAGTAGGATGTCCTAATGACCCAGGGGCCTTCCATCTGGTAGAAGAAAAGAAGGGTCTGTTAATATCGGGGAAAGGAGAGAGAGTGTTTCTTGGGGGTAAGAGGTGTTTTCTTGTTAAGGCCACTTTTAAGGTCAGGGATGCGGTCTACGGCCAGTCCTATGGTTCTGATACCACCTGAAGCGTCCCGATCCTTTGGGACTCAATGTGATACAATTACTAGTCCCAGGAGGCTGGTAATCACATTCCTTACTTTAAATAGTATAGAGTCTGAGTAATGTTATTACAATACCGTGGGTACAAGCTCAAAAGTGAGCCAAAATTTTAAACGCAGTGGAAGATAAATTAGCCCAGGCCACAGGCAGAACTGGGTGAAGACACAGCCCCTTTAATCAAGCATAGCAGAAAATAAGTCTTCAGCTGCTGAAAAACATAAATAAATCTGGGTGAATACACTAGGTATTCCACAAGCCCACCCGGCTCCCGTAAAGAGAAAGTGACCTATATTGTACATGCTTCATATGGTGGAGTTGATGTCACTCTTCATTTTTCTCAGAGAAGGCAGTACTTGTTGTTAGGTTTTCCCGAAACCATAGAAATGACACTTGCTTTACCACCACTGAGCTTCCCGCTCCCGTGGCACCATTTTCTTTCCAGAGACACACACAAATTTCCCTGTACCCGGTTGTTGTAGAAATACTAATTGTCATACCACACCTGACTCGTCCATACCAGTGGACACGGACTATTCGAATAGGTTTAAACTTTGCGCAGAGGGGTACACTTTACCCACTAGTCCGGCTCTGCGATCTCATAGCCAATGAGATCCGAATCCGAATCTCTTTCCTTCCTTGCATGTCCTAACCTTAACGGTTATACCGGAAGGAGTCAGGCCACCGCCATGTCCAAACCGGACAAATCATTCCCCCTCCTTATCCTCCCGGTGCTCCCCAGCCTTCATAACCCTAGGGTTGGACCGTACGAGTTCAGATTGAGTGACTTCCCACACAGCCTCGAGTGGTTGTACTTTTGATGAGTACAGGTAGTGAAGGATGACAAACCGGTCCTTATACGAGGGGACAATCCTTCTGCTCACGCCTAAACCAGCTGAGCCATCACCTTAGGCCCTCCCCTAAACCAAGGAGTCCCTGATTATCCTGCTCACCAGGTGATGAGGGTGAATACCCTTCATCGCATGCTTTTTGGAAACATGATACTCACACCCCTGTTCTTATCCCATATCTTGTAATCAAATGGTATTAGTTAATGCGGGCTCTCTCATGTTCACCATGCAAATTGATTCCGTCCCGAATCCCGGCTTAGGTGGTGGTAGAGAGAAATAGGTAAATAATGCATCAAGGGAAGGATGGACTTGCCTTCGTCGAAGCTTTCCTGGCACAAAAGGTTTATCTCGGAGGGGTCGGGTTCCTGCCCTTCTTCCAGAGCTACGATATCCGGAGGATCAGATCCCTCGTCCGCTAACAAACATAGATAATAACAATACATCAATCATGGTGACTTCAGTGGGGTGTACCATTTCCTATATCTTATTATTTTTGTGCCCTATAATTTTATTTGAACTATTTTTGGTACATAAATTCTTAGCATATAATTCTATATGTGAAAAATGGGAAAAGAAATGAGAAAATAAAAAGAAAAAGGATTTCCTGCCTTGCTGGGCCGGGGGGGTTTCGGCCCACCCGGGCGCGAGCACACGCTCGTGGGCGTGGCTGGCGGCCTAGTTGGCCCAGCAGCGAGGGGACGGCGGGGGATGGCGCGGTGGCGCGGGGCCCACATGCCAGCGAGGGGGAGGGGGCTTAAGGCGCGGGCGGTAACGGAGGGAGGGGGAGGTCGACCGGAGTCCGACCGGCGGTGGAAATCCGCGGCGGTTCTACGCCGTGGGTCCGGTTCTGTGGTGGGGAGGCGGTGGCGAGGCATGGGCGGGTGCAGGGGATCGCGGGGCGGGGTTAATTTGACCAGCGGGGGCCTAGGGCGGCCGGTCCGCGGCGCGATGGCGGGTGTCCACGGCGGTGAGGTCGCCGGTGCGGCAATCGGGTGCAATAGAGGGCGGGGAGGGGTGCCTCATGACCGTGAACGTGTGGCGGAGCTCAAGCACTAGTTTAATTTGACCGGAATTCACTTGGGAGGGAAGAGCGGGGCTCACCGGAGCGACGGGGAAGATGCGGCGGCGCTAGATCAAATGGCTCGGGGAGAAGCGAAGGAGGCGGTCGAAGCTGGTGTGGAGGGAATGGGGCTCGGGCGGCTCCTTTTATAGGCGCTCGGGAGGGGGAGAGGGATGGAGGGGACGGCGAGCGCCGACGAGCTTGCCATCATGGCAGGAATGGAGCAAACGACGATTGGGACGGCTCGGGCAGGCGAGGGGTGAGGGGACGGCTCGGGCACAGTGGCACGGTGGTCGCTGAGGCCGAGCGAGCCTTAATGGCGAGGCGACAGGGTGTGAGGCGCTCGACGGCGAACGCGCCGGTGAGGCATGGGCGGGACGACGAAGCTGACAAGCGGGCCCGGGCTGCTAGAGAGAGAGCGACGCGAGGGGGAGGGAGGAGGGAGTCGCTGACCAGTGGGGCCGGGCTGTCAGAGGGGTGGCGTGGCGCGCGCGGCTAGGCCGTGTGGGCCATGGGAGGAGAGGGGGGAAAAGCGCGGGCGTGGCGCGGGTTGGGCCAGAATGGGCCCAGCCGGGGGGAGGGTTTTTCTGTTTTTCCTTTTTTTGTTTTCTATTTCCTTTTTTTCCTTTTTCTAATTTGGTTTCTTTCTATTCTCTTTTCTTTTGAATCAATAATTTGCTAAATTATTTTGAGTGATGAATATAGTCTATGTGAGGTGCTCCTAACATTTCAAGTGCATGCACATGAGGAGATGTCCTAAGGATGGAGTGTAGGGAGAAAATAAAATAAGGGGGGGGAATTTTGGGGATCAGGGTTCCAAACCTTGGGTTGAGATTTTGGGATGTTACAAGTACTCCTTCTCAACCTGGCCGGCGACTACTTTGGAGTCTGTCCTGACTATGCACGTGGTGACACCAAGTGCTTGTAATTTGCGAAGTCCCAGGATGACGGCTTCGTACACTGCTATGTTGTTGGTGCATCTGTCGGATTCCAAGGCGAAGCTGAGGCGTGCTGCGTATCTGTACTTGACGCCTGCGGGTGATGTTATGATCACCGGGGCGCCTGCCCCCGCGTGGCACCACACGCCATCGCAGTGGATGGTCCAAACTTTCTTGGGAGACTCTTGTTGCCATGTTAGTCTTGTCTAGTCAATGATGAAGTCTGCCAGGACTTGTGATTTGATCGTTGTTCTGGGTTTGAAGGTGATGTGGTACCCGAAGAGTTTGGCTGCCCATTTGGCGATTCGGACGGATGCCTCCGGGTTCCTGAACAATTCTCCCAGACCCTTGTCCGAAGTGACCCGCACTTTGAATGCCTCGAAGTAGTGGCGCAGTTTGCGTGATGCCATGATGACTGCGTATGAATTTTTTTCTAGTTCAGTCATGTTGCACTTGGAAGTCGTGAGGACTTCGGAGACATAGTACACTGGGCACTGCCGACTTGTGCCCTCTCTGTCCTGCTCTTGGACCAGCGCTGCACTGACTACGCATGGTGAGGCCGCAATGTATAGAAGAAGATGCAGCGAAGGATCGAGGCTTGTGAGGGTTGCTAAGTCGGACAGGTGTTGTTTGAGCGACTCGAAGGCCGCTGCCTGCTCTGGTCCCCAAGCGAAGTCTTTTGCACCACGCAGTGTCTTGAGGAAAGGTAGACTATGCTCTGCGGATTTGGAAATGAATCTGTTCAGGGCGGTCAATCTGCTTGTCAGTCGTTGGACATCCCTGGTGGACTGCGGGGGTGCCATATTGATGATCGCTTGGATCTTAGCTGGGTTGGCCTCGATCCTTCGGTGCGACACCAAGTAACCAAGTATCTTCCCCTGGCAAACTCTGAAAACACACTTCTCAGGGTTGAGCCGAAGTCGTGCATCGCGCATATTGGCAAATGTTTCTGCGAGGTTGGCCAGGTGATCCTCTTTGTTTTTGCTTGCGACAACGATGTCGTCCACATAGGTGAAGATGTTGCGGCCTAATTGACTTTTGAGGACCCTCTTGGTGAGGCAAGAAAAAGTTGACACGACGTTTTTGAGTCCTAGCATTCGGACGAAGCAGTACATGCTGAAGGGTGTGATAAAGCTTGTGTTGGCCTTGTCCTCCTCTTTCTTGTAAATTTGGTGCTAACTGGAGAAGCAATCAAGGAGGGACATGACTTCACAGCCTGCTGCGCTATCGACTATTTTGTCGATCCGTGAAGGGGGAAGTTGTCCTTGGGACAAGCCTTATTGAGGCTTGTGAAGTCTATGCACATGCGCCATTTGCCGCTCTTCTTTTGCACCATGACCACGTTGGCGAGCCAAGTAGGATAGGCGATGGGCTCGATGAATTTGGCTTCCAATAGGCAGTGCACCTCGGCCTTGGTGGCTTCGGTCTTCTCATTGGACATTTTGCGCAGTCGTTGCTTTTTTGGGCGCACTCAAGGGTCGATGCCCAGGCCGTGCTCGATGATGGTGCAGCTGACCCCGACCAAATCGAGGGTGGACCAAGCGAAAACGTCCTTGTTTCGGGAGAGACAGGATATGGGTTTTTCCTCGTCTCGCGGGGTTATGTCTTTGCTTATTACGACCGTTTGCTTAGGCGTTGCCGGGTCGAGGGGGACCGCCTTCATTCCGTCGTTGCTTTGGAGCTGCGCTTTGACTTTTTCGTTGTCGATTGGGCGGGCCCCTTCAAATCCTTTGCGTTGTGTCGTGAGGCAGTGTATGTTCCACTCCCCCGGGATGAAGTCCCTCTCAATGTTGCACGCTGTATGCTGGTTGCCATAAACTGTGATCACGCCTTGCGGACCTAGGATTTTCATGTAGAGGTAGAGTCCATGAATGGCCGCCTCAAACTTGTTGATGGAGCCCCGGCCCATTATGGCGTTGTATGGGTAGACCATGTCGACGATATCAAAAGTGACCTGCTCACTTCGTGCATTGGGTGCTACACCAAATGATAGTGGTAGCTCTATCTTGCCGACGGGGAAGGTTCCCTTGCCGCCGAAGCCGTATAGGGGGTTGTCCGAAGGCTTGAGTAAGCTGTGGCTTATGCCCATGCAATCGAAGGCCTACAGGAAGATGATGTCAGCTTAACTGCCGCTGTCGACCAGGACTTTGTGTAGGTCCTAGCCTGCTACACTGCAGTTGATCACCATGACGTCTGCGTGAGGAGCGCTGCGCAAATCGACGTCTCTGGCGTCGAAGGTGAGTAATACATGAGACCACCTTGTTTGCACTACTGGGCCCGTGAGAGCGACGTGGTTCACACTTCGGTAGTGGTCCTTTTTCTGCCGCTTTATTTCGAAGTCCACGCTGGACCCTCCGGTGATCATGTGGATGACTCCACGATATGGTGGTTCGGCGAAGTCTTCCTGCTTGGGTGCTTGTGGGGGTGGTTATGGTGTGGTGGATTTGGGTGATCCTAAAATCTTATTTTGAGATTAATAACATTTCAAAAAAATAAATAATATGACTTTTAATAATGGCATCTTTTGTTTATAAAAGTTTTGCCTCTCTAAATTAAATAAATGACAATATTAAAAGTTTGATAGAACAAAACTTGGAACAATAAATGGAAGGAGGGTTTTCAAATTATTCCCTTAAAGCTCCCTCTACAAAAAATATACATAGGGTTGAATTAAAATAATTTAGGATAAGGATTATGCCATAACCTCTCCTTTAGTAAATAAGTATTTACCTTTGAATATCTATATATACATATCTCTGATTTAGCTACCCATTCATAATAACCTTCTCTTAAATGGAATTATGTGAGTGTGCATTTCATCTTTAAAAGCATTATATTTTTTTAAGAGTGAATAAACTTGCATCGTGTTGAATCCTTGTTTGTACAAATTAAAGATTTGAACCTCAACTTAAACTTTAATTCAAAATAGGAATTTATATAGAAAAGAAAATTGAAAATAAAAGGGAAAATGGAGATTATACAATACAAAGAAAAATAGAAACCTATATACATAATTATAATTCTACATGGTAGCACTTTATTTATGCATTTAATTATGACAAATTGAATTTAAACATCAGATTTTGAAAACAAAACAATAAAATGGAAACAAAAAAAGAGAAAGAAAGAACTCACCCAACTGTACTCGTGGGCTGAATTCCCTAAAGCATCGGCCCACGTCTACTTACCTGCTCACGCCTGATCACCCGCATCCGCGTTGGCCCAATCCTTGCGCACACGCCTGGACATCAATGACTGGTGGGACCGTCGCGTCAAAGTTGGCTCCCTCCTATCCGCGCGCACAGGCGAAACAGAACCCGCCGTCTTCCCCGCTGGTCGTTCACAACAGTCGATGTGTGTAGCTCGCGCTCCTCCGTTCGATCCCCCCAAATCGACGTTGAATTCGGAACAAGCTTGGTCGCCGCGCTATAAAGGCCGGGTCGCCTCCCTTGGACCCTAAGCCATGCCGGGATTTTAGGGTCACCAGTACGGAGAGGGAGAGAACGCCGTCGTCGGGTATGGCTCTAGGAGCCGCTGCCGACGTCTTACGTGTATGCCACCGTCGGGTTCGCGACGACTGCTCTGTGTGGTTCACTGGGATCCAGAGGAAGATGGAGCTTCGGCGCCGCTGGTGTCGTGGGCCACGCCGTGCGCGGTGGTCTGGGCGACCGCGGGGGAAATCGAGAGCCGCCTCCGGGCTGCATCGTGGTCGGAGTGCTTGCTCGATGGAGTCTCGCTCGCCAGCGTCGTGGTGTCGCCGTGGGTCTGTGTGGCGGCATGGTTGGGAGCTCTGCGCTAGGTGGATCACAGTGAGTACCTTCTCGAGTGATTAGCCATTGTCTCTGCTTCACGTTGTGCCGCTCAGACCTAAGATTAGGGCACGATAGTGGGTAGGACAGAACCTGGCGCTCCGGCGTGCGGCGCTATCGTTGGACGTGGGGCGCCTTTGCCTGCGTATGGTCGGAGGAAGAAGAAAGCTCCTAGTCACTGAGATCTAGATGTAGGGCTGTGAAGAAGTGTGCGCATATGTCGTCGACCCACCGTTGGACGGTCGGAGTTAGTGGTAGCTTACCCTTTTGTTTGATTAAATCCGAGACGTTGAGATTGGATCCGTGGGCTGGGGGTTTGTTATGGCGTGGGAGAGTTGGGGCCATGGATTTTAGATCCTACGGTCCTAGTGTCATACCGATTCGAGTGGAGAATGATCTAATCTGAGCCACCCACTTGAGATCAGACGGCCCATATTAGATCATACCCCTTTGGCGCTGCAACTTTTCTAAAGAGCCCCCGAAAAATTAGCTAACCAACCCGCGGTCCATAGTGACTGTGTGCTGAGTCTAGTAATTCTTGCGCAGAGACCCCTACTTTTATCTGTTTTTGTGTGCGCAGTCCAAACAAAGATTAAATCAGGAAAATTAATTTAAGAAATGAATTTTAATATGAAAACAATTCCAGAACTTGTAAAATTCATATAAAATTCATTTTAACTCATTTTAGCCCATTCCAGTTCCTATAATTTGGTAATATTATTGTTTATCACCTAGTGCCACTGTTTTAGCATGAAAACTATATTAAATTTGATCACTTAGTTATTTTCGTACCAAACACATAAAACCTTCGGAAGTTCATAACTCACAATCCGTAACTCCGATTTGATCCGTTCAAGTTGCGTTAGCTTCATATAAATATTTACTACATAGTAACAACATAAATTATACCATGTCACATACTTTTATAGTTAGATATTTATTTATCCTATGTCTACTAGGTTAACTTTTCTAAACCAAAGCTAATCTATCCATAATTATAATTTGATTAAAATACGATCTCTAGTCAAGTTATAATTAAGATTAAGGTTGAGTTAATTACTCATATAATATTCTCTCATATGGTGCATACTAATCAATTTACAATATAGTTTAATATTTAAATCACGTAGATCTTCCATAAATCATAACTTTATTACCGTAACTCTGAATTTAGTGATTCTTGAACCCACGATCTCATAGCAACATGTAGTTTATTATTATACAGTTTGTTCATGATGTTAATTTTATCTATACCATGTTTGTTTGTATTGCTACGACTAGCAGTGAGGTCGCGAGTCATTTGAAGAACCACCCTGGTAACTGGAATCTCAAGTGTCAGGCAAGTTGTGCCCTTGATCCACTTTTGTTACCCAATAATATTCTTTATTATCACTATTCAATGCATAGGTTTAATTTTGATGGGACCCAATAGGTCACCCTAGTCTCTTTATCCTTTTTACCTTGTTTTACCCCTGAATCATATGGGTAGTTTTTGCTATTGCTTTATATGGTTTTGGGATTAATACTATATTATGTCCATGTTCCAATTATTATGTTATTTTATTTATGTTCATGACAAGATCATTATATTATTGTTAATTGGAACATGGAGCTTAACTTGAGAAACACGTGCCACCACAAGGGAGGAATGGGACCCCTTGACTAACTAATTAGGAAAGCTAGTGGAAGACTACCTTACCTGAAAGGGGCAAGGGCAGTAGGGGAGTTGCATGCAAGGAGGTTCTCGGGTTGATTTTGCTGCGGTGGCGGTCAGACGAGGGATTCTTGCAAGTGCTCTTCCCATAAACTATAGCAGGTTTTCGGGAGCTAGTGGAACTTTGTAAAGGCCTCGTAGTGGATCCCTAGCCATTCACCTCGGTAGTGTCTAAGGACCTTGTAAACCCTGGCGACATGGAAAACATGACTTATGGGTAAAAGGTACAACCTCTGCAGAGTGTAAAACTGGTATACTAGCCGAGCTCACGGTCAAGAGCAGCTCAGGTCTCTCGCATGATTAATTTATGAAACTTAAACTCAATTTGTCATTTGCATTTGCATGGGTTATTTACTAATTTTGTTGTATTATTATTTATTATGGTTTGGTATTTACTAACACTTAGTAATTGTGAAAGTTCTCTATGCTCGGGAACACGATCTGGATGTCGCCTAGAGGGGGGGTGAATAGGCGAATAATAATTATCACTCTAAAACTAAACTGGAAATTCTTACCCTACTCGAAGGCTGGATCGTAGTGGAATGAAAGACCCTTCGAGTAGGTTGCAGCGGAATTGAAGTTCCTGTCTTAAAATACCCTGCACTTCGAAGACAGCTTATACCACATATAAATATAGAAGTGCAAGTATAAACAACAAATAAGACAGAGAAACAGCACACAGCATAGAGCAGAGCACATAGACACAGGGATTTATCCCGAGGTTCGACCAAGCTCGAAATGCTTGCCTAGTCCTCGTTAGAGTTAGCCACACCTTGGCTTGGAGTCTATTTCAACTCCTTCCTCCGTTTGCTCAGATATATCAGTGCGATAGATAGTGCCTTCCACTATGTTGATGTCAGTTACAATGATGTCGTGGCTGCTTACAATCTTCTCGACAGCACTCCGGTAGAGTAACAATGCGCTCAAGATTTTGCTCTAGCTCTTAGCAGCATTTCCCCTCTCTCTCTAAAGGCTTATAACTTTTCCTCTACAAAAACTAGAGAGATACACAAGAGAGCGAGAGATAGAATTGATCTAAATGATGTATGCACTTGTTGGTTGCACTTGTGTTCTTGTTAGAGACGCCTAGGGGTCCCTTTTATAGTCTCAAGGGGCCTAGGAGCCGTTGGAATTCCATTTGGAAGGCTATTCTTGCCTTCGGTCGGGTGGCGCACCGGATAGTCCGGTGCACCACCGGACATGAACAGTAGCTTGTCCGGTGCCCGACCTCCTTCCTTTTCTAGCAAAGCCGACCATTGCGCCCTCGGTCCTCTTGGTGCACCGGACACTGTCCGGTGCACACTGAACAGTCCGGTGCGCCAACTGACCGTTGGCTCAGGCCATGCGTCGCCCACTGATTGCGCTGCCGACCATTGGCGCGGGCGCTGTTGGCTCACCGGACGGTCTGGTGCACACCAGACAGTCCGGTGCACACCGAACAGTCCGGTGAATTTTTAGCCACAGCGCCCCAATCGATTCGCGAGAGCGGCTAGTTCGCCAGACAAGCAGCTGGGGCACCGGACACAGTCCGATGCACCCACAGCAGGTACTCCCCTGGCCTTTCAGCTGGACTTCCTTTGCTCTTTTGGATTTGACTCAAATTGGTCCCTGGCACTTAGAGAAGTATGTTAGCTCCAAAAATAATTCACTAGAGCTAGAGACATACCTTGATTCTTAGACTTGCATGTCTTAACCACTTAGCACATATTACAATGACATGTGTTGGACATATAAGCTATCAAGTCAACTTGACTTGATCTAGATTGACATATCTGAGCTCCAACCCCATGCAGAGGTCACATAGAATATATCCAAACATAGGAACAACCCAAGCTAAAGATCATGGTGAACTTAGCTCTTTTGGGCTGCTTCTAGTTCTGGCTTTGACACTGCTCCTCCTTCTAGTGACCTTGTTCACTTCTTGAGCTTGATCTTGAGCCTTATGACTTACACCACATAATTGTAGATGTTACCTCATTGGTTGTAAGTCATGTCCTTATGTAGTGATCCTTGATGCACCATAACTCTTCTCAACTCAATCAACCTTGACTTTGCAAGTGTTCTTCTTCACCCCTGGCTTTGGGTTCCTGGTCTCCTTGACCTTCTCCCGTGCACTCGGTATCTCGAAGCTCTTCTTGCCTCCGTCCTTGGCTTGATCGGTTGTCTCTGAGTTATGCACACCGAGTCTCACTTAAGCAATGTCCATCTTACTTGTGATGTTCATTATCTATAGATAATCCAGTCCTTGGACCATCACACTTGTTCACTTGTGTTGAACCCTGTTAGCTTTGCATTAAGCACCTGTTCAACACTTAGCACACTTGTTAGTCTTTTAATTGGGTTGTCATCCAAACCACCAAAACCCACAAGAGAGCTTTCAATCTCTCCCTTTTTGGTGATTGATGGCAACACAATTAAAACTTACATAATAATAAGATTTAAAGCACAAATTTCGAATTCTAAGTTTATAGAATGCTCCCCCTAAATATGTGCTTACATTAAGATCTTAACTTTGGCCTTAAATGCCAAAATGCACATACTTAGGCTAATTCGAAGCATTTCTACACCTTAGCACATGTGGGATGCATTGTGTCAAGAATCAAACCGTGATGTGAATAACACACAAATGCACAGAATCAGAGTTAAACACCAATTAAATGGATATACCACAAGAATATCAACCTACCACTATTCACCATTAAGATACTAATTTAAAGCCCTAGAACCACATGAATATCTATTACAGGACAAACACAATAGATACCAATTGATTTATATCATCGAAAGCACTAATTGTGCATTATCACCATATAATACAATAAGAAGCATATGATAAGTATTATCAACAAAACTAACACATTCTTCCTTAAGATCAAAGGAACTTAAGGAAACCCCTTTGAGTCCTTTAGCACACTGTTGGAACTTGCGTTCCCGGGCGGGTTGATTCCAACGGGGGAGTGAGCGAGATGTGAACACGGTTTAACTGGAGGCAGCAATTGCTCTGTTAATCCAGCCCCTCAAGGGCACTGTACGGGGGTATTTATAGGTGCCTGAGTGCCCAGCGCCTCAATGTAAGGACGCATGTGCCCCCAGGCACCCGGTCTATCCCCGGAATATTCCTATAAAGGAGGGTTACAGACTGTCATTACAGAAAAGCTGTTACAAATCGGGCTCGTGACACATTTATCCGAGCGGGGCCCGTTACAATGGGCCGAACCCCACATGGGCCTCCAGGCGGAGTGAGGACGTGGGACGGGGCGACATCGCCGTAGGCCTTCGTCCCGTATCATAGAAGACGAAGGGTGGACCTCGCCGGTCTTTCTGCTCCCTGTCGGCGCAGCGGGGTAGGCGTAGGGTGGACCTCGCCAGTCTTTCAGCTTCCTGTCTGCGCAGCGAGGTTAGATCTGGGCATAAAACCCGAGCCCAAAGCCCTAAACCCGAAATACCCGAACCCGTACCCGTTTAGCCCGAAGCCCACTGTTGGGGGCCTTCGTCCTCCGAAGGTCCTCAAAAACATGATTTGACAATGTTTTTCAAGTGGATTATATGAACAGGTATCTTCGGACTCAGAATCATGAACATGGAATACGGTCAGGACGAAGCTTAAGCCAGACGAAGGGGGATTGAGATGGAGGACGGGCTGATTACTAAGATGTACGAAGGACGGTGCACAGCCGAAGCTGTTTGCAGGAAAGCTTCGTCGCGATAGCAGAAAGGGGAACCGACTTAAAGATGAAAAGACTACTTAGGTCTTGACAGGTTCCCATAAGTCATTAGCAAATGTAATGGACATGAATGTAATTTTACATGGGCTGCGTCCCACGTCTATAAATAGATGAACAGTACTCCCATACTGTTCACGCTGACTTGGCATTTGCTTTTGCGTCATCCTTGTACTTTTGTCTTCCTGCAATCCGAAGGTACACTTGTAATTTGAAGTCATTTCTATTGTTATATGATAATAAAATAGAAATGACATCATGATAAAACCTAAATACTTATATTACTTTTTATGTTGCGTGTATGCCCTTCGTCATAGCTTATTGCGTTTACGAAGATATATTGTTTGTGACCTTCGTCCAGAACACATTATATCCCGAAGGGAAATAATGTTTCAAAGGGCGAAGGACCTTATCATTTAACACTTTCTATGTTGCCTTGTTCTTAATCCTAAGCATTTGAGAACAAGTCACCAACATTGGCGCCCACCTCCGGTGAACTCACTTCCACTTTGAGTTTTTTGAACACCTTCGGAAGCCATAGACCCTCGTTATGGCGCCGAAGAAAGCTTCAGCGACTGGGGCTGCAGCTCTGCAACCACTGGACCCCAACCAGGAGACTGTCTCTCTTCGGGAGGCCCGAAGCCAGAAGAGGAAGGCCGTCAGCCCGACGCTTCAGGAGGATGAGCTAGACCAAGAGATCAGGGATATGGAGATGCTTCATCAACAGGTACAAAGGAAGAAGGAAAAGATGGCCAGGCTAGCTGAGCTGCAAAGACAGATAGACGAAGCTTTCGAAGAAGTTCGCCATCTTACTCACGATGAGCAGAACAGAAGGCCTCAACAAAAAGACCTTCATCAGGAGGGCTTCTTCAACGAAGATGACTGGTATGACAATTTCCATCATGGAAATTTTGTTTTCGATGATGCTTCTCCCCTGTCCGCTGAGCTGCAGGCTACACCTTGGCCTCCGACCTACAAGCCACCCCAGCTTCCCATGTTCGATGGCCATTCAGACCCGAAACAGTTTTTGATGAGCTACGAAGCAACAGTGTCTTCGTATGGTGGCAATGCGGCAGTCATGGCAAAGTCTTTTGTTATGGTCGTCAGGAATGTTGCTCAGACCTGGTATTCCTCCCTTCGACCAGGAACGATCACTTCATGGCAAAAGCTGAAGGACATGTTGTTAACCAGCTTTCAAGGCTTTCAGACGAAGCCGGTCACTGCTCAAGCCTTGTTCCAGTGCACTCAGGATCATGAAGAGTACCTTCAGGCGTATGTCAGAAGGTTCTTGCGTTTAAGGGCGCAGGCACCGACGGTGCCCAATGAAATTGTTATTGAAGCCATGATCAAGGGGCTTCGTCCTGGACCTTCAGCTCAATACTTTGCTAGGAAGCCTCCTCAGACTTTGGAGAAGCTGCTCCAGAAGATGGACGAATACATTCGTGCCGACAATGATTTTCGCCAAAGAAGGGAGGAGGCTTTCAGATTCTCTGAAATGACAGGGGCTTCGGAGGAAGATTCTACCCGAGGCATGTCAGGTCCATCCACAACTCTAATCAAAATGATGATAAGGGGAGTCAGCAGAACAGGCCGCAGTGCTCCTCACAGGCTTCGGGGCAACAGCAAAGTTTCTTCCGGCCACCAGCTCCAAGAGGCAGAGGCGCCAGGGGCTTCGGCGGAAGATTTGGAGATCAACCAAGGAGAGTATTTTGCTTATTCTGTGGTGAAAACAAGGGCCATACCACCAGGATGTGCCATGTTACCATCCAGAAGCAAAAGGAGCTAGCAGAAGCTGCAGCGCAGCAGGGCCAGCCGAAGCAGGTCATGCATACTGCTTCGTACCATCAGCCTTACATCCCAGAATACGTGGGCAACCACCCTGCAGTTTCTGTAGCTTCGGCAAGTCAACCTCAGGCTTCATGGCAACAGCCCCCGCCTCCACCGCTGCAACAAGGCCAACAGCCGGAAGGAAGCCAATATGTTCCACACCAAAGGGACCTCAGAGAACAATCCGAAGCTCGCACAGTCAATAGCACTGTGCCAGAGTCGAAGCACATTTATTGACAAATATCCTACCTTGATAGCAGTCTTTTCCATTTAGTTCTATTTTCTGTGTAATAAAGAACAATTCAGTTTTCATGTAATAGTTTCGTTGTTGGTCACGAAGAAAACCTATTTTCCTCACAGGCTTAAGTTACTGAAGCTTAAAAATTTACGATAACAAGGAGAACCTTCGAGTTATTGAAAATCTTTCGAAGCAACAAAAAGTCGTTCTAAGGAACGCAGAGTAAGTTGCCGAAGTTATAAAAAGCCGTTCCAAAGGGAGCGCAGTGTAAGTTTTCTGCTCCAAAGACGTTCCTAAGGGAATGCAGAGCTTACAGCGAAAAGTCAACGCTGATACCGCCTAAGTAAAAGGCGAAGAAGCTCCAAAGACGTTCCTAAGGGAATGCAGAGCTTACAGCGAAAAGTCAACGCTGATACCGCCTAAGTAAAAGGCGAAGAAGCTCCAAAGACGTTCCTAAGGGAATGCAGAGCTTACAGCGAAAAGTCAGCGCTGATATAAAGATATTTTATGTTTTACGGGGATATGTGTGTATCTTCGGAACAAATGTCATCTACATAACATAGCATCATCGCATCATTTTGCATAGCATAAGCATCATACATCATGTTGCATATGGCAAAAGAAGGGGACACAGTATCAACCTTCGAAAGGACGCTTTGAGAAAGTGACAATTGTGTAAAGTCACGAGGGAATACAATGATGATCTTCGGAATACAGCTTTGGAGAATGTTTTCACGAAGCATGGACGTGCTTCATCAGAGTAATATCGAAATTGTACAGCTTCGGAGAATGTTTTCACGAAGCGTGGACGTGATTCATCAGAATAGTATTAACGGAGAATGTCTTCTTCACGAAGCATGAAAAGAAGGGAAGGTGTTTTTTCGCCGAAGGCTCAAAAATGGTATGTATGTAGAATTTCATGCATCGTAAAGAATTGAATAATGAAAAGAGACTTGTATATTACTTTCAAATGTACAAAATATTACATAGATCACACTTCAAATGTTTTTTCTAATAACATCTAGTCTTCTCTTAGTACTACTTCGGCAGCCTCATTTAGAAGTTGTTCAACAACTTTATCCATGATAGCTTCGACCATTTGTTTAATCTCGTCATCCCCTTTCGTGTGAGGGTCAGCAGACGATCCAGCAGGTTCTGAGGGAAGAGAATATTTCTACATTAACTATTACAAACCGCGAACAAAGTTTGAAATAAAAATTACAACACAATAAGAACGACTAATTAATACCTATTTGCCCTTCGGGCTCTGTACTTTTTTCGGCAACCTCTGTCACTTTCCTAGCATCATGGATGCCTTTTTCACTCCTTTGAATAATTTCTTGCGCCATTTCTCGGCCGCCGTTGTCCCAGATATCAGTAAAGAATTTACCACCAACCATGCTTGCTTCGGCCGAGGGGTCTTTGATGTCTTCGGAGGATAAGGTAGCTTCGGACTGAGCTAAAGATTTTACATGCTCACAACCTTTCCTCTCCAAAACAGTAGCAACTCCTCTGGCGCCCGAAAAAGCGCAGATATCACCGTGGCTACTCAGGATTTCCTCGAAGGCCTCTGCTTCGTGGCTGATCCATTCCAGTGGACCTTCGGGATTGCCTCTGGAGAAATTTTCTTCACTAGAGAATGCGCCAACGCTGGCGAAGCTGGATTTTATCTTTTTGACGCATTCTATAGATTTAACATAGCATTTTCTCTGCGACGCACGAAGCTCCTTAACACTTATCTCTAAATGATTGGCCAGTTGATCGCTAAGCTCTCGTTTTGTTTCTTCGAGCATACGTTCCTCTTTAGCTCTAGCTAGTTGTTTTTGAAGATCTTTAATCTCACGTTTTTGGGCTTCGGCCTGGACCTTTGAGGCAGCTTCATCCTTTTTTACCTTGTCTACCAATGAAAGCAGAATCTTATCCTTTTCCAGAGCTTCGTTTCTCAGTTTAATAACTTCTGACCGAAGGTTGTTGAACGCAATTTCATAGCTCTCATCTTCGGCACTCTTTTGTGCCCTCAATGCGTTGCTTAGGATTAAACCCTGCATGTAAAAAAAAGTTGGTATAAGAATAAAAGAATGAGTTACGAATTAAAAAAATTCTCAAGCGCAAAATTTCCATACCTTTAGGCTATTATACGCAAGACTGTCCGCGAGATCCTCCTTCGTCATAGCACTTAATCCAGCTTCGAGCTTTGGAAACCCCATACTTCTAGCCATCTCCCGGCAGACAGATAATTCTTTGTTATCAGGGAGACAGTATAGGAAGTCATCTTCATTTGTCCCATTGAACACTACTGCCCCCTTCGGATATTTTAACTCTCTAGCATAGTGATTGGCTTCATAAGTCTCTTCTTCAGATAATTTCTTCCCCGAAGCATGTCGCACGATGTAATCGCATATGTTGGAAGGAGCTTCGGGGGAGGCAGTATCAATCTCTTCAACCAAAACTGGTTCTGATATTTTTATTTTTTCGGTTTCCAAAGATTGTTCCTTGGCCTCTGAAGACCCAGCTTCAGCTTCCAGTTGTTGCTTCGAAGCTTCAGTAGACGCTTCAGCAAGTTCAACACTCTTCTTTGGAGTTGTGCTTGAAGACTTAATTGTCTCCAAGACATCTAGCACGTTTACCATTCTTTTTCTTTTTGGGGTTACCGATGGGCCCTTTTGATTTTTTATTGTTTCAACATTTGCTGAAGGACTTAAGATTTCTGATATTTTTGGTCCTTCAATTCTCGGTTTTTCTGCCTTCTCTGCTGAAGGCGCTTCAGTTTTTTCTCCTATCTTCGGCACTGGAGCTGGTTCTGTAGCTTCAGAGGCCAAAGAGACTTCACCAATAAATTCTGGCACTGTGGCCGGCTCAATAAAACGTGCTCGGTGGGTGAGCACCTTCATCTTTTTTCTTTGCGGCGCTGGCTCACTAGAAGCACTTGTGGCAACTTCTGTTGCAGGAGAAGTATTTTTTCTTTTGCGGCCCGGCACCGGATAATGGTAGTCAGGGTAGACAAACCCGATTGCATCAAACACCCGGTTGAGCCTTTTCTTCTTTCGGCCTCCGAAGGCTGCTGATAATGCAGTGTTCTCGGCCTTCGAATACACCCCAAGCAGTTCGTCACTTAATGTTTCAATGCTTTTTAACCAGTCGTCGTCAGGTTCAACAAACTTATCCCCGTATTTGAATGTGTATTTCAGTCTGACCAGTCCGCCTTCGTCGGACTCTTTGATGGTCTCCTTCGGCATTTCCCACTTTCCTGCAAGTGGCCACACCCTGAACGCAATATGCTCTTGGACCAAGTCCCTTGTCCCAATAAAAGAGCAGATTACGCCGAAGGCTCTTTGGCATTCCTCGGCTGCTTCATCCATTTCAACCTTCGGCCTTCGAAGTCCGAAGCGTTGCCAGATGGGGCGCATAATGATACTTTTAATATCTTCCTGCGCTGTCAAGTCATTCTTTACATAAAACCATTCTGTCATCCAGGCACCGGGCCACCTCTTCCGAAAGGTTGGCACGGGGCAGCTTGACCCGGTGCGGGCACCAAAGCTGTAGCAACCAAAGTTGTTGTGATATTGTTCTTTCCCCCAGGGCTTCGTTTCATATAACAACTCATGAATGTTGCAAAAGCTTTTAGCATTTGGTTCCAAACCTTGGCTCCTTACAGCCCAGACAAAGATCCCCATTCTAATGATAGCTTCGGGGGTAATTTGATGAAGGTAGATTTGAAACGTCTTTAGGACTTCGACAACAAAGCTGCTTAGGGGGAATCGAAGCCCAGCCTTGAGAAAGCTTCGGAAGATTACGACTTCATCTTCTTCAGGAGTGGGAGAAGTTTTTTCTCCAGCATCAGCCCTCACAATAGATATATCTCGAAAATATCTCCCCCTCATATTGTCAATATGACTCTGCTTAACAGTGGTTTTCCCGAAAACCGTGTGACTTGGCCGCCATGGTCGATCTTCGGACTCTCCCCCACAGCTTTCTGCATCATAACTGTCGCTGTCACCAGTATCTTCGGACAGACCTTCCAAAGTCTCTTTGGTGATTTTTTCCGTGTTAGTCTCCGCCATCGCTATAAGGAACCCCAAGTTCTTCTCTTCGTCGAGACTCAGCTTCATCTCAGCAGTGACCTTCTTATCCTCAGACATCTTCGGAAACACTAAAAAACTGTTTTCAAGGCCGAAGCTTCAAAACCAAAAGATCAGCAAATTCTGGTGCGCAAGAGCTAAAAATTTAGTGAGCGGAAGCAGATGGCAAGAAAGCGTATCGAACAAATTGTGCCGGGCTCCTATTTATACACTCGATATGGTGGAAACTGTGTGGTCCCGCGTGTCGGTGACTTTTGCTATTCTAGCAAAGGGAAGGTGTTTTTTCGGACCTTCGGCTTAAGGCCTTCGTCCATATCGCAATCTGAATTTATCATTAACAAATTAACATTGCGAGGGGCTACTGTTGGGGGCCTTCGTCCTCTGAAGGTCCTCAAAAACATGATTTGACAATGTTTTTCAAGTGGATTATATGAACAGGTATCTTCGGACTCAGAATCATGAACATGGAATACGGTCAGGACGAAGCTTAAGCCAGACGAAGGGGGATTGAGATGGAGGACGGGCTGATTACTAAGATGTACGAAGGACGGTGCACAGCCGAAGCTGTTTGCAGGAAAGCTTCGTCGCGATAGCAGAAAGGGGAACCGACTTAAAGATGAAAAGACTACTTAGGTCTTGACAGGTTCCCATAAGTCATTAGCAAATGTAATGGACATGAATGTAATTTTACATGGGCTGCGTCCCACGTCTATAAATAGATGAACAGTACTCCCGTACTGTTCACGCTGACTTGGCATTTGCTTTTGCGTCATCCTTGTACTTTTGTCTTCCTGCAATCCGAAGGTACACTTGTAATTTGAAGTCATTTCTATTGTTATATGATAATAAAATAGAAATGACATCATGATAAAACCTAAATACTTATATTACTTTTTATGTTGCGTGTATGCCCTTCGTCATAGCTTATTGCGTTTACGAAGATATATTGTTTGTGACCTTCGTCCAGAACACATTATATCCCGAAGGGAAATAATGTTTCAAAGGGCGAAGGACCTTATCATTTAACACTTTCTATGTTGCCTTGTTCTTAATCCTAAGCATTTGAGAACAAGTCACCAACACCCGTTACCCGAACAAATCCAGCGAGTAACGAAATTGAATACCCGAATTAAGTTCGGGCCTAATCGGGTATCAACCCGCGGTACCCGAAGTACCCAATCTACCCGAAATACCCAATCTACCTACGGCCCAGTTAGCCTCCCAAGTGGCCTCTCCCTGTCGGCGGCCTCTCCCTGACTCCCTGTCCAGCTCCAGCGGCCGAGCGGCGGCTGCGGCCTGTGGCTCTCTCCAGACCACAGTCCCAGTCTCCCTGTCCGGGCGTCCGGCTGTCCCTGTCCATGACTCCATGTCCAGCGGAGCGGTGACTGCGGTGCGGGCATGCAGCACTCTCCCTCGCTCTAGCCAGACAGGAGGCAGGCAGCAAAGCAAGCACATCACGGCACGGAGCAAGGCAGGCAGAGGTACCAAGGTAGCCAGCAGTCCAGCATCCAGCAAGGCACTGCTGATTTTTGTAGGGGAACAGCGACCTACGTTTTTGCTTTTGGATAGTTCGTGTTGCACTGCTGATTTTTTGTAGGGGAGCAGCGACCTGTGCTGCTGGTTGCATGAGGATTGTTTCACTGTTTCACTGTTTCGGGTAGTTTGATACTACCCGAACCCGTACCCGAAATTATGGGTACCCAAAATTACGGGTACCCGAAATTACGGGTACGGGTTTGGGTATAGATGTTAGATACCCGAAATACAAAAAACCCAAAAGGCCCGACCCGAAATATCGGGTAAACCCGAACGCCCAGCTCTAAGCGAGGTAGACGAAGGCTGGAGCGGAGGGTAGCGTCTTCGCCTTCGCTCCAACACACACACAAAAATTAATCTTCACCCTCTTCACACTTAAGATAAGTTTTCCTTTCAGGTCGAGGTAAGCTTTAATGCACAAATTCTCCCCCTTTGACATCAAACACCAAAACCATATTCAAGCAAGAACATAGGATGATGTCAAGGGACAGCAGGGTAAATTGCAACACACTAACATTACTCCCCCTTACACATTGAACATATGCCACACAAGCATTGGAGAAAAATTAAGGTACAAATACGCAAAAAGGTCAATACCTCCATTTGTACCTTTACCATTGTTATGGTGTACTTTCCATCTAAGTAGGTGGAGTTCCTTTTGTCATCAATTTAAGATTTCCATCTTGAAAGTTTTATCTCTAGGGAGCTCCTTTACACTTGTGTCTGATCCTTTATCCTGACCTTTCCTTGTTGCTAGGACACCAAACTTAGAACAAGTTATAGTATTATGGCACAAGATGAAGCTTCTATTCTAGTGATTACCAAAAGATACCAATTGAAGCACACTACTAAGGCTACCAATTGAAAAATCATCACTGTCATAGCTCCATGATATTTAAAGATAAGCATCTAGGATCACCAACTATTATAGAGCACGAGCAATCTTTAAATATGCAATTACCCACAACTTTAGATACCAATTACTCGACTTGTGGAGGTACCCCGGTCCTGATTGCTCCATTTCTTGCTCATCTTTCCTTTTCCACCTTGAGACTATATAGGATCACTCAAGAAACAGTTAGTCTCAAAAGACACAAGTTATGTGTGCTCCCCTAAAGTTGTGCATCAAGTATTCGAATGACTTGCACCTTGCACATTCTAGCGTCCTTAGAACTAGAGGGGATCACAATACCTTGGTCTAGGCATAATATATCAATTGCATCACAAAAAGATACCAATTGAATAGATGACATAATACAACTTATGACTAGTGGAAACAATGCATGCCTCAAGATATATAACATTTTAAAAGCAACCTAGGCACGCTTCACACATGATGATCATTGCAACACATATACCAATTGAAAAACGACAAGATCATGCATATAAAGCACAATGTCTAAGCACACCATGATTAAGAAGTATTTTCTTAGGCACACCAAAGGAAACAACATTTTAAGGCATAGAGCACCTAAGCCAAGATACTACCAATTGAAAGGCAAGAACATAGCTATGATCACAATCAACGGAACTTCAAGATATTTAATGAAATTGCATAGTTCCATTCTCCACACCTTTGCCTTTTACCTGAATGCCATGAGATCCATTCTTTTAGGTAGTGTGGAGTGAGAGCACCTGTTGTTACCAATTTAGGGCTCCTTTTGCTCATGCACGTCATAGCTCGAGAGGGTGCATTAGAGACACAACATGGATTTCTTGTTTTGGTATACACAGAGTATCAAGACAAAGTAATCATGTGAACATGGACCAAACTAAACTATCATGCTTGCACATAGGTTAATACATAATCATTAAAAACCACACAACATGGTTTACAAAAAGATACAGGTTTAGTCACATACACCAAGAGAGTTAATCATGGTAGATATATCTAATGAAAAGCTACACATTGAATGATTCAAGAGATATAACCTATAAAGCACACAATCATGATTGAGCAAGCATCATTATGATCTTGGAAATCATAAATCATTAATTGAAAGGTATTCAACACAAGCAATCTCAAAAGCATAACTACTCTAAGGATAGGTATATCACGACAATCCAACTTAAGAGCAATACTGATTGGAAATAATGTACTTAAGATACATGGGTACCATCCTTTGGAGAGGGAGTTGCATATTCTCATCAAAGTCCTTTGGTTGATTCACCAATAATGATTAAGGACCTCTACAACTTATTTAACTCGAGATGAACATGGGATTATTATTGCACAATAATTCAACCTTGGGTCAATAAATAGACAATAAAATTGATAGCTTAAGCATAGAGTTTGAATTAACCATCTTAAGCTCTCTTAGGGTCTCCAGTCCATCTCGAGGCACCTGCATGGTCTAGTTGGCACAGTTTGGTACCCATCTCGAGATGGGTCCATAATGTTCATCTAAAAGAGCCTTTGGTACCCAAATAGCAGTTGTGCTAGTTTTAGGTGATCTCATTACTGATCTAGCACAAGTGTATGATTTGGGTCTCCTAAGCAAACAAGATTGAGATAACTTTACTTGCTTAGGAACCTTACCCTTCTTACATACCTTAGGTAGATGACCATGCTCACCACACATGCAACAGAAACGTTGCTCAACCTGACATGACACTTGTTGTTTGTCTTTTTTCTTAGTGAGGGTCATCTTGGAGGGTGCGCGTCTTTGATTCTTCATGAGCGGACATAAAGTGATCATGTGGTCCTTATTGTTGCATCCAAAACATCTCCTCATTCCTTCATCCTTGTCTTTATACGGACAAGACGCAATGAAGTGGCCTAATTCCTTGCACTTGAAGCACCTCCTTTTTCCTCTTCCCTTTTTGCTCTTGGATAGCATAGAGAGATGATCAGTGCAAACAACATGACTAATTGAATCTTTACCTTTTTCTTTGTTCATGTTGATTGCTTCACTTATTGCCTTAGGAACTTCTTTCTCGTGGAGTTTGACCATTGCTTCGGTTTCTCCTTCCTCAAGCTTCTTCACCGCACGTTCGTAGATATCTTGAGGAAGTCGAGCATGGCATCTTCTCCTCAATTGTCTTTGTTTCTTGTTCCCAAGCAATTTTCTTTTTGACCCCACAACTTGTTGCTCAATCAAAGATTGGCCTTTCTTGGGGTAGTAGAGGTCAGCACATAATAATATTTTAACTAATTGAACACTTATGCAAGAATGTAGTTCACATGAGTTTAAACTAGTAATTACTACCTCATGAGCAATATCGAGCATGATATGGTCATCAACTAATTCATTATGAGAATAAGACAACATATCATACTTTTCACTTAGAGCAAGTTTTTCTAAATTTATAATTTCTACTTGACTCCTAAGCATAGAATTCTCAGTTTTAAGTTGAGCAACATCAGATAATACATCATGATTATTTCTTTGCTCAAATAAAACAGATTCATACCGTTGGACCAAATTATCATGAGAGCACTTTAGCTCCTCATGTTCTTTGGTCATCTTCTCTAGGCTGTCGTTGGTTTTGATGAGAGTCTCCTCTAGCCTAAGAAGCATCACGCCTTGTTCCTTGTTCCTCCTCAATAGCTTAACCAAGAGCACTTTGTCTTCTTTGTTGAGATGGGTGTAGAACCGGCGAATCTCCTCTTCTTCCACATCGTCGGTCTCATTTTCCCTGTCATTATTATCAGTGGAAGCAATACAGGAAAATGTACCTTGTGGTGATGAAGACTCATCCTCGCTATCATCCTCATATTCCTCCTCATCATCGCTTTCGTCTCCACTATCATTGTTAGCAATAAGACATTTATAACTAGTGGAAGACAAACCTGTCGATGAGGTGGATTCATCGTTTGGTTGCCATCGTTTTTCTTCTCCATTTGAAAGGTTAGTACCACAAGCAACATAGGGAGTAGAAGTAGTACAATTGGACTCAGAATGTTTTATTTTAATTCTAGTCCATAGATCATGAGCATCAACAAATAAATCACTATCACTACTCATGATGGCAAAATAAGCACATCTAGAAAGAGAGTCAACTAAGATGTTGCAAGCATGGTGATTGAGAGATAGACATCTTAGTTCAACATTAGAAGGTTTTCTACTAATATCAGAGGGAAAAATACTTCTACTAAAGATCTGCCTCAAATCAGGATCAATATGCATGAAAGCATTATAAATAGAGACAGACCAAGATTTATATTTAGAACCATCGCCTAGAAGAAGTTCTAGAGTTACCTCTTGTGATGACATCATCATCTCCGGACGGCTAAGCCCACACTGGAGAGGCCTGGCTCTGATACCAATTGAAAGTTCCCTATGCCCGGGAACAGGATCGGGATGTCACCTAGAGGGGGGTGTGAATAGGCGAATAATAATTATCACTCTAAAACTAAACTAGAAATTCTTACTCTACTCGAAGGCTGGATTGCAGTGGAATGAAAGACCCTTCGAGTAGGTTGCAGCGGAATTGAAGTTCCTATCTTAAAATACCCTGCACTTCGAAGACAGCTTGTACCACATATAAATATAGAAGTGCAAGTATAAACAACAAATAAGACAGAGAAATATCACACAGCACAGAGCAGAGCACACAGACATAGGGATTTATCCTGAGGTTTGGCCAAGCCTGAAATGCTTGCCTAGTCCTCGTTGGAGTTAGCCACACCTTGGCTTGGAGTCTATTTCAACTCTTTCCTCCGTTTGCTCAGATCTGTCAGTGCGACAGATAGAGCCTTCCACTATGTTGATGTCAGTTACAACGATGTCGCGGCTGCTTACAATCTTCTCAACAGCACTCTGACAGAGTAACAATGCGCTCAAGATTTTGCTCTAGCTCTTAGCAGCACTTCCTCTCTCTAAAGGCTTATAACTTCGCCTCTACACAAACTAGAGAGATACACAAGAGAGGGAGAGACAGAATTGATCTAAATGATGTATGCACTTGTTGGCTGCACTTGTGTTCTTATTGGAGGCGCCTAGGGGTCTCTTTTATAGTCCCAAGGGGCCTAGGAGCCGTTGGAATTCCATTTGGAAGGCTATCCTTGCCTTCTGTCGGGTGGCGCACCGGACAGTCCGGTGCACCACCGGACATGAACAGTAGCTTATCCAGTGCCCGACCTCCTTCCTTTTCTGGCGAAGCCGACCGTTGCGCCCTCGGTCGTCTTAGCGCACCGGACACTATCCGGTGCACACCGGACAGTCCAATGCGCCAACTAACCATTGGCTCAGGCCACGCATCGCCCGCTGATTGCGCTGTCGACCGTTGGCGCGGGCACTGTTGGCTCACCGAACGGTTCGGTGCACACCGGACAGTCCGGTGAATTTTTAGCCGCAGTGCCCCAATCGATTCCCGAGAGCGGCTAGTTCGCCAGACGAGCAGCTGGGGCACTGGACACTGTCCGGTGCACACCGGACAGTCCGGTGCACCCGCAATAGGTACTCCCCTAGCCTTTCAGCTGGACTTCCTTTGCTCTTTTGGATTTGACTCAAATTGGTCCCTGGCACTTAGAGAAGTATGTTAGCTCCAAAAATAATTCACTAGAGCCAGAGACATACCTCGATTCTTAGACTTGCATGTCTTAACCACTTAGCACATATTATAATGACATGTGTTGGACATATAAGCTACCAAGTCAACTTGACTTGATCTAGATTGACATATCTGAGCTCCAACCCCATGCAGAGGTCACATAGAATATATCCAAACATAGGAACAACCCAAGCTAAAGATCATGTTGAACTTAGCTCTTTTGGGCTGCTTCCAGTTCTGGCTTTGACACTGCTCCTCCTTCTAGTGACCTTGTTCACTTCTTGAGCTTGATCTTGAGCCTTATGACTTACACCACATAATTGTAGATGTTACCTCATTGGTTGTAAGTCATGTCCTTATGTAGTGATCCTTGATGCACCATAACTCTTCTCAACTCGATCAACCTTGACTTTGCAAGTCTTCTTCTTCACCCCTGGCTTTGGGTTCCTGGTCTTCTTGACCTTCTCCCATGCACTCAGTATCTCGAAGCTCTTCTTGCCTCCATCCTTGGCTTGATCGGTTGTCTCTGAGTTATGCATACTGAGTCTCACTTAAGCAATGTCCATCTTACTTGTGATGTCCATTATCTATAGATAATCCAGGCTTTGGACCATCACACTTGTTCACTTGTGTTGAACCCTGTTAGGTTTGTATTAAGCACCTGTTCAACACTTAACACACTTGTTAGTTTTTTAATTGGGTTGTCATCTAAACCACCAAAACCCACAAGAGAGCTTTCAAATTGCTAATAAAATTTTGACCAACTTTAAAAGCAATGCTCAGCTTTAACCATTCTCTTTGGTAAGCCTTACACTTTACATGATCTCCCACCTTTGGTGAGTTCATGTCACATTATTCCCCACAACTTGTTGAGCGATGAACATGTGTGAGCTCACCCTTGCTGTCTCACACCCCCCACAAGAGAAGAACAGGTGGTTCAAGTGGAGCCACACAGTGTGGAGTTCGATTCGATCTAGGTGGTGTCTCCCAGTTGACTTTCTGGTGCCAAGGATGGATTTTAGATCCTGTTATATTTATCTTTTATTTTGTAAGACTTCCGCTATGTAATAAGTACTCTGATTATTTTGTGACATTTATCTCTATACACTCTGTTATTATATATGTTGTCTTCTTTAGCGCATGTATGAGATGCACCTGGCTTTGTCCCTTAAAACTGGGTATGACAGCCTGCATGGTGACAAGTTGGCGCTTGGCCTCGAGAATTTCTTTCTGCTTTTGGAGGTTGTGGTTCTTGATGCGTAGGGCCCATAGCTGTAGCTGGTTTTCGGCGGAGATGCCGATGACTTCTCCGTCTTCTGTTGCGTCTTCGCCCTCTGGTGGAGTGAAGCCTAGCGGTGGTGCTTGCGGTATGCCTCCGGAGCTGCAGGTGTGTAGGGTGCCTTCGGGGGTGGGTTGGTCTTGGCGCTGTCTTTTACTGATAGCTTCATCTTCGAAGGCCTCTTGGGGGGTGTTGTCCATGAGGGCCTTGCCTTTTTTCTCCTCCTGTCTAGCTCAGTCGATAGAGTGCAAGGCTCTTAACCTTGTGGTCGTGGGTTCGAGCCCCACGGTGGGCGCCAAATGTTGGAACTTGCTCTCCTGGGCAAGGTGATCCAACAGGGGAGTGGAAAGAACGTTTACGAGGTTTAGTGTGGGATGCCAAAAGATTTCTCCCCTGTTACGGGCACTGTACGGGGGTATTTATAGGCACTCGAGTGGCCGCCTGTCCCTTATCAAAGACGTTTATACCCTCGAGTACCCGGTTTATCCCCAAAATATTCCCACGATGGGAGGTTACAGACAGTCATTACGGTAAAGGCTATTACAAACGTGGCCCATAATGCACTTATCCTCACGGGGCCTGTTCCTATGGGCTGGATTCCACATGGGCCTTCCGTAGCGATGAGGAAGCGGGAGACCCATAGCCTTCGACAAAGCCTTCGGCTTGCAACAACGAGAGCGAAGGGTGGCATGTTCGCCTTCGCCCCAACAACCCCATATAATACAGAGAGTAGAAAGGGGTCAGAGGCCCAACCCTATATCCTGTGTCTCGTGTGTTTCTATGTCGTGCTTATGGGAAGGGAAACGGTTCTTCTACGGCTTCTCGCATCTAATCTGCTTACGGGGGGGAAGGAAGCGGATCTGGTGATCCGTGGTAACGTAGTTCTCAACATCCCAGACCTACACTTGAAGATCGAAGAAACTGATGACCGGAAGAAGAGGGGAGACGCGCAGGGTTAACAAAACTGGTCGGGAAACGTGGTTTTCGGACTGGTTTCCTGTTCTCGGTCCGGTCCAAAAAACGGTTTCCGACTAGCTTTATTAAATTCCGTTCAAAATTCAAAATAAATGGAAAATATTAAAATAGAAATAAATATGATAAAAACTATATTTTTTCCGAGTAATCTGGTTCAGACATTTTTAGTCTGTTAAAAAATAAAAACAAATAAACCTGTTAACTGGACCCTTTAGCTCATTTCTATAAAAACCTCGAACCCTGCCGACTCTTCTCCCTCCCTCCCTCCACCTCTTATTTCTCATATCCCTCTCCCTTAACCGCGCTTGGAACAACACTTCTCGTCGTTTTCTCGCCAGCGGCGTTTCTCACCTGGGAAACAACATATCTCGGACCCCATGCTCGAGATCTTGATCGTCGACTCCTCGATTCCCTACCCCGTACGTGTGGTCGGTTGAGCGCCTTATCTCGATGGTTTTCGTTGTTTCCAAACTGGAATCTGTGTTAAGTTATCGAGAACTGTTGTTATTTCATGTTTAGCATTTATTGCCTCATGTTCCATTGATTAGCTCGGTCCATTTTGAATATGTGCATGTTTCCAAGTTTGTATATGCATAAAATATTGTTCTAGCAGAAAATGTTTTTAATATCGTTGGATGTTAGTTTTAGATGTTATGGGTTGTGTTAGTATGAGATGTTAGATGTTATTATTAGATGTTATAGTTTAGGTTTTTTGTTGTGTTAGATGCTAGGGTTAATAACATGGTATGTATTGTACTATTGTAGGTAACATGCCAGATCTATAGTGTGGGGGCATGCAGAGAAGATTGGGTCTAATCATGTGCAAGTATTATTGTGAAGCCAAGAGTGGAGGTGGTGCTACACGTTTGAAGGAGCATATGCCACATAAAAGAACAAATATGAAGAATTGTCCTTCTATTCTCGAGACATAAACTTAAACAATACAAAGGAAAAGAAGAGGAAAAGGATTTGGCAGAGGCTGAGGACAGATGAGGCAGCAAGATCTCATTATGGTGAAGCACGAAATGATAAATATTAACCATTTCCGTTCTATCTAGAATGTTCATATAAGCCATACCACAGATGTTTCACGATAAAAAAAGTGACGGTGTCGGTTACACTGCATACGGGGGGATCTTGTCCATCTTACAGTCATCTACTAGCCAACACACGAGATAATTCCAAGTATTTCTACAAGAACAACGAAAGCCAATAATCGACATCTAAATGTAGTCAAAGTTATATAGGCTTCATTTTACTTTGCTGGAAGGGTTGAGCAACAATCAACAAAGTGATACAACAGATATGTTCTTCCAAAAAAAGGTGTACAATGATTTGTATACATATACAAGTCCTTTAGGTAATAAAGAACCGATGTACAATATTAAACTCCATTCTTATTATGGAACAAAGATCATTAAACAAAAAAAATTGATAGCGTCAAGTTACATATATGTGTAACAATTAATGAACAATGTATACTTGTATGGATTCCTACACTTCAGTATTTGTATGTCCAACCACTCACTCAACACGTACTCATCCTCTTATTGTCCACCATTACGGTTCAGTAAACTCGTCGACCATTTGTAGTAAGTTATTGCATTCATGAAGTTGCCATTATCTGCCTGCATTTCCCTCCCCTCTAACCTATATCAGTCGAATAGTTCCTCTTGCGCGTCTTGGTCAGGGACCAAAGCCAGCAGCCCCCGATGTAGTGTGCACCTCAAAGTTAGGCACCAGGTGAGCAGAAGCGGCAACCCTGCTGTTAGAAGCTGCCTGGTTGTAGCTAATTAGTGCTGCTGGGCTGTAGAAATCTACAATGCCTGCCTCCTTCAACATGTTGTTGCCGCCGCCATTGCCACCGTCATGGTGGTGGTGGTGGTGGTGGTCAGTCGCTGCGTTGGCAGCGAGCGGGATGGCGTCCTTAGCCGTCGCCGAACCGCTGCCGCACTGCCTCGGCTGCGTCTGGTAGAACACCTTGGAGACGACGAGCTCGCCGTCCTTCTCCTCCTCGTCGGACCCTAGGTGGTACTGATGCATCACCCAGTTTGTCTTCTCCGGCTTCCGCTGCTTCCCGTAGTTGGTGTAGAGTACCAGGATCTTCTTGTAGCCCTTGAGTTTTCCACCGGTGAACACTGGGCGGGTCTTGCCCGTCTTGTGCCATCGCGTCTCGCCACCCTGTTCGTCGGTATGGACCTTTCGTCGTTTCCTCGTTCCGGTCGTGTAAGCCTTAGACGGACGGTGGAAGAAGTGTCGAATGAGGCCGTCCTTGCCGACACCTGAAATTGGTCAAGACACCGTCCTCAAATATATCAAAAGGATGGAAGTGCATAAGACAAATTTTTATGTGCTCAATCAACAAACGACTTAATTTTTTTTGTCACAAAAACGAAGTGTGTTCTTTGCCTATTACGATTGGACATGATATAAACAATTAATTAAGAGACATATAGCTTTGTATTCCCCACTACCCCACCCCAGTGTGATATATTTTGCCTATTCAAAAAAATCGTAATAATTATTAATTTTTAGTTCGATATCATTTAGCATATAATATACTTTAAGTATGGACTTATTTTTGTTATTTTTTATAAGAAATAAAATAAGACGATTTTGTCAAACTTAGTATAAAAAGTCAAATAAATTATAAATTGGTACATATATGGAGGGAGTAGAAAATATATATACTACCGCTGAGTACACTGCATATAAAGAAGAACTTAAAAAGTGAATATTCATGTCTATCAAAATCTTATTTATACAAATTGGAAGTGTACTTAATTCTTTGCTAAAAAAGACCTAGATCTTTAAAATTCTCATGAAAAAGACAAACTTCCGGCCATCGTTTTAGTAACTCTAATCATCATTGACAATAATAAGCATTGTGCTAAAAATGTTATCTATAATAGTTAGAAATGTTAATTCCGTGCTAAAAAGAGATAGATCTTAAAATTTCCCATGAAAAATGTCGTCACGGTTGGATATATAGACATTAAGGTTATCTACATAAGTCATAAATGTTGTGTTAGAAAATGGACAGGGATAATAGATGGAGTAAACATAGGCAATTATGTTAGTGAGTACGTGTCACAAATCGATCTATCCACGTTTTCGTATTGGGTCACATTACACAGAGATAGAGCGGAGGGGGATATACAGACGAATTGCCATATCAAGTATTATTGATCCACGTAAATCATATGTCAAAAAATAAAAAATAAAGCTATATGAAGCACTTGTTCAAAATTAAGAGCAAATGTTAAATGCTACTCCAATATACCTGCCTCTCTACTCTACTACTAATATGCATGTACTTGTTTTTTTTTTTGTCTTTGCTTCCATGGTAAATAAAGTAGTGTCTTTGCATTGTAGAACAAATATCCAAAGGAAAAGAGAAAAGCATATGTTGACTAAATCTCATTATCCATCATTATAGCATAGATGCAAAAACTAGCCTGAAATTGGTTCGATTGTACTTCAGATAAATTAAAAAACGAATACTTGAAGAGTTGAAGGTAAGGAGAAAATAGTTCTCATGCGTGTATCATAAATCCATTAGTCCTTTAATTTCTCAAAGGTTATACGTATCGTATTATTTCCTTCGATCTGATGTTGCGTGCAGCCTGCATGACGTAGACCTTTAGTTGGATTGGGTTGGGTTGTCTCGTTCTATCGTTGTCAGGGAGCAACTAAAACTAGTAGTACATGCCAACAAGTAGGACAAGAAGTTACTTCGAAGGCACCCTTTATCGATGTTTATACGGAATCCCGCTCAAAAGCAAATAAAGAAAAAGCACTGATTAATAAACGGCTGCGTAACGAATGATCTTTTCTCTAACGCCAAAATTTAATTTATATATATGTGGTTTGGAAAATTTTAAAAGAACAATCAATTAATAACTAGTGTGTGATAATAAATAGCTCATGAAGGTTATTCCGTGACGGATCTATCTATCTGTCTTCGTCGACGATTGGTCTAAATCTGAAGAGCGAGATAGATGTGGATCGTCTCGTTTGCTTTTCTTTTCGTTTCTTTTTGGGCAGGGAGATGGGGCCGGAGATGTATAGTTTGCAGCAAACGCTTTTGATACTGATGAAATGATGTTGTAATGCAAGCATGCAATGTGCAACTACCGATATATATAATCAAATATACACGTACGCATGCATAAGCCAGAAGGTAGGCAGACAGGCAGCAGTTTAAAATGTTGGCGTGCATGTGTAGCTAGCTAGCTAGCTACTCTACATACTCACCAGGAAGCCTCTCCGGATGCGTGTAGCAGATGCCGTTCTCGCCCTCGATGGTGGGGATGAACTCGTCGATGAGCGGGTGGTGCAGCTTGCGGGCGTCCGGCCTGGCCTTCCCCTCCAGGTGCTCCAGCAGCTCCTGGTCCGTCGGATCGAACTTCACGCCGGCCGGCAGCCCCGGCAGGTCCTGGATCGTCGCCGCCGCCTGCACCTGCGTGCATGGTAGTGACGGCGGCCGATCGATTAGATTCGACCGTGTGTTAATTGTTCTCGGAGCGTGCATGTACGTGAGACCGACCCATGCATGCATGCACGCGTGAATAATGCGTGCTCAAAGATCATAGATAGATTCATAGATAGATATATGGCGGTGCATATCAGAAGGTAGACTGGAAGAGCTAGAAATCTAAAGTGGCCGATCGAGTGCGTGTATGCTTGTGTAGAAGACTAGAGCTACTAGGGTACCGACCTGTTCATACTGTGCGCGGTGGCCGCAGGAGGGGCAGGTCCTGATGAGGTTGACGTGCGGGGATGCCTGCTGCTGCTGCTGCTGTTTCTTGGCGGCGGCGGCGGCCACGGCGGCGGCGGTGGCCAGGTTGTTCTCCACGGCGCGCACGTCGTTGAAGCTGTTGCACCATGTCATGGCCGGCGACGCGACGTATTACGAATCGACGATCTCGCCCTCTCGACCTCTCTCTCTCTCCAGCCCCCAGCTAGCCTAGCTTGTCACCACCACGTCCCGGCCGGCGGCCCTCGCCTCCTCTTTCTACAAGAAGAGGGGGAGAGGGAAGCAGGGAAGGGACGATAGCGCAGAGAGAGAGAGAGGGAGGGGAGGGAGATGGAAAGCCTCTTGTTGTCCCGCCGCTTTGCTCAGCAGCTAGCTAGCTCGCCCCCATATGAGGCAACGCTAAGGCTGATCCCCAGGGGAATGACAGGGCCGCGCAAAAGAAGAGGGCGAGAGGGAACAAAGCGGCCGGGAAGAGAACAAAGAGAAAAAGAGGGCCGGCCGGGGGGAGGAGGCTTGTCCCTGTTAAAAGCTACCCCGGCGAGCCCCTGTAGGCTGCGTGCGCGCGCGCGCGCGCTCGGCCAGCTGTGTGTCTGTGCGGCGTCGATCGGGTCGCTTTTGATGCGCGCGCGCGCGGCGCTAGCTAGGCCTAGGCTAGCCATACTTCCCCGGCCGTCGCTCGCTGTCTGTCTGGTGCAGGAGAATAGAATTGTCACCAACTCTTTATTGGTTGCTGCGTTGCATCGTCCCAATCAAGAAGATGGATCAATCGCCTACGGTACTATACTACTAGTGTACCTGATGATCGATGCACCGGCCACGAGCGAGCTCCCTTCCTGATGATCGAGAGGAGTCGCTGTAGCTATATGGATCCGTACGACGTTTAGCAAAACAGGAGGGTGGGGTCGAGGAGAGGCAGGCAGGCAGGCCAGCGGCGAATGGTGTGGGTCGTCGTCGTCGTTGCTTGCCCCTCAAGTCTGGGCACGCAACGGGAAACCAGGCAGGCAGGGGGCCGGGTACTCTTGCGCGCGGCCGGGCCGCGGGGGGTCCACGTACAGTACAGCAGGCCATGGCGATCGAGTTGCTGCGTGCACATCGCTCCTATGCTCACTATCTGATTCTGACGTCGACGTGCATTCATCTGACGGTTAATGTGTTGCACGTCTGAAAAGACCCCTGCTGACCTGACCGATTTGCGCACACCACACACACACACACATATGCATTAGCTAGCAGACCTCTCGACGGCTGATCGATCGGGCAGGCAGAGGCTTCTTGCAATCCAAGAAACGCAGAGAACCTACACTAGCTAGCTAGCTAACTAGCTACTTGTCTCCCAAGTCAATAATACGCAGCGGCAGGTACGTACACAAAAGCGCGAAGGTCACCGTGTACGTTCGTGAGAACTGGAACCTGCAGCTAGGGTGGTGTGCCGGCCGTGTGCATGCTTTGGATCTAACTGACACTGGTACTCTGGTCGTGTTTGTTTTGGAGCTGATAGATGAGGCAGCTAGCTTAGCGAGGCAACCTGTAGAGCCACTGCTGCTATAGCAAGGGAGAGAGATAGGGCGCACACGCGCGGTGGGGAGAAAGCGTGAGGGTGGCAGCTAGCCGGCCGGGGGTGGTGGTGGAGTGGAGATGGGGCAACCAGCTGATTCTCGCGCGCGTGCGTGCCCGATCGAGCGAGCGAGGCCGGCCCGGACGTTCCACCCTACTACCTTGCAACAGCGGCGGGTGCGCGCGCGTCGTCGTCGTCGTCTTTGCATCGCAGGACCGATGCCGATCTCGAGCCGAGATCAGGTTGCTTTTTATTTTAGATATGAGGTCACCGTAGAGTGTCTTGGAAGAGAGAGATACCACCCCCAACCCCAACAGCTACAGACTTGAACCGTCCATCTACCGCGCGCGAGACGAGATCAGCGCGCCGACGTCGACGCGCGCCACCGCCCGACCGCCGCGCCGGTGGTGGGAGACCAGAGATGGCAACGGGTAAATACCCACCGGGTATTAGTACCCCATACTCATACCCACAACACAAAAATAACTCCACCGGGTTACCCATATACACTGGCGGGGTATGGATTTACCTCCATACCCATACCCATGTGGTATGGGTCACCCATCGGGTCACCCGTACCCACAAAAATTAAACAACTATCAAAATATTATACTATACAAATGTCAAGTATATCCATATAAATACCATTACAAAATTTTCTAGCATCATTTAACCATCCATTCAACACACCAAAGATAATTAGATAAAATAGTAACACTATGATAGTACTACATAGCACATTACATGTTCCATTACATGGTCATTAAATTGTTGTTAAATAGTAAAAAAGTTGGATGACTAAAGTCCAAGTTCATGATTCGGATAAGTTTATATTGGGTATTTTATACCCACGGGTTAGCGGGTATGGGTGAAGGCAGAACGTTCTAATACCCGTTTATCCATTAGGTGAAGATTTTTGTCCAATAACAGACCCACGGGTAGAATATTTAGCCCACATACATACCCTGATGGAGTAAATACCCATCGGGTATCAGGTCGCCGGTACTCATTGCCATCTCTATGGGAGACCGAGAGACGGAGAGAGATAGTGGAGGGTGTGCGGGCAGGTCCATTTAACGACACTGCACGTTTTGGTGCGGAGTTAAGTAACGAAACTGCCAGGGGTTTGGTGCACAACTCGCTGCATTGGTGGTGCTGGAGGGTGGAGGCCACCGAGCGATCTCCGGCAGTTCTGGTCGTAGCTGACAAGTGCGCAGCGTCATCATCGTCGCAAACCACTTTTAGTACTTGTTAGGTCTTATTAATCTAAATCAATCTTTCAAAATGCTAAAGTATAGTACATGTGCCAGTGCCAGGACCCCAGCTTGAGTACTTGTTAGGTCTTAATAATCCAAATCAATAAGATCATGGGTTGTTTGTTTCGTTCCTGACACACACACTAGACATTTACTAACAAAGCTAGCTAGCTACAAGCCTGCTCCGTCTCTCCAACAAACCATATATATATATATATATATATATATATATATATATATATATATATATATATATATATATATTGTATATTAGGAGCCCTGGGCTTCCAATAACTAAAGGAAGCCCGGGCCAGACAGTGCAATCCGGTCGAGCCGGACCACATCCGGACGTCTATAAAACAGGACCCGGAGTGCTAGGGTTCAGTTTTTCACGCCCCATCTCGATTCATTAGCGACGACGGTTGCCCGATAGCGCGCGCGGCGGTGGACCCCGGCCAGTGGCTGCGGTGGCCGTGGCTCCCCGACCTCGACATGCGGTGGCGGCGGTTCCTAGGCCGGCGGTGGCAGCCCCCGATCCAGAGGGCGAGCGGCGGCGGATCCCAGGCCGGTGGCCGCAACTCCATTACCTCGACGCGCGATGGCGGAGGTTCCTCGATCCGCAGCGAGGCCCTTGTGCAGGCAAGCGGCGGCGTCCCTGAAGCCCCGAGGAGGCGGCACTTCCAAGGCCGGCGAGCAAGCGACGCCCGTCGACGTGCGAGTAGCGACGGCGACGCATGAGGCGCGATGTTCGAGCGAGCGACGTCACGGAAGGGGCGAGATGCGCGCAGCGATGATCGCGCGTGACATCCTCTGATCCGGCGCATTTTTCTTTTCGTTTATTGTGTTTTATGCCTACCACATGTATTATTTACGCTAAAAACTGTATGATTTTATGCTTTAACACAGAGTTCGTATATCAGTTTACTGCATGCACATTGGAAAGACAATTCCTTGATTTATGCTGTTCTTAATTTGCGCGCATGCAATGGAAACTCCCACGATTTTGCCATAATTTTTGGATCTGTATAAAAATAGAAACCGCATGCATGCGGCTGCCATGTTTTTCGGATCTGTCATAAAAATAGGATCGTAATAACAACCTACTAAAGCTATCAACCTCTAATTGACTCGGTATTTACGCTTATAATTGAGGGATTTTATGCTCAAAACTTAAGGTTTTTACGCTCCACCCGGAGATGCGTCCACCAGTGAACAACATGCCAGATTTTTTACGCAGTGTAAGGAATAGCATAAATACCTACACCGTGTAGTATAATTTGTTTCAGTATACATCATAAACTAGTTCTAATGCGTTTAGTTGCATGGCTGTTGGAGGGATCCTATATTTATGAAGGAAATAAAACATTAAATGTGATTTTTTGTTTCTATACATGCAATTCATTTCCTTTCATTGCATATTCTTTCCATCATAAATTCGTGTGCATGCAGCCTGTAGCAGATTTTTACGCAGTATACCGAATTGCATAATTATCTACACAGTGTAGCATATTTAGTATAAGTATATAGCATAAAATGGTCATTACGAGTTTTAGTTGCATGTCTGTTGCAGCGATCCTAAATTTATGGAGGAAATAAAGCATTTAAAATAGAAACCGCCACACATATCTTTCCTAAATTTACGCGCATGCAAGGGAACGTGTTTGACTCATACATGCATTTTGCCATAATTTTAGGATCTGTATAACCGCATGCATGCGACTGCCATGTTTTTCGAATCTGCCATAAAAATAGGATCGTAATAACAACCTACTAGAGCTATCAACCTCTCACATTGGCTCGGTATATACGCTTATAATTGAGGGATTTTATGCTCAAAACTTAAGGTTATTACGCTCCAACCCGGAGGTGCGTCCACCAGTGAACAACATGCCAGATTTTTTACGCAGTGTAACGAATTGCATAAATACCTACACCATGTAGTATAATTTGTATCAGTATATATCATAAACTAGATTTAATGTGTTTTAGCTGCATGGCTGTTGGAGAGATCTTATATTTATGAAGGAAATAAAACATTAAATATGATTTTTTGTTTCTATGCGTGTAATTCATTTCCTTTCATTGCACATTATTTTTATCATAAATTCGTGTGCATGCAGCTGGTAACAGATTTTTACGCAGTATATCGAATTGCATAATTATTAACACAGTGTAGCATATTTAGTCTCAGTATATATCATAAAATGGTCCTTACGCGTCTAGCTGCATGGCTGTTGCAGCGATCCTAAATTTATGGAGGAAATAAAGGATTTTAAAAACAGAAACTGCCGCACATATCTTTCCTAAATTTATGCGCATGCATCTTTCCTAAATTTATGCGCATGCATTGGATCGTGTTTGACTCATGCATGCATTCCTTTTTTTGCGCTAACAGACGTGGGGCAGGTGGCGCACCCGACAGCCTGTTTGGGCGCGCTGGTTGAACCAGTTTGCAGGGGTGGTCGGCCTGGGCTTCCTTTAACTATTGGAAGCCCAGGGCTCCTGTTATACCTACCATATATATAAATATATATATATATATACTAGGTATATGCCCGTGCGTTGCTACGGAATCAATATGATAAAAATGCATTAATATGCAAAAACACTAATTATTATTCTATATTTATGTTAATATCATTAAAAGCAGATGTTTACATACCTTGCAAACATAAAAATAGAACACACTTTCATCAAATTAAAAATAACAATGACAATGTTAAATATAAATATTAGCAGCCTCACAAGATTAGAACAGTTATCTACAAGAAGTTTTATCTGAAATTCGGGCAACATGCACAACCTCAGCAGTATAAAGAAGTATAATAAAATCCTGGTGATAATGTTTGGCCAAAACAACCATGTATACACATGTTCTAAAGTTTAATAACAGATAAAATTTAGATCTTGTTTTGGTGAGCCATAATGAACAAAACAATTGAACTACTACATAAGAGCTTGAAGACTGTTGCATGTATATCCAAAGGTTTATATTTTGAGTCATGCCGAACAGGCTACAGACATAGACACAATTCCAACGGCGCAATTATACAATAATCTGTCAGATCGCTTGGAGTTGGTGGTCAAGAAAAGTTGTCTGATGACCGGCACACGACACTGATAATTTCTTTCTTGTTTCTTAAAGCTGCTCCTGGAGTCTTCTTCATAAGCTTTGAATGACTCGTATAAGGCTGTTGCATTAGATAACTTTTGGCCTTTCTTTTCCTATTTCGGAAACAATATGCAAACAAAATCAGAAGTATAAGGCTGAGTTGTAGACTGTTCACTTACCAAACTATTATTTGCCAAGGGCCCAAGCTCTATATTTCATAATCACAATTCCAAACATTGTAAGAGAAACACAAAACTGATCAAAACTTGATGCTAATTCACTTTTTATACAAGGACCAGAGATTGTTGAACAAAACTTTTAGAAACTACAAATATGAGATCTTACAAATTCATTAACTGGAACCAGATTATCACAAAGATATTACTTTGACCTATCATTCTCTGCATTTAAATTGAAGATGAGATTCAAAAAATAGAATTTATGTGATTAGGGACGCATGAACTTGCGTGTGATGAGGATGGGGTGGATACCAGAAATGTTGTACACTTACGCGAACAACATGGAGATTGAAATGAACACTACTTTAACCATGATTTTTTCTCCAACCTGATATTTTGCAAAAAAAAATATAGACCATTGAGACAGATATTTCACAATTTGCATAGATATAAATAAAGTACACGCTACACTATGCCTATCAAAAAAACGTCAGTGTAGCAGGGTAGCAGACCAGTACAAACATTACAATATGAACCTAAATTTGACTCTTGCACACACCCAATTGGCGTACCACTCTAAATTCATCCTAGTGACCGAATGAGAACCCTAACAAAACAACATTGGCTACTTTAAGAAGACAATATCAGTAGAAAACAGTGTATGGTCATAAAACCAATTGTAGATCTAAAACACCAATGCGCGGGTACGAGAATTTGAGTTGCGAGAGTTACTGAAAAGATCATAAAAGGAAACTCAAACTCGTCAAACCTTAGAGCTCGCTATGATGCGTAGAGGTCCTTGAAACACCACCTAAATGATCTCTGCAACATTCCGGATGCATGTCATCTTTAAACACATGAGCTTTCAAGTTTATATATTCTATCTCAAAATCTCACAATCTCTAGAGCATTGTAGTGAGGTTAATCCAGGCTACAAAATACCAATAATCATGTACAACCATGTCATGATTGTTTTATGGTAGCAAGAAAGTGAAACTCACAATATTTAATTCAAATTCACTGCAACTCTAAAATAGATGTTGCAGACATGAGAACAAACTCTAAAAATGGATGTTGCAGACCTGAGAATGAACTCTAAAAAACTCATGTTTTTTGCTCTGCCTAACGTTTCTCTCCAGTCTAGATAAAAAGGCCATGGATAGAACTGCTATTTTTTCTTTGTTACAGGTTGACAGCAGAGTTTTAACTTTATTGATCAACTAAAAAATACACACAACAACCTGACAAATTGATGGCGTAGCATATGTTCTCCCCAAACTACAGTAAGGACAGGACAGCTTGAACTATTATCTCCCTATAACAACCATTCTACCAAAGTGACATGTCCTCTCCCTATAAATGGTTGAACTTGATGATTTTTAGGCCTCTACTTATATTATTTTTTGTTTGCTTGACAGTAGGAAATCCCACCTGAACAATTTCATACCATTAAGGAACACCATCATCTGCGCAGATGGGAGGTTGGCGTCGATTTGGGGTGAGGATGTTGGATGATTGATTCTCGCGGATGGCTCGGGTGGCTTGGATTGCGAGATTTTGGGAGGTGTGTGCCCGTGCGTTGCCACGGAAGTTAAAAATTAGTATAAAACATAGATACGGAACGACAAACATCGCTATGATATTAGATTTTATAATATATATTACAAACATATATTAATATTTTTTTCTAAAATATAAAAGTAAAATCCTAAAATCTGATACAATCTTAGAAATTGATAAAAAAACATGCTCAATCTAATGGTACCTAGCTTAGAATTATTTAAATCTTGCATACTATGTTTGATTTTTATTTGCTAGTACTATATTTAGTCTACCTTGACTCGAACATGCTAATCACCATATCACAAAAAGAAACATCCTTTGTTTTCAGTTTCTTGTTTATAAACATGCAAATGAGTTCCGTTCGTTGATTTTAATTAATAGCACAAAATGGACATGGTCGCACAAGAGAATAATGTAACAAAACAACTTTATAAAGTAATGTGAACCTTTTTGTAACATAGTAAATGACTCTAGAGGAGAACAAAATACTTAACGAAAGCCATAAACAACTTATATATAAATCATATATGAAAAAAGTAATAACTATGGGCCAAATAATGACGATACAGCTCCGTAGAGGTCCCAAGAAAGCAACAACATATGAACAGTGAGTTAGATGTATGCTACACATCAACAACGCACATCAGGGGGCGTAAGCAAGTCCAAAGATAAAAGCTTCTATGGGGGCTCTTGAGCTCCGACCATACCACCCTGGAGGTCACTGCCCCGCATATAGCATCATGATCTACCTATGATTTTTCTCTCTAAACAATCTATTGTCGTGATTTCTAACCCTTGCTGCTTCAGGCAGAAAGTTCCCTCGTGTCAGAACACATCTTCATCAGGGAGGCCAGACTCAGACGTCGGATTCAAAAAATCCACTGGTCTTTATCCAAGGTTACTCAGGCTTTCCCTGTTTTCTCCCGAATGGATGGACCGATGTTCCAATGCCTTTGTTACCATTTACTGGAGCAATTCTCAATGGGTGAGCTTCAGTATTGAAAACCCACTCCTCAAAGGATATGACTGATGGAGGGGAGAAAAGTAGGTAGAGGTACTTGAGCGTCTCTGCCAGGAAGAAGCTCTGCATCATGTTATCTTTTTCACCAGTGTTCACCTGAACACAAATGTTCCAACAATAGCTGTGTCAGACAAATGTTATTCAGCAGAAATTCATCAATGGGAGTTATGAGGAAACATACATCTCTCAGTCCCACATATCCAGATTCTACACGGGAGTTCTTCTCAAATGCCTAGAATATGTCCCACCCCCAATCTTGGTACATTGTATTCCCCGTCAAGCGCCATAGGTACATAAGTGATTCAACAGTCTCCGATCTCAAGATGTTCCACGATGTGCCCACACTCATGTCCTATGCTTAGTAGGAAAATAACATTCAGAATTGATGGTTTGGTACAAGATTTTTATTATTGGAAGAGGAAAATAAAGGGGTGCCATACTACCTGTCCAGCATGGAAAAAATAATTTTTGCCAGCCAACTTTGTGGGAGTGGTTTGGTAGAAATTATAGCAGGTCCCAGCAAGCTATGACATAAATGGAAAAGGGAAAAAGTCATACCAGCAAACAGAAAGAAAACCATATTCATTCTCAAGTGTGTCATGCAAAGACTTGAAATATTCGATAAACAAGAGGATTGCCACAAGGATTTACCTCTTTTGCCATATTCATAATTTGCTCTGATTGTTCTGGCCCATAACCAGAGGCTCCTAATGCCAGCATACCAGGGGCAAAGCAAGTAAGTTCATCCATCTGTGTTTGTCCCAGGCAGAACTTGTTAGAACTTTAGAGAAGAATGGGGGATAAGCTTCAGCAAGCAGCCTGCCATCAATAAAGAACACACAACTGAATGAGGATACATTACCTTGTCACACAATGAGCCACCATTCTTTTCACAAATGTAGTAGTAATTAGATGGTGTAGTTTTCTTTGTTAAACTTAATAGACCTTCCATTGATGTCTCCCACATTTGTCTAAAATAAAAAACTGAAAGGGAAATGTGCCCTTGGGCCATTTCTAAGTATTTTGGTGATTTAGTGCCCAACACAGGTGCCTAATTGTAAAATGGTGGACAAAGTACAAATCAAGGATAAAGGTATGTTTCTCAGACTTAGTACATTGTTTTATGGACTAATGTATTGTGTCTAAGTGCTGGAAACAGAAAAAATCGAGTTGGAGAAGAGATGGCTCGAGCAGCCAAAGTCTGCCCAGTCTTGGTGCACCGGACTGTCCGGTGGTGCACCGGATAGTGTCCGGTGCGCCAGGCTGGCTTGGGCAAAGTGGCTGCTCTCGGGACTTCGACGGCGGTGTACGGCTAAAATTCACCGGACTGTCCGGTGTGCACCGGACTGTCCGGTGGGCCGCTCACAGGCGAACTCGTCGCTCTCGGGAAACCATCAACGGCGTACGGCTAAAATTCACCGGACTGTCCGGTGTGCACCGGACTGTCCGGTGAGCCAACGGTCGGCCGGGCCAACGGTCGGCCGCGCAATCTGCGCGAGACACATGGCCGAGCCAACGGCTAGAAGATGGCACCGGACTGTCCGGTGTGCACCGGACATGTCAAGTGCACCAACGGCTCCCGGGCTGCCAACGGTCGACTGCGCTGTTTATGGAAAGAAATCGGGCACCGGACATGTCCGGTGTGCACTGGACTGTCCGGTGCGCCAGTCGACAGAAGGCAAGATCAGCCTTCCAAGATTGCTCTCAACGGCTCCTAGCTGCCTTGGGGCTATAAAAGGGACCCCTAGGCGCATGGAGGAGCACACCAAGCATCTACTAAGTATTCCTAAGCACCAAGACATCAATTCCGCGCCTTTGATTCTTTGCGATAGCAATTAGAGCTCTTGTTGAGTGGTGAACTCATTGAGTTGTGTTGTGAGCTCTCGTTGCGACTTGTGTGCGTGGTGTCGCTGTGATTTCTTGTCTTGAGTGCGTTGCTAATCCCTCCCTTGCTCCGTGTTCTTTGTGAATTTCAAGTGTAAGGGCGAGAGGCTCCAAATTTGTGGAGATTCCTCGCAAACGGGATTGAGTAAAGCAAACAAAACACCGTGGTATTCAAGTGGGTCTTTGGACCGCTATAGAGGGGTTGATTGCAACCCTCGTCCGTTGGGACGCCACAACGTGGAGTAGGCAAGCGTTGGTCTTGGCCGAACCACGGGATAACCACCGTGCCATCTCTGTGATTGATCCTTGTTGGTTATTGTGTTTTGTTGAGGATTCCTCTTTAGCCACTTGGCAATTATTGTGCTAACGATTAACCAAGTTTTGTGGCTTAAGTTTTCAAGTTTCACAGGATCATCTATTCACCCCCCCCCCTCTAGGTGCTCTCAATTGGTATCGGAGTCGTTCTCTTCACAAAGGGACTAACCGCCCGAAGAGATGGATCCTAAGGGGAAGGGTATCGTGATCAACGACAAAGAGAAGGAATCCTTTGTCAACGAGCCGAAGGACGACAAGCCTACCGACTCCGGCTCGGGCCATAGACGGAAGGAAGGGAAGAAGAAGAAGACAAGGCGCATCAAGGAGATCGTCTATTACGATGACAGTGATGAGTCTACTTCTTCCCAAAAGGACGACGACCACAACGACTACGAGAGAAGGAAACCGGTTAATTCGAACTTTTCTTTTGACTACTCTCGTATTCCGCAAAGTTCAAATTCACATTTGCTCTCCATTCCACTCGGCAAGCCCCCACACTTTGATGGGGAGGACTACGGATTTTGGAGCCACAAAATGCGTAGTCACCTATTCTCTCTCCATCCTAGTATATGGGAGATTGTAGAGAGTGGAATGCACTTTGATAGTTCGGATAGTCCCATGTTCATTAATGAGCAAATACATAAGAATGCACAAGCTACTACTGTTCTTCTAGCTTCCTTGTGCAGGGATGAATACCACAAAGTGAGCGGCTTGGATAACGCCAAGCAAATATGGGACACCCTCAAGATTTCTCACGAGGGGAACGACGTCACCTTGCTCACCAAAATGGAGTTGGTGCAGGGCGAGCTTGGACGGTTCGCGATGATAAGGGGCGAGGAGCCAACTCAAACATACAACCGGCTCAAGACCCTTATCAACAAAATAAGGAGCTACGGAAGCACGCGATGGACGGACCACGACGTCGTCCGACTGATGCTAAGGTCCTTTACCGTTCTTGATCCTCATTTGGTGAATAATATTCGTGAGAATCCCAGGTACACCAAAATGTCGCCCGAAGAAGTCCTTGGAAAATTCGTTAGCGGGCGAATGATGATCAAGGAGGCGAGGTACGTGGACGACGCCTTGAATGGTCCGATCAACGAGCCACAAACCCTTGCTCTCAAGGCAACAAGAAGCAAGGAGGCGCTACCTAGCAAGGTGGCACAAATTGAGGCAGCCGGACTTAATGATGAAGAGATGGCCCTCATCATCAAAAGATTCAAGACGGCGCTTAAGGGTCGCAAGGGACAGCCAAGCAAGACCAAAGCCAAGGGGAAGCGCTCATGCTTCAAATGCGGTAAGCTTGGTCATTTTATTGCTAACTGTCCCGACAATGATAGTGATCAGGATCAAGGGAACAAGAGGGAGAAAAAGAAGAACTATAAGAAGGCAAAGGGCGAGGCACATCTTGGCAAGGAGTGGGATTCGGATTGCTCCTTGTCCGACTCCGACAATGAAGGACTCGCCGCCACTGCCTTCAACAAGTCATCCCTCTTCCCCAACGAGCGTCACACATGCCTCATGGCAAGGGAGAAGAAGGTATGTACTCGAGACTCTACTTATGCTTCTTCAAGTGAAGACGAATCTAGTGATGAGGAAATAGATTACTCTAGCTTGTTCAAGGGATTGGATAGAAATAAAACTGATAAAATCAATGAATTGATTGATGCCTTGAATGAAAAGGATAGGCTTTTAGAAAAGCAAGAGGATTTGTTGTATGATGAACATGACAAATTTGTAGAGGCACAAAAATCCTATGCTTTAGAAGTTAAAAGAAATGAAATGCTTTCTTATGAACTATCTACGTGTCATGAAACCATTTCTACTTTACAAAGTGTTAACAATGATTTAAATGCTAAATTAGAAGTAGCAAATAAATCTAATTCTTGTGTAGAACATGTTATGATTTGCACTAGGTGTAAGGATTTTGATATTGATGCCTGTAATGGACACCTAGTTTCAATTTCGAGATTAAATGATGAAGTAGCTAGTCTTAATGCCCAACTTAAGACTAGCAAAAGTGATTTCGATAAGCTAAAATTTGCAAGGGATGCCTACACGATTGGTAGACACCCCTCAATTAAGGATGGACTTGGCTTCAAGAGGGAAGCCAAGGACTTAACAAGCCATAAGGCTCCCATCTCCGCCAAGGAGAAAGGGAAGGCCCCTATGGCAAGTAGTACTAAAAAGAACCATGCTTTTATGTACAATAATAGAAGACAGTCTCATAGGAGTTGTAATGCTTTTGATTCACATGCCTATGATTCTTATGCTATGTATGCTTCTAGTTCTTCCTATATGCACTGTAGAGATATGCCTAGGAAAAATATTCAACATGTGCCTAGAAAGAATTTTGCTCATGCTCCTAGGAAAGTTATGAATGGTCCCTCTACAATTTATCATGCTTTGAATGCTTCCTTTGCTATTTGTAGAAAGGATAGGAAGATAGTTGCTAGGAAATTAGGGGCAAAATGCAAGAGTGATAAAACTTGCATTTGGGTCCCTAAGGAAATTGTGACTAACCTTGTAGGACCCAACAAGAGTTGGGTACCTAAGACCCAAGCCTGAATTTGCCTTGCAGGTTTATGCATCCGGGGGTTCAAGCTGGATTATCGACAGCGGATGCACAAACCATATGACGGGGGAGAAGAAGATGTTCACCTCCTACGTCAAGAATAAGGATTCCCAAGATTCAATCATATTCGGTGATGGGAACCAAGGCAAGGTGAAAGGTTTAGGCAAGATTGCAATATCTAATGAGCACTCTATCTCTAATGTATTTTTAGTTGAGAGTCTTGGATATAATTTACTATCTGTTAGTCAATTATGTAATATGGGATATAATTGTTTATTTACAAATGTAGATGTGTCTGTCTTTAGAAGATGTGATGGTTCACTAGCTTTTAAGGGTGTACTAGACGGCAAACTTTACTTAGTTAATTTTGCAAAAGAAGAGGCCGGTCTAGATGCATGCTTAATAGCTAAGACTTGCATGGGCTGGTTGTGGCATCGCCGCTTAGCACATGTGGGGATGAAGAACCTCCACAAGCTTCTAAAGGGAGAACACGTGATAGGTCTAACCAATGTTCATTTCGAAAAAGATAGACCTTGTGCAGCTTGTCAAGCAGGTAAACAAGTGGGAGGAGCACATCACAGCAAGAATGTGATGACCACGTCAAGACCTCTGGAGCTGCTACATATGGACCTCTTCGGACCCGTCGCCTATCTGAGCATAGGAGGAAGTAAGTATGGTCTAGTTATTGTTGATGACTTTTCCCGCTTCACTTGGGTGTTCTTTTTGCAGGATAAGTCTAAAACCCAAGGGACCCTCAAGCGCTTCCTAAAGAGAGCTCAAAATGAGTTTGAGCTCAAGGTGAAGAAGATAAGGAGCGACAACGGGTCCGAATTCAAGAATCTTCAAGTGGAGGAGTTTCTTGAGGAGGAGGGGATCAAGCACGAGTTCTCCGCTCCCTACACACCTCAGCAAAATGGTGTGGTAGAGAGGAAGAACAGGACGCTCATAGATATGGCGAGGACTATGCTTGGAGAGTTCAAGACCCCCGAGTGCTTTTGGTCGGAAGCCGTGAACACGGCTTGCCACGCCATCAACAGGGTCTACCTTCACCGCCTCCTCAAGAAGACTTCATATGAGCTGCTAACTGGTAACAAACCCAATGTATCGTACTTTCGTGTATTTGGGAGTAAATGCTACATTCTAGTGAAGAAGGGTAGGAATTCCAAATTTGCTCCCAAAGCCGTAGAAGGGTTTTTATTAGGTTATGATTCAAATACAAAGGCGTATAGGGTCTTCAACAAATCATCGGGTTTGGTTGAAGTCTCTAGCGACGTTGTATTTGATGAGACTAATGGCTCTCCAAGAGAGTAAGTTGTCGATCTTGATGATGTAGATGAAGAAGACGTTCCAACGGCCGCGATACGCACCATGGCGATTGGAGATGTACGGCCTCAGGAACATTTGGAGCAAGATCAACCGTCTTCCTCAACTATGGTGAATCCCCCAACCCAAGATGACGAACAGGTACCTCAAGTGGAGGCGCATGATCAAGGGGGAGCACAGGATGTTCAAGTTGAAGAGGAAGAAGCACCTCAGGCACCTCCAACCCAAGTTCGAGCGACGATTCAAAGGGATCATCCCGTCGACCAGATATTGGGTGATATTAGCAAGGGAGTAACTACTCGTTCAAGATTAGTTAATTTTTGTGAGCATTACTCTTTTGTCTCTTCTATTGAGCCTTTTAGGGTAGAAGAGGCCTTGCTAGATCCGGACTGGGTGTTGGCCATGCAGGAGGAACTCAACAATTTCAAGCGCAATGAAGTTTGGACACTGGTGCCTCGCCCCAAGCAAAATGTTGTGGGAACCAAGTGGGTGTTCCGCAACAAACAGGACGAGCATGGGGTGGTGACAAGGAACAAGGCTCGGCTTGTGGCAAAAGGTTATGCCCAAGTCGCAGGTTTGGACTTTGAGGAGACATTCGCTCCTGTGGCTAGGCTAGAATCAATTCGTATCTTGCTAGCATATGCCGCTCACCATTCTTTCAGGTTGTACCAAATGGATGTGAAGAGCGCTTTCCTCAACGGGCCGATCAAAGAGGAGGTGTACGTGGAGCAACCCCCTGGCTTCGAGGATGAACGGTACCCCGACCACGTGTGTAAGCTCTCTAAGGCGCTCTATGGACTTAAGCAAGCCCTAAGAGCATGGTATGAATACCTTAGAGACTTTTTAATTGCTAATGCTTTCAAGGTCGGGAAAGCCGATCCAACTCTTTTTACTAAGACTTGCGATGGTGATCTTTTTGTATGCCAAATTTATGTCGATGACATAATATTTGGTTCTACTAATCAAAAGTCTTGTGAAAAGTTTAGCAGGGTGATGACGCAGAAATTCGAGATGTCGATGATGGGCGAGTTGAACTACTTCCTTGGGTTCCAAGTGAAGCAACTCAAGGACGGCACCTTTATCTCCCAAACGAAGTACACGCAAGATTTGCTAAAGAGGTTTGGGATGAAGGACGCCAAGCCCGCAAAGACGTCGATGGGAACCGACGGACACACCGACCTCAACAAAGGTGGTAAGTCCGTTGATCAAAAAGCATACCGGTCCATGATAGGTTCTTTGCTTTATTTATGTGCTAGTAGACCGGATATTATGCTTAGCGTATGCATGTGTGCTAGATTTCAATCCGATCCTAAGGAGTGTCACTTAGTGGCTGTGAAGCGAATTCTTAGATATTTAGTCGCTACGCCTTGCTTCGGGATCTGGTATCCAAAGGGGTCTAACTTTGACTTGATTGGGTACTCGGATTCCGACTATGCTGGATGTAAGGTCGATAGGAAGAGTACATCGGGGACGTGCCAATTCTTAGTAAGGTCCCTGGTGTCATGGAACTCTAAGAAACAAACCTCTGTTGCCCTATCCACCGCTGAGGCCGAGTACGTTGCCGCAGGACAGTGTTGCGCGCAACTACTTTGGATGAGGCAAACCCTCCGAGACTTTGGCTACAATCTGAGCAAAGTCCCACTCCTATGTGACAATGAGAGTGCTATCCGAATAGCGGAAAATCCTGTTGAGCACAGCCGCACAAAGCACATTGACATCCGGCATCACTTTTTGAGAGACCACCAGCAAAAGGGAGATATCGAAGTGTTTCATGTTAGCACCGAGAACCAGCTAGCCGATATCTTTACCAAGCCTCTAGATGAGAAGACATTTTGCAGGCTGCGTAGTGAGCTCAATATCTTAGATTCGCGAAACTTGGATTGAAATGTAGCATACATGTGTTTATGCCTTTGATCATGTTCATTCTGCATTTTGTTGCTTATTGTGGTGCTCAAGTTGTACAAACACTCCCTGGACCTCACAAGTCCTGTTTGCAAGTGATGCACATATTTAGGGGGAGCTGTGCTACAACTTGACCCTTTGAGACTAACCAGGTACTTGAGTTTGGTTGTTTTAGTCTCCAAGGAGAATTGAAAGGGAAAAGGTGGACTTGGACCATGCAAGACTTCCACTGCACTCCGATGAAAAGAGTAACTTTTCCAAGTTCATCTTTATACTCTTATTGCCTTTGTGTTCTTATTTGAAGGTTTTGGTGAGGCAATGGGGTTAAAGGGCCAAGATTGATCCCGTTTTGGTGCTTGATGCCAAAGGGGGAGAAAATAAAGGCCAAAGCAATAGATGGATCAGCTACCACTTGAGAAATTTTGAAAATGGTAGATTAGAGCTTTTGGTTTGTCAAAACTCTTTTATTGTCTCTTATGTCAAAAGTTGGCCTCTTGTGGGGAGAAGTGTTGATTATGGGAAAAAGGGGGAGTTTGATCAAATTTCTTTGGAAAACCTCTCTTTATGTCTCTACAAGTGGTTTTGACTTAGAGATAGGAATTTGAGTTTGATTTGCAAAAACAAACCAAGTGGTGGCATAGAGTGATCCATATATGTCAAATTTGAATCAAAATAATTTGAGTTCTTATTTGAAGTGATTTTGTACTTGTTCTACTTGCTTTATGTTGTGTTGGCATAAATCACCAAAAAGGGGGAGATTGAAAGGGAAATGTGCCCTTGGGCCATTTCTAAGTATTTTGGTGATTTAGTGCCCAACACAGGTGCCTAATTGTAAAATGGTGGACAAAGTACAAATCAAGGATAAAGGTATGTTTCTCAGACTTAGTACATTGTTTTATGGACTAATGTATTGTGTCTAAGTGCTGGAAACAGAAAAAATCGAGTTGGAGAAGAGATGGCTCGAGCAGCCAAAGTCTGCCCAGTCTGGGTGCACCGGACTGTCCGGTGGTGCACCGGACAGTGTCCGGTGCGCCAGGCTGGCTTGGGCAAAGTGGCTGCTCTCGGGACTTCGACGGCGGTGTACGGCTAAAATTCACCGGACTGTCCGGTGTGCACCGGACTGTCCGGTGGGCCGCTCACAGACGAACTCGTCGCTCTCGGGAAACCATCAACGGCGTACGGCTAAAATTCACCGGACTGTCCGGTGTGCACCGGACTGTCCGGTGAGCCAACGGTCGGCCGGGCCAACGGTCGGCCGCGCAATCTGCGCGGGACACGTGGCCGAGCCAACGGCTAGAAGATGGCACCGGACTGTCCGGTGTGCACCGGACATGTCAAGTGCACCAACGGCTCCCGGGCTGCCAACGGTCGACTGCGCTGTTTATGGAAAGAAATCGGGCACCGGACATGTCCGGTGTGCACCGGACTGTCCGGTGCGCCAGTCGACAGAAGGCAAGATCAGCCTTCCAAGATTGCTCTCAACGGCTCCTAGCTGCCTTGGGGCTATAAAAGGGACCCCTAGGCGCATGGAGGAGCACACCAAGCATCTACTAAGCATTCCTAAGCACCAAGACATCAATTCCGCGCCTTTGATTCTTTGCGATAGCAATTAGAGCTCTTGTTGAGTGGTGAACTCATTGAGTTGTGTTGTCAGCTCTCATTGCGACTTGTGTGCATGGTGTCGCTGTGATTTCTTGTCTTGAGTGCGTTGCTAATCCCTCCCTTGCTCCGTGTTCTTTGTGAATTTCAAGTGTAAGGGCGAGAGGCTCCAAATTTGTGGAGATTCCTCGCAAACGGGATTGAGTAAAGCAAACAAAACACCGTGGTATTCAAGTGGGTCTTTGGACCGCTTGAGAGGGGTTGATTGCAACCCTCGTCCGTTGGGACGCCACAACGTGGAGTAGGCAAGCGTTGGTCTTGGCTGAACCACGGGATAACCACCGTGCCATCTCTGTGATTGATCCTTGTTGGTTATTGTGTTTTGTTGAGGATTCCTCTTTAGCCACTTGGCAATTATTGTGCTAACGATTAACCAAGTTTTGTGGCTTAAGTTTTCAAGTTTCACAGGATCACCTATTCACCCCCCCCCCCCTCTAGGTGCTCTCAAAAACATGAATGGAATTGTTATCCATGTTGAATCAAATAAATTGCAATGCCTACTTAACATTATGAAACCAGGTTGACAATAGTCCCAAACCTATTGTGTTTTACATGCTCAGTTTTATTCCCCTGGATCCAGACCTTGAGCAAATATTCATAGAAGCTTAACAGTTGCCACGAGAGTTAAAGGCACAAAGTCTACATTCATAAAATCTAATCACTGGACTGCTGCAACTAATTTCATTTCAATAGAGGATACATGAAAAATGTAGTCAATGAGTACATGATTATAGGTTCAAATGAAGAACACAGAAGTTTGTTAGTGACCACATACCTTTACTCTGATGAAGCAAGAGGCGTTTCTAGTAACTTTCAGGAGAAAAAAGAGACAATGATTCAACCATAGATGTGGAACAGTGAAAAAAAACCTAACCATCAGAGGGGAACTTGGTACACTACAAATGTAGGATCTTAATACCATAGATGTGGTGCTTCTATCTCTCAAATGGAAATGCATGTGTGTTAGTGGATTTGAACATATATGCACTGAATAGTTTAGATATGGCCAGTAGGCACATCATAAAACATGTTGATCTTGCTTGCCTAGTAGAAGAGCAAGGAAAGACACTTCACAATAACAATGTATACTACCTCCATTTTTATTTATTTGACGCCACTTTATTCAAATTTGTACTAACCGGCAACAAATAACAATGAATGGTGGGACTACCTAGATAAGCAATTATATCATGTTTAATGATAGACCCAGCAATTGCATTTGACATTACTCTTACCCATAACCTGTACAAATACACTCCTTTTCTTCTCTGTCGTCAAACCTTTGCGTAAGCCTTGAAGCGCTTCATTCTTTGGCGGAGAATATTTCAAATGATATATTTTCCCTGTTACAAGATCAAGTCATCTTCCAACCACCCTTTCAACAAGGAGTTAATCTAGAACCTATAACAATAAAGAATGGGTTAAAGGCACAAATTCTACATTCATAAAATCTAATCACTGGACTGCTACAATTAATTTCATTTCAATAGAGGATGCATGAAAAATGTAGTCAATGAGTACATGATTATAGGTTCAAATGAAGAACACACAAGTTTGTTAGTGACCACATACCTTTACTCTGATGAAGAGTAGAGTGAATGAAAGAAATACTGATATGTTGTGCTTCTTTGAGCCTGTCTCCTGTAATTGCAGATCGGTCCACCCTTTCACTTCCTGCAAGGTCCACAAGATGCAGAGCACCACGCAAAGTGTTACCGGTTTCTAAATCCTGGCCCTGGACATGGATGGTCACAACACCACACAAAATAAACAAAATAAACAAATTGCCCACAAGCAAGGTCTCTTTATACAAAAGACAAGCAGCACAAGTAACTTACCTGTGAGATCTGCTGCTCCTCTCGTTCAAGGCTGTTGCACTCATGGATCTATTGTTGTGCCCTGTTTGCATTAGTTCAATAACATGAGAAGTCGAATCAACAGGACACATTTTTGCATCAGGAACTGCAAGTCCATTGGGCTGGGTGGTATTCTGGATCCCTAGTGTGCGCAAGTTAAGGAAAACGAGTGGTTTGTTACATCACTTCAGTCAGCAAAAAACAATGGAATAAATTCCTACAAGCAGTATGATGGCAGTAGAATCTGAAAAAGGAGCAATGAGTAACCAACTGAAATTTGAAAGTTTTAATATGGTATCACTTAACTCATTGAGGTTTTAAAGAACTCAGTTTTTTGGAATGATATATTGAGTGGTTGACTGAAGTCTTCCTCCATCCAAGTGCTCATAAGGCCTTGTTTCGATGTTCATGTATCCCCGCAATCCATGTGTGTTGGAGTTAAACCAATAGAACACTCTCTTTTTTTTGTTCTGGTCACTAAGCAACAAACAAAACTGAAACATAAACTGGGAAGTCACTATATTATAAGCAAATATTGACATCTTAAGAAACATTCATTGTATATGCTCAAGTGATAAATAGGTGGCAACACAAGACAAGATTATACTCCGGAATGTGTGCTCTGTATCTTTCCCAACACAAGTGCAAGGAACTTATGTGAAGGATGTTGACAGACCTGAGCATCCTCCCATTGAAGGTGACAGTTTTATCAGAGTGACCATCTACGTGGCAACGAATGCTGCACAAACTGAACCAGCTATGTATACTGCTGCCTGAAGATAGAAGAATGCAGAATTTTTTTTATACAGACCAGACATTGAAGATAAAAAAAATTCAGAACAAAATTTGCTACATTACTGCAATGCTGAACGTTTACTTATTTTGTAGTCATAAAGACACTTTTTGTTGAAAAATAAAGGGCATACCTCAACATTTGGACCTAGAGAAGTGTATGACGGATCAGTTGCTCTGAGCACTCATTCGCAGAGCTTCATGGCCTTGTGCACATCCCTTAAGTGGCCCCACTTCGTGCACATCCCTCAAGGAAAGTATGTTGTCATTTCCTAGCATGAAGACAATGTCCTATTTTTGAACAAGGAAAAAGTGTCAGTTATCGCAATATTGGATCGCCTTCAAAATACTAAAATAACTAAAAATTCAGTCTCCGACAGCCCATCTAATCAGTTTGGCCTTGGGTTACAAAGTGAAACCAGACATGCCGAATATCAAACTCAGAAGAGGCTAAAATACATTTTCTGGCTATTTTTATAACATAAAAAGGAAGGTCTACTTTATAGTAGTTAGGTCTGAATTTTAAAAAGAAAACATGGGTAGTGGAATATATTTAAATCACTGGCGAGCCGCTAGCTGTAACATTCCATCTGAAATGGCACAATGGTTGAAGGATGCACTATATGTGAGCGAGGGCATCTAAAGTGCATAGGATAGGAATGATGCAAAATCAACAGGAATACCTGATTGATCTTGCTTGGTTTATAGAGAACACCGTGTCACACTGATCATTCGGAGGATCTGGAATAGGGCCAGAGGCAGGACCCTAGGAGGAGTAATGGAGAATAACAACATACATTCCTGAAGTGACTAAGATTACAAGATTTCTTCTATCTAGTGAAGTGACTAAGATTACATGATTTCTTCTATCTAGTTAGATCACAAGGTTCTGTTCTTTTATGATGGTGCATAATCAAAACAGAAGATGGAAAATGCACGAAAACAATTAAAGAGTTCCACTCAAACCTAGGCAGCAGATTCACCAACAACATTCATAACCTCTTTTCTATGTTATTTCTGCTATTCCGGCTAGCGACATGCACGTGAAATATAATTTGGAACTGAAAGAGTACTAAGCAAGTAAGCATCATTACTCAAGCAAAAAAATATAAGAGCAAGTGTGATCAGTAAAGTGCAGCAGATCAACTAAAGAAAAAAAGTGTTATGATCAGTTAACTGGACAGTGTTTGCTTTGATGGCCTGAGAATTAGGGCCAAGTGGAGCGTCAGTGCCTTCTCTGTCTGAAGAGCCTCCTTAACAGCAAACAAATTTGTCAAAATTAGCATACAAAATGGTCCAGTACATTCAATTTCTATTTTAGACTTCCCCTTCAAGAGATAATCAAATGTCCCGCAGAGTTGCCATGTGTAGGAGAAAAAACCAGTTTTGTGTAGTAGTCTTTGGAGCATATGCCTACAGACAGGATCATCTGACATTCACTCTTACAATCGATAGAAACAGGATCATTCAGTGAGGCAATACAACAAACAGGTGGCTAGCACACATGGGTATCACACGACATGAGCACTGGAGCATGAGGGACTCACCGGAAAGGCCATCTCAGCGGTGTCTGCTTCTAGCCGTGCCTAGACGTCGTCGTAGAACTGGTACTGGACTGCCTCCTCCCATGTCTTGAACTGAAGTTATTCCTATAAAACTTACTGACTGTTTCTACTCTGTGAGTTAAGGAAAGCTCAGCGAAAAAGAAGTTGGTTAGGTATGCAGGAACCCATTTGTGCCTTATTATTTCATACAGTGACTGCAGCCAATTATCGTCTCTCAGGCCATACTTGTCAAGAATGGAGCCCCAGAGCATGTCAAAAATAACCGCGACATCACACCCATTGACACATCTCTTGAGCTCCTCATGTAACCCAGGAAACCTTGTGCGGGCATCAGTCAGTCTCTTCTTGCATCTAGACAAGATGCGCCATATGCAAAGACGATGGAAACACTGTGGAAATACTTTTGCAATAGCTGCTGCTATTCCCTTACCTTCATCGGTAGTCAAGGAAAATGGCAACCTACTATCCATTGCTGTCAACCACGTCTCAAAAAATCCACTCCTCGCCCATCTTGTCGTCGGGCTCGGCAGCCTGGTCGTCGGCCTCGACAGCGGAGGTAGGTTCTTGGGGCTGCCGCTGAGGCACCGATACGTGACCAGCGTCGCGCTCTGGGCCACCCACGCCGAGTACTGGCCCTTCACGCGAGCATAATCCGGGGTGAGGCCAGATCTGTGGATGGCAAGGCAGATCCGGGGCAGAGGTGGAGGTCCCTTCCATGGAGACCGAGCGGGGTTTAGGGATGACACGAACATCACGGACGCCTTCCATGGAGAGCGTGGATGCGGACGCAGATCCAGGGCGGAAGATGGCTGGGACACGGATCTGAGGCGGACGCGCTTGTCGAGGGCGCGGGGGAGGGAGCTTGCCGAGGGCGCAGAGGGAGCTTGCCGCGACATCCTCGGTGTGGACGCGCCGAGATCGCCGCGGGGGAGAGGACGCTTGCCGCAGAGTGCTTGCCGAGGGCGCGGGGGAGATTGTCGCGGAGGAGGTGGCGTCTACCGAGGGGCTGAGATTGCCGTGGGGGAGACGGCGCCTGCCCAGGGCTCGGGTTCGAGGGTGGGATCCGCGCGGAGGAGGGGGCGCCTGCCGAGGGCCCGTGATGGCGGACCGGTTCTGCTCCTCGAGCGAGAGGTTGAGCAGCGCGGTGACTGCGCTCTCTTGCGCCACGGGGTCGGTGCTCCGGAGCAGCGGCATGAGCGCCGGGATGGCGCCCGACACGCCGATCTGCTCGCGGATGTCGAAGCGATGCTTCGCCAGCAGGCGTATCCTGGCCGCGGCCGCGCGCCACGCGTCCGGCCCGGCGTCGGGCCCCAGCACCCGCACGCATGCCAGCATGAACGGCTCCATGTGCTCCAGCGGAGCAGCGTCCGCCGACAGATCCATGGACTCGAGGTCGTTCAGATCCACGGTGGCCACGTCCGGCACGTCGGATCTGAGCGCCACCCCCGTCGTGGCAGCGAGGCGCTCGAGCTCGCCGGAGATGTCGGAGTTGAAGCCGTGGACCGCTTTCCACCAATTGCCAATCGCGGCGTGTGTGGCGGGCGTGGTGCAGATGCGCGACGCGAGATCCAGGGGACAGCGCGGAGGCGGTTGGAGAGGCTGGGGCGAGGATCCAGGGGACGGCGCAGTGAGGGGGAGAGGAGGGCGACGCAGTGAGGGGGAGAGGAGGAGGTGGCGGCGTAGTGAGGGGAGAGGAGGAGGAGGTGATTGCGTAGGGGCGCGGCGAGATTTCCGGATGCAGGGGCGCGGAACGAAGGCAGAACCGTGCACCACACCGGGTGGACGTCTACACTACTATCTTATAGAGTAGTGTATATATATATGTGTGTGTACATAGGTCTCTCGCTCTCTCTCTCTCTCCTGCTCTGAGGTGGTGGCATTTGGATCCCTGGAGTAAAAATCTGGTGTTTAGGGTTTAGATACCGATCGATTAGGAGGATTAAATGTAAGTTAGTTATAAAACTGACAGCATAAGTCGTGACATTTTTGCAAGGCAAATCTATTAACGCCCCGTTTGGATCATTGAAATTGAATTTCATTCTAATAATAGTAATTTAGACACATATCGATTAAGGTAATTAGGTTTTATACAAAATATATATTTGTATACTATTATTAGTAATATGTTAGAGATATTTATGTGCCATATTTTTATTATAGATGAGTGAGCCGAAGAGCGTCTAAGTGTTGTAGAGTATAAACAAATTTTACTGATACATAAAATCATTTCTCATTCTCCACCACATGAATTTGAGATAGACTTAGGGGTTGTTTGGTTCTATACCTATGGTGCCAAAAATTGCCACACTTGCCTAAGATGTCTAAGGTTAGACGCTTAAATTCTGCGCCACGGTTTGCCATGCCTAAGGGAATCTTGCCACACTTTTACGAGTCATTGACGAGTGGAACCTATGTAGCAGGAGAAAAATCTTACCACAATTGTGGCTTCAAACCAAACACATGCCTAACTTGGTCAAACTTGCCTAACCTTAGGTGTGGCAAACTATGATAAGTTAGACAGCAAACCAAATAACCCATTATATCTGAACTTTAGAAAGTGGTGGAATGTTAAATTTCAACTTAAATAGGTTACTTTATTAAGTAAATTTTGAAATCCTCCAATATAAATGGATCCATACGCCCCGTAATCTTAATCAATCTTATGTTTTTGCTTTAGTAAATACATACTGATCACCCCCTCCCCCTCCCTTCTATGGTATAAGTTTCAGTTTCACCGATATGAATGGATCCATATGCCCCGTAATCTTAACCAATCTTATGTTTTTGCTTTAGTAAATACATCGTGAATTAGCCGTGCCCCCCTACCCCTCCCTTCTAGGGTATTGTTGTCGATGCTAATAATTGGTATAATCCAGCTACCGTCGATTATTTCTAGTTCATCGATCTCATTTCTATTTTTTTTCTCTCCCTCCTTTGAAACTTTCCAAAATTTTCAGCCATGCCCTTACTTTTGAAATTTGAGGTACCGTGTGCGAACCAGGTTTATGTACGTTGGACTTCTAATGCGAGAGTGGGATAGCTCTTTCTTTTAAAAAAAATGCGACATATATACAGCTTTACCCCTTTTTCAAACCTTATAATACTCTAACGATGTTGTAATAACTTGGCATGCAAGTCTCTCTCTTGGTGAACCATGCCAATCTTACGCTCCACCACAACCACACATGCCATGCCTTTGTTGGTTATTGAGTAGTGTATATGCGCTGATGAGCACCAGTACGACATGTATATAATTAGTATCTATAATAATCACGTACTGGCTGGTGATATCCTAATCATCTTGCAGGGCAAGCCTAGCTCGCCGTCGTCCTACCTCCGTCATGTTGAAAAAAATAGCGGCAGGTACTTCCCAATAGGGATCAAGTTTGGTTTCGACGTTTCAACGCACTTCTCTGAACAGAAGAGCCCCAAAAGCATGCTTAAAAAAACGACTGCAGAGGATGTTCAGGCTGGCCGCAGCGGAGCGCTGAGCATCTCCCTCCCCTTTTTAGCCGCTACAGCTCCCTCCACTGATCCCGCAGTGCTGCTCCCTACACACCACTCTACGTGTCGACCCTTTTCTCTCTCCTCCTCAATCCAGCGGTTCATTATTCATCCCCTACGACACTGTGCTGTGGGTCCACGAGTAATTGTTAGTAGATAAAAAATTGATAGTAGATATAGAAAATGATATTTTATAGTTGTAGTGAGGTATAGGAAGAGTATTTAGGGGAACCACTACGGAAGATGAAAAGATAGAGGATAAACTGTTGATGATGTGACCCAAAAAGGTAATATAAGGAAAAAAAATTAGACGAACCGCTACGCATAGTTTCCGTCTCTCGGAACGTTTGCTTCTTGCTACCTACTCTGCTGTGCATGAAATTTATTGGGCCAAAAAGATGCGCCAGGTTTTCTTGGTTTGGCCGTTAGCTCTCGGTGTGTTATCGTCAACGTCGGCAAAATACTTTTTTTTATGGGCGTACCAACACATTGATATCCAATTTAGAGCATCTTCAACAATAAACGCTAAATAATGATTATACCTTAAATAATGATATGTAGAAAATAAATCATGTTATTAAAAAATAAATAATTAGAAATTAAGAGGAAACGAGGATAAGACTCTAGTATATGGGATAGTATATTTAGGACTCGAGAGATTGAGCCATATAATCGTTTGATAAAATTTTATAAAATAGGACCACAGTTGGAAAGATGTTTTACAGTTCTAGGCCCTATATTTAAAATAGGGCCACATTTAGAGCCTCTTTTGGAGATGCTTTTAGATAGCATTCGTGTATTCTCTCTAATATTCACCATGGAAAAAAAATCCAAATTTTGTAAGATTGAATTATCATAACACTCTTGGTGTTAACTATTAAGCATATGCATTTCATTAGTATCGTCATTAGGTATGCATGATTAAACATGTACTAGCTGAATGCCCGTGCGTTGCAACGGGAATATATAATACCAGTATACTACGATAACTTATATACAAAATGTGTGTTATACCGTTATAAGAAAATGTTTCATAATCAATTTGTGATTCTGGCCATACATAAATTTTGTTATTTATAATCTATCTGTTTCACCACTACATTGCAACCATCAGTATCATGCAGACTTCGATATATGTCACGATTTGCATGGTCTCATCATTGGAGAGCACGTTTCACACATACCGGAAGAAATTCCCTCGTACATCGTTAGTCATCAGACATATACCACCATACGCTTTTGCTTAAACAAAAAGGTAAGTGTGTGTTTGCGAAGAGAATTAAAGGCAAGCCGGCACAAAAGCTACCCCAACGGTGGTGAGGATGACGAACTGGTCATTGTTGTCGGTCCTCCTCTGCGTCACCTCTGGCGTCAAGATGACGCCACAGTCCTCGATATAGTAGTCGTCGAACGCGCGCGACATACCGAGTACTGATGACTCTTAGCTGGGCTGTAAAACGAAGTGCTCCCCGGGCTCATTAGCAAGGTAGTACCCCTGGCCGTTGCACCACCGGATGCGCTACTCCTCTACATACATCGTGTTCGAGGACACTCATACAACGTCAGCAACAGCCATCGTCTCAGCGCACAAGAATTCATGGCCAGTCAGTAGCGACTTACGTGGCAGGTTGGGCTTCAGGTGGACGATGAGCTGGACGACGTGATGGCGTCTTCGTCGAATGCGGTGCCCAGAACAACCCGAGAGTCGCCGACGTTGGCGACGACCATGAGGTCCCCCTGCTTGACGATGGACAGCGTGGAGCAGCCGCTTTGCACCGCGTCCAAGCGGCGGCTGCGCCGGAGCTTATCGTACATAGCGGCACATACGACCACGTAGGACTGTTTCTAGAGGTCGAACTGGCAATCGCCAAGTTTTTCTTGTCGTCGATGAGCGACCCCAACACGAGTGCCTCCTGCTAATGGTGTTTGTTTGGGGTTTTCAAGTAAGAAACATGGATTCATGTTTGGCATTGGTTTATAAAAATGACTCACAAGTCAGATCTATGGAAAAAATATTACGAAGAATAAATATCACGCATGCAAAAAAAGAAATTTAAGTTGAAAACATTATTCAAACAAAAGAAATTGCATGCAAGGCTCTTCTTTAAATACTACTCCCTCCATCCAAAAATATAATTGAAGAATCTCGGTGATACTTATCTACTACACGCATTGTGCAATGGTAGCAGATGGACTTGGGGAGAGATATAGTAGATGTGTTTTCTGTTATAGATGTAGACATAAACACACATGTGGTGTAGTGGTAGCTACTGCTATTATTTGTTTGAGAGGTCGTGGGTTCGAATCCCGGTCATGTGTATTTTTTTAATTTTAGCTAGGCGTCGGCTGTACGGGGGAATGGGAATGAGCTTTACAGGGAGGGGAATGAGAATGCACAACATAGGAATGGACTGTGCGCGGGGAGGAGGGAATCGGAAAGGCACACAACATAGGAATGGACACAACATAGGAATGGACTGTGCGCGGGGAGGAGGGAATCGAAAAGGCACACAACATAGGAATGGACTGTGCGCGGGGAGGAGGGAATCGGAAAGGCAGAACAGGGAATGACAGAACGTGGAATGGCCGACTACTATTGCAGTCTTAATAAGTAGTAGAGATTTGCATTAAAGTAATGATGACGAAAGACTACAGAATCAATGAATGGTGTCCTTACTGAAATTCTACACATGAAGTGCATATTTACTCACCAACTGACTCAAAGCGATCCTTGTAACAACTACTCGAAATAATCCTTATACAACTCTTAGCAGATTGTTAAAAGTATCATGGATTAGACTTCCTTAGAACATAAGGTCTAAAGTGTTAGAAATATGCCCTAAAGATAATCATAGAGATAACATATTTCTTCGTATCCATGATATATGGTATGTTTGGTTCAGTTTTTTCTGGGCAGCTTTTCTGAGAATCTGGCTATGTAGAGAACCTGACTGTGCGAAGAATCTGAGTATCGTGGGAATTACGTGCGGAGAAAGATGAAGTGTTCAAAGGATTCAAGATCTAGGAAGCGATAGATTCCTACAATCGTGACAAATCGACTAATTCTGTGTTTATGTTGATTTTGGACGTTTTTTACCAAACGATTCTTATAGAAGCGGGCTGAAAAGCTGGAGCGTTTGGCAGTCCGCAGCAGCTTTTGGTGGCCAGAAGCTGAAAAAGGCCAAAACAAATAGGGCCATAATCATAGAGATGAGCTTAAAATTGAGCTAAAATACTCCAAAACTTTTAGAGCTCTAAAGTTTAGAGGAGGAGATCTAAACATGTCCTAAGGTGTTGTTCTTAAGACTAAGTGACACTTATGTCATCAACACACATAAGAACTAGAATCTTTATGAGGTGCTTGTGAATATAGATAGAGGGGTGTAAAGTATTGGCTAGACTGATTAGTTTAATTTCTTATTTATTTTAGCTACCTGACATGATTAAGAATTATAAAGAACTATTCACCTCTCTGTGGTCCATCTTCTCAAACCTACACCCTTGGGGCGCTCTCTATGACCAATGTGTGGGTCATGCAAATTTGTAAGTGCTACCACCCATCTATATAAGGAGAGTCAGGGAATCACTCACACGGTTACACGCTCTAGAGAAGGACCCATCGCTATGACTCTCTATCACTCTCTCTAGTTGCTAATATCACCCACACACTCTCAATTTATCTCCCCCCATTTGTAACTGCTACTGCAAATGCATAGTACTCATGCTCAAAAACATGAAACATCCTTGCCATTAGACATAGACACATTGCTTGAATCAGTATAAAACCTTTAGTATTTGCGAGTGTTAATCCTTTGAAACTCAATGCACGTCTCCAAACTTACTTTTTAGGGCTATGACATCGATAGATGAAGATGCTAAAATTTGAAATGTAAGGATCAAGAGTTAGTAAGCTTTCTGCCAGAAACATCCCACCAGCCAAATAGCCCCTAGGTCATTTTGAGAGTTGGGCAAAGTATAATTTCATTTACTCAGGTAAGTCTTGTTGAGTATATATGTGTGTAAGGTTTATTCTTATGTTTTTGAAGTTGAGAACTTGCTAATCGGTAGTCAGTTGATCGTCGTCCCAAATAGATTATGCCCATTACTCACTCAGTTGACATGTATTGCTCAAGAGTTAATGGCGGCACATCGATGCCCAACTATTGTTTCTTTTGTCTTGTCACATGTACGCAATGTCCGGGTTCTATGAACATGATAATCTGTTGTGGATAGAGATGATAATGGATTATGATCTAAATATTTCTTCACAATTTATTTGAACTCTTAATTAATTTTAGTTAAAAAATAAGTAGAAAGAGCCTAATCCTAGTCATATCCATTCTTTAAATTTTATAATATAAAATTTAGGGCTCATTCCTACTAGTTGTAGAGGTTCTTTTATTTTCTGCATCCGACCTCATATAACCTTGATGTAAAAGGAATCTCTTTCGCTTTGTACTATTCGGTTTTCAAGTGTATTCTGAATTCTTCCCGTGAGCCCTAATGTTGGATTTAAAATGTGCTTGGTTTGGAAAAATAAAATGTAATAAATACTTACGTATGTGGTAAAATATGGATGTTCCACGGGATAGTTCGACAGATTACCGGGTTTGACTCGGATTAAACATGTGTCTTAGTGCTGAATGGTCGCTGGATATGCCAAATCAAGTTAAAAAATCTGTTATGCATAATTATCCCATTTTACACGTAGTCGGTCATTTTTTGGTTGTTTATTTATTTATTGTATTATTTTATAAATGTTGATAGATGTCGAACGTCACAGCTTGTATATCTCTACTATATTTAAAACATCAGTTTCAACGGTTGTCCTGTGTCATCTTTTTACGACATCATGCGTCATCTTTTTATAAAAAAGTTCATACATTTCTTTCAAATCAACTCAGTGTAAAATGTTAAAAATAGTACATAAGGTGGGGTTCAAACCCACTGAGAGCACCTAGAGGGGGTGAATAGGTGATCCTGTAAAATCAAGAGCTAAATAGCCACAAAACTTAGATATTAAAGTGTTAGCGTGACTAAGTAGCTTTGAAGCGAGTTCATGTGAACACAACAATCACAGAGAATCCAACACAAGAGACACACGATTTTTATCTCGTGGTTCGACTAAGTAACACTTACCTACTTTCACGTTGTGGTGTCCCAATGGACGAGGGTTGTACTCAACCCCTTTCAAGTGATCCAATGATCAACTTAAATACCACGGTCTTTTCGTTTAGAGTATCTTCCCGTTTGCGAGGAATCTCCACAATTTGGAGTCTCTCGCCCTTACAATAGAGATCACAAAGAAAACACAGAGTAAGGTTGGAAGAAGCAACACACACAAGATTCAATCCACAGCACACACACGCACACAAGTCAAGACTTGAGCACAAAGGACAACACAGAGAGTTCACAACTCGAAATGAAGCTCAAATCACTATCACAATGAATCAAACGCGTGAGAGCGGAGTCTGGATGTCTTAGTATGCTTGGAGAATGCTTAGTGTTCTGCTCCATACGTCTAGGGGTCCCTTTTATAGTCCTAATGCAGCAAGGAGCCGTTGGAGATCAACATGGAAGGCTATCCTTGTCTTCTGTCAAGTGGCGCACCGGACAGTCCGGTGCACCACCGGACAACCACTGTAGCATGTCTGGTGCGCGATTTCCTTCCAAATCGGGCACAGTTGACCGTTGCTCCTCGGAACCTGTTGGCGCACCGGACACTGTCCGGTGCACACCGGACAGTCTGGTGCACCCAGCCGACCATTGGAGCAGCCACGTGTCGCGCGTTGATCGCGCTGACGACCGTTGGCGCGGGCGCCGTTAGCTCACCGGACAGTCTAGTGCACCACCGGTCAGTCCGGTGAATTATAGCCACGTCGCCCCGTTCCTTTTCCCGAGAGCGACGAGTTCACCGCGGATGACTCGCCGGACAGTCCGTTGCACCACCGGACAGTCCGGTGAATTATAGTCGTACGACTCCGTCGATTCTCGAGAGCAGATAGTTCACCGGAGGCCAGCTCGGAGAGTCCAGTGTGCCAGGCCGAGCTGGAGTTAGCTGTACACGGCCAACTCTTCTTTGATTCAACTTTTCTCTTCATGGCTCTATTTCTAGCACTTAGATAAACACATTAGTATTCATAAACAATGTACTAAGTCTAGAAACATACCTCGTGCCTTGGTTTGCACTTTTCCCACATTTAGCACACAAGGATTCAATTAATATGTGTTGGGCATCTAATCACCAAAATACTTATAGAAATTGTCCAAGGGTATATTTCCCTTTTACCCACACCCTGATGGAAGAAGGGTGGGGAAGGGTGGAAGACATTAGACAAAGCTGTCTAACCAGTACAACGTCATACTCAAGTGTTTATAATATTGAATATAAATTGTACATATGTATATATGATTTTTTGCAAAATAAAAAATTAATCGTGCTGGGTCGGGCCAGCACTATGGGCCGAGGCTACGTCCCAAGCACCGCACGACGCTTGTGCAGGGTTGGTCCAGGCACTATTAAATGGGTCATGCCTCGGGCCGGCTCGTTAGACACAGCTCATTTGGCCATTTATACCTCCGGAAGATAATGATGGTCCTCGCCTCAGTTGCCACCACCTCGTTCGTTATTCTACTTCTTTTCTCTCTCCCCTCATACCTCCACCTTCGCGCCACCCATTCTCGGCAGAGGACGTAGGAGCAGGCGCCTCCTCCCCATATTCGTCCGACATCAGCCCCGACACCGACTCGCGTAGTGGCTATTGCACGTCCACGAGGACGTTTCACATCATGTGCGCATCATCGTTTTCGCCGTTGTCGGACGTCCCATTCGTCTTCCCGTCCTTCGCGCTATTCTTCCTCTCTAACTTGCTGCCCCCGCCCACGGTCGCAGCCGCGAGCTGACCGACGCTCGTCGATATAGGTACGGGGCGAGTCAGCCATGCTCTTGGCATTTCTTCGTGCGTGTCGTCGAGGAGGACACGGTGGCGCCTGCCACACTAAGGTTATCTTGGCGATGAGGAGTCCAGGTCTGAGATATTGGACAACCAAGGTCCGTAGCGTGGCAGCGGTCGGCATATGCTACGGAGTTGGTGGTGGTGTTGTGTCGCTTCGGCGGATGCTGGGAAGACACTCGCATTCTCTCGCCCTTCTCGGACTAACGCCTGGTGCGGGTGCCTCTCGGTTTGGAGCTGCTCCGGCTGGGCTTCATTCTCCGCTGCCATGCTCTCTCCCAATATATCTAGCGGTATACTACCTATATCGTCTCCAGATGGCTAGGTTTTCGTCGTGTCCTTCTCCGACAACGAACAGGTATGTCCGTCTCTTCCCTTCCCCTCCTGCTCTACGAAACCTTGGAAGTAGGGGAGGCGAGGGATGGGGGTCTCTGATTTGCTACCTACGATACTCATGCGTTAATAAAAAATATTATGTGAAAAATGGAGACAATCAATAAAAAACCTTAAGATCTTTTTGTGGTAATTTACGTGGGTATTGTTGTGAGTCGTTGCAACGTATGGGTAACCGACTAGTATAGGATCATGTGGTAGTTTTTGGACTTTGATGGTAAAACAAATTATATTTTTCTTAAAAACTAAACTTATATAGCACTACATTAATTTTTCATTTAGGTATTTTCCTATCGTATGGAAATCCAACTACTATTTTTAAATTTTCAGTTTTAAAATTAACTGTTTTGGTAATAAAAAATGTGGACTACTTATCCAAGTTTCTTTTTTCCCAAATTTATTGGTGGGCAAACTATTATTTTTCAATAGGTTTTTATTCAAAAATTGCCTTTACTTGTATGGTTCTCTTTGAACTCATGAAACCCAGAGTTTTCATTTTTTTTTTGTTACTATTTGTTATTATGAATCTACTATTATTAATGTATGGAAGCTTTAGTTTATCTAAACCTTTCTACCATCATAAAATCCAAAGGTATAGGTTTAAAAATTTTCTTCTAAACAGTTGTAATTTCTAGACATTCTCAGCTAATATATACGATGGCTTATTTTAACAGTATTGTAATGAGAAACTAAGGAAGCGGCCCAAGCAAATAGCGCAGGTAGCTAGGTATTTTAAAATTGCAACATTCAGATTTTTTAACTTCAAAACATTTTTCAAGTAGTCCTGTTGTTTATTTATCTGACTATAGTTCGTTCTCTCCATGTGTCTCCACTATATCCACCGAAACCATTTCTTATAGTTATCACTGACAAATTTCTTATGCAAGCCTATTGAGTTGTTAACCCAAAAAAAAGGAACACAAAGGGGATTGCCTCGCTGCCGTATTGTATTTTTGGGACATTCATGTATACTACACTGCGAAGTGGACAAAGACATGTCTGCCGCCTTAAAAGAGCGCAAGGGATGGTGCTTCATGCGAAAGAGATTACTTGGGAGTTGGGAGTTGGGACTGCTTCTGAACTCTGGTGATAGAATGAGTGTAAAGAGCTAGTTAAATTATATATGGTTACGCGTGAATAACCTACCACTAAAAACTCATATGATTTTTTCCCCTCGAGAGTTGGCAAGTTAAGGTCTAGTTTGGGAATCCTGTTTTCTCCAGAGATTTCCATTTTCCTAATAGAAATTAGTTAATTTTTCCTTAGGAAAATTGGAATCCCTTAGAAAAACGGTGTTTCCAAACTAGCTCTAAGGGATAGTTTGAGAACCCAATTTTTACAAGGGATTTCTATTTTCACAAGAAAAATTAGTTTATTTTTCCTTTAAAAAAAAGAAATCCCTTTGAAAAATGGCGTTTCCAAACTAGCTAGATATACAGTATTTCTTCTATAGAGTTGTATATATATATATATATACCCTAGGGGAAAACTGCTGCACACACATGATCACGCTATGATGCGAGATGGATGGAAAGGAAGATCCACATGATTAAAGCCGTGCGCTGTCGTCTCTGGGCGACTTTACGCTGTTCCCCCCCCCCCCCCCCCCCCCCACAGACGCCTCCTGGTGATTGCTAAATGGAACGCTGCCGCAGTGTGCTGGACTGCTGGTATCTGTGGTGCCGTCAGCAAAAGATGATGCTGGGATGAGCAGCTGGGGCCACTGCAGGAGTTTTTTTTGTCTTAAGAAAAGCATTTTACTTGTCGGAGACTAAAGTGGATTGTGCCCGTGATCTTTGTGGTCTCATATATGCGCAAGACATGCATGCATGCAAGCATATGATCTTTGTCTTCTCTTTATCTTGGAGGATGGAAGCAATGCTTATCTGCATTGTTCTTCTGGAGCTTATCAAAGACAAGCTGATATGCGCTTTTTGCATCAGCTATGGGCGCATCTGGTTCCCCTCGGAGGGCAGACAGGATTGAGCAATTGTGCCAGCAAGCCAATCCTCTAAGGCTGTCTTCAGCAGCTTACGCATCCTACCTTTCATTCTATATTCTGTTTTAAACTTCACTCTACGGATAGTACAATTAACATGGTAAAATAGTGTTAGCACAATCATGCATGATCTAATGGAAACAGCTTAACAGCCATGATGGATTGTTGGACACGTGCGAGCAGGTTCTGTTTGATCCATCGTATAGTATGAGATTGATCTAGTAGGGCTGTTGTTTGGTTCCCATGACCATGACATGACATGATGCACCGACTTTAGAGTAGTGCCAGCCTCTCAAACCGATGTTGCGCGCTTGCTGGCACCATCCGGTCAGGTCATAGCAACGGAGGGAAATCTCATATGGGGGACTGGGGAGACAGCCGCATGACTCTTTCACACAGGATCAGTATGACTAGAACACGCACGCACCCCCAACCAATCATTAGTTGCTTGCATATATAAGCCTGGTTGGCTCTCGTAGGCCTTGTTTGATTACATGAGGATTGCTGAATTAAATCCATTTCTATTTAATTTTGGCTATCAAGAAATTTCATCATCTTCAATTCACTACTATCAAAACAAGCTCGTACAGACAACCAAAGACACCCTATGTTTTGGATGGTTATTTAACACGCATACGCTAGAGACGACTGCCAATGACCCAATGCTCTAAATTCCAGACACGAGACCACGTAAGGCTCTCTCCATAGTTCCACCCTCTCTTTCCCTCCCCCTCTCCGGCATGTAGGGTAGCTCCCTCCTCCCTGTGTTCGTCCAACAATTCCCCCTCTCCCTCCTCATGCCGGTGAGAGAAGATCCTTGGAGAGGGGGCTCTAATCTCCTTCTCTCAATAATCAATGATAATAATTACGAAATTAATCATTTTCGAGTTTAGTATGAATAGAAAGTACGAAAGGGGTAGAGAGGAGGTGAAATAGGGAGAGATATTTAAATATGAGTAGAAGTATGAAGGGGTTGGAAGGGCAATGGTTAGAAACAGCCTAAGAAGATAAAAAACAGAAACAGCTTAGGGCCTGTTTGGAAATGCAGTTTTGAAATACTGTAGTTTTGAGATACCATAGTTTACAATTGTACATGACAAAAATACTACGGTATTGCTTTACCATAGTAAAACTACAGTATTGGTCAAAACCGAGATCTGTTTGGTTCTATTGGAAAAACAAAGTATATGTAGAGAGAAGAGAAGAAAACCGAGGTCATGAGTGGAGTTTCGAAAACTCCAAAAATACCACAGTTTTGGGTAAACCATGGTATTTAAAACTGAGTTTTGACTATACAAACCAAACACCTTTTGAGCTCAAATACTATAGTATCATCAAATAACATAGTATTGTTTCAAAACTGCAAAAATATTACGATTCCAAACAGGGCCTTAGCGGTGGTCGCCTATTGTAACCCGGCTAATGAAATCTCTATTCATTTGCTAAAAGGATAAGTTAACTGTTCAGATAGCCACATGGCTTGGGCTTGGGCTTCTGATCAACAGAAGATCGGCCCATAAATATTGAGCCCTTCCTCAGCTTCCGTGGTTCCTTCTTATAGCAAGCTTCCTTCTATCCTGCCATTCAGAAAACAAAAAAAAAACAAGAGTTCCAGAAAATGACCAGCAAATACAGAGATGTCCAGGTTGCGATGTCAGTGTTGCATCTATCTTGTAATTTAGAACTTGGAACGGAGGGAGTACCAGACAACACCGCGATTCTTCTAGCTTTATTTGAAAGGACGATTCGTCTGCATGTGATCGTCAAAGCATTTACAGATCAACGGGGACACCGGCTTTTGGTCGCAATAGCAAGGGATCTCCTGATTCTTGGCATGTCCAATTATCCCCATAGAAGAAAAATAAATCCATAGACCATAGGCCATATATAGTTATGAACTTGCCGTTGCCGACGGTCATAGTGTAACCGTAGGCACGGCGTACGCTTTATACATTTAGGCACTAAGAGCAACTCCAGTAGTTCTCTAAAAAATAGCTTGCTAAAATCATGTTTAGCAAGTTGCTAAATAGCTATTGGAAGCAAAAAATAATTTAGTCTCCAATAGTTGCTCATATTTAGGAAGTAGTTCGATTTTGAATCTAGCTTTAGCCCCTATGAGATCTGCCTGATAATAAGGTTGAGAGCAGAGGATGTGAGGGCGGAAGAAAAAAGGTCGGTCAATATTAACTATGGATGAGTGGTGGCCCAGTGGCGCAACCTATGAGGAAGTTGGGTTCAACGGTGAAGGAGAAACTTGTGTCATACGTGTTTGACCTAGCTACCTTATTATGCTAGAAAATGAAAAAAGAGTGTGCTATACCTGGCTATCTCACTGTGGGAAAGGGAAAAATAATCACGCTAGTGTGAAGAAATTGATGGCAACTGCATTTAGGGAGTTCCTACCGAGTTGCTAAATGTGGAGAGTAAATAGAGTTGAATAGCAACTAAGTAAATTTAGCAAGTCTATTTAGAGAACCATTGGAGAAGCATTTTTCTGTTCACTTCTTAAATTTAAGATTTAGAGAATTATTTAGAGAACTATTGGAGTTGCTCTATCTCTAAGGCACCACTGGTTACTGTTCCCGCTGTTACCCAAATGTGCGTTAAAACAGCTGGAAGCGCAACCGAGAAACTGCAGCACCGAAATTCTCCATGTTTGTCTCGCCACAAACCTTTTAAAAATATAACTCCCATCTTGTGTCAGTTTTGATCCTGTCTTGATTGAAGGAGCATCTAAAATGGCAGCGAACAGCGAAAGACTGTAGCTTACTACCCTTCAGGCTGCAGATCCCTCCCCTTCCACATCGGCGGAAACACCCATGTTCTGCTCAAATCTCTGACATAGTTAAGATCTCCTGAACTTTGTTAGAGTGAAGGAAAAAACAATGAGGCCATCAATACAATGGCTACTACACACCTCGACGCTGAGTTGCAGCATACAACGAGTGACGTCTTCTCTCGTCGAACTAAACTGATGGAAACCACAACATGAGCCATTGAGCCCCATGCAAAAAAGCAAGGGATTTTTACATTCGCGGCCCTAGTTAAGGTGCACACCTCATTTCTATATCCATTTTCATTTCTATATCCATTTTTTGTTGATACTCACTTTTAGCCTCAAGATCGAAAGTTTCCTCCATTTGGTGCTCGGACGCCGTTTCCGTGAAAGAACGGGACTGAAGGCCGTAACTGACAAGGGGAGCCCACAACCTATTGACATGTGGGCCCCTATTCGTCCTAGAAGGGATTTTTCTCCAATCGATTGAATCGACCAGATAGTTGAGCCCGTTCGCCGCCGCCCACGGCCACTCGTCCGCCGCCATAGACTGTCGGAGTCCCACTGCCGCAGACCGCCCACCGTCGGATCTATACATGTCCAAATGGGCGTGCCGGGCTAGCCCGGCACGACACGACATTGGCGTGCTCAGGCACGGCACGACAGTGTCACGGGCCGGGCCGGGCTGGCACGTGGGCCCAAATCCCTGCCCAGGCACGGCACGCCTAATGTTAATCGGGCCGGGCCAGGGGCACGGGCAGCCCGTTGGTGCCGTGCCGGGCTCGGGCCTAGTTACATAATACACACGACATAATTCATCAAAGTTAACAGAAAACAAGCCAAATAGGCTACAAAATAGTCTTTAAATGGTTTGGAGCTTTAGTGCAATGCTGCCTCATTAAAAACCTTCCTAGGTAAAAACTCACACTTCGTGAGAAAACCCTAGGAAGGAAAAGAGTACAGCCAGCTCCTTAAAGTATTTATAAGTTCATAGTTCAGTGTTCAGTCCACGGTCCATATGAGCATATTACAGATAAGAGAAGTAGAGAACATAAATAGGTAGAAACAGAGAGAATAAGTTCATAGTCCAGTCCTTCTTGAACTCTGTGGTGCTGCTTCCTTTCTTTTGTTCCCTGGTGATACTCGCTGCTCATCATCTAGGTACATATCCTCAAAGGTTGCTTCAAGGTCTTTGGTTTCATTCTCCACAGTATGCTGCTTGTGCTGGTCAGCCAACTCCCAATCTTTGATACAGGAGAGCACCTCCACCATGTCTGTCGTCAACCGTCGTCGTCGCTCCTCGAGCACCCTGCTAGCTAGACTGAAAGTAGATTCTGAAGATATTGTAGAAACAGGGACAGTCAACACATCTTTAGCTAGTATAGAAAGAATAGGATAAGTTTGATTGTGGCGTTGCCACCACATAAGAATGTTGAAATCAGGCCCAAATTTAGTTTCAGTGTCATTGTCAAGGTAAGAAGTTAACTCAGATAAACCAGTAGATGTACCAGATGTACCACCTGTACCAGTATTGCTATAACTTTCATCATCACCATATATATCATCCCATGCCTCTGTGGCCTTACTAGAACCACTACATGACTGTGGTTGAGGAGTCAAGCAAATACCTCCAAATTTGGCCTCATAAATTTGATACATCTTAGTTAATTTGGTTCTAATACATGAAGGATATCTACTATAATCAGTCCCATTAAGAGTAGATAATCTTTGAAGAACTTTATGAAAGCCCCTCATCTTTGCTCTAGGATCAAGAATGAAAGCAAATGCATAAAGAATGGGTATGTCCCTCCAATATTTCAGAAATTTTGTTTTCATAGGCACTACAGCAGTTCTTAAAAGCTCATGGTTCTCATATGCATTTAGATGTCTAGCAATTTTCAAAATATGGTGCAACATTAAGGGTGATGTAGGGTAATATATTCCAGATAGTGCAACAGTTGAGTCATAGAATAACTGAAAGAAAGACAATAATTTTTCTGCAACAACCCAATGATTATCACTTAACAAACAAGACCCATCATCTTTGGCAGGAGAATTAGTTCTAATGCACACAGAGAAAGTGCTTTGATAAGGAACTAAATGTTTAAGCATCAGGAATGTTGAATTCCATCTAACATCCATATCTACTCCAAATTTACGTGGTCTAACACCAACACTCATGCAATATTGTTTATAAGAAGCAATTCTTTGATTTGAAGAGTTTAAAAATGTTATAGCAGTCCTAAAGTCTTCAAGATATGGTTGTAAACGTTTCAAACAACTTTTAACAATCAGATTAATAATATGGCAAGCACAACGTTGATGCAAAAATATTTTACTCAAATCACTCTCATTCCTAGTAGGTGCAGGTACCAAATGCCCAATATAACTAGCAAAGACAGGTTTCAGAACATCAATAGCAGTTTTGTTAGATGAGGCATTATCAAGCACAATGGAAAAAATCTTATCAGTAATGCTAAAGTCATTTGCAACCATTTCAACACGTTCAGCAATGTTAAGACCTGTATGAGCTACCTCTATAGGTCTAAGACCAAGTAATCTCTTTGCTAAACACCAATCAGAGTTCACAAAATGAGCAACAACACTTATATAGTCCTCTTTAGCTTTACCAGACCATATATCAGATGTCAAAGCAACAGATGAAACATGTTTAAGTACTTCAATCAGTTGTTCAACACGCTCATTAAACAGTCGGATCAAGTCTCTAGCAGTAGTTTGCCTAGAAGATTTAATAAACCTTGGATTGTGGGCATGGGTTATATACTCCTGAAAAGCACTAGATTCACCAAAACAAAGTGGCAGGTCTAGCCTAGCTATTAAACGACAAAGCTCAGTTCTAGCAACAGAAGGGGAATACTCCCAGTGATTAACAGATCCATCAGCATTATATTTAAGCAAAGACTGTGTTTTTCCAGATCTGCCTTTTTCTTTCTTAGCAGGGCAAACATCCAGGTGTCGGATCAAATGACCAGTTCTAGATGAAGATTTAGCAGACATGCTATTCTTGCAGTGAAGACAAATGGCAGATACTCTTACCTCCTTACCATTTTGAACCGCAGTTACCTCCTCAAAGTGCAGCCATACCTTAGAGGTCGGACCTCTCCTTCTAGAACGTTTACCAGCCACAGGGATAGAGGTGCTCGCGTCGGCCGTCGGGCTTGTGGAGCCTGTCCCCGTTTGTGCACCGGCGCCGTCCAGATCGATGGCACCAGCGGAGGTGGTACCAAGGAGGAGGCACCGGGCATCGTCTGCCTCGTTCTGCGCTTCAAGCCTCCGCTCCTCGATCACTGCTTCGAGACTGAGCTCGTCGTCAGCCGAGGCCGTGGACATGGCCACCGCCTCGGTCGGCTTCTCCGGCTCCTCACGGCGCGCGGCGCACACACACGGTGCACACCTAGACGAATCGAAGCAACAAGATCAAGCACAAGAAGACTAGGACTAGGATTAAGAGAGAGACGAGAGCCAGACCAAGAAAACCTTACCTGCAACACCGGAGCACCGGATCCACGAACCGGATGGCTGACGGCAGAGGCAGAGGAGCGAGCTTGGCGAAGATCGAGTTCTAGGGTTAGGGTTAGCGAGGGTCGAGGGAGAGAGGAGCGAGGATGGAGCAAGAGAGGAGAGGAGCAGCGAGCAGGAGGCGAGGACACCGGAGGCGAGGACACCAGAGTTCATCGCTCCGTCGACACCGGAGGCGAGGACACCGGAGCCGAGTCGCCTGTCGCCGCCACGAACCCACGGGAGACGGAGAGGCCGAGAGAGAAAAATGGGATGCTAGGGTTACGCGTTACACCTTACGCGACGCCACCGACGCCTTATACGCCTTAACAGGCCGGTGCCGTGCCGCGGCTTACGTGGGCCGGGCTCGTGCCTGCACCACGGGCCCACTTGGCAGCCCAAGCACGGCACGTGCACCGGGCCGGGCTGGCACGGGCACGTCGGCCATCGTGCCGGGCCAGGCTTTTCCCGTGCTTGGGCGTGCCGGGTGCCGGGCTGCACCACAGGCCGGCCCGTTTTGGACATGTATAGCCAGACCTGAAGGAGTCGGGCATGACCAGGGTCAGGAGGACGCCGCGGTGCACGCTGTGGAGGAGCCGCTGAAAGGGAAATAGGGTCAAACCTTTTCCTATAAATGATTTTGGTGGTTGAATGCCCAACACAAATATTGAACTAACTAGTTTGCTCTAAATTATGTATTCTACAGGTGCATAAAGGTTCAACACAAACCAATAAAAGAGCAAGTTAGGGTTCAAAAGAAATGAGCAAAAGAAACCGAAGAGAACCCTGGTCTGGCGCACCGGACTGTCCGGTGCACCACCGAACAATGTCTGGTGCACCAGGGGTCGTATAGTCTGAACTCTTCACCTTCGAGTTTCTCAGGCACCGCTCCGCTATAATTCACCGGACTGTCCGGTGTGTCACCGGACTGTCCGGTGCACCAAGCGGAGCAACGACTAACAGCGCAACGGTCGTCTGCAAAAGTGTGAACAGTGCGTGAACAGTGCACGCAGAAGTCAGAGCAGGCGTCAGAGGCGCACCAGACAGTGAATAGTACCTGTCCGGTGCGACATGAAGTCAGCGCTCCAACGGTCAGAATCTTCAGAACCCTAATGGTTGGGTGACGTGGCTGGCGCACCGGACAGTGTACGGTGGCGCATTGGACTGTCTGGTGCGCCCATCGACAGACAGCCTCCCCAACGGCTATGTGATGGTTGAGAGCTATAAATACCCCCCAACCACCACCACTCCAAGCTTCCAAGTTTTTCAGACATCTCATTCAATACAAGAGCTAGTGCAATCAATACAAGACACAATTCAAAAGAATCAAAGCCTCTCCAAGTCCCAAATTCACTCCAAACTCCTAGTGACTAGAGAAAGAGTTTTGCTCGTGCTCTTTGAGCTCTTGTTCTTGGATCGCTTTCTTCTTCCTCATTCTTGTTCTCTAAGTGACTTGTAATCAAAGCAAGATACACTAAGTTTGTAGTGGTCCTTGTGGGGTCTAAGTGACCCGTTTGTTAAGGAGAAAGCTCACTCGGTCTAGGTGACCGTTTGAGAGAGGGAAAGGGTTGAAAGAGACTCGGTTGTTTGTGACCACCTCAACGGGGACTGGGTTCTCAAGAACCAAACCTCGGTAAAACAAATCACCGTGTCATTTGCCTTATTTCTTGGTTGATTTGTTTTCGCCCTCTCTTTCGGACTCGATTTTAATTCTAACGCTAACTCCGGCTTGTAGTTTGTCTTTTAAGTTATAAATTTCAGATTTGCCTATTCACCCCCCCCCCCCCTCCTTTAGGCGACTTTCAATTGGTACCAGAGCCCGGTACTTCATTAGAGTCTAACCACTCGAAGTGATGTCGGGAGATCACGCCAAGAGGGAGATCGTGACCGGCGACAAGCCCACAAGCCCGGGGAGAACCCACTCAAGGGAGTCCGACCACAAGCACAAGGAGGAATCCTCTTCCTCCATCAAGACCCATCGGAGAGGCAAGAAGAAGAAGAAGATGAAGAAAGTGGTCTACTACGAGACCGACTCTTCATCGCCCTCCACATCCGGCTCCGACTCGTCGTCCACTACTTCTAAGCGCCATGAGCGCAAGAAGTATAGTAAGATGTCCCTCCTCTATCCTCACATTTCTAAGCGCACTCCATTACTTTCCGTTCCATTAGGTAAGCCACCATGTTTTGATGCGAAGATTATTCTATATGGAGTGATAAAATGAGGCACCATCTAACCTCACTCCACAAAAGTATTTGGGATATTGTTGAGTATGGAGTGCAGATACCGAAGGTAGGGGACAAGGACTACGATTCGGACGAGGCCGACAAATTCGGCACTTTAACTCCCAAGCCACAACTATACTCCTCGCCTCCTTATGTCGAGAGGAGTATAATAAAATGCAAGGGTTAAAGACGGCCAAAGAAATTTGGGACGTCCTCAAGACAACACACGAAGGGGACGAGGTGACAAAGATCACCAAGCGGGAGACAATCGAGGGGAGCTCGGTCGATTCGTCCTCAACCAAGGAGAGGAGCCACAAGCCATGTACAATCGGCTCAAGACCTTGGTCAACCAAGTGCGCAACCTCGGGAGCACCAAATGGGATGACCATGAAATGGTCAAGGTTATTCTAAGATCACTAGTCTTTCGCAATCCTACGCAAGTTCAATTAATTCGTGGTGATCCTAGATATAAGCTTGTGAGCTTTGAGCTTTGAGCTAATGGTCAATTAACCCGAGGAGGTTATAGGGAAGTTTGTGAGCTTTGAGCTAATGGTCAAAGGCTCCAAACACATCGTCAACTTGGAGCAAGGCGTCACCTCCACACCCGAGGTGCAACCCGTCGCATCCAAGGCGACGGAGGAGAAGAAAGAAGAGTCTACATCAAGTAGGCTCCCCATTAACGCCTCCAAGCTTGACAACGAGGAAATGGCGCTCATCATCAAGAGCTTTCGCCAAATCCTCAAGCAAAGGAAGGGGAAAGATTATAAGCCCCGTTCCAAAAGGGTGTGCTACAAATGTTGTAAGCCTGGTCATTTTATTGCAAAATGTCCTATGTCTAGTGATAGTAATAGGGGTGACGACAAGAAGGGAAAGAGGAAGGAGAAGAAGAGGTAATACAAGAAGAAGGGCGGCGATGCCCATGTGTGTCGGGAATGGGACTCCGACGAGAGCTCCACTGACTCCTCCTCCGACGAGGATGCCGCCAACATCACCGTCAACAAGGGACTCCTCTTCCCCAACGTCGACCACAAGTGCTTCATGGCAAAAGACGACAAAAGGAAGAAGGTAAAATCTAGAGCCTCCACTAAATATACAACATCTAGTGATGAGGGTAGCTATAGTGAAGATGAGGATGATTTGCTCACACTTTTTGCCAACCTTAACATGCAACAAAAGGAAAAATTAAATAAATTGATAGGTGCTATTCATAAGAAGGATGAACTTTTGGATAGCCAAGAGGAATTCCTTATTAAGGAAAATAAGAAGCATGTTAAAGTTAAAAATGCCTATGCTCAGGAGATAGAAAAATGTGAAAAATTAACTAATGAGCTTAGCATTTGCCATGACACTGTATTCAACCTTAGAACTGAGAATGCTAATCTAATTGCTAAGGTTGAAAAATTAAATGCTTGTAATGATTCAATTGTCAGTCTTAGAAATGAAAATGATAGTTTAATTGCTAAGATTGATAAATTGAATGAATTAATTTCTAGCCTTAAAGTTGAGAATGATAAATTAATTTCTAAGGCTAAAGATTTAAGTGTTTGCAATGATTCTATTTCCAGTCTTAGAAATGAGAATGTTATATTACATGCTAAGATTGATGATTTAAATGCTTGCAAACCATCTACATCTACTGTCGACCATGTTTCTATATGCACTAGATGTAGAGATATTGATGTTGATGATATCCATGATCACCTTGCTTTAATTAAACAACAAAATGATCACATAGCTCAACTAACTGCTAAAATTAATGAGCATGAGATTGAAAATGAAAAATTTAAATTTGCTAGAAGCATGCTTTATAATGGGAGACGCCATGACATTAAGGATGGCATTGGTTTCCAACAGGGAAGAAATGTCAAGCTTAATGCCCCTAAGAAATTGTCTAACTTTGTTAAGGGCAAGGCTCCCATGGTTCAGGATAGTGAGGGCTACATTTTATATCCTGCTAATTATCCTGAGCACAAGATTAGGAGAATTCATGCTAGGAAACCTCATAATGTTTCTCATCATACTTTTATGTATAAGAATGAGGCTTCTAGCTCTAGGCAATCAACCGATGTTAAATTGCCTAAAAAGAAATCTCCTACTGCATCAAATGAGCCTATTATTTCATTTAAGACTTTTGATGCTTCTTATGTGCTAACTAACAAATCAGGCAAAGTAGTTGCCAAATATGTTGGGGCCAAACACAAGGGATCTAAGACTTGTGTTTGGGTGCCCAAGGTGCTTGTTTATAACATTAAAGGGCCCAAGACTGTTTGGGTACCTAAGAACAAGGCCTAAATTGTTTTGCAGGTTTATGCATCCGGGGGCTCAAGCTGGATAATTGATAGCGGATGCACAAACCACATGACAGGGGAGAAAAGAATGTTCTCCTCCTACGAGAAAAACAAAGATCCCCAAAGAGCTATTACATTCAAGGATGGAAATCAAGGTTTGGTCAAAGGACTTGGTAAAATTGCTATATCACCTGACATTCTATTTCCAATGTTTTTCTTGTAGATTCTTTAAATTACAATTTGCTTTCTGTATCTCAATTATGCAATATGGGCTACAACTGTCTCTTTACAGATATAGGTGTTACTGTCTTTAGAAGGAGTGATGATTCAGTAGCATTTAAGGGAGTGTGAGAGGGTCAACTATACTTAGTTGATTTTAATAGAGCTGAACTCGACACTTGCTTAATTGCTAAGACTAATATGGGTTGGCTCTGGCATCGCCGACTAGCCCATGTTGGGATGAAGAATCTTCACAAGCTTCTAAAGGGAGAGCACATTTTGGGACTAACAAATGTTCATTTTGAGAAAGACATGGTTTGTAGTGCATGCCAAGCAGGAAAGCAAGTTGGCACCCATCATCCACTCAAGAACATCATGACAACGGACAGACCACTGGAACTACTCCACATGGATCTATTCGGCCCGATAGCTTACATAAGCATCGGCAGGAGTAAGTACTGTCTAGTTATTGTAGATGATTACTCTCGGTAGCAAATGTTTCACCGGTAAAAACCCCAATGTTTCATATTTTAGAGTCTTTGGTAGCAAATGTTTTATTCTTGTTAAAAGAGGTAGAAAATCCAAATTTGCTCCTAAGGCTGTAGAAGGCTTTTTACTGGGATATGATTCAAACACAAGGGCATATAGAGTCTTTAACAAGTCCACTGGACTAGTTGAAGTTTCTTGTGACACTGTGCTTGATGAGACTAATGGCTCCCAAGTGGAGCAAGTTGATCTTGATGAGTTAGATGATGAAGAGGCTCTGTGCGTTGCGCTAAGGAACATGTCCATTGGGGATGTGTGTCCTAAGGAATCCAAAGAGCCAATTCAAGCTTAAGATCAACCATCATCTTCCATGCAAGCATCTCCACCAACTCAATATGAGGAACAAGCTCAGGGTGATGAAGAAGAAGATCAAGAAGATGAGCCACCTCAAGAAGAGGCCAATGATCAAGGGGGAGATGAAGATAATCAAGACAAGGAAGATGAATAAGAGATTTAAGGACAAAGACCGCCACACCCAAGAGTCCTCCATGCGATTCAAAGAGATCACCCCGTGAACTCCATTCTCGGTGATATCCATAAGGGGGTAACTACTCGATCTCAAGTCGCTCATTTTTGTGAACATTACTCTTTTGTGTCCTCTGTTGAGCCATACAGGGTGGAGGATGCACTAAGAGATTCAGATTGGATGTTGGTAATGCAAGAGGAGCTCAACAACTTCATAAGGAATGAGGTATGTGAAAGCTCTCTTGTGGGTTTTGGTGGTTTGGATGATAACCCAATTAAAGGACTAACAAGTGTGCTAAGTGTTGAACAGGTGCTTAATGCAAAGCTAATAGGGTTCAACACAAGTGAACAAGTGTGATGGTCCAAAGACTGGATTATCTATAGATAATGGACATCACAAGTAAGATGGACATTGCTTAAGTGAGACTCGGTGTGTGTAACTCAGAGACAACCGATCAAGCCAAGGATGGAGGCAAGAAGAGCTTTGAGGTACCGAGTGCACGAGAGAAGGTCAAGGAGACCAGAAACCCAGAGCCAGGGGTGAAGAAGAAGACTTGCAAAGTCAAGGTTGATCGAGTTAAGAAGAGTTATGATGCATCAAGGATCACTACATAAGGACATGACTTACAATCAATGAGGAAACATCTACAGTTAAGTGGTGTAAGTCATAGGGCTCAAGATCAAGCTCAAGAAGTAAACACGGTCACTAGAAAGAGAAGCAATGTCAAAACCAGAACTGGAAGTAACCCAAAAGAGCTAAGTTCACCTTGATCTTTAGTTTGGGTTGTTACTATATTTGGATATATTCTATATGACCTTTGCAGGGTGGTGGAGCTCAGATATGTCAATCTAGATCAAGTCAAGTTGACTTGACAGTTTAGATGTCCAACACATGTCATTATAATCTGTGCTAAGTGGTTAAGACATGCAAGTTAAAGAATCAAGGTATGTCTCTGGCCCTAGTGAATTGTTTTTGGAGCTAACATATTTATCTAAGTGTCAGCGACCAATTTGAGTCAAATCCAAAAGAGCAAAGGAAGTCCAACTGAAAAGCCAGTAGAGTACTTGCTGCGGGTGCACCAGACTGTCCGGTGTGCACCGGACAGTGTCCGGTGCCCCAGCTGCTCGGCTGGCTAAAATTCACCGGACTGTCCGGTGTGCACCGGACTATCCGGTGAGCCAACAGCACCCGCGCCAACGGTCGGCAGCGAAATCAGCGGGCGACGAGTGGCCTGAGTCAACGGTCGGTTGGCGCACTGGACTGTCCGGTGTGCACCGGACAGTGTCCGGTGCGCCAAGAGGATCGTTGCTTCAACGGTCGGATGTGCCCGATATGGAAAGAGATCATGCACCGGACAAGCTACAGGACCTATCCGGTGGTGCACCGGACTGTCCAGTGCACCACCCGACAGAAGGCAAGGATTGCCTCCCAGATGGAATTCCAACGGCTCCTAGACCCCTTGGGACTATAAAAGGGACCCCTAGGCGCCTCCAACAATAGTACAAGAGCAGCCAACAAGTGCATACATCATTTGGATCAATTCTCTCTCTCCCTCTCTTGTCTATCTCCCTAGTTTGTGTAGAGGCGAAGTTATAAGCCTTTAGAGAGAGGGGAAGTGCTGCTGAGAGCTAGAGCAAAATCTTGAGCGCATTGTTACTCTACCGGAGTGCTGTTGAGAAGATTGGAAGCAGCCACGACATCGTTGTAACTGACATCAACATAGTGGAAGGCTCTATCTATCGCACTGACAGGTCTGAGCAAACGGAGGAAGGAGTTGAAATAGACTCTAAGCCAAGGTGTGGCTAGCTCCAATGAGGACTAGGCAAGCATTTCAGGCTTGGCCGAACCTCGGGATAAATCCCTGTGTCTGTGTGCTCTGCCCTGTGTTGTGTGCTGTTTCTCTATCTTATTTGTTGTTTATACTTGCACTTCTATATTTATATATGGTGCAAGCTGTCTTCGAAGTGCAGGGTATTTTAAGACAGGAACTTCAATTCCGCTGCAACCTACTCGAAGGGTCTTTCATTCCACTGCGATCCAGCCTTCGAGTAGAGTAAGAATTTCTAGTTTTAAAGTGATAATTATTATTCGCCTCGCCTATTCACCCCCCTTTAGGCGACATCCAGATCCTGTTCCGGGCATAGGGAACTTTCAATTGGGATCAGAGCTAGGCCTCTCCAGTGTGGGCTTAGCCGTCCGGAGATGACGATGTCGTCACAAGAGGTAACTCTAGAACTTCTTCTAGGCGATGGTTCTAATTATAAATCTTGGTTTGTCTCTATTTACAATGCTTTCATGCATATTGATCCTGATTTGAGACAGATCTTTAGTAGAAGTATTTTTCCCTCTGATATTAGTAAAAAAACCTTCTAATGCTGAACTAAGATGTCTATCTCTCAATCACCATGCTTGCAACATCTTAGTTGACTCTCTTTCTAGAGGTGCTTTTGCCATCATGAGTAGTGATAGTGATTTATTTGTTGATGCTCATGATCTATGGACTAGAATTAAAATAAAATATTCTGAGTTCAATTGTACTACTTCTACTCCCTATGTTGCTTGTGGTACTAACCTTTCAAAGAGAGAAGAAAAACGATGGCAACCAAACGATGAATCCACCACACCACAGGTTTGTCTTCCACTAGTTATAAATGTCTTATTTCTAACAATGATAGTGGAGACGAAAGCGATGATGAGGAGGAATATGAGGATGATAGCGAGGATGAGTCTTCATCACCACAAGGTACATTTTCCTGTATTGCTTCCACTGATAATAATGACAGGGAAAATGAGACCGGCGATGTGGAAGAAGAGGAGATTCGCCGATTCTACACCCATCTCAACAAAGAAGACAAAGTGCTCTTAGTTAAACTGTTGAGGAGGAACAAGGAACAAGGCAAGACGCTTCTTAGACTAGAGGAGACTCTCATCAAAACCAACAACAGCCTAGAGAAGATGACCAAAGAACATGAGGAGCTAAAGTGCTCTCATGATAATTTGGTCCAACGGTATGAATCTGTTTTACTTGAGCAAAGAAATAATCATGATATATTATCTGATGTTGCTCAACTTAAAACTGAGAATTCTATGCTTAAGGGTCAAGTAGAAATGATAAATTTAGAAAAACTTGCTCTAAGTGAAAAATATGATATGCTATCTTATTCTCATAATGAATTAGTTGATGACCATATCATGCTCGATACTGCTCATGAGGTAGTAATTACTAGTTTAAACTTATGTGAACTACATTCTTGCATAAGTGATCAATTAGTTAAAATATCATCATGTGCTGACCTCTACTCCAAGAAAGGCCAATCTTTGATTGAGCAACAAGTTGTAGGGTCAAAAAGAAAATTGCTTGGGAACAAGAAACAAAGACAATTGAGGAGAGGACACTATGCTCGACTTCCTCAAGATATCTACGAACGCGTGGTGAAGCAGCTTGAGGAAGGAGAAACCGCAGCAAGGGTCAAACTCTACGAGAAAGAAGTTCCTAAGGGAATAAGTGAAGCAATCAACATGAAACAAGAAAAAGGTAAAGATTCAATTAGTCATGTTGTTTGCACTGATCATCTCTCTATGTCATCCAAGAGCAAAAAGGGAAGAGGAAAAAGGAGGTGCTTCAAGTGCAAGGAATTAGGCCACTTCATTGCGTATTGTCCACACAAAGATAAGGATAAAGGAATGAGGAGATGTTTTGGATGCAACGATAAGGACCATATGATCACTTCATGTCCGCTCATGAAGAATCAAAGACATGCACCCTCCAAGATGACCCTCACTAAGAAAAAAGACAAACAACAAGTGTCATGTCAGGTTGAGCGACGCTTCTACTACATGTGTGGTGAGCATGGTCATCTACCTAAGGTATGTAAGAAGGGTAAGGTTCCTAAGCAAGTAAATTTATCTCAATCTTATTCGCTTAGGAGACCCAAATCATACACTTGTGCTAGATCAGTAATGAGATCACCTAGAACTAGCACAATTGCTATTTAGGTACCAAAGGCTCTTTTAGATGAACGTTATGGACCCATCCCGAGAAGGGTACCAAACTGTGCCAACTAGACCATGCAGGTGCCTCGAGATGGACTGGAGACCCTGGGAGAGCTTAAGATGGTTAATTCAAACTCTACGTTTAAGTTGTCAATTTTATTATCTATTTATTGACCCAAGGTTGAATTATTGTGCAATACTAATCCCATGTTCATCTCGAGTTAAATAAGTTGTAGAGGTCCTTAATCATTATTGGTGAATCAAGCAAAGGACTTTGATGAGAATCTACAACTTGCTCTCTAAAGGACGATACCTGTGTATCTTAAGTGCATTATTTCTAATCAGTATTGCTTTTAAGTTGGATTGTCGTGCTATACCTATCCTTGGAGTAGTTATGTTTTTGAGATTGCTTGTGTTGAATATCTTTCAATTAATGATCCATGATTTCCAAGATCATAATCATGCTTGCTCAATCGTGACTGTGTGCTTTATAGGTTATATCTCTTGAATCATTCAATGGGTAGTTTTTCAATTGATATATCCACCATGATTAACTCTCTTAGTGTATGTCGATAAACCTGTATCTTTCTGTAAGTCATGCTATGTGGTTTTTAATGATTAACCTATGTGCAAGCATGATAGTTTTGTTTAGTCCATGTTCACATGATTACTTTGTCTTGGTACTCTATGTATACCAAAACAAGAAATCCATGTTGTGTCTCTAATGCACCCTCTCGAGCTATGAGGTGCATGAGCAAAAGGAGCCCTAAATTGGTGACAACAGGTGCTCTTACTCCACACTACCTAAAAGAATGGATCTCATGGCATTCAGGTAAAAGGCAAAGGTATGGAGAATGGAACTATGCAATTTCATTAAATATCTTGAAGTTCCGTTGATTGTGATCATAGCTATGTTCTTGCCTTTCAATTGTTAGTATCTTGGATTAAGTGCTCTATGCTTTAAAATGTTGTTTCCTCTGGTATGCCTAAGAAAATACTTCTTAATCATGATGTGCTTAGACATTGTGCTTTATATGCATGATCTTGTCGTTTTTCAATTGGTATATGTGTTGCAATGATCATCATGTGTGAAGTGTGCCTAGGTTGCTTTTAAAATGTTATATATCTTGAGGCATGCATTGTTTCCACTAGTCATAAGTTGTATTATGTCATCTATTCAATTGGTATCTTTTTGTGATGCAGTTGATATATTATGCCTAGACCAAGGTATGTTGTGATCCCCTCTAGCTCTGAGGACGCTAGAATGTGCAAGGTGCAAGTCATTCAAATACTTGATGCACACTTTAGGGGGGCACACATAACTTGTGTCTTTTGAGACTAACTGTTTCTTGAGTGATCCTGTATAGTCTCAAGGTGGAAAAGGGAAAATGAGCAAGAAATGGAGCAATTAGGACCTGGGTACCTCCACAAGTCGAGTAATTGGTATCTAAAGTTGTGAGTAATTGCATATTTAAAGATTGCTCGTGCTCTATAATAGTTGGTGATCCTAGATGCTTATCTTTAAATATCATGGAGCTATGACAGTGATGATCTTTCAATCGGTAGCCTTGGTAGTGTGCTTCAATTGGTATCTTTTGGTAATCACTAGAATAGAAGCTTCATCTTGTGCCACAATACTATAACTTGTTCTAAGTTTGGTGTCTTAGCAACAAAAAAAGGTCAGGATAAAGGATCAGGCACAAGTGTGAAGGAGCTCCCTAGAGATAAAGCTTTCAAGATGGAAATCTTAAATTGATGACAAAAGCAACTCCGCCTACTTAGATGGAAAGTACACCATAACAATGGTAAAGGTACAAAAGGAGGTATTGACCTTTTTGCGTATTTGTACCTTAATTTTTCTCGAATGCTTGTGTTGCATATGTTTAATGTGTAAGGGGGAGTAATGTTAGTGTGTTGCATTTTTCCTGATTAATACCCTGCTGTCCCTTGACATCATCCTATGTTCTTACTTGAATATGGTTTTGGTGTTTGATGTCAAAGGGGGAGAATTTGTGCATTAAAGCTCACCTCGACCTGAGAGGAAAGCTTATCTTAAGGGTGAAGATTAATTTTTTTGTGTGCTAAAGGACTCAAAGGGGTTTCTTTGAGTTCCCTTGATCTTAAAGAAAATTGTGTTAGTTTGTTGATAATACTTATCATATGCTTCTTGTTGTAGTGTATGGTGATAATGCAAAATTAGTGCTTACGTTGATATGAATCAATTGGTATCTACTGTGTTTATCCTGTGATAGATATTCATGTGGTTCTAGCATTTTAAATCGGTATCTTAACGGTGAATAGTGGTAGGTTGATATTCCTGTGGTATATCCATTTAATTGGTGTTTAACTCTGATCCTGTGCATTTGTGTGTTATACGCATCATGGTTTGATTCTTGACACAATGCATCCCACAGGTGCTAAGGTGTAGCAATGCTTCGAATTAGCCTAAGTATGTGCATTTTGGCATTTAAGGCCAAAGTTAAGATTTTAATGTAAGCACATATTTAGGGGGTGCATTCTATAAACTTAGAATTCAAAATTTGTCTTATAAATCTTATTATTGTGTAAGCTTTAATTGTGTTGCCATCAATCACCAAAAAGGGGGAGATTGAAAGCTCTCTTGTGGGTTTTGGTGGTTTGGATGACAATCCAATTAAAGGACTAACAAGTGTGCTAAGTGTTGAACAAGTGCTTAATGCAAAGCTAACAGGGTTCAACACAAGTGAACAAGTGTGATGGTCCAAAGACTGGATTATCTATAGATAATGGACATCACAAGTAAGATGGACATTGCTTAAGTGAGACTCGGTGTGTGTAACTTAGAGACAACCGATCAAGCCAAGGATGGAGGCAAGAAGAGCTTTGAGGTACCGAGTGCACGGGAGAAGGTCAAGGAGACTAGAAACCCAAAGCCAGGGGTGAAGAAGAAGACTTGCAAAGTCAAAGTCATCCACTAGCTTTCCTAATTAATCAGCCAAGGGGTCCCATTCCTCCCTTGGGGTAGCATTGTTTTCCCGGGTGGTTGCTCCATGTTCCAATTAACATAATGATCTTATCATGAACAGTAAATAACAAACTGATAATAAAAGTATGATCATGAATAATGTATATCTCTATACCCAAAACCACATAAAGCAATAGCAGGTACTACCAAAAGTTCAGTGGTAAACAAGGTATAAAGATAATCAAACTAGGGTAACCTATTAGGTCTCATCAAAATTAACCTATGCAGATCATTATGATTAAAAGGAACATGAGTGGGTAAAAAGAAGTGATCAAGGGCACAACTTGCCTGGGACTTGAGATTCCAGGTACCAACTTGCTCTTCAGGTGACTCGTAACCTCGCTGCTAGTCATAGCAATACACACAAACATGGTATAGGCAAAATTAACATCACACCAAATATGAGAAAAAACTGTATAATAATATTCTACGCATCGTAATGAAAACCTAGGTTCGAGAACAACTAAATTCAGAGTTACAGTTAAAGAGTTATGATTTTTTTGAAGTTTTAGGTGACTAAGAGTTGTGACGATGACCTTTTTGTGTGCCAAATTTATGTCGATGACATAATATTTGGTTCTACTAACCAAAAGTCTTGTGAGGAGTTTAGCAGGGTGATGACTCAAAAATTTGAAATGTCTATGATGGGCGAGTTGACCTATTTTCTTGGGTTCCAAGTGAAGCAACTCAAGGACGGCACCTTCATCTCCCAAACGAAGCACACACAAGATCTTCTCAAGCGGTTTGGGATGAAGGACGCCAAGCCCGCAAAGACACCTATGGGAACCGACGGGCACATCGACCTCAACAAATGAGGTAAGTCTGTTGATCAAAAGGCATACCGGTCTATGATAGGTTCCTTGCTTTATTTATGTGCTAGTAGACCGGACATTATGCTAAGTGTATGCATGTGTGCTAGATATCAATCTGACCCCAAGGAATATCACCTTGTGGCCGTTAAGCGAATTCTTAGATATCTAGTTTCTACGCCTTGCTTAGGGATCTGGTATCCAAAGGGGTCTACCTTTGACTTGATTGGATATTCAGACTCTGATTATAACGGGTGCAAGGTTGATAGGAAGAGCACATCGGGGACATGCCAATTTCTAAGAAGGTCCCTGGTGTCTTGGAGTTCAAAGAAACAAACCTCCGTTGCCCTATCCACCGCTGAGGCCGAGTATGTTGCCGCAGGACAGTGTTGCGCGCAACTACTTTGGATGAGGCAAACCCTTCGGGACTTTGGCTACAATTTGAGCAAAGTCCCACTCCTATGTGACAATGAGAGTGCAATCCGCATGGCGGATAATCCTGTTGAACACAGCCGCACTAAGCACATAGACATCCGGCATCACTTTCTGAGAGACCACCAGCAAAAGGGAGATATCAAAGTGTACCATGTTAGCACCGAGAACCAGCTAGCCGATATCTTCACCAAGCCTTTAGATGAGAAAAGGTTTGTAGGTTGCGTAGTGAGCTAAATGTCTTAGATTCGCATAACTTGGATTGATCTATAGCATACATGTGTTCTATGCCTTTGATCATGTTACTTCATGCATTTATGTAATTTGTTGCTTATTGATGGTGCTCAAGTTGTGTAAGGGATCCCCGGACCTCACAAGTCCATGTGTGAATGATGCACATATTTAGGGGGAGATGTGCTACAACTTGACCCTTTTGAGACTAACCTTTGTGTTTGAGTATTCTTGATGTAGTCTCAAAGGTGCATTGAAAGGAAAAATGGACTTGGACGTTGCAAAGAACTTCCACTGCACTCCGGTATTGGTGTATTTACTTCCAAGTTCATACCTATGCTCTTATTGCCTTTTTGCTCTTAATTGACAAATTTGGTGAGGCAATGGGGTTAATGGGCCAAGAATGATCCCGTTTTGGTGCTTAATGCCAAAGGGTGAGAAATTAAGGCCAAAGCAAATAAATCAGCTACCACTTGTGAATTTTGAAAACAATAGAGTTAGAACTTTTGATTTGTCCAAAATACTCTTATTGCAAAATTTAGTCTCTTGTGGGGGAGAATTTTTGATCATGGGAAAAAGAGGGAGTTTTTGGCTCTTGCTCATTTTCACTCTTGGATTATCTCTCTTGATGCCCAAACAAGTGAGTTTGAATTAGAGATAGGTAAATGAATTTGATTTGCAAAAACAAACCCAGTGGTGGCAAAGATTGATCCAAATATGTCAAAACTTGTGCAAAGACAATTTTGTTCTCAATTTCATTGATGTTGCATTTCTTTTGGCTGCTTTTGGATGTGTTGGCATAAATCACCAAAAAGGGGGAGATTGAAAGGGAAATGTGCCCTTGGGCAATTTCTATTATGTTTTGGTGATTAAGTGCCCAACACATTTAATTAAGTTCTAATGTGCTAAATGAAGAGAAAAGTGCAAATCAAGACATGAGGTATGTTTCTAGACTTAGTACATTGTTTTGAGTACTAACATATTTTATCTAAGTGCTAGAAACAGGAAAAGAAAGAATTACAAAAGACTTGGTTGTGTGCAGCCAAAGTCTAGCTTGGCCTGGCACACCGGACTGTCCGGTGGTCCACCGGACAGTGTCCGGTGTGCCAGGCTAGTCCGCGTGAACAGGCCGCTCTCGGGACTCGATGGCGGCGTACGGCTATAATTCATCGGACTGTCCGGTGGTGCACCGGACTGTCCGATGAGTCGTCCACGACGAACTCGTTGCTCTCGGGAAGAGGATCCGCGATGTACGGCTAAAATTCACCGGACTGTCTGGTGGTGCACCGGACTGTCCGGTGAGCCAATGGTCGTCTGCGCCAATGGTCCGCCGCGCAATCTTCGCGCGATGCGTGGCAGCTCCAACAGTCGGCGGGGGGCACCGGACTGTCCAGTGTGCATCGGACAGTGTCCGATGCGCCAACTGGCCCGGCGCTGCAACGGTCGTCTGCGCCAGAAAAGGAAGGAGATCGGCACCGGACCGTCTACAGTGACTGTCCGGTGGTGCACCGGACTATCCGGTGCGCCACTCGACAGAAGGCAAGGATGGCCTTCCTTGTTGGCCTCCAATGGCTCTTAGCTGCCTTGGGGCTATAAAAGGGACCCCTAGGCGCATGGAGGAGCTACCCAAGCATTCACTAAGACTCCAAGACTCCAACTTCACGCATTTGATTCTTTGTGTTAGCGTTTTGAGCTCCATTTGAGTTGTGAACTCCGTGTGTTGCATTGTGAGCTCAAGTCGTGACTTGTGTGCGTGGTTGTGCTGCGTATTTGAGTCTTGTGTGTGTTGCTCTTCCCTACCTTACTCTTGTGCGTTCTTTGTGATCAATTGTGTAAGAGCGAGAGGCTCCAACTTGTGGAGATTCCTCGCAAACGGGAAGAAGACTATAAGCAAAAAAGTTGTGGTATTCAAGTTAATCATTGGATCACTTGAAAGGGGTTGAGTGCAACCCTCGTCCATTGGGACGCCACAACATGGAAGTAGGCAAGTGTTACTTGGTCGAACCACGGGATAAAATCGCGTGTCCCTTGTGTTGCTCCTCTCTGTGATTATTTGTGTTCACAAGAAGCCACTTAGTCGTACTAACACTTATAACTAAGTTTTGTGGCTATTAGTGTTTGATTTTTATAGGATCACCTATTCACCCCCTCTAGGTGCTCTCAATTGGTATCAGAGTTGTTCTCTTCACGTAAGGGACTAATCGTCCGAAGAGATGGATCCTAAGGGAAAGGGGATGGTGGTCAACGACAAAGAGAAGGAGTCCATCTTCAACGAGCCAAGAGACGACAAGTCCACTGACTCTGGCTCGAGTCACAAGAAGAAGGATGGGAAGAAGAAGAGGTGCATCAAGAAGATCATTTACTATGACAGTGACGCCTCCTCTTCTTCACCAAGAGACGACGACGACAATGACTCATCTAAAAAGAAACCAGTTAATCAAAACTTTTCATTTGATTATTCTCGTATTCCATTCAATTCTAATGCTCATTTGCTATCAATTCCACTTGGTAAACCTCCACACTTTGATGGAGAAGACTACTCTTTTTGGAGTCACAAAATGCGTAGTCACTTATTTTCTCTCCATCCTAGTATTTGGGAGATAGTTGAAAATGGAATGCATTTCGATAGTACGGATAACCCTATGTATATTAATGAACAAATTCATAAGAATGCACAAGCTACCATTGTTTTGCTAGCTTCTTTGTGCAGGGATGAATACAACAAGGTGAGCGGCTTGGACAACGCCAAACAAATCTGGGACACCCTCAAGATATCTCATGAGGGAAACGACGCCACCATGATCACCAAAATGGAGTTGGTGGAAAGCGAGCTAGGAAGATTTACGATGATCAGGGGAGAGGAGCCAACGCAAACCTACAACAGGCTCAAGACCCTGGTCAACAAAATTAGAAGCTATGGAAGCACAAGATGGACGGACCACGACATCGTCCGGCTTATGCTAAGGTCATTCACGGTAATGGACCCCCATCTTGTAAACCTCATTCGTGAAAATCCCAGGTACACCAAAATGACGCCCAAGGAGATACTCAGAAAATTCGTGAGCAGGCGTATGATGGTAAAGGAAGCGCAATACGCGGATGATGCCCTTAATGGCCCTCTACCCGTCTACGAGCCTCAACCCGTTGCTCTCAAGCAACAAGCAGCAGGGAGGCGCTACCAAGCAAGGTGGCACAAGTTGAGGCTGCCAGGCTAAACGAAGATGGGATGGCCCTAATCATCAAGCGCTTCAAGACCGCACTAAAAGGACGCAAGGAGTACCCCAACAAGAACAAAGCAAGGGGAAAGCGCTCCTGTTTTAAATGCGGTAAGACTGGTCATTTTATAGCACAATGCCCCGATAATGATAATGACCAGGAACAAGAAAAGCATGGGAAGAGGGAGAAGAAGAAGGCTTACAAGAAGGCGAAGGGCAAGACGCACCTTGGCAAAGAATGGGATTCGGACTGCTCTTCATCCGACTCCGATGATGAAGGACTGGTAGCCTCGGCCTTCAACAAATCTTCGCTCTTCCCCAACGAATGCCACACTTGCCTCATGGCCAAGGAGAAGAAGGTGAGTGTTCGAGATTCCCCTAAGTACTCTACTTCTAGTGATGTGGATTCCTCTGATGATGAAGTAGATTACTCTAGTCTATTTAAAGGATTAGATAGAGCCAAAGTAGAAAAGGTTAATGAACTAATTGATGCTTTAAATGAAAAGGATAGACTTTTAGAAAAGCAAGAGGATATTTTGTATGAAGAGCATGATAAATTTGTTAGCGTTCAAAAATCTCTTGCTCTAGAAATTAAGAGAAATGAAATGTTATCCTCTGAATTGTCTGTGTGCCATGAATCAATCTCTAGTTTAAAGATTTTGAATGATGATTTAAATGCTAAGGTAGAGGAAGCTAATACTATTAGATCTTGTGTAGAACATGTAGTTATTTGCAATAGATGCAAGGATTTTGATATTGATGCTTGTGATGATCATCTTGCGTCCATTTCTAAATTAAAGGATGAGTGGCAAGTCTTAATGCTCAACTTAAGACTTGCAAGTTTGATTTTGATAAATTAAAGTTTGCTAGGGATGCCTACACAATTGGTAGACACCCCTCAATTAAGGATGGGCTTGGTTTTCGAAAGAAAGCCAAGAACTTAACAAGCCAAAAGGCTCCCATTCTCGCCAAGGAGAAAGGGAAGGCCCCTATGGCTAGTAGTATTCAAAAGAATCATGCTTTTATGTATAATAGGAAAATTGCTAGTCATTCCAATTATGATAGGAGTTATGATCATGATGCTTTTGATTCACATGCAATGTTTGCCTCGAGTTCTACTTTTGTCCACGGTAGAAGTAGGCCTAGGAGAAACCATGTTGTGCATCATGTGCCTAGAAAAGTGTGTAATGAATCCACTACTATTTACCATGCTTGCAATACTTCATTTGCGCTTTTATGTAAGAATGCAAAAGTAGTGGCTAGGAATTTGGGATCCAAATGCAAGGGAGACAAGACTTGTATTTGGGTTCCAAAGGCTATTGTGACTTACCTTGTAGGACCCAACAAGAGTTGGGTACCTAAAACCCAAGTGTAAATTGCCTTGCAGGTTTATGCATCCAGGGGCTCAAGCTGGATTATCGACAGCGGATGCACAAACCACATGATGGGGGAGAAGAAGATGTTCACCTCCTACGTCAAGAACAAGGATTCCCAGGATACGATTATTTTTGGAGATGGGAACCAAGGCAAGGTCAAAGGCTTGGGCAAGATAGCCATTTCATCCGAGCATTCTATATCCAATGTGTTCTTAGTTGAATTGCTCGGGTGCAACTTATTGTCTCTAAGTCAATTATGTAACATGGGTTTTAATTGTCTATTTACCAATATTGATGTTTCTGTCTTTAGAAGGAGTGATGGTTCATTAGCATTTAAGGGTGTATTAGACGGCAAACTCTACTTAGTTGATTTTTCGAAAGAGGAGGCCGATCTAGATACATGCTTAATAGCTAAGACTAGCATGGGCTAGCTGTGGCATCGCCGTCTAGCACATGTTGGGATGAAGAACCTTCATAAGCTTCTAAAGGGAGAACATGTGTTAGGACTAACCAATGTATGTTTCGAAAAAGATAGACCTTGTGCAGCTTGTCAAGCAGGGAAACAGGTGGGAAGCACTCATCACAACAAGAATGTGATGACAACATCAAGACCACTGGAGCTTCTTCACATGGACCTCTTCGGACCCGTCGTCTATCTTAGCATTGGGGGAAGTAAGTATGCTCTAGTAATTGTTGATGATTTTTCCCGCTTCACTTGGGTGTTCTTTTTGCAGGATAAATAAAAAACCTAAGGGACCCTAAAGCGCTTTCTAAGGAGGGCTCAAAACGAATATGAGCTCAAGGTGAAAAAGATAAGAAGCGACAACGGGTCCGAGTTCAAGAATCTGCAAGTGGAGGAGTATCTTGAAGAAGAAGGCGTCAAGCACGAGTTCTCCGCTCCCTACACACCACAGCAAAACGATGTGGTAGAGAGGAAGAACAGGACGCTCATCGACATGGCGAGGACGATGCTTGGAGAGTTGAAGACGCCCGAGCAGTTTTGGTCGGAAGCTGTGAATACAGCTTGCCATGCCATAAACCGGCTCTACCTACATAGCCTTCTCAAGAAGACCTCGTATGAACTCCTTACCAGTAACAAACCCAACGTCTCATACTTTCGTGTATTTGGGAGCAAATGTTACATTCTAGTGAAGAAAGGTAGAAATTCTAAATTTGCTCCCAAGGCAGTAGAAGGGTTTTTACTAGGGTATGACTCAAATACAAGGGCATATAGAGTCTTCAACAAATCATCGGGTTTGGTTGAAGTCTCTAGCGACGTTGTATTTGATGAGACTAATGGCTCTCCAAGAGAGCAAGTTGATCTTGATGATGTAGATGAAGATGATGTTCCAATGACCGTAATGCACACGATGGCGATAGGTGATGTGCGACCACAGGAACAACAAGAGCAAGATCAACCTTCTTCCTCAGCAATGGTGCAACCGCCAACTCAAGATGATGGACAGGTTCCTCAAGAAGAAGCGTGTGATCAAGGGGGAGCACAAGAAGAACAAGTTATGGAGGAAGAAGCACCACGGGTCCCTTCAACTCAAGTTCGAGCGACGGTCCAAAGAAATCACCCTGTCGATCAAACTCTGGGTGATATCAGCAAGGGAGTAACAACTCGCTCACGTCTAGCTAATTTCTGTGAGCATTACTCGTTTGTCTCTTCTATTGAGCCTTTCAGGGTAGAAGAGTCCTTGTAGGATACGGACTGGGTGTTGGCCATGCAGGAAGAGCTCAACAACTTCAAGAGGAATGAAGTTTGGAGCCTGGTGCCACGTCCAAAGCAAAACGTTGTGGTAACCAAGTGGGTGTTCCGCAATAAGCAAGACGAGCACGGGGTGGTGACAAGAAACAAGACTCGACTTGTGGCAAAAGGTTATGCCCAAGTCACAGGTTTGGATTTCGAGGAGACTTTTGCTCCTGTGGCTAGGCTAGAGTCTATTCGCATTCTATTAGCCTATACCGCTCACCATTCCTTCAGGTTGTTTCAAATGGACGTGAAGAGCGCTTTCCTCAACGGGCCAATCAAGGAGGAGGTATACGTGGAACAACCCCTGGCTTTGAGGATGACAGGTATCCCGACCACGTTTTTAAGCTCTCTAAGGCGCTCTATGGACTTAAGCAAGCCCCAAGAGCATGGTATGAATGCCTTAGAGATTTCTTAATTGCTAATGCTTTTAAGGTTGGGAAAGCCGATCCCACTCTTTTCACTAAGACTTGTGACGGTGACCTTTTTGTGTGCCAAATTTATGTCGATGACATAATATTTGGTTCTACTAACCAAAAGTCTTGTGAGGAGTTTAGCAGGGTGATGACTCAAAAATTTGAAATGTCTATGATGGGCGAGTTGACCTATTTTCTTGGGTTCCAAGTGAAGCAACTCAAGGACGGCACCTTCATCTCCCAAACGAAGTACACATAAGATCTTCTCAAGCGGTTTGGGATGAAGGACGCCAAGCCTGTAAAGACACCTATGGGAACCGACGGGCACATCGACCTCAACAAAGGAGGTAAGTCCGTTGATCAAAATGTATACTGGTCTATGATAGGTTCTTTGCTTTATTTATGTGCTAGTAGACCAGACATTATGCTAAGTGTATGCATGTGTGCTAGATATCAATCTGGCCCCAAGGAATGTCACCTTGTGGCCGTTAAGCGAATTCTTAGATATCTAGTTTCTACGCCTTGCTTCGGGATCTAGTATCCAAAGGGGTCTACCTTTGACTTGATTGGATATTCAGACTCCGATTATGCCAGGTGCAAGGTTGATAGGAAGAGCACATCTGGGACGTGCCAATTTCTAGGAAGGTCCCTGGTGTCTTGGAGTTCAAAGAAACAAACCTCCGTTGCCCTATCCACAGCTGAGGCCGAGTATGTTGCCGCAGGACAGTGTTGCGCGCAACAACTTTGGATGAGGCAAACCCTCTGGAACTTTGGCTACAATCTGAGCAAAGTCCCACTCCTATGTGACAGTGAGAGTGCAATCCGCATGGCGGATAATCCTGTTGAACACAGCCGCACTAAGCACATAGACATCCGGCATCACTTTCTGAGAGACCGCCAGCAAAAGGGAGATATTGAAGTGTACCATGTTATCACCGAGAACCAGCTAGCCGATATCTTCACCAAGCCTTTAGATGAGAAAAGGTTTTGCAGGTTGCGTAGTGAGCTAAATGTCTTAGATTCGCGTAATTTGGATTGATCTATAGCATACATCTGTTCTATGCCTTTGATCATGTTACTTCATGCATTTATGTAATTTGTTGCTTATTGATGGTGCTCAAGTTGTGCAAGGGATCCCCGGACCTCACAAGCCCATGTGTGAATGATGCACATATTTAGGGGGAGATGTGCTACAACTTGACCCTTTTGAGACTAACCTTTGTGTTTGAGTATTCTTGATGTAGTCTCAAAGGTGCATTGAAAGGAAAAATGGACTTGGACGTTGCAAAGAACTTCCACTACACTCCGGTGTTGGTGTATTTACTTCCAAGTTCATACCTATGCTCTTATTGCCTTTTTGCTCTTAATTGATAAATTTGGTGAGGCAATGGGGTTAATGGGCCAAGAATGATCCCGTTTTGGTGCTTAATGCCAAAGGGGGAGAAATTAAGGCTAAAGCAAATAGATCAGCTACCACTTGTGAATTTTGAAAACAATAGAGTTAGAACTTTTGATTTGTCCAAAATACTCTTATTGCAAAATTTAGTCTCTTGTGGGGGAGAATTTTTGATCATGGGAAAAAGGGGGAGTTTTGGCTCTTGATCATTTTCCCTCATGGATTATCTCTCTTGATGCCCAAACAAGTGAGTTTGAATTAGACATAGGTAAATAAATTTGATTTGCAAAAACAAACCAAGTGGTGGTAAAGATTGATCCAAATATGTCAAAACTTGTGCAAAGACAATTTTGTTCTCAATTGCATTGATGTTGCATTTCTTTTGGTTGCTTTTGGATGTGTTGGCATAAATCACCAAAAAGGGGGAGATTGAAAGGGAAATGTGCCCTTGGGCAATTTCTATTATGTTTTGGTGATTAAGTGCCCAACACATTTAATTAAGTTCTAATGTGCTAAATGAAGAGAAAAGTGCAAATCAAGACATGAGGTATGTTTCTAGACTTAGTACGTTGTTTTGAGTACTAACATATTTTATCTAAGTGCTAGAAACAGGAAAAGAAAGAATTACAAAAGACTTGGTTGTGTGCAGCCAAAGTCCAGCTTGGCCTGGCACACCGGACTGCCGGTGGTGCACCGGACAGTGTTCGGTGCGCCAGGCTAGTCCGCGTGAACAGGCCGCTCTCGGGACTCGATAGCGGCATATGGCTATAATTCACCGGACTGTCCGGTGGTGCACCGGACTATCCGTTGAGTCGTCTGCGGCGAACTCGTCGCTCTCGATAAGAGGATCAGCGGCGTACGGCTAAAATTCACCGGACTGTCCGGTGAGCCAACGGTCGTCTGCGCCAATGGTCGACCGCACAATCTTCGCGCGATGTGTGGCAGCTCCAACGGTCGGTGGGGGGCACCGGACTGTCTGGTGTGCACCGGACAGTGTCTGGTGCGCCAATCAGCCCGGCGCTGCAACGGTCGTCTGCGCCAGAAAAGGAAGGAGATCGGCACCGGACCGTCTACAGTGACTGTCTGGTGGCGCACCGTACTGTCCGGTGCGCCACTCGACAGAAGGCAAGGATGGCCTTCCTTGTTGGCCTCCAACGGCTCCTAGCTGCCTTGGGCTATAAAAGGGACCCCTAGGCGCATGGAGGAGCTACCCAAGCATTCACTAAGACTCCAACTTCACGCATTTGATTCTTTGTGTTAGCGTTTTGAGCTCCATTTGAGTTGTGAACTCCGTGTGTTGCATTGTGAGCTCAAGTCGTGACTTGTGTGCGTGGTTGTGCTGCGTATTTGAGTCTTGTGTGTGTTGCTCTTCCCTACCTTACTCTTGTGCGTTCTTTGTGATCAATTATGTAAGGGCGAGAGGCTCCAACTTGTGGAGATTCCTCGCAAACGGGAAGACGACTATAAGCAAAAAAGCCATGGTATTCAAGTTGATCATTGGATCACTTGAAAGGGGTTGAGTGCAACCCTCGTCCATTGGGACACCACAACGTGGAAGTAGGCAAGTGTTACTTGGCTGAACCACGAGATAAAATCGCGTGTATCTTGTGTTGCTCCTCTCTATGATTATTTGTGTTCACAAGAAGCCACTTAGCCGTACTAACACTTATAACTAAGTTTTGTGGCTATTAGTGTTTGATTTTTACAGGATCACCTATTCACCCCACTCTAGGTGCTCTCAAGGGCTATAAATACCCCCAACCATCACCATTCCAAGCATCCAAGTTTTTCAAGCATCTCATTCAATACAAGAGCTAGTGTAATCAATACAAGACACAATTCAAAAGAATCAAAGCCTCTCCAAGTCCCAAATTCACTCCAAACTCCTAGTGACTAGAGAGAGAGTTTTGCTCGTGTTCTTTGAGCTCTTGTTCTTGGATCGCTTTCTTCTTCCTCATTCTTGTTCTCTAAGTGACTTGTAATCAAAGCAAGAGACACTAAGTTTGTAGTGGTCCTTGCGGGGTCTAAGTGACCCGTTTGATTAAGGAGAAAGCTCACTCGGTCTAGGTGACCGTTTGATAGAGGGAAAGGGTTGAAAGAGACCCGGTCTTTGTGACCACCTCAATGGGGACTAGGTTCTCAAGAACTGAACCTCGATAAAACAAATCACCGTGTCATTTGCCTTATTTCTTGGTTGATTTGTTTTCGCCCTCTATTTTGGACTCAGTTTTAATTCTAACGCTAACCGTGGCTTGTAGTTTGTCTTTTAAGTTATAAATTTTTAGATTTTGCCTATTCACCCCCTCTAGGCGATTTTCAGCCGCAAGTAGCAGCCATGCTCCCAGAGGGCACATCCTTCTCCTGCACGAGCCTCCCAGGTCCAGCGCGTGTCTCCGGCTAGCCGCTCTCCCCACTCCAGCGCCGGATTTGCATCTCCAGCGCGTCTCCAGCTCTAGCGCGCCTCCAGGTCCCCTCCAGCGTGCCTGGTTTCCCCACTCCACTGTGCCTTGGCTCCCCGCTCTCCTCACTCCAGTGCGTGGCTCTAGCTGTCTTCAAGAAGGCAAGGCTCTAATGGAAAGGGGCATTGTGGCTGTGGTCCTGATGAATTGTGGAGTAGATAATGCGGCTCTCTGATCCATATGGAGTAGCCGAGTAGATAGTGCGGCTCTGGTCCATGTCACTTTCTTGATTGTAGTATTTAATTAGGATGTGTAGTTATTAAATCCCTATTTAATTAGGCTTCAGTGCCTCAGATTCCTAGTTAGTGCTGCTCCACTGCTAGTAGTGCTCCACATGCTCAAATTGTACCTATTTGTTTAAGTAGGTAGTGGAGGCTCCTTTGTTTGTACTTTTTGTCTTGTAATGTTTGTAATTTGTGCTTGAGACAAATGCTCTAATTACTAACAATTATCTCTTTTTTGTCAACTAGGATGAATTCAAACACTCATGTGGAAGCTCTTGAGGATGATGTCCTTAATGCTCATGAAGATGAGAGAATGTTTCTAGAGTTTGTTGAAAATGGTCATGCACGTGGGTATGACATGCTTGCACAATTCGAGGATACCGATGATGAAGAGAGGGAGGAGAACCTTACCATGGGTGTGCCCGATGATGTAGAAGATGAGAATAGACTGATTGTTGATTGGGATAGAGAAAATCCAAGTCTAGAAGAAGGCAATACTTTTCCAACCATGAGAGATTGCAGGAATGCACTCGCAACCTATTGCATCAAAGGGGACTATGACTTTATCATTGACAAGAGTTCGCCCAAGAGATACACTATGCATTGTTGGTTTGAGCGGTGTAAGTGGAGGATGCATGCCTCCACTATGAGGAATAGCACTATTGTTCAAGTTAAGGTCAACCCTTTTCCGCACACATGCCTAAGCGCCGAAAGAAAAGTGACGCAGAGGGCAACCAAGAGCTGGTGGTGCTGTGATGTAGTGTTACAGTGGGTGACAGAAAATCCTTCTATTGGTCCAGCCGCACTTATTAAGAAGATTCATGAGAAGCATAACATTCAAGTGCCTTACATGAGGGTCTTCTATGAGAAACAAATGGCTCTTGATAAAATCTACGGTCCATGGAAGGAAAGTTTTAAACTATTGTACTCATTTAAATTCAAAGTCGAGAAGGCTTGTCCTGGAAGTGTTGTGCAGATTGACAAGCACAAAGTAGTGTATAATGTGAAAGGTAAAACTATGGAGAAGGAATGCTTTCGAAGAGTATTTGTTTCATTCAAGGCTTGTTGGAAGGGTTTTTTGGATGGTTGTAGGCCATACTTGGCGGTGGATGCAATTGTTTTGACTGGCAAATTCACATGGCAGTCAGTGGCTGCTTGTGGTATAGATGGGCAAAATTGGTTGTATCCAGTTGCTTATGGTGTCTTGGAGGTTGAATCATCAGAGAGTTGGACATGGTTTATGGAGAATTTGCGGCATGTCATTGGGTTTCCTAATGGATTGGTCATACACACAGATGCTTGCAAAGGTTTAGAGGTTGCGGTGGATCATGTGTTCCCTGGAGTGGAGCACAGGGAATGCATGCGACATCTTGCTGGACACTTTGTGAAGAAGTTTAAAGGGAAATCGTTAAGTGACAGCTTATGGGCAGCATCATTGACTTGTTGTGTGGAACAACACATGGACCATTTGAGCAAAATATACACTAAGCCAGGTGTGCAAACATGGTTGGCAAAGAAGAAGGTGTGGATAAGGAGCAAATTCAATGTATTTTGTAAAGTTCACTATGTGAACAATAATTTGGCAGAGTCCTTCAACTCAGTGATTAAGGGGGTCAAAGGTCTTCACATAGTTGATGTATTGGACAAGATAAGATAGATGATTATGGTAAAGTTTGAGTTGCGCAAAAGAATTGCGGAAGAAAGATTTAAAAACCATGAGATCATCCCACTTGTCACGAAGACTTTGACCATGATGAAATTCAAGCCTTATGCGACAGAGATGATTCTATTTGACAAAGAGATGATGGAGTGGAGGTTTTCAGTGGACTTAGAGAAGAGAACTTGTACATGTAGGCAATGGCAGATATGTGGATTGCCTTGCACTCATGCACTTTGCTTCATAACTTCTCTAAGTCCATCGACTTCACATATAGACCAATATGTTGATGACTACTACTTAGTTGCCAAGTTTAAAGCCGCATATGCTGATAATTTTGCCTCTTTAGGGGCAAAGCACTAGTGGAACAAAGTCGATCCTGGTTTCGTGCTTCATCCTCATGTTTTGACTAGAGCACCTGGTAGACCGAGAAAGAATATAATAAGATCAAGTGCAGAGCGTAGGAATGGACTTGGAGCTAGAAAAAGAAAATGTAAAAGATGTGGAGGATTGGGTCATATTGCTAGAATTTGTAAAAATGCAGTTGATCCAGCTTTTGGAGAGGACTTGAAAGATGCACCATCTAACCCGGTGTTGCAAGATGTACCCTCCAATCTTGAGTTGTAAGATGTGCCCTCCAATCTTGAGTTGCAAGATGTGCCATCCAATCTGGAGTGGCAAGATTTGCCATCCAACCTTGAGTTTGAAGATTTACCCTCCATTTTTGAGTTGCAAAATGCATCCTCCAATCTTGAGTTGTGAAAGGGAATTAGGCTTACACCTATTTCCTAAACTAATTTTGATGGTTGAATTGCCCAACACAAATATTTGGACTAACTAGTTTGCCCAAGTTTATAAGTTCTACAGGTACCAAAGGTCCACAATAAGCCAATAAAAAGACCAAGAAAAGGGTTCAACAAAAAGAGCAAAGGGACAACCGAAGGCATGCTGGTCTGGGGCACCGGACTGTCTGGTGCGCCACCGAACATGTCCGGTGCACCAGATTTCTCCACGCGCTGAACTCCTCGCCTTCGGGAAAACGCAGAGTCGCTCCGCTATAATTCACCGGACTGTCCGGTGTACACCGGACAGTGTCCGGTGCTCCAGGGATGAAGCGACTCTGAACTCGCCAGCCTCGGGAATTCGCAACGGCTCTCCGCTATAATTCACCGGACATGTCCGGTGTACACCGGACTGTTCGGTGCAACTGCGGAGCAACGGCTACTTCGGCGCCAACGGTCACCTGCCAACGCATTTAATGCGCGCCAGAGCGTGCAGAAGTCAGGCACGCGCGAAGAGGCGCACCGGACACTCTACAGTGCATGTCCGGTGCGCCACAGGACATCCAGGCGGGCCCAGCGTCAGAGCTCCAACGGTCAGAACCCTAACGGCCGGGTGACGTGGCTGTCGCACCGGACATGTCCGGTGTGCACCGGACTGTCCGGTGCACCATTCGACAGACAGCCCCCACCCAAACGGCTAGTTTGGTGGTTGGGGCTATAAATACCCCCAACCACCCCACATTCAAGTCATCCAAGTTTTCTACTTCTCAACCACTTACAAGAGCTAGGCATTCAATTCTAGACACACCCAAGTGATCAAATCCTCTCCACTTCCACACAAGGCTTTAGTGATTAGCGAGAGAGATTTGCCGTGTTCTTTTGAGCTCTTGCGCTTGGATTGCTTCTTTCTTTCTCACTTGTTCTTGTGATCAAAACTCATTTGTAACCAAGGCAAGAGACACCAATTGTGTGGTGGTCCTTGCGGGGAAGTTTTGTTCCCGGTTTTGATTTGAGAAGAGAAGCTCACTCGGTCCGAGGGACCGTTTGAGAGAGGGTAAGGGTTGAAAGAGACCCGGCCTTTGTGGCCTCCTCAACGGGGAGTAGGTTTGCAAGAACCGAACCTCGGTAAAACAAATCCGCGTGTCACTCTTCATTCACTTGCGATTTGTTTTGCGCCCTCTCTCTCGGACTCATTATTATTTCTAACGCTAACCCGGCTTGTAGTTGTGATTAATTTTGTAAATTTCAGTTTCGCCCTATTCACCCCCCTCTAGGCGACTTTCAATTGGTATCGGAGCCCGGTGCTTCATTAGAGCCTAACCGCTCGAAGTGATGTCGAGAGATCACACCAAGAGGGAGATGGAGACCGGCGACAAGCCCACTACGAGTCACGGGAGCACTTCATCGGAAGAGTCCCGCACTAAGAGGAAGGAGAAGAAGAAGAGCTCCTCCAACAAAGGGAAGGGGAAGGAGAAGAAATCCTCTTCCCACAAGTCGCATCGGAGAGGCGACAAGCACAAGAGGATGAGGAAAGTGGTCTACTACTAGACCGACACTTCATCAACGTCGACCTCCGACTCCGACGCACCGTCCGTTTGAAAGGGAAATGTGCCCTTGGGCCATTTCTAAGTATTTTGGTGATTTAGTGTCCAACACAAGTGCCTAAGAGTAAAAAGGTGGACAAGGTACCAATCAAGAATTAAGGTATGTTTCTCAGACTTAGTACATTGTTTTATGGACTAATGTATTGTGTCTAAGTGCTGGAAACAGAAAAAATCCAATTGGAAATGTCTTGGCTCGAGCAGCCAAGAATCTGCTGAGTCTGCAAGCACCGGACTGTCCGGTGGTGCACCGGACTGTCCGGTGGTGCACCGGACAGTGTCCGGTGCGTCAGGCTGGCTCGAGCGAAGTGGCTGCTCTCGGGAATTCACCGGCGACGTACGGCTAAAATTCACCGGACTGTCCGGTGTGCACCGGACTGTCCGGTGAGCCAACGGTCAGCCGGGCCAACGGTCGGCCGCGCAATCTGCGCGGGACACGTGGCCGAGCCAACGGCTAGAAGACGGCACCGGACTGTCCGGTGTGCACCGGACATGTCCGGTGCGCCAACGGCTCTCAGGCTGCCAACGGTCGGCTTCGCTATTTAAGGAAGGAAATCGGGCACCGGACAGTGTCCGGTGTGCACCGGACTGTCCGGTGCCCCCGATGACAGAAGGCAAGAATGGCTTTCCAAACTTGTGCTCAACGGCTTCTAGCTGCCTTGGGGCTATAAAAGGGACCCCTAGGCGCATGGAGGAGAACACCAAGCATCCTTTGAGCATCATTGATCACTCACACTTCATTCTCGCGCACTTGTTTGACATTTTAGTGATTTGAGCTCCGTTCTAGTGTGCTAGTCTCTTGAGCTCAAGTCTGGGTTTTGCGTGTGCGTATTCGCTGTGATCTTTGTGTCGTGTGTGAGTTGCTAATCCCTCCCTTGCTCTGTGATTCTTCGTGAACATCTTTTGTAAGGGCGAGAGGCTCTAAGCTGTGGAGATTCCTCGCAAACGGGATTAAGAGAAGCAAAGAAACACCGTGGTATTCAAGTTGGTTTTTGGACCGCTTGAGAGGGGTTGATTGCAACCCTCGTCCGTTGGGACGCCACAACGTGGAGTAGGCAAGCGTTGGTCTTGGCCGAACCACGGGATAACCACTGTGCCATCTCTGTGATTGATATCTCTTGGTTATTGTGTTGTGTTGAGATCCTTCTCTAGCCACTTGGCATATTACTGTGCTAACAAGTAACCAAGTTTTGTGGCTTAAGTTTTTGAAGTGTTACAGGATCACCTATTCACCCCCCCCTCTAGGTGTTCTCAATTGGTATTGGAGCCGTTCTCTTCAAGAAAGGGACTAACCGCCCGAAGAGATGGATCCTAAAGGCAAGGGGATGGTGATCAACGACAAGGAGAAGGAGTCTTTCGTCAACGAGCCCAATGATGACAGGCCCACCGACTCAGGCTCGGGCCACAAAAGAAAAGACGGGAGGAAGAAGAAGACTAGGCGCATCAAGGAAATTGTCTACTACGACAGCGACGAATCTTCCTCCTCCCAAAAGGACAACGACGACTACGACAGACGAAAGACGGTTAACTCAAACTTTTCTTTCGATTATTCGCGCATTCCGCATAGCTCAAATGCTCAATTGCTCCCCATTCCACTTGGCAAGCCCCCTCACTTTGATGGAGAGGATTACGGATTTTGGAGCCACAAAATGCGTACTCACCTGTTTTCTCTCCATCCAAGCATTTGGGAGATTGTGGAAAGTGGAATGAAATTTGATAGCTCGGATAGCCCTGTGTTTATTAATGAACAGATTCATAAAAATGCACAAGCTACTACTGTGTTGCTAGCCTCTTTGTGCAGGGACGACTATCACAAGGTGAGCGGCTTGGACAATGCCAAGCAGATCTGGGACACCCTCAAGATCTCTCATGAGGGGAACGACGTCACCTTGCTCACCAAAATGGAGTTGGTGGAGGGCGAGCTTGGAAGGTTCGCGATGATAAGGGGCGAGGAGCCAACTCAAACATACAACCGGCTCAAGACCCTTATCAACAAAATAAGGAGCTACGGAAGCACGCGATGGACGGACACGACGTCGTCCGACTGATGCTAAGGTCCTTTACCGTTCTTGATCCTCATTTGGTGAACAATATACGTGAAAATCCCAGGTACACCAAGATGTCGCCCGAAGAAGTTCTTGGGAAGTTCGTAAGCGGGCGAATGATGATCAAGGAGGCAAGATACGTGGACGACGCGTTGAACGGTCCTAGTCGTGAGCCTCAACCCATTGCTCTCAAGGCAACAAGGAGCAAGGAGGCGCTACCAAGCAAGGTGGCGCAAGTTGAGGCGGCCGGACTCAATGATGAGGAGATGGCTCTCATCATTAAGCGCTTCAAGACGGCGCTTAAAGGTCGCAAGGGGCAGCCGAGCAAGACCAAAGCCAAGGGGAAGCGCTCATGCTTCAAATGCGGTAAGCTTGGTCATTTTATTGCTAACTGTCCCGACAATGATAGTGATCAGGACCAAGGGAACAAGAGGGAGAAAAAGAAGCATTACAAGAAGGCCAAGGGCGAGGCACATATCGGAAAGGAGTGGGATTCGGATTGTTCCTCCTCCGACTCTGACAATGAAGGACTCGCCGCCACCGCCTTCAACAAGTCATCCCTCTTCCCCAACGAGCGTCACACTTGCCTCATGGCAAGAGAGAAGAAAGTAAGCACTCATACTAGTACTTATGCTTCTTCGAGTGAAGATGAGTCTAGTGATGATGATGAGATAGATTACTCATGCTTATTCAAGGGATTAGATAGAACCAAGGTAGACAAAATTAATGAATTAATTGATGCCTTGAATGACAAGAATATGCTTTTAGAAAAACAAGAGGATTTGTTGTATGAAGAACATGATAAATTTGTAGAAGCACAGAAATCTCTTGCTCTAGAAACTAAGAGGAATGAAATGCTCTCTAGTGAATTATCTTCTTGTCATGAAACTATTGCTAAGTTAAAAAGTTTTAATGATGATTTAAATGCTAAACTAGAACTAGCTAGTAAATCTAATTCTTGTGTAGAAATTGTTGAAACTTGTAATAGGTGTAAAGATTTTGACATTGATGCTTGTAGTGATCATTTAGTTTCAATTTCCAAATTAAATGATGAATTAGCTAGTCTTAATGCCCAACTTAAGACTAGCAAGAATGAATTTGACAAGCTAAAATTTGCAAGGGATGCCTACACGACTGGTAGACACCCCTCAATTAAGGATGGACTTGGCTACAAGAGGGAAGCCAAGAACTTGACAAGCCATAAGGCTCCCATCTCCGCCAAGGAGAAAGGGAAGGCCCCTATGGCCAGTAGTGTGCAAAAGAACCATGCCTTTATGTACTATGATAGAAGACAACCTAGAAATGCTTATAGGAGTTGTAATGTATATAATGCCTTTGATTCTCATGCCATGGTTGCTTCTAGTTCTTCTTATGTGCATGATAGAAATGTTGGTAGGAGAAATGTTATTCATAATATGCCTAGGAGAAATGTCGTTAATGTTCCTAGGAAAGTTAGTGAACCTTCTACAATATATCATGCTTTAAATGCTTCTTTTGCTATTTGTAGAAAGGATAGGAAGATAGTTGCTAGAAAATTAGGGGCAAGATGCAAGGGAGACAAAACTTGCATTTGGGTCCCTAAGGATATTTGTGCTAACCTTGCAGGACCCAACATGAGTTGGGTACCTAAGACCCAAGCCTAAATTTGCCTTGCAGGGTTATGCATCCGGGGGTTCAAGCTGGATTATTGACAGCGGATGCACAAACCATATGACGGGGGAGAAGAAGATGTTCACCTCCTACGTCAAGAATAAAGATTCCCAAGATTCAATAATATTCGGTGATGGGAATCAAGGCAAGGTAAAAGGGTTAGGTAAAATTGCAATCTCAAATGAGCACTCTATCTCTAGTGTGTTTTTAGTAGAGTCTCTTGGTTATAATTTGCTATCTGTTAGTCAATTATGCAATATGGGATATAACTGTTTGTTTACAAATGTAGATGTGTCTGTCTTTAGAAGATGTGATGGTTCACTAGCTTTTAAGGGTGTACTAGACGGCAAGCTTTACTTAGTTGATTTTGCAAAAGAAGAGGCCGGTCTAGATGCATGCTTAATGGCTAAGACTTGCATGGGCTGGCTGTGGCATCGCCGCTTAGCACATGTGGGGATGAAGAACCTCCACAAGCTTCTAAAGGGAGAACACGTGATAGGTCTAACCAATGTTCATTTCGAAAAAGATAGACCTTGTGCAGCTTGTCAAGCAGGGAAACAAGTGGGAGGCTCTCATCACACCAAAAATGTGATGACAACATCAAGACCCCTGGAGCTGCTACATATGGACCTCTTCGGACCCGTCGCCTATCTGAGCATAGGAGGAAGTAAGTATGGTCTAGTTATCGTTGATGACGTTTCCCGCTTCACTTGGGTGTTCTTTTTGCAGGATAAGTCTGAAACCCAAGGGACCCTCAAGCGTTTCCTAAGGAGAGCTCAAAATGAGTTTGAGCTCAAGGTGAAGAAGATAAGGAGCGACAACGGGTCCGAATTCAAGAACCTTCAAGTGGAGGAGTTTCTTGAGGAGGAAGGGATCAAGCACGAGTTCTCCGCTACCTACACACCTCAGCAAAATGGTGTGGTAGAGAGGAAGAACAGGACGCTCATAGATATGGCGAGGACTATACTTGGAGAATTCAAGACCCCCGAGTGCTTTTGGTCGGAAGCCGTGAACACGGCTTGCCACGCCATCAACAGGGTCTACCTTCACCGCCTCCTCAAGAAGACGTCGTATGAGCTGCTAACCGGTAACAAACCTAATGTATCATATTTTCGTGTTTTTGGGAGTAAATGCTACATTCTAGTGAAGAAGGGTAGGAATTCCAAAATTTGCTCCCAAAGTCGTAGAAGGATTTTTACTAGGTTATGATTCAAATACAAAGGCGTATAGGGTCTTCAACAAATCATCAAGTTGGACTTTGAGGAGACTTTTGCTCCTGTGGCTAGGCTAGAATCAATTCGTATCTTGCTAGCATATGCCGCTCACCATTCTTTCAGGTTGTACCAAATGGATGTGAAGAGCGCTTTCCTCAACGGGCCGATCAAAGAGGAGGTGTACGTGTAGCAGCCCCCTGGCTTCGAAGATGAACGGTACCCCGACCACGTGTGTAAGCTTTCTAAGGCGCTCTATGGACTTAAGCAAGCCCCAAGAGCATGGTATGAATGCCTTAGAGACTTTTTAATTGCTAATGCTTTCAAGGTTGGGAAAGCCGATCCAACTCTTTTTACTAAGACTTGCGATGGTGATCTTTTTGTGTGCCAAATTTATGTCGACGACATAATATTTGGTTCTACTAACCAAAAGTCTTGTGAAGAGTTTAGCAGGGTGATGACGCAGAAATTCGAGATGTCGATGATGGGCGAGTTGACCTACTTCCTTGGGTTTCAAGTGAAGCAACTCAAGGACGGCACCTTCATCTCCCAAACGAAGTACACACAAGATTTGCTAAAAAGGTTTGGGATGAAGGACGCAAAGCCCGCAAAGACGCCGATGGGAACCGACGGACACACCGACCTCAACAAAGGAGGTAAGTTCGTTGATCAAAAAGCATACCGGTCCATGATAGGTTCTTTGCTTTATTTATGTGCTAGTAGACCGGATATTATGCTTAGCGTATGCATGTGTGCTAGATTTCAATCCGATCCGAAGGAGTGTCACTTAGTGGCTGTGAAGCGAATTCTTCGATATTTAGTTGCTACGCCTTGCTTCGGGATCTGGTATCCAAAGGGGTCTAACTTTGACTTGATTGGGTACTCAGATTCCGACTATGCTGGATGTAAGGTCGATAGGAAGAGTACATCGGGGACGTGCCAATTCTTAGGAAGGTCCCTGGTGTCATGGAACTCTAAGAAACAAACCTCCGTTGCCCTATCCACCGCTGAGGCCGAGTATGTTGCCGCAGGACAGTGTTGCGCGCAACTACTTTGGATGAGGCAAACCCTCAGGGACTTTGGCTACAATCTGAGCAAAGTCCCACTCCTATGTGATAATGAGAGTGCTATCCGAATAGCGGAAAATCCTGTTGAGCATAGCCGCACAAAGCACATTGACATCCGGCATCACTTTTTGAGAGACCACCAGCAAAAGGGAGATATCGAAGTGTTTCATGTTAGCACCGAGAATCAGCTAGCCGATATCTTTACCAAGCCTCTAGATGAGAAGACCATTTGCAGGTTGCGTAGTGAGCTCAATATCTTAGATTCACGGAACTTGGATTGAAATGTAGCATACATGTGTTTATGCCTTTGATCATGTTCACTCTGCATTTTGTTGCTTATTGTGGTGCTCAAGTTGTACAAACACTCCCTGGACCTCACAAGTCCTTTTTGCAAGTGATGCACATATTTAGGGGGAGTTGTGCTACAACTTGACCCTTTGAGACTAACCATGTACTTGAGTTTGGTTGTTTTAGTCTCCAAGGGGAGATTGAAAGGGAAAAGGTGGACTTGGACCATGCAAGACTTCCACTGCACTCCGATGAGAAAGAGTAACTTTTCCAAGTTCATCTTCATACTCTTATTTCCTTTGTGTTCTTATTTGAAGATTTTGGTGAGGCAATGGGGTTAAAGGGCCAAGATTGATCCCGTTTTGGTGCTTGATGCCAAAGGGGGAGAAAATAAAGGCTAAAGCAATAAATGGATCAGCTACCACTTGAGAAATTTTGAAATAGTAGATTAGAGCTTTTGGTTTGTCAAAACTCTTTTATTGTCTCTTATGTCAAAAGTTGGCCTCTTGTGGGGAGAAGTGTTGATTATGGGAAAAAGGGGGAGTTTTTGAAATCTTTGATCAAATTTCTTTGGAAAACCTCTCTTTATGTCTCCACAAGTGGTTTTGACTTAGAGATAGGAATTTGAGTTTGATTTGCAAAAACAAACCAAGTGGTGGCATAGAGTGATCCATATATGTCAAAATTGAATCAAAACAATTTTGATCTCTTATTTGATTTGATTTTGTACTTGTTCTACTTGCTTTATGTTGTGTTGGCATAAATCACCAAAAAGGGGGAGATTGAAAGGGAAATGTGCCCTTGGGCCATTTCTAAGTATTTTGGTGATTTAGTGTCCAACACAAGTGCCTAAGAGTAAAAAGGTGGACAAGGTACCAATCAAGAATTAAGGTATGTTTCTCAGACTTAGTACATTGTTTTATGGACTAATGTATTGTGTCTAAGTGCTGGAAACAGAAAAAATCCAATTGGAAATGTCTTGGCTCGAGCAGCCAAGAATCTGCTGAGTCTGCAAGCACCGGACTGTCCGGTGGTGCACCGGACAGTGTCCGGTGCGTCAGGCTGGCTCGAGCGAAGTGGCTGCTCTCGGGAATTCACCGGCGACGTACGGCTAAAATTCACCGGACTGTCCGGTGTGCACCGGACTGTCCGGTGAGCCAACGGTCAGCCGGGTCAACGGTCGGCCGCGCAATCTGCGCGGGACACGTGGCCGAGCCAACGGCTAGAAGACGGCACCGGACTGTCCGGTGTGCACCGGACATGTCCGGTGCGCCAACGGCTCTCAGGCTGCCAACGGTCGGCTTCGCTATTTAAGGAAGGAAATCGGGCACCGGACAGTGTCCGGTGTGCACCGGACTGTCCGGTGCCCCCGATGACAGAAGGCAAGAATGGCTTTCCAAACTTGTGCTCAACGGCTCCTAGCTGCCTTGGGGCTATAAAAGGGACCCCTAGGCGCATGGAGGAGAACACCAAGCATCCTTTGAGCATCATTGATCACTCACACTTCATTCTCGCGCACTTGTTCGACATTTTAGTGATTTGAGCTCCGTTCTAGTGTGCTAGTCTCTTGAGCTCAAGTCTGGGTTTTGCGTGTGCATATTCGCTGTGATCTTTGTGTCGTGTGTGAGTTGCTAATCCCTCCCTTGCTCTGTGATTCTTCGTGAACATCTTGTGTAAGGGCGAGAGGCTCCAAGCTGTGGAGATTCCTCGCAAACGGGATTAAGAGAAGCAAAGCAACACCGTGGTATTCAAGTTGGTCTTTGGACCGCTTGAGAGGGGTTGATTGCAACCCTCGTCCATTGGGACGCCACAACGTGGAGTAGGCAAGCGTTGGTCTTGGCCGAACCACGGGATAACCACTGTGCCATCTCTGTGATTGATATCTCTTGGTTATTGTGTTGTGTTGAGATCCTTCTCTAGCCACTTGGCATATTACTGTGCTAACAAGTAACCAAGTTTTGTGGCTTAAGTTTTTGAAGTGTTACAGGATCACCTATTCACCCCCCCCCCCCCCTCTAGGTGTTCTCACCGTTACTTCTAAGCGCCAAGAGCGCAAGAAGTATAGTAAGATCCCCCTACGCTACCCTCACACTTCAAAACGTACTCCTTTACTCTCCGTTCCATTAGGCAAACCACCGGTTTTTGACGGTGAAGATTATAATATGTGGAGTGACAAAATGAGACACCATCTAACCTCACTCCACACAAGCATATGGAATGTTGTTGAGTTTGGTGTACAGGTACCATCCGTAGGGGATGAAGACTACGACTCGGACGAGGTGGCCCAAATCCACCACTTTAACTCCCAAGCAACCACTATACTCCTCGCCTCTCTAAGTCGAGAGGAGTATAATAAGGTGCAAGGGCTAAAAAGTGCGAAGGAAATTTGGGACGTACTCAAGACCGCGCATGAGGGAGACGAGGTGACAAAGATCACCAAGCGGGAAACGATCGAGGGGGAGCTCGGTCGCTTCATGCTTCACCAAGGGGAGGATCCACAAGCTATGTACAACCGCTTGAAGACCTTGATGAACCAAGTGCGCAACCTCGGGAGCGAAAAATGGGATGACCATGAGATGGTCAAGGTTATTCTTAGATCCCTCGTATTTCTTAACCCTACACAAGTGCAATTAATTCGAGGTGATCCTAGATATAAGCTAATGTCTCCCGAGGAAGTGATAGGAAAATTTGTGAGCTTTGAGCTAATGATTAAAGGCTCAAAGAAAATCATCGAGCAAGGCACCTCCTCCACGCCCGAGGCACAACCGGTCGCATTCAAGGCAACGGAGGAGAAGAAGGAGGAGTCTACACCAAGTCGAACACCCATCGACGCCTCCAAGCTCGACAACGAGGAAATGGCGCTCATCATCAAGAGTTTCCGCCAAATCCTCAAGCAAAGGAGGGGGAAGGATTACAAGCCCCGCTCCAAGAAGGTTTGCTACAAGTGTGGTAAGCCCGGTCATTTTATTGCTAAATGTCCATTATCTAGTGATAGTGACAGGGGCGACGACAAGAAGGGGAGAAGAAAGGAGAAGAAGAGACATTACAAGAAGAAGGGCGGCGATGCCCACGTGTGCCGCGAGTGGGACTCCGACGAGAGCTCCACCGACTCCTCCGACGAGGACGCCGCCAACATCGCCGTCGCCAAGGGACTTCTCTTCCCCAACGTCGGCCACAAGTGCCTCATGGCAAAGGACGGCAAAAGGAAGAAGGTTAAATCCAAATCCTCCACTAAATATGAGTCCTCTAGTGATGATAATGCTAGTGATGAGGAAGATAATTTGCGTACTCTTTTTGCCGACCTCAACATGCAACAAAAGGAAAAATTAAATGAATTGATTAGTGCTATTCATGAGAAGGATGATCTCTTGGACTCTCAAGAGTACTTCCTTATTAAGGAAAACAAAAGGCATGTTAAGGTCAAAAATGCTTATGCTCTACAAGTTGAAAAATGTGAAAAATTGTCTAGTGAGCTAAGCACTTGCCATGAGACTATTGACAACCTTAGAAATGAAAATGCTAGATTAATTGCTAAGGTTGATTCTCATGTTTGTGATGTTTCAATTCCCAATCTTAGAAATGATAATAATGATTTTCTTGCTAAGATTAAGGAATTGAATGATTCTCTTGCTAGTCTTAGGATTGAAAATGGAAAATTAGTTGCTAAGACTAAAGATTATGATGTTTGCAATGTTACTATTTCTAACCTTAGAAGTGAAAATGATATATTACATGCTAAGGTTGTAGAATTAAAATCTTGCAAACCCTCTACATCTACTGTTGGGGGCCTTCGGCTTCCGAAGGTCCTCAAAAATATGATTTAAACAATGTTTCGGGAGTATAATGTGTGAACAGGTATCTTCGGACTCGAATCGATATCACAGTGGGGGAAGCCCAAAGAATACGAAGGTTGATACAGCGCCGAAGCTGTGAGCAGGAAAGCTTCGGCGTGATAGCAGAAAATGAAACCGACTTAAAGATGAAAAGGCTATTCAGACCTCGGTGGATTACTATAGAATTACTACCAAATGTAAAGGGCATGGATGTAATTTTACATGGGCTGCGTCCCGTGCCTATAAATAGGTGAACAGTGCTCCCGTACTGTTCACGCTGACTTGGCATTTACTTTTACATCACGCTTGTACTTTTACCTTCTTTCGAGCCGAAGGTACGCTTGTAATTTGATATCATTTCCATTTTCCTATAATAATAAAATAGAAATGAATTGATAATTATACAAAATTGTTTATAATATCTTTTGTACTACATATGATTCCTTCTTCATTATGATGTGTTGTGTTGATGAAGGTTTGTCCTTCATAACCTTCGTCCGAAAATCATTATATCCCAAGGGAAATAATGCTTCGAAGGACGAAGGACTTTGACGTTTAACATTTTTTATGTTGCCTTGTTCTTAACTCATAGCATTTGAGAACAAGTCCCCAACATTGGCGCCCACCTCCGGTGAACTCACTTCCACTCTTTGAGTTTGGAACATCTTCGGCAATCATAAATCTTCGCTATGGCGCCGAAGAAGGCTTCAGCAACTGGGGCTGCAGTTCTGCAACCGCTGGACCCTAATCAGGATACTCTCTCTCTTCGGGAGGCCCGAAGCCAGAAGAGGAAGGCTGTCAGCCCGACACCGCAAGAGGATGAGCTAGACCAAGAAATCAGAGACATGGAGATGCTTCATCAACAGGTGCAGAGGAAGAAGGAAAAGATGGCCAGGCTAGCAGAACTGCAAAGGCAGATAGACGAAGCCTCTGAAGAAGTTCGTCATCTTACTCAGGATGAGCAGAACCGAAGGCCTCAGCACAAGGACCTTCATCAGGAGGGTTTTTTCAACGAAGATAACAGGTATGAGAATTTCCATCATGGAAATTTTGCTTTTGATGATGCTTCTCCTCTGTCCGCTGAGCTACAGGCTACACCTTGGCCTTCGTCCTACAAGCCGCCCCAGCTCCCCATGTTTGACGGCCATTCAGACCCAAAGCAGTTTTTGATGAGCTACGAAGCAACAGTATCTTCATATGGTGGCAATACTGCAGTCATGGCAAAATCTTTTGTTATGGCTGTCAGGAGTGTTGCTCAAACCTAGTATTCCTCCCTTCGACCAGGAACAATCACTTCATGGCAAAAGCTGAAGGACATGTTGTTAACCAGCTTCCAAGGGTTTCAGACGAAGCCGGTCACTGCTCAAGCTCTATTCCAGTGCACCCAGGATCACGAAGAATACCTTCAGGCGTATGTCCGGAGGTTCTTACGTTTGAGGGCACAGGCGCCAACAGTGCCCAACGAAATTGTAATTGAGGCCATGATCAAGGGACTTCGGCCAGGGCCTTCAGCTCAGTACTTTGCTAGGAAGCCTCCTCAAACTTTGGCAAAATCCAGAAGATGGACGAGTATATTAGGGCTGACAATGATTTTCGTCAAAGAAGGGAGGAAGCTTTCAGGTTTTCCGAAATGACCAGGGGCTTCGGAGGAAGATTTTATCCGAGGCACGTCAGGTCAATTCACAACTCTACTCAAAATGATGATAAGGGGAGTCAGCAGCAAAGGCCACAGTGCTCCTCACAGGCTTCGGGGCAACAGCAAAGCTCCTTCCGGCCGCCAGCTCCAAGAGGCAGAGGCGCCAGGGGCTTCGGCGGAAGATTTGGAGATCAACCAAGAAGAACATTTTGCTTGTTTTGTGGTGAAAACAAGGGCCATACCACCAGGATGTGCCATATTACCATCCAGAAGCAAAAGGAGATAGCTGAAGCTGCAGCACAACAGGGTCAGCCGAAGCAGATCATGCACACTGCTTCGTATCATTCGCCTTACATCCCAGAATATGTAGGCAATCACCCTGCAGTTTCTGTTGCTTCGGCGAGTCAACCTCAAGCTTCTTGGCAACAACCTCCGCCTCCACCACCGCTGCAACAAGGCCAGCAGCCAGAAGGGGGCCAATATGCTCAACATCAAAGGGACTTCAGAGAACAGTCCGAAGCTCGTACAGTCAATAGCACTGTGCCAGAGTCGAAGCACATTTATTGACAAATATCCTACCTTGATAGTAGTCTTTCCCATTCAGTTTTATTTTCTATGTAATAAAGGACATTTTTTAAAATCTCATGTAATAGTTTTGTTGTCTGCCACAAGGAAAACATATCTTCTCCACAGGCTTAAATTGTTGAAGCTTAAAGATTTGCGATAGCAAGGAGGACCTTCGAATTATCAAAAGTTTATTTTAAAAGGCACGGTATGAATTTTTCGAAGCAACAAAAAGTCGTTCTAAGGAACGTAGAGTAAGTTTGCTGAAGTTACAAAAAGTCGTTCCAAAGGGAGCGCAGTGTAAGTTTTCTGCTCAGAAGTCGTTCCAAAGGGAATGCAGAGCTTACAGCGAAAAATAAACGCTGATACCGCCTAAGTAAAAGGCGAAGCGCGAAAAGTCAACGCGAATACCGCCGAAAGTAAAAGGCGAAGAAGCTCCTAAGGGAGGCTTACAGCGAAAAATAAACGCTGATTCCGCTGAAGTAAAAGGCGAAGAAGCTCCTAAGGGAGGCTTACAGCGAAAAGTCAACGCTGATTTAAAAAGATTATGTGTTTTATTGCAGGGATGTCTGTGTATCTTCGGAATAAATACCATTTTACATAACATAACATCATCACATCATTTCGCATAGCATAAGCATCATACATCATGTTGCATATGGCACAAGAAGGGGGCACAATATCGATCTTCGGAAAAATGCTTTGAAAAAGGGAAAATCATGCTGAGTCACAAGGAGATACAATATTGATCTTCGGAGTGTAGCTTCGGAAGATATTTTCATGAAGCTTGGACATTCTTCATCAGAGCACTATGGATATTGTTCTGATAAATGAAAATTCTTCTTCACGAAGCATGAAAAGAAGGGAAGGTGTTTTTTCGTCGAAGACTCAAAAACGGTACGCATGTAAAATTTCATGCATCGTAAAGAATTGAGCCATAAAAAAACAAGTATATTACATTCAGGGTTACAAGATATTTCACATATTACATTTCAGATGTTTTTACAATAGCACCTAGTCTTCCCTAAGTACTACTTCCGCAGCTTCGTTCAGGAGTTGATTGACAACTTGATCCATGATAGCTTCGGCCATCTTTTTGATTTCATCGTCTTCCTTCGGGTGAGGGCCCGGAGACGTTTTAGCAGGATCTGAGGGAGGACAGGATACGGCTACATTGCTATTACAATGGACGAACGAAGTTTGAAATCAAAAATTACAACACAATAAAAACCATTAGTTAATACCTATTTGCCCTTCGGGCTCTGCGCTTTTCTCAGCAGCCTCGGCCACTTTTCTAGCATCATGGATGCCTTTTTCGCTTTTTTGGATAATTTCTCGGGCCATTTCTCGGCCACCATTATCCCAGATATCGGTAAAAAATTTCCCACCAACCATGCTAGCTTCAGCTAAAGGGTCTTTAGCATCTTCGAAGGACAAGGCAGTTTCGGATTGTGCTAAAATTTTTACATGTTCGCAGCCTTTCCTTTCCAAAATGCTGGCAATCCCCCTGGCACCCGAAAAAGCGCATATGTCTCCGCGACTATTTAAAATTTCCTCAAAGGCCTTAGCTTCGTGATTAATCCATTCAATGGGACCTTCGGGGTTGCCTCTTGTAAAGTTTTCTTCGCTCGAGAATGCGCCAACGCTGGCGAAGCTAGCTTTCATTTTCTTAACACATTCCATAGATTTGTCATAACATCTTTTCTTGGATGAACGAAGCTCTTCAACAGTTCCTTCTAAATGATTTGCCCATTGGTCGCTAAGTTCTCGCTTCGTTTCTTCAAGTATGCGTTCTTCTTTAGCTCGGGCTAATTGCTTCCGAAGATCGTCAATCTCGTGCTTTTGGGCCGCAGCTTGTGCCCTCGAGGCAGCTTCGTTCTCCTTTATTTTATCCACCAATGTAACTAGAATTTTGTCCTTTTCCAAGGCTTCGTTTCTTAGTTTGATCACCTCTGTTCGAAGGTTGTTAAAAGCAATTTCATAGCTTTCGTCTTCGGCATTCTTTTGCGCTCTCAGCGCGTTGCTTAGAATTAAACCCTATATGTAAAAGAGTTAGTATAAGAATAAAACAATAAATTTCAAATCATAAAGTTTCCAAATGCGCAAATCTCGTACCTTCAGGCTATTATACGCAAGGCTGTCCGCAAGATCGTCTTTTGTCATCGCGCAGAGGCCAGCCTCCAGTTTCGGAAATCCCATGCTTCGGGCCATTTCTCGGCAGACGAGTAGTTCTTTGTTATCCGGGAGGCAGTATAGGAAATCTTCTTCATTTGTACCATTGAACACTAGTGCCCCCTTCGGATATTTCAATTCTTTGGCATAGTGATTAGCTTCAAAAACTTCTTCTTCTGATAACTTTTTCCCCGAAGCATGTCGAACAATATAATCAAGGACTTTGGGGGATGCTTCGGGGGCAACAACGCTGATTTCCTCAACAAGAATTGGCTCCGTAATTTTTTCTTCCTCGGTTTCCAAGGGTTTCACCTTCGTGGGCTCTGAAGGTCTAGCTTCAGTTTCAGTTTGTTGTTTTGGAGCTTTAGTATCAAAGATTTCAGTTTCTGCTTCGGAAATTTCAATAGTCTTCTTCGGAGTCGTGCTTGAGGACTTAATTGTCTCCAGAACATCTAGCACGTTGACCATTCTTTTTCTTTTCGGGGTCACCGCTGGGCCCTTTTGGTTTTTTATTGTCTCAACACTGGCTGAAGGACTTAAAATTTCCAATATTTTTGTTCCTTCAGTTCTCGGTTTTTCTGCTTTCTTTGTTGAAGGTTCTTCAGTTTTTTCTTCAATCTTCGGCACTGAAGTTGGCTCTTTAATTTCGGTGGCCGAAGAGGTTTCGCCGGCGAATTCGGGTACTGTAGCTGGTTCAATGTAGCGTGGTCGGTGTGTGAGAACCTTTACTCTTTGTCTCTTCGGCGCTGGCTCACTAGGAGCAGCTGAAGAAGTTTCTTGTGCAGAAGCTGCATTTTTTCTTTTTTGACCCCGCGCTGGATAGTGGTAGTCGGGGTACACGAACCCAATTGCGTCAAACACTCGGTTCAGTCTTTTCTTTTTCCGACCTCCGAAGGCTGCTGACAATGCAGTATCTTCGACCTTTGAATAAACCCCGAGTAGTTCATCACTTAAATTTTCAATGCTTTTTAGCCAGTCATCATCTGGCTCAACAAATTTATCTCCAAACTTGAAAGTATACTTCAACCTGATAAGTCCACCTTCGTCAGCCTTCTTTATGGTCTCTCGCGGCATTTCCCATTTTTCCGCGAGCTGCCACACCCTGAAGGCAATATGCTCTTGAACCAAATCTCTCGTTCCAATAAAAGAGCAAATAACTCCGAAGGCTCTCTGGCATTCTTCGGCAGCTTCGTTCATTTCAACCTTCGGCTTCCGGAGGCCGAAGCGTTGCCAAATAGGGTGCATAATTATACCTTTAATATATTCCTGTGTTTTCAGGTCATTCTTCACATAAAACCATTCTGTCATCCAGTCGTCGGGCCATCTCTTCCGAAAGGTTGGCACGGGACAGCTTGACCCGGACCGAGAGACAAAACTGTAGCAGCCAAAATTATTGTGATACTGCTCCTTACCCCAGGGTTTTGTCTCGTATAACAATTCGTGTATGTTGCAGAAACTTTTCGCATCAGGTTCCAGACCTTGGCTTCTCACGACCCACACGAAGATATTCATCCTTATGATTGCTTCGGGGGTAAGTTGGTGAAGATAGATTTCAAATATTTTCAGTACTTCTACGACAAAGTTGCTCAGGGGAAATCGTAGTCCAGCTTTCAAAAAGCTTCGGAACACTACGACTTCATTTTCCTCAGGAGTTGGACAAGTCTTCTCTCCTTCGTCGGTCCTCACAATGGACAAGTCCCGGAAGTATCTTCCCCTCATGTTGACAAGATGATTTTCTTTGATACTTGATTTGCCGAAAACCGCATGGCTTGGCCGCCAAGGGCGATCTTCGGAGTCTTCACCACCGCTATCTGCATCGTAACTGTCGCTGTCATCAGTATCTTCAGATAAACCTTCTAAAATCTCTTTGGTGATCTTTTCTGTATTTGTCTTCGACATTGCTTCAAGAAACCCCAGGTTTTTCTCTTCAGAGAGACTCAGCTTCATCTCGACAGCAGCTCTTTTATCTTCAGACATCTTTGGAAATGCTAAAAAACTGCTTTCAAAGCTGAAGCTTAAAAACTTAAAAAGCCAAGCAAGTGTTGGTGCGCAAGAGCTAAAAATTGAGTAAGCAAGAGCAGATGGCAAGAAAGCGTACCAAATGAGCTTGCGGTATGCTCTTATTTATACGCACAGTGTATCAAAAATTGGAAGACCCCGCTTGTCAGTGAATGTTGCTATTCTAGCAAAGGGAAGGTGTTTTTTCGGACCTTCGGCTTAAGGCCTTCGTCCATGTCGCAATCTAAATTTATCATTCTAACAAATTAATATTGCGAGGGGCTACTGTTGGGGGCCTTTGGCTTCCGAAGGTCCTCAAAAATATGATTTAAACAATGTCTCGGGAGTATAATGTGTGAACAGGTATCTTCGGACTCGAATCGATATCACAGTGGGGGAAGCCCAAAGAATACGAAGGTTGATACAGCGCCGAAGCTGTGAGCAGGAAAGCTTCGGCGTGATAGCAGAAAATGAAACCGACTTAAAGATGAAAAGGCTATTCAGACCTCGGTGGATTACTATAGAATTACTACCAAATGTAAAGGGCATGGATGTAATTTTACATGGGCTGTGTCTCGTGCCTATAAATAGGTGAACAGTGCTCCCGTACTGTTCACGCTGACTTGGCATTTACTTTTACATCAAGCTTGTACTTTTACCTTCTTTCGAGCCGAAGGTACGCTTGTAATTTGATATCATTTCCATTTTCCTATAATAATAAAATAGAAATGAATTGATAATTATACAAAATTGTTTATAATATCTTTTGTACTACATATGATTCCTTCTTCATTATGATGTGTTGTGTTGATGAAGGTTTGTCCTTCATTGTAACACCCCTGGTGTTACTATAACTAAAACTTGAGCATGGCATCATGAGCATGGGCATTGCATATGTTTGACACACCTAGAGTGCATTCACTAGGCAAAAATTTCAAACAAGTTGTATTGCTTTAATGTTTTACAAATAGGACCCTGGTTAAAGGACTTAACCCTAACTAGTGGTTAAAGGGGTAAAGCTTAACCCAAGTTAAGAAAACCTAAAGACTTTAGGGTAAAAGTCATAAAATATTCCCAAACACTAAGTTGAATCACATTTATACCCCTGGAATACCAGAAACCCTAATTGGAACTCTAGAAAACCCTAAAACCAAACCCTAGGGACCAAAGTGCAAAATTAGTCCACTTTTGGGCTAAAGTGCAAAAACCAAGCCAAATAAGTATCTTGAGTTATTTGGGTCACTCATATGAGAATTTGCAATCCAAAACTTGAAATTTGGACTTAAGTGCAAAAGTGCCCACTTAACCTTTTTGGGGTTAAGTCTGGATTTCAGTGATATTGGCTCAACTTGGGAGCCTTGTATCTTTCAGAATATAGGGTTTTTACCCTAGGTCACCACATCAAAGTTGAAGACCCATTAAAGGAGAACAACTTTGCTTAAGGATGTAGGCATAGTTGTTAAGAGTATTTGAGAGATAATGAAGCTCAAAGTCGGGCTGTCAGTCGATCCCTGAACTGAATTTTCAATAGCAGTGTAATGGGACTAACTTTGAGCTCGATTTTGAATGATCTTCGGTAACTATTTGATGGCAAGTCTTGTAGCAAAGTTGAGCATGGATGATAGGTGTATAATTTTGATACAGAAGGTTGGCGTTGTCACCACATAAAAATTTGAGAAAATCAACCCCAAATGTGGACTGTCAGGCTGTCTGATGACGTGTGGCCATGGTACAGTGCATCGGGGATAAAGATCAGCTTCGCCGGTGATAAGAATGCCGCCGTGGCTCGATTTGGTCGTCGGCGGTCCCGGTAAAGAGTCCCCGGCGACGTGTCAATAAGTTACTGAGGTGGCAAACTCTGGGTAAACGGCGGCAACCCGTGCCCTCACCGGAGACCGCCGTAGGCTTGCCAGCGCATCCTCAGCTCGCAATTCTCCTCCAAGTCCGGTCGACGGTCCTCCGCCGCGTGGCTTAACTTTTCTACCGTGTCGCCGTGACCTTCTCTGAACCCTCCGTGGCTCACCGGAGTTACTGCCACGTCGTTGGCCACGAACCCACGAAACCAGTGCTTCTTCCTCCCCTCCGGCCGCCAGCACAACCTGCTCAAATTAATCGCCGCCGCCCATGAGCTCTATAAATTGAAGCCACCACACGGTCCGTATGGTAGTCAAGTACCTCGACGCCCAGTATTGTCTCCAGTGGTTCACCGACGAGCTCGAATTTCGCGTTTCCCCAAATCCACCCAAAACACCGCAAGAATCTAGCTCTCCGTGACCAGCTCATTCTGGTAAGTCGCCATTCAATTTGTGTATTGTTTTTGTGCCTCTGCATGCTTGTGAAGCTCTCGGTGGCGTCTGTTTGCTCAGTCCGGCCATGGTTGTATGGGAACGTGAGCTCGACGCCCCGATTTCCGCCCTAAGCGTGGGCAGAACACTTTCTTGGAGCACCATTCGAAATTGAGGACCGTTCTTAGGTCGCCTTAGGTCCGTAGAGCCTCTCTGACAGTTAGCTTGAACGATCATCGCCGGTCATGGCCGGTACGGGCCTTGTCCGTGACGAACGAACAACGCGCCATGTTCAGGGGCAATCGCGGGGAAGAAATAGGAACCCGAGGGCATTTGTGCAATCCGTCAGTGACTCAACACAATAGTGAAAGGACCTATTTCTGTTTAGCCAGAAGCGCGAGGCCCTTTTTGCAAAATCGCCTGGGCGCGGGCGCGCGCGCGGGCGCGAGCGCGCTGTCCTCCCTGGAACTGGGCCGCTGGGCTGAATTCGGCCCAGTACTGTTTTGAGTTTTTTCTTTTTCTTTTTCAGTGGAAATTTAGAAATTTGTAGAAAATAGTAGAAAAATCCTAAAAATATGAGACCAATTTTCCTAGGTTCCTTATTTTCCCTAGTATTTAATAAAAATAAACTCATGATTTTTAGATCAAATAGGGAATTTTAGGGTATTTAAAATAGCCTAAACCATTGATTCTGGATTTTTAGAAAATAAATAATAAGTCCAAAATTTCCCAAACTTTTTATGTGAGCTTTTCACATTATTTAGAAGCCTTGGGTAGAATTTGGGTTGATTTGGACCTTGTTTGATCACTAAACCCAAAACCACCCCCCCTGCTCCATGAACTCCTTTACTAACTCCGGAAACCCTAAGTTCTCGGAGTACCGTGAAGGAAAGTTGTACTCAAGACATAAATAATAAGTTTATGTTATCTTTGCATCCTCATGAGCATTCCATGACATCCATTCTTATGCATGTATATGGTTATATTAGAGCACGAAGAAGAAGAAGAAGTTTCTGAAGAGGGGATACCACCCACCTCTGATCCTCAAGCAGACAACTGCTTTTATTTCGATATCTGTGGATCCGAGCAGGACACCTCTGATAACAAAGGCAAGCCCCGGTGCATGCAACCCTTTTTCCTTGTGTTTTTAAATACTTTTCGCACACTTAAGTCTAGTGAAATGTGCATTAGGTTCATAGGAGTTACTTGAAACCCTTTGATGCATTGCTTTCCTTGATATCCATACCTTTATAGATACTTCTGTGAAGTATCAAAAGTATGATTTACAAAAATGCTTAGCCTTGCTTAGATCTTGTGGATAGAGGTTGTCCTCAATTTAACCATGGAGAGGATGGCTTCTACCCGCAAGAATATTTTCATTTGGAGCAATAGTGGGATCTTACTGCAAAGTTCCCTGAGATGCTCTTTCCTCCTAAGGAACAGACACAATCCTAAGGATGGAAATACTTAAATTGAGACTTGGGGTAGGAACAGGTGATGTTCTACCCAGGTTGGTTAAGGATTAACGCGTATGTAGGCGTGCTGACCGAGGACCCTTTAACTGGTCACATGCCTCGTCATGGGTAAGCCTTGCCTCGGGCAGACTAAGGCCGGAATAAGATAACACGAAATGGGAGTGGAGCGGTGGCGAGAGTAGCGTGTACCCTCTGTGGCAAGAGGCTGGACGGTGGTGTATCTGTGCTCTCGGTTTGCGTGAACCTGATCCGATCTTAAGAACCCCGGTGGCAGGTTGACATATGCAAGGGTTAAGTGCTACATATGTCGTGTGATTGGAGATCCTCAGCTGAGTATAATCGATTCGGATCGCCGTACCTTCGCGGTTATGAAGACTTGGTCACTTTTCTACAACCTAGAGTCAGGATGTGTAAACGATGGATAAAAATGATGTTGTCTTGATGTGATGTGAAATTAGACTAGATGCAAATGGAGTCTATTAATATTTAATATAGCGTTAAAGGATTGAAAGTAAGGACTCACCTTAGTAAGCAACTTCTGCAAAAATATAAGTTGATTTTTGCTAAAGCCTCCCCTTGACTCCTATTTATCCAGCATACCCTTGAGAGTCTTTTCCTTAGTCGGGTAAGACTTGCTGAGTAATTCCATACTCAGGGTTTATCCCTTTGTTGTTTTTAGGTGGGGAAGTAGCAGACTTTTGCTGCTTCTGTGCTAAGGTGGTTCCCAACGAAGAAAAACAAGACTGAAGTGCGAGAGGACTCGGTCCTCCATCTAGAATCTTTTGTTTATAGCCTTTCGGGAGAAGTTTGTGTCTCCCTGGTTTGTATAATTATTACTTCTATGCACTCGCTTTTAGACTGGTCTGTAATAATATAACTCGAGCTTTCTTCTGAAATAAATGTAAGTTTATGTAATTCGCTTCCGCATATCCGCATCTCCGATGGTCTGTAATGTCTGCAAGACGGGTGAAACGTTCCTGGTGAGGTAAGGAAAGATACCGAGCTTGTCAAGTAACTTAGGAACATCTACAGGGTGTCTGATGTCTGTTAGACAAGGACAACTGTAGGTGGGCCTGATTACTTGGGAGGTTCCGTCACATTCATAACCTTCGTCCGAAAATCATTATATCCCAAGGGAAATAATGCTTCGAAGGACGAAGGACTTTGACGTTTAACATTTTTTATGTTGCCTTGTTCTTAACTCATAGCATTTGAGAACAAGTCCCCAACATCTACTATTGAGCATGTTTCTATTTGCACTAGATGTAGAGATGTTGATATTGATGCTATTCATGATCATATGGCTTTAATTAAACAACAAAATGATCATATAGCAATATTAGATGCTAAAATTGCCGAGCATAACTTAGAGAATGAAAAGTTTAAGTTTGCTAGAAGTATGCTCTATAATGGGAGACGCCCTGGCATCAAGGATGACATTGGCTTCCAAAGGGGAGACAATGTCAAACTTAGTGCCCCTCCTAAAAACTTGTCTAACTTTGTTAAGGGCAAGGCTCCCATGCCTCAGGATAACGAGGGTTACATTTTGTACCCTGCCGGTTATCCCGAGAGCAAAATTAGGAGAATTCATTCTAGGAAGTCTCACTCTGGCCCTAACCATGCTTTTATGTATAAGGGTGAGACATCTAGCTCTAGGCAACCAACCCGCGCTAAGTTGCCTAGAAAGAAAACTCCTAGTGCATCAAATGATCATGGCATTTCATTTAAGACTTTTGATGCATCTTATGTTTTGACTAACAAATCCGGCAAGGTAGTTGCCAAGTTTGTTGGGGGCAAACACAAGGGTTCCAAGACTTGTGTTTGGGTACCCAAAGTTCTTGTGTCTAATGCCAAAGGACCCAAAACCGTTTGGGTACCTAAAGTCAAGAACTAAACTTGTTTTGTAGGTTTATGCATCCGGGGGCTCAAGTTGGATCATCGATAGCGGGTGCACAAACCACATGACGGGGGAGAAGAAGATGTTCTCCTCCTACGAGAAAAACCAAGATCCCCAACGAGCTATCACATTCGGGGATGGAAACCAAGGTTTGGTCAAAGGTTTGGGTAAAATAGCTATATCTCCTGACCATTCCATTTCCAATGTTTTTCTTGTAGATTCTTTAGATTACAATTTGCTTTCCGTTTCGCAACTATGTCAAATGGGCTACAACTATCTATTTACTGATGTAGGTGTCACTGTCTTTAGAAGAAGTGATGATTCAATAGCATTTAAGGGAGTGTTAGAGGGTCAGCTATACTTGGTAGATTTTGATAGAGCTAAACTCGACACTTGCTTGATTGCTAAGACTAACATGGGCTGGCTCTGGCACCGCCGACTAGCACATGTTGGAATGAAGAATCTTCATAAGCTTCTAAAGGGAGAGCACATTTTAGGACTAACAAATGTTCATTTTGAGAAAGATAGGATTTGTAGCGCATGCCAAGCCGGGAAGCAAGTTGGCACTCATCATCCACACAAGAACATCATGACAAGTGACAGGCCACTGGAGCTCCTACACATGGATTTATTCGGCCCGATCGCTTACATAAGCATCGGCGGGAGTAAGTACTGTCTAGTTATTGTGGATGATTATTCTCGCTTCACTTGGGTGTTCTTTTTGCAGGAAAAATCCCATACCCAAGAGACCTTAAAGGGATTCTTGAGATGGGCTCAAAATGAGTTCGGCTTAAGGATCAAGAAAATTAGAAGCGACAACGGGACGGAGTTCAAGAACTCACAAATAGAAGGCTTCCTTGAGGAGGAGGGCATCAAGCATGAGTTCTCCTCACCCTACACACCACAACAAAATGGTGTAGTGGAGAGGAAGAATCGAACTCTATTGGACATGGCAAGAACCATGCTTGATGAGTACAAGACACCGGATCGGTTTTGGGCCGAGGCAGTCAACACCGCCTGCTACGCCATCAACCGGTTATATCTACACCGAATCCTCAAGAAGACATCCTATGAACTCCTAACCGGTAAAAAGCCCAATATTTCATATTTTAGAGTTTTTGGTAGCAAATGCTTTATTCTTGTTAAAAGAGGTAGAAAATCTAAATTTGCTCCTAAAACTGTAGAAGGCTTTTTACTAGGATATGACTCAAACACAAGGGCATATAGAGTCTTTAACAAGTCCTCAGGACTAGTTGAAGTTTCTTGTGACATTGTGTTTGATGAGACTAACGGCTCTCAAGTAGAGCAAGTTGATCTTGATGAGATAGGTGAAGAACAGGCTTCGTGCATCGCGCTAAGGAACATGTCCATTGGGGATGTGTGCCCTAAGGAATCCGAAGAGCCTCCACATGCACAAGATCAACCATCCTCCTCCACGCAAGCATCTCCACCAACCCAAAATGAGGACGAGGCTCAAGTTGATGAAGGAGAAGATCAAAGAGATGAGCCACCTCAAGATGACGGCAATAATCAAGGGGGAGATGCAAACGATCAAGACAAGGAGGATGAAGAACCAAGGCCGCCACACCCAAGAGTCCACCAAGCAATACAACGAGATCACCCCGTCGACACCATCCTCGGCGACATTCATAAGGGGGTAACCACTAGATCTCGTGTTGCACATTTTTGTGAACATTACTCTTTTGTTTCCTCTATTGAGCCACACAGGGTAGAGGAAGCACTTCAAGATTCGGATTGGGTGATGGCGATGCAAGAGGAGCTCAACAATTTCACGAGGAACGAGGTATGGCATTTAGTTCCACGTCCTAACCAAAATGTTGTATGAACCAAATGGGTCTTCCGCAACAAGCAAGATGAGCATGGTGTGGTGACAAGGAACAAAGCCCGACTTGTGGCCAAGGGATACTCCCAAGTCGAAGGTTTGGATTTTGATGAAACCTATGCACCCGTAGCTAGGCTTGAGTCAATTCGCATATTATTAGCCTATGCTACTTACCATGGCTTCAAGCTTTACCAAATGGACGTGAAAAGTGCCTTCCTCAATGGACCAATCAAGGAAGAGGTCTATGTTGAGCAACCTCCCGGCTTTGAAGACAGTGAGTACCCTAACCATGTTTATAGGCTCTCTAAGGCGCTTTATGGGCTCAAGCAAGCCCCAAGAGCATGGTATGAATGCCTAAGAGATTTCCTTATAGCTAATGGCTTCAAAGTCGGCAAGGCCGATCCTACTTTATTCACTAAAACTCTTGACAATTATTTGTTTGTATGCCAAATTTATGTTGATGATATTATATTTGGGTCTACTAACGAATCTACATGTGAAGAATTTAGTAGGATCATGACACAAAAATTCGAGATGTCTATGATGGGGGAGTTAAAGTATTTTCTAGGATTCCAAGTCAAGCAACTCCAAGAGGGCACCTTCATTAGCCAAACGAAGTACACTCAAGACATTCTAACCAAGTTTGGAATGAAGGATGCCAAGCCCATCAAGACACCCATGGGAACCAATGGGCATCTCGACCTCGACACGGGAGGTAAATCCGTCGATCAAAAGGTATACCGGTCGATGATTGGTTCATTACTCTATTTATGTGCATCTCGACCGGACATTATGCTTTCCGTATGCATGTGTGCAAGATTCCAAGTCGACCCTAAGGAATCACACCTTACGGCCGTAAAACGAATCTTGAGATATTTGGCTTATACTCCTAAGTTTGGGCTTTGGTACCCTCGGGGATCCACATTTGATTTGATTGGTTATTCGGATGCCGATTGGGCGGGGTGTAAGTGAAAGGGAAATGTGCCCTTGGGCCATTTCTAAGTATTTTGGTGATTTAGTGTCCAACACAAGTGCCTAAGTGTAAAGAGGTGGACAAAGTACAAATCAAGGATAAAGGTATGTTTCTCAGACTTAGTACGTTGTTTTATGGACTAATGTATTGTGTCTAAGTGCTGGAAATAGGAAAAATCCAATTGGAAATGTCTTGGCTCGAGCAGCCAAGAATCTGCTGAGTCTGGGTGCACCGGACTGTCCGGTGGTGCACCGGACAGTGTCCGGTGCGCCAGGCTGGTTCGAGCGAACTGGCCGCTCTCGGGAATTCACCGGCGACGTACGGCTATAATTCACCGGACTGTCCGGTGAGCCAACGGTCGGCCGGGCCAACGGTCGGCCGCGCGATCTGCGCGGGACACGTGGCCGAGCCAACGGCTAGAAGGGGGCACCGGACTGTCCGGTGTGCACCGGACATGTCCGGTGCGCCAACGGCTCTCAGGCTGCCAACGGTCGGCTTCGCTATTTAAGGAAGGAAATCGGGCACCGGACTGTCCGGTGCGCCAGTCGACAGAAGGCAAGATCAGCCTTCCAAGATTGCTCCCAACGGCTCCTAGCTGCCTTGGGGCTATAAAAGGGACCCCTTGGCGCATGGAGGAGTACATCAAGCATTCCTACAACATTCTTAAGCACCAAGACATCGATTCCACGCATTCGTTTCATTGTGATAGCATATAGAGCTCTAGTGGAGTTGTGAACTCATTGAGTTGTGTTGCGAGCTCTTGTTGCGACTTGTGTGCGTATTGACATTCTGATTCGTGTGTCTTGTGTGCGTTGCTAATCCCTCCCTTGCTCCGTGTTCTTTGTGAATTTCAAGTGTAAGGGCGAGAGGCTCCAAGTTGTGGAGATTCCTCGCAAACAGGATTGAGATAAAGCAAGCAAAACACCGTGGTATTCAAGTGGGTCATTGGACCGCTTGAGAGGGGTTGATTGCAACCCTCGTCCGTTGGGACGCCACAACGTGGAGTAGGCAAGCGTTGGTCTTGGCCGAACCACGGGATAACCACCGTGCCATCTCTGTGATTGATCCTTGTTGGTTATTGTGTTTTGTCGAGGATTCCTCTTTAGCCACTTGGCAATTATTGTGCTAACAATTAACCAAGTTTTTATGGCTATAAGTTTTTGAAGTTTTACAGGATCACCTATTCACCCCCCCCCCTCTAGGTGCTCTCAATTGGTATCAGAGCCGTTCTCTTCAAGAAAGGGACTAACCGCCCGAAGAGATGGATCCTAAGGGCAAGGGGATGGTGATCAACGACAAGGAGAAGGAGTCCTTCGTCAATGAGCCCAATGATGACAGGCCCACCGACTCAGGCTCGGGTCACAAAAGAAAAGACGGGAGGAAGAAGAAGACAAGGCGCATCAAGGAAATTGTCTACTACGACAGCGACGAGTCTTCCTCCTCCCAAAAGGACAACGACGACTACGACAGACGAAAGACGGTTAACTCAAACTTTTCTTTCGATTATTCGCGCATTCCGCATAGCTCAAATGCTCAATTGCTCCCCATTCCACTTGGCAAGCCCCCTCACTTTGATGGAGAGGACTACGGATTTTGGAGCCACAAAATGCGTACTCACTTGTTTTCCCTCCATCCAAGCATTTGGGAGATTGTGGAAAGTGGAATGAAATTTGATAGCTCGGATAGCCCTGTGTTTATTAATGAACAGATTCATAAAAATGCACAAGCTACTACTATGTTGCTAGCCTCTTTGTGCAGGGACGAGTATCACAAGGTGAGCGGCTTGGACAATGCCAAGCAGATCTGGGACACCCTCAAGATCTCTCATGAGGGGAACGACGTCACCTTGCTCACCAAAATGGAGTTGGTGGAGGGCGAGCTTGGAAGGTTCGCGATGATAAGGGGCGAGGAGCCAACTCAAACATACAACCGGCTCACGACCCTTATCAACAAAATAAGGAGCTACGGAAGCACGCGATGGACGGACACGACGTCGTCCGACTGATGCTAAGGTCCTTTACCGTTCTTGATCCTCATTTGGTGAATAATATTCGTGAGAATCCCAGGTACACCAAAATGTCGCCCGAAGAAGTCCTCGGAAAATTCGTTAGCGGGCGAATGATGATCAAGGAGGCGAGGTACGTGGACGACGCCTTGAATGGTCCGATCAACGAGCCGCAACCCCTTGCTCTCAAGGCAACAAGAAGCAAGGAGGCGCTACCTAGCAAGGTGGCACAGATTGAGGCGGCCGGACTTAATGATGAAGAGATGGCCCTCATCATCAAAAGATTCAAGATGGTGCTTAAGGGTCGCAAGGGACAGCCAAGCAAGACCAAAGCCAAGGGGAAGCGCTCATGCTTCAAATGCGGTAAGCTTGGTCATTTTATTGCTAACTGTCCCGACAATGATAGTGAACAGGACCAAGGGAGCAAGAGGGAGAAGAAGAAGGCATACAAGAAGGCAAAGGGCGAGGCACATCTAGGCAAGGAGTGGGATTCGGATTGCTCCTCCTCCGACTCCGACAATGAAGGACTCGCCGCCACCGCCTTCAACAAGTCATCCCTCTTCCCTAACGAGCGTCACACTTGCCTCATGGCAAGAGAGAAGAAAGTAAGCACTCATGATACTAGTACTTATGCTTCTTCAAGTGAGGATGAGTCTAGTGATGATGATGAGATAGATTACTCATGCTTATTCAAGGGATTAGATAGATCTAAAATTGATAAGATTAATGAGTTGATTGATGCTTTGAATGATAAGAATATGCTTTTAGAAAAGCAAGAGGATTTGTTGTATGAAGAACATGATAAATTTGTAGAAGCACAAAAGTCTCTTGCTCTAGAAATTAAAAGGAATAAAATGCTCTCTAGTGAATTATCTTCGTGTCATGAAACTATTGCTACGTTAAAAAGTTTTAATGATGATTTAAATGCTAAACTAGAAGTAGCTAGTAAATCTAATTTTTGTGTAAAAATTGTTGAAACTTGTAATAGGTGTAAAGATTTTGACATTGATGCTTGTAGTGATCATTTAGTTTCAATTTCCAAATTAAATGAGGAATTAGCTAGTCTTAATGCCCAACTTAAGACTAGCAAGAATGAATTTGACAAGCTAAAATTTGCAAGGGATGCCTACACGATTGGTAGACACCCCTCAATTAAGGATGGACTTGGTTACAAGAGGGAAGCCAAGAACTTGACAAGCCATAAGGCTTCCATCTCCGCTAAGGAGAAAGGGAAGGCCCCTATGGCTAGTAGTGTGCAAAAGACCCATGCCTTTATGTACCATGATAGGAGACAATCTAGAAATGCTTATAGGAGTTGTAATGCATATAATGCCTTTGATTCTCATGCCATGTTTGCTTCTAGTTCTTCTTATGTGCATGATAGAAATGTTGGTAGGCGAAATGTTGTTCATAATATGCCTAGGAGAAATGTTGTTAATGTTCCTAGGAAAGTAAATGAACCTTCTACAATATATCACGCTTTAAATGGTTCTTTTGCTATTTGTAGAAAGGATAGGAAGATAGTTGCTAGAAAATTAGGGGCAAGATGCAAGGGAGACAAAACTTGCATTTGGGTCCCTAAGGATATTTGTGCTAACCTTGTAGGACCCAACATGAGTTGGGTACCTAAGACCCAAGCCTAAATTTGCCTTGCAGGTTTATGCATCCGGGGGTTCAAGCTGGATTATTGACAGCGGATGCACAAACCATATGACGGGGGAGAAGAAGATGTTCACCTCCTACGTCAAAAACAAAGATTCCCAAGATTCAATAATATTCGGTGATGGGAATCAAGGCAAGGTAAAAGGGCTAGGTAAAATTGCAATCTCCAACGAGCACTCTATCTCTAATGTGTTTTTAGTAGAGTCTCTTGGATATAATTTACTATCTGTTAGTCAATTATGTAATATGGGATATAATTGTTTATTTACAAATGTAGATGTGTCTGTCTTTAGAAGATGTGATGGTTCACTAGCTTTTAAGGGTGTACTAGACGGCAAACTTTACTTAGTTGATTTTGCAAAAGAAGAGGCCGGTCTAGATGCATGCTTAATGGCTAAGACTTGCATGGGCTGGTTGTGGCATCGCCGCTTAGCACATGTGGGGATGAAGAACCTCCACAAGCTTCTAAAGGGAGAACACGTGATAGGTCTAACCAATGTTCATTTCGAAAAAGATAGACCTTGTGCAGCTTGTCAAGCAGGTAAACAAGTGGGAGGAGCACATCACAGCAAGAATGTGATGACCACGTCAAGACCTCTGGAGCTGCTGCATATGGACCTCTTCGGACCCGTCGCCTATCTGAGCATAGGAGGAAGTAAGTATGGTTTAGTTATTGTTGATGACTTTTCCCGCTTCACTTGGGTGTTCTTTTTGCAGGATAAGTCTGAAACCCAAGGGACCCTCAAGCGCTTCCTCAGGAGAGCTCAAAATGAATTTGAGTTCAAGGTGAAGAAGATAAGGAGCGACAACGGGTCCGAATTCAAGAATCTTCAAGTGGAGGAGTTCCTTGAGGAGGAGGGGATCAAGCACGAGTTCTCCGCTCCCTACACACCTCAGCAAAATGGTGTGGTAGAGAGGAAGAACAGGACGCTCATAGATATGGCGAGGACTATGCTTGGAGAGTTCAAGACCCCCGAGTGTTTTTGGTCGGAAGCCATGAACACGGCTTGCCACGCCATCAACAGGGTCTACCTTCACCGCCTCCTCAAGAAGACTTCATATGAGCTGCTGACTGGTAACAAACCCATTGTATCGTACTTTCGTGTATTTGGGAGTAAATGCTACATTCTAGTGAAGAAGGGTAGGAATTCCAAATTTGCTCCCAAAGCCGTAGAAGGGTTTTTATTAGGTTATGATTCAAATACAAAGGCGTATAGGGTCTTCAACAAATCATCGGGTTTGGTTGAAGTCTCTAGCGACGTTGTATTTGATGAGACTAATGGCTCTCCAAGAGAGCAAGTTGTTGATCTTGATGATGTAGATGAAGAAGACGTTCCAACAGCCGCGATACGCACCATGGCGATTGGAGATGTACGGCCTCAGGAACATTTGGAGCAAGATCAACCATCTTCCTCAACTATGGTGCATCCCCCAACCCAAGATGACGAACAGGTACCTCAAGTGGAGGCGCATGATCAAGGTGGAGCACAAGATGTTCAAGTTGAAGAGGAAGAAGCACCTCAGGCACCTCCAACCCAAGTTCGAGCGACGATCCAAAGGGATCATCCCGTCGACCAGATATTGGGTGATATTAGCAAGGGAGTAACTACTCGCTCAAGATTAGTTAATTTTTGTGAACATTACTCCTTTGTCTCTTCTATTGAGCCTTTCAGGGTAGAAGAGGCCTTGCTAGATCCGGACTGGGTGTTGGCCATGCAGGAGGAACTCAACAATTTCAAGCGCATTGAAGTTTGGACACTGGTGCCTCGCCCCAAGCAAAATGTTGTGGGAACCAAGTAGGTGTTCCACAACAAACAGGACGAGCACGGGGTGGTGACAAGGAACAAGGCTCGGCTTGTGGCAAAAGGTTATGCCCAAGTCGCAGGTTTGGACTTTGAGGAGACTTTTGCTCCCGTGGCTAGGCTAGAATCAATTCGTATCTTGCTAGCATATGCCGCTCACCATTCCTTCAGGTTGTACCAAATGGATGTGAAGAGCGCTTTCCTCAACGGGCCGATCAAGGAGGAGGTGTACGTGGAGCAACCCCCTAGCTTTGAGGATGAACGGTACCCCGACCACGTGTGTAAGCTCTCTAAGGCACTCTATGGACTTAAGCAAGCCCCAAGAGCATGGTATGAATGCCTTAGAGACTTTTTAATTGCTAATGCTTTCAAGGTCGGGAAAGCCGATCCAACTCTTTTTACTAAGACTTGCGATGGTGATCTTTTTGTGTGCCAAATTTATGTCGATGACATAATATTTGGCTCTACTAACCAAAAGTCTTGTGAAGAGTTTAGCAGGGTGATGACGCAGAAATTCGAGATGTCGATGATGGGCGAGTTGAACTACTTCCTTGGGTTCCAAGTGAAGCAACTCAAGGATGGCACTTTCATCTCCCGAACGAAGTACACGCAAGACTTGCTAAAGCGGTTTGGATGAAGGATGCCAAGCCCGCAAAGACGCCGATGGGAACTGACGGACACACCGACCTCAACAAAGGTGGTAAGTCCGTTGATCAAAAAGCATACTGGTCCATGATAGGTTCTTTGCTTTATTTATGTGCTAGTAGACCGGATATTATGCTTAGCGTATGCATGTGTGCTAGATTTCAATCCGATCCTAAGGAGTGTCACTTAGTGGCTGTGAAGCGAATTCTTCGATATTTAGTCGCTACGCCTTGCTTCGGGATCTGGTATCCAAAGGGGTCTAACTTTGACTTGATTGGGTACTCAGATTCTGACTATGCTGAATGTAAGGTCGATAGGAAGAGTACATAGGGGACGTGCCAATTCTTAGGAAGGTCCCTGGTGTCATGGAACTCTAAGAAACAAACCTCTGTTGCCCTATCCACCGCTGAGGCCGAGTACGTTGCTGCAGGACAGTGTTGCGCGCAACTGCTTTGGATGAGGCAAACCCTCCGGGACTTTGGCTACAATCTGAGCAAAGTCCCACTCCTATGTGACAATGAGAGTGCTATCCGAATAGCGGAAAATCCTGTTGAGCACAGCCGCACAAAGCACATTGACATCCGGCATCACTTTTTGAGAGACCACCAGCAAAAGGGAGATATCGAAGTGTTTCATGTTAGCACCGAGAACCAGCTAGCCGATATCTTTACCAAGCCTCTAGATGAGAAGACCTTTTGCAGGCTGCGTAGTGAGCTAAATGTCCTAGATTTGCGGAACTTGGATTGAATTGTAGCATACATGTGTTTATGCCCTTGATCATGTTCATTCTGCATTTTGTTGCTTATTGTGGTGCTCAAGTTGTACAAGCACTCCCCGGACCTCACAAGTCCTTGTGCAAGTGATGCACATATTTAGGGGGAGCTGTGCTACAACTTGACCCTTTGAGACCAACCATATTCTTGAGTTTGGTTGTTTTAGTCTCAAAGGAGGATTGAAAGGGAAAAGGTGGACTTGGACCATCCAAGACTTCCACTGCACTCCGATGAAAAGAGTAACTTTTCCATGTTCATCTTTATACTCTTATTGCCTTTGTACTCTTATTTGAAGATTTTGGTGAGGCAATGGGGTTAAAGGGCCAAGATTGATCCCGTTTTGGTGCTTGATGCCAAAGGGGGAGAAAATAAAGGCCAAAGCAATAGATGGATCAACTACCACTTGAGAAATTTTGAAAATAGTAGATTAGAGCTTTTGGTTGTCAAAACTCTTTTATTGTCTCTTATGTCAAAAGTTGGCCTCTTGTGGGGAGAAGTGTTGATTATGGGAAAAAGGGGGAGTTTTTGAAATCCTTGATCAAATTTCTTTGGAAAACCTCTCTTTATGTCTCTACAAGTGGATTTGACTTAGAGATAGGAATTTGAGTTTGATTTGCAAAAACAAACCAAGTGGTGGCATAGAGTGATCCATATATGTCAAATTTGATTCAAAACAACTTTGAGTTCTTAGTTGAATTGATTTTGTACTTGTTCTACTTGCTTTATGTTGTGTTGGCATAAATCACCAAAAAGGGGGAGATTGAAAGGGAAATGTGCCCTTGGGCCATTTCTAAGTATTTTGGTGATTTAGTGTCCAACACAAGTGCCTAAGTGTAAAGAGGTGGACAAAGTACAAATCAAGGATAAAAGTATGTTTCTCAGACTTAGTACATTGTTTTATGGACTAATGTATTGTGTCTAAGTGCTGGAAACAGGAAAAATCCAATTGGAAATGTCTTGGCTCGAGCAGCCAAGAATCTGCTGAGTCTGGGAGCACCGGACTGTCCGGTGGTGCACCGGACAGTGTCCGGTGCGCCAGGCTGGTTCGAGTGAACTGGCCGCTCTCGGGAATTCACCGGCGACGTACGGCTATAATTCACCGGACTGTCCGGTGTGCACCGGACTGTCCGGTGAGCCAACGGTCGGCCGGGCCAACGGTCGGCCGCGCGATCTGCGCGGGACACGTGGCCGAGCCAACGGCTAGAAGGGGGCACCGGACTGTCCGGTGTGCACCGGACATGTCCGGTGCGCCAACGGCTCTCAGGCTGCCAACGGTCGGCTTCGCTATTTAAGGAAGGAAATCGGGCACCGGACAGTGTCCGGTGTGCACCGGACTGTCCGGTGCGCCAGTCGACAGAAGGCAAGATCAGCCTTCCAAGATTGCTCCCAACGGCTCCTAGCTGCCTTGGGGCTATAAAAGGGACCCCTTGGCGCATGGAGGAGTACATCAAGCATTCCTACAACATTCTTAAGCACCAAGACATCGATTCCACGCATTCGTTTCATTGTGATAGCATATAGAGCTCTAGTGGAGTTGTGAACTCATTGAGTTGTGTTGCGAGCTCTTGTTGCGACTTGTGTGCGTATTGACATTCTGATTCGTGTGTCTTGTGTGCGTTGCTAATCCCTCCCTTGCTCCGTGTTCTTTGTGAATTTCAAGTGTAAGGGCGAGAGGCTCCAAGTTGTGGAGATTCCTCGCAAACAGGATTGAGATAAAGCAAGCAAAACACCGTGGTATTCAAGTGGGTCATTGGACCGCTTGAGAGGGGTTGATTGCAACCCTCGTCCGTTGGGACGCCACAACGTGGAGTAGGCAAGCGTTGGTCTTGGCCGAACCACGGGATAACCACCGTGCCATCTCTGTGATTGATCCTTGTTGGTTATTGTGTTTTGTTGAGGATTCCTCTTTAGCCACTTGGCAATTATTGTGCTAACAATTAACCAAGTTTTTGTGGCTATAAGTTTTTGAAGTTTTACAGGATCACCTATTCACCCCCCCTCTAGGTGCTCTCAGTAAGATCAATAGAAAGAGCACATCGGAGACTTGCCAGTTCTTGGGAAGGTCCTTGGTGTCTTGGGCTTCAAAGAAGCAAAATTCGGTTGCTCTTTCTACCGCCGAAGCCGAGTACATTGCCGCAGGCCATTGTTGCGCGCAATTGCTTTGGATGAGGCAAACCCTGCGGGACTATGGTTACAAATTAACCAAAGTTCCTCTTCTATGTGATAATGAGAGTGCAATCCGCATGACGGATAATCCCGTTGAGCATAGCCGCACCAAACACATAGCCATTCGGTATCATTTTCTTAGGGATCACCAACAAAAGGGGGATATCGAGATTGCATATATTAATACTAAAGATCAATTAGCCGATATTTTTACCAAGCCACTAGATGAACAAACTTTTACCAAACTTAGGCATGAGCTCAATATTCTTGATTCTAGGAATTTCTTTTGCTAATTTGCTCACATAGCTCATAAGTATACCTTTGATCATGTCTCTTTTATATATGCTATGACTAATGTGTTTTCAAGTGTATTTCAAACCAAGTCATAGGTATATTGAAAGGGAATTGGAGTCTTCGGCGAAGACAAGGCTTCCACTCCACTCTATCACTTATCCTTCGCCGTCGCTCCAAGCAATTCTTCGTCTTTGGTATAATATTCACTCATATGTTTTATTTGCCAAAGGGGAGAAAATAGTTAGAGAAGGGCTTATATCTCACTCAAAGTATCTGTTTTTGGCGATTCATGCCAAAGGGGGAGAAAGTATGAGCCCAAAGCAAAAGGACCGCACCACCACCCTAATTTTAAAAATTGATGATTTTCAATTGGTAAATTTCAAATTGGTATCTCTTTGTGTTCTAAAGGGGGAGAAAGTAGTATTTTTAAAATTGATATCTTAAAACCCTCTTGAACACTAAGAGGAGAATTTATTTGAGGGGGAGTTTTGTTTAGTCAAAGGAAAAGCATTTGAAACGAGGGAAGAAAATTTCAAACTTGAAAATGCTTCACAAAATCTTATTCATTTACCTTTGGCTATTTGCTAAAAGAATTTGAAAAGGATTTACAAAAATAATTTGCAAAAACAAAACTTGTGGTGCAAGCATGGTCCAAAATGTTAAAAATAAAGAAACAATCCATGCATATCTAGTAAGTAATATTTATTGGCTCAATTCTAAGTTACCTTTGTACTTGCATATGCAAACTAGTTCAAATTCTGCACTTCTATACTTGCTTTGGTTTGTGTTGGCATCAATCACCAAAAAGGGGGAGATTGAAAGGGAATTAGGCTTACACCTATTTCCTAAACTAATTTTGGTGGTTGAATTGCCCAACACAAATATTTGGACTAACTAGTTTGCCCAAGTTTATAAGTTCTATAGGTACCAAAGGTCCACAATAAGCCAATAAAAAGACCAAGAAAAGGGTTCAACAAAAAGAGCAAAGGGACAACCGAAGGCATGCTGGTCTGGGGCACCGGACTGTCCGGTGCGCCACCGGACATGTCCGGTGCACCAGGTTTCTCCACGCGCTGAACTCCTCGCCTTCGGGAAAACGCAGAGTCGCTCCGCTATAATTCACCGGACTGTCCGGTGTACACCGGACAGTGTCCGGTGCTCCAGGGATGAAGCGACTCTGAACTCGCCAGCCTCGGGAATTCGCAACGGCTCTCCGCTATAATTCACCGGACATGTCCGGTGTACACCGGACTGTTCGGTGCAACTGCGGAGCAACGACTACTTCGGCGCCAACGGTCACCTGCCAACGCATTTAATGCGCGCCAGAGCGTGCAGAAGTCAGGCACGCGCGAAGAGGCGCACCGGACACTCTACAGTGCATGTCCAGTGCGCCACAGGACATCCAGGCGGGCCCAGCGTCAGAGCTCCAACGGTCAGAACCCTAACGGCCGGGTGACGTGGCTGTCGCACCGGACATGTCCGGTGTGCACCAGACTGTCCGGTGCACCATTCGACAGACAGCCCCCACCCAAACGGCTAGTTTGGTTGTTGGGGCTATAAATACCCCCAACCACCCCACATTCAAGTCATCCAAGTTTTCTACTTCTCAACCACTTACAAGAGCTAGGCATTCAATTCTAGACACACCCAAGTGATCAAATCCTCTCCACTTCCACACAAGGCTTTAGTGATTAGCGAGAGAGATTTGTCGTGTTCTTTTGAGCTCTTGCGCTTGGATTGCTTCTTTCTTTCTCACTTGTTCTTGTGATCAAAACTCATTTGTAACCAAGGCAAGAGACACCAATTGTGTGGTGGTCCTTGCGGGGAAGTTTTGTTCCCGGTTTTGATTTGAGAAGAGAAGCTCACTCGGTCCGAGGGACCGTTTGAGAGAGGGTAAGGGTTGAAAGAGACCCGGCCTTTGTGGCCTCCTCAACGGGGAGTAGGTTTGCAAGAACCGAACCTCGGTAAAACAAATCCGCGTGTCACTCTTCATTCACTTGCGATTTGTTTTGCGCCCTCTCTCTCGGACTCATTATTATTTCTAACGCTAACCCGACTTGTAGTTGTGATTAATTTTGTAAATTTCAGTTTCGCCCTATTCACCCCCCCTCTAGGCGACTTTCAAGTTGCAATATGTGCCCTCCAATCTTGAGTGGCAAGTTGCGCCGACTAGTGTTGATTTGGAGTGGTGCCCTCTAGGTACATTTTTGTCAAGTTTGAGCTCTTTACTTTTGCTTTTCATTTGCAAGTTTTGTACTCAACATTGTTTCTTTTGTAGTGCACCTAAGGAAATGCCAAGGAAGAGAAGCAAAGACGTGCCCACTAGTGCATCCAAGAAGAGAAGCCAAGACGTGCCCACTAGTGCATCCAAAGAGATGACGAAGCGAGTACGGAAGCCAAGAGTTATCATGGACTTGTAGGAATTTCGTTTGTATGGTTGTGAGACTTGTATGGTTGTGGTCATGCTTGTGAGACTTGTATGCTTGTGGTCATGCTTGTGAGACTTCTATGGTTGTGGTCAACCTTGGTGTGTATTTGATTAAATTTTGAGGAAAACTAAAAAATCTACAAAAATGCTGCCAAAATTCTAAAAAACTCTTAAACAACCTTTAATAATTCTTAAAGTAAGAGTGACACAAAAATTGCCCCTTACAGCCACCAAAATCGAAACTTACAGTTCATAAATTTGACCTGTGCGGCGACGGCGGAGAGGGGCTACGGCGGTGGCGGGCTAAGGCCGTGTGCGGGCGGAGAGGGGCTGCGGCGGCGGTGGGCTGAGGGCGTGTGCGCTGGGGCAGCGGCGGCGACGACGGAGAGGGGCTGCGGTGGCAGCGGACGGTGGCGGTCGGGTGAGGATTTCTCCCGATCCGTTTCTGCCGGTCGAGTGAGGAGAGTTCTTTCTTTTTTTCCGATTGGAATCCAACTTATGCTCATGTGGGGCCCATGTGGCAGTAACGGGGGCAGCGCTCCACTCATGGCAACGACGTCCAAGCCTTTACCGATGCAAGTGCACTTTCTCGTGGTTAGATCTGAGCAGTTTTGTTGCCTACGGTCAAATTTGAGGACGATGCCACCATTGAGGCCACAAATGTAAATGTCCCAAAAAGCAATAGGGCAAACATACCAGAGGGCAAAACAACGCCACTGCAGTGACATGAACCGGATCGGATGGATGATGACATGAGGGCTCGTGGTGCTCTGCACACTGTCCTGCTCTGTTCTCAGCTCCACAAATAGCTTCAGGGATGAGGAAGAGAATGTACGATATGGATTTGTCACATTCAGGGGATTGTGGGTCGTTGATGGTGGTGGTCCTCTTTGAACCACTTTCAGCAGCAGGATTGAGGATTGAGAGGATGCAGGTTCTGTTACAAAATTAATAGAGACTAAAGTTTTTAATAATGCAACATAAAATGTAAAACCCAAATCTATACAGATAATATCCATAACACTAAAACATAACAAATTTAACTAACTTAAAAAATTAACGAGCAAAACAAAAACCGACAACGGATTTAACCAAAAGACTGTCATCGCAATAAACTAAAAATGCATATTTACTAACAGTGTTTTCGACTAGTGATGGTGAAGAACATGAGCGAACGTGAGCGAAGCACTTCGTAGAAACCTTATTCGCTGGCACCTGTGCAGGTCATCAAATCGTTGGCGTCGGTTCGGAGACACCGCTCTCCCGCTGCACGACAGACGCAAGGATGATAGGGCAGAGAAGTAGTGGCGCAGAGACAGAGATGGATAAGACGAGGCAACTCTATTTTATGTATTTCCTTCGTCCGTTGTACGCCTTCGTTAAATACAGGGTCGGTCTCGACTAGATAACGATTCGATCTACTAAAATCCACTAACCACTCCATGAAATCTATCTACGTGCAACCGCACGGAGTTCACGCTATGCACACCCAATTGTTCCTGGTTGATGTGGCAGTCTATGTGTGGTACTCGATAACCAAATAAATAAAAGACAAAAAATAAACTGCTGCTTAGAACACGTCACGACATGGTCGCGCATCGTCGCAAGTCATGAGTCACACGTCAATTTTGTGAAAAAACATGAGACCCGAGCGAGCGAGCGCGTGTGGTTAATACGTAGCAGGCTTTATAGCTCTTCGTGTGTCACAAGTGAAGAGTAGTGCACACACACATATAAACTAGTTATCTCCTACCTGGATAAGCAATATGATTTCTAAAGCATTTTCAAGTTTTGAAAGATTCTCCCCTTTTTTATATGCTTTCCTTTAGCTAAATAAAGGCCCCCTGAAAAAGTTCTCCCCTTAGCTATCAAGAGGGTTTTTGCAAATGATTTCAAATTGGAAAAAGGTTTTAGAAAACAGGGCGGTGGTGCAGTCCTTTTGCTTTGGCCTATTAATTTCTCCCCCTTTAGCATTAAGCGCCAAAAGCAGAGAAACCGAGAGGCGTTTACATGAAAGATATGACAGTAAGTTCATGAGTAGGGCAAAGGATATATGATACCGACAGAGTCATAGTGGGAGCCTTGCCTTTGCCGATTACTCCATTTCCTTTTCAATCTAAGACTAAGCATAGAAATACTCTTGGAAACACATTAGTCTTAGCTTTGGCACAAGAAGAATAATAAATATGCATTTATACCAAATGAAAGAGACATGACATGACCAAAGGTATAAAATATGCAATGTGTGCAGGATTTCAATCAAAGTTCTGAGAATCTAGGATATTTAGTTCATTCCTAAGCTTACTAAAAGTCTTTTCATCCAGGGACTTGGTGAAGATATCGGCTAATTGGTTGTGGGTGCTAACATAAGCAATTTCGATATCCAGGGACTTGGTGCTTAGTGCGGCTGTGTTCAACAGGATTATCCGCCATGCAGATCGCACTCTCATTGTCACATAAGAGAGGGGCTTTTTTCAACTTGTAGCCATAGTCCCTAAGGGTTTGTCTCATCTAGAGTAATTGTGCACAACAATGTCCTGCAGCAATATACTCGGCTTCAATGGTAGATAGAGCTACTGAATTTTGTTTCTCTGAAGCCCAAGACACCAGGGATCTCCCTAGAAACTGATAAGTCCCCGATGTACTCTTTCTATCAATCTTACATCAGGCATACTCGACATCAGAATACCCAATTATATCAAAGGTAGATCCTTGGGTACCATAGCCCAAACTTAGGAGTATAAACTAGATATCTCATGATTCTTTTTATGGCCCTTACATGGATTTCCTTAGGATTGGCCCAGAACCTTGCACACATGCACACTGAAAGCATAATATCCGATCGTGAAGCACATAAATAGAGTAAAGATCCTATCATTGACTGGTATACCTTTTGATCTATAGACTTACCACATGTGTCGAGGTCGAGATGCCCATTTGTTCCCATGAGAGTCTTGATGGGTTTGACATTCTTCATTCCAAACTTCTTGTGAATATCTTGAATGTACTTAGTTTGGTAGATGAATGTGCCCTCTTGAAGTTGCTTGATTTGGAATCCAAGGAGAGACTGGCCTCAAGCAAGGGGGATCGAAAGAAAAGAGCTCTTCGAGCAACCGGATGCACACGAACACAGACCCACAAGGATGGACAATAGGAGGAGGAGCGCCGACGAGGACCAGGAGACCGGAACCCCACGGAGTCGAGACTTAGCTAGGACTCAATCCTGTAGCTTCTAAGCTTCACTTCCACCCCGATTAAGAGACTTGGGAGCCTCTCTTCCCTTTCTCAACCGCTTGTAACCCCTACTACGAGTTTAATCATCAATGGTGCCGGTAGCGTAAGCCACCGATGACTGAAGTAGGACATTCTGCCCGAACCAGTATAAACCTTGCACCCTCCGCGCACATCCTCTGGAGCCCGGAACACGTACAATAAATTTACTTGTCGGAGCGAGGTACGAAACACTGACAACATCTAACAAAAATAAAGATCATGTCACTACTCTAAGTATCCAACATCTATATGGACGCTTAGAACTAGCTGACCTTCAACCTTTTTGAACATTCATATTGAAGAGTAAACTCCAGTCGGGTGGCAGAATGTACTTGCCTAATCCTAAGAACAGGGGTAGCCTAGGGTTAGCCTATGGAAATGTAAGAACACCAGAACACACAAGGATTTAGACGCCCTAATTGGATGGTTGAGCGTGGGCGTGCTGGCTCAAACGAGCCAGGCCGGCCTCATACGATCATTTGGGACGTACCTATGGATGCAGGTAATTGATCTTAAAGTTACTTATTTTGCATCTACTCATGCAGCTTGTATCTCCCGCGTACAGACAACCAAATAGAAGCTCAGACTAAGTCAACGCGTACGATGGCCCAAGATGAGACAATGCGAGCAACCAATCAGGTGGAGAGTGATTCGGTCCGCCGGAGCGTAATACCCTACTCCATTGTGAGTTGTATTGTAGAGAGCTAGAGAAAGCTTGAGTCTAGATGGAGGACTTGGTGAAGATATCGGCTAATTGGTTGTGGGTGCTAACATAAGCAATTTCGATATCCAGGGACTTGGTGCTTAGTGCGGCTGTGTTCAACAGGATTATCCGCCATGCAGATCGCACTCTCATTGTCACATAAGAGAGGGACTTTTTTCAACTTGTAGCCATAGTCCCTAAGGGTTTGTCTCATCTAGAGTAATTGTGCACAACAATGTCCTGCAGCAATATACTCGGCTTCAACGGTAGATAGAGCTACTGAATTTTGTTTCTCTGAAGCCCAAGACACCAGGGATCTCCCTAGAAACTGATAAGTCCCCGATGTACTCTTTCTATCAATCTTACATCAGGCATACTCGACATCAGAATACCCAATTATATCAAAGGTAGATCCTTGGGTACCATAGCCCAAACTTAGGAGTATAAACTAGATATCTCATGATTCTTTTTATGGCCCTTACATGGATTTCCTTAGGATTGGCCCAGAACCTTGCACACATGCACACTGAAAGCATAATATCCGATCGTGAAGCACATAAATAGAGTAAAGATCCTATCATTGACTGGTATACCTTTTGATCTATAGACTTACCACATGTGTCGAGGTCGAGATGCCCATTTGTTCCCATGAGAGTCTTGATGGGTTTGACATTCTTCATTCCAAACTTCTTGTGAATATCTTGAATGTACTTAGTTTGGATGAATGTGCCCTCTTGAAGTTGCTTGATTTGGAATCCAAGGAGAGACTGGCCTCAAGCAAGGGGGATCGAAAGAAAAGAGCTCTTCGAGCAACCGGATGCACACGAACACAGACCCACAAGGATGGACAATAGGAGGAGGAGCGCCGACGAGGACCAGGAGACCGGAACCCCACGGAGTCGAGACTTAGCTAGGACTCAATCCTGTAGCTTCTAAGCTTCACTTCCACCCCGATTAAGAGACTTGGGAGCCTCTCTTCCCTTTCTCAACCGCTTGTAACCCCTACTACGAGTTTAATCATCAATGGTGCCGGTAGCGTAAGCCACCGATGACTGAAGTAGGACATTCTGCCCGAACCAGTATAAACCTTGCACCCTCCGCGCACATCCTCTGGAGCCCGGAACACGTACAATAAATTTACTTGTCGGAGCGAGGTACGAAACACTGACAACATCTAACAAAAATAAAGATCATGTCACTACTCTAAGTATCCAACATCTATATGGACGCTTAGAACTAGCTGACCTTCAACCTTTTTGAACATTCATATTGAAGAGTAAACTCCAGTCGGGTGGCAGAATGTACTTGCCTAATCCTAAGAACAGGGGTAGCCTAGGGTTAGCCTATGGAAATGTAAGAACACCAGAACACACAAGGATTTAGACGCCCTAATTGGATGGTTGAGCGTGGGCGTGCTGGCTCAAACGAGCCAGGCCGGCCTCATACGATCATTTGGGACATACCTATGGATGCAGGTAATTGATCTTAAAGTTACTTATTTTGCATCTACTCATGCAGCTTGTATCTCCCGCGTACAGACAACCAAATAGAAGCTCAGACTAAGTCAACGCGTACGATGGCCCAAGATGAGACAATGCGAGCAACCAATCAGGTGGAGAGTGATTCGGTCCGCCGGAGCGTAATACCCTACTCCATTGTGAGTTGTATTGCAGAGAGCTAGAGAAAGCTTGAGTCTAGATGGAGATGTCTCCAAGGGAGTTCGAGTGAGTCCGTCCCTTTGCACCGCATGTGCTCTCCCTTTTATAGTTTAAGGGGAGCACATACAAGGGAGTTGGACCTCGACAAGTGGGCCCAATAATACAATAATATGATGCGTGAAACAATAGATAGAGCTAGTGGACCGAGGTCTTCTCCTGCGGTGGGCAGATATCTTCTCTTGGTCACCGTACGGGCCCTCTCGCTAGACTCGCCTTCGCCCTATCTTGTCGGGCGAAGGCTCTAGGGTGTAGGCTGCGGTGTAGCCTGACTCCTTGACTTGCGTAGGGGAGTAGATGGACGGTATCATCCAGTCCCCTCCGCCTGTCTACATTGCCTGTCCGTGTAGCAGGAATAGTAGGAGTCATGATGAGAGCCGCCCATGCGCGGCATAGAGAGTCAATGGTCTTACCTCATTAATGCGTGAGTTACTGACATGGTTGAATGAAAAGGATAGATAAAACAAAATAACCATTACACCTTTAAAGTGGGAGTTTCGTCGGGCGTCGTCATTTGTGACTCAAAATAGTTATTCTATAGTAGTATATTTTAATTAATTATAATTAGTTGGTACCATTATTATTATTATTCTTGTTTTTAATATACAATTAATTTTGAGACACATTGACTTGCTGGATTTTTTTCCTAAATGAAATGGGTGTATAAAACAGAATAACCACTTCACTCACTACACATTTAAATTATAAGTTTCATCATGCGTCGTCTCCTTCCTCAGGCGCTCTGCGAGCATTGGCTGCTTACCACGCGCGTCCATGAAAAGTTCAAAAATAGAGCACACTCGCTAGGTTTCTAGACAACTCATGTTAGTTCGTTCTATATAATGAATATTTATTATAAATATCATATTTAAGCAATGCCTACTATGATATAGTATACAACAACTGTAGCGATGCATGCCAACTAACTAGTTGAAGTATAATTTAGAACGGCATGGGCTATTGAATCGCGTCTTATGAACTGAAAGCATCAGTTTGACAATTTTTCCGGTTTGTCTTCAACTCTAGTACTGATCATTGAGCATGGTACACCCGGTGTCGGGTTCATCGTTCATGTCGGGCCGAACTTTTGTTTGAGCACTGACCCACCAGCGGTCTGGCTGCTGCTGCAGTAGCAGCATTACGAGTCGCAGTTCAGCGACAGCGATCCGTCCTGGAGTCTGGAGACTGGAGAAGAGTGGTCTCCCACTGCTAACACAGAGCCGTCTGTCCGTCTGATACACACCAGCGCGGCTGGCAACCTCCGAAGGACGGCCCCGCCACTAGGGGTGAAAACGGGACGGATACGGACGGATACTAGGTCATCTCATATCCTACCCTAATACAATTTTCTCGGATACAGGATCGGATACGGATAGTTAAAATCCGGGGCGGATACAGGACGGGATCGGGTAATAATTAGGGCGGGTAAGAAACGGATATCGGATATTACCCGGATAGATAACGGATATTAGTCGGATAGTCCGTCCTGATGATATTAGGTTCCCAATCATCCAACAGATATAAAATAAGAAATACACAATGTATATGATAGCTCAAATATAGAAAAAAATATTGACAAAATGGACACATACAATTCAAAGTTACTAATCACAAGTTCATTATAGAACTAAAGACACAATTTCAAAAAAAATCAGCAGCATATCCCCTCTTTTAGGAATACTCTATAAGTCCACAAGTATATAACAAATAGTAGATAGTTCACACAGGTTTATTATAGAAGAAACAACACAATTTTAAAAATAAATCAGTAGCATATCCCCACTTTTATGTATAATCCACAGGTTCACAGGTCCACAAACGAAGGCTTTGGCTGGCAGTCCAGTCGTCCGCTGGCCGCTGGTGCCTGGCGGCTAGGGCTACGGCCGTGCGGCGCTCCGTGGTGACGTCTGGACAAAGTGACGAACAAAGATTCAGAGAACTAGAGAAGAAGTGACTAGCAGGATGGGCTGGCCGTGCGGCGCTCCGTTATGGCCGGATGGGCTGGCCGACTGGACTTGTTTCATTGTTTGCATGTGCCATGTGCATGGCAGCATGGGCCGGTCGATTTGACATTTGGACTTGAAAATTGAAACGCGCTAGCAGGCCGGCTTGCACTGGAGACGTTCCATTCCACGCACTGACGCACGCAGGAACTGAAGCGGGTACCCGTATCCTACCCGTACGTCTCGGGTATTTGCCGGGTAGTGGTCATCCTGTATCCTACCCGTATCCGACTGATGTATATCCGGGTAGTATCCGTATCCGACCCGTATACAAAATTACCCGTATCCGGTACCCGAAAAACCGGGTATTTTAAGTACCCGTATCCGGTACCCGCCGGGTAATCCCGTCCCGTTTTCACCCCTACCCGCCACCAGCCACGTGCTCACAGGCACAGGCTCAGAAGCTGGAGTGTGGTGGTGTCCGTCAGTCCGTCCGTCCCGGTCTCGGCTCCCTGCTAGCCGAACAGAACAGGCAGGGTCGCAAAGTCCACGGCAACAGAGGATCCGGCCAAGTTCAAGCGCGCTTCGTCCAATGACCCATCCCCTCGTGCAGGAGGAACAATCCTATGAACACACACGCGGACCAAACGTCCAAATCCATCCACCCCCCAGCACCAAATCCAGGTCGCTAATTTCCCACCAGAACCCAGCTAGCTAGTCAAAAGCACAAAAAGCCCACCACCTCTCCGCAAAGATCAAACCCCGAGAAATCCGAGCACCAGGCAGCTACGCACGCTGCTAATTATTCCGTCCCATCCAACTCTCTCCATCGATCCATATATATATATATATTCCTTTTAATTTCCTTTCCTCGTCGCGCAGCAGCAGCAGCAGCAGCTCGACTGCTCGACCACAACAGCAGCTGCCGCGCAAGCGCAACACAAAACACACTCCAGACTCCACTCTCCCACGGAGAAAAAACAAAACAAAACAAAAGAAATACGAAGCCTGAGCCTCAGCCAGCAGCCCCCCAGGCGAAAAGGGAACGAACGGGGGCGGAGAGGAAAAAAGGGGGTTTGGTTTTTATTGGCTGCACACAATGGCAGCAGCGATCCGAACCCAATCCCCATCTCCGCAGCGCGTGGGTAATAATCCCAGTTCGAGCAGTCGCCACACGCCCGTTGCTGCTGTTCCTGGCTTGCGGCTTCGCCAATCTCCGCCACATCCCTATCCTTTCCCTTCTTCGTCGCCTTACCCACCACCCCATCCGCTGCGGCGGTGTTCGTGGTGTTCAAGTAATTGTTTTTGGTGGTGTCATTATTCCTTTTCCTCCTCCCAGTTCAAGCCATCGGTGCTGGGTATTCTTCGCCACGGGGATCCAGCCGCACATCGATTCTCCTTTACCTCCCCCTCGCTCCGCGACGCGGGGTATAATAGCGACTGCGAGGCATTTGGTGCGGGCAGACGATACGAGTTGGGGTGAGAAAAGTTTCTGCGCCTTGCTTTGCAGAAGGTGCTCGGATCTAGGTTTCAAGGCCGTCGATCGCCGCCATGGACGCCGGCGGGGACGAGGACGGCGCCGGGAAGGCGGCGCTGGAGAGCACTGACGAGGCCGCGACCCTGCCACCGGCGTCAACAGTGGCGGCCCCGTCCCCGGTCCCGGCTTCTGCGCCTGGGGCGGCCGCGGGGACCTCAGGGTCGGGGGAGAAGCCGGTGAAGCGGATGATGAAGACCCCCTACCAGCTCGAGGTTCTGGAGAAGACCTATGCGGGTTCGTGGATTTCGATGAAGTGTTTTGTGTTCTTCCCCCCTGGATTTTTGGGTGCTTTATCGATTGAGCATTTCTGGGGGTTTTTTGGTTTGCTGCAGTGGAGCAGTACCCGTCGGAAGCTATGCGGCTGGAGCTGTCGGCGAAGATAGGGCTGTCGGACAGGCAGCTGCAAATGTGGTTCTGCCACCGCCGCCTCAAGGACCGCAAGCCACCGTCCAAGCGGCAACGGCGGGAGGAAGAGTCCGCGCTAGCACCAGTGATGCCTCCACCGCCAGTGTTACCAGCACCTGTGATGCCTCTGGCAAGCAGTGACCTTATGGTGGGTGCTCATGGGCCGTATGATGAGCCGTTGCACCCACTTCACTCGCGAAGGGGTGCTGGGCGTGGGCGGTCCTCAGCAGTCCCCAGGATTTCCATGCCGGATCTTGGGAGGAGGTATTACGAGCCACCACCAATTATGATAGCGCCGCCTATCCCGTCGATGCAGCTCACGCAATATGAGCTCCGTGTGATTAATTCTGTGGAGTCACAGCTCGGGGAACCATTGAGGGAGGATGGTCCAGCGCTTGGCGTTAATTTTGATCCCCTTCCTCCTGGCGCCTTTGGTGCACCGATTGGTATGCATATTGAAATCTGAAGTCATTGTGTTTTACGAAAAGGTTTATGCTAGTGAATGCTCATGGTGGCCTGTCTGTGGAAATGTTCAAGCTTCTAGTATTCCTGGGCTGAATGATTGTTGATTTTGCAAACGCCTTTTTAAAGTATATGACTTCTAAAGTCACTAATCTTCCGTGTTGCCTTTGCTTATGGTAAAAGAATCTTGTAATTGATTTTAGTCAGGCCTTTTATATTCGAGTAAGTAGATTGATCCAGTATGATTGGAGAGGTGAATTTAATGATACACGTATATGGTACTAGTATATGCTATCAGTATGCTAGAGTAGATAATGTGGTAAGGGATATGAATGACTGATCGATGAAAATTTTAGATGAGGAGTAAGTGTGAAAATCTCACAGGTCTATTATCCGTAATAGGCCATCCTTGGATTAAGAATAAAACTAGTATTCTTCCTGTAGACGAGCATTCAGCTGAATATTATTTCTGTATATGAGGCCATGAGGGACTGTCAAGCAAAATTTGCATATCATAAGGTCTCATTGAGCATAGCCATGTTTTACTTCCTTCTAATAAAACTGAGATCCATAATAATCTCTACTAAATATGCAACTGTTCTATCCCTATTAACGCCCACGCGCACGGCCCATTTAACCCTTGTATACATGAGTTGCCTTGTACTTACATAGAATATTAAAGTTCTTGTAATATTACCTGACCTGTTCAGTAATCGTCTTTGTTGTACATTAGCTTGGCATTTCCTTGCTCATGCACATCTGAAGCGCCTAAAAATCTCAATTTCAACATTTATTTTGCGGAAATGCTCCACATATGTCACAACTATACCAAATGTAAGTCCATGTAGACTTAGGCACATGAATTAAGGTAAGACGTACCATGACCCTATTGCTAAAATTTAAGGTAGCTGACAAGTTTGCTGCATTGTTTAGGTGCATTTAAGCATGGGCAGACATAGTAGAATGAAGCCAAAGGTTGCATTGGAGTTGTCATGGATAAATTGAGCTTGTTTGGGACTGCTCCACAAACCCCAACATGGAGCTGCAGCTGCTTGACAAAAGACTAGAGTTTCTAGAGCGAGCACCCTTATAGGTGTCTTGGAGCTGCACCTGTTTGGCTTAAAAACGTGGAGCGGAGCAGTCCCAAACAAGGCGTATTTGGAAGGATGTTAGATGGACTTGAACTTGGTATTCGAGGGAGCAGGTGTTTTAGTCCCTTTGGTTTAGAAGTAAAAAACCACCCACCTGGGTTGAACCCTTTGATCTTTTGGTTGAAAAGGAGATGTATGAATGGTTTGTATAGATACTAGATAGCAGTTTCCTTTCCTGGTACACTTTCTTATAGTGCTTAGTCATCAGTTTCCTTGTTTCTCTATTATTACTTGCTTTTTTTGCTGTGTTAATCTTCTGTACTATATTCCCTATCCGCATTTTGTTAGTTGTGTCATAGAATGAAATTTGGGGCCTATTTGGGATTGCTTAAGCTCCTGGTTTCTCGCCTAATTTGGAGTTTGCGGGTTAGAATCAAATGGTTTGTCTCGGTTTTTAGTCTAAAGTAGGAGCAAAATGCCTCAATGTTTCGCTCAAAACTTCTCAATCTACTTCAGCTCCAGCTCTGCAAACTCGTGGAATTCGTAGAGCTAGAGATACCCAGCTTCATAAATTCTTGGAACTGGAGCTCTCTCAAAGAGACCCATCAAGCGACAGTATGTGTGCTGACTGCCTGGAATTATATTCCGCTGCTATTGAGACTATGGTGAAGCCCAATTAGTTTTAGGGCAGAGTGGAGCAGTGCAGCAGCTTCATACATTTGTGTCATATATATCAGAACGAGGGAGGGGTTAGATTGGAGACAGCTGCACTAGTGCCTCCCCAACTCCCAAGAGGAAGAATCACACCCAAAATGTCGTCTTGCGCATCCAGTTGTGACATTGTAATCTGGTTGGTGTACAGTCAGCTGCCACTAACATCTACTTCATACTGGCAACTGAAGATGTGATGATTGGTGGGCCCTTATGTCTAACTGGTCTACCTGGGCTTTTAGGCGAGGTCCATTTAGTATTTGGGCAGGGGAGATCGGTGTAGCTTTGCATCAACCTCCCTAGAAATAGTTTGCTGCGCCGCCGCCTGTGCTATAATATTTTCGTTGACATCAGAAGACAAGATCAGGGAGGCAGCAAGGCGAGCCTCGCCCCAACTAGATCTACCCCCATAGTTTGTCAGCAACTCAGCATCCATGTTTGTTCTTACTGAGGGCGAGGGAGGGTACTTACTGGGAGGTGAAAGGGATGATATTATGGCAACGGTGAGGCTGCGTTAGGCCCTTTTACTTTCTCTTCCCTGTGCTCTAGATCCCATTTCTTTTTCCATATGCCCTGCCATCAGGCCTGCCAGCAAGACGCTGAATCAGCTAAGGCTAGTTGATGACTACTTACCAAGTCACCCAACTTGGCATGAAAGTTCAATGCTCTAGGACAGGTTATGGGTAGATTAGACATTGCCATATATCTCTAGATCCAATATGCAGGATTTAACTTGATTATGCTTAGGGGGACATGGAAAATCGTGCGGATCAGCATTTTGTTACTTTTGTATGGTCCTTTGTATCTATCATCCAATCATACTAGATCTCATATACTCCCTCCGTCCCAAATTATAAGTCATCAAAACATCTCAAAGTTTGACCAAATTTATATAATAAAATAATAATATTTATGATACTAAATAAGTATAATTAGATTTTTCATTAATTAAATTTTTTCATAGTATACCTATTTGATGTCATAAATCTTTGTAACCCTCTATATTTTTTTTGTCAAACTTGAGATGCGTTGACTTTCCAAGAAAGTTGGAATGCCTTATAATTTGGAACGGAGGGAGTATTGCCTAAACTTTGATTTGGATGACAGAGAAGGCTTGGCACTGGAACACACCCCTTAACATTTTACAAACAAAAGATTAGTTGGGCATTTACTAAATGGCACGCATCTAAGTCTTGTATAAGTTTCTTTATTTAGTGAATAAAAGTTCTTATGGGGATTCTATTAATAGCATCTATGCACTTACCAATACAAGTTCTAACCATCGAGAATCTTTTCCTGTGTATTCTTTGGCAGTTCCAGAGCAACAAAAGCAGCCTGTGCGATCTTATGATGCGGAGATATTTTCTTGGCATGATCAAAAGCTCTTAAAGGTATATCCATAGGAAACTTTTAAATGTAAGTTTGTATCTCTTTTATATATATATATATATATATATATATATATATATATATATATATATATATATATATATATATATATATATATATATATCTGTTGTGGATTCATGCCATTGCATAAACTGGGTTTTCTGATTTGAATGTTCTTGCTTTTTCAAGTGAAATTGCTTCAGTGCTAAAATGATGGTGGTGTGAGTTTTATTTAATTTTCTCCTATGGATATAAGATGCAATTATTAGCACTGCAGTTGCTATGCTGATTTATTAGCGCTAAACTTCGATTGCCCTACTCAAATGAGTGCATGTGCATCATGCCTCTAAGTCAGTTCAGAATAGGACATGTATTTCTATCTTTTAAATGATAAGAATGCCTATGAAGATTAAAACCGTAAATCATGTTTTACCAGTTCCATGAGCACCCCAAAGTGGTCAAGACTTAAGACTTGGCCATTGAGTAGTATATACTGCAAGTGTGCTGTAGGTAATGTGGCGAGGCTACTAAGAATTTGGTAACTTGGTTGCAACAGATATTGGCATGATATGATTATTATGTAGTACTTGGTGGCCCCACTTTCTCTGCATTAGTTCTGCACATCAAGCTACACATGGATGGTTATGTTTCCTATGGTTTAGTTAAGAAGAGCTACTTTGTTCCCCTAATGATATTTGCATTAACCTGTATTAGATTTCTGGGTGAGACTACTCCCTGTGCCATAGCTACCATATTAAGGCTTCTATGGTCCTCTTTATTTTCTAAGTATCACTTTTTTTTATCTCCTATCCCCCCTCCCCCAGGCTTCAGCATTTTTACCTACTATGGAATCCCCATATGTTCCAAATTCGTTTACTGGGAAGAGAAAATCACCAGTTGGTAATTCAGCCATAGTTCAACCTCATGTTGGATCACGGGCTGTCCATGAGTATCAGTTCCTTCCTGAGCAACCAAGTGATACATATGAGAGGGCAACCCGATCTCACTACTATGACACTCCAGTGGAAGTTTCAAATGCTAGGATACCTTCTATCACATCAGGATCACAACTTCTCCATGGATCTGAGGAGGCTGCGCCTAGTTATGCTTTTCAAGGTCACACATCTGGTTCTAGCCTGTTGCCTCCGTCCAGCAGGCCCCAAGTGTTTCCAGCAGCACCAACAGATTATGAGATGACTCAGTCTAATAGCAACCTTAGTTCTGTTCCTGTTGAAGGACAGTTTGATATTTCTCAGGTTGCTGCATTTGAAAACCCACCTGTATCATCTGAAATAATAGCTTATCATGATGAAGATACTTCTCGTGTGGAAAGAAAACGAAAAGTATGATTTCTGAGTTCATATACTCATGTTGCCCTTCAGCTTTATAGTCGTATACATTTTAAATTTGTCTGGGATTTTCTTCAGCATAGCGAAGAAGCAAAGATTGCAAAGGAAGTTGAAGCTCACGAAAGACGAATTAGGAAGGAGCTTGAGAAACAAGATATGTTGAATAAAAAGGTATTACTGATTCTATATAATTGTAGATGCCTTCCTCTTTATATTCATTTGCAATGTGATGTCTGCAGAGAGAGGAGCAAAGGCGCAAGGAAATGGAGAGACTTGATCGTGAGAGAAGAAAAGAGGAGGAGAGATTACTGCGTGAGAGGCAGCGAGAAGAAGAGAGGTTCCAAAGAGAGCAAAGGCGCGAACATGAGCGCATGGAGAAGTTTTTGCAGAAGCAATCTAGACGAGTTAGTTTCTAGGTTTTTAGAATGTTAACTGTAAATGTAGTGTAGTAAATATTAAATAGCTTATTTCTTCTGTCTACACCTGTGCAGGCAGAGAAACAAAGGCAAAAGGAGGAACTCCGAAAAGAAAAAGAAGCAGCTAGGCAAAAGGCTGCCAATGAAAGGGCTACTGCACGTAGGATTGCACGGGAGTATATGGAACTGGTGGAAGATGAGCGTTTGGAATCAATGGAATTAGCTGCTCAAAACAAAGGGTTGCCCTCAATGCTGTATCTTGACAGCGACACATTGCAGCAGCTTGATTCCTTTCGAGGTATGTTACATGGTCTAGTTTAGTTCCAAACTCCTTAATGATATACTCTTTCAGAAATAATGTTTCACTTCAAATTACTTTCTTGGGCGAAATTCCAGTTTCCTGTGCATCCACTAACAAAGTATAACTAAAGGCATAGACACAGGCTAACCTTTCATTGTATCTATAGTCTTTTATGTTACAAGCCTATGGAATTTCTAGGTAAGAATCTGAGCATAGAAGAATGCTTCATGCCTACTGCTTTAGGGTCACCACATGTGCATTCATAATAGAGGACTTCTTAACATGAAGATTTTAGGGATTGTTTGGATCTCAAGTTATGCCTTGGTCTGTTTCAAAACAGTGATAGGAAATCTATTTTTTTTCCCTAAGAGCAGACATGTGCAGGAGGCTCCGCCATGAGTGGGGTCTGGGGAAAAGATAAACCGAGGCAAGCCTTTCCCCCTCAAATGTGGAGAGGCTGCTTCGAAGCCGTGTCCTGGTGACTCCGTGAGGCAGCTCTCACCACAGGCCTGCTCTTCATTTTTTTTCTAAAATTTTAAAAAACTCAGCAGAATTTTGGAGTTTTGGAAAATTAGTCCAGTACTTCTTAATCCAGAGAATTCAAAGTATAATACAAAAATGCACTTTTCACCTAATATTTCACTTCACATTACTCTCACAGTTCACAAATTAAATTTTGATTTCCTACAACTCACTTGAATCTTTCTTGTTGGTAAAATACTAAAATTCCTCAAGCTTTTCACCACATAGTCGTTTATTTAGCAATAGTTTTCTTTTGTGAACATGCAGGAGTGCTGCATATTGTAATCTTAAGAAGAAAAAGGTCAAGACACCCTTACAAACACACTTACTCACAACAATGTTTCTAAGACAACATGCTCGCCTTGGTTGCAGAACAAAACTGACATCGACCTAGGAACAAAGACTCACTCAGGTGGTAGGGTAGCCAGGTAGGATATACCTCTGGCCTGGCTAAATTATAAAACCTCACTTTCTCATTGGCTAGCAACAAAGCTCCACACATATTAGGCAGGGCTCGTAAAAACACAACTATTTCGATGGTTCCAAAGTGTCCACACCCCTAAGGTGATAATCTAATTCGAACCTTGATGTGCTTGTCCATCGGCCCCCTCAAACCTCATTAATTCTATCCTACTGGTCCACAGAGGACGTCCCTCCAAGCTTCGAGAGATTTTGCATGCTGATGTTATGCAATAGAAAAATAGGCCCACTCATTTAACATGTACTGTTATTTAAGGCATTATTACCAAATGAACATACATGTGACAATATGGTAGTTTGTTTGGGTTTTACGTTTTACTTACATTGGAAGCCTAACTGCATATTTCAATTTACATGTTTTGGATATTTATTCTCTTTTTCCAGGCATGCTAAGTCAATTTCCTCCTACAACGGTGAGAATGAAGTTGCCATTTTCTATAAGGCCTTGGACTGGATCCGAGGATAACGTTGGAAAGCTTTTGATGGTAATGTTGTATTCATCTTACATTCATACTCTTTTTATAATTTGGACAAGAGATGTTGAGATCCTAAACATATCTTGGTTAGTATTGTTAGCAAAGATTTAAGGGTTGCCTTGATTCATTAATGGTTACATTATATTTGTCGGAGGGGAAATCCTCCGGCCGGGTGGCGGAATGCACCCGCCCCGATCCTAAGATGAGGAGGGGCCCTAGAGGTTTGCCTGACCGAATGGATGAACACAAGAACACAAGGATTTAGAGTGGTTCGCACCGCTGGAGCATAATACCCTACATCCACTGTGAGTTGTATTGCTTGAAAGCTTGAGTGTTGTGGGTCTGAATGTGACCTCCCTCGCGTCGCAAGTGCTCTCCCTTTCATAGTCCAAGGGAGCTGGACCCCGACAGGTGGGCCCAGGAGTTACTATAATATGAAGCGTGAGGCGTCGGGTAGAGCTGGCGGTGCTAGATCTTCTGGGCGCGTATCTCCTCTTGGCTGTTGTGCTGGCTCTTGACGCCCTGTCTTCTTGCATCGTCTAATTGGAACACAGGCACATGCCTCAGTGTAGGTTGCGGCGTAGTCTGATACGCTGCCGTGCGTAGGGGTGTATGGACGGTGTCGTCCTGTCTCCTTCGCCTGTCTCTTCATGCCTCGGTAACACACGAGGAACAGTAGAGGTCATAATGAAGGGCGCCCAAGCGACACATTGAGTCAATGCTGTTGCCTTGGAAACGTGCGGGTAACAGTGTATCCCATACATTGCAGACTGGACAAGCTGCGTGCATTTAGTGCCGGGGGGGGGGGGGTATGCCACTTGCCACTGACGTGGGCATCCCGCCCTCACCTAACGTTGGCGGGCTCCACGTCAGAGGCTTACTTTAGGCACCACCCGACGGCTTACGTCAGGCGTGCATGACCACGTGTCGGCACCGGACCTCTGCCTGGCCAAGGAGCAGGCTCGGGAACATGTGGTGACGTGGCACCCGCGGGCCCTCCCTGACTGGGGTCCTAGAACATGCTTGAGGGGGTCCGGGCCCCAACCTTATTAGTCTGGACACGTGACGTCTGGCTTGAGGTTCGGATGGCACACGTGGGGTTCAGAACCACTTTGGAGGTCTAGAACTGATCTCGCAGCTAGAGAGTGCCCTTTCTCCAGAGTCGTGGGGCCCCTCCGGACCCTCTCTCTTGGGATTCGATGGGCCCATGTGGAGGTCCGGGTTCCGCCCACTGGAACCTAGACCTATGGTTGAAGTTGCCGATTACTACCTTTATGGGACTCGTGGTGATGGCGGTCCAGCCTAGGAAACGAGCCCAGATGGCCTGTGGCTTCATATGGCGGGACTTAGCCCTGAGTCGGGCTAGCAACCTGGTAATCCCGTGGCTATGGGCAGCCACAGGGGTCTCGCCTTGACCTAGCATGAGTGGGTACCCCATATTCAGGGTATCGACAATATTCATTGGGACATCAGTTCTTAAGAAACATCTGTCGTCTCCCTTGCTCAAAGGCTAGTAAGGCATGGTTCTTTTTAGGGGGAGATCACTTGATGCCTCCCATGCGTAGTGGGATCTTAAGGCGCTCTAGTAAACTCGGCCTGTAGGGGAAAGAACGCGCCCACTGTATTAAATTAAGAAGAAGCTCAATTGGAGCACCGACCGAGAAAGGTCACGAAAGCTGGTCCCCGTGCAACATGATAGGAAAGAGGCAGGGAAAGGCCGAAGTTGACTTGGTAAGAGAAAATAAAAGGAGACTTGAAATGCTGAAATATACCCAAAGATTTAGCCTTAAATAGGAGTGAATGGAGAACAACTATCCACGTGCCTGAACCTTGATTTGTAGCTTTTGTTGGGTTTCAACTCTAGCCTACCCCAACTTGCTTGGGACTAAAAGACTTTGTTGTTGTTAATCTCTTTTAGAAAATGGAAAAATCTGACCTCTGCCACCACACAGCCAGGTCTTACAATGTTGATAGAAAATTAGAAATTAAGAAAAAGAGTGCACCCGAATCTAAGAAAATTGTGTGCAAAGTCTATATTGCTTTCCTATCCATTCTTGGCAAACACATCTAAAGATGCTTTGCTGTTCTTTGTTTATCTTCCCTTATGCTTCTCTCTATCTCTAGTACACGTGTAAATATTTTAATACATTGACATCAAGTTTATGTTTGTCTGTGTACTTTAGTATCTATGGTATTCATATAATTTCATCTCAGGAGACATTTTGCTAACTGGATTGCAGGTGTGGAAATTCTTAATTACTTTCACTGATGTTCTGGGTCTTTGTCCAGTTACACTTGATGAGTTTGTTCAGTCTCTTCATGATTATGTAAGTTCCTTTTTTCTCTGGACTTCTGCATGTTTTTTTTGCTGGTAAAGTGATGGTAAAGGGAGGAAAATTGAATAAATAGATTTGTATGGTTATGTTCTTCACACTTCCAAACAGTGGTAAGATCAGGCATAAAAAAACACATGGATGATTGATCAAATGTTATTTGTGGCTTTGGGCAACAAATGATTGATCAGTCACTAGGCTTGGAAGTTAGCATCTTCTGAAGCAATATACTGATAACTTACAATCTTCTTTCTTATATTTGTCTTTAGACTAAATCATAGTTTTTAAGGCGGTAAGGCGAGATGAGGTGAGCCACCGTCACCTTACCGCCTAGGCGAGCTAAGGCGGGCTAAGGCGAGCCACCCTCGCCTTACCGCTTAGGCGACACCCGGACGCCTTAAAAACTATGGACTAAAATGCTATCACTATAACATTTCCTTTTATAGGATTCAAGGTTGTTGGGGGAACTGCATATTGCTCTGCTGAGATCCATTATAAAGGATATTGAGGATGTTGCTAGAACTCCATCAATTGCACTGGGGGTGAATCCAGGAGGTGGTCATCCACAAATTGTTGAAGGGGTGGGTATCGATTTGTGCATGCATATTTGATGTTAATATCAAATATTCTATTCCTTTTCTTTTGTCTGTTTCATGTTTTTTCTTTAATATATTCTTAAACATTCATGTGTCTTTCTGGTAGGCATATGCCTGGGGATTCAATATACGTAGCTGGCAACGCCATCTTAATCTTCTTACATGGCCTGAGATATTAAGACAGTTTGCTTTATCTGCTGGTTTTGGACCTCAATTAAAGAAAAGGACCGTAGAAGATTCTTACTATCGTAATGATAATGAGGTTTGTGCTTCTATACAACGCACCTGCTTCTAAGACGATTTCGCTCAAAGTATATCTCTAGTATTATGTACTCCTAATATTATGTATTTCACTTGAATCAGTAAGATATTTGAAATTTGTTAGAATTTTCTCCTTAACTGATACAGTACTTGTAAATATATGGTCAACCGATACTTGTGAAATTCAAAATAACCTCTTGGATGATGCCAGCAAGGCAGCAACTTACCAGTTATTTATTTTTTTTGCAGTCCTTTCAAATTTTGTGTACTTAACCTACATCATGATGCATCAGTTTATGGTACTGAATAACCATGAGTCTGGTAATTGCTATCAAGAAATGCTTGTTTCTAGTATTAACTGTAAAATGCTTGAATTTTGTGATTTGGGACCTCGGTTCTAGTGATCCGGATGGTCAAGAGTCAAAACTGAAAAAGGTATTGTTGAATGTACTGAAATCATGACAATTCTCATGAACAATTTACATATATCTGAGCCATGTGTAGATAATATTAGTTCTCGGAAGCGGCATCCCCGTTGTGAGCTCACACCAAATTCTCAGTTTTCTGCATGATAAGAAAAAAGTCCTAAATGTATTTTCACAAGGTTAAGGCAAAATTTGTTGCAGGGTCATGATGGTGAGAATGTTATATTGACGATTCGAAATGGTACAGCAGCAGTGAATGCTGCTGCTAAGATGAAAGAAAGAGGTTACACCAATCGCCGTAGATCCCGCCACCGTCTCACTCCTGGAACTGTAAAATTTGCCGCTTTCCACGTGCTTTCGCTTGAAGGGAGCAATGGTCTCACAATATTGGAAGTAGCAGAAAAAATTCAGGTACATACACATATATGTATCTTTAATCCCTTTACCCTTCTCCTTAAACTGGTTATCTTCAATTTTGTAAGCTGATTATTTTCCTGTTCAGAAATCTGGATTGAGAGACCTCACAACAAGCAAGACACCTGAGGCATCCATAGCTGCTGCCTTGTCCAGGGATACAAAGCTTTTTGAGAGAACTGCTCCTTCAACATATTGTGTGAAGTCGCCTTATAGAAAAGATCCAGCTGATTCTGAGGCTGTGTTGTCAGCAGCGCGTGAAAGAATTAGGGCTTTTCAGAATGTGCTTTCTGACTCTGAAGCTGAAAAGGAGGCAGATGAAGCTGAGAGGGATGATGATTCTGACTGCGATGATGGTGATGATGACCCTGATGGTGATGATGTGAATACTGAGGTGGAAGACGACAAGGATCCTCTTCTTGCTCTCAAGTCACAAGATGAAGTACCGAGTACAACTACAGTTATTGGCATAAAGGCCAATTTAGATGGTGTGGGTAATGCATTGAACTCATCAAGTAGTTTTACTAAATCAGCAAAATGTGCTCCTCTCCCTTCTTTAGGCAGGTCCAATGCAGCAGATACTTCTAATGATTTGCCTCTTGGAGTCTCATCAGCTAATCATGAAGTAGTACCTGATGATTCTGAAAATACACAAATTGATGAAAGCAATCAAGCTGAGCCTTGGGTACGTGCACTAGCAGAAGGTGACTACTGTGACCTTAGTGTTGAAGAACGCCTTAACGCATTGGTTGCTCTTGTTGGTGTTGCCACTGAAGGGAACTCTATTCGTGCTGTACTTGAGGTATATATTGTGATCCTGCTAAACTATTCTATCTTGTTATTCCTCATTGGGAAACACCTGATCAAGAGTCTTGCAGGAGCGTTTGGAGTTAGCAAATGCCTTAAAGAAGCAAATGTGGGCAGAAGCGCAACTTGACAAGAGGCGTTTCAAGGAAGAATTTACTAGCAGAGTACAATATAACTCTGACATGGGTTTGAAGCCTGATATATATCAAGAAAACAACGTGACAGAGATTACTTCAACTCCAGCGTGTGATGCTTATAGAGAGAATGATGAACATGTTGGGACAATCAACAATTGTGAGATGCTTGATCAGCATAATCAGGGTAATGCTGGTAGTCTACCTTATGAGAGAAATGGCGTATGCCAGGAAATCCTTGCAACCCCAGATACTTCGTATGTTCAGCAGTATGCTTATGCTGATAAAAGGCGATCTCAGTTGAAATCGTACATTGGTCACCGGGCAGAGCAGCTTTATGTTTACAGATCCTTGCCCCTAGGTCAGGATCGGCGGCGAAACAGGTATTGGCAGTTTACAACTTCAGCATCACCAAATGACCCTGGCTCAGGAAGAATCTTTTTTGAATCCAAAGATGGATATTGGAGAGTTATCGACTCAGAGGAGGTAAGTGTTTATTATACCTATTGGATTCTACTTGATTCATTTTTACTATTGTACTAACTCTTAAGTCAGATGCCAAATCGTGGTATATGCTGGATAATATGTTTGTTAGCATCAGGCTATCTGTCATGTACATTATATACATTTTTTAAAAAATGTCATGCGCTAATCTGGCTGCGAAGATTTAAGTGATTTTTGGTTCTGGAATTGCCGGTATTAATATTTCTGTATAAATCTGGCCAATTACTGCTGACTTGGTCCAATTTATGACTGGCAAATGGTGGTAACCATTTTGAAAGTACTATTGGCAATCCAGCTACCTGCAGAGGTGAGCAAATGAGCTCACTCTCACAACTCACGGCTAGAGGTAGAAGAACACTGAGAACAGAGCACACACAGCACTAGCAGTCTAGCACAAGTCTGGATGTGCAGCAACTGAACTGCTTTCTCCATTGCATTGTCTAGTATATATACAAGTCTAGTACCAACTGTATGGTAGAATAGTACATGGCTTAGCCCAGTGTTCAACTACATGACTGATGTATGCCACTACATAGTTGGCCTATTGCCATATTCCTATAGTGCAATAGATGGACAGCAAGAACTGGCCACAAAACCAACTCTCTGCTGCAGCAAAAGTCAAAAGGGAGCAGCAGATTGTCTTACAAGTACCAGTGTACTTCACGCTAAAAAATATTGGGATTTGATCATCAGAGTTGCTGCTAGGGCATTTAGGGCTTGTTTAGCCTAGCTATGTAGTAGAACTTTAGGATGGAGTAAAATTTTCTAACCAAAAGGCAGGTGCTTGTGGTTCGATTAGCTTCCCCAAAAGGCAGGGGGCATGTGTTGATGTCAGGGCCTAAGGAGTCCCATGGAGGGCTGCGGCAGCAACAGCCACGTGCCCTCCAAGGGGGATTAAATAAGGATAGTTAGAGATAAGTTTAGAAGATTAGTTGAGATTATTTAGGAGATTAGTTGGGATTATCTATGAAGGTTATCAGTTAGTAGTTTGTTGAGAGTTTTTAGGAGAGTTTTAAGGAGATAAGGATCTCTAGCTAGATAGGGGCGGTCAGCCGGCCTATTTATGTAATCAATGGATGAGAAATAAAGCAGGCAAAGAATTAGAAGGGAGAAACCCCTCCTCTTGCTGTGGGCAGAGGCCCCCGGCCGACGTTCCTGCCCATGGATACCCCTCTCTAATCCCTCACCGATCTAGCGACCATAACAGTTGAGCACCAAAAATGAGGCCGAAAGGTCTGACCTTGGACCCGGACGGTTCGAGCCGCGGACGGTCCGCGGGTATAGCCTGGACGGTTCGCGATCAGATTAACTCAGGCGACATTCCTTATCCAGTGCGTGTTTATCCAACTAACCGCACGGGAATCTGTTGGGATACGTCTAGGAACGGATCCAGACCTCCCCCTATATATATGAAGGGGTACGACCGATTGACGCACGACACAATCGATCCAAATCAATACAATCTATTTTATTTGCGTGGTTCTTCATCGCATTAGAAGTAGGAGTAATTTAGACCTAGTTTAGCTTTTCCCCAACCCAAAATCTCCATCCCTCTTCGACGCTACATCGTCTAGGGACGTCTTGGGTGGCCTGCCAACCCCGAAGCACCCCCTGGAACTCTCCTTCCCGACGGCATCCCTCTCGGGGGCGAGTTCTAGGGTTGTCTGAGGAGGAAGACGACTCTGCATCATCGCAGACCATATGGGTCTATGGCGCGGACCGTCCGGTGCGGCGCAGAGAGGAGCCGCTCCTACAGAGAGGTCGTGGACCGTCTAACCCTCGGTTGCGGACCGTTTGCGCACCTGCAGAGGGCACCGCTATGAGTGGGCAAAAAACCCATTACCCGAACTCGAATTATTTGGATCTGAACCTGAGCTACCCGAACCCGAAAAACCCAATGTACATTTCGGATACGTGATCTGAAAACCCGATTTTTGTTTAGGTAATTCGGGTTATAGCTTTCGGTACCCGATTTACCCATTTTACCTGAAATAACTAAACACTACATGTCTACATTCGTTAATAGCCCATGGGATGCAGCATACTGGCCCAACAACTTACTGTGCACATGCAACCCAGCCCAGTGCCCACATTCATCGTTATTGTTCAATAACCCTAGCGCCCCACCCCTCCTTATCCACTCCCAACAGGCGGCGCCGTGGCGGCAAAGGCAAGACCGCAAGACTGCAACAACCTGCTACCCCAACGAAGCCCATGCGACGTCGACTGCTCACTCCAGTAGCAGAGAAGCTTGCATGGCCAGCCATGTGCAGCCTGCACAGAATCCACCTTTTTGTATTGTCTAGTCATTTCGATTTGCTTTTAGTCTTTTGATGGAGCCAGGAACAAGAATCGTTGGTGAGAGATTATATTGACAATCTAATACAAGAGCTTGTGTAATATTGACAATCTAATCTCTCATGTAGATTGTCAATAGCATGTAGCCTGGTTTGTGTTCCCTGGTGAGAGCAAGGAACAAGAATAGCTAGCCAGGAACAACAATGGACCATTGTACTAGTAGATTGATTGTCAATCTGTTTCATTTTTGTTGATCTATCATCTATATACAGATTATATTGTAGTGATTTGTTCATATGCACGTTCTTGTTCTTGGTATTTTTTGGGAAAACACAAACTCAAACCCGAAATATCGGGTACCTGAAATTCCGGGTAATGGTTTTTTGGGGGAATTTCGGGTATCATTTCTCAAAACTCGATTTTTTGATAACCCGAATTACCCGACCTGAACTTTTCTGGTAACCCGAAGCCCTCCCTAAGCACCGATGGTTCACCCCTAGTGTTTGGCCCCAAATCGGAGCCAACACTTAGGATCTCTCCCATAGGGTCTCGGTCCTACTCTCAGGCTCAATATCTTATGAGCTTGTAAACTTTCTCCACGCTTCTGTACTTCCACCACATGATGGATGTAGGGTATTACACTCGGGCGGCCCGAACCTCTCTAATGCGTGTGTATGCAATTTTCTATGTCAGAGCTTTGGTCCAGTGTCCCAGGTCTACACCCTTCTCTCTTTGATTTTCTCTGGTACCTTGGTGTCGCAAAATGATGACAGACTCATTAAGGACATGTATAACAATGTTGTGACTAGTGCCCTAACAAGTTTTTTTTGAACGTAATGGTAGGAGCATTACTCAATTAAGAAGAATGGAATCGACCCAGTTTTAAGGATAAAACCGGGCCCAAAACCTAAACAGAGTGCACGATAGAGTAACCGGTAGAAGGCCCCCACAAACAACCCAAATAACGGCAGCCCCACACATAAAGCCGATCCAAAGTCATTGTTGACGAGCTCAACACAAAGGATGAGGAGCTCCAACTTCCCAAGACGGGCTCCGCACGGCCAAAGGAACTCGTTGACACCTACACCCAAACACTAGCACACAAGGAGGACTGTGGTGCACCATAGTTGCCAAGCCTCGACACAACCCATGCGAGGCAACTCTGATTCTTCACCAACAAGCCTGGAACCACAACGCCAAGCACCGGAAGCAAGCATACGCCCGAAGCGACAAAGGCCCAAGCACCACCAAGCCAAGTTGAGGGACGAAAGGCCTCCATATTGTCGACAACCATGCAAATTGAAGGTCTTCTAGATAGCGCCTTCAAGGAGGAACAATGACGAATCGTCGTCTGTCGCCCGCCTAGAACAATTCAGGCAGAGTTTCCTCCAAAGACCAGTGGAGCAGCGATGATCGCCAGCAACATGGAGAAAGCTGCAGAGACAGCCACCATCGATGCTACCCCACCAAGTCGTCGCGCGTTGCCACCTTCTGCCATCCACTGACGCACAAACCCAGCAGGCCCCAACCACCAGAGCACTGACGCCGGTTGACCAGCCAACGCGAAACCCCAAGGTGGTTGCGGAGAGGACATCCACACGGAGGGTGGGGGATCCAAAGGACGACACCCTCAATAGGGTAGGAGTGGCGCCTGCAAGCGTCACCGTCGTTCGCTCGCAAGCAGGCAAGGCTTTGTCCGGAGGACCCACCAACCCGCGTCTCCACGAGAGATGGAGAGATGTATCTTGCCGGGGAGGCTCAAGATCTGTCCTCCAGCCGACCGAAGCCATGCCGCCGGGAGCCGTCGAGGCCGTTGCCCCACGAAGACCGTGCCATCGACACAACATTAGATCTGTCGGCGGCCCTGGACTTCGCGGCCCTCGCCGCCCCGCCACACAGTAGCAAATCCGCCAGAGGCCAAGGATCCATGGCCTTGGTCGCCCCGCCCCTGCCGCCGCATCACGAGAACGCTACGAGCCAGCCTCGCGAGCGCCGCCAGGGCACTTCCCACACCGGTTCAGAAGGAGCAGAGACGACGCACGGGCTGACTAAAATGCCCCCCTCCCCCCCGCCATCATTGCGAGCTGTGCGAACATCTCATCGACTGGCTCCGGCAGCGGCGAGGCAAAGAGGGAAGGGAGAGGAGACTGCGGCGGCTGGGGGCTCGAGTCGCCCTAGCAGGGACGATGAGAGCGGTTTAGGGTAGGCTCATGTGATTCCCCGGGTTCTAACAAGTGATGTGGACACAAATGACTTTTCGATTAAAATAGGACTACATCAAGGATTAGCTTTGAGCCCTTACCTTTTTGCCTTGGCGATGGATGGGGTCGCAAGGGACATACAATGGGATATCCCTTGGTGTATGCTTTTTTTGGACAAGGTAGTGCTGATTGATGAAAGCTGGACAAGAATAGATAGGAAATTGGAGTTGTGGCAGGAGACAGACTCTAGAGTCAAAAGGTTTTATACCCAATAGAACTAAAACTGAATACATGATATGTGACTTCAGTACTACTACACATGAGGAAGGAGATGTTAGTTTAGAATGTCAAGTAGTGCTCAGGAAGGATAACTTTCGGTATTTAGGATCAATGTTACAGAGAGATGGGGATATTGATGATGATGCTAGCCATAGAATCAAAGCAGTGTGGAGGAAGTGCATCGAGCATGCGTTCTATGTGAAAGAGGGTACCACATAAGCTAAAAGACAAGTTTTATAGGACAACGAATAGACCTACTATGTTGTATGATGCAGAATGTTGGCCTATAAAAAGAAATCATATTTGCAAAAATGTGTATGATGCATTGAATTTAGGGCCTACAAGAAGGGATCGAGTCTGAAACGATAATATACATAATAGGCTGGGGGTAGGACCAATTGAAGAAAAACTTGTCCAACATCGATTGAGATGGTTTGGACATATTTAAAGGAGACCTCTAGATGCACCAGTGCGTAGTGAGATCCTAAGGCGCGATAGTAACTGACGAGAGGCAGGAGAATGCCAAACTTAACATTGAAAGAGGCAGTACAAGGAGACTTGGAAGGTTGGAATATACCCAAAGATTTAGCTTGAATAAGAGTGAATGGAAAATAACTATCCATGTGCCAGAACCTTGATTTCTAGCTTCTGTTGGGTTTCAACTCTATTCTACCCCCACTTGCTTGGGACTAAGACTTTGTTGTTGTTGTTGTTGGAATCTAGAAATGTATTGCTTATCAGCATTGTCCATGCCAACCCTGGTTCAAAATCCTGGTCGGCAACCATGCAATCACTGTTGCTCACTCAGAATCCCCATTAATACCTGGATCCATAGAAATTATAGTGGCATCAGGTTTTGGCGAATGTGCATGCTATTTCAGATTCATAATATACAAAGTTGGTGAATAAGCATTACAGTAGAACAGAGTCTCACCTGGGAAGCAGCTGTTTACATCTTATGCTAGTTTTCTTCTGAAGATGAAGCTTCCTTTTTATTGGTACTTCATATGCAGTTATTATCATTATTTTCATTTTTTGCCAGCTAAAGGTAGGAATCTGCCATCATAACCAGTGGCATGTTCAAAAGGCACTGTTCCTAAAAACTTTGCCAAAATTTGCAAATTTGCCTAAATTTGCTCTGCCATGTGGTCATGTGGCCCACAACGAACCAGGCTGGTACACACTAAATAACCTTTTGCCCCTTTCTCCTTTCATGCAAGCCAGCAGCAACCCCAGGGACACATCCTGCTTCTCCTCTTCCAAATCCCAGCCACCATCTTTCTCTCTTTCCTCCATTTTCTTTGTTCCCCAAATTCCAGGGCCAGCTCCAGAAACACAACTGCCTGTCCACCTCATCTCTCTCTGCGCCAATATTTACAGACTAACCATGATTAGTAGAACCTAGTCACCATGGGACCAAGGCGACTAACCGCAATTATTTGTTGACCAGATTGATTGTTTGATCCTAGTCGGTCCTATATATTTTCGGACATATACATGCTATATATACTTGTGAGAGTTGATTTCTGCACTGTTCCACATCTGCGCGTATATACAACAGCAGTGCAGCACCTTAGGATGGAGCACCAGCAATCACTGGCGCCATGGAGCAGTAACTCATCAATGCCGTCAAACACGTTCCCTAGGAAGAGTGAGCTCTGAGCTCCAGCAATAGATCTGTTGCGATGGACTTGTGTGGCCATGGTGGGAGGTGTTGGCTTGCCAGATAACGAGAAAGGAAAGACCGAGGAAGGAGGGGGGTAACACGGTAATTTTGCATGTGTTGATCATGTGCTTTGGGCCCTATGGCCACTTGTTGCAACCCAAGCCATTTTTGGCAAAATACTGAGTTCCGGTGGTCTCTGAATGGCAATTCGGTCAATTTTTTTGGGAACAATGGAAAAAGGGCAATTGTCCGGTAGATGTTGCTTAAAGCCTGCTGCCCATATTTCATAAGAACAACGATGCTAAACAGATATTGTATAGTTTGTTGTGAACTCATTAAGTAGAAACTTGCTTGACTTTAATTTCAATGTTCATTATTACTAGCTGGATTTAGATAAGAATTATGCATAAACCACCTCTTTAATTTTGGACATTCTGTCTATTTCAAATGTGCAGGACTTTGATTCTTTATTGGCTGCCCTCGATACACGTGGCACCCGGGAGGCACAGCTGCATTCAATGTTGCAAGTGATCGAGCCAACCTTCAAGGAAGCTATTAAAAGAAATGTGAGTATAGAATTATCTGCTGGAAGGTATCCAAAGAATGGAGCTACTGACATGATAAGGGCAAATTATCACAGTGAGGTTGGAAGCTCAAGCAGTACTCCTAGTGCTACATCTGACAGTATAACAGCATATTCTGATTCTTTTAAAGTAGAGCTTGGGCGTAATGATTTTGAGAAGACAGCTATCTCAAAAAGGGCAGATATATTTTTAAAATGGATGTGGAGGGAATTCTACAATCAGGAATTGACATGTGCCATGAAATACGGCAAGAAAAGATGCTCTGAATTGTTGCATTCGTGTAATTGCTGCTATCAGATTTACCTAGCAGAAGAAAGGCACTGTTCTTCTTGCCATAAGACTTTCAAATCCATTTACAATTTTTCTGATCATACAACACAATGCGAAGAGAAACAGAGAACAGACCCTTTCTGGAACATGCAAAACACTGATTATTCTGTCCCAATAGGAATGGTATTACTCAAGCTTCAGTTAGTTTCGATTGAGGTGAACTCATATGTTTTGGTGGTTCCTTAGTTTTTAAAAATAATCTTGCCACTGGCCGGCAAGTAACTTATTAGTCCTTTTTACAGGCATATATACCATCAGAAGCACTTCAACCATTTTGGACTGATGTGTATCGAAAATCTTGGAGTGTGAAGCTGTACACTACCAAATCTATTGCTGAAATATTCCAGGTTAAGTATTTGTCCCCACTACTCTGGCTTCCCTTCCTTTCCTGTTTTGGGAGTGAAACTCTCGTTACTTGCATTCAAGTTTCATTTGCCTCGCAGATGTATGTATAGCTTATGACCTGCTTGGTTTCTCTCGTGGCGTTGCTTGCCTTGTCTTGCTGCGCCGGTGCAAGCTACGAAGTGCTCACTTGGCCAGATGAGCTGATTTGGCTCTCCCATGGGAGCAAGCAAAATCTTACACGGTTCCCAAAACACCCAAGCAAGAGAACTAAACAAACATCATCAGTCATCCTGGCTGAGCAAGGCGAAACAGCTGTCGGCGGAGGAACCAAGCAGACCCTTAGCTGTTAATGGGTTTCCAGCACCTTAGCTAGAACACTTGCAGCACATGGTTGATGCCTTATTCAAAACTGTGCACTTTTTTTAGAAGCATATAACTACCTTGTTAAGTTATTGAGTTAATAACTTACCCAGTCTCCACCTTCAGCTGTCATCGTTTAGAAGGTGATTTGGGAAACTGCTCTGATGAGGACTTGCCATGATCAAGAGCATGGTGCCTTGATTAATTTGTTCTTTAGAAGTTCACAAATTATGCTCTGGTTTGCCAGTCCGCCTTGCATCTGATCTAAACCTTCTCTAATGAAGGGATGGTGTGACAGATAATACTAGCATAACTAGCTTCATTTTCCCTTTAATTCAAAGTGTATTACTAGTTTTGTGGTTACCAGTTTTCTTTATAAAGATTTGAGTCACAGTTGATGGGTTGGTACTTGTTTCATATATCTTCTGTGATACTGACATCTGACTACCATAGATTGTTTTTTATTCTCTTGCAGCTTTTGACTGTTCTGGAAGGTGCAATAAGACCAGATTGCCTCTCTTCTGATTTTGAAACAAGTGAGTGTCTAAACTCACAGGTTGGATCTGCTTCTGTCCTTCCATGGGTTCCCGACACTACTTCAGCTGTTATGCTCCGAATGTTAGACCTTGACTCAGCTATTTTGTATGTTCAAAATCAAAAGATGGAGAGAGATGATGGAGGTTTCATGGTAAGTTTAATATTGATAATACTATTTCTCTTTGTGTTGGAAGTATGGTATGGCTGTTGTTGGACTTACACATGCCATCAGATTGATAGCTTCATGTTTTGGTCAAAACCTACCTCACTGCTCTGCTAATACACCTTCAAATCGTGAAATGTTTTTACGTGCTTGATTATTGTGTGTGTGTGTGCGCGCAAATTATATAATTATGTATTTATGTTTTTCCTTACCTGCAGAAATTTCCGTCAAGGTATACAGTTGCTAAGAGCAAACAAGAAACAACACCTGAAACAACTGGTTTGGATCTGTATGATGGAAGGTGGCTTCCTGGTAGTGGCCGTAGGGGTCGTGGACGTGGAAGTAGAGGAGGTAGCAGGGGAGGCAGAGGTCGAAGTCGAGGTGGAAGGATCCCAAGAGGTGTTAGCAGCTCATCGAGGATCGAGTTCAAGGATGGTATTGGTGCTTCTGATAAAGCGCCAAGGAAGAATGTACGCCGAGGGCGTGCACGTGGTCGTGGTCGTAGACGTGGACGTCGAACTGTGAGGCCTCGGCAGCCATCTGTTGGCAGAGCCAGATCAATTCCAAAGGAAAATTTGTTGGGAAGCTTTAGCATGCTTAGCAGCTCAAAGGCTGCTACCATTGAGGAGTCTCCACGAAGCTCTGGCGCAGACGAGTGGGGCTTGGAGACCAGAATGACATACACTGGATGTGATGAGAACAGCTCTGGATCACAATCAGAAGATAACGAGGAAAATGGCCAGCCCATGGATGATGATTATGAAGATCAAGTTCCAGATTACTCAATAGGCTATTCTAGCGGCTCGAGGCACCATGGAATGATGTCCATGGTGGACCATGATACTGACGAGGAGGATGAAGATGCTGAAGGTGATGAGAATGTGGAAGAAGATGCAGACCTTGCAGTTGACGATGTCGATGTTGAGATGGACGAAGATGATGAAATTGGTGATGATGGAGAGGATGGTGGCGTTGGAGGGGACATGAATGCGGATGAGGATCCGGATGCTACTTCATATTCATCCGATTACAGCGACTAAGAAAGCAGAAATAAGGGAACCTTATCCCAGATCCTCCCTTGGCATGGAATGCATGTAGTACCGAGTAGGCATTCCCCCCAGTTGTGATCCAAAAGGGAGCTTAGATGCTTAGATTCGAAGGAGCGAGTAACTGTTTTTTAGGCACCGCAGTTTTTATTAATAGTTTTTAATAGTGTTTGGTTGTACCGTGGTAGTTGTGTTACTGGGGAATTCCCCGAGTTATTATACAATGTGTTAAGACAAAATACTGTCATATCGCATCTGATTGCCATGCGTCTAATTAGTTTTCACGGTTTTACCGTTATTGTAGTCTAGTCCCTCTCCACATAATAGACGGGCACAATCGAGCAGCACACGTGCTACTCTTCCCTCGAGCAATGCAGCCATCGCCCCTCCGTCGTCACCTCTCCTCTGTCGCTTCTAGTGTTCCCGCCATCGCTTCTAGCGCTCCTAAGGTTGATTAAAGCAAGTGCCAATATCACAGTGGAGGTGAGGTTGATTGAAGCAAGTGCCAATATCACAGTGGAGGTGAAAGTCATGAAGTGTTCGCCCTCCCCCTCTGAAGTCATGGACTCCTTTATTTATGGCCTTGAGGAGGACTGCCAGGAGCCCAGGGTTTGCTGCGTCCGGTGGGGAGGCGTAACCGAGCCCCTATAGCGGCGAGGAGGCGCAATCGAGCCTCTATAGCTAGTATGGCCTGTGGTATGGCCTTTGTACCTGTTGTTGACTTGTGCTCGATGGAGACGTCTGGTTCCTGTATTTGTATCTTTGACTACGTAGAGAGCCGAGGCTAGGGCCGAGGGCTCGGTCATGTACCCGAGCCTACCTGTTGGGGAAGCTGCCCATGCCGTAGTGGTTGGTGCAGTGCTGAGTATGGCGAAAAGGTCCTGGGTAATACGTCAGCTCCGCTGTTTCTAGTGACGTCGGGTGCCCTTTCGTTGATAACATCGAGGCCGAAGCCGTGCTCGGGAGATGCAGAAGTCTACCCGAGGTCGTGATCAAGCCCGCTCCGGGATTCGTAGACGTTCATGACACGGTTGAAGGAGTGGCCTCCTACGGTATTCACGGGGAGCAGGTAGCCGAGGTTGGGATCGGGCGAGGCGGAGTTTGTTCCAAGACTGAGGCTGGCTTCGGGCGAGGCGTAGTTTCCTCCTGAGGTTGAGCCCGCGCTTTGGCGTATGTGTGTCCCATCAGGAGTTGGCAGGAGGCGTGGGGGAACAGTAGTCGTTGTACCTAGGCATGCGTCATAGTAATTGGTGAAAGTCGATACGACCGTGGTCTTGTCGCTCCTGTTCGCCTACGACGTTGCGTGGGGTAGGTATGCATATTGAACGTATTGAATGCTCATGTCCCATGCAGCCTTCGGCTGAGGTCTGGCTCGGGGTTGTCTTCTTTGCCCGAGACGGGCTCGGGCGAGGCGGGAACAATGGTTCCGTGGAGAGGGAACCTCGGTATGAACGAGGATTTTCCCGAGTTCGTACCTTGTCTGAGGGCAGGCTCGAGCGAGGCGGAGTTATGAGTGACCGCCGAGTGGGGCCTCGGGCGAATCGTGGTCTATACCTTATTGTCCTCGAGGAATGTGCCTGACGGCAGCCTCGGGGTTAAGCGCGTTTAGGTACGTAATCCAGGTACCCTTAACTACGATACTCGACAAACATAAAAAAGGAAATTTAATATAACTTCATAAGATGGCCTCTTAATAAGCAAGAATAGGACAACATGTAGAGATGGTAACATGTAAAAACCTGGCGTATAGTATCACTATACTCTTACACATACAAAATATATCTATTGAGTTACACATTTTCGTTCACATGTATAAAATATTTATAAAAGCCTCAAATTATAATATATCAATCATTCAAAAATGTCAAATAAAGACAAAAATCCAACCTCAACGAATATGACAAACTATATGATTACATAACTTAAGAGTTAAGAAAACCATATCTAAAAATGATTTTTTAGGTATGATGGGTTTTATTAGATGGTAAGAGCAACTACAGTAGTTTTCTAAAACACTTCCTAAATCAATAATTTAGGTAGCTAAACTAAAAAGTCCTCTCTGACAGCTCTGCAAATGAATTTCTTGTATTTAGCTACTTCTCATATAACCTCATTTTCTCCCTACATTTTGTTGGGGCGAAGGCGAACACACTACCCTTCGCCGATGCCTTCGTCGTCCCGCCACACTAACGAAGACCATATCCGAAGCGTGCCCAAGAAAGTCGGAGGCGCCGATCGGATGAAGACCGGCGCAGTCCCCCTTCGTCTGTCGAAGTCTACTGGTCCCGCGCCCTTGCCGCGGCCGAGAGGCCTAGGTGGGATCCAGCCCACAGTGACGGGCCTCGCGCGGTTAAGTGCATTATGGGCCACGACTGTAATAGCCTTTTCCGTAATGACAGTCTGTAACCCCCACTTGTGGGAATATTCTGGGGATAAACCGGGTGCTCGAGGGCAGGAATGTCTTTGGCAAGGGACGGGTCGCCACTCAAGCGCCTATAAATACCCCCATACAGTACCCGTGAGAGGGCAGATTAACAGAGTTATTGGTATTCCCCGTTGAACCTTACAAACACTCTCTCTATTTTCCTGTTGGATCTGCTTGCTCGAAAAAGCAAGCGCCAACATTTGGCGCCCATCGTTCGTGCTACGAACAAGCAACCCGCGATGGCCCCCCAAGCGAGCTAGTTTGAAGGCAGCCCCGTCCGTCGACGAAGCAGCGAAGGCAGCGCTGCTGGCTGAGAAAAAAGGCAAGGCCCTCGCAGACAACACCCCCCAAGAAGCCTCCGAAGACAAAGCTGTCAGCAAAAGACAGCGCCAAGAGCACCTCACCCCCCGAAGGCACCGTACGCACCTGCAGCTCCGGAGGACTACCACAAGCACCACTAGGCTTCGCTCCACCAGAGGGCAAAGACGCACTAGAGGACGGCAAAGTCATCAGCATCTCAGCCGAGGAACAGCTACAGCTGCGGGCCCTGCGCCTCAAGAACCACAACCTCCAAAAGCAAAAAAACATCCTCGAGGCCAAGCGCCAACGTGTCACCGCGCAGGCCAAGGTGCACCAGATGATACGAGATGAGGAGCAGAGAGCTCGGGAGCTCGAGCAAGAAATCGCGCTCATGCAGAGCGAAGGCCAGTACGATCTGTAGCACGGACTGCCCCTCCAGCGGCACGTCCCAGCCGAAGACCCATTCATACCTTAGCGCGGGCCCTTCCCTCCGCATGTCATAGCTTTCCAAGGGATCAACTACCTTGATGAGCGAAGCCCCTAGCTCTGCAACTCCAAGCATCACCTTGGCCCATCAACTTCAGGGCAGGCACCTACCCCAAGTACAACGGCAGCACTGACCTAGCGTAATACATCATGAGCTACCAAGTCGTCGTCGCATCGTTCGGAGGGGACGACGCCACGATGGCCAAATCATTCATCATCACGCTCGAAGGCCCGGCCCTGACCTAGTACACCAGGTTACCATCTCTGTCCATTGACTCCTAGAAAGGACTCCGAGACAAGTTTCTGCTCAACTTTCAAGGGTACCGACCCGATACCGACGCCCTGGCCATGTTGTCTCTCTACAAGCAGCAAGAGAAGGAAGCTCTTCGTGAATATTATAGAAAGTTCTTGACTCTCAAGTCTCAACTGCCATCGGTCGACGACCACATCACAATCCATTACACCATCAGTGGCCTTCGGGCTGGCGTCCTGTACAGTCACTGCATCAGGGAACCACCTAGAAATCTCCAAGAGTTGTACCAGCTATTCGAGAAGTACGCCAGGTCCGAAGAGTTACATCAACAAAAGGTTGAATCTCAGAGGAAGCCCAAGGACCCTCCGTAGTCCAGCAGAACCTGGACCAGGCCTTCATAGCCAGACTCTAGTCGGGATAGTAGAAGCCAACAACAGGTGCATAACATAGCCAACCAGCACCCAGCCGGAGAAACCATCCACCGTTAGGAATGCCCCCCAAGTTCGCGACAATGTCACAAGAGGGAGAGGCTGGGGACGGACGCAGCAGCCGCGCAGATTCTACTGCCTGTTTCACGGCGAAGACTGCACGCACCCAACAAGAGATTGTTCGGAAATGAAGGCTACAAAGGACATAATGTCCAGAGCACAGCCGACCGACAACCAGCGAGTTATCGCGCACACATACCACCACCATCAACAACAACCTTATAACGACCACGTCCAACACCCACCCAACAACGCGTACCAACACCGCCAGGAAGTACAAATCCTCCCACCCCCGCCTCCACCTCCACACCACCCAAATCAACACCACCATAATCACCCCAAGCACCAAAACAGGAAGACTTTGCCGAACAACCATATCGCGGAGTCATCCATATGATCACCGGAGGGTCCAGCGTGGACTTCGAAACAAAGCGACAGAAGAGGGACCACTACCGAAGTGTTAACCACGTCGCCCTCACCGACCCAGTCATGCAGACAAGGTGGTCTCGTGTGCCACTCACCTTTGACGCCAGGGACGTTGACCTGCACAGTGCCCCTCACGTCGATGCCATGGTGATCAACTGCAGTGTAACAGGCTGGGACCTACACAAGGTCTTGGTCGACAACGGCAGCCAAGCAGACATCATCTTCCTACACGCCTTCGACCGCATGGGCATCAGCCACAGTCTGCTCAAGCCTTCAGACAACCCCCTTTATGGCTTCGGCGGGAAAGGCACCTTTCTCGTTGGCAAGATTGAGCTACCCCTGTCCTTCGGTGTAGCACCCAATGCCCGAAGTGAGCAGGTCACCTTCGACATCGTCGACATGGTATACCCATACAACGCCATAATGGGCTGGGGCTCCATCAACAAGTTTGAAGCGACCATCCATGGACTTTACCTATGCATGAAAATCCTGGGTCCGCAAGGCGTGATCACAATCTACGACAACCAGCAGACCGCACGCAACATTGAAAGAGACTTCGTCCCAGGGCAACAGAACGTGCACTGCCTCACGGCACAACGCGAAGGCTTCGAAGAGTCCCGCCCAGTCACTGACAAAAAAGTCAAGGCGCAGCTACAAAGCAACGATGGAACGAAGGTCGTACCCCTCGACCCGGCCACCCCTAAGCAAACGGTCGTAATAAGCGAAGACCTGACCTCACGAGACGAGGACAAACTCATCTCCTGCCTCTCCCGAAATAAGGACGTCTTCGCTTGGTCCGCCCATGACCTGGTCGGAGTCAGCCGCGCCATCATAGAGCACAGACTAGGCATCGACCCTTCGGTGCGCCCAAGAAAGCAGAGACTGTGCAAGATGTCCAACGAGAAGACCGAAGCCGCCAAAGCTGAGGTGCACCGCCTGTTGGAAGCCAACTTCATCGAGCCAATTGCCTACCCTACATGGCTCGCCAACGTGGTCATGTTGCAAAAGAAAAGCGGCAAGTGGCGCATGTGTATCGACTTCACCAGTCTCAACAAGGCCTGCCCCAAGGACAACTTCCCCTGCCATGGATCGACAAAATAGTTGATAGCGCAGTAGGATGCGAAGTCATGTCCCTCCTCGACTGCTTCTCCGGTTACCACCAGATCTACATGAAGGAGGAAGACAAGGCCAACACAAGCTTCATCACGCCCTTCAGCACATACTGCTTCATCAGAATGCCGGAAGGACTCAAAAACACCGGGTCAACCTTCTCCCGCCTCACAAAAAGGGTCCTCAAAAATCAAGTAGGCCGCAACATTTTTACCTACATGGACGACATTGTCGTCGCGAGCAAGAACAAAGAGGATCACCTGGCTGACCTCGTCGAAACATTCGCTAATATGCAGGATGCGCATCTTCGGCTCAACCCCAAAAAAATTGTTTTCAGGGTTCGCCAGGGGAAAATACTCGGCTTCTTGGTGTCGCACAGAGGTATCGAGGCTAACCCGACAAAAATCCAAGCAATCATCAGCATGACACCCCCATAGTCCGCCAGAGATGTCCAATGACTAACAGGCAGATTGGCCACCTTGAACAGGTTCGTTTCAAAATCCATAGAGCGCAGTCTACCTTTCCTCAGGACACAACGCGGTGCAAAAGACTTCGCCTGGGGACCAGAACAGGCGGCAACATTCGAGTCGCTCAAGCAATATTTGTCTGATTTGGCAACCCTCACTAGTCTCGACCGTTCACTGCCCTTGCTGTTATACATAGCGGCCTCGCCATGTGCCGTCATCGCAGCCTTGGTCCAAGAGCAGGTCAGAGAGGGCACGACCTGGCAATGCCCAGTCTACTACGTATCCAAAGTCCTCATGCCTTCCAAGTGCAACATTCATTGTCCGGACCACCCGGACAGAGTCACGGGGCAAGCTGAAGCCGAAATGGGAAGGTCCATTCATTGTCAAGACGAAGGCATCCCCTAGCGCGTACAGACTGTTAACGCCTTCCGGCAAAGACTTAGAGCACTCCTGGAATATCGACAATCTCCGCAAATTTTTTGTCTAACCCTCGGGCCCATGTGCCCTTATAATTCAGCAAACAGTGTTGTCCCAGCCCGCACTCTTTTCCTCCCGAGGGGTGAGGTTTTTAACGAGGCAGAGCCGAGTAATATATCAGTAAAAGCCCTCACAAAAACAAAAACTCTAAGTGCAACATGTCGAAAAAGACCGCTTCGACGGTCTTCGGCATTCAACCAATTCCAGGTCACCGCGACAGGTAGCATAGACTACCCTCGCGTGCGACAATCCGTGCAAAAGTCGCCAAAGGGTGCAGCCGAACTAGCACAACAAGTGTGTTAATCGAAGTCTTTTACTAAAAAGACACCGTGCAAAAGTCGCCTAAGGGTGCATCCGGACTAGCAAAACAAGTGTATTAATCGAAGTCTTTTACTACAAAGACAATCCGTGCAAAAGTCGCCTAAGGGTGCAGCCGGACTAGCACAACAAGTGCATTAATCGAAGTCTTTTACTACAAAAACAATCCATGCAAAAGTCGCCTAAGGGTGCAGCCGGACTAGTACACCAAGCACGTCAATCGAAGTCTTTTACTAAAAAGACACAGTGCAAAAGTCACCCAAGGGTGCTGCCGGACTACCACAACAAGTACACGATATGAAGTCTCTCACTTAAAGGAAACCAACAGGCCACATTGCAATACAAGTTGCAGATTACATACACTCAGCGAAGGGTCACCAGACCCACCGCACAAATAAACACAACTATGCCCTCCATTACCGCCGTGCAACGCGAGGGCACCATACACTACATCGGCTTGACTTTTGGAATGATGCCCACCTCCCTATAATTGAACAACATTATTCTCAATTCCTCACCCTCAAAAAGCTTCCGCAGATCCCCCTCGCCAATGCTCGTCCAAATCGGTGAAGACAGTAGCTCTCGTTTCCCAAACCGATCTACTCGAAGACGGTCCCGCTCCATCCCCATCCGACGGCACCTACCACTTCGTGAAAACTCGCCAACGCTATGCTTCGACACCACCCTTCGTCGCTGGCACTCGGTCCTCGCATCAGGAAGATCAAATACCTCGCCAACCCCACCCACGACGAGGACTCTGCCGCGGCCGCATCTAACACGACAAAATAATCCAAATCTTCACCAGACGACTCTTCGCTCTAGGACAACAGACTCCCAAACTCATCATCAAATGAAAAAGACTCAGATTCAGAACTAGGCACATTATAATCAGCAGGCGCTACGGCAGCGGCCGCCACAAAATTCGTAACGTCAGCCGAGGTTATCTACGCAGGCCCACACGTCGGAACCTGCGCAGCAACTGAGTTTCAGTATCACAAAAATAAGGTCCTACACCCAACACCCCTAGCACTACTCCGCCACCTGCTAAGGGTTGGCCGACGCCACCGGGTCTTCGGTAGCTTACGCGACCGCCGCCGAAGTACCTTCACCAGTCGGCACAGAGGCCTCCGCGGGTGCCTCGCCAGCATCCGTTGCCGGTGCCAACGACTCAACCACCGCCCTTGCACCCACCGCTAGAGGCGTCGTGCTCTCCAAGTCCCCGAGGTCTTCGACCTCCTCATGCGCCATCTACAAAAATCGCAACACACATTACAAAAAAATAATAAATAATAAATAATAATAATAATAACAACAATCACTAAAAACTCGTACCTGCTCCATCACCCGGTCGAACCTTTCCCGGACAATATCACGGCCATGAGGGCCCCACATCCTATCATAAAGTGCCCCAGCAGAGCGCTTTAGCATCGGGTCTTCGACCTGGAAGATTCCACGTTCGATGTCTTCGTTCGAACGATCAAAGACTTCGAAGTGCCTGCATCCCTCACGGGACAAGGCATTCACGGCCCCTTCATAGGTGACGAGCGCGGCGAAGGACATGAGACCCATCACAATCGCCGGCAGCACCTCCAGCTCCTCCTGCAACCACCCGAGAAAGCGGAGGCCAACTTCTTTACCAGACGCATCAAAGGGGGCGGTACGCGCACCAAGCTGACGGTACGCGTCCACAAGCAATGCATGTGCCCGGTCAACCTCTGTGCGGGTCGAGGCCTCCGCCTTGTCCAGGCAACCGCGCAGGCGGCTGTGGTTCGCCTCCGCCTCCGTGGCGCGTTGGATAGCGAGATTGGCCTCCGCGCGCGCAAGCTTGGCCTCGGCACGAGTGGCCTGGGCCTCCGCGCAGGCCTTGTTCGCATCCTCTTTCTCAGCCGCAAGCTGGCGGCCGAGTTCCTCCTTTTCAGCCTCCACAGCCACCAGTTTCTCCTCTAGCTTGCGGGACCTGTTTTCCGCGGCTGACTTGTCCCGCACCGCCTCAGTATGCTGCGCCTGGAGGTGTTCAATCCTGTCCTCGAGTTGCCGCCTCTCGGCAGCGAACTCTGAGGTCAGGGCGCCCGACGCAACATGTTCGGCGAAGGCAACCGCCTGGCACAAAACCATCAATCACAATCGTATACAAACAATAAATTGCTGAAGTCCAAGGCGACTTACATGTTGTAGCTGCTGCGTCGCATGCTTCAGCTGCTGCGCAACCGAGCCCGCCATGTCTTTGGCGGCGGCGGCCGACGCAATTTCGCCGCTGGCACAAAACTTGGACCAGGAGTCCTGCGAAGACCCCTTCGTCTTGGCAGTCGCCACGACCGACGCGGCCACCATTAGGGTTGAAAACTGTCGAAAAAAATCCCGTCCCGACCCGTACCGTTTTCTACATTTGACTCGACCGTTTCCGTATTTACGGAAAAATATAGAAATGGGACGGAAACGGGAGAGGGCTTATTCCGTCCGTTTTTGCAGGATCTTGTTTTTTTCTGAATTGAACCCATATTTATTCCGTATTTGACAAATATGGGACGAGCCTAATATGCGTTAGTATATAAACTAAATTCTCGTGTATTTAGGTGATAAATTATAGCACAATTGTCCATTGTAACCACTGGCTCTTTTCAAATGACAAGTGAGCTAAAGTCTTAAACAACATCAGATGTAGCTAAATATACACATTTAGCAACCAAACAACAATAGAATGTTGCCTCTCTATATCTATTTGTTTTATGTTATTGTTCTGCCAATCAATCACTAGTCAAACATCAATAACATTTCTATTTGTATTAAGTTATGAGTTTCCGTTAGTATTTCCGTTTCCGTTCGTTTTCGCAATTCTGTTTATCCCGCTCTCGTTTTCGTTCCCGACTATTCCAGACCTGATCCCGTTTCCGATGATAAAATGTGGATATAGAAACGGGAGAGAGATTTTTCCGTCCGTTTCCGCCTGTTTTCATCCCTAGCCGCCATTGACGCCGGGACAACTGCCAGTTGCCCGGCTTCGGGCCCTACATAATTATCTTGTCAAAGGCCCAGAACCTTAACAAAACAAAAAAAACAAAAAAAACTCACCAACAAGTCCCCGCCCTGTGCGGGCGTCGAACATCATGACACTGCCCATAAGGTAGTCATCCACGCAAACATCCATGGAGACATCGGCCTCAGGAGTCCGCGGCAGGGCCGGCGGCCTCAGCAGGAGTCGGCTTGCCGGAGCTAGGAGCGGCGAGCTGCGCACCCGGTAAAGGCTTGCTGGGGCAAGGGGCAGCAGGTTTTGTGGTCGGCGGTGGCTTGCTGCTGCTAGGGGTGGCAGACTTCGCGAGTCCCCGCGCCTTCTTGGCCTCGCGACTAGGGTCCCCGACCCTAATGAACGCCCGACGTTTCCGCGCCGTGTCTTGATGATCTTTATCCATCACTGCCGATACAACAGCAGCAATATTGCGCCCATAAGTAAAAACCTTCAACTCACGAGCCAATCGGGATGTAAACATGTCTTCGCCAGACGCCCGGGGAATCGGAACATTCCTCGGCCAGCGACCCTCGGTAACCTCCAGCATCTGCGCCGAAGATTCTCGGAGCTCGGGCGAAGACATCCTTCCCCCAGGGGCCGCACAAGTTCCCAACAAATCGAATGTAAAGCGGTCGGAGACCCCCAACCCCTTAGCTGCAGTACCTAGTTTTCTCTTTTTAGTGGTCGCGGCCGGCGCAGCTCCCCGCGAAGACCCCTCATCGACCATGGCGGCCGCCATCTTTCCCCGGCGGTCGACAACACCAGCGTCGTCGTCTCCCGGGTAACCGCCATATGGCAGTCGGTTCAACTCAAAAACGCGGTTCAAACGAACGTTAGAACCGTGAACGTCCCAACTCTGTACGGTCTCCGTCCTCGGCATATATCGCCTACAATCTTTGAGGCCTCGGCCTCCACCTCGTGCACAAAAGTGGTCGGGCTCTGACCCCGCATATCCAAGGCAAAGGCAGGACTTCGCACCAACTGATCGCCCAAGGACGACATACTGCGAGGACATACTTCGCCAAGTACCCATCCATGCGCCAAGGGCCACAATCCATATCCAATGAATTCTTCAACAAGATCGCGCCCGCTACTAAAGCGGACAACATAAAGAAGGGCCCCTTCGTCCTCATCATCCTCTGCCAGCTCGAATGACGGGAACGCCATATAACAGTGCGAGCACATGATGGCGGCAGGGAGACTAGGAAGACCTTCAACTTCCCCTCCAGAGACATAAAACCAATAGTCCCACCAGTTGCCCCAATTGTTGCGAGCACAATGGACTATTTCCACAACTTCCACCGAAGTCTTACTAGTCCTCGGTATGAAGGTGCAAGATCCAAATTGAGCGATCTTATTTCCTATTTTCTTCTGTTGCCAGTGCAGACAATAGTTCTTAGCGAAGACTTCCACAGACGGCTGACCGCCGTACGACGCAACCGCCCACACATACTTCGCCAGGGCAACAACGGTGTTGGGTGTCAACTGGTGGACCTGCACACCAAATCTCCACAAATCCTCCACCACGAAATGATGCGCCGGAAGGCGAAGGCCAGCAAGAAAAAATGCCTCGAACACAACTAATTCGCCCTTAGGCTCGGGGATCTCCTCGGCGTCCGGAACCCGCCCAACACCGTCACCGAAATATCCAAGCTACTACATCTCCTACACGTGAATCGAGGAAATCCTCGAGGTGCCGAACTCCATAGTGTGGCCCGGCTGCAACTCCGTCACCGCCAAATCACTTAGGGTTTCCTCGGACGACGAACCGGCCGACGACGCACTCGCAGCAGATGAAGAAGATATTGCTACATACCTTCGGCGGCGGTGTGCGGTCTACTTGACGTGGGCCAGGTTTTCGAAGAAGGCGGGCAGGTGAGCAGATTGAAAAAGGTAGGGTTTCCGCGGTCGGCGCACGCAACGGGTAAGAGGTACCAACGGCCGCGCCGCCTCCTTTTATATACAGGGCACGACGCTTCGGGAAACCCGCAGTCCAACAGTAACACGTCCATCAACGGTCATTTCAAAAACCCCGCAGGACCACTTCGAGCGAGGGCAGCGTCTCCACCATCTAGCGACGTCTTAGGCACCAGATGACTTCGTCGAACTGGCCCCTCGGAGGGCAAATGTTGGGGCGAAGGCAAACACGCTACCCTTCGCCGATGCCTTTGTCGTCCCGCCGCACTAACGAAGACCATATCCGAAGCGCGCCCGAGCAAGCCGGAGGCGCCGATTGGATGAAGAACGACGCGGTCCCCCCTTCGTCTTCTCCATGGCAAGGCGAAGGGGCTATCGAAGTCTACTGGTCCCGTGCCCTTGCCGTGGCCGAGAGGCCCAGGTGGGATCCGACCCCGGGCCTCGCGTGGTTAAGTGCATTACGGGCCGCGACTGTAATAGCCTTTTCCGTAATGACAATCCTGTCAGCGTTTCGACCCCGGGGGTCCCTGGACCGACAAGTAAATTGTCGCTGCGTGTCCCAGCCCAGATGGGTCGGCGCGAGACGGAGACACAAGGGGGGAAAACAGTGAGGGGAACCCGCGGCCTCGTGTTGTCCTACGCCCAGGGCGGATGCGCTTGCAGTAGGGGGTTACAAGCGTTCACGAGGGAGAGAGAGAGAGGGGGCATGAGACCGCGCGTCAGCCCGTTCTCCCGCGTGGCCCCCTTTTTACGAGGGCCCTAGACCTTCCTTTTATAGACGTAAGGAGAGGGTCCAGGTGTACAACGGGGGGTGTAGAAGTGTGCTAACGTGTCTAGCAGAGAGGAGCCAGAGCCCTATGTACGTGCCGACGTGGCTGTCGGAGAGGTGTTGGAGCCCTGTTCATGTGGCGTCGTGGCTGTCGGAGGAGCGCTTGAGCCCTGTAGAAGCACAGCCGTCGAGGCTGTCGGATCCAAGCTGACGTATCCTTGCTTCCGTAGGGGGCTGAGAACCGCCGTCGTCATGGAGCACGCAGGGTGCCATCATTACTTGTTTTACCGGGGCGAGCCAGATGGGACACCGGTCTTGTTCCCCGTAGCCTAGGCTAGCTAGGGGTAGGATAATGATGGCCCCCCTTGTGGCGTGGTCGGCCCCAGCGAGGTGGTGACTCCTCCGAGGTCGAGGTTGAGTCCGAGCCCGGGGGTCGGGCGGGGCGGAGACCGTTGTCCGGAGGTCGAGGTTGAGTCCGAGCCCGGGGGTCGGGCGAGGCGGAGACCGTCGTCCGAGGTCGAGGTTGAGTCCGAGCCCCGGGGGTCGGGCGAGGCGGAGACCGTCTTCCGAGTCGAGGTTGAGCCCGAGCCCTAGGGTCGGGCGAGGCGGAGACCGTCGTTCGGGGTCGAGGTGGAGTCCGAGCACAGGGGTCGGGCGAGGCGGAGACCGTCGTCCGGGGTTGAGGTGGAGTCCGAGCCCTGGGGTCGGGCGAGGCAGAGATTCCTATGGCGCCCGAGGCTGGACTTGGCTGCTGTCAGCCTCACCCTGGCGGGTGGCACAGCAGTCGGAGCAGCGCATGTGGCGCTGTTTTCCTGTCAGGTCAGTCAGTGGAGAGGCGAAGTGACTGCGGTCACTTCGGCCTTGTCGACTGGAAGGCGCGCGTCAGGATAAGGTGTCAGGCGATCCTTGCATTAAATGCTCCTGCGATCCGGTCGGGTGGCGAGGCGATCTGGCCAAGGTTGCTTCTCTGCGAAGCCTTCCCGAACTGGGCCTCGGGCGAGTCGAAGGCGCGTCCGTTGCTTGAGGAGACCCTCGGGCAAGGCGCGAATCTGCCTTGGTCTACCATTCCTGCTCGAGGCTGGGCTCGGGTGAGGCGAGATCGTGTCCCTTGAGTGGACGGAGCTTTGACCGGAATTGCGCCCATCAGGCCTTTGCAGCTTTGTGCTGATGGGGGTTACCAGCTGAGATTACGAGCCTTGGGGGTACCCCTAATTACGGTCCCCAACAGTAGCCCCCGAGCCTCAAAGGGAGTGTGGGTACTCGCTTGGAGGCTTTGTCGCACTTTTTTGCAAGGGGACCGGCCTTTCTCGGTTGCATTTTGTTCCGGTGGGTGCGCACGAGCGCACCCGCCGGGTGTAGCCCCCGAGGCCTCGGAGGAGTGGTTTGACTCCTTCGAGGTCTTAATGCCTTTCGTGATGGCTTGGCCGGTCTGGTTGTTCCCTCATGCGAACTAGTCGTTGCCCGGGTGCATAGTCAGGTTCCGAGTTCTCGGGCTGGTATGTTGACGCTGTCAACGGTTTGGCCGGAGCCGGGTTTGCGAGAGCAGCCCCCGAGCCTCTACACAGGGTGAGAGGACGGTCAAGGGCAGACTCGGCTTTTTTCATACGCCCCTGCGTCGCCTTTCCGCAAGGAGGAGGGGGGCGAAGCGCCATGTTGCCCTCGGAGGGCGCCGAACATGGTGTCTCCAGTGAGTTGCTAACGGGTGATCCGAGTGGACGCCCGTGCCCCGTTCGATAAGGGTCGGCTAGTGGCCCAGAGGCGCGCTCCAAAAGTACCTGCAGGTGATTTGCCGGACCCGGTCCCGTTCGATAGGGTCCAAGGGCTCGATGCCTCTCTCTGATGGGATTCCGTTACAGAATCGTTCCTGCCGATCTCGGAACTGTCCTAGGGTACCTCGGGAGCGTAGCCCGAGCCTTGGTTATGTATCGAACGTACCTAGAGTCATCCCTCACTCTGCGTGCTCTGGGGCGACTGTCGAACCCGACGGGGGGCCAGCCTACGAACCCCTGATCAGTAGTGGGCGCGGAGCCCGAGTGGCCTGAGGCGGCTGTCGAACCCTTTCGAGGGGCCAGTCTTCGAACCTCTGACCAGTAGTGGGCACGGAGCCCGAGTGCTCTGAGGCGGCTGTCGAACCCTTCCGAGGGGCCAGCCTTCGAACCTCTGATCAGTAGGGGGCTCGGGGCCCGCTTCCTTCGCAGAGAAGGATCCCTTTCAGAGTATCCCCCTTTCCCGGTCCCTGTAGCAAGAGGGAGAAAGGGGAAAAAAGAAAGGGATACGAAATTGAACGACGTGGCACACCTTTTTTGACGCGGTCATTATGGCGGAGGTGAAGCGTCGCCCGCTTCGCCTGCCAAAGGTGTCGCCTATCCTGCCGCAGAGTTAATGCGACGGGACGAGTGGTTCGCGGGGCAGCCGTTGTGCATGCACGAGCCGTTCGAGGAACGGGCATTTCGCCTTCGAGTTTTGGATTTTGCGGCGGGTTCGGGCGGAGTGTTGAACGGGTCTTGCCCAGGTCTTTATATATTCGGAGGAGGGTCTAGTGGTGGTTCTTTACTCTGCTGCTTGCCTCTGCTTAGGTTTCCGCAACTTGAGGGAATAGCCTGAGAAAGAAAACCTCGCACCTTGTCCACCCCGCCGCCACGTCCTTCGCTTGGCGATGGCCGACCGGGTAACCATCATTCCGCCGCGCGACCCATGGCCTTTCTCCACTGTCACGGTGGACGACCTGGAGGCCCTTGTTGCTGATGGTTTGCTCCGCCCCCTCTCTCATGTCCTGCGGCCGGAGTGGATGGTCCCTCCGAGCGGGGCCGACCCGAACCCGCCGCCGGGGTATGTGCTGAGTTTCGTCTCCTTCCATGAGCGGGGGTTTGGTGTGCCAGCAAGCCGTTTTATGCGGGCGCTCCAGCATCACTATGGGGTGGAGCTGCACAACCTTAGCCCCAACTCCATCGCGCAAGCGGCCATCTTTGCGCACGGTTTGTGAAGGATTTTTGGGATTGACCCCCACTGAGATCTGTGGACTCATCTCTTCTCCGCGGAGCCTTTTGCCTCGGCGACGGGGGAGAAGAGAGTCCGCATGGCGGTGCGGGCCGGTGGCTGCATCCTCCAGTTGAGGCAGGCGCGTGCGCAGCAGTACATCCCCGCCATCCTTGTGTCTTCGAACAAGGGGTGGCAGCGCTGGTGGTTTTACCTCCGGAATGATGATGGGAGGCTCCCGTTGTTTTCTCAACGAGTGGTGTCCGCCGCCGGCAGCAATTGGCGCTATGGGGCCCCACGCGAGAGGCAGAAGAATCTCCAGCCCCTTCTGGAGGCCTTGGAGAAACTGCGAGAGGGAGGGCTCACCGCCACGGGGGTGGTTGCCGTCATCCATCACCGGAGGGTGCTCCCCTTGACGGAGCGACGACTGCTACTTTCGGAGATGACGCCAGGGGTCGGCTTGGAGGGTTCGCAGATGTCCTTGATCCCCCTCCCCACCGATGACCTCCACAGGCGGGTGGCCGGCACGGTAGGGAAGCTAGACGCTGGCACCCTCACCCAGCTCCCAATGCGTCCCAAGCGCGGGTGCATGTCCCTGGTGAGTGTCCGCTCCTTCTTCTTTCTTGTGTCAGATTGCCCCTGGTTCTCACAGTCGAGACCTTTCGTTTGTCTCCAGGAGCTAGGGTCTCACAAGCCTTCCCTGCCACCAGTCCCGGAGGACGCGGTGGACCGAGCCGCGTGGAGGGTTGTTGCAGAGAAGAAGGAGAAGAAGGACGCGAAGAAGGCTCGGGCCCGCGAGCGGATGCAGGCTCAGGACGCCTTGGAGAAGCGTCGTCGGCGGCAGGAGAGGGACGGGCTCCCGAGGGAGCCATCGCCGAAGACGCCTGACGATGACGACGACGACGACGATGATGAAGACGACTACATGGCCGCCCGCCTTGGCCTCAATCTAGATCTAAGGCTGGGCCAGGGGTCGTCGAGCCAGCCCCCAAGTGGGCCGACACTGTCGGTATCCGGGGCTGGGGCATCAGGGTCCCAACCCGAAGAACAGGGGCAGGCCGAGGGGGTACTTGACCCCTTGGCCAAGGTAGCTGAGGTGACCCCGAGGAGTTAGGCCGTCCCGCCTGTTCCCCTAGAGCCGTTGTCCATGCCGGCAGCAGAGGAGGCCGATCCTCGGGTCGCCGTGTCCACGCCTGGGCGGACCGTCCCTTCGGCGCCCCAGGCGCCCGAGGCAGGGATGGTGCCGAAGCCGGCAGCAGGGCAAACCTTGGTGGTGCCCGCGGGGACCGAGGCTAGAGGGGCCTCCCCGCAGGCACGATTGGTCGTGGCCCGGAGTGGGTAAGTATCTGAGGATACTTCTGTCTCGGCGCCTTCTTCGTGTGTCCTGATCCTGCTTTTCCCTTTCTTCCCAGCAAACGGAGGCACGGTTCGACCGGTCTGGCTCCCCAGAAGGTCCTTAAGACGGCGCCAGCTTCTGCAGCTGGTGCCGCACCGGGCCTCGCCGGCCGGCTGGCCTCTGCACAATGTGTCCCCGAGCAGGGGGTTCAGGCGGCACAAGTTGCCGTGGGGCGAGCTCCCGAGGTTGACCCCTCCGTCGAGGCGGCCGTCGAGTCGAGGGAGACTGCTGGTGCGGCCGCGGCCTTAAGCCCACCAGTCGTGTTGCCGGTGCTGGCACCGGCTTCTGCCGAGGCCGTTGCTGCTCTGGCTGTGGAGCCACCCGTCGCCGCCGATGCTGAGATGGCCGAGGCGCCGCTAATCGAGGCCGGCGATCGGAACCCTGCCCCCTTAGCTGAGGAGGTTCCCTATGCGCCGACTGCAGGGGGTGCCGATGCCTTGGAGAAGGGGACGCAGAATCGCGACCCGTCCTGGGGAGCGACGACCTTGTCCTTGCGCGATGTCAGCCGCTCCGGTTATGTTCCCGTGGTGCTTCGAAACCCCTCTTCGTTCTTGACGATGAGCGAGAGGAGCGGTCTTGGGACGAGCTTCGTGAGCGTGCCGAGGCAACGGTGGGGTCGCTTCGGTTGACCCTGGAGGTCCTTGCTAAAGACGTTCCCAGGATCCTCCAGGTAAGGATTTCAGGGATACCTTTTACGTGATCAAGGCATTCTTCGTGACGCCCCACTTCCCTTCCTCAGGATCTGACGGATCTGAGCGCCGCCAAGTCATTGTTCATTCACCGCGAGGCCGACGTCTGGGGTTCGTTGCGGTTTCTGAGGACCGCGCTTGCCAAGGCTACCGAGCGCCTCTCCCAATGGAGCGTCGAGGCGGCGGACCTTCGTTTGCTCCATGACGAGCTGGGGGCAGAGGCAGCGGCGGCACGCGCAGAGGCGCAGCGGTGGCAGTTGGAGCTTGGCCAGGTCATCGGTGAGCGGGATCAATCTCGAGGCCGGGCCGCCGAGGCTGAAAGCCGGGCTGAGGCCCTTGGAGGCCAGCTAGTCGAGGCGTCCGCTCGGGCCGGAGCCCTTGCGGTGGACCTGGTCGTGGCCATCGGGTCTGCTCAGTCCGCCCAAGCCGCAGCCTCGGAGCAGCATATCCGGGCGGAAGGTATGTCTTGGCTGTTTTGAGGTTTTGATTCAGCTTCGCTCTTCAACTTGTGTTTGAAGACTTCTGCTTTGGCTGTTTGCAGAGCTCGAGTTTGCCCTCAGCGAGTCCGCCAAGGCACTTGCCCAGGCGGCTGAGCAGAAGGAGGTCGACCGCGCGGCCATGTCCAAGGCTATCTCGGCCTTTTGCCAGATCTTTGGCCTTGACGACGTCCCCTCGGGAAGCTCCCCTCAGAGTCGCCTGCAGGCCTTAAGCGACCACGCGCGCGGCAGACTCTGCGAGGCGCTGCATCACGGTGTTAGGCGGGCCTTCGCCGTGCTCGCTTCCCACTATGATGTGGATCTGGAGCGGGTCAGCGAGGGGTATTGTCTTCCTGACGAAGATGAAGCTGCCCTGGCCAAAGTTCAGAGGCTTGACGCGGCCGCTGCGGGCCCGAGCGCGGTGCTGGCGTCCACCTTCGAGGTGGAGATCCTTCCGCCTGTGCCGCCGTCCGAGGCCGGGGCGGATCTTGCCGAGGGTGGAGACGGCGCTGAGGTCAGAGATGAAGCCGAGGGTGCCGTTCCTCCCCTGGGCGATGCTTGATTCTTCCGGAGCAGTTTGTTTTGAACACGTGTGTGTCTTTCGCGGCCACCGAGGCCTGAACACTTTGTCGTCGTGATATAAAGCTGTGTCTTTTTCTTCCTGTTTCGCGTACCCGGACTTGTTCGTCAGTAGCAGGATCGCTTACCCAAGTAAGAGTTATTTTTCGCGGTAGGTGACGAGTGCGGTATCCGTATCCCGGAGGCGTAGGAGTCCCTCGGCTCGGTCGGCCTTGCCGCTTACATGCACTCTTATTCGTTTCTCGGGGTTCTGTTACTAACATAGCCGGGAGACACGAAAGTCATTTTGGCGGAAGACTTTTTTCCGAGGAAAATTTTGACGCAGAGGGGGTTCCCCCCTTCTAGCCCCCGAGGGAGGGTCGGGCTTTGCCGAGGCAAGGCTGACCCTTCCTTGAAGGTTAGACTTTGCTTATGTATGTAAAGTAGGTACATGAACGACTTGAAAACATCTTAAGGGTAGAAGCGACGTAGCTGTCGGATGTTCCAAGCGTTGTTGTAGACCTCGCCTTGACTGTTGGCCAGCTTGTATGTTCCGGGCTTCAGAATTTTGGCGATGATGAACGGACCTTCCCAGGGAGGCGTGAGCTTGTGGCGCCCTCAGGCGTCTTGTCATAGCCGAAGCACCAAGTCGCCCACCTAGAGGTCTCGGGACCGAACCCCTCGGGCGTGGTAGCGTCGCAGGGACTGCTGATACCGCGCCGAGTGTAGCAAGGCCATGTCCCGAGCCTGTTCCAGCTGGTCAAGTGAGTCTTCTCGGTTTGTCTGGTTGCTTTGGGCGTCGTATGCCCTCGTCCTCGGGGAGCCATATTCTAAGTCTGTGGGCAAGATAGCCTCGGCCCCATAGACTAGAAAAAACGGCGTGAAGCCCGTGGCTCGGCTTGGTGTCGTCCTCAGACTCCAGACCACCGAGGGGAGTTCCTTCATCCACCGCCTGCCGAACTTGTTGAGGTCGTTGTAGATCCTCGACTTGAGTCCCTGTAGAATCATGTCGTTGGCACGCTCTACCTGCCCATTCGTCATGGGGTGAGCTACGGCGGCCCAGTCCACCCGGATGTGGTGGTCCTCGCAGAAGTCCAGGAAGTTTCTGCCAGTGAACTAGGTGTCGTTGTCGGTGATGATGGAGTTCGGGACCCCGAAGCGATGGATGATGTTGGTGAAGAACACCACCGCCTGTTCGAACCTGATGCTGTTTAGGGGTCGGACCTCAATCCACTTGGAGAATTTGTTGATGGCGACCAGCAGGTGCGTGAAGCCCCTGGGTGCCTTCTGCAAGGGACCGACGAGGTCCAGACCCCACACAGCAAATGGCCAGGTGATGGGTATTGTTTGCAGAGCCTGAGCGGGCAGGTGGGTCTGCCTTGCGTAGAATTGACATCCTTGGCAGGTGCGTACAATCCTAGTGGCGTCGGCCACCACGGTTGGCCAGTAGAAACCCTGTCAGAAGGCGTTTCCCACGAGGGCTCGAGGTGCTGCATGATGACCGCAAGCCCCCGAGTGTATTTCTTGCAATAACTCCTGACCTTCGGTGATGGATATGCATCGCTGGAGGATGCCTGAGGGGCTGCGGTGGTAGAGCTCCTTTCCGTCACCCAGCAAGACGAACGACTTGGCGCGCCGCGCCAGTCACCGAGCTTCGGCTCTGTCGAGGGGTAGCTCTCCTCGGTGGAGATATTGTAGGTATGGGGTCTGCCAGTTTCAGTTAGGCATGACCCCATTCCGCTCTTCCTCGACGCGCAGTGCCTCACCCTCGGGGGCCGAGGCTGCCTCGGGCTGAGCCGAGGGCGCCTCGGGCTTGGCCGAGGGCGCCTCGGGCAGAGCTGAGGCCTTCTCGGGCTCGGGCGTGTCGTTGGTCTTGACGGAGGGTTGATGTAGGTCTCGGGAGAAGATGTTCGGAGGAACCGTCGTCCGCCCCGAGGCTATCTTAGCCAGCTCGTCTGCAGTCTCGTTGTATCGTCGAGCGACGTGGTTGAGCTCGAGCCTGTAGAACTTGTCCTCCAGGCGCCGAACCTCGTTGCAGTAGGCTTCCATCTTCGGGTCGCGGCAGTGGGAGTTCTTCATGACTTGGTCAATGACAAGCTGCGAGTCGCCACGAGCATCGAGGCGCCGGACCCCTAGCTCGATGGCGATGCGCAACCCGTTGACCAGAGCCTCATACTCGGCCACGTTGTTGGACGCCGGGAAATGGAGGCGCAGCACGTAGCGGAGGTGCTTCCCGAGGGGTGAGATGAAGAGTAGGCCCACGCCCGCTCTTGTTTTCATCAGCGACCCATCCAAAAACATGGTCCAGAGTTCCGGTTGGATCGGAGTTGTTGGAAGCTGGGTGTCGACCCATTCAGCCACAAAGTCCGCCAAGACTTGGGACTTGATGGCCTTCCGAGGGGCGAACGAGATTGTCTCACCCATGATCTCCACCACCCACTTTGCAATCCTACCCGAGGCCTCTCGGCACTAGACGATCTCCCCCAGGGGGAAGGATGACACCACAGTCACCGGATGAGACTTGAAGTAGTGTCGCAGCTTTCGCCGTGTCAGAATTACCGCGTACAGCAGCTTCCGAATTTGCGGGTAGCGGATCTTGGTCTCGGGTAGTACCTCACTGATGAAGTAGACCGGCCTCTGGACGGGCAATGCGTGCCCTTCTTCTTTGCGCCGCGCTGAGCGGACGCCTCGGGGACGTCGGCCGGCTGGCGCCCCTGAGGCTGCTTGTCCTTCCGGAAGATGGCCTCGACCGCCTCCTGGCCGGAGGCGAACTTGGTGGTGATGTCCATCAGCTCGCTCGCCCTGGTGGGAGTCTTGCGACCCAGCTTGCTCACTAGGTCGCGGCAAGTAGTGCCGGCGAGGATCACGCCGATGACATCTGAGTCGGTGATGTTGGGCAGCTCGGTGCGCTGCTTCGAAAATCGCCGGATATAGTCCCGCAGGGATTCTCCCGGCAGCTTCGGAGATCCCTGGAGTTCCCAGGGCGCATGTATGTGCCCTGGAAGTTGCCGGCGAAGGCTTTGACAAGGTCGTCCCAGTTGGAGATCTGCGCAGGAGGCAGATGCTCCAGCCAGGCTCGGGCTGCGTCGGAGAGGAACATGGGGGAGGTTGCGGATGATGAGGTTATCATCGTCCGTTCCACCCAGCTGGCAGGCTAGCCTGTAGTCCGCGAGCCACAGTTCCGGCCTCGTCTCCCCCGAGTACTTGGTGATGGTAGTCGGGGCCTGGAACCGGGTCAGGAACGGCGCCCATCGTATGGCCCGGCTGAAAGCTTGCGGACCGGGTGGTTCGGGCGAAGGGCTCCGATCCTCCCCGCTGTCGTAGCGTCCCCCACGCCTAGGGTGGTAGCCTCGACGCACCCTCTCGTCGAGGTGGGCTCGATGGTCGCGGCGATGGTGCTCGTTGCCGAGGCGGCCCGGGGCCACAGGCGCTGTGTCCTGCGTGCGCCCGGTGTGGACCGAGGCTTCCCTCATAAATCGGGAAGTCGCGGCGCGATGCTCCGGGGGGTATCCCTGCCTTCGGGAGGCAGAGCTTTCGTCCTGTCGGACCGCGACATCCTCCAAGAGATTCTTGAGCTCTCCCTGGATACGCCGCCCCTCGGTGGTGGATGGTTCCGGCATCGCTCAGAGTAGTATTGCCGCTGCAGCCAGGTTCTGGCCGACCCCACTGGAAGCCGGGGCAGCCTTGCCCTGGCATCGTCGGCGATGCGGTGCTGGACGTCCTAGGCCAGATGATGCGCTTCTCTGGCCGGTGCTCGGCCTGCCCGCTCCTGCCCGATGTTCTGCCGGAGCTGCACAAGTTGTCCTGCTTCCTCATCGAGCCTGGCCTGCATCTCGCGAATTTGCTCGAGCTGTGTGTCCTAACCCCCCGTAGGGACTGGGACCACAGCTAGCTCCCGAAGGATGTCAACGCGAGGCGCAGGCCTAGAGGGATCACCGTCCTCCGGCATACCAAGGTGGTTACCTTCGTCGAGACCCTCTAGATCGACGTGGAAACATTCGCGACTTGGGCCACAGTCCTCGTCGCCGAGGCTGTGGCTATCATCGGAGCAATCGGAGAGGCAGTAGTCACATGCGGTCATGAAGTCCCGCATGGCACTGGAGTTATCGAGCCCGGAGAAATCCCAACCAGAGTCAGGCTCGTCGTCTTCCTCGGAACCCGGGGGCCCGTAGGTCAAGACGACCGTCAATCTCTCCCAGGTTGACCACATATGGTACCTCGGAAGGTTTGGATATGCCTTTATGAAAGCGTCCACCGAAGCGGGGTTGCTTGGTGGGTCGAAGCTGAATCTAAAAGGCACTGGATGGGGAACGGACGGTACCTCTTGATCGACGGGTGGTGACGAAGTCGCGTCAGGGACGGACTGCACCGTTATCTCAGGTACGAGGCTAACGCCCAGCAAGTCCTTCGCGAGCGTGCTAGCGTCGCCCGTCCACTCGAGGTTGGCGTGTCGCGGGGAAACGACGTTCATCTTCGTCTCAGACGCGAGGTCAATGCCTGACTTGTCCCCCGCTGGGGCGCCGACGTCGTCGACTCGCTCGACAGCCGACGAGGCGCCGCCTCCTGCTTGGCCACGATTGCCCCGCCTCCTTCCCCGTCGACGGGGAAGGTGACGGGACAGACTCGGATGCTGTTCTTCCACCACGCGGGGAAGACGTCGTCGATTCCGCTGCCGGCGGGCGGGCTGACGACCGCCATTGTCGTTGTCGCGTGGCGGAGGAAGGAGTATCATGTCGTAGCTGTCATCGAGGGACATGAACTCGAGACTTCCAAAACGGAGCTTCATCCCGGGTTGAAGAGGTCGCTGGAGACTCCCCATCTAGAGCTTAACAGGAAGCTGTTCGTCAACACGCAGCAGGCCCCTACCTGGCGCGCCAACTATCAGCGTTTCGACCCCGGGGGGTCCCTGGTCCGACGAGTAAATTGTCGCTGCGTGTCACAGCCCAGATGGGTCGGCGCGAGACGGAGACACAAGGGGGGAAAAACAGTGAGAGGAACCCGCGGCCTAGTGTTGTCCTGCGCCCAGGGCGAATGCGCTTGCAGTAGGGGGTTACAAGCGTTCGCGAGGGAGAGAGAGAGGGGGCATGAGACTGCGCATCAGCCCGTTCTCCCGCGTGGCCCCCTTTTTACGAGGGTCCTTTTATAGACGTAAGGAGAGGATCCAGGTGTACAACAGGGGGTGTAGCAGTGTGCCAACGTGTCTAGCAGAGAGGAGCCAGAGCCCTATGTATGTGCCAACGAGGCTGTCGGAGAGGTGTTGGAGCCCTGTTCATGTGGCGTCGTGGCCGTCGGAGGAGCGCTTGAGCCCTGTAGAAGCACAGCCGTCGGGGCTGTCGGATCCTTGCTGACGTATCCTTGCTTCCGTAGGGGGCTAAGAACCACCGTCGTCATGCAGCACGCGGGGTGCCATCATTACTTGTTTTACCGGGGCGAGCCAGATGGGACGCCGGTCTTGTTCCCCGTAGCCTAGGCTAGCTAGGGGTAGGATAATGATGGCCCCCCTTGTGGCGTGGTCGGCCCCAGCGAGGTGGTGACTCCTCCGAGGTCGAGGTTGAGTCCGAGCCCGGGGGTCGGGCGAGGCGGAGACCGTCGTCCGGAGGTCGAGGTTGAGTCCGAGCCCGTGGGTCGGGCGAGGCGGAGACCGTCGTCCGAGGTCGAGGTTGAGTCCGAGCCCCAGGGGTCGGGCGAGGCGGAGACCATCTTCCGAGTCGAGGTTGAGCCCGAGCCCTGGGGTCGGGCGAGGCGGAGACCGTCATCCGGGGTCGAGGTGGAGTCCGAGCCCTGGGGTCGGGCGAGGCGGAGACCGTTGTCCGGGGTTGAGGTGGAGTCCGAGCCCTGGGGTCGGGCGAGGTGGAGATTCCTATGGCGCCCGAGGCTGGACTTGGCTGCTGTCAGCCTCACCCTAGCGGGTGGCACAGCAGTCAGAGCAGCGCATGCGGCGCTGTTTTCCTGTCAGGTCAGTCAGTGGAGGGGCGAAGTGACTGCGGTCACTTCGGCCTTGTCGACTGGAAGGCGCGCGTCAGGATAAGGTGTCAGGCGATCCTTGCATTAAATTCTCCTGCGATCTGGTCGGCTGGCGAGGCGATCTGGCCAAGATTGCTTCTCCGTGAAGCCTTCCCGAATTGGGCCTCGGGCGAGTCGAAGGCGCGTCCGTTGCTTGAGGAGACCCTCGGGCGAGGCACGAATCTGCCTTGGTCTACCGTTCCTGCTCGAGGCTGGGCTCGGGTGAGGCGAGATCGTGTCCCTTGAGTGGACGGAGCTTTGACCAGAATTGCGCCCATCAAGCCTTTGCAGCTTTGTGCTGATGGGGGTTACCAGCTGAGATTAGGAGCCTTGGGGGTACCCCTAATTACGGTCCCCGACAAGTCCGTAACCCCCCACTTGTGGGAATATTCTAGGGATAAACCGGGTGCTCGAGGGCAGGAACGTCTTTGGCAAGGGACGGGTGGCCGCTCGAGCGCCTATAAATACCCCCGTACAGTACCCGTGAGAGGACAGATTAACAGAGCTATTGGCATTCCCCGTTGAACCTTACAAACACTCTCTCCATTTTCCTGTTGGATCTGCTTGCTCGAAAAAGCAAGCGCCAACACATTTAGCAACCATTTACCACCTCCCTAAACAAAAAATTGATGGTAATTTTTGTTTTTCAGTGTCTTTTTTCACTTTGTGGTAAAGATATATCAACAGAGCCCATGTGTCGGATGCCGGTGATGCATAATTGTGGCAGGTAGTAAGCTAGAGATTAAACAATTGGCAATGCAACAGTTGCACGTGCACATGTCAAAAATAAAAGAATAAAGAATTGCGGCAACAAATTAAAAGGACAAGACAACTCACCAAGTCCTTGTTTGGTTATTGCTATCACACATGGGTTGGATGAGATTGGAAAAAGTCATGAAAGATTTTGACTTGTTTGAGATTTAAACCCACTCAATCTCACCCAATCCACATGGATTGAGAGCAAAACAAACAAGCCCTAAATTGAATCTGTCGTCGCTGATGGTGCCACTCAAATTGGTGAAATATCAAATTTTAATATATTTAGAAAGTAATATATATACATAACTGTTAGAGGAGAGGAGTTTTTTGTTTCCTATATTATTTGAGGACTTGCTAAATATAGAATTTAGGTAGTATAATTATACATAACTATTGGCGTTGCTCTAATAGTAGTATAAAATTAGTATATTTTAACCATAGGTACACCTGTATAGATAGTGCACAGATATAGATAGTACCCACTTACACGTATCTGTACCGCCTATCCGACGGAATGATGTTTTTGTGCATTAAGATACCCGCATGTAAAAAATTATCATGTACCCGCTGAGGGCTAGTTTGGCAACCACATTTTTTCATGTGATTTCCAATTTCTCAAGGGAAAATGAACTAATTTCCCTTGGAAAAATAGAAAATCCTTGGGAAAATATGATTTCTGGTGTCGATTGGTATTGTTGGAGACTTGTTCTCAAATGCTACGAATTAAGAACAAGGCAACATAAAATGTTAAATGAAAAAGTCCTTCGTCCACGAAACATTATTCCCTTGAGGATAATGAACCTTGGACGAAGGTTAATGAGAATATGATTACGAAGGTTAAATCTTCGTAATCAAATTTTAATAGATTGTACGAGATAATATAAAATGAAGGGTATCAAAGGTAAATGAATCATAAACGAATCATATTATAATATATTAAATCATTGAATACAACTATACCTCTGCCTTGACAAAGATTGGTTCCCGAATGATGCGATTGCAACTACCGGAATCCGTGAACAGTAAAGGAATACTGTTCACTATTTATAGACACAGAACACAGCCTGTGAAGAATTACAATTATGCCCCTCATAAAAGTTTACAACATTGACTCAGACCTTTATGGACTAAAAGGTCATTCTACTTTTAAGTCGGTTTGTAATTCCGAAGCTTCATGAAGAGGAACCTTCGGTCATCTTCTGCGGACAGCTTCAGCCGAAGCTGCTTCTTCCTACAAGACCTTCGGCGCGACGAAGCATAGCCCCAATAGTAGCCCCTTTCACGGCGCTAGATCGTTTTTCGTAACGAGCTTGATCCGTGAAAAAAAGTCTTTTAAGCTTCGGGAAGCCGAAGGTCCAAAAAACACCTTCCCTGAGCTCGTTGTCGAGAAACGATTCAGTTTCCGAGCGCGTAGCGGTCCCACTTTGCAGCGAGTGCAAGCGGCTGTCCGCCTGGTGTAAAAATCCTGGCGTTTCGCCTTCTTACCTGCAGCACTATATAAACAGACAAGTAGGTGTGAAGTTACCACAACATTCATTGCTATTTGCACTGTTTTGCTGCCAAAATTTTTAACCATAGCCGAAGCTTGACTCTCGGAATCAAACGAAGCTCCAGCTTGAAGCCCACTTCGTCAGAAGAAAAAAACTTCGGAAGAAAAAGTATTTAATTCCCGCAAATTTAGAATTAAATGGCCAGAGTGCGGTCTATCGCTAGGGTTGAGCGTGAAGGAGGCGAAGCTGAAGGCTCGGAGACTATTCCCATCTCCGAAGCAATGCAACGATCCAGACTGGTAACTTCGGAAGAAATCCCCACTGTTGAAGCAGAACAAGCAACTGCCGAAGCAGAAGATGAGAACATTGAAGAAACTGATCCCGAAGATGATTATCGTATTGCCATGCCAAGTAAGCCCAGCCACTTGGACTTCGGAAAGTCGACCGTTTCGAAGGCTGATCTCTCCAAGATGGTAAAGTCAGGTTATTTCAGTGAAAGTCAGAAGAAGCTACTTCGCTTCGGGGGGGAAGAAACTACCCCGAAGCCAGAGAAGGATGAAATAGTCATTTTCAAGAGCTTTCTAAAGGCTGGGTTGAGATTCCCCCTTCATAGGATTATTGCAGATGTATTGAAGAGGTTTGGTATCTACTTTCATCAGTTGACTCCTAACGCTATCGTTAGGCTTAGTGTTTATATCTGGGCCCTCCGAAGCCAGGCGGTGGAGCCATTTGCCGACAGCTTTTGTCGAGTTCATGAGCTGCATTACCAGACGAAGGCTAGAAAAGATGGATTACATGATAACTTTGGTTGCTACAATTTTGCCTATCGGAAAACCACAAAGTTTCCTGTAATCAGCTACCGAAGCAAATGGCCGGCAGGCTGGAAATCAGAATGGTTTTATGTGAGAGTTGACGAAGACAAAGAGAAGCTGGTACAAAGCCCTCTTGAATTGATCTTCGGAGAAACAAGACCACGATGCCAAATGTCATTAGAAGGTTCCACTTGGGCTGCACTGGCTGAGTTTAAAATTATTTCAGAGCATATCAGTACTAGGGACCTGGTTCAAGAGTTCTTGGCCTTCAGGGTTTTTCCTACTTTAAAAGAATGGGAAATGCCGAAGCTAGAGGGGGAGAAGAAAGAAGGGGAACTTGTGCGGTTACCTTACTATTACAAGTTTAAGAAATACTTTAAAAAACCTTGCCAAGAATGGCTGGACACAGTTGAAATAATGTGCAATGAAATACTCGGTAATTACTCCAAAAAAGAAGATCAGTTGATGACCGCGGCCTTCGGTACCCGTCCGAAGCGAAGACTGAATCGAGTGCTGGACGCCTTAGGTTTTGAATACCCTGACTACGAAAATCTGAATAAAGGTGCCGAAGGTCGGAAAAGGAAAAGGGGAGCCGAAGCTTTAAATGAAGATGAGGAAGAACCACCAAAAAGAAGAATATTCCGAAGAAGAAGAAAATATCATCTCCGAAGCGAAAAGTATCTGACGAAGAGGAGACTCCCGCATCACGCTCTGCCACTGACGTGGAAGAGATTTTAAAGGTAATGACTGAATCCCTGCCTGCGAAGCTAAGTCCATTGGGGCCTCAACTGACAAAGTTTTTTCAGAAGGAAAAGGAGCCCGAAAAAACGAAGAAAACAACTAAAACAAAGAGACAAAGAATCATCGCAGTGACAGAAGTCATTGACAAGACACCACCGAGAGCTTCAGCTCAAAAGATACCAGCGGCTGAAGAAATAACAAATATTGAAATCACACCTTCGGAGGTCGCGGCTACCGAAGCTACCTCACCTGAAGGTTTGAACTTGGAAAGCACAATTGAACACATCGACAAAATACTGCTAGACATGGCCACAGAAGAAGCTACTGCTGCCGCCGAAGAGGCCATGGCCGCAGTGTCTGGGAAAGAAAAGGAAATTGCTGACGAAGCTTCAGAGGACGAAGCCTTCATGTTCCAAAATTTGGTTGGAGAAGAATTGTCAAAAACCGAAATAGAAGAGCTTAAAGAGTATGCCAAATCCTGCGGATATAAACCAGGAGCACTCCTCTTCGGGGGTATTGACAATGAAAAATTAGACTGCATCCGGGATCAAACTGGAGCTAAGGTCATCGGTACTCTATCAAAGAGTATCGGTTTTCCGAAGCTGGAAATGGACATTAGCCGCTACCGACGACAACATATCGTTGGTAGTTTATTTTATTCCAATTTCAAGGTGAACTACTATTCCCTTGACTTTTATTGTTTTCAATAATGTAGACCTGTCTTAACGAAGGTTGTTTACGTGCAGAGTATGCTGCTGAGCAAGGCTTTGAAAATGCAGCAAGATCTGGAAGACAAAAAGCACGAGGTTATAATTGAAAATTTAGAGAGCAAAATAAAAGAGCAATTAGCTACTATTGAAAAGAAGAACTTTGAGCTTCAGGCAACTGAAGGCTTATTGGCAGAAGCCGAAGCTAAAATAGCGGAATTGAATACGAAGCTTCTCTGCCAATCTGAACAGTTTGAACAAGAAAAACAAGAACTAAATGCGAAACTTGAAGCCGAAGTCCAAGAAAATTCAGTTTTGAAAAAATTATTGGCGAGCCTTCAAGATAAATGTTTGGAATTTAGCAACAAATGTATTGAACGACTGAGAAAAATCTTCCACTCAGTTGGAGCTAGCAGTGAGAAATTCACCCCGTCAGCTGAAGATTTACCAAAGACCTTCGAACATATTGAAGGTGAAATTGATGAGCTTGACGAAGTTATAGCCGGGCACAGTGACTTCTGTGCCTGGGTAGCTTCTCGGGGCACTGCTGCTGCTTTCCTAAAAGCTGGCTGTGATCATGGAAAAATTGTCAATAGGCCCAATTTCACTCTATCACCAACAATTTTAGATGATATTCCTGACCTCGCCCGAAGCATTTCTAACAGATTTGTAAAGATGATATGGACAAAAGGCGGGCGAGAAAAGGCTGGAGACGAAGCTCGGAGTCATCTTGAACCAGTAAGAAATCATACCTTGTGCTTACCTTTTCCTTCAATCTTGGTTTTGACCCACAACAACTTAATTCATGTAGGATGACGAAGCCGAAGTTGATGATTAAAAAGAGTGACGCCGAAGCTAAAATCCCTCGAAGATCAAGTAGGAGTAGACTGTAGACAGACTCAGGAAACTTTTGAGATAACTTGTGTAAATGTAACTAAACTTGTCTTTAATGAGTTCTGTTCATACCTTGTATTATGCTCTTACCCTTCTATTGATGTATGTGAAGTGCTTTGTTGTGGACGAAATTATCTTTTTTGAGCCGAAGGCGAAAAAACACCTTCCCTTCTTTTCGTACACAGCGAAGCATAGAAAACAACATTTCCCTTTCTTCTGAAGCTCTCCTTTTTGTACGCGAAGAAGCTCTTCTCTTATGCCGAAGCAACAACTTATGCCATGATGATGATTATCCTATATATGCCTGGATGAATGTTTATGAATGCAAATGCTATGATGTAATGTGATGTGCGAATGAATGTCCAAACACATATCCGAAGCCATACCCTCAGCCATTATTTCCTTAGAAACAATCACACATCAGCTCTGCATTCCCTTAGGAACGACTTTGGAGCTTCTTCGCCTTTTACTTTCGGCGTAATCAGCGTTGACTTTTCGCTGTAAGCTCTGCATTCCCTTAGGAACGACTTTGGAGCTTCTTCGCCTTTTACTTTCGGCGGAATCGGCGTTGACTTTTCAATGTAAGCTCTGCATTCCCTTAGGAACGACTTTGGAGCTTCTTCGCCTTTTACTTTTCGACACTCAATGGTGCGTTCTCAGCTTTTACATTTACATTCCTTGGGGGATTTTGCTCTTATAGAACTAAAAAAGGAAATTACATATGATGGCCCCATTAAAAACCTTTCTCCCCCTTTAGAAAGGAAAAGGGTGCCATAAAAAGAAAAGACATAAAAAGTTACATCAAGTTACACATAATATCGCCGAAGCTCATCCGCATTCCAAGATCTGGGAATGTCGTTGCCGTCCAAATCCTTCAATCTGTATGAACCGGGTCTTGATGAAGATACTACCAAAAAAGGTCCCTCCCATTTCAACTGCAACTTGCCCACTGTATCTGGGTTAGCGACTCTCCGAAGCACCAAATGTCCTGGCTCAATATTCTTCAACCGAACCTTTCTATCACGCCACTTGATTGTTTCGGCTTGATATTTATTGATGTTCTCCACAGCTTGAAGTCTGATCCCTTCTATAGCATCTTTTTCAACAGAATGATCAGCTTCAGGATCTGACTCTGCCGAAGCTACTACTCTTATTGATCCAGCTTTAGCTTCCTCCGGAGTTATTGCTTCGTCACCAAACAATAATTTGAATGGGGTAAAGCCTATTGACCTTGATGTTGTCGTGTTGTGGCTCCATACTACTTTGATTAGTTGATCTGGCCACTTTCCCCTGGGTTGGTTGAAAATTAACTTCATTATTCCTGTCATTATGATGCCATTGACTCTTTCAATGAGTCCATTTGACTCCGGATGCCTGACTGATGCAAAATGGATCTTCGTGCCGATTTGATCACAGAATTCTCTGAAAGCTTCGGAATCGAACTGTGTTCCATTATCTACAGTGATAGCCTTTGGTACTCCGAAACGACAAACAATATTCTGTCAGAAAAACTTTTGAATGGTGGCCGAAGTTATTGTGGCTAAAGGCTTTGCCTCAATCCATTTAGAAAAATATTCCACAGCCACTACAACATATCTTAAGTTTCCTTGGGCCGGTGGTAACGGACCTAACAAGTCAAGACCCCACCTTTGCAATGGCCATATGGGTTGTATCAGCTGAGATAGAGACGAAGGTTGTTTTTGATCTCTTGCACATTTCTGACAACCTTCGCACTTTTGAACTAATTCCGCTGCATCCGAAGCTGCCTTCGGCCAATAAAACCCTTGACGAAAAACTTTTCCAAGTAACGGCCTAGATCCAATGTGAGATCCACACAAGCCTGCATGTATTTCTTTCATCAACTCTATGCCTTCGGCTCTGGATAAACACTTAAGTAGTGGAGCACAAACTCCATGTTTGTACAACTCCCCTTCTATCATGACATATGGACGAGCTCTTGCCTCTATCCTCCTGTTATAAGTTTCGTCATCTGAAAGGAAATTACCCTGAAGGTAAGAGATGATCTCAGTTCTCCAGTCTTCACTATAAACAGGAGATATATTGAGGACTGCTCTTTCAAGAAGTTCCACTGAAGGTGCTTTTATTGTTTCGAAGAACACATCCGAAGGTAAGGGCAGCCCCTGTGCTGCTGACTTAGCTAGCAAATCAGCATGCTCATTTTATCCTCGAGGGATATTTTTGACAGAAAATCCTTCGAAGGAAGCTTCGATTCTTCAGACCGTGTCTAGATATTTTTCAAGCTTCGGATCTTTAGCCTTGCAACTCTTGTCGATATGACCCGAAACAACCTGGGAATCAGTTTTAAGGATGGCCCTTCTGATTCCCATTGCTTTTAATTTCCGAAGGCCCAAAAGCAGGGCTTCATACTCAGTAATATTATTTGTACAGCTAAAATCGAGTCTTGCCGCATAACAAGTTTTAACTTTGGATGGTGAGACCAACACAGCGGCTGCTCCTGCTCCGAAGGTTCCCCAAGACCCATCGCAAAACACTGTCCACACTTCGGCATCTTTATTTGTTTCTTCATCCTGAGCCCCTGGCGTCCAATCGGCAATGAAATCTGCCAACGCTTGAGACTGGATCGAAGATCTATGCACATAATCAATGCAAAATTCATTGAGCTCTGCAGCCCATTTTCCAATCCGTCCAGTAGCTTCTCTATTTCTCATAATATCCTTCAACGGCTGCGAAGAAGGAACAACAATATTGTATGCCTGAAAATAATGCCGAAGCTTCCTGGATGCCATCAAAACAGCATATAATACTTTCTCCAATTCTGTATAATTTTTCTTTGATACACTAAGAACTTCAGATACAAAATACACTGGAACCTGCTTCTTGACTTGGCCATCAAGCTTCTCCTGGACAAGTGCTGCACTTACCGCTGAGTGCGAAGCTGCCACGTATAACAACAAAGGAGCCCCTGGCGTTGGTGGAGTTAATGTTGTTAAATCTATCAAATATTGCTTCAGTTCTTCAAAGGCTTTTTGTTGGCTTGGTCCCCATTGAAAGACTTCGGCTGATTTCAGCACTTCGAAGAATGGTAAATTTCTTTCTGCTGATCTGGATATGAATCTATTGAGAGATGCCAGCCTCCCTGTCAATCTTTGGGCCCCCTTTTTTGTAGTTGGTGGCTCCATTCGAAGTATAGCTTCAATTTTACTTGGATTAGCTTCAATTCCCTTTGTTGAAACCAAACATCCAAGAAATTTCCCCTTCTTTACTCTGAAGACACATTTTTCTGGATTCAACTTTAAGCCAGCTTGTCTGAAACTGGTGAAGGTCTCCTGCAAATCAGCAATATGATTTTCCTGTTTCGTGCTTTTTACAATGATGTCATCAACATAAGTTAGCACATTTCTGCCTATCTGAGACTGGAGAACCTTCGCAGTCATTCTGCTGAAACTTCCTCCAGCGTTTTTGAGCCCCTCAGGCATCCGAAGATAGCAATATGTGCCACTTGGGGTTATGAAGCTAGTCTTCGGCTCATCTTCCTTCTTCATCCAGATTTGGTGATAGCCTGAGTAACAGTCTAGCAGACTCATGAGCTCTGAAGAAGCTGCTGCATCAACTAAAGAGTCTATCCTTGGCAATGGGAATTCGTCCTTCGGACAAGCCTTGTTGAGATCTGTAAAATCGATACACATTCGCCACTTGCCATTGGCCTTTTTTACCATAACAGTGTTAGCTAGCCATTCTGGGTACTTTACTTCTCTGATAACTCCTGCACTGAGGAGTCTTTTGACTTCATTACGAGCACCTTCGGCCTTATCATCAGACATTTTCCGAAGCCTCTGCTTTCTGGGTCTGAAGGATGGGTCAACATTGAGCGAGTGTTCAATAACATCCCTATTTACTCCGCAGAGGTCATTGGCTGACCATGCAAAAACATCTTTGTTGTTGAACAAAAACCTTATCAAGGTTTTCTCCTGCTCTTCGGATAATTGAGAGCCCAACAGCACCTTCTGCTCTGCTATGTCCTCACATAAAAGCATGGGCTTCGGCTGATCTGCTGAAGCTGCTTTCTCCCTTCTGAATTTGTACTGTTCACAAGCTTCAGCTCCATCTATGTTATGGATTGCTTTTGAGTCAGTCCAGTTTCCTTCGGCCCTTCTGGCAGCTTCCTGACTTCCATGAATAGCGATGGGTCCTTGATCCGAAGGTATCTTCATACACAGATAGGCAGGATGAAGAATTGCTTCGAAGGCATTGAGGGTACCACGACCAATAATTGCATTGTAAGGGTATTCCATGTCAACAATGTCAAACACAACTTGCTCAGTTCTAGTGTTGTTGATGAACCCGAAGGTCACTGACATGGTGATCTTGCCCAGTGCTACAATCTGTCTTCCTCCGAAGCCACAGAGAGGGTGCGTAGCATCATGAATCTTATCTTCTGGCTCTTGCATTTGCTTGAAGGCCTTATCAAATATGATATCAGCTGCACTGCCTGTATCAACCAAGACATTGTGGACCAGAAATCCTTTGATAACACAAGAGATAACCATGGCATCGTTGTGTGGGTAATCCTTGAGTTGAAGGTCCTCTTGGGAGAAGGTAATAGGAATGTGAGACCATCTCGACTTGATGAAGGGTCCTTGCACCCCAACATGTTGTACCCTTCTCTGTGCTTCCTTCTTCTGCTTCTTGTTGGCTGGCTCTGAACATGAACTGCCTGTTATCGGGAGTAGCAGCTTCGGAGCCGAAGCAGCTCCAGCTTGATCATTGAACGAAGCCATCAGCTCAAAAAAGTGGAAGTGAGTTCACCGGCGGTGGGCGCCAATGTTGGAGACTTGTTCTCAAATGCTACGAATTAAGAACAAGGCAACATAAAATGTTAAATGAAAAAGTCCTTCGTCCACGAAACATTATTCCCTTGAGGATAATGAACCTTGGACGAAGGTTAATGAGAATATGATTACGAAGGTTAAATCTTCGTAATCAAATTTTAATAGATTGTACGAGATAATATAAAATGAAGGGTATCAAAGGTAAATGAATCATAAACGAATCATATTATAATATATTAAATCATTGAATACAGCTATACCTCTGCCTTGACAAAGATTGGTTCCCGAATGATGCGATTGCAACTACCGGAATCCGTGAACAGTAAAGGAATACTGTTCACTATTTATAGACACAGAACACAGCCTGTGAAGAATTACAATTATGCCCCTCATAAAAGTTTACAACATTGACTCAGACCTTTATGGACTGAAAGGTCATTTTACTTTTAAGTCGGTTTGTAATTCCGAAGCTTCATGAAGAGGAACCTTCGGTCATCTTCTGCGGACAGCTTCAGCCGAAGCTGCTTCTTCCTACGAGACCTTCGGCGCGACGAAGCATAGCCCCAACAGGTATCTCTACGTGTGTAGGAGCCAATTGCCCCCCTTTGAAACCCCCGTGTCATCCTTCGTGCTTTGAAACATCGACCATCGTCGCATGGGATATTGGAGTCTACGGTCCACGAATATGAGGGCACATATTCAAATCACGAGTACCAATAATCTAAATAATGTACGGTGGGCGTGATGTATATGACATAACCCCAAATTTAAAGAACCGCTCATGTATTTGTCCTCTTTTTTCCACCGTGTATATGACAGAACCCCAAATTTAAAGAAGCGCTCTCGAATAATACCATCTCGTTAGCTGAAAAAGGACGAACTACTGAGTTAGTTATACAAAAGGGGTGGATTTCATGTTCAACTCATATATTTCTCGTCATTTTGGCTAAGAAAAGTGTATCATCTGTCGTTTAATTTAATATTTGATATGTGAGTCATGTCTACATTAATTTTAAATTTATTGTTTTATGAATAAGATCTATCACACTGACTTGCCACTTGGTCACCGCGTGTCGTACAATTGTTGCACTATACCATCAAACACAAAACAAAGACATTGTACTAATAAATTGAGACATAACATTGTTCATGACTCATGTGAGTAGGAAAAATAAAATACCAGTCATAACAGTGTTCATGACTCATGTGAAAAGAGAAAATAAATATCGGACTCGAGGTATAGTTTCAGGTTATTACTAATCTGAAGTGCTGTTGTGTTGTTATTACTAGGCAGTTCAGAATCACCAGGAGTGCAGCTTGATTAATACCTTGTTTCTCAATGTGGCTCAGAAGTATCATCACGAAGCAATGCCACAGTTGACAAGCCATCGAACAATGGTTTTTCATCCACACCACCCGCATTACCTTCCATCGAGAAGAAGTCATGGTGGACTAGACTTCTTTGAACGTATGCCTGCTAAGCTTCAGATAAGCGCTCCATTGATACAGGGCCAGCAAACTGCCATTGGCACCAGAAATGTGATGCAGACGTTGCCACAGGATGCCTGTTTCCCCTTTGTTAGAAAGCACTAGCACATCTCCTTCCGGGTCCAGCACCGGCAGCAGAGAGAAAAACAGCACGTCAAATTTGATCCGATGGTTCATCGACCAGGACCAGCTCTCGTGATCCTGTAGCACCCAAAGATCAGCCTTGCCGGCGCGGCAGTGGTACAATCCAAGGGCGCCGCTGTTTTTTTTTGAAGGATCAGGAAGGGGGAACCCCTACTGTGCATTTTATTAGAAAGCGAAAAGTAAAGGTTAGGACCTGGTACTTTTACATTCAATAAAAAGAAGAGAAAAAGAAAGAAAGAACTATTTTTATGTTTGCCACAAACTTAGCCAATTCGGGATAGGGCGCCGCTGTTCATCTGAAACAGTTCAAGGAAGGGGCCCTCCACGGGCGACAGCTGTTGCTGGAAGGACTCGGTCACTGTATCGAACGCGAGCATGTTGTTGACCTTCCCGTTGTCGCCGGGCAGCTTTACCGGCTGCCCGTAGATCCTGCTGCCTGCCACGACGTGCGGGTGAAAGCACAACATCATCGGCATCGCCATCGCCATCGCCACATCTCCGGACGCCCACAGCGCGGGAGGTTCTCCGACGCACCTGAGCTCGCGCGACCCGACGGTGTGCACGTGGTACACGGTGTGGCCGTCCTCGGCTCTCTCGAAGCAGCAGAGCACCCGGTACGACGCGGACGGGCGGTGAGTGTTGGACAGGAAATCTCACCTTTCATCATCGACTCCCGTGAGGGGTGGGTGTTTGGGTTATCCAAAAATTTTGGGTCGGGTAATTCGAGTTTTTTAAAATTTTGAATTTTGAGAATCGATACCCGAAATTATAACGGATTTTGTAATACCCAGAAATTCGGTACCCGAAATTTCGGGTTCGGGTTCGAGTATTCCCGAACTATCCGAATTATTGTGTCTGCTTCATAAAAACATATACACCCTATTAAATTAGTATAAAAATACAGTTTGAATAATGATATACATAAACTTATAAAACACAAGTTATGCACACTTACACATAATTATAAATGTACAAATTAATAATTAAGCATAAAATGAGTACATGACAAATGAAATTCGGGTATTTCGGGTACCCGTTTGTGATACCCGAATTATCCAAAATAAATTTGGGTTTTGCAAGTTGCTACCCGAAATTCCCAAACAAAATTCGGTTTTCAGGTATTTCGGGTTCGGGGTTCGGGTTACGGGTTCTTTGCCCAGCCCTTGTAATCTCGTCTGATTGATTTGATGATTGATTTGGTTACCCTCCCGATCCCGGGTCCTATTTCTATAAACCGGGATGAAGCTTTGCCCATATAAATGTAACATGTACGCATGATTCAATCAAGCAGTACTACTCTCCCACATATCTGTCTTCATGGTATCTGATTAGTTCTTTCCTCTCCTCGCGTCCACTCTCTTTCCATGGCTACCGAAGTTCCCATGAGCTCTGCTGCTACCGTCGTTGATGCTAGCACCATGTCTCCTACAGCAGCAGCAGCGATGACCTCACTCGTCCCAGACAGCGCCAAGGTCGCCGCTGCGGCTGCTGTTCGCCAGAAGCTCCAGGACGCCATCGCTCGTCACGAGCGTGACCTCGCTGACGCACGCCGCCAACTTGAGGAAGCTGATGTCGCTGCTGACGGCGCCTTCGATGGTGCCGTGGACGATGACGCTGCTCCACCCACTGGTGACGCCGACGCTGTCGCTACTCTCCATACGTAGGCTCTCAGTATCCTCAACATCCGCGCCCTTGTCCCGGTCGTCCTCGACCTCGCCACGTCTTCTTTCTCCAAGTGGCGCCGCCTCATGCTCCTCGCCCTCGGCAAGTATGCACTTGCTGCCCACGTCCTATGCGACGCCTCGTTTCCTGCTGTCCCACACTGGGTGCGAATGGACCTCCACGTCTTGTCGTGGCTCTATGGCTCCGTCACCGGCGACCTCTACGAGATCGTCACAACACGAACTCCCTCTGCCCGCGGCGCCTGGATCGCTCTGGAGCAACAGTTCACTGGCAACCGTGAAACTCGTGTCCTTCTCGTGGATACTGAGTTTCGCACTCTTCAGCAAGGCGCTCTCTCCGTCTCCGACTACTGCCGTCGGATGAAGACCTTGGCAGACTCCCTCACCGAGCTCGACGAGATCGTCACTGACCGCGCCCTCGACATGAATGTTCTCTGCGGCCTCTCCGACCGGTTTAGCTCTCTCCGCCTCCTCCTCAAGCGCCAGCGGCCTTTCCCCTCCTTCGTCGAGATCCGCTCCGAGCTGCTGTTAGAGGAACTCACCATGGCGCCGACGTCGCTTGCCGCTCCTCCGACGGTCCTCACCGCGACCACTACGGCAACGCCCTCTTCCCTCATCGCGGGGCACTCCACCCCGCCCCACGTTGGCTCTGGTGGCAGCTCTAAGAACCGTCGCTGCCGCAACCACGGTGGCCGTTCCGGCAGCGCAGCGCCCTCGGCTGGCGGTGGCGCCTCTGCATTTGACCCGCGCCCTTCTACCCTCGGCACCGGTGGGGCTGCTTGGCCCGCGATGTATAACCCTTGGACTAGGACCCTTCAGATGTGGCTCGGTCTGGTCCAGGGGTCTCACGCTACTGGACCGTCTCGCCAGGCTGGGCCGCAGACTGCCTTCGTCGCTGCCGCGCCTGGGCTGTGGCCTTCTCCCTGGTCCTCTCCCGTGGGCTAGCCCACCACTGGTGCCCCCCGAGCCGGTCCTGCAAATGCCGCCTGCTGGTGGGCCACCAGCTCCGCCCACGCTTTCCCCCCTACCACTGCAGGCCGTTGGGGGGTCTTGGGCCCTGGGACCAAAATGCTCTGGCTGGTGCTTTCAGCACTGTGTCTCTCACTCCTCTAGCTCCTTACGATGATTGGTACATGGACTCGGGTGCCACATCCCACATGGCCACCCACCCTGGATTCTCTCACTTTCCCACCCACCCTCACCTTCCAGTCCATCCTCTATTATTGTTGGCAATGGCGCTCCATTACCCGTAACCACCACTGGCTCCGTGTCCGTTGGTCAACTTCGCCTGGATAATGTTCTTATTTCTCCCAAACTTATTACCAACCTTGTTTCCGTTCATCGATTCACCATCGATAATTCTTGCTCTGTTGAATTTGACCCCTTTGGTTTTTCTGTGAAGGACCTCAGGACCCAACATGTGATCACCAGGTGCAATAGCTCTGGCCCCCTCTACCCGCTTCGCCCCTCAACAGCCGCCACTGCCTTCCTCACCACTGCGTCTCCAGAGCTCTGGCACCAACGCCTTGGTCATCCTGGTTCTGAAGCTCTCTCCTGCTTAGCTAGCACTACTTCCATTACTTGTAATAAAAATATCAATAATGCTGACCTCTGCCATGCATGCCAGTTAGGTCGCCATGTCCGTCTTCCCTTTTCCTCTTCCCAGTCTCGTGCTCGGCACCGTTTTGATCTTATTCATTGTGATCTCTGGACCTCCCCGGTTCCCAGTATGTCTGGTTTTAAGTATTATCTTGCAATCCTCGATGACTATTCATTATGATCTCTGGACCTCCCCGGTTCCCAGTATGTCTGGTTTTAAGTATTATCTTGCAATCCTCGATGACTGCTCGCACCACCTGTGGACATTTCCTCTTCGTCTCAAATCCGACACGTTCTCCACTATTGCTCACTTTTTCTCCTACGTTGCCACGCAATTTCGTACTACCATTAAGAGTGTGCAATGTGACAATGGTTGTGAATTTGACAATTCATCTTCACGTGCCTTCTTTCTCTCCCATGGCGTTATTCTTCGCATGTCCTGTCCATACACGTCCCAGCAAAATGGCAAGGCTGAGCGTGTCCTCCAGACTGTAAACAACATTATTCGTTCCCTCCTTTTTCATGCACATCTCCCCCTATCTTCTGGGTTGAGGCTCTTCATACTGCTACCTATCTTTTCAACCGTCACCCCACTAAAACCCTCTCCTTTTCCACCCCTTACCAGGCCTTGCACGGTACTCCTCCCGACTACACCCACCTCCGTGTCTTTGGCTGTCGATGTTATCCCAATCTCTCCACCACCACGCTTCATAAACTTGCTCCCCAGTCATCTCTCTGTGTTTCTTGGCTACTCCAATGACCATAAAGGTTACCGTTTCCTTGACCTTGCCACCAACCACATCATAATCTCTCGACATGTCACCTTCGATGAGTCCTCCTTCCCTCTCGCTATTGCGGCCCCCGCCCCAGCAGCTTCTCCCTCTAACCTTGATTTTTTGGATGAATTTTCCACTGTGCAGGTACCTCTATGTATACCCTCTGGCGCTAGGTCACCTGGTGCTCGGGATCCCCCATCCCTGGCCTTGTTGGCTCAGCCATCGGCAGGGAGTGTTGGGCCGCCTGGTGCTCAGCCTCCCCCATCCTCGGCTTTAACGGCTGGGCTATCTGCGGCCTCCCCTAGGTCTGGCGCCAGATCATCTAAGGCTACCACACCTTTTGGGTCTCCGGCTGGGTCACCGCTCCAACCATCTTCACCGCCTACTGCGCGTGGTGCCGCTCCACTCGTTGTGGACACCTGGCGCTGGGCCGGGGCCGGCCAGCGCTCTGCCCGTGTGCCTTAGGCACTCGACGTCGATACTCGTCTCCCTATCAGCGCTCTACCTGCTGCGCCAGTCAACAATCTTCACGGCATGCGCACTCGGGCTAAGAGTGGGTTTTGGCAACCTCGCCTAAACCTTCAGGCGGTTGCTGTCTCCCCCATACCCACCTCTTATCGACATGCCCTTGATGATCCACATTGGAGGCGCGCGAGGAGGACGAGTACCAGGCCCTCATCGACAATCATACCTGGTCACTGGGAAGTGGATTTTCTGCCATAAGCTACATTCTGATGGTACTCTTGATCGCTACAAAGCTTGTTGGGTCCTTCGTGGCTTCACCCAATAGCCCGGGGTTGATTTTGATGAGACCTTCAGTCCGGTCGTGAAGCCTGCCACTGAAAAGGAAATAGGGTCAAACCTTTTCCTAAATGATTTTGGTGGTTGAATTGCCCAACACAAATAATTGGACTAACTAGTTTGCTCTAGATTATATGTTCTACAGGTGCCATAGGTTCAACACAAACCAATAAAAAGATCAAGTTAGGGTTCAAAGAGAAAGGAGCAAATGAAACCGAAGGCTGCCCTAGTCTAGCGCACCAGACTGTCTGGTGTGCCACCGGACAGTGTCCGGTGCACCATCGGACAATGTCCGATGCACCGGGGAGATCAACTCTGAACTCCTCAGCTTCGGATTTTCTCTAACGCACTCCGCTAAAATTCACCGGACTGTCCGGTGTAACACCGGACTGTCCGATGTAACACCGGACTGTCCGATGTGCCAAGTGGAGCAACGGCTAATGCGCCAACGGTCATCTGCAAAAATGAACAGTGGCATGAATAGTGCGCGGACAGTTCATGCAGAGTTAGAGTAGAGCCAGAAGGCGCACCAGACAGTGAACAGTGCCTGTCCGGTGCGGCACCGGACTGTCCGGTGCCCCATGAAGACAGAGCTCCAACGATCGAAACTGTTAGAACCCTAACGGTTGGGTGACGTGGCTGGCGCACCGGACTGTCCGGTGCGCCCATCGACAACAGCCCTCCCCAACGGTTGTTTTGGTGGTTGGGGCTATAAATACCCCCCAATCACCACCATTCAAGGCATCCAAGTTTCAAGCAATTTGCATTCAGTACAAGAGCTCTAGACATCACTCCAAGACACAAAACAAAAGATCAAATCCTCTCCAAGTCCCAAACTCATTCCAAAGACTTAGTGGCTTGTGAGAGAGAGACATTTGTGTTCATTTGAGTTCTTGTCGCTTGGATCGCTTTTCTTCTTCCTCTATTCTTGTTCTCAAGCAACTTGTAATCAAAGCAAGAGACACCAAGTTGTGGTGGTCCTTGTAGGGGTATAAGTGACCCGTTTGATTAAGGAGAAAAACTCACTCGGTCTAGGAACTGTTTGAGAGAGGGAAAGGGTTGAAAGAGACCCGGTCTTTGTGACCACCTCAATAGGGAGTAGGTTTGCAAAAACCGAACCTCGGTAAAACAAATCACCGTGTCATCCGCTTCATTTGCTTTTGATTTGTTTTTCACCCTCTCTCTCGGACTCGATTTTATTTCTAACCCTAACCGTGGCTTGTAGTTGTGCCTTAAGTTTATAAATTTCAGATTCGCCTATTCACCCCTCTCTAGGTGACTTTCAATTGGTATCAGAACCCGGTACTTCATTAGAGCCTAACCGCTCGAAGTGATGTTGGGAGACCACGCCAAGAAGGAGATCGTGACCGGCGGTGACAAGTCTACAAGCCACGGGAAGGCTCCATTAGGGGAGCCCGGCAACAAAATGAAGGGATCCCCTTCACATGCCAAGTCGCATCGGAGCGGTGACAAGAAAAAGAAGATGAAGAAGGTGGTCTACTATGAGACTGATTCTTCGTCACCATCCACTTCTAGCTCCGACGCGCCATCCGTCACTTCTAAGCGCCATGAGCGCAAGAAGTTTAGTAAGATCCCCCTACGCTACCCTCGCATTTCTAAACACACTCCTTTACTTTCCGTCCCACTAGGCAAACCACCGGTTTTTGACGTTGAAGATTATTGTATGTGGAGTGATAAAATGAGGCACCATCTAACCTCACTCCACGCTAGTATTTGGGACATTGTTGAGTTTGGAGCGCAGGTACCATCAGTGGGGGATGAAGGTTACGATTCGGACGAAGTTGGCCAAATCCGGCACTTCAACTCTCAAGCCACTACTATACTCCTCGCCTCTCTATGTCGAGAGGAGTATATTAAGGTGCAAGGGTTGAAAAGTGCCAAGGAGATTTGGGACGTGCTCAAGACCGCGCACGAAGGAGATGAGGTGACAAAGATCACCAAGCGGGAGACGATCGAGGGGGAGCTCGGTCGGTTCGTCCTCAACCAAGGAGAGGAGCCACAAGCGATGTACAATCGGCTCAACACCTTGGTCAACCAAGTACGCAACCTCGGGAGCACCAAATGGGACGACCATGAAATGGTCAAGGTTATTCTAAGATCACTCATTTTTCATAATCCCACACAAGTTCAATTAATTTATGGTGATCCTAGATACAAGCTAATGTCTCCCGAGGAAGTGATAGGAAAGTTTGTGAGCTTTGAGTTGATGATCAAAGGCTCCAAACAAATCGTGGAGCAAGGTGGCACCTCCACACCCGAGGTGCAACCCGTCGCATTCAAGGCGATGGAGGAGAAGAAAGAAGAGTCTACATCAAGTAGGCTCCCCATTGATGCCTCCAAGCTCGACAATTCATTTTTCATAATCCCATACAAGTTCAATTAATTCGTGGTGATCCTAGATACAAGCTAATGTCTCCCGAGGAAGTGATAGGAAAGTTTGTGAGCTTTGAGTTGATGATCAAAGGCTCCAAACAAATCGTGGAGCAAGGTGGCACCTCCACACCTGAGGTGCAACCCGTCGCATTCAAGGCGATGGAGGAGAAGAAAGAAGAGTCTACATCAAGTAGGCTCCCCATTGATGCCTCCAAGCTCGACAATAAGGAGATGGCGCTCATCATCAAGAGCTTCCGTCAAATCCTCAAGCAAAGGAGGGGAAAGGATTACAAATCTCGCTCCAAGAGGGTGTGCTACAAGTGTGGTAAGCCTAGTCATTTTATCGCTAAATGCCCTATGTCTAGTGATAGTGAAAGGGAAATGTGCCCTTGTGCCATTTCTAAGTATTTTGGTGATTGAGTGCCAACACAAGTGCTTTTATGCTAATCTATGCAAAGTGGTGGACAAAGTGAAAATCTTGTCAAAAGGTATGTTTCTAGACTTAGTACATTGTTTTTATGGACTAATGTATTGTGTCTAAGTACTGGAAACATGAAAGATTGAATTGGAAATGAGATGGCTTTGTTCAGCCAAAGTCTGCTCGGTCTGGGTGCACCGGACTGTCCGGTGGTGCACCGGACAGTGTCCGGTGCGCCAGGCTGGCTCTGGCGAACAGGCTGCTCTCGGGACTTCGACGGCGGTGTACGGCTAAAATTCACCGGTCGGTCCGGTGGCGCACCGGACTGTCCGGTGAGCCGTTCACAGGCGAACTCGTCGCTCTCGGGAGATGATTAACGGCGTACAGCTAAAATTCACCGGTCTGTCCGGTGGTGCACCGGACTGTCCGGCGAGTCAACGGTCAGCCGGGGCAACGGTCGGCCGAGGATTCCGCCCGTGACGCGTGGCCGAGCCAACGGTCATATTGGTGCACCGGACTGTCCGGTGTGCACCGGACAGTGTCCGGTGCGCCAACGGCTCTCAGACTCCAACGGTCGGCTTCGCCATATAAGGAAGGAGATCTGCACCGGACAGTGTCCGGTGGTGCACCGGACTGTCCGGTGCGCCAGTCGACAGAAGGCAAGATCTGCCTTCCAGGATTGCTCTCAACGGCTCCTAGCTGCCTTGGGGCTATAAAAGGGACCCCTAGGCGCATGGAGGAGCACACCAAGCATTCCTTGAGCAATCTTGATCACTCACACTCCATTCTTGCGCACTTGTTCGACATTCTAGTGATTTGAGCTCCGTTCTAGTGTGCTAGTCTTTTGAGCTTAAGTCTGGGTCTTGTGTGTGCGTGTTCGCTGTGATCTTTGTGTCTTGTGTGAGTTGCTAATCCCTCCCTTGCTCTGTGTTTCTTTGTGATATTCAAGTGTAAGGGCGAGAGGCTCCAAGTTGTGGAGATTCCTCGCAAACGGGATTAAGAAAAGCAAGCAAAATACCGTGGTATTCAAGTGGGTCTTTGGACCGCTTGAGAGGGGTTGATTGCAACCCTCGTCCGTTGGGACGCCACAACGTGGAGTAGGCAAGCATTGGTCTTGGCCGAACCATAGGATAACCACCGTGCCATCTCTGTGATTGATCTCTTGTGGTTATTGTGTTTTGTTGAGACTCCTCTCTAGCCACTTGGCAATTATTGTGCTAACGCTTAACCAAGTTTTTGTGGCTTAAGTTTTCAAGTTTTACAGGATCACCTATTCACCCCCCCTCTAGGTGCTCTCAATTGGTATCGGAGTCGTTCTCTTCACAAAGGGACTAATCGCCCGAAGAGATGGATCCTAAGGGGAAGGGAATCGTGATCAACGATAAAGAGAAGGAGTCCTTCGTCAACGAGCCGAAGGATGACAAGCCTACCGACTCGGGCTCAGGCTATAGACGCAAAGATGGAAAGAAGAAGAAGATGAGATGCATCAAGGAGATCGTCTACTACGACGACAGTGATGAGTCCACTTCTTCCCATAAGGACAACGACGACCATGACTACGACAAACGAAAGACGGTTAACTCAAACTTTTCTTTTGATTATTCGCGTATTCCTCAAAGTTCAAATTCACATTTGCTCTCCATTCCTCTCGGCAAGCCTCCACACTTTGATGGGGAGGACTACGGATTTTGGAGCCACAAAATGCGTAGTCACCTGTTCTCTCTCCATCCAAGCACATGGGAGATTGTTGAGAATGGAATGAAATTTGATAGCTCGGATAGTCCTATTTTTATTAATGAACAGATTCATAGAAATGCACAAGCTACTACTGTGTTGTTAGCCTCCTTGTGCAGGGACGAGTACCATAAGGTGAGCGGCTTGGACAATGCCAAGCAAATCTGGGACACCCTCAAGATCTCTCGTGAGGGGAATGACGTCACCTTGCTCACCAAGATGGAGTTGGTAGAAGGCGAGCTCGGAAGATTTGCGATGATAAGGGGCGAGGAGCCAAACCAAACATACAACCGGCTCAAGACCCTTATCAACAAAATAAGGAGCTACAGAAGCACGCGATGGACGGACCACGACGTCGTCCGACTATTGCTCAGGTCCTTTACCGTTCTTGATCCTCATTTGGTGAATAATATTCGTGAGAATCCCAAGTACACCAAAATGTCGCCCGAAGAAGTCCTTGGAAAATTTGTAAGCGGGCGAATGATGATCAAGGAGGCAAGGTACATGGACGATGCACTGAATGGTCCAATCAATGAGCCTCAACCCGTTGCTCTCAAGGCAACGAGAAGCAAGGAGGCGTTACCTAGCAAGGTGGCGCAAGTTGAGGCGGCAGGGCTCAATGATGAAGAGATGGCTCTCATCATCAAGCGCTTCAAGACGGCGCTTAAGGGTCACAAGGGACAGCCAAGCAAGACCAAAGCCAAGGGGAAGCGCTCATGCTTCAAATACGGTAAGATTGGTCATTTTATTGCTAACTGTCCCGATAATGAGAGTGACCAGGACAAGGGAAACAAGAGGGAGAAGAAGAAGAATTACAAGAAGGCCAAGGGCGAGGCACATATCGGAAAGGAGTGGGATTCGGATTGCTCCTCCTCCGACTCCGACAATGAAGGACTCGCCGCCACTGCCTTCAACAAGTCATCCCTCTTCCCCAACGAGCGTCACACATGCCTCATGGCGAAGGAGAAGAAGGTATGTACTCGAGACAGTACTACTTATGATTCTTCTAGTGATGATGAGTCTAGCGATGAGGAGATAGACTATTCTAGTTTATTTAAAGGTTTGGATAGAATTAAAATTGGCAAAATTAATGAGTTAATTGATGCCTTGAATGAAAAGGATAGACTTTTAGAAAAGCAAGAGGATTTGTTGTATGAAGAACATGACAAATTTGTAGAGGCACAAAAAGCTCATGCTTTAGAAGTTAAAAGAAATGAAATGCTTTCTTGTGAACTATCTACTTGTCATGAAACCATTGCTACTTTAAAAGGTGTTAATAATGATTTGAATGCTAAACTAGAAGTAGCTAGCAAATCTAACTCTTGTGTAGAACATGTTTGCACTAGGTGTAAAGATCTTAATGTTGATACTTGTAGTGAACACCTAGAGTGCATTTCCAAACTAAATGATGAAGTAGCTAATCTTAATGCTCAACTTAAGACTAGCAAGAGTGAATTTGACAAATTAAAATTTGCAAGTGATGCCTACACGATTGGTAGACACCCCTCAATTAAGGATGGTCTTGGCTTCAAGAGAGAAGCCAAGAACTTAACAAGCCATAAGGCTCCTGTTGGGGGCCTTCGGCTTCCGAAGGTCCTCAAAAATATGATTTAACAGTGTTTCTGGAGTATAATGTGTGAATAGGTATCTTCGGACTCGAATCAGCACCACAGTGGGAGAAGAATACGAAGGTTGATACAGCGCCGAAGCTGTGAGCAGGAAAGCTTCGGCATGATAGCAGAAAAGGAAACCGACTTAAAGATGAAAATGCTATTTAGGCCTCGGTGAATTACTATAGAATCACTACCAAATGTAAAGGGCATGGATGTAATTTTACATGGGCTGTGTCCCGTGCCTATAAATAGGTGAACAGTGCCCCCGTACTGTTCACTCTGACTTGGCATTTTACTTTTGCGTCACACTTGTACTTACATCTTCCTTCAAGCCGAAGGTACATTTGTTATTGGATATCATTTCTATTTTTCCATAATAATAATATAAAAAATGAGTTGATGATTATACATAATTGTTTACGTTATCCTTTATATTTTATATGATTCTTTCTTCATTATTATATGTTGTGTTGATGAAGGTATGTCCTTCATAACCTTCGTCCGAGAATCATTATATCCTAAGGGAAATAATGCTTCGAAGGACGAAGGACTTTATCACTTAGCATTTTTTGTGTTGCCTTGTTCTTAATTCATAGCATTTGAGAACAAGTCCCCAACATTGGCGCCCACCTCCGGTGAACTCACTTCCACTCTAAGTTTTGAACATCTTTGGCAACCATAAACCTTCGCTATGGCGCCGAAGAAAGCTTCAGCAACTGGGGCTGCAGTTCTGCAACCGCTGGACCCCAATCAGGAGACTCTCTCTCTTCGGGAGGCCCGAAGCCAGAAGAGGAAGGCTGTCAGCCCGACACCGCAAGAGGATGAGCTAGACCAAGAAATCAGAGACATGGAGGTGCTTCATCAGCAGGTGCAGAGGAAGAAGGAAAAGATGGCCAGGCTAGCAGAACTGCAAAGGCAGATAGACGAAGCCTCTGAAGAAGTTCGTCATCTTACTCAGGATGAGCAGAACCGAAGGCCTCAGCACAAGGATCTTCATCAGGAGGGTTTCTTCAATGAAGATGACTGGTATGAGAATTTCCACCATGGAAATTTTGCTTTTGATGATGCTTCTCCTCTGTCCGCTGAGCTGCAGGCTACACCTTGGACTTCATCCTACAAGCCGCCCCAGCTTCCCATGTTCGACGGCCATTCAGACCCGAAGCAGTTTTTGATGAGCTACGAAGCAACAGTATCTTCGTATGGTGGCAATACTGCAGTCATGGCAAAATCTTTTGTTATGGCTGTCAGGAGTGTTGCTCAAACCTGGTATTCCTCCCTTCGACCAGGAACGATCACTTCATGGCAAAAGCTGAAGGACATGTTGTTAACCAGCTTCCAGGGGTTTCAGACGAAGCCGGTCACTGCTCAAGCTCTATTCCAGTGCACCCAGGATCACGAAGAATACCTTCAGGCGTATGTCCGGAGGTTCTTACGATTGAGGGCACAGGCGCCAACAGTGCCCAACGAAATTGTAATTGAGGCCATGATCAAGGGACTTCGGCCGGGACCTTCAGCTCAGTACTTTGCTAGGAAACCGCCTCAAACTTTGGAGAAGCTGCTCCAGAAGATGGACGAGTATATTCGGGCCAACAATGATTTTCGTCAAAGAAGGGAGGAAGCTTTCAGGTTTTCCGAAATGACCAGGGGCTTCGGAGGAAGATTTTATCCGAGGCATGTCAGGTCAATTCACAACTCTACTCAAAATGATGATAAGGGGAGTCAGCAGCAAAGGCCACAATGCTCCTCACAAGCTTCGGGGCAACAGCAAAGCTTCTTCTGGCCGCCAGCTCCAAGAGGCAGAGGCGCCAGGGGCTTCGGCGGAAGATTTGGAGATCAACCAAGGAGAACATTTTGCTTGTTCTGTGGTTAAAACAAGGGCCATACCACCAGGATGTGCCATGTTACCATCCAGAAGCAAAAGGAGATAGCCGAAGCTGCAGCACAACAGGGTCAGCCGAAGCAGATTATGCACACTGCTTCGTATCATTCGCCTTACATCCCAGAATATGTAGGCAATCACCCTGCAGTTTCTGTTGCTTCGGCGAGTCAACCTCAAGCTTCCTGGCAACAGCCTCCGCTTCCACCACCGCTGTAACAAGGCCAGCAGCCAGAAGGGGGGCAATATGTTCAACAGCAAAGGGACTTCAGAGAACAGTCCGAAGCTCGCACAGTCAATAGCACTGTGCCAGAGTCGAAGCACATTTATTGACAAATATCCTACTTTGATAGTAGTCTTTTCCATTCAGTTTTATTTTCTGTGTAATAAAGGACAATTTTTAAATCTCATGTAATAGTTTCGTTGATTGCCACAAGGAAAGTATATCTTCTCCACAGGCTTAAGTTGTTGAAGCTTAAAGATTTGCGATAGCAAGGAGGATCTTCGAATTATCAAAAATTTATTTTAAAAGGCACGGCATGAATTCTTCGAAGCATCAAAAAGTCGTTCTAAGGAACGCAGAGTAAGTTTGCTGAAGTTACAAAAAGCCGTTCCAAAGGGAGCGCAGTGTAAGTTTTCTGCTCAGAAGTCGTTCCAAAGGGAATGCAGAGCTTACAGCGAAAAATAAACGCTGATACCGCCTAAGTAAAAGGCGAAGCGCGAAAAGTCAACGCGAATACCGCCGAAAGTAAAAGGCGAAGAAGCTCCTAAGGGAGGCTTACAGCGAAAAATAAACGCTGATTCCGCTGAAGTAAAAGGCGAAGAAGCTCCTAAGGGAGGCTTACAGCGAAAAGTCAACGCTGATTTAAAAAGATTATGTGTTTTATTGCAGGGATGTGAGTGTATCTTCGGAATAAATACCATTTTACATAACATAACATCATCACATCATTTCACATAGCATAAGCATCATACATCATGCTGCATATGGCACAAGAAGGGGGCACAATATCGATCTTCGGAAAAATGCTTTGAAAAAGGGAAAATTATGCAAAGTCACAAGGAGATACAATATTGATCTTCGGAGTGTAGCTTCGGAAAATATTTTCACGAAGCTTGGAAATTCTTCATCAGAGCACTATGGATATCGTTGTGATGAATGAAAATTCTTCTTCACGAAGCATGAAAAGAAGGGAAGGTGTTTTTTCGTCAAAGACTCAAAAACGGTATGTATGTAAAATTTCATGCATCGTAAGAATTGAACCATAAAAAACAAGTATATTACATTCAGGGTTACAAGATATTACACATATTACATTTCAGATGTTTTTACAATAGCACCTAGTCTTCCCTAAGTACTACTTCCGCAGCTTCGTTCAGGAGTCGATTGACAACTTGATCCATGATAGCTTCGACCATCTTTTTGATTTCATCGTCGTCCTTCGGGTGAGGGCCCGGAGGCGTTTTAGCAGGATCTGAGGGAGGACAGGATACGGCTACATTGCTATTACAATTGGCGAACAAAGTTTGAAATCAAAAATTACAACACAATAAAAACCATTAGTTAATACCTATTTGCCCTTCGGGCTCTACGCTTTTCTCAGCAGCCTCGGCCACTTTTCTAGCATCATGAATGCCTTTTTCGCTTTTTTGGATAATTTCTCGGGCCATTTCTCGGCCACCATTATCCCAGATATCGGTGAAAAATTTTCCACCAACTATGCTAGCTTCAGCCGAAGGGTCTTTAGCGTCTTCGAAGGACAAGGCAGTTTCGGATTGTGCTAAAATTTTTACATGTTCGCAGCCTTTCCTTTCTAAAATGGTGGCAATCCCCCTGGCACCCGAAAAAGCGCATATGTCTCCGCGACTATTTAAAATTTCTTCAAAGGCCTCAGCTTCGTGATTAATCCATTCAATGGGACCTTCGGGGTTGCCTCTCGTAAAGTTTTCTTCACTCGAAAATGCGCCAACGCTGGCGAAGCTAGCTTTCATTTTCTTAACACACTCCATAGATTTGTCATAGCATCTTTTCTTGGACGAACGAAGCTCTTCGACAGTTCCTTCTAAATGATTTGCCCGTTGGTCGCTAAGTTCTCGCTTCGTTTCTTCAAGTATGCGTTCTTCTTTAGCCCGGGTTAATTGCTTCCGAAGATCGTCAATCTCGTGCTTTTGAGCTGCAACTTGTGCTTTAGACGCAGCTTCGTTCTCCTTTATTTTATCCACCAATGTAACTAGAATTTTGTCCTTTTCCAAGGCTTCATTCCTTAGTTTGATAACCTCTGTTCGAAGGTTGTTGAAAGCAATTTCATAGCTCTCGTCTTCGGCATTCTTTTGCGCTCTCAGCGCGTTGCTAAGTATTAAACCCTATATGAAAAAGAGTTAGTATAAGAATAAAACAATAGATTTCAAATCATAAAGTTTCCAAATGCGCAGATCTCGTACCTTCAGGCTATTATACGCAAGGCTGTCCGCAAGATCGTCCTTTGTCATCGCGCAGAGGCCAGCCTCCAGCTTAGGAAACCCCATGCTTTGGGCCATTTCCCGCCAGACGAGTAATTCTTTGTTATCCGGGAGGCAGTATAGGAAATCTTCTTCATCTGTACCATTGAACACTAGTGCCCCCTTCGGATATTTCAATTCTTTGGCATAGTGATTAGCTTCAAAAACTTCTTCTGATAACTTTTTCCCCGAAGCGTGCCGAACAATATAATCAAGTACTTTGGAGGATGCTTCGGGGGCAACAGCACTGACTTCTTCAACAAGAATTGGCTCCGTCATTTTTTCTTCCTCGGTTTCCAAGGATTTTACCTTTGTGGGCTCTGAAGGCCCAGCCTCAGTCTCAGTTTGTTGCTTTGGAACTTTAGTGTCAAAGATTTCAGTTTCCACTTCGGAAGTTTCAACAGTCTTCTTCGGAGTCGTGCTTGAAGACTTAATTGTCTCCAGTACATCTAGCACATTGACCATTCTTTTTCTTTTCGGGGTCACTGCTGGGCCTTTTTGGTTTTTTATTGTCTCAACACTTGCTGAAGGACTTAAAATTTCCAATTTTTTCGTTCCTTCAGTTCTCGGTTTTTCTGCTTTCTCTGCTGAGGGTGCTTCAGTTTTTTCTTCGATCTTCGACACTGAAGTTGGTTCTTTAGTTACGGTGGCCGAAGAGGTTTCACCGCCGAACTCAGGCACTGTAGCTGGTTCAATGTAGCGTGGCTGGTGTGTGAGAACCTTTACCCTTTGTCTCTTCGGCATTGGCTCGCTGGGAGCGGCTGAAGCAGTTTCTTGTGCAGAGGTTGCGCTTTTTCTTTTTTGGCCCCGCGCTGGATAGTGGTAGTCGGGGTACACGAACCCAATTGCGTCAAACACTCGGTTCAGTCTTTTCTTTTCCCGGCCTCCGAAGGCTGCTGACAATGCAGTATCTTCGGCCTTTGAATAAACCCCAAGTAGTTCATCACTTAAATTTTCAATGCTTTTTAGCCAGTCATCATCTGGCTCAACGAATTTATCTCCAAACTTGAAAGTATACTTCAGCCTGATAAGTCCACCTTCGTCAGCCTTTTTTATGGTTTCCTGCGGCATTTCCCATTTTTCCGCGAGCGGCCATACTCTGAAGGCAATATGCTCTTGGACCAAATCCCTCGTTCCAATAAAAGAGCAAATAACTCCGAAGGCTCTCTGGCATTCTTCGGCAGCTTCATTCATTTCAACCTTCGGCTTTCGCAGGCCGAAGCGTTGCCAAATAGGACGCATAATTATACCTTTAACATCTTCCCGTGTTTCCAGGTCATTCTTCACATAAAACCATTCTGTCATCCAGTCGCCGGGCCATTTCTTCCGAAAGGTTGGCACGGGGCAGCTTGACCCAGACCGAGCGACGAAGCTGTAGCAGCCGAAATTATTGTGATACTGTTCCTTACCCCAGGGCTTTGTCTCGTATAACAATTCGTGTATGTTGCAGAAACTTTTCGCATCCGGTTCCAGACCTTGGCTTCTCACCGCCCACACGAAGATATTCATCCTTATGATTGCTTCGGGGGTAAGTTGGTGAAGATAAATTTCAAATATTTTCAGCACCTCTACGACAAAGCTGCTCAGGGGAAATCGTAGTCCAGCTTTCAAAAAGCTTCGGAACACTACGACTTCGTTTTCCTCAGGAGTCGGACAAGTCTTCTCTCCTTCGTCGGCCCTCACAACGGACAAGTCCCGGAAATATCTTCCCCTCATATTGACAAGATGATTTTCTTTGATACTCGATTTGCCGAAAACCGCATGGCTTGGTCGCCAAGGGCGATCTTCGGAGTCTTCACCACCACTATCCACATCATAACTGTCGCTGTCATCAGTATCTTCAGATAAACCTTCTAAAATCTCTTTGGTGATTTTTTCTGTATTGGTCTTCGACATTGCTTCAAGAAACCCCAGGTTTTTCTCTTCAGAAAGACTCAGCTTCATCTCGGCAGCAGCCTTTTTACCTTCAGACATCCTCGAAAATGCTAAAAACTGTTTTCAGAGCCGAAGCTTAAAAACTTAAAAAACTAAGCAGTTGGTGCGCAAGAGCTAAAAAAATTAAGCAAGAGCAGACGGCAAGAAAGCGTACCAAATAAGTTTGTGGTATGCTCTTATTTATATGCCCAGTGCATTGAAAATTGGGAGACCCTACTTGTCAGTGAATGTTGCTATTCTAGCAAAGGGAAGGTGTTTTTTCGGACCTTCGGCTTAAGGCCTTCGTCCATGTCGCAATCTAAATTTATCATTCTAACAAATTAATATTGCGAGGGGCTACTGTTGGGGGCCTTCGGCTTCCGAAGGTCCTCAAAAATATGATTTAACAGTGTTTCTGTAGTATAATGTGTGAACAGGTATCTTCGGACTCGAATCAGCACCACAGTGGGAGAAGAATACGAAGGTTGATACAACGCTGAAGCTGTGAGCAGGAAAGCTTCGGCATGATAGCAGAAAAGGAAACCGACTTAAAGATGAAAATGCTATTTAGGCCTCGGTGAATTACTATAGAATCACTACCAAATGTAAAGGGCATGGATGTAATTTTACATGGGCTGTGTCCCGTGCCTATAAATAGGTGAACAGTGCCCCCGTACTGTTCACTCTGACTTGGCATTTTACTTTTGCGTCACACTTGTACTTACATCTTCCTTCAAGCCGAAGGTACATTTGTTATTGGATATCATTTCTATTTTTCCATAATAATAATATAAAAAATGAGTTGATGATTATACATAATTGTTTACGTTATCCTTTATATTTTATATGATTCTTTCTTCATTATTATATGTTGTGTTGATGAAGGTATGTCCTTCATAACCTTCGTCCGAGAATCATTATATCCTAAGGGAAATAATGCTTCGAAGGACGAAGGACTTTATCACTTAGCATTTTTTGTGTTGCCTTGTTCTTAATTCATAGCATTTGAGAACAAGTCCCCAACAGCTCCCATCTCTGCCAAGGAGAAAGGGAAGGCCCCTATGGCTAATAGTGTGCAAAAGAACCATGCTTTTATGTACCATGACAGGAGACAATCTAGAAATGCTTATAGGAGTTATAATGCATATGATTCTCATGCAATGTTTGCCTCTAGTTCTTCCTATGCGCATGAAAGAAATGTTGTTCATAATATGCCTAGGAGAAATGTTGTTAATGTTCCTAGGAAAGTTAATGAACCATCTACAATATATCATGCTTGCAATGCTTCTTTTGCCATTTATAGGAAAAATAAGAAAGTGATTGCTAGGAAGTTAGGGGCAAGATGCAATGGATATAAAACTTGCATTTGGGTCCCTAAGACAATTGTGACTAACCTTGTAGGACCCAACAAGAGTTGGGTACCTAAGACCCAAGCCTAAATTTGCCTTGCAGGTTTATGCATCCGGGGGTTCAAGCTGGATTATCGACAGCGGATGCACAAACCACATGACGGGGGAAAAGAGGATGTTCTCTTCCTACGTCAAGAATAAGGATCCCCAAGATTCAATAATATTCGGTGATGGGAACCAAGGCAAGGTAAAAGGGTTAGGTAAAATTGCTATTTCATCCGAGCACTCTATTTCTAATGTGTTTTTAGTTGAGTCGCTTGGATATAATTTGCTATCTGTTAGTCAATTATGCAATATGGGATATAATTGTCTATTCACAAATGTAGATGTGTCTGTTTTTAGAAGATGTGATGGGTCACTAGCTTTTAAGGGTGTACTAGACGACAAACTTTATTTGGTTGATTTTGCAAAAGAAGAGGCCGGTCTAGATGCATGCTTAATGGCTAAGACTTGCATGGGCTGGTTGTGGCATCGCCGCTTAGCACATGTGGGGATGAAGAACCTCCACAAGCTTCTAAAGGGAGAACACGTGATAGGTCTAACCAATGTACATTTCGAAAAAGATAGACCTTGTGCAGCTTGTCAAGCAGGGAAACAGGTGGGAGGCTCTCATCACACCAAAAATGTGATGACAACATCAAGACCCTTGGAGATGCTTCATATGGACCTCTTCGGACCCGTCGCCTATCTGAGTATAGGAGGAAGTAAGTATGGTCTTGTTATAGTTGATGATTTTTCCCGCTTCACTTGGGTATTCTTTTTGCAGGATAAATCTGAAACCCAAGGGACCCTCAAGCGCTTCCTCAGGAGAGCTCAAAATGAGTTTGAGCTCAAAGTGAAGAAGATAAGGAGCGACAACGGGTCCGAATTCAAGAATCTTCAAGTGGAGGAGTTCCTTGAGGAGGAGGGGATCAAGCACGAGTTCTTCGCTCCCTACACACCTCAGCAAAATGGTGTGGTAGAGAGGAAGAACAGGACGCTCATCGATATGGCGAGGACTATGCTTGGAGAGTTCAAGACCCCGAGCGTTTTTGGTCGGAAGCCGTGAACACGGCTTGCCACGCCATCAACAGGGTCTATCTTCACCGCCTCCTCAAGAAGACTTCATATGAGCTGCTAACTGGTAACAAACCCAATGTGTCTTATTTTCGTGTATTTGGGAGCAAGTGTTATATTCTTGTGAAGAAAGGTGGAACTTCTAAATTTGCTCCCAAAGCTGTAGAAGGGTTTTTATTAGGTTATGACTCAAATACAAAGGCGTATAGGGTCTTCAACAAATCATCGGGTTTGGTTGAAGTCTCTAGCAATGTTGTATTTGATGAGACTAATGGCTCTCCAAGAGAGCAAGTTGTTGATCTTGATGATGTAGATGAAGAAGATGTTCCAACGGCTGCAATGCGCACCATGGCGATTGACGATGTGCGACCACAGGAACAATTGGAGCAAGATCAACCATCTTCCTCAACTACGGTGCATCCCCCAACTCAAGACGATGAACAGGTTCATCATGAGGAGGCGCGTGATCAAGGGGGAGCACATGATGTTCAAGTTGAAGAGGAAGAAGCACCTCAGGCACCTCCAACCCAAGTTCGAGTGACGATTCAAAGGGATCATCCCGTCGACCAAATATTGGGTGATATTAGCAAGGGAGTAACTACTCGTTCAAGATTAGTTAATTTTTGTGAGCATTACTCTTTTGTCTCTTCTATTGAGCCTTTCAGGGTAGAAGAGGCCTTGCTAGATCCGGACTGGGTGTTGGCCATGCAGGAGGAACTCAACAATTTCAAGCGCAATGAAGTTTGGACACTGGTGCCTCGTCCCAAGCAAAATGTTGTGGGAACCAAATGGGTGTTTCGCAACAAACAGGACGAGCACGGGGTGGTGACAAGGAACAAGGCTCGACTTGTGGCAAAAGGTTATGCCCAAGTCGCAGGTTTGGACTTTGAGGAGACGTTTGCTCCTGTGGCTAGGCTAGAATCAATTCGTATTTTGCTAGCATATGCCGCTTACCATTCTTTCAGGTTGTACCAAATGGATGTGAAGAGCGCTTTCCTCAACGGGCCGATCAAAGAGGAGGTGTACGTGGAGCAACCCCCTGGCTTCGAGGATGAACGGTACCCCGACCACGTGTGTAAGCTCTCTAAGGCGCTCTATGGACTTAAGCAAGCCCCAAGAGCATGGTATGAATGCCTTAGAGACTTTCTAATTGCTAATGCTTTCAAGGTTGGGAAAGCCGATCCAACTCTTTTCACTAAGACTTGCGATGGTGATCTTTTTGTGTGCCAAATTTATGTCGATGACATAATACTTGGTTCTAATAACCAAAAGTCTTGTGAAGAGTTTAGCAGGGTGATGACACAGAAAATCGAGATGTCGATGATGGGCGAGTTGAACTACTTCCTTGGGTTCCAAGTGAAGCAACTCAAGGACGGCACTTTCATCTCCCAAACAAAGTACACGCAAGACTTGCTAAAGCGGTTTTGGATGAAGGACACCAAGCCCGCAAAGACTTCGATGGGAACCGACGGACACACCGACCTCAACAAAGGAGGTAAGTCCGTTGATCAAAAGGCATACCGGTCTATGATAGGGTATTTACTTTATTTGTGTGCTAGTAGACCGGATATTATGCTTAGCGTATGCATGTGTGCTAGATTTCAATCCGATCCTAAGGAGTGTCACTTAGTGGCTGTGAAGCGAATTCTAAGATATTTAGTCGCTACGCCTTGCTTCGGGATCTGGTATCCAAAGGGGTCTAACTTTGACTTGATTGGATATTCAGATTCCGACTATGCTGGATGTAAGGTCGATAGGAAGAGTACATCGGGGACGTGCCAATTCTTAGGAAGGTCCCTGGTGTCGTGGAACTCTAAGAAAAAAACTTCTGTTGCCCTATCCACCGCTGAGGCCGAGTATGTTGCCGCAGGACAGTGTTGTGCGCAACTACTTTGGATGAGGCAAACCCTCCGGGACTTTGGCTACAATCTGAGCAAAGTCCCACTCCTATGTGATAATGAGAGTGCTATCCGAATAGCAGAAAATCCTGTTGAGCACAGCCGCACAAAGCACATTGACATCCGGCATCACTTTTTGAGAGACCACCAGCAAAAGGGAGATATCGAAGTGTTTCATGTTAGCACCGAGAACCAGCTAGCCGATATCTTCACTAAGCCTTTAGATGAAAAGACCTTTTGCAGGCTGCGTAGTGAGCTAAATGTCCTAGATTCGCGGAACTTGGATTGATTTATAGCATACATGTGTTTATGCCTTTGATCATGTTCCTTATGCATTTTGTTGCTTACTATGGTGCTCAAGTTGTACAATCTCTCCTCGGACCTCACAAGTCCTTGTGCAAGTGATGCACATATTTAGGGGGAGTTGTGCTACAACTTGACCCTTTGAGACTAACCGTTTGCTTGAGTTTGCTTGATTTAGTCTCAAAGGAACTTTGAAAGGGAAAAGGTGGACTTGGACCATGAAAGACTTCCACTGCACTCCGATGAGGGGGTAACTTATTCCAAGTTCATCTTATGTACTCTTATTGCCTTTGTATTCTTATTGAAGATTTTGGTGAGGCAATGGGGTTCTAGGGCCAAGATTGATCCCGTTTTGGTGCTTGATGCCAAAGGGGGAAAAATAAAGGCCAAAGCAATAAATGGATCAGCTACCACTTGAGAAATTTTGAAAATAGTAGAATAGAGCTTTTGGTTTGTCAAAACTCTTTGTCTCTTATGTCAAAAGTTGGTCTCTTGTGGGGAGAAGTGTTGATTATGGGAAAAAGGGGGAGTTTTTGAAATCCTTGATCAATTTCTTTTGGAATCCCTCTCTTTATGTCTCTACAAGTGAATTTGACTTAGAGATAGGAATTTGAGTTTGATTTCCAAAAACAAACCAAGTGGTGGCAAAGAGTGATCCATATATGCCAAAATTGATTCAAAACAACTTTTGGTTTTCATTTGCATTGATATTGCACTTGTTCTAGTTGCTTTATGTTGTGTTGGCATAAATCACCAAAAAGGGGGAGATTGAAAGGGAAATGTGCCCTTGGGCCATTTCTAAGTATTTTGGTGATTGAGTGTCAACACAAGTGCTTTTATGCTAATCTATGCAAAGTGGTGGACAAAGTGAAAATCTTGTCAAAAGGTATGTTTCTAGACTTAGTACATTGTTTTTATGGACTAATGTATTGTGTCTAAGTACTGGAAACAGGAAAGATTGAATTGGAAATGAGATGGCTTTGTTCAGCCAAAGTCTGCTCGGTCTGGGTGCACCGGACAGTGTCCGGTGCGCCAGGCTGGCTCTGGCGAACAGGCTGCTCTCGGGACTTCGATGGTGGTGTACGGCCAAAATTCACCGGTCGGTCCGGTGGCGCACCGGACTGTCCGGTGAGCCGTTCACAGGCGAACTCGTCGCTCTCGGGAGATGATTAACGGCGTACGGCTAAAATTCACCGGTCTGTCCGGTGGTGCACCGGACTGTCCGGCGAGTCAACGGTCAGCCGGGGCAACGGTCGGCCGAGGATTCCGCGCGTGACGCGTGGCCGAGCCAATGGTCATATTGGTGCACCGGACTGTCCGGTGTGCACCGGACAGTGTTCGGTGCGCCAACGGCTCTCAGACTCCAACGGTCGGCTTCGCCATATAAGGAAGGAGATCTGCACCGGACAGTGTCCGGTGGTGCACCGGACTGTCCGGTGCGCCAGTCGACAGAAGCCAAGATCTGCCTTCCAGGATTGCTCTCAACGGCTCCTAGCTGCCTTGGGGCTATAAAAGGGACCCCTAGGCGCATGGAGGAGCACACCAAGCATTCCTTGAGCAATCTTGATCACTCACACTCCATTCTTGCGCACTTGTTCGACATTCTAGTGATTTGAGCTCCGTTCTAGTGTGCTAGTCTTTTGAGCTTAAGTCTGGGTCTTGTGTGTGCGTGTTCGCTGTGATCTTTGTGTCTTGTGTGAGTTGCTAATCCCTCCCTTGCTCCGTGTTTCTTTGTGATATTCAAGTGTAAGGGCGAGAGGCTCCAAGTTGTGGAGATTCCTCGCAAACAGGATTAAGAAAAGCAAGCAAAACACCATGGTATTCAAGTGGGTCTTTGGACCGCTTGAGAGGGGTTGATTGCAACCCTCGTCCGTTGGGACGCCACAACGTGGAGTAGGCAAGCGTTGGTCTTGGCCGAACCACGGGATAACCACCGTGCCATCTCTGTGATTGATCTCTTGTGGTTATTGTGTTTTGTTGAGACTCCTCTCTAGCCACTTGGCAATTATTGTGCTAACGCTTAACCAAGTTTTTGTGGCTTAAGTTTTCAAGTTTTACAGGATCACCTATTCACCTCCCCCTCTAGGTGCTCTCAGATAGTGACAGGGACAACAACAAGAAGGGGAGGAAGAAGGAGAAGAAGTATTACAAGAAGAAAGGCGGCGATGCCCACGTGTGTCGGGAATGGGACTCCGACGAGAGCTCCACCGACTCCTCCTCCAACGAGGACACCACCAACATCGCCATCAACAAGGGTCTTCTCTTCCCCAATGTCGGCCACAAATGCTTCATGGCAAAGGACGGCAAGAAGAAGAAGGTAAAATCGAGAGACTCCACAAAATATACAACATCTAGTGATGATGCTAGCTCTAGTGATGATGAGGAAAACTTGCTTAGTCTTTTTTCCAACCTTAACATGCAACAAAAGGAAAAATTGAATGAGTTGATAGGTGCTATTCATGAGAAGGATGAACTCTTTGATAGCCAAGAGGAATTCCTTATTAAGGAAAATAAGAAGCATGTTAAGGTGAAAAATGCTTATGCTCAGGAGATAGAAAAATGTGAAAAATTAACTAGTGAGCTTAGCATTTGCCATGAATCAATTTCCAATCTTAGAACCGAGAATGCCAACTTAATTGCTAAGGTTGAAAAATTAGATGCATGTAATAATTCAATTGTTAGTCTTAGAAATGAAAATGATGATTTAATTGCTAAGATTGACAAATTGAACGTTGCAATTTCTAGCCTTAAGATTGAGAATGATAAATTAATTGCTAAGTCTAAGGATTTAAATGTTTGCAATGATTCTATTTCCTATCTTAGAGATGAGAATGCCATGCTAAAATCTAAGATAGATGAATCAAATGTTTGCAAACCCTCTACATCTAGTGTTGATCATGTTACTATTTGTACTAGATGTAGAGACATTAATGTTGATGCTATTCATGATCACATTGCTATGATTAAACAACAAAATGATCATATAGCTAAACTAGATGCCAAAATTGCCGAGCATGAACTAGAGAATGAAAAATATAAATTTGCTCGTAGCATGCTTTATAATGGGAGACGCCCTGCATTAAGGATGGCATTGGCTTCCAATAGGGAGACAATGTCAAGCTTAATGCCCCCAAGAAATTGTCTAATTTTGTTAAGGGTAAGGCTTCCATGGTTCAGGATAACGAGGGTTACATTTTATATCCTGCTGGTTATCCCGAACATAAGATTAGAATAATTCATGCTAGGAAACCTCATAATGTTTCACACCATACTTTTGTGTATAAGAATGAGGCTTCTAGCTCTAGGCAATCAACCCATGTTAAATTGCCTAAAAAGAAATCTCCTACTGCATCAAACGATCATAACATTTCATTTGAAACTTTTGATGCTTCATATGTGCTAACTAACAAATCAGCCAAAGTAGTTGCCAAATATGTTGGGGCCAAACACAAGCGCTCAAAGACTTGTGTTTGGGTGCCCAAGGTGCTTGTTTCTAACATCAAAGGACCCAAGACTGTTTGGGTATCTAAGAACAAGGCCTAAATTTGTTTTGTAGGTTTATGCATCCGGGGGCTCAAGCTGGATTATTGATAGTGGGTGCACAAACCATATGACAGGGGAGAAAAGGATGTTCTCCTCCTACGAGAAAAACCAAGATCCCCAAAGAGCTATCACATTCGGGGATGGAAATCAAGGTTTGGTCAAATGACTTGGTAAAATTGCTATATCACCTGACCATTCTATTTCCACTGCTTTTCTTTTAGATTTTTTAGATTACAATTTGCTTTCTGTTTCTTAATTATGCAATATGGGCTACAACTATATATTTACTGATGTAGGTGTTACTGTCTTTAGAAGAAGTGATGATTCAATAGCATTTAAGGGAGTGTTAGAGGGTCAGCTGTACTTAGTTGATTTCAAAAGAGCTGAACTCGACACTTGCTTAATTACTAAGACTAACATGGGTTGGCTCTGGCATCACCGACTAGCCCATGTTGGGATGAAGAATCTTCACAAGCTTCTAAAGGGAGAACACATTTTAGGACTAACGAATGTTTATTTTGAGAAAGACAGGGTTTGTAGCGCATGCCACGCAGGAAAGCAAGTTGGTGCCCATCATCCACACAAGAACATCATGACGACCGACAGGCCGCTTGAGCTACTCCACATGGATTTATTCAGCCCGATAGCTTACATAAGCATTGGCGGGAGTAAGTATTGTCTTATAATTGTGGATGATTATTCTCGCTTCACTTGGGTATTCTTTTTGCAGGATAAATCACAAACCTAAGAGACCTTAAAGGGATTCTTGAGATGAGCTCAAAATGAGTTTGGCTTAAGGATCAAAAAGATTAGAAGCAACAATGGGACAGAGTTCAAGAATTCACAGATTGAAGGCTTCCTTGAGGAGGAGGGCATCAAGCATGAGTTCTCTTCTCCCTACACACCTCAGCAAAATGGTGTAGTGGAGAGGAAGAAAAGAACTCTACTTGACATGGCAAGGACCATGCTTGATGAGTACAAGACACCGAACCAGTTTTGGGCCGAGGCGATTAACACCACCTGCTACTCCATCAATCGGCTCTACCTTCACCGAATCCTCAAGAAGACATCATATGAACTCCTAACCGGTAAAAAGCCCAATGTTTCATATTTTAGAGTCTTTGGTAGCAAATGTTTTATTCTTATCAAAAGAGGTAGGAAATCTAAATTTGCTCCTAAGGCTGTAAAAGTTTTTTACTAGGATATGATTCAAACACAAGGGCATATAGAGTCTTTAACAAGTCCACTGGACTAGTTGAAGTTTCTTGTGACATTGTGTTTGATGAGACTAATGGCTCCCAAGAGGAGCAAGTTGATCTTGATGAGCTAGATGATGAAGAGGCTCCGTGTGTCGCGCTAAGGAACATGTCCATTGGGGATGTGTGTCCTAAGGAATCAGAAGAGCCTCCACAAGCACAAGATCAACCATCATCTTCCATACAAGCATCTCCACCAACTCAAGATAAGGAACATGCTCAAGATGATGAAGAAGAAGATCAAGAAGATGAGCCACCTCAAGGAGAAGGCAATGATCAAGGGGGAGATGAATAAAATCAAGACAAGGAAGATGACCAAGAAGGACAGGGTCAAAAATCGCCATACCCAAGAGTCCACCAGGCGATTCAAAGATATCACCCCCTGAACACCATCCTCGGCGATATTCATAAGGGGGTAACCACTCGATCTCGAGTCACTCATTTTTGTGAACATTACTCTTTTGTTTCCTCTATTGAGCCATACAGGGTAGAGGATGCACTAAGAGATTCGGATTGGGTACTGGTGATGCAAGAGGAGCTCAACAACTTCACTAGAAATGAGGTATGACATTTGGTTCCACGTCCTAATCAAAATGTTGTAGGAACCAAGTGGGTATTCCGCAATAAGCAAGATGAGCATGGTGTGGTGATAAGGAACAAAGCACGACTTGTGGCCAAGGGTTATTCACAAGTCGAAGGTTTGGACTTTGGTGAAACTTATGCACCTGTAGCTAGGCTTGAATCAATTCACATATTACTTGCCTATGCTACTTACCATGGCTTTAAGCTTTATCAAATGGACGTGAAAAGTGCCTTTCTCAATGGACCAATCAAGGAAGAGGTGTATGTTGAGCAACCTCCCGGCTTTGAAGATAGTGAGTACCTGAACCATGTGTATAAACTCTCTAAGGCGCTTTATGGGCTCAAGCAAGCCCTAAGAGCATGGTATGAATGCCTAAGAGATTTTCTTATCACTAATGGCTTCAAAGTCGAAAAAGCCGATCCTACTCTCTTTACTAAAACCATAGCAAAAGATTTGTTTGTATGCCAAATTTATGTTGATGATATCATATTTGGGTCTACTAACAAATCTACTTGTGAAGAGTTTAGTAGAATCATGGTACAGAAATTCGAGATGTCTATGATGGGGGAGTTGAAGTATTTTCTAGGATTTCAAGTTAAGCAACTCCAAGAGGGCACCTTCATTAGCCAAACGAAGTACATTCAAGATATACTTAACATGTTTGGAATGAAGGATGCCAAGCCCATCAAGACACCCATGGGAACCAATGGGCATCTCAACCTCGACACGGGAGGTAAATCTGTAGATCAAAAGGTATACCGGTCGATGATAGGATCTCTACTCTATTTATGTGCATCTCGACCAGATATTATGCTTTCCATATGCATGCGTGCAAGGTTCCAAGCCGATCCTAAGGAAGTTCACCTTAGGGCCGTGAAGCGAATCATAAGATATTTAGTTTATACTCCTAAGTTTGGTCTTTGGTACCCCAAGGGATCCTCTTTTGATTTATTTGGATATTCAGATGTTGATTGGGCAGGGTGCAAAATTGATAGGAAGAGCACATCAGGGACTTATCAGTTTCTGGGGAGATCCCTGGTGTCTTGGGCTTCAAAGAAACAAAACTCAGTAGCTCTTTCTACCGCCGAAGTCGAGTATATTGCCGTAGGCCATTGTTGCGCGCAATTACTTTGGATGAGGCAAACCCTCAGGGACTATGGCTACAAATTTAGCAAAGTCCCTCTCCTATGTGATAATGAGAGTGCAGTCCGCATGGCGGATAATCCCGTTGAACACAGCCGCACTAAGCACATAGTCATTCGGTATCACTTTTTGAGAGATCACCAACAAAGGGGGGATATCGAGATTGCTTATGTTAGCACCAAAGAACAACTAGCCGATATCTTTACCAAACCATTAGATGAGAAAACTTTTATCAAGCTTAGGAATGAGCTAAATATACTTGATTCTCGGAACTTTGATTGACACTTTGCACACATAGCTCATTTATATACCTTTGATCATATCTCTTTTATGTCTATGACTAATGTGTTTTCAAGTGTAATCTTATGCTTAGCCATAGAATTGAAAGGGAAATGGAGTATTCGGCAAAGAAGGCGCTTCCACTCAACTCCATCGGTATTAGTTACTTTTTGCCGGTATTCCGCCATCTCTCCACATTGGTATAATCTTTCACTCATATATTGTTTGCCAAAGGGGAGAACATTCAAAAGGGCTCACAAAGTCTCCGTTTTTGGCGATTAATGCCAAAGGGGGAGAGAGTATTAGCCCAAAGTAAAAGGACCGCACCACCACCTAATTTTTAATTGTGTTTTGAAAATTTTTATTGGTATATTTCAAATTGGTATTCCTCTAATGAAAGTATCTCAATTGGTATATCCCAAAACCCTCTTGAAAGCTAAGAGGAGAATTTCATTTAGGGGGAGTTTTGTTTAAGTCAAAGGAAAAGCATTTGAAATAGGGGGAGAAAATTTCAAATCTTAAAAATGCTTCTCGAAATCTCTTTCATGTACCTTTGACTATTTTCAAAAGGATTTTGAAAAGAATTTTTCAAAGAATTTGCAAAAACAAAACTAGTGGTGCAAGCGTGGTCCAAAATGTTAAAATAGAAGAAAGCAATCCATGCATATCTAGTAGAAATAAAATATTGGTTTAATTCCAAGCAACCATTGCACTTGCCTTATGCAAACTAGTTCAATTCTACACTCATATATTTGCTTTGGTTTGTGTTGGCATCAATAACCAAAAAGGGGGAGATTGAAAGGGAAATAGGGTCAAACCTTTTCCTAAATGATTTTAGTGGTTGAATTTCCCAACACAAATAACTGGACTAACTAGTTTGCTCTAGATTATATGTTCTACAGGTGCCATAGGTTCAACACAAACCAATAAAAAGATCAAGTTAGGGTTCAAAGAGAAAGGAGCAAAAGAAACCGAAGGCTGCCCTGGTCTGGCGCATCGGACTGTTCGATGCACCAGGGAGATCAACTCTGAACTCCTCAGCTTCGGGTTTTCTCCAGCGCACTCCGCTAAAATTCACCGGACTGTCCGGTGTAACACCAGACTGTCCGGTGTGCCAAGTGGAGCAACGGCTAATGCGCCAATGGTCGTCTGCAAAAATGAACAGTGGCATGAACAGTGCGTGGATAGTTCGCGCAGAGTCAGAGCAGAGCCAAAAGGCGCACCGAACAGTGAACTGTGCCTGTCCAGTGCGGCACCGGACTGTCCGGTGCCCCATGAAGACAGAGCTCCAATGGTCGAAACTGTCAGAACCCTAACGGTTGGGTGACGTGGCTGGCGCACCGGACTGTCCGGTGCGCCCATCGACAGCAGCCCTCCCCAACGGCTGTTTTGGTGGTTGGGGCTATAAATACCCCCCAACTACCACCATTCAAGGCATCCAAGTTTTCAGCAATTTGCATTCAATTCAAGAGCTCTAGACTTCACTCCAAGACACAAAACAAAAGATCAAATCCTCTCCAAGTCCCAAACTCATTCTAAATACTTAGTGGCTTGTGAGAGAGAGAGACATTTGTGTTCATTTGAGTTCTTGTCGCTTGGATCGCTTTTCTTCTTCCTCTATTCTTGTTCTCAAGCAACTTGTAATCAAAGCAAGAGACACCAAGTTGTGGTGGTCCTTGTAGGGGTCTAAGTGACCCGTTTGATTAAGGAGAAAAACTCACTCGGTCTAGGTGACCGTTTGAGAGAGGGAAAGGGTTGAAAGAGACCCAGTCTTTGTGACCACCTCAACGGGGAGTAGGTTTGCAAGAACCGAACCTCGGTAAAACAAATCACCGTGTCATCCGCTTAATTTGCTTTTGATTTGTTTTTCACCCTCTCTCTAGGACTCGATTTTATTTCTAACACTAACCCCAGCTTGTAGTTGTGCCTTAAGTTTATAAATTTCAGATTCTGCATATTCACCCCCCTCTAGGCGACTTTCAACCACCATCCGCACGGTTCTCAGCATCGCCCTCTCTCGCCAATGGTCAGTTCACCAGCTCGACGTCAAGAACGCCTTCTTGCACGGTACCCTCTCCGAGACAGTTTACTGCTCCCAGCCCTCAAGTTTTGTGGATACAACTCGCCCCGATTATGTCTGTCATCTCCATAAATCTCTCTACGGGCTCAAGCAGGCTCCTCGTGCTTGGTACAGCTGTTTTGCCACTCACTTGCAGTCCTTGGGATTTCTCGAAGCTAAGTCAGACACCTCTCTGTTTGTCTACCGCCGTGGCTCGGACACTGCATACCTGCTGCTGTACGTGGACGACATTATTCTCACTGCCTCCTTCGATGACCTGTTGTGCCGGATCATTGCTTCCATACAGGCTTCCTTTCCTATGAAAGATATGGGACCTCTTCAGCATTTCCTCGGGATCGCCGTCACTCGCTCACCTGCTGGGATGCTGCTCTCTCAACGACAATACATCATCAACATTCTCGACCGTGCTGGGATGACTGATTATAAGCCATGCAATACACCTGTTGACACACAGGCCAAACTCTCCTCGGATGGTGAGCCTGTCAAGGATCCCACTCTCTACCGCAGTCTTGTTGGAGCTCTGCAGTATCTGACGTTCACTCGCCCAGACATCACCTATGCAGTTCAGCAGGTATGCCTTCATATGCATGATCCTCGGGAGCCGCATCTCCCTGCTGTCAAGCGTATTCTTCGATACCTTCATGGCACAGTTGATCTTGGGCTCTCCCTCAGTTGCGCTTCACCCGTCGCCCTCACTGATGCTGATTGGGCCGGATGTCCCGATACCCGTCGTTCGACCTCGGGCTATGCAGTGTTCCTCGGTGACAACCTCATCCCTTGGAACAGCAAGCGCCAACAAACTGTCTCCCGCTCCAGTGCTGAAGCTGAATATCGTGTTGTTGCCAACGGTATCGCTGAAGCCTCCTAGCTTCGTCAACTTCTACAGGAGTTGCATCAGCCCGTGCAGCATACCACACTAGTCTACTGTGACAATGTGAGTGCCGTCTACCTCTCGTCTAATCTGGTGCAGCACCAACACACTAAACACATCGAGATTGACCTCAATTTTGTCCGGGAGCATGTGGCTGCTGGGGCTGTCCGTGTTCTCCATGTTCTGACGACTTCCCAGTACGCCGATATTTTCACCAAAGGCCTGCCGTCTTCTGTATTTTTGGAGTTTTGGTCCAGTCTGAATGTTTGTTCCACCAACGTTCCTACTGTGGGAGTGTTAGACAGGAGATCTCACCTTCCCTCATTGGCTCCTGTAATCTCGTCTGATTGATTTGTTGATTGATTTGGTTGCCCTTCTGGATCCTGTTTCTATAAATGTAACCTGTACCATGATCAAGGAGTACTACTCTCCCACGTATCTATCTTCAGTGAGGGTAAAGCGCGGAGATGCAGGAGGCGCCGTGGAGAAGGGCGAGCGGCGCGCGCTGGCGGGTCACCGGGTTGCAGATGTAGAGGCCGCCGTTGGCGATGAGGACGAGGAGGCCGTCGCAGGAAGCGAGCACGTTCAGGTCGTCGGCGTTGGCGGCGGTCCGGCCCGTCGTCCACGCGACGGGGCGCCGCTCGCCGGTGCGGTAGTCCAGAGCGTCGATCCTCCTGTCCTGTGTCCTCGGTGCTCCTGTCCCCTTGGGTAAGGAGCGGGAGCGACGGTGGTGGGCGAGGAGGAACTCGTCGGAGGTGAGTCGGCGGCGCTATGAGAGGCAGACGGCGCGGCACCGGAGGAGGGGCTTCGCCGGCAGACGCGTCAGGATCTCCCAGATAACGAGTTCCTCGGGGAGCAGGGGTCTGCCGCCGGCTGCTTCTGCCATGGCAGTGGCCGCGATCGGATCTGGGAGAGATCAGAAATGGATAGTGGCAAACTGGCAACGGCTGCCCTATTTGCTTGATTGCTTATTTAAAATCCTAGGTAAATATAGCCTATTCCAGCAGAGTTTTTGAAGTAGAAAAATATATTTTGCTGGAGTTAAGGCTGTCCACACTCATTCTAAGGAATATTCTATCCTAGTCATCAATATTTTAAAATACAGTAGTCAAACTCCCGCATCCACAACTACTCTATATCTCAACTCTATACAAACTACCACATTTTTTATCAATATATATCCAAAATACCCACCGTGGGTCCCACCACCCACTCCTTTGCTGTCACCCTCTTTTCTCTGTCCCCATCTGACTGCAGTGATCCGTGAGACGTTGATGGCCCGGCCCCACTTTAATTCTTGCCCTGTACCTGCTGGCGCTGCCCCGAGAGAGAAGATAGGGCAGGAGAGAGAGGACGCTGGATGTGAGGTGAGAGACAAGCAACTCTACGGTAGGGATGGATTTCGAGTCTACCGCTGCAGCTTGTTTTTACTGCATCCTGTGAATGCATCGCCCATAGCGTAGGGCGTCCAGTAACCACTGCGGGCAGCCTAAGCAACATACTAGCTATTTATTAGTTTTTCTAGTCAACACGTGTAAACTACCGGCTACTAGCACAATTAGGAAACGCAAACCAGCGGCCAGGTTGTTGCATGCGCCGCCACAACTAGGAAATGCAGCAGCTGCTGCCGTACAACCCACCCTCCGCCACCACATCCAAACTCATCTGAAGAACGCCGTCTGCAAGCTGCTGGCTGCCGCCACAACCTTGACGCTGCCACCACCACGACATCAACTACAACAGCAGCGCACATAGGGCGTCGAGCGCCACAGTATGGAGTCGGATAATGAATTCAATCAGTTTATAATGAACAAAATGATTGATCCCTCATCTTCGGACGATGAGGACGATCTGTTTTTCGATGTCGCACACATGATCATTGACGATTTGGTTAATTATTCGGGTCGAATTGGTTCTGTTGAATGACATGAAGTAGTGTTGTAGCGCCCCTGGCCGCCGGCTGGAGTCGCCGAGGTGTGAGCCACATCCACCAACCTGGCAATACTCAGGTATGGAGGTTTCAACTGTTTTCTTTCTGTATTTTTCTTGTCCAAATCCTCTCTATTACAGACTATTTATGCCAAAACGTTGGGCCGGCTAAACCTAGGCCCAAATACACGAGATTACTGCTAATGACTTAGCTAACCAAAGCCCAACACCGATTATGAATACAATACAGCTCTCTATACCTCCGTCACCACTGTCCCAACCTTAGTGGTCGTCACATTTGCCCCCTCCACAGAATCTGCTTGTCCCCAAGCACCTGCATCCGGAAACTTCTGACGGAGCACATAGTAATCCTCCCATGTGGCTGATTCTTGAGAAATGTTGCTCCATCGAATAAGAACCTGAGACACTGCCTTGTTTCCCATTTTACCAATCTGCGGTCTAAAATCACCAAAGGAACCACACCTTGTTTACTCAAATCCTCATATCTGGGCAAGGTGGAGAAGACAGGCACATTGTTGGGAGTGAAAGCTTTGAGCTGAGAAATGTGAAACACCGGGTGCACCTGCGCTTCGGCTGGCAGTTCCAATCTATAAGCCACTTCCCCAATTCGTTCAAGCACCTTATAAGGACCATAAAACTTGAAAGCCAACTTGGGACATGGTCTGTTTACCACAGAATGCTGGGCATACGGCTGTAGCTTCAGTAGAACCATTTCCCCAACTTGAAACTATCGTTCAGTCCGAAGCTTGTCAACATACAATTTCATGCTGTTACGAGCCTCAGCCAACTTTCCCTTCAACATATCAGTAAACCTTGCTCTATCAGCTAACAGAGCTGATACATCCACATCAGTCTCAACTGGAACCATAGGTGCAGCAGCAAATGGTGGGTCGTATCCATAAAGAACCTTGAAAGGAGAATAGCCCAAAACTGAATGATATGATGTGTTGTACCAAAACTCCGCAAGTGATAACCAAGCTTTCCATCTGTGAGGTTGAGCGTGAACAGCACATCGCAAATACATTTCCACGCACTGATTTACCCTTTCACTTTGCCCATCCGTCTGTGGGTGATAAGTTGTACTCAGATTGAGTTGAGTACCCATCAATTTGAAGAGTTGAGTCCAAAAAGAACTAGTGAAGATTTTGTCCCTATCACTCACAATAGACTTGGGAAGGCCATGTAATTTCACCACCTGATCCAAAAATATTTGGGCAACAGATGGAGCCGAGAAAGGATGTTTCAAAGGCATAAAGTGCGCATACTTCGAGAAACGATCAACCACCACCATGATTGTGTCATAACCTTCTGACCTAGGTAGTTTCTCGATGAAGTCCATAGTAAGATCTAGCCAGGCACCCTGAGGTACTGGTAGATGCTGTAGTAAACCAGCTGGATGAAGTCTTTCACATTTAGCCTTCTGACAGATGATGCACTGCTGAATGTAAGACTGCACATCCATCTTCATACCTCTCCAAATGAACAATTTCTTCAGTCGATGATAAGTAGCATGTATCATGCATAGCTGCCACTATCTTCGTCCTGAGCGCTGTATTATTGCCCACCCATATCAGATTGCCCTTCCTGATCAATCCTCGCTGCAATCGATATCCCATTTCGTCAGGACTTTGAACGCTTAACTTGGCTAACCATTCTTGTGCCTCGTTGTCTATAGTGTACGAGTTCAACACTTCTTGAATCCACATCGGTTGTACTTCACTAACCGAAGTCATGACCATCACATGAGCCATTCTAGACAACGCATCAGCCACTGCGTTGTCTTTGCCTTGCTTATAGACCACTCTAAATTGTAGACCCATCAACTTGGTCATTGCTTTCCTCTGCAACTCAGAGTGTAACTCTTGATCCCCCAAAAAACTAAGAGCCTTGTGATGAGTCCTAATCTCGAACTCAGTTCTTTGCAAATATGGTCTCCATTTGTCCACAACCATTATGAGAGCAAGAAATTCCTTCTCGTAGATAGATAGCTGTTTGTTCTTTATCCCTAGAGCTTTACTCAGAAATGCTATGGGCCTCCCTTGTTGCATCAAAACTGCTCCTAATCCCTCATCACATGCATCAGTCTCCACAACAAATGGTAGACTGAAATCTAGTAATGCCAACACTGGAGTAGTGCTCATGGCTGTCTTCAGTGCATTAAAAGTTGTAGTAGCTTCCTTGGTCCAATGAAACTCTCCCTTTTTAAGCAAATTTATCAAAGGTCTCGCAATAATTCCATAATTTTTGACAAACCTCCTGTAGTAACCAGTTAACCCAAAAAAACACGAAGTTCAGTCACATTTGTAGGTTGTTGCCATTCCTTCATGGCTACTGTTTTCATTGGGTCTGTAGATACCCATGTTGCTGATATTATATGTCCTAGATATGTCAACTCCTTTCTCCCAAAAACACACTTCTTCCTTTTGAGATAGAATTTCTGCTCTCTCAAGGGTTCGAACACTAGTTTGAGATGTTCCAAGTGTTTTTGCCAACTAGGACTATACACCAATATATCGTCCAGGAAAACCATCACAAATTTGCGAAGGAAAGGTGCCAACACCAAGTTCATTGCACATTGAAAAGTTGCAGGAGCGTTTGTGAGACCAAAAGGCATTACCCTAAATTGATAATGTCCTTAACGAGTTTTAAACGCAGTCTTGTACTCTTCACCTTTCCCCATTCTTACTTGATGATATCCCGCTGTCATGTCCATGCTAGAGAAGTATTGAGTCCCTGCTAGTTCATCCAAAATCTCCTCTACCACCGGCATCGGAAATCTGTTTTTTATGGTCATAGTGTTCAATTTTCTGTAGTCCACACAAAATCGCCATGACCCATCTTTCTTTTGCACCAACAATACTGGTGAAGCAAATGGAATGACACTGGGAATTATAAGTCCACTTTTCAAAAGCTCGGAGACTTGCTTCTCTATTTCAGTTTTGTGGAATGGTGAATATCGATAGGGCTTGGAGTTCACTGGTATAGCATCTAGGAGCAGTTGAATATGATGATCGAATGGTCTTGATGGAGGCAAACATGTTGGAGCAGCAAACACATCTTTATATTCCTCCAGTAAAGACTATAATTCTCCTTCATTGAACTGCTCCACTTCTATGACTGTCTCCAATATTGCAAAAGTGAGAGCACCTAGAGGGGGGGTGAATAGGTGATCCAGTAAAATTCAACACTAATAGCCACAAAACTTAGTTATGAAAGTTAGAACGGCTAAGTAGCTTGAAACGAGCTCTTGTGAACACAGACAATCAAAGAGAAAGCATACAAGAGACACGGGATTTTATCCCGTGGTTCGGCCAAGTAACACTTGCCTACTTCCACGTTGTGGCGTCCCAATGGACGAGGGTTGCACTCAACCCCTTTCAAGTGATTCGATGATCAACTTGAATACCATGATTTTTCCTTTCTCAGTCTTTCTCCCGTTTGCGAGGAATCTCCACAACTTGGAGCCTCTCGCCCTTACAATGATGATCACAAAAGAAGCACAGAAGTAAGGGAGGGGAGAGCAATACACACAAGTCTCAAATCCATAGCTCAATCACGCACACAAGTCACAACTCGAGCTTAAAAAACACAACGCACGAAGTTCACAACTCAAATGGAGCTCAAGTCACTATCTCAAAGAATCGAATGCGTGAAGTTGGAGTATTGGAGTCTTAGAATGTTTCTTGTAAGCTTTTGTAACTCCTCCATGCGCCTAGGGACCCCTTTTATAGCCCCAAGGCAGCTAGGAGCCGTTGGAGGCCAACAAGGAAGGCCAAACTTGCCTTCTATCGGGTGGTGCACCGGACAGTCTGGTGCACCACCGGCAGTCCCTGTAGTTGTCTGGTGCGTGATCTCCTTCCTTTTCTGGCGCATCCAACCGTTGGTCCTCGGGATCAGTTGGCGCACTGGACACTGTCCGGTGCACACCGGACAGTCCGGTGCCCCCAGCCGACCGTTGGTGCATGCCACGCGTCGCGCGTGGATTGCGCGGTCGACCGTTGGCTCACCGGACAGTTCGGTGAATTATAGCCGTACGCCGCCAAACTTTTCCCGAGAGCGGCCTGTTCACCGGAGACCAGCCTAACGCACCGGTACTGTCCAGTGCACCACCAGACAGTCCAGTGTGCCAGACTGAGCTAAGTTTTGGCTACACTGAGCCAAGTCTTTTTGGTTTCTTTTCTTCCTGTTTCTAGTACTTAGACAAAATATGTTAGTACTCAAAATAATGTACTAAGTCTAGAAACGTACCTTGTAATATGATTTGCACTTCTCTCTTCATTCAGCACATTAGAACTTAATTAATGTGTTGTGCACTTAATCACCAAAACATAATAGAAATTGCCCAAGGGCACATTTCCCTTTCAATCTCCCCCTTTTTGGTGATTTATGCCAACACATTCAAAAGCAACCAAAAAGAAGTGCAACATTAATGCAATTGAGAACAAAATTGTCTTTGCACAAGTTTTGACATATTTGGATCATTCTTTGCCACCACTTGGTTTGTTTTTGCAAATCAAATTCGTTTTCCTATCTCTAAGTCAAACTCACTTGTTTGGGCACAAAGAGAGATAATCCAAGAGTAAAATTGATCAAGTGCCAAAAACTCCCCCTTTTCCCATGATAAAAAATTCTCCCCCACAAGAGACTAAATTTTGCAATAAGAGTATTTTGGGCAAATCAAACGTTCAAACGTTCTAACTCTATTGTTTTCAAAATTCACAAGTGGTAGCTGATCCATTTGCTTTGGCCTTAATTTCTCCCTCTTTGGCATTAAGCACCAAAACAGGATCATTCTTGGCCCTTTAACCCATTACCTCACCAAAATTGTCAATTAAGATCAAAAAGGCAATAAGAGCATAGGTATGAACTTGGAAGTAAATACACCAATACCGGAGTGTAGTGGAAGTCTTTGCAACGTCCAAGTACATTTTCCCTTTCAATGCATCTTTGAGACTACATCAAGAATACTCAAACACAAAGGTTAGTCTCAAAGGGTCAAGTTGTAGCATATCTCCCCCTAAATAAGTGCATCACTTGCAAATGGACTTATGAGGTCCGAGGATCATGTGTACAACTTGAGCACCACAAATAAACAATAATGGATTGAAATGCATAAAGTAGCATAATCAAAGGCATAGAACACATGTATGCTATAGATCAATCCAAGTTACGCGAATCTAAGACATTTAGCTCACTACACAACCTGCAAAACCTTTTCTCATCTAAAGGCTTGGTGAAGATGTCGGCTAGCTGGTTCTCGATGTTAATATGGTACACCTCGATATCTCCCTTTTGCTGGTGGTCTCTCAGGAAGTGATGCCAGATGTCTATGTGCTTAGTGCGGCTGTGTTCAACAGGATTATCCGCCATGCAGATTGCACTCTCATTGTCACATAGGAGACTTTGCTCAGATTGTAGCCAAAGTCCCTGAGGGTTTGCCTCATCCAAAGTAGTTGCGCGCAACACTGTCCTGCGGCAACATACTCGGCCTCAGCGGTGGATAGGGCAACGGATGTTTGTTTCTTTGAACTCCAAGACACCAGGGACCTTCCTAGGAATTGACATGTCCCTGATGTACTCTTCCTATCAACCTTGCATCCAGCATAATCAGAGTCTGAATATCCAATCAAGTCAAAGGTAGACCCCTTTGGATACCAGATCTCGAAGCAAGGCGTAGAAACTAAATATCTAAGAATTCGCTTAATGGCCACAAGGTGACATTCCTTGGGGTCGGATTGATATCTAGCACACATGCATACACTTAGCATAATGTCCGGTCTACTAGCACATAAATAAAGCAAGGAACCTATCATAGACTGGTATGCCTTTTGATCAACGGACTTACCTCCTTTGTTGAGGTTGACATGCCCGTCGGTTCCCATCGGTGTCTTCGCGGGCTTTGCGTCCTTCATCCCAAACCTCTTGAGAAGGTCTTGAGTGTACTTCGTTTGGGAGAGGAAGGTGCCATCCTTGAGTTGCTTCACTTGGAACCCAAGGAAGTAGGTCAACTCGCCCATCATCGACATCTCAAACTTTTCAGTCATCACCCTGCTAAACTCCTCACAAGACTTTTGATTAGTAGAACCAAATATTATGTCATCGACATAAATTTGGCACACAAAAAGATCACCATCACAAGTCTTAGTGAAAAGAGTGGGATCGGTTTTCCCAACCTTGAAAGCATTAGCAATTAAGAAATCCCTAAGGCATTCATACCATGCTCTTGGAGCTTACTTAAGTCCATAGAGTGCCTTAGAGAGCTTAAAAATGTGGTCGGGATACCTGTCATCCTCAAAGCCAGGGGGTTGTTCTACGTACACCTCCTCCTTGATTGGCCTGTTGAGGAAAGCGCTCTTCACATCCATTTGAAACAACCTGAAAGAGTGGTGAGCGGCATAGGCTAATAATATTCGAATTGACTCTAGCCTAGCCACAGGAGCAAAAGTCTCCTCGAAATCCAAACCTGCGACTTGGGCATAACCTTTTGCCACAAGTCAAGCCTTGTTTCTTATCACCATCCCGTGCTCGTCTTGCTTGTTGTGGAACACACGCTTGGTTCCCACAACATTTTGCTTCGGACGTGGCACCAGGCTCCAAACTTCATTCCTCTTGAAGTTGTTGAGCTCTTCCTGCATGGCCAGCACCCAGTCCGGATCCTGCAAGACCTCTTCTACCCTGAAAGGCTCAATAGAAGAGACAAACGAGTAATGCTCACAAAAGTTAGTTAATCTTGAGCGAGTAGTTACTCCCTTGCTTATGTCACCCAGAATCTGATCGATGGGGTGATTTCTTTGGATCGTCGCTCGGACTTGAGTTGGAGAGGCCAGTGGTGCTTCTTCCTCCATAACTTGTTCTTCTTGTGCTGCCCCTTGATCCTGTCCCTCTCCTTGAGGTACCTGTTCACCATCTTGAGTTAGGAAATGAACCATTATGGAGGAAGATGGCTGATCTTGCTCTTGTTGTTCCTGTGGTCGCACATCACCTATCGCCATCGTGCGTATTGCGGCCGTTGGAACATCATCTTCATCTACATCATCAAGATCAACTTGCTCTCTTGGAGAGCCATTAGTCTCATCAAATACAACGTCGCTAGAGACTTCAACCAAACCCAATGATTTGTTGAAGACTCTATACGCCCTTGTATTTGAGTCATACCATAGTAAAAATCCTTCTACATCTTTGGGAGCAAATTTAGAATTTCTACCTTTCTTCACTAGAATGTAACTTTTGCTCCCAAATACACGAAAGTATGAGACGTTGGGTTTGTTACCGGTAAGAAGTTCGTACGAGGTCTTCTTGAGGAGGCGATGTAGGTAGAGCCGGTTTATGGCGTGGCAAGCTATGTTTACAGCTTCCAACCAAAACCGCTCGGGCGTCTTGAATTCTCCAAGCATCATTCTCGCCATGTCGATAAGCGTCCTATTCTTCCTCTCTACCACACCATTTTGCTGTGGTGTGTAGGGAGCGGAGAATTCGTGCTTGATGCCTTCTTCCTCAAGGTACTCCTCCACTTGCAGATTCTTGAACTCTGACCTGTTGTCGCTTCTTATCTTTTTCACCTTGAGCTCAAATTCGTTTTGAGCCCGCCTTAGAAAGCGCTTGAGGGTCCCTTGAGTTTCTGATTTATCTTGCAAAAAGAATACCCAAGTGAAGCGAGAAAAATCATCAACAATAACAAGACCATACTTACTTCCCTCGATGCTAAGGTAGGCAATGGGTCCGAAGAGGTCCATATGTAGTAGCTCCAGTGGTCTTGATGTTGTCATCACATTCTTGTTGTGATGAGTGCTCCCCATTTGTTTTCCTGCCTGACAAGCTACACAAGGTCTATCTTTCTCGAAACAAACATTTGTTAGTCCTAACACATGTTCTCCCTTTACAAGTTTATGAAGGTTCTTCATCCCAACATGTGCTAGACGGTGATGCCACAGCTAGCCCATACTAGTCTTAGCTATTAAGCATGCATCTAGATCGGCCTCCTCTTTCGAAAAATCAACTAAGTAGAGTTTGCCGTCTAATACACCCTTAAATGCTAATGAACCATCACTCCTTATAAAGATAGAAACATCAACATTTGTAAACAAACAATTGTAGCCCATGTGGCATAATTGACTTACAGACAAGAGATTATACCCTAATGACTCTACTAAGAATACATTTGAAATAGAGTGCTCGCTTGTGATGGTTATCTTTTCCAAACCTTTAACCTTGCCTTGGTTCCCATCTCCAAAAATAATCGTGTCCTTGGAATCCTTGTTCTTGACGTAGGAGGTGAACATCTTCTTCTCCCTCGTCATGTGGTTTGTGCATCCGCTATCGATAATCCGGCTTGAGCCCCCGGATGCATAAACCTGCAAGGCAATTTACACTTGGGTTTTAGGTACCCAACTCTTGTTGGGTCCTATAAGGTTAGTCACAATAGCCTTTGGAACCCAAATACAAGTCTTGTCTCCCTTGCATTTGGATCCCAATTTCCTAGCCACTACTTTTGCATTCTTACATAAAAGCGCAAATGAAGTATTGCAAGCATGGTAAATAGTAGTAGATTCATTACACACTTTCCTAGGCACATGATGCACAACATGATTTCTCCTAGGCCTACTTCTACTGTGGACAAAAGTAGAATTCGAGGCAAACATTGCATGTGAATCAAAAGCATCATGATCATAACTCCTATTATAATTGGAATGACTAGCAATTTTCCTATTATACATAAAAGCATGATTCTTTTGACTACTACTAGCCATAGGGGCCTTCCCTTTCTCCTTGGCGAGAATGGGAGCCTTTTGGCTTGTTAAGTTCTTGGCTTCCTTTCGAAAACCAAGCCCATCCTTAATTGAGGGGTGTCTACCAATTGTGTAGGCATCCCTAGCAAACTTTAATTTATCAAAATCAATCTTGCAAGTCTTAAGTTGAGCATTAAGACTTGTCACCTCATCATTTAATTTAGAAATGGACGCAAGATGATCATCACAAGCATCAATATCAAAATCCTTGCATCTATTGCAAATAACTACATGTTCTACACAAGATCTAGTAGTATTAGCTTCCTCTAGCTTAGCATTTAAATCATCATTCAAAATCTTTAAACTAGAGATTGATTCATGGAACACAGACAATTCAGAGGATAACATTTCATTTCTCTTAATTTCTAGAGCAAGAGATTTTTGAACGCTAACAAATTTATCATGCTCTTCATACAAAATATCCTCTTGCTTTTCTAAAAGTCTATCCTTTTCATTTAAAGCATCAATTAGTTCATTAATCTTTTCTACTTTAGCTCTATCTAATCCTTTAAATAGACTAGAGTAATCTACTTCATCATCGGAGGAATCCTCATCACTAGAAGTAGTATACTTAGAGGTATCTCGAACACTTACCTTCTTCTCCTTGGCCATGAGGCAAGTGTGTTCTTTTGGGAAGAGCGAAGACTTGTTGAAGGCTGAGGCTGGCAGTCCTTCATCGTCGGAATCGGATGAAGAGTAGTCCGAATCCCATTCTTTGCCAAGGTGCTCCTTGCCCTTCACCTTCTTGTACACCTTCTTATTCTCCCTCTTCCCATGCTTTTCTTGTTTCTAGTCATTGTCATTATCGGGGCTGTCGGTGTTTCGAAACCCGGGGGGGTCCCTGGACCGACGAGTGAATTGTCGCCGCGTGCCCCAGCCCAGATGGGTCGACGCGAGGCGGAACATGAAGGGGGGAAAGGAGGCAGCCGGAGGGAGGCAGGCGTAAGAGAGTGGATCCCGTGGCCTTCGTGTTAGCCCCGCGCCTGAGTCGGGTGCGCTTTCAGTAGGGGGATACAAGCGTCCACGCGGGAGTGGGAGCGAGCGGCCTTGCGCGAGCGCCGTCCCGTCCTTCTCCGCACGGGCCAACCTCCTGTAAGAGGGCCCTGGTCCTCCCTTTTATAGGCGTAAGGAGAGGATCCAGGTGTACAATGGGGAGTGTAGCAATGTGCTAACATGTCTAGCGGCGGTGAGCTAGCGCCCTAAGTACATGCCATCGTGGCAGCCGGAGAGGTCTTGGCGCCCAGTTCGCGTGGTGTCATGGCCATTGGAGGAGTGCTGGAGCCTGGCGAGAGAACAGCTGTTGGGGCTGTCGAGTCCTTGCTGACGTCCTCTTGCTTCCGTAAGGGGGCTGAGAGCCGCCGTCGTCACAGGGCATGCGGGGCGCCATCATTACTCGCATGGTGGAGCAAGCCAGATGGGACGCCGATTTGGTTCCCCGTAGCCCGAGTTAGCTCGGGGTAGGGTAATGATGGCGCTTCCTGTTGACGTGGTCGGTCCGTGCCCTAGGCTGGGCGAGGTGGAGGCTCCTCCGAGGTCGAGGTCGAGGTCGAGCCCCCAGGTCGGGCGAGGCGGAGTTCGTCGTCTTCCGGGGTTGAGCCCATGTCCGAGCCCTGGGGTCGGGCGAGGCGGAGTTCGTCGTCTTCCGGGGTTGAGCCCATGTCCGAGCCCTGGGGTCGGGCGAGGCAGAGTTTGCCATCTTCCGGGGCTGAGCCCGAGTCCGAGCCCTAGGTCGGGCGGAGCGGAGTTCACCGTCTTCCGGGGCTGAGCCTGAGTCCGAGCCCTGGGTCGGGCGGAGTGGAGTTCGCCGTCTTCCGGGGCTGAGCCCGAGTCTGAGCCCTGGGGTCGGGCGAGGCGGAGTTTCCTATGACACCCGAGGTCGGCCTTGGCTGCTGTCAGCCTCACTCTGTCGGGTGGCTCAGCAGTTGGAGCGGCGCAGGCGGCGCTGTCCTCTTGTCAGACCGGTCAGTAGAGCGGCGAAGTGACCGCGGTCACTTTCGGCTTTGTCGACTGGTGGGCGTGCGTCAGGATAAAGGTGTCAGGCCACCTTTGCATTAAATGCCCCTGCGATTTGGTCGGTCGGCGTGGCGATGTGGCCAAGGTTGCTTCTCGGTGAAGACTGGGCCTCAGGCGAGCCGATAGTGTGCCCGTTGCTGGAGGGGGGTCCTCGGGCGAGACGTAGGTTCTCTGGGGTCGGCTTCCCTTGCCCGAGGCTAGGCTCGGGCGAGGCATGATCGTGTCCCTTGAATGGACCGATCCTTGACTTAATCGCACCCATCAGGCCTTTGCAGCTTTGTGCTGATGGGGGTTACCAGCTGAGATTTAGGGGTCTTGAGGGTACCCCTAATTATGGTCCCCGACAGTAGCCCCCGAGCCTCCAAGGGAGTACTAATACTCGCTTGGAGGCTTTTGCCGCACTTTTTTGCAAGGGGACCAGCCTTTTTCGGTTGCATTCTGTTCCGGTGGGTGCGCGCGAGCGCACCCGCCGGGTGTAGCCCCCGAGGCCTCGGAGGAGTAGTTTTACTCCTTCGAGGTCTTAGTGCGTTTCGCAACACTTCGGCTAGACTAGTTGTTCCCTCATGCGAGCTGGCCATAGCCCGAGTGCACGGTCGGGTCCCAAGTTCTCGGGCTGGTATGTTGACGCTATCAACAGTTTGGCCGGAGCCGGGTTTGCGAGAGCAGCCCCCGAGCCTCTACACAGGGCGAGAGGACGATCAAGGACAGACTCGTCTTTTTTACATATGCCCCTGCGTCGCCTTTCCGCAAGGAGGAGGGGGGGAAAGCGCCATGTTGTCCTCGGAGGGCGCCGAACATGGTGTTTCCGGTGAGCTGCTGGCGGGTAATCCGAGCGGACGCCCGTGCCCCATTTGCTAGGGGTCGGCTAGAGGCCCGGAGGCGCGCTCCAAAAGTACCTGCGGGTGATCTGCCGGACCCGGTCCCCTTTGACGGGGTCCGAGGGCTCGATGCCTCCCTCTGATGGGATTCCTTTACAAGATCGCTCCCGCTGGTCTCGGAAATGTCCTAGGGTACCTCGGGAGCGTAGCCCGAGCCTTGGTTATGTATCGAACGTACCCAGGGTCATCCCTCACTCTGTGTCTGAGGCGACTGTGAACCCTTCGAGGGCCAGCCTACGAACCCCTGATCAGTAGTGGGCGCGGAGCCCGAGTGGCCTGAGGCGGCCGTTGAACCCTTCGAGGGGCCGGCCATCGAACCTCTGACCAGTAGTGGGCGCAGAACCCAATCGATCTGAGGCGGCCGTTGAACCCCTCCGAGGGGCCGGCCTTCGAACCTCTGATCAGTAGGGAGGCTCGGAGCCTGTTTCCTTCACGGAGAAGGGTCCTTTTTGGGGTATCCCCCTTTCCCGGTCCCTGTTGTAAGAGAGAGAAAGAGGAAAATGAAAAGGATACGAAGTCGAATGATGTGGCGTACCTTTTTCGACGCGGTTATTATGGCGAAGGCGAAGCGTCGCTTGCTTCTCCCGCCTGAGGCGCCGCCTGTCCTGCCGCGGAGTTAATGCGACGGGGCGAGTGGTTCTCGAGGCGGTCGTTGCGCGTGTGCGCGCCGTTCGAAGAACGGATCACGGGCGCGCCGTCTTCACGCCGTGAGAGAGGGCTCCCCCGCTGCCCCTGGATGGGACGTGAGCTTGGCTGACGACATGACCGCTGCTTCTGCCCGCCTATCACCGCCATTACTGCCGGCCCAATTTTGACCGCATTTGTCCGTCGCGCTTGGCTGGCACTGCAGGGTTGCCTCGAGTCGCGGTATTGACTCCGCAGTCGAGGAGGCACGGTAGTGGCGTGAGTGGCGGTGCAGTTGCTCACACGTAGCAACCGGCGCGCCGGTTGCATGACGCGTGGGCCTGGACCTCCATGCTGGGCTTGTTGGAGTCGAAAGGGCGCGCCCACTTGGCATGGTTGCATGCCGCCTGCATGGCTGTCCGCCCTTTCACCCGCTGGTCTGGGCGAAAGTGGAGGAGTGCTTGTAACCGCCGGGTGGTTGCATGCACCGTGCGCGCGGCGGTTTGGCTTCTTCTCCCCTGGACCGGCTTGCATGACGTGTGGGACCCAGCCCCCGCGCCGTTGGGGGGGGGGAGAATCTTGGAGCGTGTTGGAGAAGACTCGACCCGCAACAGTTGAGGGCGCAAGTGGGGTGAGTCGCCTTTAAAAGGGGGGCGACCCCTTTGGAGGGCAACCAAGTCTTCGTGGTCCCCACATGCATCGTGTCTTCCCACCTTCCGAGTCCCCGGGCGGGGGATGCCCGGAACCCTTCCGTCTTGTCGTCGGAGGAACGCAACTTCGTGGAAGTTGGTACCTTTCAGCCATCGTTCGGCTTCAAGGATTTTCATCAGGCAGCCTAGCTGCATCCCCTCGCCGGTGGTCACCCAAGACGGTGACCACCAGCCTCTGGGTGGGGAGGAGCAAGCCAGGCTGCGATCTTGGTTCCGCCCTCAGCTTCAAGGATGTTCATCATCCTTGCTGGGGCGGAGGCCGGGTTGAGCCGGAGCTCTACCTCCCGCGCGGGCTCGTGGGTCAGCCTCCCCTCCAGCATTCAAGGGAGAGGGCGCTCACTGGTCCTGCGAGCGGGGCGGACTTCGACGATGCGGGGCCGGTCGACGGCGGGTGTCGCCAGCTCCAGCACGTCGGGCTCGCCGGCTTGGCTCCCGGTGCCCCCTCCCGCCGCGAGGGCGGTTGTCGCGCTGTGCGCACGGGTGGACCGCCCAAGACATCGCGCGCCGCTAGAGCGGCGTTCGTGTTCTGGGGCTGTCCTGCCTTTGCAACGGTGTGGGGCCTCCGCGTGGAGGTCGATGCTCCGCTCGTCCGGGAGGATCCGAGTGGGGATCTGCCGATGGGCTGATGCTCCGGTCGAAAGTGCCGAGGTGGATGCGGCCCGAGAAGTCCCCGTCGCCGATGGGATCACTGCCACCATCCGTGCTCCGGGCCTCCGGCTCTTTGTACTTGTCCTCGCCCCTTGAGCATCGGCGCGGGCGAGGGCAAGGTTGCAGCGGCTTCCGCCCTGAGGCCATCGCTGCTGCCGTGGGGACGGAACCGGAGTTCCGTTTGTAATGGCACCTTGAGTGCCGGTGTTTTGTTCATTGCGGCTGTCGAGGCCTAAACATGTATGTATTTTCGGCACGGAGCCGTGTTTTTTCTTTGTTTCGAGCACTAAGACTCGCCTTGTCGATTATCTGAACCGCTTCACCGAGCGTGAGTTGCCTCATGCAAAGGCGATGAGTGAGGTATCCGTATCCCGGAGGCGTAGGAGTCCCTCGGCTCGGTCGGCCTTGCTGTCCGAGGCCCCTCTTGCTTAGTTAAAGGAACCCCTCGGCCTCCCTTCGATGAGTCGAAGCCGGAGGTAGCGGTGTCAGCACGGGCGGAGGCAGAGTTGGCTTCGAAAAGGAGGTGTGGTTGGCCAGAGCCTGGCCGGGTCGTCCACTGGCGGAACCGACGCCGGGGTTGAGCTGCCGAGGCCACAAGCCGAGCTGATGTCTTTGGGGGACAGCTGGCCGAGGCCTCGGGGTGGCCGGCCGAGCCGCCTGCTCGGGCCGGATTCTCGAAGAAGACCCTGGCGGCGATGGCCCAGGTGTGGTGCTGATGCCGTCCTTCAGAGCAGGGGCCCTCCGACCGCGTCGCCGTCCGAGGCTAGGTCAGACCCCGCCGAAGGTGTAGCTGATGCCGAGGGTGCTGCTGCCCCCTTCGGCTGTCGACGTCCGAGCCTGCAGGATCAGGTTGTCTTGTAGTGTGTGTATGTTTTCTGCGACCGCCGAGGCCTAAACACACCGTCGTTGTGTTGTAAAGCTGCGTTTCTTTTCCTCTTGTTTCGAGTATCCGGACTCATATGTTGGTAACAGAATTGTTTGTGCGGGCGAGAGTTGCTTTTCACGGAAGGCGATGAGTGAGGTATCCGTATCCCGGAGGCGTAGGAATCCCTCGGCTCGGTCGGCCTTGCCGCTTACGCGCGCTCTTACTCGTCCATAGGGTTCTGTTACCGACGCAGTCGGGAAGGTCCAAAAATCATTTCGGCAGAGGAGCTCTCGAGCATGAAGACTTGTTCGGTCCGCGGAGTCACTTATCCGAGCGCGAGTTACTTATCGTAGAAGGTGATGAGTGAGGTATCCGTATCCCGGAGGCGTAGGAGTCCCTCGGCTCGGTCAGCCTTGGCTGCTTACGTGTACTCCGTCGTTTTCAGGATCCACTTTTGAAGTAGTCGAAGAGCACGAAAGGCATTCTGGCAGAAAAGATTTTTTTCTTTTTTCGAGGAAAATTTTGACGCAGAGGGGGTTGCCCCCTTCTAGCCCCCGAGGGAGGGTCGGGCTTTGCCGAGGCAAGGCTGACCCTTCCTTGACGACCAGACTTGGTGTGTGAACGAGGTATACGAGCAAATTGAAAGCATCTTAAGGGTAGAAGCGACGTAGCTGTTGGATGTTCCAAGCGTTGCCGTAGACCTCGCCTTGTCTGTTGGCCAGCTTGTATGTTCCGGGCTTCAGAACCTTGGCGATGACGAACGACCCTTCCCAGGGAGGCATGAGTTTGTGCCACCCTCGGGCGTCTTGTCGCAGCCGAAGCACCAGGTCGCCCACCTGGAGGTCTCAGGACCGAACCCCTCAGGCGTGGTAGCGTCGCAGGGACTGCTGGTACCGCGCCGAGTGTAGTAAGGCCATGTCCCGGGCCTTCTCCAGCTGGTCCAGTGAGTCTTCTCGGTTGACTCGATTGCTTTGGTCGGTGTAGGCCCTCGCCCTCGGGGAACCGTATTCTAAGTCTGTGGGCAAGATGGCCTCGGCCTCATAGACTAGAAAGAACAGTGTGAAGCCCGTGGCTCGGCTCGGCGTTGTTCTTAGACTCCAGACCACCGAGGGGAGTTCCTTCATCCACCGCTTCCCGAACTTGTTGAGGTCGTTGTAGATCCGAGGCTTGAGTCCTTGCAGGATCATGCCGTTAGCCCGCTCCACTTGCCCATTCGTCATGGGGTGAGCCACGGCAGCCCAATCCACCGGGATGTGGTGATCCTCGCAAAAGTCTAGGAACTTTCTGCCGGTGAACTGGGTACCGTTGTCGGTGATGATGGAGTTCGGGACCCCAAAGTGATGGATGATGTTGGTGAAGAACGCCACCGCCTGTTCGGACCTAATGCTGTTTAGGGGTCGGACCTCGATCCACTTGGAGAATTTGTCGATGGCGACCAACAGATGCGTGTAGCCCCCGGGTGCCTTCTGCAAGGGGCCAACGAGGTCCAGACCCCACATAGCAAACGGCCAGGTGATGGGTATGGTCTGTAGAGCCTGAGCGGGCAGGTGGGTCTGCCTCGCGTAGAACTGACACCCTTCGCAGGTGCGGACAATTCTAGTAGCGTCGGCCACCGCCGTCGGCCAGTAGAATCCTTGTCGGAAGGCGTTTCCAACGAGGGTTCGAGGTGCTGCGTGATGGCCGCAAGCCCCCGAGTGTATCTCTTGCAAGAGCTCCTGGCCTTCGGCGATGGAAATGCATCGCTGGAGGATGCCTGAGGGGCTGCGGTGGTAGAGCTCCTTCCCATCTCCCAGCAAGACGAAAGACTTGGCGTGCCGCGCCAACCGCCGAGCTTCGGCTTGGTCGAGGGGCAGCTCCCCTCGGTGGAGATATTGCAGGTACGGCTTTGATTAGGCGTGACCTCGCTCGGTTCCCCCTCGACGCGCAGTGCCTCACCCTCGGGGGCCGAGGGTACCTCGGGCCGTGCCGAGGGTACCTCGGACTGGGCCGAGGGTACCTCGGACTGAGCCGAGGGTGCCTCGGGCGGAGCCGAAGATGTCTCGGGCTCGGGCGTGTCCTCGGTCTTGACGGAGGGTCGATGCAGGTCTCGGGAGAATACGTCCGGGGGAACTGTTGTTCGTCCCGAGGCTATTTTAGCCAGCTCGTCCGCAGTCTCGTTGTAGCGTCGGGTGATGTGGTTGAGCTCGAGCCCGTAGAACTTGTCTTCCAGGCGCCGGACCTCATCGCAGTAGGCTTCCATCTTTGGGTCGCGGCAGTGGGAGTTCTTCATGACATGGTCGATGACGAGCTGCGAGTCACCACGAGCGTCGAGGCGTCGGACCCCTAGCTCGACGGTGATTCGCAACCCGTTTACCAGAGCCTCGTACTCTGCCACATTGTTGGACGCCGGGAAGTGGAGGCGTAGCACGTAGCGTAGGTGCTTTCTGAGGGGCGAGACGAAGAGGAGGCCTGCGCCGGCCCCCGTCTTCATCAGCGACCCGTCGAAAAACATGGTCCAGAGCTCCGGTTGGATCGGAGCCGTCGGGAGCTGGGTGTCGGCCCATTCAGCCACGAAGTCCGCCAAGACCTGGGACTTGATGGCCTTCTGAGGGGCGAACGAGATCGTCTCGCCCATGATCTCCACCGCCCACTTTGCAATTCTACCCGAGGCCTCTCGGGACTGGATGATCTCTCCCAGGGGGAAGGATGACACCACAGTCACTGGATGAGACTCGAAGTAGTGTCGCAACTTCCGTCGTGTCAGGATCACCGTGTACAGTAGCTTCTGGATTTGCGGGTAGCGGATCTTGGTCTCAGACAGTACCTCACTGATGAAGTAGACTGGCCTCTGGACGGGCAATGCATGCCCTTCTTCTCATCTCTCAACCACGATCGCGGCGCTAACCACCTGGGTGGTTGCGGCGACGTAGATCAAGAGGGCTTCTCCGGCAGCGGGGGGCACCAAGATGGGCGCGTTCGTGAGGAGCGCCTTCAGGTTCTCGAGGGCTTCCTCGGCCTCGGGGGTCCAAGCGAAGCACTCAGCTTTCCTTAAGAGGCGGTACAGAGGCAGACCTCTTTCGCCGAGGCAGGAGATGAAGCGGCTCAGAGCCGCGAGACATCCCATGACCCTCTGTACGCCTTTCAAGTCCTTGATTGGCCCCATGCTGGTGATGGCTGCAATCTTCTCCGGGTTGGCTTCGATGCCCCGCTCGGAGACGATGAACCCCAAGAGCATGCCTCGGGGGACCCCGAAGACACACTTTTCGGGATTAAGCTTCACGCCTTTCGCCTTGAGACATCAGAATGTCGCTTCAAGGTCGGAAAGGAGGTCGGAGGCCTTCCTCGTCTTGACTACGATGTCATCGACGTAGGCCTCGACCGTTCGGCCGATGTGTTCACCAAACACATGGTTCATGCATCGCTGGTACGTTGCCCCCGCATTCCTCAAACCAAACGGCATTGTAACATAGCAGTACATGCCGAAGGGTGTGATGAATGAAGTCGCGAGCTGGTCGGACTCTTTCATCCTGATCTGATGATACCCTAAGTAGGCATCGAGGAAGGACAGGGTTTCGCACCCAGCAGTGGAATCCACGATCTGATCGATGCGAGGCAGAGGGTAGGGAACCTTCGGACATGCTTTGTTTAGACCAGTGTAGTCTACACACATCCGCCATTTCCCCCCCTTTCTTTCTCACAAGCACAGGGTTGGCAAGCCATTCGGGATGGAATACCTCTTTGATGAACCCTGCCGCCAGTAGCTTGTGGATCTCCTCGCCTATGGCTCTGCGCTTTTCTTCGTCGAATCGGCATAGAGGTTGCTTCACGGGTCAGGCCCCAGCTTGGATATACAGAGTGTGCTCGGCGACTTCCCTCGGTATGCCGGGCATGTCCGAGGGACTCCACGCGAAAATGTCGGCGTTTGCGCGGAGAAAGTCGACGAGCACTGCTTCCTATTTGGGGTCGAGCTCGGAACTGATCCGAATCTGCTTGGAGGCGTCGTTGCAGGGGTCGAGAGGGACGGACTTGACCGTCTCCGCCGGTTCGAAGTTGTCGGTGTGGCGCTTCACGTCGGGCGCCTCCCTAGAGAGGCTCTCCAGGTCAGCGATGAGGGCCTCGGATTCGGCGAGAGCCTCGGCGTACTCCACGCACTCCACATCGCATTCGTATGTGTGTCGGTACGTGGGCCCAATGGTAATGACATCGTTGGGGCCCGGCATCTTGAGCTTGAGGTAGGTGTAGTTGGGGACGGCCATGAACTTGGCGTAGCATGGCCTCCCCAGCACTGCGTGGTAGGTTCCTCGAAACCCGACCACTTCGAACGTGAGGGTCTCCTTTCGAAAGTTGGAGGGCGTCCCGAAGCAGACGAGTAGGTCGAGTTGTCCGAGGGGTTGAACGCGCTTCCCGGGGACGATCCCGTGGAAAGGCGCAGCGCCCGTCTGGACCGAGGACAGATCGATCCGCAGGAGCCCGAGGGTCTCGGTGTAGATGATGTTGAGGCTGCTGCCTCCGTCCATGAGGACCTTGGTGAGCCTAACGTTGCCGATGATGGGGTCGACAACGAGTGGGTATCTCCCCGGGCTCGGCACGTAGTCTGGATGGTCGGCCCGGTCGAAGGTGATGGGCTTGTCGGACCAGTCTAGGTAGACTGGCGCCGCCACCTTCACCGAGCAGACCTCCCGACGCTCTTGCTTGTGGTGCCGAGCCGAGGCGTTCGCCACTTGCCCGCCGTAGATCATGAAGCAGTCGCGGACCTCGGGGAACCCTCCTGCCTTGCGATCTTCCTCCTTTGCGTCGTCGAGGGCCTTGCCACCCTCCGCGGGTGGCCTGGCCTTGTGGAAGTGTCGTCGAAGCATGACACACTCCTCGAGGGTGTGCTTGACGGGCCCCTGATGATAGGGGCACGGCTCCTTGAGCATCTTGTCGAAGAGGTTGGCACCTCTAGGAGGTTTCCGAGGGTTCTTATACTCGGTGGCGGCGACAAGGTCCGCGTCGGCGGCGTCGCGTTTCGCTTGCGACTTCTTCTTGCCCTTCTTCTTGGCGCCGCGCTGAGTTGACGCCTCGGGAGCATCTTCCGGTGGGTGGCCCTGGGGCTGCTTGTCCTTCCGGAAAATGGCCTCAACCGCCTCCTAGCCAGAGGCGAACTTGGTGGCGATGTCCATCAGCTCGCTCGCCCTGGTGGGGGTCTTGCGACCCAGCTTGCTCACCAGGTCGCGGCAGGTGGTGCCGGCGAGGAACGCACCGATGACATCTGAATCAGTGATGTTGGGCAGCTCTGTGCGCTGCTTCGAGAATCGCCGGATGTAGTCCCGGAGAGACTCTCCCGGCTGCTGGCGACAGCTTCAGAGATCCCAGGAGTTTCTAGGGCGCACGTACGTGCCCTAGAAATTGCCGGCGAAGGCTTGGACCAGGTCATCCCAGTTGGAGATCTGCCCCGGGGACAGGTGCTCCAGCCAGGCTCGAGCGGTGTCGGAGAGGAACAGGGGGAGGTTGCGGATGATGAGGTTATCATCGTCCGTTCCACCGAGTTGGCAGGCCAGCCGATAGTCCGCGAGCCACAGTTCCGGTCTCGTCTCCCCCGAGTACTTTGTGATAGTAGTCGGGGTTCGGAACCGGGTCGGGAACGGTGCCCGTCGTATGGCGCGGCTGAAAGCCTGCGGACCGGGTGGTTCGGGCGAAGGACTCCGATCCTCCCTGTTGTTGTAGCGTCCCCCACGCCTGGGGTGGTAGCCTCGGCGTGCCCTGTCATCGAGGTGGGCCCGACGGCTGTGATGATGGCGCTCATTGCCGAGGCGACCCGGGGCCGCAGGCGCTGTGTTGCGCGTGCGCCCGGAGTGGACCGAGGCTTCCCGCATGAATCGGGAAGTCGCGGCGTGATGTTCCGAAGGGAACCCCTGCCTTCGGGAGGCAGAGCTTTCGGCCCGTCGGACCGCGGCGTCCTCCAGGAGATTCTTGAGCTCTCCCTGGATACGTCGCCCCTCGGTGGTTGATGGCTCCGGCATCGCGCGGAGGAGTATTGCCGCTGCAGCCAGGTTCTGGCCGACTCCGCTGGAATCCGGCGGCGGCCTCACCCTAACGTCGTCGGCGATGCGGTGCTGGATGTCCTGGGGGAGATGACGCGCTTCTCCGGCCGGGGGTTGGACCGCCCATTCCTGCCCGATGTCCCGGCGGATCGGCACAAGCGTTCCTGCTCCCTCGTCGAGCCTGGCCTGCCTCTCGCGGATTTGCTCGAGCTGTGGGTCAGGACCCCCCGCCGGGACGGGGACCACAGCTAGCTCCCGAAGGATGTCAACGCGAGGCACAGGCCTAGGGGGATCACCGTTTTCCGGCATACCAAGATGGTTGCCTTCGCCGGGACCCCCTAGATTGACGTGGAAACATTCACGACTTGGGCCGCGGTCCTCGTTGTTGAGGCCGCGGCTGCCGTCGGAACAGTCGGAAAGGCAGTAGTCACATGCGGTCATGAAGTCCCGCACGGCACTAGGGTTACCAAGTCCAGAGAAATCCCAACAGAGGTCGGGCTCGCCATCTTCCTCGGACCCCGAGGGCTCATAGGTCGAGTCGGCCGTCAGTCGGTCCCAGGGTGACCGCACACGATACCCCAGAGGGTTTGGACTCGTCTCTATGAGAGTGCTCACCGAAGCAGGGTCGCTTGGTGGGTCAAGGCCGAATCCAAAAGACGCGAGATGGGAATCGGTCGGTACCTTTTGGTCAACGGGCGGTGACGAGGTCGCGTCTGGGACTGACTGCACCGTTGTCTCAGGTACGAGGGTGACGCACAGCAAGTCCTTCGCGAGCGTGCTGGCGTCGTGCGTTTGCTTGAGATTGGCGTGTTGCGGAGAGGCGGCGCTCGTCTTTGTCTCAGACGCGAGATCGATGCCCGACGCGCCCTCCGTTGGGGCGCTGGCGCCGTCGACTCGCTTGACAGCCAATGAGGTGCCGCTTCCCGCTTGGCCTTGGTTTCCCCGCCTCCTCCTCCGTCGACGGGGGAGGGGACGGGACAAGCCCGAATGTCATCCTTCCACCACGTGGGGAAGGCGTCGTCGATTTCCCCGCCGGCGAGCGGGTTGTCGACCGCCATTGTCGCTGTCGCGCAGCGGGGGAAGGAGTATCATGTCGTAGCTACCGTCGAGGGACATGAACTCAAGATTCCCGAAATGGAGCACCGTCTCGGGCCGGAAAGGTTGCTGGAGACTGCCCATCTGGAGCTTGACGGGAAGCTATTCGTCAACACGCAGCAGGCCCCTACCTGGCGCGCCAACTGTCGGTGTTTCGAAACCCGGGGGTCCCTGGACCGACGAGTGAATTGTCGCCGCGTGCCCTAGCCCAGATGGGTCGACGCGAGGCGGAACGCGAAGGGGGGAAAGGAGGCAGCCGGAGGGAGGCAGGCGTAAGAGAGTGGATCCCGCGGCCTTCATGTTAGCCCCGCGCCTGAGTCGGGTGTGCTTGCAGTAGGGGGATACAAGTGTCCATGCGGGAGTGGGAGCGAGCGGCCTTGCGCGAGCGCCGTCCCATCCTTCTCCGCGCGGGCCAACCTCCTGTAAGAGGGCCCTGGTCCTCCCTTTTATAGGCGTAAGGAGAGGATCCAGGTCTACAATGGGGAGTGTAGCAATGTGCTAACGTGTCTAGCGGCGGTGAGCTAGCACCCTAAGTACATGCCATCGTGGCAGCCGGAGAGGTCTTGGCGCCCAGTTTGCGTGGTGTCGTGGCCGTCGGAGGAGTGCTGGAGCCTAGCGAGAGGACAACTGTTGGGGCTGTCGAGTCCTTGCTGACGTCCTCTTGCTTCCGTAAGGGGGCTGAGAGCCGCCGTTGTCACAGGGCATGCGGGGCGCCATCATTACTCGCATGGTGGAGCGAGCCAGATAGGACACCGATCTGGTTCCCCGTAGCCCGAGTCAGCTCGGGGTTGGGTAATGATGGCACTTCCTGTTGACGTGGTCGGTCCGTGCCCTAGGCTGGGCGAGGTGGAGGCTCCTCCGAGGTCGAGGTCGAGGTCGAGCCCCCGGGTCGGGCGAGGCGGAGTTCGTCGTCTTCCGGGGTTGAGCCCATGTCCGAGCCCTGGGGTCGGGCGAGGCGGAGTTCGTCGTCTTCTGGGGTTGAGCCCATGTCCGAGCCCTGGGGTCGGGCGAGGCGGAGTTCGCTGTCTTCCGGGGCTGAGCCCGAGTCCGAGCCCTGGGTCGGGCGGAGCGGAGTTCGCCGTCTTCCGGGGCTGCGCCCGAGTCCGAGCCCTGGGTCGGGCGGAGCGGAGTTCGCCGTCTTCCGGGGCTGAGCCCGAGTCTGAGCCCTGGGGTCGAGCGAGGCAGAGTTTCCTATGACGCCCGAGGCCGGCCTTGGCTGCTGTCAGCCTCACTCTGTCGGGTGGCTCAGCAGTTGGAGCGGCGCAGGCGGCGCTGTCCTCTTGTCAGACCGGTCAGTAGAGCGGCGAAGTGACCGCGGTCACTTTCGTCTCTGTCGACTGGTGGGCGTGCGTCAGGATAAAGGTGTCAGGCCACCTTTGCATTAAATGCCCCTGCGATTTGGTCGGTCGGCGTGGCGATGTAGCCAAGGTTGCTTCTCGGTGAAGACTGGGCCTCAGGCGAGCCGATAGTGTGCCCGTTGCTGGAGGGGGGGGGGGTCCTCGGGCGAGACGTAGGTTCTCTGGGGTCGGCTTCCCTTGCCCGAGGCTAGGCTCGGGCGAGGCACGATCGTGTCCCTTGAATGGACCGATCCTTGACTTAATCGCACCCATCAGGCCTTTGCAGCTTTGTGCTGATGGGGGTTACCAGCTGAGATTTAGGGGTCTTGAGGGTACCCCTAATTATGGTCCCCGACAGGGGCATTGTGCTATAAAATGACCAGTCTTACCGCATTTGAAACAGGAGCGCTTCCCTTTTGCTTTGTTCTTGTTGGGGTACTCCTTACGTCCTTTTAGTGCGGTCTTGAAGCGTTTGATGATTAGGGCCATCTCCTCTTCGTTTAGCCCGGCAGCCTCAACTTGTGCCACCTTGCTTGGTAGCGCCTCCTTGTTGCTTGTTGCTTTGAGAGCAACGGGTTGAGGCTCATGGACGGGTAGAGGGCCATTAAGAGCATCATCCACATATCGCGCTTCCTTTACCATCATACGCCCGCTCACAAATTTTCCGAGTATCTCCTCGGGCGTCATTTTGGTGTACCTAGGATTTTCACAAATAAGGTTTACAAGATGGGGGTCAATTACCGTGAATGACCTTAGCATAAGTCGGACGACGTCGTGGTCCGTCCATCTTGTGCTTCCATAGCTTCTAATTTTGTTGACCAGGGTCTTGAGCCTGTTGTAGGTTTGCGTTGGCTCCTCTCCCCTGATCATCGCAGATCTTCCTAGCTCGCCTTTCACCAACTCCATCTTGGTGATCATGGTGGCGTCGTTTCCTTCATGTGATATCTTGAGGGTATCCCAAATTTGCTTGGCGTTGTCCAATCCGCTCACCTTGTTGTATTCATCCCTGCACAAAGATGCTAGCAAAACAGTTGTAGCTTGTGCATTCTTATGAATTTGCTCGTTTATGAAAACGGGGTTGTCAGTATTATCAAAATGCATTCCGTTTTCAACAATCTCCCAAATACTAGGATGGAGAGAAAATAGGTGACTACACATTTTGTGACTCCAAAATGAGTAGTCTTCTCCATCAAAGTGTGGAGGTTTCCCAAGTGGAATTGATAGTAAATGAGCATTAGAATTGAATGGAATGCGAGAATAATCAAATGAATAATTTTGATTAACCGTTTTCTTTTTCGATGATGAGTCGTCGTCATCGTCGTCTCTTGGTGAAGATGAAGAGGCATCGCTGTCGTAGTAGACGATTTTCTTGATGCGCCTCTTCTTCCCATCCCTCTTCTTGTGACTTGAGCCTGAGTCGGTAGGCTTGTCGTCTCTAGGCTCATTGAGGAAGGACTCCTTCTCCTTGTCGTTGACCACCATCCTCTTTCCCTTAGGATCCATCTCTTTGGGCGATTAGTCCCTTACGTGAAGAGAACGGCTCTGATACCAATTGAGAGCACCTAGAGGGGGGGGTGAATAGGTGATCCTGTAAAATTCAACACTAATAGCCACAAAACTTAGTTATGAAAGTTAGAACGGCTAAGTAGCTTGAAACGAGCTCTTGTGAACACAGACATTCAAAGAGAAAGCATACAAGAGACACACGATTTTATCCCGTGGTTCGACCAAGTAACACTTGCCTACTTCCACGTTGTGGCGTCCCAATGGACAAGGGTTGCACTCAACCCCTTTCAAGTGATCCGATGATCAACTTGAATACCATGGTTTTTCCTTTCTCAGTATTTCTCCCGTTTGCGAGGAATCTCCACAACTTAAAGCCTCTCGCCCTTACAATGATGATCACAAAAGAAGCACAGAAGTAAGGGAGGGGAGAGCAATACACACAAGTCTCAAATCCACAGCTCAATCACGCACACAAGTCACAACTTGAGCTCAAAAAACACAACGCACGAAGTTCACAACTCAAATGGAGCTCAAGTCACTATCTCAAAGAATCGAATGCGTGAAGTTGGAGTATTGGAGTCTTAGAATGTTTCTTGTAAGCTTGTGTAACTCCTCCATGCGCCTAGGGACCCCTTTTATAGCCCCAAGGCAGCTAGGAGCCGTTGGAGGCCAACAATGAAGGCCAAACTTGCCTTCTGTCGGGTGGTGCACCTGACAGTCCGGTGCACCACTGGACAGTCCCTGTAGCTGTCCGGTGTGCGATCTCCTTCCTTTACTGGTGCATCCGACCATTGGTCCTTGGGATCGGTTGGCGCACCGGACACTGTCCGGTGCCCCCAGCCGACCGTTGGTGCATGCCACGCGTCGCACGCGGATTGCGCGGCCGACCGTTGGCTCACCGGACAGTCCGGTGAATTATAGCCGTACGCCACCAAACTTTTCTCGAGAGCGGCCCATTCACCAGAGACCAGCCTAGCGCACCGGACACTGTCCGGTGCACCACCGAACAGTCCGGTGTGCCAGACTGAGCTGAGTTTTGGCTGCACCGAGCCAAGTCTTTTTGGTTTCTTTTCTTCCTGTTTCTAGTACTTAGACAAAATATGTTAGTACTCAAAATAATGTACTAAGTCTAGAAACGTACCTTGTAATATGATTTGCACTTCTCTCTTCATTCAGCACATTAGAACTTAATTAAATGTGTTGTGCACTTAATCACCAAAACATAATAGAAATTGCCCAAGGGCACATTTCCCTTTCAAAAAGCCCATATATCTTTACCATTTATCATCTTCTCCAATTGCACCGTAGAAATTCCCATCACCTCTCCCTATTGTCCAGCAGTTCCCATCAACTGAACCTCCTCCCCATTATCCTCAAAGCTTATGATCTTCCCTTCCCAATCACATTGCATAGGACTATGTCTTCTTAACCAATCATATCCTAGTATTGCATCATAAGCTCCTAACTCCAGCGCCCTCATGTCATTTCTATAGGTGTGGCCATTAGCCCACCATTCCATCGATTTTACAGCTCTGTCACTGTCGGTACCCTAAATCAGGGGTACCCCTTGCTATAGTATGAAGACGCTATACCCGCGCAGCTACCTCTAGTTGTGTGGCAAACAACTCTCTGCCTCGCCACATGGACGGCTCTGGGGTCGCTACATGGCCAGGGAAAGAGATATACTCCAAGATGCCAACATTGGGTCTAGACCCCCATGGGAAAGCACCAGACCCCTGTACATGTAGACCAGTCCTCCGGGGCAAGGTCCAAGACCCCCGCAAGTACAACCCGGACCTCCGGGTCAAGTCCCGGACCCCTCTGCGTGGGGTCCGAACTACCCACAGCCGGGTCCCGGGACTCTGGGGGGAAAATACCCAGGCCTTGCTCAGGCAGGGGTCCAGTGCTGACATGTGTCCAGGCCCAACCTAGTGCGGACCTGTCCGCATAACGCTACTGCTCCCTGCCCAGGCGGAGACCCGATGCTACCACGTGGCCTACCGCTTGTGACGTAAGCCCATGGATGGAGCCTGACATAAGACCTCTCGGTCGCGCTGTCTCTGCATTTATTGCGGAAAAGACGCGCCGCCTGACTATCCTGCTGACAGGCGATGTGCCCCTTTGGCATTTAATGTGTCCTGTCCACTCAGTTGGCACGCGGCGCCCAGGCCATCCTGCAGGCGGCGTGCCTGTCCATTCCATTGCCAAACAGTACGCCCGCGCTGCAAGGTGCACTGTGCCCATCCAACACCACTCGTACGTTGCCATAGAAGCTTCCTCTGCACGCCAATACTACGCATCACGGATATCAGGGCGCAAGGAAGATTGCACTGGGGACGAGCATTAGTCGCTCCAAGTATTACATCCGTTATGTCCCTGGGCCCATATGTCGGGGCTCAGCACCCTTGTACGTGCCCCCTTAGATTATAAAAGGGAGGACACACTGCGTTACGAGGGAACGCTCGGACTCAAGCCATCCTAGACACAACTCAAGCTCACAAAACAATACAACACACAGTGGAGTAGGGTATTACGCTCCGGCGGCCCGAACCACTCTAAACCCTTGCGTGTTCTTGTGTGTTCATTCCCCAATCTCGCAACAAGCAAAACGCTTAGGCCCCTCCTCATCTTAGGATTTAGGGCGGGTGCATTCCGCCACCCGGCCGGAGATTTCCTCTCCGATATTTGGCGCGCCGGGTAGGGGGCCTGGCATAAGGTTTTTGTTTGTTTTCTCGCTCGACACCATGGTCCACATCGTCGAGCACCAAGATTTCATGCCCGAGGACTTCATGCTGGAGGAGGAGGCTGCCTCTTCCACTCCGCGGGCCACCAACCTCCCGGCGCCTGGTGCAGCGGCTGCTGTGCACCCTGCACGGCAGCACACTCCCATGCAAACACCCAGGGTGTCCAGGGCTGCGCCTGGGGCGCTGTCAGCAGCCAGGGAATTGCTGTGCCACCCTCCTATCTCCATGGCCTCTCCAGGAGCCATGAAGCAGTGGCGGTACGACATCGACCTTCTGCTCAGCATGGCGCACTCTGGCTCAATCAGACCCAGGCCTCGGTCATCCCGGCGCCAACATGAGGCATCGGCATCAGTGCGCTCACCCTCGGTGAGGGCAGCGCCGACTGAGGACTTGCGGGCGGAGCACAATCGCTAGCGCGCGGCGGAGGACGCTCCAGCCTCTCTAGAGAGGTCTAATGACCTGCGGGCAGAACTCAACCACAGGCGCGCGGGCGAGGATGCCCGCGTCTCTCTGGAAAGGGTGCGAGAGCGCCGACAAAACATCGAGGGTCGTAACCTCGAACAAGACTTCACTGCGGTAGCACCGCAATCCCCAATGGGCGCCCGGTTCCAGGCGGGTGTCCCATTGGCCGGCATGGGCTGCGCCGCTCTCGTGGATCATCTTCGCGTGGCGTCCTGGCCACCCAAGTCCCGGCCACACCTGCCAGAGAAGTACGACGGTACATCAAATCCGTCGGAATTTCTGCAGGTGTATGTCACCGCTATCAAAGCAGCAGGTGGAAACACCGCTGTGATGGCGACATATTTTCATGTCGCCTTGTCTGGGCCCACTCGTACTTGGCTCGTGAACCTTGCCCTAGGATCGATCTACTTCTCGGAAGAGCTCTGTGTGCGGTTCACAGCGAACTTCGCCAGCGCTTACCAACAACACGATGTGGAGGCCCACCTCCACGCAGTGAGGCAGGAGCCCGGAGAAACCCTCCGGACGTTTATCTCCCGCTTCACCAAGGTGCGAGGTACTATACCTCGCTTCTCCGATGCTTCTATCATCACGGCCTTCCGCCAGGGAGTACGTGATGAAAAGATGTTGGAGAAGTTGGCCACGCATGACGTGGAAACTGTCTCCACTCTCTTCGCTCTGGCCGACAAGTGCGCCAGGGCCGCCGAGGGCCGTGCGTGTCACTCAGCACCATAGACCAGGGATGCCTAGATGTGTGGCTCCGACACCGTCGCCCAAGACGGTAAGAAGAAGAAGAAAAACCGCGGCCGCGAGAAGCCGCATTCTGCCGCACTGGTCGTTGCAGCTGCGACTGGGGGCCTGAACGAGCGCAACAAGCGCCCACGGCCGTAGAGGGGTAACAGCGGCTCATGCCCTGTACACCCCAACAGTCGCCACAGTGCCACAGAATGTCGCAAGATCATCGAGCTCACGAAGCGCGTCAGCGAGCGGCGCGAGCAGTCTCCCAGGGACGGCTCCCCACCTCGTCGCCGATCTGGAAAGGAAAGGGTCGGCGACGGCGAGGTGGCCGCGACTGAACGAGACCTCGGGTATTAGTCACCCGAGGGGGACCTAAAGGATGTTTTCGCCGGAGGCTCCGACTCCAGTGACGACAGCTAGACGGACCATCGGGGGGACCCCATACTCCCTGGTCTACCGGGCCGAAGCCTGCCTTCCCCTGGAAACCCTTCTGGACTCCCCACGGGTCCAGTCTTTTGATGGGCCTATGCAGGAGCGGCTACAGCGCAAGGATGTGGACCCCATCGACGAACTCAGATGTCAAGCGGCGAACCGAAATGCACGTTGCAACCAGGCGCTCAGGCGCTACTAACTGTTCGTGTGTAGTAGGGAACCCAGGGTCGGGACCTAGTCCCACAGCGAGTACTGAACCAAGAAGGGCCCCACAAACTCTCCCCCAGCTGGGAAAGACCCTTCAAGGTGACAGAAATATGCCGACCCAGGGGTAACCACCTTGCTACAACTGAAGGAGTACCTCTTCCTAACCCCTAGAGCGTCTCTGTAAGTTCTATCCATAGGAGCAAGTCTGAGGGATTAAGTTTTTCTCCCTTCGGTAACTAGGTTGTGCATACGTGTACGCCAGCCCGGTGAGGTCCGCCCTCATAAGCCCGGCCTATTGGTCTGCACCCATGCATGTCATGTAAGATCTACCCCCTCAGACGTGCTTCTATGATAATTTTTATCCTCCTGCTCCATGGTCTTACCCTGCAGTTACCAGATATTAATTTTTATCTAACCCACCCATACAGTTCCCATCCCGTCTAACATGATGACGTCCGAATTGAATAGCCAGGCTTGCAGTTTAGGACCCCTCTACGAAAGCAGGAGGGTCCGACAGCCTGGGGGCCGGTTCTAAAGAACGGGAGCCCGTTCCATGGGGTGGTCCGGAGCTGTGTGGCCGCTTAGCCTGGTTCCATACCCAAAGCCTGGACACTCCACCACTCTGTAACGGGTACCCTAGTATCTGGAGATATAGTCCTATGGGTCCGACAACCTGGGGTCCGGTTCTAGAGAATGGATACTTGTCTCTTGGGGTGGTCCGGAGCCGTGTAGCTGCTTAGCCTGGTTCCGTACCGTAAGCCTGCACGCTCCACCACTCTGCGACGGGTGTCCTAGTATTTGGAACCGCAGTCCAGGGGGTCCGGACACACAACTTGGCCTCCCAGACTAAAACTTGCAGGTCCCGTACATGTATCAAAGGATGGCTAATGTCAGACGATGGGTCCTATGGGTGTACTACTAACGTTCCCTAGCCGAAGCTGTGCACAGGTCCAGGTCCCAGTCGAGGCTACCTCCTGGGGGTCATTGCCAACTCTTTCTTAGGTATGCTGGTATACAACCTTGACATGTCGAGCCTGCATCCCAGGGGGGGCTAGGTACCAGGGACAAGTGGTGCACAGATAAGTACTACTACTGCTTGATAAATAATACTCAAAAGTACCTCACAAAAACAAAGTTATTACATCCGCCTTCAAGCGGGGCCCTAGCCTTATGTCTACAGGTATGGCCTAATCGACATTAGTAGGGTCACGTTGAGAGTGCGCGGCCGCCACCTCCACGGCGTACGATGTCTTGTACGACCCCCCAGGCGGCGTCTTCAGCAGCTAGGCCGGCGGTCACCATTGGAGGTGGCACCAAGGCCGTCAAAGCCAAAGAGATGGGGCGCAGCCGCAGCTCAGCCCGCTGTCCATCTTTGCAAGGTTGGTGGACATCCCTCCCTCTGAATGCTGGAGGAAGAAGCGGGAAGAAGCGTTGCCCCCACGGGCGTTTTGCCAGCGGCGGTGGCCACCTCAACGTGTGCGCCATAGCGAAGAGGCCCTCGCCCCCGTCTTCCTATGGGGGTGACGACGAGGCCATTAAAGCCAAAGAGTTGGATGCACGGCGGTAGACGGCTCTTGTGGTCTGGCCGGTGCGGTGTAGCCGGAGTTTGCCTCCTTCACAAGGATGGTGAACAGCCTTTCCTCCAAATGCTGGAGGAAGAAGCGGGCCACCAGCTCATGCAGAAGGCGGAGTCGCAGCTCAGCTCTCTCTCCACCCCTGCAAGGCTGATGAACATCCTTAAAGCTGAGGACAGGGGGGAGGCCGCAGCCCGGCTCGCTTCCCACCACCATAAGGCTGGTGATCATCCTTGAAGCCGAGCGCTGGTGGAAGACCGCAGCCTGGCTCGCTTCCCACCACCGCGAGGCTGATGAACATCCTTGAAATTGAGCACTGGCGGAAGAACGCCAACCCCCACGAGGTCGCGCTCTTCCAGCAACAGCAAGAAGAAGGCGAGATCGGCAGCTCCATCGCGCAAGAAACGAAGGGCGCGAGCTCCCCGGTCGAGATCGCCGAGGGGGAAGGCGCTGACGCGGGTCCTTCCATCAAACGCCGGCGTGTTCCATCCAGGCAGGCGGCGTGCCAGGTCAAGCATCCACTCAGTCTAAAAGCACGCGGGGTGAACTAACAAGGCCATGGCAACTGCGGTGGAGCAAAGCAGAGACCTTGAAGGCATAGGGGCGCAGCGAGTGGGAGAGAAGCAAGGCATGGCTGCTACTCGAGGGATGAACCCCTTTTTAAAGGCAGATTCCCCCACTTGCGCCCCGAAATGCCACGGGAAGCCTCCCCCGATGCACACCGGTGTACCCAACCTCTGGCATGGGGGCCCGGGCCACGAGTCATACTCTTCAGGCGTCGGCTTCCGTGTGCGGAGAAGGCGAACCGCCGCGCGAGGAGCACGCCACCGCCTGCGATAAAACGCCTCTTCACCTCCGCCAGAACCAATAGCCCAGTCTCTAACGCGAGGGCCCGGGCCCAGGAGTCATCCTTCTTGGGCGCCGATTTCTGGGTGCACAGAAGTCGAACCGCCGCTCGCGCCAGTACCGCGCCTCCTCGGGGCCGCCGCGGAAGACAGAAGGTGAATTTTCAAAACCAAATGCAGTGGTATTGAGGCACCCCATGCATGGCCCAATAAAAGCCATCAAGTGCGGAGACCACGGGTCAGTCAGCCGCGGGGATAGGCGTGGCAGTTGACGTGACCGAAGACGGGCTGGCAGTAATTACGACAGCAAGCGAACGGGAGCAGCGCGCCAACCGCTGGTCAATCTTTGGCCCCACCTGCAGGCTCGTGTCCTCCCCTGAGGCGGGCCCGGGGGCCACTGTCGGTACCCTAAATCAGGGGTACCCCTTGCTACAGTATGAAGACGCTATAACCGCGCAGCTACCTCTAGTTGCGTGGCAAACAACTCTCTGCCTTGCCACATGGACGACTCTGAGGTCACCACGTGGCCAGAAAAAGAGATATATGTGGCAGAACCTCCCAAGTTATTGGGCCCACATGCACCTGTCCTTGTATCAAAGACCTCAGACGGCCATGCATATGCACCAGATAACTTATCAGGATCCGTCCGATTGCCCTAAGGACATCGGATAAACCATGAACAACCAGGACGACAAGATTAAGTAACACAAATCACACACACCAATGTTTTTGCAGCAGAAATCTTATTACCAAATTTTACAAGTTACAAAAATTTTATATTATTTTATCGGAGTGATTACAAAAGTATAAGTTTGAAATATATGCTAGCTCAACTGACCATCCTCAATAAGAAGTATAAGAGAGATACTTAGACTTATAAGAAGGCCAAGCCCACCGGCACTTAACACCATCACAGCAGCACAAGGTTAGAACCTGAAAAACAACAGGGAATAAAACCCTAAGTACAGAATTACTCAGCAAGACTTACCCGACTAAAGAAAAGACTCTCAAGGGTATGCTGGCTAGGGGGATTCAAGGAAAGGCTTATCAAGAATCAAGGATTCTGTTTTGCAGAAAAGCTTACTATGAGTGGATCCTTAAAATCCAATTTTACTTGTCAGGTTAAGTAAAGTTACCTGCGTCTAGAGTTCTTTCTACCCTAGTTCAATCACTTGACCTATACTAGCCAATTTCTTATCAACCCTTCATCTTCACTGGATTGCTACGTGTAAGTCAGTGACCAAGTCTTCATAACTGCGAAGGCACGGCGATCCGAATCGATTATACTCAGCTGAGGATCTCCAATCACACGACATATGTAGCACTTAACCCTTGCATATGTCAACTCGCCACCGGGGTTCTTAAGACCAGATCAGGTTCATGCCAACCGAGAGCACAGATACACCACCGTCCAGCCTCTTGCCACGGAGGGTACACGCTACTCTTGCCATCTCCACTCCTATTGCGTGGTATCTTATTCTGGTATTAGTCTACCCGAGGCAAAGCTTACCCATGACGAGGCATGTGACCAGTTAAAGGGTCCTTGGTCAGCAGGCCCACATCGGCATGGTCCTTAATCGACTCAGACGGAGACACTACACCGAGATTCCTTTCTCTTGCAAGTCAACCGCCCGATCTCAGCTTTATCATTTCAAACCCAAAGTTTGGTACCTGGTAGAGGTACATCTTTTTCGATGTTGAACCCATCAAGGCCTTTGATGGATTCACCATCAAGTTTTATTTTTGAAAACATTCCCACCCACTGAAGCATCACTTTTGTTTTAAAACAAAACATTTTTGTTTACTAAAGCAAGGCTAAGCATTAAAAATCCTTTTCAAAAAGGGTGTCAAGTAAGGGTAATCAATTTTTTTCAAGGAAGGAAATGCATCAACGGTTGAGCACACAACTCCTATCACCTAATGCATCAAACAATGTGATAAAGATTTTTAGAACATCAAGGAGGTGGCAAATGCACCGGGGCTTGCCTGAATAACACTAGGTTAGTGTTTGTTAGGCGATGTCCGCTTGACGAGTATCCCTCGACCGAGCACTTGCTTGATTTAACCGTTTTCAGGTTGGTCCATCAGCTTTATCCTGCGGATTAGCCCGCGCTTGGAGTCGACTTGGCTCGTCTTCCGCATCACGCGATTAATTAACATACCTGAATGAAATGCATTATGCACATGAATGCATATAAACAGGAATATTTTAAACCTAAATAGTGCTACGCGATAGCGAATTTAAACACCTAGTGGCGAGGCGTTGTACAATTTTATACGAAAATACTAGTTATCGACATACGACTACGCGCAATAATTATGCTTCTCTAGCCTATTCAAAGGTATTTCATATATCACCAAACAATAGTATATATATATTCACGCTCTACTTGCTTTAATTAAAGTTCGACACCAAAAACTTAATAATCCTAAATTCATTAGTCTAAGACATTTGAGTCTTAAAACAAAAACAGAAGCACGTCAACATTCTAAACTACCAGACCGGACGACTTCGTACCACCCGCCCGCTAATTAAAATGTCTAATAGCAAAACATTAATTTATTTAAGTAACTAAATGGGCATGGCAACATCGTCAGAACTTACCAGCTAGCTAGATAAAATGTTTAACCTATCTGTTATATTATTAATTCAACCACCCATCGGATACGAAACACCGATTTAATCCTTCTCGCCTAATCTGGACTTAGCTACGCAGCACGACGACTTCGCAATCGTGGACACAATAACCCCGCTACATATAGCCCCGTATTCCAACAAGCGTCAAATGAATATGTGCCCGAGCTACAAGTGGGATAATCATTGTGACATACGTACCTAGCAATCTATCCATTAAACCAATTATTGGAAGTGGAGAATTAGCTTACCATAATTAAATCTGGCTTGAAATCATGAAATGGACGACGTCTTTCAGCTCTAGCTTCTCCCTGAATACATGGTGAGTGTCGTATCGAATCACTCTTCTTCCACATCGAGAATTCTCCTGCCACGTAGTAATTTGTTTCCTTCGACGCCTAATCTTCTCGGATCTTTAGTGTAGACGAGGATGGCGATTGACGTCATTGACGTGTCAGCACGACGATCTCCATACGACGAAGACGATGGCATGACGACTTGTTCGAGCGGGGCGAGCGTGATCTAGAGCGTGGACGCGAGTTGAAGCGGAGTAGAACGCGGGCACGACAGTTTTGCACGAGGACGTTGAAGCGGACGCAAAGGCGAGTGCAGTGATGCTGAGGAAACTGAGCATGGCCAAGGCACGATGGCGCCCGCGGCCGAGCACACAAGATAATCAGTGCACGCGACGAGGAGACCATAGGTGAAGGGATATGGTCGGCAAATCACGCACAATAGAAGAGCTCGACACGCGCAGCAGGGGCGAGCTGGAGCACCGCGACGAGCGCAAGGGCGCGGCACCAGGGCGAGCGCCAGGGAGTTCGGCAGAGGGCTAGGGAGCGGTGTAGGAAACGGGTGACGCCTAAGAGGGGGGGTGAATTAGGACTTTTAAAACTTTTACTAAACTAGGCCACAATTAAATCCCTAGAGCAAAACCTATGCAAATAATCAAACTAGAGAGTGCAATCTAGGTTTTGTCTAAGTGTTGCTATCTCTACCGTAAAGGCAAAGTTTCAATCTACACTAAGTAAGTATGAATATAAGATTGAAACTTAAATGCTTAATATAAATGCGGAAACTTAAAGAGCAAAGTAGAGAAGCAAACTCTCATGGATGACGCCGGTATTTTTACCGAGGTATCCGGAACCACGCAAGGTCCCGACTAATCATCGTTGGTGCCCCTACGCAAAGGGAAGCCCACGCGAGGGCCAAGCACCACGGTCGAGTAACTCCGTAGAGAGCCGCGAGCCTTCTCCACGCGCAAGTGGTGCTCCGCTTCCGGCTCCTCTCGGACGCTCCCCGCCGTCTCCACTATCGAGCTTCCGGCCGAAACGCCGCGGGCCTCGTTCCCTCCGGTACACGGTGGCGGCCGTGACACAAACGCGGTTGTCACGGTCTTGCAAGACTCTCACCCCACTCGGTACAATTACAACGGCTCACACAAGAGCCGAGGGGTTGTGTGGTTTTACAAAACTCACTCAACTAACTAGGGTTCACCTAGAGCAAGCGCTAAAGCGGTCTAACTAACCTAAGCACTTCGCAAAGCACCTACGCTAATCACCGAGTGATTCTATTAAGCACTTGGGTGTTTGAGCTCTTGGAAATATGCACTATATGCCTTGGTATGTTGCTTGGGCTCACACTACTGAGAATGGCCGGTTGGGGTGGTATTTATAGCCTCCAAACCCCAAACTAGCCGTTGGACAGAAAGCAGCAGCTTTCTATCGTCGGGTGCACGCAGCTTTCTATCGTCGGGTGCACCGGACAGTCCGGTGCACCACCGGACAGCCACTGTGCAGTGTCCAGTGCACGCCACGTCAGCCAACCGTTAGCGCCTGTAGCAGTCGACCGTTGGATCCGACCGTTGCCGTCTGTCCGGTGCACACCGGACAGTCCGGTGCCGACTGTCCGGTGCCCCACCGGACAGGCCGGTGCTACAGCCAGAGAGCGCCTGTCTGTGGCCTCTCTGCGTAGACTGTCCGGTTGTCCACCGGACAGTCCGGTGCACACCGGACAGCACTATCCGGTGTGCCACCAGGCGCTGGCTGACAGCCCGCTTCTTGGGTTCCTTCGCTGATTTCTTCGGGCTTCTTTTGTTCTTGAGTATTAGACTCCTATGCATCTTTTTATGTCTTCTTTTGAGGTGTTGCATCCTTATTGCTTTGGTCCAATTCTCTTCGCATCCTGTGAACTACAAACATAAACACTAGAACACTTATTAGTTCACGGATTGTGTTGTTCATCAAACACCAAAACTCAATTAGCCAAATGGCCCGGGGTCCATTTTCCTTACACGCGGCGAGCTGGTTCAGGGCGTGGCGAGCTGGCTCAGGGCGCGGTAAATAGAACCGAGCAGAACGCGGCGAGCTGAGAAGCCACGGCGCAGGGGCTTGAAACTGAGCGGAGAGGAGCACGCGACGCGCACACAGAACACAGAAGCTGGGGGCGATGAACTTCAGTCCGAGCACCGACAAGCCGAGGTCGGATCCGAGGAAGACGAGGGGCTGCGGCGCTGGGGAAGAAACTGGTCACTAGGATTTAGAGCCGGCCACAGACGACGATGAACAGGCGGGCTACAGGGACCGAGCAGAGGGACTCCGGCCGGCTGGGAGCTGGAGGCTTCGACGGCTGGACGCGTAGAAGAATCCATGGCGAGGGAGCTCGGGGGAAACCACGGCGCGTGCGCAGGGACGAGCAGGGCATAGAGATCAGGACGCCGAGCGCTAGTCACCGGAGCAGGGAGCTGGGCGAACTCCGTGGGCGAGCAGGAGTCGAGCTCGCAGGGGAAGAGGCTAGGGGAAACCGAGCGGTTGAGCTGAGCTACGGCGGCCATGGCGACAAGCGAACAGAGGGGAGGGGCGCTAGGCGCTGTGCGAGCTGGGGACGCGGCTTGCTGGGAGATGGAGAGAAGGAGACAAGCGGACAGAGGGTGGAAGCGAGCTGCGCGCGGAGAAGAATCCGGGGAGGAGCAGAGCCGGGCGAGCAGAGGGTTTAGGCGCCCAGCACCATGGAATTGAGGGAGAGGAGGAGCTCGGGCCAGGCGCAGGGAAGAAGAGGCCGTCGGGGCGAGCTCCAGCCTGCGGCGCGCAGGAGAACTCCGGGATGGCCTGGCGCACGGAGGAAACTCCAAGACGCGTAGCAGGGAAAGAACACGGCGCACGCAGAGCAAAAAGATCAGGGCAACGACTGTAAAATCGGGGAAGGGCGGCTGCAGGGATGAGGCTGTGCGCTGGAGATCGAAGAGATAAGAGAAGGGATCGACGGCGGAAAAAATCTCTAGCTCAACGCCTACAGCTTCAGTGCGGCAACCAAAAAATCCAAGGAGAGAGAGTGACGTGAGGATAGGGATGAAGGTGATCTTTTTTAATTCTCTTTCCTCTTTTTTTGTTTAACAGAAATCAAAGATATTTTAGATCGAGATTTGTAGCGATAATCAAAGGGTCGATAGTATTTGTGACATGGTTTGATTCGATTCAAAACCCGTTAAATCTTATCTATGGTCTGAGCACCTGACCCCACAGTCATAGATAATTTACCAGAGAATTGGAGCTCAATTATAAATTCTCGGACGCGCAGTCACGGTTTTGATTTTGCGAATACTTGGAATCAGATGAATTTGCACCCGTCATTTATATCCAAAGTTTTGGATCAGGCAAGAAACGACAGACCAAAATAAACTGATTTCGGCATTGATAATTTGTTCGGCGTGATTCGACCGAAATTAGCCGAAACAACATCTGCGAACGTATACGCGATTTTGTCTTCGAAACAGCGTGCAGAAGAATAAATTGGATTATAACCTCGCACATGATTTTTCTCAGACAACGCGCGATACAAATTATTTTGCCCCGAACATTTTAGTCGTTGAGTTCAAATTAATTTGTTTGGGATAAAAATCGTCCAAGTGGTTCGAGCTTCCGAATTTGTATTCGCGCGAGCGATGAATTTTAAATAATCACCGGACGCACCAGTTTTCGGAACGACTATGTTCCGAACAACACGAAAATTTCGAAAGAGCCGGGATAAATAAAAACGGTGTCGAACTCGCGACCGACGAAACAGATGCCATATTAAAATAGCGATAGGCGAAAATAATTAGACCTTAGTGTCCATCTTATTCACTGATCTCACGTGCTTAAATCCGTACTCGTTGTCGAGCGGAATATAAACACCTGGGGTGTTACAGCCCTCCCCCCTTAAAAGAATCTCGTCCCGAGATTCGGAACAAAAGACTTCTAAGTGTAGAGAAGCATGTAACCCACATCCATTTCAGCGGTAATCACAAGACAGTCCTGAGCGAAGGCGAGTGTCTCAGAATGTTGTTTCTCTAGTGGACATAACATGAATCGCCTTAGGCTAATCTAGAAATGTCCACCAATAGAGACGTTGTCTGCCAGAGGAACACATAAGGTTCCATGTGTGTAGTTTGCTTTTTCTGATGACACTGTACTATCTGAGTCTATTGGGCGAGCGATAAATACGTGACTTTACCCAACCAGAATCAGATGCACCATCTTGGGTAAAACACACAAAAGGAGGTTTACCAACAAATGGTCACGGTAAGCTCATAGCACATGATACGGGTGTGGATGTCGAATACTGTCGCGGTTAACATGTGGTTAACCCGAGAATTCAAGTCCACAAAAGGTGGTATAGATTCGAGAAAATCACCCGCGGAGGGATCTGTAGATGCGAACTTTGCAACTAGTCCATTTGGTCATGTTGTTCATTTGTTTCTTCAGGCGAGATGAATCATCCACTTGGTTAGGGAATACATGGACTAAATAGGAGAGCGAATGAACAAACTTCTGCATCTCAGCGGCAGGAAAAATCCAATCTCCAATTTGAGAGCTAATCAGCTATTTTCCAACACTAAAAAGCTCCAAGGCTTCACCTTTACAACAAAGGATGCAAAGGGAACTTGTACGAGTAGTCACTACCAAGATCAAAAGAAATAAGACCACACATGAAAGTGGTATGCCCTTTTGATCCAACGGAGATAACAGATGTTGCTTGATCACTTCACAAACAACATAGAAATTGTTTCAAGGAGGAGGTCTACGGAAGATAACATATTGATATAATCTCATAATGGATTATGACTACTAACTGGGATACTAGCGTGTGCCGAGTAGCGCAACCATGTGCTCACACACAGAAGGCCCTCGGTTTCGTCACGACACCACTGGTGTTAGTCATAACGCCATTATCAGACATAACCAATAAGGAATCTCACGCGACACAAATGAATTGGGCAAGGGTGACAATATATAAAGAGATACTCCACCTGTAAGAACAGTTACAAGTAGAGAGCCAAATAGATCATGGCCCGATGAAATGAACAGGGCATGGCTATAACCTAAATTTGTATGAGTTTGGTCATGGAGTGATAACGGAAGATTCAAATTTGGTCATGGTTCACTAAATAAGAACATGGCCTAGTTTTTGGGGTTTAGGCAAAGAAGTCACTAACCTTCTATCAGCACATCAAGTACTAGAGCAAACACATATATAACACCTAAATAGGTTACCTAAAGAATGGAGGACACCTATTTCATCAAAGTTCATAATTTAGCATTACACCACATTATCTACAATCAATGGTTACTGGAATAAAGATGAGAGAAGCATTTTGGGTGTATAGGTGACAAACACGATGCAACAATCAGGATGCATGCTCGTCTTATTCGTCCTCACGAGTTTTGCCAACATAATGTGGCAATAGCGTTCTATCTTGGTGGCATACGTACTACTCTCACGGTATTTGCTAGTCGTCAGCTACACATACGTTTTCGAGGTTAGTGTACCTGCAGAAAAATCCATCACAGCCCAATTCCCAATGATGCAAGTCACACATGACAGTTTATCACAGTTTATACTCCATATATTGTTATATGGAGGCCAGCTCATCATTAAGCGCCGAGCCACGCATAGGCGCCGTTGCCACACTTTAACCATAGGGCAACTCATTATGGTAACTCACCTTCTTACCTGAGCGTAGGTGCGTCGTTACAAGTATATTACACTTCTCAGTATTCCCATGTCTGTATACCCATACACATCCATGGGGTACTGAATTCCCAGAAAAAGTAATTACTCCACATCGCAGCCTTCATATATACATATGGGGAACATGTATATAATCAAGCGCTTTTTATACTCTTCCCTAGACCGAAGTTTGTTCGGTCATGCTCTCACATCTCACCTTACCTTGAGCGTCGATCAATTCAAAACTGAATGACCTCAAAAATAACAATACACATGTATGCAATACCCCCGGTTGTGGGTTAGTGGTTTTCAACTAAGCCACATGATAGTCCTTAACTTAGGGCTTAATAGAGGATGTCGCTAGCATTATAGTTTTTCAAAACTGTTTTTCAAAGCCAAACAATGTGTTTAGTTGAAAATAGGTTTTTCAAAACCAAAACTTTTGTTTTGAAAATACATATGTGACCGTATATACTTAATCCTGCTCCGATACCAGCCTGTGGCAGAACCTCCCAAGTTATTGGGCCCACATGCACCTATCCTTATCTCAAAGACCTCAGACAGCCATGCATATGCACCAGATAACTTAACAGGATCCGTCCGATTGCCCCAAGGACATCGGATAAACCACGAACAACCAGGACCGCAAGATTAAGTAACACAAATCACACACACCAATGTTTTTGCAGCGGAAATCTTATTACCAAATTTTACAAGTTACAAAAATTTTATATTATTTTATCGGAGTGATTACAAAAGTATAAGTTTGAAATATATGCTAGCTCAAGTGACCATCCTCAATAAGAAGTATAAGAGAGATACTTAGACTTATAAGAAGGCCGAGCCCACCGGCACTTAACACCATCACAGCAGCACAAGGTTAGAACCTGAAAAACAATAGGGAATAAAATCCTGAGTACAGAATTACTCAGCAAGACTTACCCGACTAAAGAAAAGACTCTCAAGGGTATGTTGGCTAGAGGGATTCAAGGAAAGGCTTATCAAGAATCAAGGACTGTTTTGCAGAAAAGCTTACTATGAGTGGATCCTTAAAATCCAATTTTACTTGTCAGGTTAAGTAAAGTTACCTGCATCTAGAGTTCTTTCTACCCTAGTTCAATCACTTGACCTATACTAGCCAATTTCTTATCAACCCTTCATCTTCACTGGATTGCTACGTGTAAGTCAGTGACCAAGTCTTCATAACTACGAAGGTACGGCGATCCGAATCGATTATACTCAGCTGAGGATCTCCAATCACACGACATATGTAGCACTTAACCCTTGCATATGTCAACTCGCCACCGGGGTTCTTAAGACCAGATCAGGTTCACGCCAACCGAGAGCACAGATACACCACCGTCCAGCCTCTTGCCACGGAGGGTACACGCTACTCTCGCCACCTCTCCACTCCCATTGCGTGGTATCTTATTCTGGTATTAGTCTGCTCGAGGCAAAGCTTACCCATGACGAGGCATGTGACCAGTTAAAGGGTCCTCGGTCAGCAGGCCCACATCGGCACGGTCCTTAATCGACTCAGACGGAGACACTACACCGAGACTCCTTTCTCGTGCAAGTCAACCGTCCGATCTCAGCTTTATCATTTCAAACCCAAAGTTTGGTACCTGGCAGAGGTACATCTTTTCCGATGTTGAACCCATCAAGGCCTTTGATGGATTCACCATCAAGTTTTTTTTAAAACATTCACACCCACTGAAGCATCACTTTTGTTTTAAAACAAAATATTTTTGTTTACTAAAGCAAGGCTAAGTGTTAAAAATCCTTTTCAAAAAGGGTGTCAAGGAAGGGTAATCAATTTTTTTCAAGGAAGGAAATGCATCAACGGTTGAGCACACAACTCCTATCACCTAATGCATCAAACAAGGTGATAAAGATTTTTAAAACATCAAGGAGGTGGCAAATGCACCGGGGCTTCCCTGAATAACACTAGGTTAGTGTTTGTTAGGCGATGTCCGCTTGACGAGTATCCCTCGACCGAGCACTTGCTTGATTTAACCATCTTCAGGTTAGTCCATCAGCTTTATCCTGCGGATTAGCCTGTGCTTGGAGTCGACTTGGCTCGTCTTCCGCATCACGCGATTAATTAACATACCTAAATGAAATGTGAAAGGGAATTAGGCTTACACCTAGTTCCCAAATAATTTTGGTGGTTGAATTGCCCAACACAAATATTGGACTAACTAGTTTGCTCTAGTATATAAGTTATACAGGTGCAAAAGGTTCACACTTAGCCAATAAAAATATCAAGTGTTGGATTCAACAAAGGAGCAAAGAGGCAACCGAAGGCACCTCTGGTCTGGGGGCACCGGACTGTCCGGTGTACACCGGACAGTGTCCGGTGCGCCACCGGTACACCAGAGGACTCTGACTTCAAACTCTTCGCCTTCGGGAATTCTCGGAAGCCGGCGCGCTATAATTCACCGGACTGTCCGGTGTACACCGGACAGTGTCCGGTGCTCCAAGGAAGCACGGTCTCCGGAACTCGCCAGCCTCGGGTTCGCGCGGCAGCCGCTCCGCTAAAATTCACCGGACTGTCCGGTGTGCACCGGACTGTCCGGTGTACCAGCGGGGCAACGGCTCTTTGCGGCGCCAACGGCTCCCTGCGGTGCATTTAATGCGCGCGCAGCGCGCGCAGACGTCAGGCGCGCCCATACCGGTGCACCGGACATCAAACAGTACATGTCCGGTGTGCACCGGACACCCAGGCGGGGCCAGAAGTCAGAAGCTCCAACGGTCAGAATCCAACGGCAATGGTGACGTGGCAGGGGCACCGGACTGTCCGGTGCGCCATCGAACAGACAGCTTCCAGCAACGGTCACTTTTGGTGGTTGGGGCTATAAATACCCCAACCACCCCACCATTCATTGCATCCAAGTTTTCCAACTCTCAACCACTTACAAGAGCTAGGCATTCAATTCTAGACACATACAAAGAGATCAAATCCTCTCCAATTCCACTCAAGCCTTTAGTGACTAGCGAGAGAGATTTGCCGTGTTCTTTTGAGCTCTTGCGCTTGGATCGCTTTCTTTCTTTCTCACTTGTTCTTGCAATCAAAACTCAATTGTAACCAAGGCAAGAGGCACCAATTGTGTGGTGGCCCTTGCGGGGAAGCTTTGTTCCCGTTTGATTGAGAAGAAGAAAAGCTCACTCGGTCCGTGGGACCGTTTGAGAGAGGGAAGGGTTGAAAGAGACCCGGCCTTTGTGGCCTCCTCAACGGGGAGTAGGTTTGCGAGAACCGAACCTCGGTAAAACAAATCCACGTGTCACACTCTTATTTGCTTGCGATTTGTTTTGCGCCCTCTCTCGCGGACTCGTTTCTTTATTACTAACGCTAACCCGGCTTGTAGTTGTGATTATTTTTGTGATTTTCAGTTTCGCCCTATTCACCCCCCCCTCTAGGCGACTATCAATTGGTATCGGAGCCCGGTGCTTCATTAGAGCCTAACCGCTCGAAGTGATGTCGGGAGATCACACCAAGAGGGAGATGGAGACCGGCGATAACAAGCCCACTACAAGCCAAGGGAGCACTTCATCGGAAGAGTCCCGCACCAAGAGAAGGGAGAAGAAGAAAAACTCCGCCAAACGGAAGGAGAAAAGATCTTCCTCTTCTCACCACAAGGAGAAGAAGGAAAAGTCTTCTTCTCACAAGCCGCATCGGAGTGGGGACAAGCACAAGAGGATGAGGAAGGTGGTCTACTACGAGACCGACACTTCATCGACATCTACCTCCGGCTCCGACGCGACATCCGTCACTTCTAAACGCCAAGAGCGTAAGAAGTATAGTAAGATTCCCCTACGCTACCCTCGCATTCCTAAACATACACCTTTACTTTCCGTCCCATTAGGCAAACCACCAACTTTTAATGGTGAAGATTATGCTATGTGGAGTAATTTAATGCGATTTCATCTAACCTCTCTCCACAAAAGTATATGGGATGTTGTTGAGTATGGTGTACAGGTACCATCTATAGGGGATGAGGACTATGACACGGACGAAGTGGCCCAAATCGAGCACTTCAACTCCCAAGCCACAACCATTCTCCTTGCCTCTCTAAGCAAGGAAGAATACAACAAAGTGCAAGGGTTGAAGAACGCAAAGGAGATTTGGGACCTACTCAAGACGGCGCACGAAGGTGATGAACTCACCAAGATCACCAAGCGGGAAACGATCGAGGGGGAGCTCGGTCGCTTCCGTCTTCGCCAAGGGGAGGAGCCACAAGACATGTACAACCGGCTCAAGACCTTGGTGAACCAAGTGCGCAACCTCGGGAGCGCAAAATGGGATGACCACGAAGTGGTTAAGGTTATTCTAAGAGCTCTTATTTTCCTTAACCCCACTCAAGTACAATTAATTCGTGGTAATCCTAGATATCCACTAATGACCCCCGAGGAAGTTATCGGGAATTTTGTAAGCTTTGAATGCATGATTAAGGGCTCAAAGAAGATCAACGAGCTTGACGAGCCTTCCACATCCGAGGCGCAACCGGTGGCCTTCAAGGCAACGGAGGAGAAGAAGGAGGAGTCTACACCAAGTAGACAACCAATTGACGCCTCCAAGCTCGACAACGAGGAGATGGCCCTAATCATCAAGAGCTTCCGGCAAATCCTCAAGCAACGGAAGGGGAAGGATTACAAATCCCGTTCCAAGAAGGTTTGCTACAAGTGTGGTAAGCCCGGTCATTTTATTGCAAAATGTCCTATGTCTGGTGACAGGGGCGACGACAAGAAGGGAAAGAGGAGAGAAAAGAAGAAGTACTACAAGAAAAAGGGCGGCGATGCCCATGTTTGTCAGGAGTGGGACTCCGACGAAAGCTCAAGCGACTCCTCCGACGACGAGGACGCCGCCAACATCGCCGTCACCAAGGGCCTCCTCTTCCCCAACGTCGGCCACAAGTGTCTCATGGCCAAGGACGGCAAAAAGAAGGTAAAATCAAGGTCCTCCACTAAATATGAAACATCTAGTGATGAGGATGATGATAAAAATGAGGAGGATAACTTGCGCATTCTTTTTGCTAACCTCAACATGCAACAGAAAGAGAAATTAAATGAATTAATTAGTGCTATACATGAGAAGGATGATCTCTTGGATTCTCAAGAGGACTTCCTTATTAAAGAAAATAAGAAGCATGTTAAGGTTAAAAATGCTTATGCTCTAGTAATGGAAAAATGTGAAAAATTGTCTAGTGAGCTAAGTACTTGCCATGAGACTATAGACAACCTTAGAAATGAAAATGCTAATTTGTTAGCTAAGGTTGATTCTCATATTTGCAATGTTTCAATTACAAACCCTAGAAATGATAATAATGATTTGCTTGCTAGGATTGAAGAATTGAACATTTCTCTTGCTAGCCTTAGAAATGAGAATGAGAAATTAATTGCTAAGGCTAAGGATTTTGATGTTTGCAATGCTACTATTTCCGACCTTAGAACTAAAAATGATTTGTTGCATGCTAAGGTCATTGAATTAAAATCTTGCAAACCTTCTACATCTACTGAGCATGTTTCCATTTGTACTAGATGTAGAGATATTAATGTTGATGCTATCCATGATCACCTAGCCTTAATTAAAAAACAAAATGATCACATAGCACAACTTAATGCTAAGATTAGTGTTCATGACTTAGAAAATGAAAAATTTAAATTTGCTAGAAGCATGCTCTATAATGGGAGACGCCCTGGCATTAAGGACGGCATTGGCTTCCAAAGGGGAGACAATGTCAAAATTAATGCCCCTCCAAAGAACTTATCTAACTTTGTTAAGGGCAAGGCTCCCATGCCTCAGGATAACGAGGGTTACATTTTGTACCCTGCCGGCTATCCTGAGAGCAAGATTAGGAAAATTCATTCTAGGAAGTCTCACTCTGCCCCTAACCATGCTTTCATGTATAAGGGTGAGACATCTAGATCTAGGCAACCAACCCATGCCAAGTTGCCTAGAAAGAAAAATCCTAATGCATCCAATGATCATGCCATTTCATTTAAGACTTTTGATGCATCTTATGTTTTAACTAACAGATCTGGCAAGGTAGTTGCCAAAATTGTTGGGGGCAAACACAAGGGATCCAAGACCTGTGTTTGGGTACCGAAGGTTCTCATTTCTAATGCCAAAGGACCCAAAACCGTTTGGGTACCTAAAACAAAGAACTAAACTTGTTTTGTAGGTTTATGCATCCGGGGGCTCAAGTTGGATACTCGACAGCGGGTGCACAAACCACATGATAGGGGAGAAAAAGATGTTCTCCTCTTATGAGAAAAACCAAGATCCCCAACGAGCTATCACATTCGGGGATGGAAATCAAGGTTTGGTCAAAGGTTTGGGTAAAATTGCTATATCACCTGACCATACTATTTCCAATGTTTTTCTTGTCGATTCCTTAGATTACAATTTGCTTTCCGTATCCCAATTATGTCAAATGGGCTACAACTGTCTTTTTACTAATACAGGTGTTACTGTCTTTAGAAGAAGTGATGATTCAGTAGCATTTAAGGGAGTGTTAGAGGGTCAGCTATACTTGGTAGATTTTGATAGAGCTGAACTCGACACTTCCTTAGTTGCTAAGACTAACTTGGGTTGGCTCTGGCACCGCCGACTAGCCCATGTTGGAATGAAGAATCTTCACAAGCTTCTAAAGGGAGAACACATTTTAGGACTAACCAATGTTCATTTTGAGAAAGACAGGATTTGTAGCGCATGCCAAGCCGGGAAGCAAGTTGGTGTCCATCATCCACACAAAAACGTCATGACTACCGACAGGCCACTGGAGCTACTACACATGGATTTATTCGGCCCGATCGCTTACATAAGCATCGGCGGTAGTAAGTATTGTCTTGTAATTGTGGATGATTATTCTCGCTTCACTTGGGTGTTCTTTTTACAGGACAAATCTTATACCCAAGAGACCTTAAAGGGATTCTTGAGACGGGCTCAAAATGAGTTCGGCTTAAGGATCAAGAAAATTAGAAGCGACAATGGAACAGAGTTCAAGAACTCTCAAATCGAAGGCTTCCTTGAGGAGGAGGGCATCAAGCATGAGTTCTCTTCTCCCTACACTCCACAACAAAATGGTGTAGTGGAGAGGAAGAATCGAACTCTATTGGACATGGCAAGAACCATGCTTGATGAGTACAAGACACCGGATCGGTTTTGGGCCGAAGCGGTCAACACCGCCTGCTACGCCATCAACCGGTTATATCTTCATCGAATCCTCAAGAAGACATCTTATGAACTCCTAACCGGTAAAAAGCCAAATATTTCATATTTTAGAGTTTTTGGTAGCAAATGCTTTATTCTTGTTAAGAGAGGTAGAAAATCCAAATTTGCTCCTAAAACCGTAGAAGGCTTTTTACTAGGATATGACTCAAACACAAGGGCATATAGAGTCTTTAACAAGTCCTCAGGACTTGTTGAAGTTTCTTGTGACGTTGTGTTTGATGAAACTAACGGCTCTCAAGTAGAGCAAATTGATCTTGATGAGATAGGTGAAGAACAGGCTCCATGCATAGCGCTAAGGAACATGTCCATTGGGGATGTGTGTCCTAAGGAATCCGAAGAGCCTCCGCATACACAAGATCAACCATCCTCCTCCAAGCAAGCATCTCCACCGACTCAAATTGAGGATGAGGCTCAAGATGTTGAACAAGAAGATCAAGAAGATGAGCCACCTCAAAATGACGGCAACAATCAAGGGGGAGATTCAAATGATAAAGACAAGGAGGATGAACCACCAAGGCCGCCACACCCAAGAGTCCACCAAGCAATACAACGAGATCACCCCGTCGACACCATCCTCGGCGACATTCATAAGGGGGTAACTACTCGATCTCGTGTTGCACATTTTTGTGAACATTACTCGTTTGTTTCCTCTATTGAGCCACACAGGGTAGAGGAAGCACTCCAAGATTCGGATTGGGTGATGGCGATGCAAGAGGAGCTCAACAATTTCACAAGGAACGAGGTATGGCACTTAGTTCCACGTCCTAACCAAAATGTTGTAGGAACCAAGTGGGTCTTCCGCAACAAGCAAGATGAGCATGGTGTGGTGACAAGGAACAAAGCTCGACTCGTGGCCAAGGGGTATGCACAAGTCGAAGGTTTGGATTTTGGTGAAACCTATGCACCCGTAACTAGGCTTGAGTCAATTCGCATATTATTAGCCTATGCTACTTACCATGGCTTCAAGCTTTATCAAATGGACGTGAAGAGTGCCTTCCTCAATGGACCAATCAAGGAGGAGGTCTATGTTGAGCAACCTCCCGGCTTTGAAGACATTGAGTATCCTAACCATGTTTATAGGCTCTCTAAGGCGCTTTATGGGCTCAAGCAAGCCCCAAGAGCATGGTATGAATGCCTTAGAGATTTCCTTATTGCAAATGGCTTCAAAGTCGGCAAGGCCGATCCTACTTTGTTCACTAAGACTCTTGACAATGACTTGTTTGTATGCCAAATTTATGTTGATGATATCATATTTGGGTCTACTAACAAATCTACATGTGAAGAATTTAGTAGGATCATGACACAAAAATTCGAGATGTCAATGATGGGGGAGTTGAAGTATTTTCTAGGATTCCAAGTCAAGCAACTCCATGAGGGCACCTTCATTAGCCAAACGAAGTATACTCAAGATATTCTAAGCAAGTTTGGAATGAAGGATGCCAAGCCCATCAAGACACCCATGGGAACTAATGGGCATCTCGACCTCGACACGGGAGGTAAGTCCGTGGATCAAAAGGTATACCGGTCGATGATTGGTTCATTGCTTTACTTATGTGCATCTCGACCGGACATTATGCTTTCCGTTTGCATGTGTGCAAGATTCCAAGCCGACCCTAAGGATCACACCTTACGGCCGTGAAACGAATCTTAAGATATTTGGCTTTTACTCCTAAGTTTGGGCTTTGGTACCCTCGGGGATCCACTTTTGATTTGATTGGGTATTCGGATGCCGATTGGGCGGGGTGTAGGATTAATAGGAAGAGCACATCGGGGACTTGCCAGTTCTTGGGAAGATCCTTGGTGTCTTGGGCTTCAAAGAAGCAAAATTCGGTCGCTCTTTCCACCGCCGAAGCCGAGTATATTGCCGTAGGCCATTGTTGCGCGCAATTGCTTTGGATGAGGCAAACCCTGCGGGACTACGGTTACAAATTAACCAAAGTCCCTTTGCTATGTGATAATGAGAGTGCAATCAAAATGGCCGACAATCCCGTCGAGCATAGCCGCACTAAACACATAGCCATTCGGTATCACTTTCTTCGGGATCACCAACAAAAGGGGGATATCGAGATTTCATACATTAACACTAAAGATCAATTAGCCGATATCTTTACCAAGCCACTTGATGAACAATCTTTTACCAGACTTAGGCATGAGCTCAATATTCTTGATTCTAGGAATTTCTTTTGCTAGTCTTGCACACACAGCTCATAAATATACCTTTGATCATGTCTCTTTTATATATGCTATGACTAATGTGTTTTCCAAGTGTATCTCAAACCAAGTCATAGGTATATTGAAAGGGAATTGGAGTCTTCGGCGAAGACAAAGGCTTCCACTCCACTCAACTACTCCTCCTTCGCCGTCGCTCCGCATCTCTCTCCAACTTTGGTATAATCTTCACTCATTCATTTTATGACCAAAGGGGGAGAACGTACTTGGGCTCTAATGATTCCGTTTTTGGCGATTCATGCCAAAGGGGGAGAAAATATGAGCCCAAAGCAAAAGGACCGCACCACCACCTAATTTTATAAATTTGATGTTTTTAAATTGGTAAATTTCAAAATTGGTATCTCTTTGTGTTCTAAAGGGGGAGCAACTAGTATTTTCAAAATTGATGTCTTAAAACCCTCTTGAACACTAAGAGGAGACTTTATTTGAGGGGGAGTTTTGTTTAGTCAAAGGAAAAGCATTTGAACAAAGGAAGAAAATTTCAAATCTTGAAAATGCTTTGCAAAATCTTATTCATTTACCTTTGACTATCTTGCAAAATGATTTTGAAAAGAATTTACAAAAGAGTTTGCAAAAACAAAACTTATGGTGCAAATGAGGTCCAATATGTCAAAAACAAAGAAAACAATCCATGCGCATTCATGAAGTATTTATATTGGCTCAATTCCAAGCAACCTTTGCACTTACATTATGCAAACTAGTTCAATTATGCACTTCTATATTTGCTTTGGTTTGTGTTGGCATCAATCACCAAAAAGGGGGAGATTGAAAGGGAATTAGGCTTACACCTAGTTCCCAAATAATTTTGGTGGTTGAATTGCCCAACACAAATATTGGACTAACTAGTTTGCTCTAGTATATAAGTTATACAGATGCAAAAGGTTCACACTTAGCCAATAAAAATATCAAGTGTTGGATTCAACAAAGGAGCAAAGAGGCAACCGAAGGCACCTCTGGTCTGGGGGCACCGGACTGTCCGGTGTACACCGGACAGTGTCCGGTGCGCCACCGGTACACCAGAGGACTCTGACTTCAAACTCTTCGCCTTCGGGAATTCTCGGAAGCCGGCGCGCTATAATTCACCGGACTGTCCGGTGTACACCGGACAGTGTCCGGTGCTCCAAGGAAGCACGGTCTCCGGAACTCGCCAGCCTCGGGTTCGCGCGGCAGCCGCTCCGCTAAAATTCACCGGACTGTCCGGTGTGCACCGGACTGTCCGGTGTGCACCGGACTGTCCGGTGTACCAGCGGGGCAACGGCTCTTTGCGGCGCCAACGGCTCCCTGCGGCGCATTTAATGCGCGCGCAGCGCGCGCAGACGTCAGGCGCGCCCATACCGGTGCACCGGACATCAAACAGTACATGTCCGGTGTGCACCGGACACCCAGGCGGGGCCAGAAGTCAGAAGCTCCAACGGTCAGAATCCAACGGCAATGGTGACGTGGCAGGGGCACCGGACTGTCCGGTGCGCCATCGAACAGACAGCTTCCAGCAACGGTCACTTTTGGTGGTTGGGGCTATAAATACCCCAACCACCCCACCATTCATTGCATCCAAGTTTTCCAACTCTCAACCACTTACAAGAGCTAGGCATTCAATTCTAGACACATACAAAGAGATCAAATCCTCTCCAATTCCACTCAAGCCTTTAGTGACTAGCGAGAGAGATTTGCCGTGTTCTTTTGAGCTCTTGCGCTTGGATCGCTTTCTTTCTTTCTCACTTGTTCTTGCAATCAAAACTCAATTGTAACCAAGGCAAGAGGCACCAATTGTGTGGTGGCCCTTGCGGGGAAGCTTTGTTCCCGTTTGATTGAGAAGAAGAAAAGCTCACTCGGTCCGTGGGACCGTTTGAGAGAGGGAAGGGTTGAAAGAGACCCGGCCTTTGTGGCCTCCTCAACGGGGAGTAGGTTTGCGAGAACCGAACCTCGGTAAAACAAATCCACGTGTCACACTCTTATTTGCTTGCGATTTGTTTTGCGCCCTCTCTCGCGGACTCGTTTCTTTATTACTAACGCTAACCCGGCTTGTAGTTGTGATTATTTTTGTGATTTTCAGTTTCGCCCTATTCACCCCCCCTCTAGGCGACTATCAAAATGCATTATGCACATGAATGCATATAAACAGGAATATTTTAAACCTAAATAGTGCTACATGATAGCCAATTTAAACACCGAGCGGCGAGGCGTTGTACAATTTTATACGAAAATACTAGTTATCGACATATGACTACGCGCAATAATTATGCTTCTCTAGTCTATTCAAAGGTATTTCATATATCACCAAACAATAGTATATATATATTCACGCTCTACTTGCTTTAATTAAAGTTCGACACCAAAAACTTAATAATTGTAAATTCATTAGTCTAAGACATTTGAGTCTTAAAACAAAAACAGAAGCACGTCAACATTCTAAACTACCAGACCGGACGACTTCGTACCACCCGCCCGCTAATTAAAATGTCTAATAGCAAAACATTAATTTATTTAAGTAACTAAATGGGCATGGCAACATCGTCGGAACTTACCAGCTAGCCAGATAAAATGTTTAACCTATCTGTTATATTATTAATTCGACCACCCATCGGATATGAAACACCAATTTAATCCTTCTCGCCTAATCTGGACTTAGCTACGCAGCACACGACTTCGCAATTGTTGACACAATTACCACGCTACATATAGCCCCGTATTCCAACAAGCGTCAAATGAATACGTGCCCGAGCTACAAGTGGGATAATCGTCGTGACATACGTACCTAGCAATCTATCCATTAAACCAATTATTGGAAGTGGCGAATTAGCTTGCCATAATTAAATCCGGCTTGAAATTATGAAATGGACGACGTCTTTCAGCTCTAGCTTCTCCCTGAATACATGGTGAGTGTCGTATCGAATCACTCTTCTTCTTCCACATCGATAATTCTCCCACCACGTACTAATTTGTTTCCTTACGCGCCTAATCTTCTCGGATCTTTAGTGTAGACGAGGATGGCGATTGACGGCATTAACGTGTCAGCACGACGATATCCATACGACGAAGATGATGGCATGACGACTTGTTCGAGCAGGGCGAGCGTGATCTAGAGCGTGGACACGAGTTGAAGCGGAGTAGAACGCGGCCACGACAGTTTTGCACGAGGACGCTGAAGCGGACGCAAAGGCGAGCGTCGTGATGCTGAGGAAACCGAGCATGGCCAAGGCACAACGGCGCCCGCGTCCGAGCACACAAATAATCAGTGCACGCGACGAGGAGACCACAGATGAAGGGATATGGCCGGCAAATCGCGCACAATAGAAGAGCCCGACACCCGCAGCAGGGGCGAGCTGGAGCACCGCGACGAGCGCAGGGGCGCGGCACCAGGGCGAGCGCCAGGGAGTTTGGCAGAGGGCCAGGGAGCGGCGAGCTGGTTCAGGGCGCGGCAAACGGAACCGAGCAGAACGCAGTGAGCTGAGAAGCCGCGGCGCAGGGGCTTGAAACTGAGCGGAGAGGAGCACGCGGCGCGCACACAGAACACAGAAGCTGGGCGCGATGAACTTCAGTCCGAGCACCGACAAGCCGAGGACGGATCCGAGGAAGACGAGGGGCTGCGGCGCTGGGGAAGAAACTGGCCACAGACGACGATGAACAGGCGGGCTACAGGGACCGAGCAGAGGGACTCCGGCCGGCTGGGAGCTGGAGGCTTCGACGGCTGGACGCGCAGAAGAATCCACGACGAGGGAGCTCGGGGGAAACCACGGCGCGTGCGCAGGGACGAGCAGGGCATAGAGAGCAGCACGCCGAGCGCTAGTCACCGGAGCAGGGAGCTGGGCGAACTCCATGGGCGAGCAGGAGTCGAGCTCGCAGGGGAAGAGGCTAGGGGAAACCGAGCGGTTGAGCAGAGCTACGGCGGCCATGGCAACAAGCGAACAGAGGGGAGGAGCGCTGGGCGCTGTGCGAGCTAGGGACGCGGCTTGTTGGGAGATGGAGAGAAGGAGACGAGCGGACAGAGGGAGGAAGCGAGCTGCGTGCGGAGAAGAAGCCGGGGAGGAGCAGAGCCGGGCGAGCAGAGGGGCTGGGCGCCGAGCACCATGGAATTGAGGGAGAGGAGGAGCTCAGGCCAGGCACCGGGAAGAAGAGGCCGCCGGGGCGAGCTCCAGCCTACGGCGCGCAGGAGAACTCCGGGATGGCCTAGCGCACGGAGGAAACTCCAAGACGCGTAGCAGGGAAAGAAGACGGCGCTTGCAGAGCAAAAAGATCAGGGCAGCGGCTGTAAAATCGGGGAAGGGCGGCTTGCAGGGATGAGGCTGTGCACTGGAGATCGAAGAGATAAGAGAAGGAATCGGCGGAGGAAAAAATCTCTAGCTCAACGCCGACAGCTTCAGTGCGGCAACCAAAAAATCCAAGGGAGAGAGAGAATGACGTGGGAATAGGGATGAAGGAGATCTTTTTTAATTTTCTTTCCTTTTTTTTTTGTTTAACAGAAATCGAAGATATTTTAGATCGAGATTTGTAGCGATAATCAAAAGGTCGATAGTATTTTTGACATGGTTTGATTCGATTCAAAACCCGTTAAATCTTATCTATGGTCTGAGCACCTGACCCCACAGTCATAGATAATTTACCAGAGAATTGGAGCTCAATTATAAATTCTCGGACGCGCAGTCACGGTTTTGATTTAGTGAATACTTGGAATCAGATGAATTTGCACCTGTCATTTATATCCAAAGTTTTGGATCAGGCAAGAAACGGCAGACCGAAATAAACTGATTTCGGCACTGATAATTTGTTCGGCGTGATTCGACCGAAATTAGCCGAAACAACATCTGCGAACGTATACGCGATTTTGTCTTCGAAACAGCGTGCAGAAGAATAAATTGGATTATAACCTCGCACACGATTTTTCTCAGACAACGCGCGATACAAATTATTTTGCCCCGAACATTTTAGTCGTTGAGTTCAAATTAATTTGTTTGGGATAAAAATCATCCAAGTGGTTCGAGCTTCCGAATTCGTATTCGCACGAGCGATGAATTTTAAATAATCACCGGACGCACCAATTTTTGGAACGACTATGTTTCGAACAACACGAAAATTTCGGAAGAGCCCGGATAAATAAAAACGGTGTCGAACTCGCGACCGACGAAACAGATGCGATATTAAAATCACGATAGGCGAAAATAATTAGACCTTAGTGTCCATCTTATTCACTGATCTCACGTGCTTAAATCCGTACTCGTTGTCGAGCGGAATATAAACACCTGAGGTGTTACAATATACTCCAAGATGCCAACATTGGGTCCAGACCCCATGGGAAAGCGCCAGACCACTATACATGTAGACCAGTCCTCCGGTGCAAGGTCCAGGACCCCCGCAAGTACAACACGGACCTCTGGGTCGGGTCCCGGACCCCTCTGCGTGGGGTCCGGACTACCCACAACCGGGTCCCGGAACTCTGGGGGAAAATACCTAGGCCTTGCTTAGGCAGGGGTCCGGTGCCGACATGTGTCCAGGCCCAACCTGGTGTGGACCTGTCCGCATAACGCTACTGCTCCCCGCCCAGGCGGAGACCCGATGCTACCACGTGGCCTACCGCTCGTGACGTAAGCCTGCGGACGGAGCCTGACGTAAGACCTCTGGGCCGCGCTGTCTTTGCATTTATTGCGGAGAAGATGCACCGCCTGACTATCCCGCTGATATGCGATGTGCCCCTTCGCCATTTTCAAGATCTCCCCATTTGCCACTTTAACCTTAGCCAATGAACACTTCTGTGTGGGTAATCTTACTCGATCCACCATAGCCTGACTAATGAAACTAGCCGACTTCCCGAGTCCACTAATATCAGTAACACTTGGTTCTGCAATAGTGCCCTGACCCCGATACAATCTTCAGCATTAGTGCCACTGATTGCATGCAACGACAGCTTGAAACACTCCTCTGCTACCAGCTCCTCCTGCTCCAATCTGTCCAGCACTTCGTTTGTCAAAGTCATCTTCAGTTCGTCAGTTGACAGAACATTCAACTGCATTTGTACCTTCTTAGGGCATTTGTTTTGATGCCCTGGCTCGAACTTGTCTCCACAAGTAAAACACAACTCGTTCTGTCTTCGGTACTCTCTGACCAGTTTCTCCTTGGATAGATCTTGACCCGCCAGAACTGCCATATTTTCTTGTCTAACAACAGAGTTATTGATTTTACCCTACCCTCCAAACTTCAGATACTTCTGTCTTTGCTTTTCTAAAACAGTTTGTTGAACCCACGCCAGAAATGCTGCTCTGTCCACCGTAGCTGGAAAATGAGACTGCAGGTGCCCATGTAATTCTTGCTTCAAACCCTTGATGAAATGTGCGACGAACATGGTCTCGTCCAACTGTGGGTTGTGGATAGCTGCCGCATACCTAATCACCTCGAACTCCTTTAGGTATTCATCCACTGTCCCTTTCTGACGCAAATCTAACAGACTATCCATGGCCTGAAAATATTCTCCTGTCCCAAATTTTTGCAACACTGCTTGCGCAAATTCTTCCCATGAACTCAATCCATTTCGAAGAGTATACACCTGAAACCATCGTGCTGCGTTTTCCTCCATATGCAGTGATGCAGACATGACCCATACTGTTTTGGGAACATGGTAGAGATGGAAGTAATCCACACATTTCTTGAGCTAAATTTTGGGTTCCCCACCTTCGAACCTCGGAAATCTCATCCTCGGTAGAGGAGCCTGCTGAAACTCTTTCTCCTCGGATCTCCGATTTGTTTCCTCCCTAGAACGCTGATAGAACTGGTCACGATACCTGTGACTTGGCTCTGCCTCCTGTTGAGCATCATCCTTGCGGTTCTGCCATGACTGCAGTGTTCCATCTCCCGCGCCTGTTGTTCTAGACGAAGCCTGGCCACCTCCTTCAAGACCTGCTCGAGCTGCTGCGTGAGACGGACCCGCTCCTCCATCGCCCTCTTCTCCATGGTCGCCGATAGCTCCGTCTGCATGACCAGGCGTTCCTGCACCTCCTCGAACCTTCCGAACTTCTCCGTCAAACGATCGACCTTCATCATCATCGCTTCCCATCGATCCATTCCTTCCTTCTCTCGATTCGTCATCGCTTCCAAGATGAAACGAGTTTGCGCCGACGGTTTGATGACTGGCGCCGTCGTGCACCGGTCTTCGCTCGCCGAGAATCGCCGAATCTGATACCACTGTAGCGCCCCTGGCCGCCGGCTGGAGTCGTCGAGGCGTGAGCCACATCCACCGACCTGGCAATACTCAGGTATGGAGGTTTCAACTGTTTTCTTTCTGTATTTTTCCTGTCCAAATCCTCTCTATTACAGACTATTTATGCCAAAACGTTGAGCCGACTAAACCTACACTACCGGAATCCGAGCCTTTGCCGAGTGCCGGACGCTTTGCCGAGTGCCTTTTCTCGGGCACTCGGCAAAGACGGCTTTGCCGAGAGCCGCACTTGGCAAAGCTCGGCTCTCGGTAACGAGCGTCTTTACCGAGCGTAGGACACTCGGTACAGGTCCACACTCGGCAAATACATGTTTGCCGAGTGTCAAACACTCGGCAAAGGGGGCTCTCGGCAAAGGGCCGTCAGCGGCCGTCCCAAAGCTGACGGCCGTCAGTCTTTGCCGAGTGCCAACCGTCGGCTCTCGGCAAAGATGCTTCTTTGCCGAGTGCCGCGCAGCTGGCACTCGGCAAAGGAAGCTTTACCGAGTGTCTTATCCAGACACTCGGCAAAGTATATTTTTATTTTTTTGATTTTGTCTCCCAAACTTTTTGTGGTATGTTCCTACACTATGTAGACCTACATGTATCATTTGTGGACAATTATAACATAGTTTTCAATCGTTAGTAGATTTAGTTCGTTTTTTGAAATTCTTCGGAAAATTCAAATTTGAACTGCAGGTCACTCGAAACTTGGAAAACCGTGCATGAAAAAATGATATTCATGTTACTTAGCATAAGTTACGACCGATTTCAGAAGCGTACCGGAAACTTCGAGCAACATGCTCACTAAACATGGTCGTCAACTTGGCATGCACATGTTTAAAAATTGTATAAAACACAAATAAAGTCAGAAAATCATGAAACTTGTCCACGTGTCATGATATCATATGTAGAGGCTGTGATAAAAAATTTAGAATGTTTGGAGAAAGTTGTGAGACACTATGTGTAGAAACCTTCTAGATTCACATTGAAACTCTATGATTTCATGTGTAGTCCTCTTAGGTTTCTACACATAGTGTCTCACAACTTTCTCCAAATACTCTAAAATTTTTATCATAGCCTATACATATGATATCATGACACGGGGACAAGCTTCATGATTTTCTGACTTTGTTTGTGTTTTATACAATTTTTAAACATGTGGATGCCAAGTTCACGGCCATGTTTAGTGAGCATGTTGCTCGAAGTTTCCGGTACGCTTCTGAAATCGGTCGTAACTTATGCTAAGTACCATGAATATCATTTTTTCATGCACGGTTTTCCAAGTTTCGAGTGACCTGTAGTTCAAATTTGAATTTTTCGAAGAAATTCAAATAAACGAACTAAATCTACTAGATATTGCAAACACTGTTATAATTGTCCCAAAATGATACATGTAGGTCTATATAGTTTAGAAACATACCACAAAAAGTTTGGTGCTGAAAACAAAAAAAATACAAATGTACTTTGCCGAGTGTCGTGTGGTTGACACTCGGCAAAGTAGGCTTTGCCGAGTGTTCCGGGGTGGCACTCGGCAAAGAAGCGAAAAGCAGTCTTTGCCGAGTGTCCCTGGATGGCACTCGGCAAAGAAGGCTCCTTTGCCGAGTGCCGCCGATCTGGCACTCGGCAAACCATATTTTAAAAATAAAAAAAAATCTTTGCCGAGTGCCGCATCGCGGGCACTCGGCAAAGAACATAAACTTAGCCAATCCGACGGCTTCTCCTTCTTCTCTCTCTCACTCACGCTCACTCGCTGCATGCCGCCGACGCCCGCGCTCGCTCGCCGCCGACCCCGCGCCCGTGCCCACCCTCGCCGCCGGCCACGCGCCGCCCCCCGCCAGCGCGCCCGCGCGCCCGCGCGCTGCCCGCGCGCCCGCCGCTCGCCGCGCGCCCACGCCGCCCGCTCGCCGCGTGCCCGCGCGCCGCCCACGCCGCCCGCGCTCGCCGCGCGCCCGCGCGCCGCCCACGACCGCCGACGACCCCGCGCCCCGTCGCCTCGCCCGTGCCGAAACCTCTAAGGTGATTACTTGATTTATGTTATACGTGTATGATTTATATGAAATGATTAGTTTTAATATTAAGTTAATTATATACGTGCATGATTAGGTTAATATGTAGTATTGTGGATTGCCGGCCATCGTGTCGTTGAATTATGCGTGGATGTCAGCCATCGTGCTGATAGTTTTATTTGCAGGATCTTGAAACCTCCCCGTGCAGGGGAGGTGCTGCCGAAATTTTCTGTTGCTAGGCTTTTGTATTAACAGACTTGTGTTTCTTTTTTACAGAGAAGATACTTGTCTTCCTAGCCGCTGCGGGTCTCCCTGCACCGCGTCCCGTCGCCACTGCACCGACCCGCCACAGCCCCACTAGCCTGACTCCACCGCCACCCTAGGTATAACCTCTACATCCGCATCATGGTCGTAGATCACCTAACCCAGTTAGGCGTCTCCCGTTCGAAAGTGATACGGTGTAGATATGCAGATCTTTGCATATCTACAAATGTATCAGTTTCGAATTGTCCACGTTTTTTGGACAGCCCGCGGTTGCGTAGATGGTGTTAGTTTCATGCTCTACTCCGGTCTGAGATAGAGTTTCGGCGTCACCTCCCTGTTGTTCTCCGGACAGTACACTCTCCCTGCCAGGACGTGTATCCGGAGAACAGCGGGGAGGTGCTGCCGAAATTCTATCTCGGATCGGAGTAGAGCATGAAAACTAACTCCATCTACGCAACCGCGGGTGGGATTAGGACCTATCGTCACCTATTAGAAGGTAGGAACGTAGTGTACATGCATTACATGTCTATATTAAACTATACTCGGTTATATATGTTAGAGGATGGAGGACCGTGAGTGGATGTACACAGGCCGTAGAGGAAGGAACGATGTCACCACTGAATGGATTAGAAAGACCGATGATTTCGTGGAACGGGCATATGGCGAAGCTGCTAAAGGAGCGAGTCTAGTCCCATGCCCGTGCAGCAAATGTGACAACCGGAAAAGAAAACCAAAGAAGACCATGGTAGAACATATTTGGAAGAATGGATTTACGCCGGGCTATACTCGGTGGATATTTCATGGTGAAGCGCATCGTACGAGAGAAGAGGTGCTGAGACAACGTGTCGAGGATTATGACGCGGATGCGGGGGTAGCGGATATGTTGAACGACTATCAGGAGGCACAGTACACGGGAGGATGTATGGATGACGAGCCAGAGCCGACTGCAAAGGCGTTCTACGACATGTTCGACGCGGCACAGAAGCCCCTTCACGGCCAGACAAAGGTTTCTCAACTGGATGCCATTGGGCGTGTAATGGCGTTCAAGTCGCAGTACAGCATCAGTAGAGATGCATTCGATGGCTTGTTGACAGTTATTGGGAGTCTGCTTCCGGATGATCACGTTCTGCCAAAGAGCATGTACGAGGCACAGAAACTACTTCGTGCACTTAAGATGACGTATGAGCAGATTCATGCTTGTCTGAAGGGCTGCGTGCTATTTAGGAAAGAATACGCGGAGGCAAAGTACTGTCCCAAGTGTAATTCGTCTAGGTTTATGGAGGTAGACTCTGGTGATGGACAGAAGAGGCAGCTCGACATCCCCTTGACAATCCTACGACACCTTCCGTTCATACCGAGGATCCAGCGTCTTTACATGACAGAGGAATCCGCGAAACAGATGACATGGCACAAAAATGGAAAACGATACAATCCTGACAAGATGGTGCACGCGTCAGATGGTGAAGCATGGAAACACTTTGATGACATTCACCGTGAGAAAGCCGAAGAGGCTCGTAATGTACGTGTTGCGTTGGCCACAGATGGGTTCAATCCCTATGGAATGAGCGCTGCCCCGTACACATGTTGGCCCGTGTTTGTTATCCCAATCAATCTCCCCCCTGGTGTGTGCTTTCAAAGGCAGAATATATTCGTGTCGTTGATAATTCCCGGACACCCGGGGAACAAAATGGGCGTGTACATGGAGCCTTTGATCGATGAATTGGTACGTGCCTGGGAGGAAGGGGTATGGACATATGACCGAGCTACGAAGACAAACTTCAGAATGCATGTTTGGTACCAGTACTCCATGCATGACTTACCGGCGTATGGGCTATTCTGTGCCTGGTGTGTTCACGGTAAATTCCCATGCCCAGTTTGCAAGGAAGCTCTCAGGTTCATTTGGTTGAAAAAGGGTGGCAAATATTCATCCTTCGATAAACATCGACAATTTCTTCCTGCTGGCCATCCATTCCGCCTAGACATCAAGAACTTTACGAAAGGTGTCGTAGTGACAGACCGCCCACCTGCATCGACACATAAGTCTGGCTTGACTCGGCTCCCCTATTATGATGACCTGCTCCTTCCACACAACATTGACGTGATGCACACTGAAAAGAATGTTGCCGAGTGTGACGGAACCTCCCAAGTAATTAGGCCCACCTACAGTTGTCCTTGTCTAACAGACATCAGACACCCTGTAGATGTTCCTAAGTCACTTGACAAGCTCGGTATCTTTTCCGACCTTACCAGGAACGTTTCACCCGTCTTGCAGACATTACAGATCATCGGAGATAAAGAAATGCGGAAGCGAATTACATAAACTTACATTTATTTCAAAAGCAAGTTCGAGTTATTTTATTACAGACCAGTCTAAAAGTGAGTGCAGAGTAGTAATATTATACAAGCCAAGGGAGACACAAACTCTTCTCCCGAAAGGCTATAAACAAAAGATCCTATGTGGAGGACCGAGTCCTCCCGCACTTCAGTCTTGTTTTTCTTCTTTGGGAACCACCTTGGCACAGAAGCAGCAAAAGTCTGCTACTTCCCCACCTAAAAACAACAAAGGGATAAACCCTGAGTATGGAATTACTCAGCAAGTCTTACCCGACTAAGGAAAAGACTCTCAAGGGTATGCTGGTTATATGGGAGTCAAGGTAAGGCTTTTCAGTAATCAAAGACTCTGTTTTGCAGAAATGCTTACTAAAGTGGATCCTTAAAAATCCAATTTTATTTGTCAAGTTAAGTAAAATTACCTGCACTAGGGTTCCTTCTACCCTAGTTCCATCACTGGTCCTGCACTAGCCAATTTCTTTAACAAAGCCCATCATCTTTAGTGGAATGCTACGTGTAGGGCAGTGACCAAGTCTTCATAACCGTGAAGGTACGGCGATCCGAATCGATTATACTCAGCTGAGGATCTCCAATCACACGACATATGTAGCACTTAACCCTTGCATATGTCAACCCGCCACCGGGGTTCTTAAGACCGGATCAGGTTCACGCAAACCGAGAGCACAGATACACCACCGTCCAGCCTCTTGCCACGGAGGGTACACGCTACTCTCGCCACCGCTCCACTCCCATTTCGTGTTATCTTATTCCGGCCTTAGTCTGCCCGAGGCAAGGCTTACCCATGACGAGGCATGTGACCAGTTAAAGGGTCCTCGATCATCAAGCCTACATCGACAAGGTCCTTAATCGACTCAGACGGAGACACTACACCGAGACTCTCTTCTCGTGCAAGTCACCCGCCCGGTCTCAGCTTAATCTTTTTAACCCAAAAACTTGGTACCTGGCAGAGGTACATCTTTTCCGATGTTGAATCCATCACGGCCATGAAGGATTCACCATCAAGTTTTATTTTCGAAAACATCCCTCCCACTTTGCCAAACATCTTTTGTAAAACAAATCCTTTTGTTTTTCTAAAGCAATACTAAGCATAGTAAAACCTTTTAAAAAAAACAGGGTTTCAAGGAGGGTAATCAAGATCAAGGAAGGTAATGCAGGAATTGTTTAATCAATCAACTCCTATCACCTAATGCAGCATGCAAGTGAGAAAGATTTTAAAAACATCAAGGAAGGTGGCAAATGCACCGGGGCTTGCCTTTGTTATCAGGTGAGTCCTGCTCGGATCCACAAATATCGAAGTAAAAGCAATTGCCTGTTTGAGGATCTGAGGATGGTGGTATCCCTTCTTCAGTGACTTCTTCTTCTTCTTCGTGTTCTAACATAACCATATATATGCATAAGAATGGATGTCATGGGATGCTCATGAGGATGCAAAGATAATATAAACTTATTATCTAAGTTTTGAGTACAACTTTCCTTCACGGTACTCCGAGAACCTAGGGTTTCCGGAGTCAGTAAAGGAGTTCATGGAGCAGGGGGGGTGGTTTTGGGTTTAGTGATCAAACAAGGTCCAAATCAACCCAAATTCTACCCAAGGCTTCTAAATATTGGTTTAAGTTCACATAAAAATTTTGAGCATTTTTGGGATTACCATTTATCTTTTAAAAATCCTGAATTACTTCTTTAGGCTATTTTAAATGCCCTAAAATTCCTTATTTATCCTAAAAATCATGAAACTATTTTTATTAAATTCTATGGAAATTAACAAGCCTAGGAAAATTAGTTTCACAATTTTAGCATTTTTCTACATTTTTCTATACATTTCTAAAGCTCTGTGGAAAAAAGAAAAAGGAAAAGCTTCAATAGTAACGGGCTGAAACCAGCCCAGACGGCCCAGATCCGCGCGAAATCGCGCGCGCGCCCGCGCCCGCGAGGCGAGCTTGCGCAGAGGCCCTCGGCGTTTTGGCTAACTGGAGATAGGTTCGGTTACTGTTTTTCTAAGTCACTGACACTTCACAAAAAGACCCTCTGGTTTCTATCTATTCTGTGTTTCAAGTCCCCGACGGCGCTCGCGCACCGCCGCGCTCCGGCGAGCATCTATGCCGGCCGATTGGGGCTAAGACAGGTGCTAAGCTTCGGCCGAGACCAAATCCGAGTCCCCATGAATGTTTCCCCCAACTTAATTGCACTATTGGTGAACTATGGAGCTCCGGCCACGGTGACCGAGAGAATTGCGGACGGATGGGTGCGTTCCCGTCGATTCATGGCGGTCTAGCTCGATTCAATGGTTCGGTAAGCATCAAGAGGAAGCAAGGACGTTGAAACAAGGGAACCGAGGGTGAGATCGGACCTGAAACGGGCTGACCACGGCGAGCTTGATTCACGGCGGCGGAAAATGGATTTGGGGGAAATGCGCAATTCGGGCGTGCTGGTGGACGATCGAGGGTGGGAGCGGGTGCTACAGCTTCACGATTATATGGCGCAACTATCCCCGCCCTCAATTTATAGGCTCCAAGGGCGGTGGCCGGTGAATTTGAGGAGGACGCGCGGCGGTCGGAGGTGGAGAAGAAACACCGGGCGTGGTGAATACGTGTCCACCATCGTGGCGGTTACTCCGGCGACGATGGGACGGCCCAGGGGAGTCATGACGGCACGGTGGAAAAGCTAAGCCACACGGCGCACGGTGGTAATCGTCCAACGGCGGCGAGCTCTTATCCCGATCGTCCGATGAGTAAGGGGGAGGTGTACCGCGGCTGACCGGGTGGCCTCCAGCTCACCGGCGGCGAGGACCTTTACCTTGCCAAACTTATCTGGTGATCACTGAGCACGAATCTCGGCGAGCGACGATCGACGGCGACGGCTATCGGCGACGAGCACGGGGGAGATCTTCTTCAGTTAATCAGGCACTGTACCATGGAAGCACCCCTTCAGTGCACCTGACAGGCGATGTTTAGGGTCAGTTTTCTTCCAAATTCCTGTGGCAACATCCCCAAGTCACTGCATCAAAGTTGTAGTGCTACATACCAGCTACAAATCGACTATAGGGATGCGACTTAGTTGAGCACTGGATCATGCTAAAATTGAGCTAGAAGTGGATGTCAGTCTTCTGCTATTCTGAATTTCAGATCAAACAGCCTGACAGCCAGTTTTTGATTGGGTTTTTCTCCAAATTTCTCATAACAACTGAGCTCACACTCTTTAGCAAAGTTGTTCTCCTATAATTGGTCTTCAACTTTGATGTGGTGACCTAGGGCAAAAACCCTATATTCTGAAAGATACAAGGCTCCAAAGTTGAGCCAATTTCACTGAAAATCAGACTTAGACTATTAAGGACTTAAGAGTTGAGTTTTGCAAATAAGCCCAAAATTTAGGGTTTAACTTGCAAGTTCACATATTTGTGACCCTAATGACTTAAGATACTTATTTGTCTAGGTTTTTGCACTTTAGTCCAAAAGTGGACTAATTTTGCACATAGGTCCCTAGGGTTTGGTTTAGGGCTTCCCAGGGTTCCAATTAGGGTTTCTGGTATCCCAGGGGTATAAAAGGAATTCAAGTTTGTTTTTAGAGTCATTTTATGACTTTTACCCTAAAGTCTTTAGGTTTTCTTAGCTTGAGTTAGGTTTTACCCCTTTAACCACTATTTAGGGTTAAGGCCTTTAACCAGGGTTCTATTTGTAAAACATTAAAACAGTACAACTTGTTTGAAATTTTTGCCTAGTGAATGCACTCTAGATGTGTCAAACATATGCAATGCCAATGCTTATGATGTCATGCTCAAGTTTTAGTTATAGTAACACCAGGGGTGTTACATCCTTCCCCCCATAAAAGAATCTCGTCCTGAGATTTAAAGTCCTAGGGTGAGTAATGGAAAAGGAAATGTGTCACATTTTTATTTCCTTATTTCTGGTACAAGGCAGGGGTGGTGTGGGGGTTCATTCCTTTATTACACAGCTATACAGATTTTACAACTTACAAGAGGCTAGAAAGCCTGGGAAATTCTTATCTAAGAAGTCTTGGGTTTCCCATGTAGCCTCATCTTCCGAATGCTGGTTCCACTGTATCTTATAAAACTTGAGAGTATTTCTCCGGGTAACCCTGTCCTTTTGATCCAGAACTCGAATGGGATGTTCCGAGTACGTTAAATCTGGTTCCAGGACAACATCAGTCACTTCAACGGTTCGATCGGGAACCCGAAGACACTTCTTCAATTGTGATACGTGGAACACATTATGCACAGCAGACAATGTTTCGGGGAGCTGAAGTCGGTATGCCACTGGTCCACATTGCTCAAGTACCAGGAATGGACCAATGTACCTGGGTGCAAGTTTTCCTTTAACCCCAAAACGCGATACGCCTTTCATTGGTGAGACCTTCAGGTAAACATAGTCTCCTTCCAGAAAATATAAGGGCATTCGCCGTGTGTCTGCATAACTCTTCTGACGAGCTTGTGCCTTCTTCATATTATAAATAATTTTCTGAACCTTATCCTCGGCCTCTTTCACCATATCAGGCCTAAAGAAGCATCTTTCTCCAGGTTCAGACCAATTTAGCGGAGTTCGACACCGTCGCCCATATAAAGCTTCAAAAGGTGCCATCTTGATACTTTCCTGATAACTGTTATTGTATGAAAGCTCCGCTAAGGGCAAACATTCATCCCATTTTTGCGAGAAGTCCAGAACACATGCCCGCAGCATATCCTCGAGTATCTGATTCACTCTCTCAGTCTGTCCACTGGTTTGAGGATGATAGGCCGAACTGTGGAGTAACTTAGTACCCAAGGATTTATGAAGTTCTTCCCAAAATTTGGATACGAACTGAGATCCACGATCCGACACTATGGTCTTTGGAACACCATGCAAACTGAGAATACGGGCAATGTATAACTCCGCATAGGTAATGACGGGATATTTTACTTTGACAGGGAGGAAGTGGGCGATCTTTGTGAGTCGATCAATGATAACCCAAATAGAGTCATACCCTTTTGCGGTTCTGGGCAATCCCACAATAAAGTCCATGCTAATGTCTTCCCATTTCCATGTTGGGATTGGCAAAGATTGCAATGGACCAGCAGTTTTCATGTGTATGGCTTTGACACGTCTGCAAGTGTCACACTTAGCCACATAGCGTGCAACTTCAATCTTCATCTTCGTCCACCAGTAATGTTGCTTTAAATCTTGGTACATCTTAGTGCTTCCCGGATGAATAGAATAGCGACTAAGATGCGCTTCATCTAAGATTTGCTGGCGGAGTTCTTCACTCTTCGGCACTACTATGCGGTTGTTAAACCATAACACACCTTGATCGTCTTCCTTGAAACATTTGGCTGTTCCAGCCCTTATCTTCTCTCGTATGTGCTTCATGCCCAGATTATCCTTTTGAGCATCAATTATCCTTTGCAAAATGGTTGACTCAAGCTTTAGTTGATTCAGAGTCCCTTACTGGATTATCCCCAGGTTTAGCTTTTCCATTTCTTGACACAAAGTATTCTCGGAGGTCTTTACCATAAGACAGTAGCAGGAAGTCTTACGACTCAATGCATCTGCCACCACATTGGCCTTGCCTGGGTGATAATGGATCTCCAGATCATAGTCTTTAATGAGCTCAAGCCATCGTCTTTGCCTCATATTTAACTCTGACTGGGTGAAGATGTACTTCAAACTTTTATGATCTGTATATATGTGACAGATATTTCCCAGCAGATAGTGACGCCATATTTTCAGGGCATGAACCACAGCAGCTAACTCCAGATCATGAGTTGGATAATGCTCCTCATGTCGGCGCAGCTGCCTTGAAGCATACGCAATTACTCGGCCCTCTTGCATCAGCACACAGCCGAGTCCACTGCCTGACGCATCACAATATACATCAAAAGGCTTAGTGATGTCCGGTTGAGCCAATACCGGAGCAGTGGTTAATAATGTCTTCAATTGCTCAAAGGCTTCATTACACTTAGAAGACCAATTGAACTTAATGTCATTCTTCAACAAACTTGTGATTGGCTTCACAAGCTTAGAAAAATCGGGGATGAATCTGCGATAATACCCAGCTAGTCCAAGAAAACTCCGGACTTGGTGAACAGTGGTTGGAGGTTTCCACTCCAGAATATCCTTGACCTTGCTAGGATCTACCGCAATTCCTTTAGCTGATAACACGTGCCCCAAAAATTGAATTTCCTCCAGCCAGAACGCGCACTTGCTGAACTTGGCATATAGCTGATGTTCCCTCAGGCGCGTCAATACAATCCGTAGATGCTGAGCATGCTCCTCTTCATTTTTAGAGTATATCAAAATATCGTCGATGAAGACCACCACGAACTTGTCCAACTCGGGCATGAACACCGAGTTCATCAAATAGGTGAAGTGGGCAGGAGCATTGGTGAGCCCGAAAGACATTACCAAGTATTCAAACAATCCATACCGCGTAGTAAATGCGGTCTTCGGTATATCCTCGGGCCGAATACGGATTTGATGATAGCCCGACCTGAGATCAATTTTGGAAAATACCCTCGCCCCAGTCAGTTGATCAAATAAGATGTCGATCCTTGGAAGAGGGTACTTATTCTTAATGGTGACCTCATTCAGGGGCCGATAGTCCACGCACATGCGCAAGGTTTGATCCTTCTTCTTGACAAAAATGGCGGGACAACCCCATGGGGACGAGCTTGGCCGGATAAATCCCTTATTCAGTAGATCTTGTAATTGAAACTTCAATTCCGCCAACTCATTAGGGGGCATACGGTACGATCTTCGGGAGATGGGAGCCGTACCGGGCTTTAACTCAATTACAAATTCTACATCTCTTTCAGGGGGTAGTCCAGGCAAATCTTCCGGAAATACATCTGGAAATTCACATACTACCGGAATGTTCTTGATCTCCGGTACAATGGCTTCAAATATTCTACCAGAAGCTTTGGCTGGATTGGTTTTGGGGAGAGACAAGAGAATTTCTTCTTGATTATAACTCAACCTGACGGTTCTGAGTTCAGTGTTGAGTATTGCCTTGTGTTGAGTTAACCAATTCATACCCAAAATTACATCTATATCCTGGCCTTTCAGAACAATGATGTTAGCAGGAAAGTTCCGTCCGGCCATGGTTACTGGCACTTCATAGGCCACTTCTCTAGTAAAAATGTGTCCCCCAGGTGAATGAATTTTAAATCCCTCTTTTGATTCATGACATGCAATGTGATGTTGCTCCACAAATGTCTTGCTAATGAAGGTATGCGAAGCACCAGAATCAAAAAGAATAATTGCAGGGTGACTGGCCACAGGAAACGTACCCATCATCACCGGCTCTCCCTCCGGTGTAGTGGCCACTTGGGTGTAATATACACGCCCAGTCTTCTTGGTAGTTTTCCCCACAGCATTTCCCTTGGGCTGAGCAGACTTCCCAGTTCCTTGCTGAGCGTTGGATTGATTTTGCTTGGGGTACGGGCAGTCCTTGATGAAATGTCCTGACTTGCCGCAGTTGAAACACCCAGTTGAAGAGCTGGGCAAGGCAGGGAATCGAGTGCCTGGGGCACCCGGCTGATTTGGGGAAGTGGAAGTATTGTTGGGGCGAATAATAATGGGTTGTTTATAAGGGAATACTGGTGGACGAGAAAAAGTTTGGTTTTGGCTAGAAGGCCGGATGACGAACCGTTGCCTCTTCGCCTGGCCCTGATTAGGCCTCTCACCACTGAATCCCTTATTCTTTCCAGAACTTACGTATTTTGCCTCCACAGATAAGGCTGTACTGACAGCCTTTCCATATGTGAGATCAATACATGTGGCCATTTTTCGCTGTAACCGGTCATTTAGACCTCTCATAAAACAGTTCCTTTTCTTCAAATCAGTATTCACCTGATCAATGGCATACTGCGACAGGTGATTAAACTTGTTAAGGTACTGATTGATGGTGTCTCCTCCTTGTTTTAGCTTCATAAATTCCTCTTGTTTCATATGCAGCACTCCCTCTGGTATGTAGTGCTCGCGGAAGGCTGCTTTAAATTCGTTCCATGTAATTTGATGGTTGTCAGGTTGGATAGCCAAAAAGTTTCCCCACCAAGTACTGGCAGGGCCACGGAGCTGCTGCGCCGCGAACAATGGCTTCTGAGTTTCAGAACAACGAAGAAGACCAAACTTCTGTTCAATAACTCGTATCCACTCGTCAGCTTCGAGCGGATCTTCTGCTTTGGTGAATAGAGGGGGACGAGTCTCGAAGAAGTCCAGATAAGTAGTTTCACGGGGACCTTGCTGAAAACCTCTTCCTGCTTGTTGCTGGAACTGCTGCTGACCCGCCATTTCCCTAAGGAAGCGGGTATTGTCGGCGGTGGCATTCACCAAGGCAGCAATTGCCTCGGCTAGCGTGGGTGGAACCGGAGGTGGATTCGGGGTGACATCCCGACCCCCAGAAGTTCCGGCTGCGTCCTGTCCGCGAGTCCTGGTCGGCATCTGAGGCAAAAACATTTGAATAAACATAATGTGCCAAAGAAAACCTTCCATTTTACATTACTATAAAGAGTAATGATACAGACTCGACACAACATAACAGGATACATTACCCATTTTACAAAAGTTCAACCTATTATACAGCAGTACACCCTACAATACACTACTCTACTTTTATTACACCATTAGTCCTGCTTTCTGTTACTTTTGGCGGCTTCATTGTCAGGTGTGGGAGTCCAGACGTCAACCAACCTCAAAGAAGGAGGGGGTTCAAACAGGTCTAACTCCCCACCCAGCGCGCGTCCCGCAACGTGAGAGGGTCCGGCTTCTGACTCAGCAGAGTGTACAGGCTCACTAGGGTGTAATTGTGAGTATAACACATGGACTTCCTCATGCAACGTATTGCAGTAGACCTGCAGGTTGTCGACAGCTGAGCTAAGTTCTTTAATTCGGGCCTGAGCCCTCGCTTCCTTAGCACATGCCAACATACGAGACTGTACTGCCCAGTCAAGTGCTAAGTCCCGATCAGCCAGCTGATCCTGCAGGTGACGGATGTCCCTTCTTAGTTCATTGATTCTATCTCCGTCTGCAATCCAAGCATTGGTCCTGTGCTGCAGCGTTGCTTGAAGTCGACTTACTTCGGCTTCCAGGTCTCCTATAGGGTCATTACTTCCGCTGCTACTGCTTTCGTGTCGAGGGGCTAGTTGATGCCGGGGTACTCCAATTGGTCCCGTTGACTTACGTGCCGTTAGCCTTGTGCGTGGAGGCATCTTTCTAAGGGGAAAATTTTATTAGCATAATTCTTTAGCATGATGCATGAATAAGTACAGAATCAACCTTGGTCGATTCAACCTTCTATACATTGCACTCTTCCTATCTGGTCTTTAAGATAAACTCTTCAGAATACTTAGGTAAGAAGAGAAAAGAATCTTTAGGTAAGACTTTTGAAAATCTTTTTGAAGATGCCTTATAATATCTGCAAAGAAGGGCTACGCTCTGATACCAGCTGTGACGGAACCTCCCAAGTAATTAGGCCCACCTACAGTTGTCCTTGTCTAACAGACATCAGACACCCTGTAGATGTTCCTAAGTCACTTGACAAGCTCGGTATCTTTTCCGACCTTACCAGGAACGTTTCACCCGTCTTGCAGACATTACAGATCATCGGAGATAAAGAAATGCGGAAGCGAATTACATAAACTTACATTTATTTCAAAAGCAAGTTCGAGTTATTTTATTACAGACCAGTCTAAAAGTGAGTGCAGAGTAGTAATATTATACAAGCCAAGGGAGACACAAACTCTTCTCCCGAAAGGCTATAAACAAAAGATCCTATGTGGAGGACCGAGTCCTCCCGCACTTCAGTCTTGTTTTTCTTCTTTGGGAACCACCTTGGCACAGAAGCAGCAAAAGTCTGCTACTTCCCCACCTAAAAACAACAAAGGGATAAACCCTGAGTATGGAATTACTCAGCAAGTCTTACCCGACTAAGGAAAAGACTCTCAAGGGTATGCTGGTTATATGGGAGTCAAGGTAAGGCTTTTCAGTAATCAAAGACTCTATTTTGCAGAAATGCTTACTAAAGTGGATCCTTAAAAATCCAATTTTATTTGTCAAGTTAAGTAAAATTACCTGCACTAGGGTTCCTTCTACCCTAGTTCCATCACTGGTCCTGCACTAGCCAATTTCTTCAACAAAGCCCATCATCTTTAGTGGAATGCTACGTGTAGGGCAGTGACCAAGTCTTCATAACCGTGAAGGTACGGCGATCCGAATCGATTATACTCAGCTGAGGATCTCCAATCACACGACATATGTAGCACTTAACCCTTGCATATGTCAACCCGCCACCGGGGTTCTTAAGACCGGATCAGGTTCACGCAAACCGAGAGCACAGATACACCACCGTCCAGCCTCTTGCCACGGAGGGTACACACTACTCTCGCCACCGCTCCACTCCCATTTCGTGTTATCTTATTCCGGCCTTAGTCTGCCCGAGGCAAGGCTTACCCATGACGAGGCATGTGACCAGTTAAAGGGTCCTCGATCATCAAGCCTACATCGACAAGGTCCTTAATCAACTCAGACGGAGACACTACACCGAGACTCTCTTCTCGTGCAAGTCACCTGCCCGGTCTCAGCTTAATCTTTTTAACCCAAAAACTTGGTACCTGGCAGAGGTACATCTTTTCCGATGTTGAATCCATCACGGCCATGAAGGATTCACCATCAAGTTTTATTTTCGAAAACATCCCTCCCACTTTGCCAAACATCTTTTGTAAAACAAATCCTTTTGTTTTTCTAAAGCAATACTAAGCATAGTAAAACCTTTTAAAAAAACAGGGTTTCAAGGAGGGTAATCAAGATCAAGGAAGGTAATGCAGGAATTGTTTAATCAATCAACTCCTATCACCTAATGCAGCATGCAAGTGAGAAAGATTTTAAAAACATCAAGGAAGGTGGCAAATGCACCGGGGCTTGCCTTTGTTATCAGGTGAGTCCTGCTCGGGTCCACAAATATCGAAGTAAAAGCAATTGCCTGTTTGAGGATCTGAGGATGGTGGTATCCCTTCTTCAGTGACTTCTTCTTCTTCTTCGTGTTCTAACATAACCATATATATGCATAAGAATGGATGTCATGGGATGCTCATGAGGATGCAAAGATAATATAAACTTATTATCTAAGTTTTGAGTACAACTTTCCTTCACGGTACTCCGAGAACCTAGGGTTTCCGGAGTCAGTAAAGGAGTTCATGGAGCAGGGGGGGTGGTTTTGGGTTTAGTGATCAAACAAGGTCCAAATCAACCCAAATTCTACCCAAGGCTTCTAAATATTGGTTTAAGTTCACATAAAAATTTTGAGCATTTTTGGGATTACCATTTATCTTTTAAAAATCCTGAATTACTTCTTTAGGCTATTTTAAATGCCCTAAAATTCCTTATTTATCCTAAAAATCATGAAACTATTTTTATTAAATTCTAGGGAAATTAACAAGCCTAGGAAAATTAGTTTCACAATTTTAGCATTTTCTACATTTTTCTATACATTTCTAAAGCTCTGTGGAAAAAAGAAAAAGGAAAAGCTTCAATAGTAACGGGCTGAAACCAGCCCAGACGGCCCAGATCCGCGCGAAATCGCGCGCGCGCCCGCGCCCGCGAGGCGAGCTTGCGCAGAGGCCCTCGGCGTTTTGGCTAACTGGAGATAGGTTCGGTTACTGTTTTTCTAAGTCACTGACACTTCACAAAAAGACCCTCTGGTTTCTATCTATTCTGTGTTTCAAGTCCCCGACGGCGCTCGCGCACCGCCGCGCTCCGGCGAGCATCTACGCCGACCGATTGGGGCTAAGACAGGTGCTAAGCTTCGGCCGAGACCAAATCCGAGTCCCCATGAATGTTTCCCCCAACTTAATTGCACTATTGGTGAACTATGGAGCTCCGGCCACGGTGACCGAGAGAATTGCGGACGGATGGGTGCGTTCCCGTCGATTCATGGCGGTCTAGCTCGATTCAATGGTTCGGTAAGCATCAAGAGGAAGCAAGGACGTTGAAACAAGGGAACCGAGGGTGAGATCGGACCTGAAACGGGCTGACCACGGCGAGCTTGATTCACGGCGGCGGAAAATGGATTTGGGGGAAATGCGCAATTCGGGCGTGCTGGTGGACGATCGAGGGTGGGAGCGGGTGCTACAGCTTCACGATTATATGGCGCAACTATCCCCGCCCTCAATTTATAGGCTCCAAGGGCGGTGGCCGGTGAATTTGAGGAGGACGCGCGGCGGTCGGAGGTGGAGAAGAAACACCGGGCGTGGTGAATACGTGTCCACCGTCATGGCGGTTACTCCGGCGACGATGGGACGGCCCAGGGGAGTCATGACGGCACGATGGAAAAGCTAAGCCACGCGGCGCACGGTGGTAATCGTCCAACGGCGGCGAGCTCTTATCCCGATCGTCCGATGAGTAAGGGGGAGGTGTACCGCGGCTGACCGGGTGGCCTCCAGCTCACCGGCGGCGAGGACCTTTACCTTGCCAAACTTATCTGGTGATCACTGAGCACGAATCTCGGCGAGCGACGATCGACGGCGACGGCTATCGGCGACGAGCACGGGGGAGATCTTCTTCAGTTAATCAGGCACTGTACCATGGAAGCACCCCTTCAGTGCACCTGACAGGCGATGTTTAGGGTCAGTTTTCTTCCAAATTCCTGTGGCAACATCCCCAAGTCACTGCATCAAAGTTGTAGTGCTACATACCAGCTACAAATCGACTATAGGGATGCGACTTAGTTGAGCACTGGATCATGCTCAAAATTGAGCTAGAAGTGGATGTCAGTCTTCTGCTATTCTGAATTTCAGATCAAACAGCCTGACAGCCAGTTTTTGATTGGGTTTTTCTCCAAATTTCTCATAACAACTGAGCTCACACTCTTTAGCAAAGTTGTTCTCCTATAATTGGTCTTCAACTTTGATGTGGTGACCTAGGGCAAAAACCCTATATTCTGAAAGATACAAGGCTCCAAAGTTGAGCCAATTTCACTGAAAATCAGACTTAGACTATTAAGGACTTAAGAGTTGAGTTTTGCAAATAAGCCCAAAATTTAGGGTTTAACTTGCAAGTTCACATATTTGTGACCCTAATGACTTAAGATACTTATTTGTCTAGGTTTTTGCACTTTAGTCCAAAAGTGGACTAATTTTGCACATAGGTCCCTAGGGTTTGGTTTAGGGCTTCCCAGGGTTCCAATTAGGGTTTCTGGTATTCCAGGGGTATAAAAGGAATTCAAGTTTGTTTTTAGAGTCATTTTATGACTTTTACCCTAAAGTCTTTAGGTTTTCTTAGCTTGAGTTAGGTTTTACCCCTTTAACCACTATTTAGGGTTAAGGCCTTTAACCAGGGTTCTATTTGTAAAACATTAAAACAGTACAACTTGTTTGAAATTTTTGCCTAGTGAATGCACTCTAGATGTGTCAAACATATGCAATGCCAATGCTTATGATGTCATGCTCAAGTTTTAGTTATAGTAACACCAGGGGTGTTACACCGAGGCACTGTGGGCAACAATTATGGACATTCCTGATAAGTCAAAGGATAATGTGAAGGCAAGAGTGGATCTGGCAGCGTTATATGATAGACCAAAACTAGAGATGAAGCCGCCAAGTGGCGGAAAGACGTGGAGAAGGCCTAAGGCCGATTTCGTCCTAAGAAGGGCCCAGAGGAAGGAAGTACTTCAGTGGATAAAGATGTTGATGTTCCCTGATGGATATGCAGCTAACCTGAGTAGGGGGGTGAACTTATCTACTATGCGAGTCTTAGGGATGAAGAGTCATGACTTCCACATATGGATTGAACGGATTCTTCCTGCGATGGTTCGAGGCTATGTCCCTGAGCATGTCTGGCTAGCGCTTTCAGAGTTGAGCTATTTCTTCCGTCAGCTTTGTGCAAAAGAGTTATCTCGGACCGTGGTTGTAGACTTGGAAAGATTGCCCCCCATGTTACTGTGTAAGCTTGAGAAGATATTACCACCTGGCTTCTTCAATCCAATGCAGCATTTGATTCTTCATCTCCCCTATGAGGCACGAATGGGGGGCCCCGTGCAGGGACGTTGGTGCTATCCAATCGAGAGATGTCTAAAGACTATTCGAAAGAAATGTAGAAATAAATGCAAAATCGAGGCTTCCATTGCAGAGGCATACATTCTAGAGGAGGTCTCAAACTTCACAACAACTTATTATGGTGACAAACTGCCGAGCGTGCATAATCCACCCCCTCGTTACAATGATGGCGACAATGAATCGAACCTTAGCATATTTCGAGGCCAACTCGGAAGCGCAAGTGGCTCGACCACCAAGACCCTGACACATGAAGAGTGGCGGCATATCATGCTATACGTATTGACCAACCTTGAAGAGGTGATGCCATACATGGAACAATTTCTTCATGAATTCTGGCGTCGATCAAGGGACCCCACTCCACAGGAATATGACGCTCTTCTTAGAAAGGGTGCGAGAAATGGGTTGCCCGATTTCATTTCCTGGTTCAAACATAAGGTACGTGCTTAGTTTGTAAAAGAGATACGTCTTTAAACTCAATTTAGCGTCTTTTAACTTGCGAATACTTGCAGGGCCAAAGAGATCCGTCTATGAGTGCCGAATTGAGACAAGTAGCCAACGACTTTGCTTATAGGGTCAAGAAATATTCTGGGTATGACGTCAATGGATACCGTTTTCGCACAACACACTACGACAAAAGTCGGCCCAATCGGAAAACAACGTGTTCTGGGGTCTTTACGTCGGGCCTTGACAATGTCGATTATTTTGGACGAATCGAAGAAATATATGAGCTCAATTTTTATGGTTCCAAACCTCTTACTCCAGTGATATTCAAATGTCATTGGTTTGACCCTCAAGTGACGAGACGGACACATTCTAATCTTGGGATAGTCGAAATTCGACAAGATTCCACCTTAGCAGGAGACGATGTCTATATCGTTGCCCAACAGGCCACACAAGTGTATTATCTCCCATATGCGTGTCAAACGAAAGAACATCTTAAGGGTTGGGATGTTGTGTATAAGGTATCGCCGCACGGGAGGTTACCTGTTCCTAACGATGAAGATTACAACTTAGACCCGGACACATATGATGGAGAGTTCTTCCAAGAAGATGGGCTAGAAGGGCGATTTGAGATAGACTTAACCGAAGCTATCGGAATGGACGTAGATATTGAAATGGTTGTTGATGAGGAGGAGGATGAGGTGCAAAATGATAATGACTTAGTAATCCTTGAAGGCAATGACATTACTGACGAACTTGCGTCTTCCGATGGTGTGGAGATTGAAATGCTTGATAGTGATGATGAGAGTTATGATCCGGCTAACCCCGACACATATGAAGATTATTTTTAATCGATGTAATGCTATATGACTTTTTATTTCGCACCTGTTTTTAAATACATCTTTTTATATGTGCTTATTTGTTTACTCTTAATTGCAGGTTGTTGGACAAATATGGTGGGCGGTTTCCTGAGGAGGAGGAGGGGGAGGAGGAGTAGGACGGCGGACGATGCAGAGCAGGCAGCGCAACAGGACGAGGCAGAGCAGGCAGCGCAGCAGCAGGCGGCGCCTCAGGACGACAACGACCAGCAGCAGGACGACGACGACCAGCAGCAGGACGCCTCAGGTTCAGGCGGCTCTAGTTCGAGGAGCATCTACCTGCGAGGCCCCGCGAGTCTCCCTCAGCGTCCCATACTTCGGGACAGACGGCCGCTGATTCGGCCGGAAGGGGAGAGGTATGTAACTTTATGTTCTTCATTCTTGTTCATATTATATGTTCAAAATCATAATATAAACTAATACTTTTTATTTATCACTTGGACAGGTCTTGGACGGTTTTGGATTATGCTGGGGGTCATCGTCGCCCCCCCAATGGCATCCTCGGCCTGCTGTGCAGGGAACACTTCCCTGGACTTGTGGAGTACGCCGGAGTGACGGGCCCAGCCTTCACCTTTGACCACTACGCCGTCGCCCCCGATGCAGTAGACCGGGACGGCAGGGAATTCAATAACAAGGCGGAGCGGGTGAAGCAAGAGCTGTGGGTAAGTCTTAGTATAATGTAAAATATGTCGCATTCTGTCGGGGACCATAATTAGGGGTACCCTCAAGACGCCTAATTCTCAGCTGGTAACCCCCATCAGCATAAAGCTGCAGAGGCCTGATGGGTTTGATTAAGTCAGGGATCAGTCCATACGAGTGACTCGATCACGCCACGCCCGAGCCTAGCCTCGGGCAAGGGCAGCCGACCCTGAGGTGTTTCCGTCTCGCCCGAGGCCCCCTTTTTTACGGCAGACGCATCTCCGGCTCGCCCGAGGCCTTGCCTTCGTTGAGAAGCAACCCTGACTGAATCACCGCGCCGACCGACCAAGTCACTGGGGCATTTGACGCAAAGAGTGGGACTGCCGGGCGGCCAGGCTTGGCCAAAAGCGCCATAGGAAGCTCCGCCCGACCCAGGGCTCGGACTCGGGCTGAGGCCCCGGAAGACGGCGAACTCCGCTCCGCCCGACCCAGGGCTCGGACTCGGGCTGAGGCCCCGGAAGACGGCGAACTCCGCTCCGCCCGACCCAGGGCTCGGACTCGGGCTAAGGCCCTGGAAGACGGCGAACTCCGCTCCGCCCGACCCAGGGCTCGGACTCGGGCTAAGGCCCCGGAAGACGGCGAACTCCGCTCCGCCCGACCCAGGGCTCGGACTCGGGCTAAGGCCCCGGAAGACGACGAACTCCGCCTCGCCCGACCCAGGGCTCGGACTCCGCCCTGGCCTCTGCCGAACGACCTCCGCCTCGCCCGACCCAGGAGCTCGGGCTCGGCCTCGGCCATGCAGGACAGACTCGACCTCGGCTTCGGAGGAGCCTCCACGTCGCCCGACCTAGGGCACGAGTCCGCCACGTCAACAGGGAGCGCCATCATCACCCTACCCCGAGCCGACTCGGGCCGCAGGGAACAGGACCGACGTCCCATCTGGCTAGCTCCGCCAGATAGGCAATGATGGCACCCCGCTGGACCCATGACGACGGTGGCTCTCAGCTCTCTTACGAAAGCAGGAGGACGTCAGCAAGGGCCCAACCACTCCGACAGCTGTCCCTCCGCCAAGCTCCATTGCTTCTCCGACAGCCACGACGCCACACTAGCCGGGTGCCAAGATCTCTCCGGCTGCCACCTTGGCATGTACTTAGGGCACTAGCTCTCCCCCGCTAGACACGTAGCACCTTGCTACACCCCCATTTGTACACCTGGATCCTCTCCTTACGCCTATAAAAGGAAGGACCAGGGCCTTCTTAGAGAAGGTTGGCCTCGCGGGGACGAAGGGCAGGGGCAGGCGCTCTCTCGGGGCCGCTCGCTCCCCTCACCCGCGCGGACGCTTGTAACCCCCTACTGCAAGCGCACCCGACCTGGGCGCGGGACGAACACGAAGGCCGCGGGATCTCCGACTCCCTCACGACCCGGCTCCGGCCACCTCGCTCTCGCTCTCTCCCCCCTTCGTGCTCGCCCACGCGCTCGATCCATCTGGGCTGGGGCACGCGGCACACTCACTCGTCGGCTCGGGGACCCCCCGGTCCCGAAACGCCGACAGTTGGCGCGCCAGGTAGGGGCCTGCTGCGTGTTGACGAGTAGTTTCCCGTCAAGCTCCAGATGGGCAGTCTCCAACGACCTCTTCAACCCGGGACGGTGCTCCGTCTCGGGAGCCTTGAGTTCATGTCTTTCGATGGCAGCTACGACATGATACTCCTTCCACCGCCGCGCGACAGCGACAATGGTGGCGGACAGCCCGCCCGCCGGCGGCGGAATCAACGACGTCTTTCCCGCGTGGGGGAAGGACAACTTTCGAGCTCGCCCCATCCTCTCCCTCGCCATCGAAGGAGGAGGCGGGGCAACCGGGGCCAAGCGGGAGGTTGTGCTCAGTCGGCCGTCGAGCAAATCGACATCCCCATCGCCCCAACGGAGGACGCGTTGGGCATCACCCGCGCGTTTGAGGCGAAGGCGAGCGCCGTCCTCCCGCGACACGCCGACCCCGAGCAAGTGGACGACGCTAGCGCGCTCACGGAAGGCCTGCAGGACGTCGCCCTCGCGCCCAGGACGACAGCACGATCAGCCCCCGATGCGACTTCGTCGATCCTCGTCGACCAAAAGGTACCGGCTGATTCCCATCCTTTGTCATTTCGACTCGGCCTCAACCCGCCTAGCGACCTCGCTTTGGCGGGCGCTCACATTGAGGCGAATGCAACCTCTCTGGGGTTTCGTGTGCGGTCGCCTTGGGACCGATTGACGGACGTCTCGACCTACGGGCCCTCTGGGTCCGAGGAAGATGACGATCCCAGCATCTACTGGGATTTCTCTGGATCTGGCAACCCTAGTGCCATGCGGGATTTCATGACCGCATGCAACTACTGCCTCTCCGACTGTTCTGACGGCAGCCGCAGCCTTGACGACAAGGACTGCGGCCCGAGCCGCGAATGTTTCCACGTCGAGCTAGGGGATCCCTCCGGAGGCAGCTGTCTCGGCATGCCGGAGGATGGTGATCCCCCTAGGCCAGCGCCTCGCGCCGACATCCCGCGGGAGCTAGCTGTGGTCCCCGTTCCGGTGGGGGGTCACGACCCACAACTCGAGCAAGTCCGCGGGGCGCGGGCCGGGCTCGATGAGGGAGCAGGAGCGCTCGAGGCAATCCGCCGGGACGTCGGGCAGGTATGGGCGGGCCAGCCCCCGGCCGGAGAAATACGTCACCTGCCCCAAGGTCTCCAGCACCGCATCGCTAACGATGCCAGGGACAGACCGCCACCCGCATCCGGCGGGACCGGTCAGGACCTGGCCGCCGCAGCGATGCTCCTCCGCGCGATGCCGGAGTCATCAACCACCAAGGGTCGGCGAATCCAGGGAGAGCTCAAGCATCTCCTGGAAGGCGCTGCGGCCCGGCGGGCCGAGAGCTCTGCCTCCCGAAGGCAGGGGTACCCCTCGGAACCTCGCGCCGCGACTTCCTGACTTATGCGGGAAGCCTCGGTCTACACCGGGCGCACGCGCAACACCGCGCCGGCGGCCCCGGGCCACCTCGGCGACGAGCACCCTCATCGCGACCGTCGGGCCCGCCTCGACGAAAGGGTGCGCCGAGGTTATCACCCCAGGCGTGGGGGACGCTACGACAGCGGGGAGGATCGGAGTCCCTCGCCCGAACCACCCGGTCCGCAGGTCTTCAGCCGGGCCATTCGGCGGGCGCCGTTTCCGCCCCGATTCCGACCCCCGACTACCATCGCAAAGTACTCGGGGGAAACGAGACCGGAATTGTGGCTCGCGGACTACCGCCTGGCCTGTCAACTAGGTGGGACGGATGACGATAACCTCATCATCCGCAACCTCCCCCTGTTCCTCTCCGACACTGCTCGCGCTTGTTTGGAGCACCTGCCTCCGGGGCAGATTTCCAACTGGGAGGATCTGGTCCAAGCCTTCGCCGGCAACTTCCAGGGCACGTACGTGCGCCCCGGGAATTCCTGGGACCTCCGAAGCTGCCGGCAACAGCCGGGAGAGTCCCTTTGGGACTACATCCGGCGATTCTCGAAGCAGCGCACCGAGCTGCCCAACATCACCGACTCCGACGTCATCGGCGCATTCCTCGCCGGCACCACCTGCCGTGACTTGGTGAGCAAGTTGGGTCGCAAGACCCCCACCAGGGCGAGCGAGCTGATGGACATCGCCACCAAGTTCGCCTCTGGTCAGGAGGCGGTCGAGGCCATCTTCCGAAAGGACAAGCAGCCCCAGGGCCGCCCGTCGGAAGATGCTCCCGAGGCGTCTACTCCGCTCGGCGCCAAGAAGAAAGGCAGGAGGAAGTCGCAAGCGAAACGCGACGCCGCCAGCACCGACCTTGTCGCCGCTGCCGAATACAAGAACCCTCGGAAGCCCCCCGGAGGCGCCAACCTCTTCGACAAGGCACTCAAGGAGACGTGCCCCTACCATCAGGGGCCCGTCAAGCACACCCTCGAGGAGTGCGTCATGCTTCGGCGCCACTTCCACCGGGCCGGGCCACCCGCGGAGGGTGGCAGGGCCCGCGACGACGACAAAAAGGAAGATCACCAAGCAGGAGAGTTCCCCGAGGTCCGCGACTGCTTCATGATCTACGGAGGGCATGCGGTGAATGCCTCGGCTCGGCATCGTAAGCAAGAGCGTCGGAGAGGTCTGCTCGGTGAAGGTGGCGGCGCCAGTCTACCTAGACTGGTCCGACAAGCCCATCACCTTCGACCAGGACGACCACCCCGACCACGTGCCGAGCCCGGGGAAGTACCCGCTCGTCGTCGATCCCATCATCGGCAACGTCAGGCTCACCAAGGTCCTGATGGATGGGGGCAGCTGCCTCAATATCATCTACGCCGAGACCCTCAGGCTCCTGCGCGTCGATCTGTCATCTGTCCGAGCGGGCGCTGCGCCCTTCCACGGGATCATCCCTGGGAAGCGCGTCCAGCCCCTCGGACAGCTCGACCTTCCTGTCTGCTTCGGAACACCCTCCAACTTCCGAAGGGAGACTTTGACGTTCGAGGTGGTCGGGTTCCGAGGAACCTACCACGCAGTGTTGGGAAGGCCATGCTACGCGAAGTTCATGGCCATCCCCAACTACACCTACCTGAAGCTCAAGATGTCGGGCCCCAACGGGGTCATCACCGTCGGCCCCACGTACAAACACGCGTTCGAATGCGATGTGGAGTGCGTGGAGTACGCCGAGGCCCTCGCCGAGTCCGAGGCCCTCATCGCCGACCTGGAAAACCTCTCCCGGGAGGTGCCAGACGTGAAGCGACGTGCCGGCAACTTCGAGCCAGCGGAGACGGTTAAGGCCGTCCCTCTCGACCCCAGTGGAGACACCTCCAAGCAGGTCCGGATCGGTTCCGGGCTCGACCCCAAGTAGGAAGCAGTGCTCGTCGACTTTCTCCGCGCAAACGCCGATGTCTTTGCGTGGAGTCCCTCGGACATGCCCGGCATACCGAGGGATGTCGCCGAGCACTCGCTGGATATTCGGGCCGGGGCCCGACCGGTCAAACAGCCTCTGCGCCGATTCGACGAGGAAAGGCGCAGGGTGATAGGCGAGGAGATCCACAAGCTGATGGCAGCAGGGTTCATAAAAGAGGTATTCCATCCCGAATGGCTTGCCAACCCTGTACTTGTGAGGAAGAAAGGGGGGAAGTGGCGGATGTGTGTAGACTACACTGGTCTCAACAAAGCATGTCCGAAGGTCCCCTACCCTCTACCTCGCATCGATCAAATCGTGGACTCCACTGCAGGGTGCGAAACCCTGTCTTTCCTCGATGCTTACTCAGGGTATCATCAAATCAAGATGAAAGAGTCCGACCAGCTCGCGACTTCTTTCATCACGCCCTTCGGCATGTACTGTTATGTCACCATGCCGTTCGGTTTGAGGAACGCGGGTGCAACGTACCAGCGGTGCATGAACCATGTGTTCGGCGAACACATCGGTCGCACGGTCGAGGCCTACGTCGATGACATCGTAGTCAAGACGAGGAAAGCCTCCGACCTTCTCTCCGACCTCGAACTGACATTCCGGTGTCTCAAGGCGAAGGGCGTCAAGCTCAATCCCGAGAAGTGCGTCTTCGGGGTGCCCCGAGGCATGCTTTTGGGATTCATCGTCTCCGAGCGGGGCATCGAAGCCAACCCGGAGAAGATCGCAGCCATCACAAACATGGGGCCCATCAAGGACTTAAAAGGCGTACAGAGGGTCATGGGATGTCTCGCGGCCTTGAGCCGTTTCATCTCACGCCTCGGCGAAAGAGGCCTGCCCCTGTACCGTCTCTTAAGGAAGGCCGAGTGCTTCACCTGGACTCCCAAGGCCGAGGAAGCTCTCGGGAACCTGAAGGCGCTCCTCACCCAGGCGCCCGTCTTGGTACCCCCTGCTGATGGAGAAGCCCTCCTGATCTACGTCGCCGCTACCACTCAGGTGGTCAGCGCCGCGATTGTGGTCGAAAGGCGGGAAGAGGGGCATGCCTTGCCCATTCAGAGGCCAGTTTACTTCGTCAGCGAGGTGCTGTCCGAGACCAAAATCCGCTACCCACAAGTCCAGAAGCTGCTGTATGCGGTGATCCTGACGAGGCGAAAGCTGCGACATTACTTCGAGTCTCATCCGGTGACTGTGGTGTCATCCTTCCCCCTGGGGGAGATCATCCAGTGCCGAGAAGCCTCGGGACGGATCGCAAAGTGGGCGGTGGAAATCATGGGCGAGACAATCTCGTTCGCCCCTCGGAAGGCCATCAAGTCCCAGGTACTGGCGGACTTCGTAGCCGAATGGGTCGACACCCAGTTGCCGACGGCTCCGATCCAACCGGAGCTCTGGACCATGTTTTTCGACGGGTCGCTGATGAAGACAGGAGCCGGCGCGGGCCTGCTCTTTGTCTCGCCCCTCGGGAAACACCTGCGCTACGTGCTCCGCCTCCATTTCCCGGCGTCCAACAATGTGGCTGAGTACGAGGCTCTGATCAACGGATTGCGAATCGCCATCGAGCTAGGGGTCCGACGCCTCGATGCACGCGGCGACTCGCGGCTCGTCATCGACCAAGTCATGAAGAACTCCCACTGCCGCGACCCGAAGATGGAGGCCTACTGTGATGAGGTTCGACGCCTGGAAGACAAGTTCTACGGGCTCGAGCTTAACCACATCGCCCGGCGCTACAACGAGACTGCGGACGAGCTGGCAAAGATAGCCTCGGGGCGAACGACGGTTCCCCCGGACGTCTTCTCCCGGGATTTGCACCAACCCTCCGTCAAGATCGGCGACACGCCCGAGCCCGAGGTGCCCTCGGCCCCGTCCGAGGTAGCCTCGGCCCAGCCCGAGCCATCCTCGGCTCAGCCCGAGGAACCCTCGGCCCCCGAGGGCGAAGCACTGCGCATCGAGGAGGAGCAGAGCGGGGTCACGCCGGAACAAGATTGGCAGACCCCGTACCTGCAATATCTCCGCCAAGAAGAACTGCCCCTCGACCGGGCAGAGGCTCGGCGGGTAGCGCGACGCGCCAAGTCGTTCGTCTTGCTGGGCGATGAGAAGGAGCTCTACCACGGAAGCCCCTCGGGCATCCTCCAGCGATGCATCTCCATCGCCGAGGGTCAGGAACTCCTGCAGGAAATACACTCGGGGGCTTGCGGCCATCATGCAGCACCTCGAACCCTCGTCGGGAACGCTTTCCGCCAAGGCTTCTATTGGCCGACGGCGGTGGCTGACGCCACTAGAATTGTCCGCGCCTGCGAAGGGTGCCAATTCTATGCGAAGCAGACCCACCTGCCCGCTCAGGCTCTGCAGACGATACCCATCACCTGGCCCTTCGCTGTGTGGGGTCTGGACCTCGTCGGCCCTCTGTAGAAGGCGCCCGGGGGCTACACGCACCTGCTGGTCGCCGTCGACAAATTCTCCAAGTGGATCGAGGTCCGACCCCTGAACAGCATCAGATCCGAGCAGGCGGTGGCGTTCTTCACCAACATCATCCATCGCTTCGGGGTCCCGAACTCCATCATCACCGACAACGGCACCCAGTTCACCGGCAAAAAATTCTTGGATTTTTGCGAGGACCACAACATCCGGGTAGACTGGGCCGCCGTAGCTCATCCCATGTCGAATGTGCAAGTAGAACGTGCCAATGGCATGATTCTACAAGGGCTCAAGCCTCGGATTTACAATGATCTCAACAAGTTCGGCAAGCGATGGATGAAGGAACTCCCCTCGGTGGTTTGGAGCCTGAGGACGACGCCGAGCCGAGCCACGGGCTTCATGCCGTTCTTCCTGGTCTACGGGGCCGAGGCCGTCTTGCCCACTGACCTGGAATACGGCTCCCCAAGGACGAGGGCCTACAACGAAGAAAGCAACCAAGCTAGCCGAGAAGACTCGCTGGACCAGCTGGACGAGGCTCGGGACAGGGCCTTACTACACTCGGCGCGGTACCAGCAGTCCCTGCGACGCTACCACGCCCGAGGGGTCCGACCCCGAGACCTTCAGGTGGGCGACCTGGTGCTTCGGCTGCGGCAAGACGCCCGAGGGAGGCACAAGCTCACGCCCCCCTTGGAGGGGCCGTTCGTCATCGCCAAAGTTCTGAAGCCCGGAACGTACAAGCTGGCCAACAGTCAGGGCGAGGTCTACGGCAACGCTTGGAACATCCAACAGCTACGTCGCTTCTACCCTTAAGATGTTTCCAAGTTGTTCATATACCTCACACCCACGCAAAGTTTAGTCAACAAGGAAGGGTCGGCCTCGCCTCGGCAAAGCCCGACCCTCCCTCGGGGGCTAAAAGGGGGGAAACCCCCTCTGCGTCAAAATTTTCCTCAAACAGAAAATCTCTTTTACCAGAATATCTTCCGTGCTTTTTGACTACTTCGAAAAGTGGGTCCTGGAAGCGACGGGGTACACGTAAGCAGTCAAGGCTGACCGAGCCGAGGGACTCCTATGCCTCCGGGATACGGATACCTCACTCATCACCTTCTGCGATAAGTAACTCGCGTTCGGATAAGGTGACTCCGCGGATCGAACAAGTCTCTACGTTCGGAAGCCCTTCTGTCGAAGCGATTCTTCGAGTTTCCTCGACCAAGTCGGTGATAGGGCCTCATGGACGAGTAAAAGTGCGCGTAAGCGGCAAGGCCGACCGAGCCGAGGGACTCCTACGCCTCCGGGATACGGATACCTCACTCCTCACCTTCCGCGAGAAGCAACTTTCGCTCGACCTAACATCCCTGTTACCGACAAAAAGCCCAGATGCCCGAAACAAGAGGAAAAGAGACGCAGCTTTACAACACAGCAAGGGTGTGTGTTCTGGCCTCGACGGCCGCACAAAGCACACACTACAAGACAAGCTGATCCTGCAGGCTCGGGTCCCGACTCGGGAAGGGGGCAGCGACACCCTCGGCATCAACGGCACCTTCGGTAAGGCCCGACCTAGCCTCGGACGGCGACATGGTCCGAAGGCCTCTGCTCCGAAGGACGGCGTCATCACCGCGCCCGGGCGATCGTTGTCAGGGACTTCTCCAGGAATCCGGCTCGAGCAGGCGGCTCGGCCAGCCACCTCCGGGGCCTCGGCCGACCACCTTCCGAGGGCACCAGCCCGGTCCGACGCCTCGGCTGACCACCGCGCCGGATGCTGCATGTAAGCCACTATGCCACTTGCGCCACCACCGCACCTCCTCGGTTGCGGAACCAATACCGCGACCCGAGGCGGCCCAGCGCGCGGCCCAGCAGCGCCAGCCGGGCGCAGCGGTCAAACGCAGTCAAAAGTGGGCCGGCAGTAATGACAGTGGCAGGCGCGCGAGAGCAGCGGTCACGCCATCGGCCAAGCTCACGTCCCATCCGGAGGCAGCAAGAGAACCCCCTCTCTCACGGTGTGAAGACGACACGCTCGTGACCCGTTCCTCGAACGGCTCGCGTACGCAACGGCAGCCTCGCTGACCGCCCGCCCCGGCGCATTAACTCCACGGCTCGACGGGCAGCGCTTCTGGCGGAAGCAGCTGGCGGCGTTTCGCCTTCGCCAAAACGGCCACACCAAAAAAGGTACGCCACGTCGTTCAATTTCGTGTCCTTTTTTCCCTTTTCCTTCTTTCTCTATCTCTTGCAACAGGGACCGGGAAAGGGGATACCCCCAAAGGGATCCTTCCCCGTGAAGGAACTAGGCTCCGAGCCTCCTTACTGATCAGGGGTTCGAAGGCTGGCCCCCCGAAGGGTTCAACAGCCGCCTCAGATCGCGTGGGCCCGACACCCACTACTGGTCAGGGGTTCGAAGGTCAGCCCCCGAAAGGTCCCACGACCGCCTCAGGCTACTCGGGCTCCGCGCCCCTTACTGATCAGGGGTTCGAAGGCTGGCCCCCCGAAGGGTTCACAGTCGCCTCAGACACCGAGCGAGGGATGACCAGGGGTACGTTCGATACATAACCAAGGCTCGGGCTGCGCTCCCGAGGTACCCTAGGACATTTCCGAGACCAGCGGGAATGACTCTGTAACGGAATCCCATCGGAGGGAGGCAACGAGCCCTCGGACCCCGTCGCCAGGGGACCGGGTCCGGCAGATCACCCGCAGGTACTTTTGGGCGTGCCTCCGGGCCCCTAGCCGACCCCCAACGAACGGGGCACGGACGTCCACTCGGATTACCCGATTGCAGCTCACCGGAGACACCATGTTCGGTGCCCATCGAGGGTAACATGGCGCTCTCCCCCCCTCCTCCTTGCGGAAAGGCGACGTAGGGGCGTATGTAAAAAAGCCGAGTCTGTCCCTGATCGTCCTCTCGCTCCGTGCGGAGGCTCGGGGGCTGCTCTCGCAAACCCGGCTCCGGCCGAACCGTTGACAGCGTCAACATACCAGCCCGAGAACTTGGGCCCCGACAGTGCACCCGGGCTACGGCCTGTACGCATGAGGGAACCGCCAGACCGGCCGAAGCATTACGCAAGGCATTAAGACCTCGAAGGAGTGAAACCACTCCTCCGAGGCCTCGGGGGCTACACCCGGCGGGTGCGCTCGCGCGCACCCACCGGAACAAAGAGCAACCGAGAAAGGCTGGTCCCCTTGCAAAAAAGTGCGACGAAAGCCTCCAAGCGAGTGCTAACACTCCCTTCGAGGCTCGGGGGCTACTGTCGGGGACCATAATTAGGGGTACCCTCAAGACGCCTAATTCTCAGCTGGTAACCCCCATCAGCATAAAGCTGCAGAGGCCTGATGGGTTTGATTAAGTCAGCGATCAGTCCATACGAGCGACTCGATCACGCCACGCCCGAGCCTAGCCTCGGGCAAGGGCAGCCGACCCTGAGGTGTTTCCGTCTCGCCCGAGGCCCCCTTTTTTACGGCAGACGCATCTCCGGCTCGCCCGAGGCCTTGCCTTCGTTGAGAAGCAACCCTGACTGAATCACCGCGCCGACCGACCAAGTCACTGGGGCATTTGACGCAAAGAGTGGGACTGCCGGGCGGCCAGGCTTGGCCAAAAGCGCCATAGGAAGCTCCGCCCGACCCAGGGCTCGGACTCGGGCTGAGGCCCCGGAAGACGGCGAACTCCGCTCCGCCCGACCCAGGGCTCGGACTCGGGCTGAGGCCCCGGAAGACGGCGAACTCCGCTCCGCCCGACCCAGGGCTCGGACTCGGGCTGAGGCCCCGGAAGACGGCGAACTCCGCTCCGCCCGACCCAGGGCTCGGACTCGGGCTAAGGCCCCGGAAGACGGCGAACTCCGCTCCGCCCGACCCAGGGCTCGGACTCGGGCTAAGGCCCCGGAAGACGGCGAACTCCGCTCCGCCCGACCCAGGGCTCGGACTCGGGCTAAGGCCCCGGAAGACGACGAACTCCGCCTCGCCCGACCCAGGGCTCGGACTCCGCCCTGGCCTCTGCCGAACGACCTCCGCCTCGCCCGACCCAGGAGCTCGGGCTCGGCCTCGGCCATGCGGGACAGACTCGACCTCGGCTTCGGAGGAGCCTCCACGTCGCCCGACCTAGGGCACGAGTCCGCCACGTCAACAGGGAGCGCCATCATCACCCTACCTCGAGCCGACTCGGGCCGCAGGGAACAGGACCGACGTCCCATCTGGCTAGCTCCGCCAGATAGGCAATGATGGCACCCCGCTGGACCCATGACGACGGCGGCTCTCAGCTCTCTTACGAAAGCAGGAGGACGTCAGCAAGGGCCCAACCACTCCGACAGCTGTCCCTCCACCAAGCTCCATTGCTTCTCCGACAGCCACGACGCCACACTAGCCGGGTGCCAAGATCTCTCCGGCTGCCACCTTGGCATGTACTTAGGGCACTAGCTCTCCCCCGCTAGACACGTAGCACCTTGCTACACCCCCATTTGTACACCTAGATCCTCTCCTTACGCCTATAAAAGGAAGGACCAGGGCCTTCTTAGAGAAGGTTGGCCTCGCGGGGACGAAGGGCAGGGGCAGGCGCTCTCTCGGGGCCGCTCGCTCCCCTCACCCGCGTGGACGCTTGTAACCCCCTACTGCAAGTGCACCCGACCTGGGCGCGGGACGAACACGAAGGCCGCGGGATCTCCGACTCCCTCACGACCCGGCTCCGGCCACCTCGCTCTCGCTCTCTCCCCCCTTCGCGCTCGCCCACGCGCTCGACCCATCTGGGCTGGGGCACGCGGCACACTCACTCGTCGGCTCGGGGACCCCCCGGTCCCGAAACGCCGACACATTCGTTGCAAATTCTTGAAATAATGTATGGATACATCGTTTTTGTATGCAGGATTTCTTCAGATGCGATGCTGGATACGAGGCTAGGGCGGATGTGGTGGCCACCACGAGCTGTAAGAAGCTCGTCGTGGACATGCACTATGAGGCCCGCATCCAGGCCATCATCACCTACCACGGCTCCGTCCTTGGGGAGAAGGTGACCAAAACTCAAGCCCGAACCATGTCGTTGACCAGGGAGCAGTACCTGCAGGTAAAGTCATGCATGTTTGGTACCAGTACTCCATACATGAATTTTATTTTATCTTCTGATATGCACTTTACGTGTTTACTTTGCAGATGATTCCACATTGGTGCGCCGCACATCCTCTGTGCTGGGAGCAGATGGTGGATAGGTGGTGTTCGGCTGAGTGGGACGAGGCGCACACAGCTAGCCGGGAACGGCGTTTGATGATGCAAGGCCCCTCCCACCACCAAGGCAGCCGGAGCCTGGGCCAATATGCCGAAGCATGGGTACGCCACCTTTTTTTATTTAGATATATAGCACTAAGTTAGATATTATTTCTAACTATCTCGTTGGTTTTCGTTGCAGTCGGCGTCACATGGTGGAAGGCCTTGCTCCACCTTCTCGGCCTATGCTATGGCCCATAAGGGTAAGGCGACGTCCGACGTCACCTACAACCCGGATGACGGGCCCGAGGCCTACACCAACCCCGCCGTCTACAGCCGCCTCCATGACTACACCGCCATGGCGCAGGAGGTCCATGGCCCAGACTATGATCCGAGCACCGAGCCGATCGACACCGATGTGCTCATGAGGGTCGGAGGAGGCAAGAGACATGGGCGGTACTGGATTGCCGACGGGGTAATCGACTCGTCCTCCACTCCCACTCTGTCTCAGGTGAGAGCAAGGAGCACGGGCTCGAGTCCAGCCATACGACCTCGGCACGACAGCTCACAGCATCGCATACAGCAACTCGAGGTTAGTGTAACTCGTCCTTCCTTGAGTTATATACCTACTCTTTGAGTTACTATAACGTTGGCTTGTAATATTACAGACCCAACTAGAAGAAGAGAGGAGGGAACGTCGCGAGATGGAGGCGAGGATGATGGCGGAGCGGGAGGCGGAGCGCCGGGCAGATCATCAGAGGATGGCGGAGATGTTCCAGTACATGCAGAGCCTTGGCGCCGCACAGGGCATCGCTCCGCCACCTCCATTGTTCCCTCCAGTTGACCCTGCTCTCTTCCACACTCCTGTGAGTATCAAAATTGTAGTTAGATGTTTGTAATGCATCTGGTATAACACATGCAATCTCTTCTCTGTGCAGGGCCAATCTGGGGCGGCATCCAACAACCCTCCGGAAGGGTTCAGCCCAACGCAGCCCCGGTCAAGCCGCCCACCTCCATGAGTGTTGTGTTTTCATTGTTTTAGACTTCTGTACTTGTGTATAATACTTATGTCTGTGTTTGATACTTATGTGAGAGCTTGCGACGTTAGAGACTTATGTTTGTGTTTGATACTTATGTTGAACACTTATGTTTGTGATGGATATTTATGTCTGTGGTGACGGTTTTATGTTTGTGTTGGCTATTTATGTCTGTGATGATATTTGTGATGTATATATGTGATATATATGTGATATCTTCTGTTTGTGTGGATGGAATACAAAAAACAAATAAAAAAGGTATATACTGGTCACTTTGCCGAGTGTAACACTCGGCAAAGAGGCTCTTTGCCGAGTGTCAAGGTCATAACACTCGGCAAAGAGCACAGACCTGGGCACCGGCTTAGGTTCTTTGCCGAGTGTTACATCCCTGGCACTCGGCAAAGAGGTCGGCTTTGCCGAGTGCCGCTTGGGACACTCGGCAAAGAACCTGACATGGGGACCCTCCCTGGCGGGTTCTTTGTCGAGTGTCCCAAGCGGCACTCGGTAAAGATGGATTCTTTGCCGAGTGCTGCACGGAAGACACTCGGCAAAACTAACTTCTTTGCCGAGTGTCACAGGGGACACTCGGCAAAGCCACCGTCTCCGTCACTCGACGCCGTAACGGCTGCTTTTCTTTGCCGAGTGCTCTCTAGCACTCGGCAAAGATCTTTGCCGAGTGCCCGATAAAAAGCTCTCGGCAAAGAAGGCTCTGCCGATGCACTGTTCGCCGAGCCTTCTTTGCCGAGTGTAACACTCGGCAAAGCTTTTGCCGAGTGTTTTGAACGCTTCGCCGAGTGCTTCAAGCACTCGGCAAAGCGATTGATTCCGGTAGTGCTAGGCCCAAACAGACGAGATTACTGCTAATGACTTAGCTAACCAAAGCCCAACACAGATTATGAATACAATACAGCTCTCTATACCTCCGTCACCACTGTCCCAACCTCGATGGTTGTCACAAGTGCATCATGAAAGACTATTACATCATTCTCTTCTTTACAAAGACTTTCTCAAATAATCCTACGTTCAAATTTAAAAACATTAGAGTAGGTTTGTATTTTTTTTATAATCTTAATTTTACATAATTGCAGTACGCTTATTTGTTTAATTGTGTCTTCACATAGGTTTCGGATGAGGCGACACGTATTTGCGTGCATAATGAATGCTATTGAGGGGCATGACAACTATTTTGTCTAAAAGAGAAATACAGCTGGTGTGCTAGGACTATCTTGTTTTTAGAAAATCGTTGTGGCTTTCCATAAGTTAGCTTATGGAGTGTCGGCTGATGCTTTAGACGAGTACATTCGTATTGGTGAGTATCACTTTAAAAGCTTTGAGAAAATTTGTTGTAGCTGTTATTGAGGTATTCGGAGCAAAATACATGAGATTACCTAATGAACAGGATACCGCTAGGTTGCTTGCAATTGGAGCAAGCAAAGGATTTCCTGGTATGCTTGAGTCCATAGATTGTATTCATTGGAGCTGAAAATTTTTTCCTATTGCATGACACGGAATGTACAGGAGGAGACATAAAAAGGAGCCTACAATTATACTTGAAGTTGTTGCATCTAAAGATCTATGGATATGGCATTTATTATTTGGAATGTCTGGTTCACACAACGACATAAATATGGTTCACACAATAACATAAATGTGCTTCAACGATCTCCTATATTTGCAAGACTTGTTTTATTGAGGGAGAAGGTCCACAAGTTAATCCTCAACCTCCATTGGATGGGGGCGTGGCGGCCTGTACATGGACGAAAGAGGGCGAGGAAAAATATGCGGCAGCGCGGGCTGTAGGCACGCAAGAGCGGGAGCGTGAGGGCGCGGGGCGGGTGGACGAGATGGCGAATTGCAAGCGCTCGGCAAAGATACCTAGTGAAGGCAACACGATGGCGAGCGGAATGGATAAGCGACTAAGCGAGGAAGATGGCGAGCGAGCGGGATGGATAAGCGAGGAACATGGCGAGACTGTTGGTTACAGTTTTCACATGATTTTTCTTTTTTTTACAAGCCAAGGATAATTACTGAGTCTGTTGGAGGTGCTCTTAGGCTGGAATGGAACAACCATAAATACGCACAAAGTTCGTAGTTCTTATTTACAACTCTGCGAGGGACCAGAATGTATATATGCCATTCCGGAGCAAAGGCACACTGACCAGAAAAAAAAGAAAAAGAACTCTCCTCCAGTCCAGCACTCCAGCCTCGGCCCTTCCAAGACCAAGAAGCAAAGCAAGCTACTTTATTCGTCAATGCGTTTGGCTAAAGCAAGTACTACACATTACAAATACGTTTACAAATACCCGAACATGATTAGGACTAGCAGCTGGGAGTTGAATCCTTCATCAGCCTTGGTTCTTCACAACAAGAACTGGACACTTAGAATGATGTACACAATAGTTACTGACGCTCCCAAGGAACAACCTGCAGCGACGATGAAGGATAGTGGTCAGACGAGTGACCAAGTGCTTAGGATTAACTCTTGATGGGTCCAAGATGTATACCTCTGTATTGGCCCACGACTGTGGCTTCCAAGAACCAGCAGATCCACATTTTTCTTCTCAGCCACTTCACATATCACCTCCTTTGCATCTCCGACCTCGACAATTGCATCTATAGCAACCTGCAGTGCAGTTCAAACCTGCTCTGTGAAAATTAGCCAAAAAGAAACTACTACGATCTGTAAAATAGATAAAAGCTAGCACTTGGGAGAAAGAAGGGGACCGGATCTGCACATACCCCATGCTCGGCGCAGATGGTCTTGGCCTTGTCGAGGAGCGCCTGCGTGAGCTCCCTCTGCTGCTCCTGCATCGACCTGATGAGCTCCGGAGCCACCGGAGGGACGGTGCCCACTGACAAAACCAACCGGACCATCCCGTTCAATTCAGCTCATGTCGAAGAAGACGGGAGTGAGAGCAAGGAAAATGAGGCGTCGATCGGTACGTTACGTACGGGGTGCGCCGAAGGACGCGGCGGAGACGTATCCGAGCGGGAAGTGCGGCTGCACGGTGAGCACCAGCAGCGGCGGCGCCAGCGTGGGCGCCAGGTTCCGCAGCGCCCACTCCAGCGCGTGCCGGCTGCACTCGCTCTCGTCTACAGCCACCATCACCTTCTGCAGCCTCGGCTGGTGCTGGTCGCCCTTCTGCTGCGCCGGCGTAGCCATCGTCGGCCGGTCGTCCAGTACCGCCCGCCGTCCGCCGCTGCTTTTAGTTTAGCTGTTGGTGGTGCAGGTTCAAGCTCCGCAACGGCTGCCAGAACGCTCTCTGTCTGCTCTGCTCTCAGGTCGCCTGTTATGAAGAGCTGGATGGATACTGCCGGAATGATCGATTGATGGATAATAATCACGATCGGTGGCGTGGCTTCTGGAACTTGGCAGACGCACGGGCCAAGTTGGCGAAGTCAGCCACATGTCTATGAGGCGGAGGCGAGCGGAGAGCAGTACTCGTGAATCCACGACAGCTAGGATAGCCAAATCCTATACGTCGGGGCGGTTGTTCGCCCGGAGCAGATACAAAAGAAACTAAAAATGTTTCAGCTGACAATAGCACCTACTATAGGGGTACATTTGTGCTGTGCCTAATAGGCCGGCCCAAAGCACACAATTTCTGGCACGACCCATATCTGGCATGACCCAACTTAATTGTGGGCCTGGGCCGGCACGGCCCACATTGTGGGCCGTGCCTGGGCCTTATGTCAAACCCACGGGCCGGCCTGGCACGACCCATTTAACTAAGACCCACCGAGGCCCACTAAATATAGACTCAGTATTTAACTAAGGTTCGTCAAAGCCCACATGACTAGCATAACTTAGAGAATCTAGAGCTTCAATAAGCCATCGAGAACCAATACCTAGATATGGATAGTGAATAGTGATGATCATTGTATATGTATTCTGTATGGATGTATAGTACTCAATTAAACACTAAACAGAGAACTGAATATTATTTATGAGCTAGTTGTAATATTTTTTTCTTTCTGACCAAAGGTTTATAATGTGCATCCACAAAACATCTTAGTTTTATTTTGGTCATATATATATATATATTATACTTTTTGTTGATGTATTACTGTTGTATGTATATGGGCCGGTCTGACATATTAAAGTATTTTGGGCTATTTGGGCCGGCCTGACACACATAACTAATTGTGGGGCGTGCCGTGGGCCGATGACTGGGCACACGTGCTGGCACGGCACGGCCCATAATTAGATATGTGCTTTTGTGGGCCTGTGCCGTGCCGGGCCAGGCCGGCCCAAATGTACATGTATAGCACCTACATCTGTTTAGTACCATAAAAATATACTAGCGATTACTTTTTAGTAGAAGGCATAAACAGAAAATGTTTCTTTTTAGTTACAGAGCAGACATAAAGTTAATAGTGAATAAAAGATAAGATGAGAGAGTTTACAAAGATATCAATGTAGCATGAGTTGACGGAAAGCAGAGCACTTATGGCTAATTTGGTGACAAGAGTATTACGGGGATTGGAGGGGATTGAGAAGGAAATGAACTAATTTTCCTCTCAATCTCTTCCAATCCTCCCGTGATCCCCGGTCACAAAATCAGCTCTTAAGTGTTTTAGCAAACAGTGAGGAGGTAGAATACAAACAAAATAATAACAAACTATTGAAACAAGCACTTTAGTCCTTTTTATTAGAGTGGGTGTTTTTTTAGTATATTCAGTCCTAAGATTCCACCTCGTCGCCGGGCACATCTAATTCCACCGCCTCAACATAAAAAACGACTAGAGGGCTCATCAAGTCGGGTTCAGTGGATTTCATGGCTATTCATTAAATACCTAAGTTTTTAGTGATCTATAATAATTTATCAATAATGTATTACACAAAATAGCGTTAAAGTACTAATTTCTTTAATCTTTTGAATTTTTGAATACCTAACCTCAAATATCTAGGCCCGCTTCTGTGGTCTCATCAAGATGGCCGATTGGTTAGTTAGTGTCTGATATACCATGTATCTTCTTTTCTCTCTCTAAATTGCTTACTACTACTACTTCAAATGTGTTTCTAATTGATTCACGTATTATCCTCTCCTGCCATGATGTTGTTGTTGATGCTTGATGTGCCAAAGGTCAATTAGATGATCTCACAGTGGTACGCTCTTTTGTATACTACTCGTACATAAAGAGTACATAAATTAAGATCCACTAATTGAGTGAATGCTAGTATTGTTTTTTTTAGGAATGAATGCTACAATTGTTGATGCTCATGAGACTGCACTAGAAACCAGCAAATGGTTTGTCACTTTGTCCTATAGTTCCCGAAACCATTTCTGCGATGTGAGGAGATATACTAAATGACAACTAATTTTTGGAGGAAATAGCATAAATATTGCTTAATCAATAGGAATTCTGTCGGTACCAGCCAATTTCCTAGCTTATTGAATTTGTTGTAACTAATAGGAGATACATATTCTCTTTCATCATCCAGCTGTTATACATAGATTACATGATAAAAATACCTCAAAAATTTCAAAGTGACTGACTGAAAATTATTTGTAATCCCATGATGCAAATGTTGACAATAAACTTATCATCTTTAACAAAGCATTCACTTCTCGTATGATAGATAGCTTTGTGGTCTGTTTTCAAAGTGATACTTCTAAAATTATATTATGTTATATTTTGACCATTGGGTACTGAAATTCTTTTCTTATTTCTATTTTCATTTTTGTGGCAATGGCAATGCATCTGCGACCAACAAGAGGCACCTTGAGTTAAAGATGACGAACTCCACTAGTTAGTGCAGGGATACTCGTGCACATGATTCTACCATTACCATCACGGGACGTTTGGATCCCTTCATTTTATAGGAATTGGAATTCACTCAATAAGTAACGTATTTAGTTTGGAATGTAACATTCCACCACTTTCCAAAGTTCAGATATAAGCCTATCTCAAATTCATGGGGTGGAGGATAGGAAAATATTTTATGCATTAGTAGAATTTGTTTCTACTCTCTGACTTACATAACATTTTTCGTCTCACTCCTATATAGTAAAAATGTAGCACATAAATATCTCCGACATCTTGCTATAATGATATACAAATATATTTTTGCATAAAATCGAATTAGCTTAATTGATATATGGCTAAATCACTATTATTAGAATGGAATTCAATTCCAATGATCCAAACGAGGCATCAATGAAATTGTGGATAAATTATAGGATACTGCAGAAATAGCTGAAACTGTTGCTTCTGCAGCACATTCAATAGATGAAGAGAGAAGTTTTTAATGTTACAGCTTGAACTTCTGAAACAAGACAATGAGAAACAAGTTGAAGCATCTTTGCTTAGGGTAACAATTGCATACATTTTACATATCTTCTAATGTTTATTAGTTGTTACAGAGCTATGTACTAGATTTAGATCACCATGAGCATGGTTCACGTCAATGAAAATATTTGAAGTTATTTTTTTGTTTTAGTTAAGGGAATCAGAGGAGAAAGCAAAGATTTGTCGAAGAGAGATCATTTGCTTACAGAGAGAGATTTTGCTCTTTAAGAAGCTTAGATTCAGAGCTGAAGAGAAAGCTAGGGTCTCAGCAGCAGATGCTGACATTGGCATAAAAGAAGCCATGAGACGACTTGAGTCTGCCATCAAAGAAAAGGAGGATCTCCTAGCCCTTGTGGATGCTCTACAATCTCAAATAGAAAGGTTTGGAGTCCATAATTTAATTTGATTCATCCATTCGAAAGTTTCTCAAAACTAGATTCTTGTAGAGCCAGCTTGATGGGTGATTATATGTTTTTTCAGGCTAGAGACTAACACAATACATGTTTGTGATGTTAGAAAGTTAGGCATTTTCAGTTTTAATTTAATCCAGAAAAACAGTGCGATATATGTGATGACATGTATGTGCATGTGTGTATAACTACTCGCATAAGCAGTAAACAGCAATGAAACATGCACAAATACGAAGAACAGAGTGTACCCAGCGGAGGGACCGATGCTCAAGGCATCAGTGGCTCCATTCACACGAGACATCTCGTGTGTTTGTTCGATGTAGCCGTACGAAGTCGGTGCAGGAAGATGTACGCTGTGCAGTCCCTCGAACGGTCGCCGGGAAGAAGAACAGCAGCACGCGTCAACTCGGGAAGGCGACGAACAGCAAGCTGTGGACGAAGCAGCTGGACAAACAGATCACGCGAGCAGTCGCGAAGACGCTCCCCAAAAATCTGATCGCCCGCACACCCGTGCAAGTGTATCTCTGCGGTCGGTGATTTCGGAGGCCTGCTCTCCCACTCTCTCTGTGCTCGCAGAAGATGGGACGGGAATGTGTTGTTTGCAATTCGCGTGAGATAATTCGCGTACCTGGAAGAGCCCTCCCTCTCCATTCTTATAGGCGGTCAGAAGGAGGGAGAAGAACAACGGACAGAAACGGCCGCGCATTAGAACTGGAAACTGACGACAGTAACTGACGTCCGTTACTAGCCATAATCGTCAGTAACTGACAACTGACGTCCGTTACTAGCCATAAGATAGGAAACGGACGGTTATCATGACGGTCATCGCTTCAGGCAAAATGCGCAACCGTTTGAAAGGAATATTCGGACCAAGGTCCGATCTACCACGAGCCACGGCCACGGCCACGGTATGCTCAAGGTCCGATCTACCATGAGCCACGGCCACGGCCACGGCCACGGCCATGGCCCGGCCGGCGGCGGCGCGCGCGCGCGCGTGTGGCAGTCCTTCATCCTTTTCTCAACTTCTCAATAGATGCACCAATGGTCCACCTATTTAAGTTGATTAATTTGTCCTTTGAACTTCCAATATGGTACTAAATAATTAGTACACCATAGCATTAAAGTGGGCCATTAGCATTGACTATTATTGAATATTAATTTGGGCCAAGCCCACATTAATCCAACATGTGAAGAGAGGTCAGAGCTCTGCTCTACTGCTCTGAAGCGCATGGAAGATGGCAATGTTGAAGAAGCTTGCGTAAGTGATGCAGATCTAATACTGGTCACAGAGAACATTGTTGAGTTGGATGATGAGGGAGTCGATATCCCTACGATCGGGGGGAGTGGGATAATCCCCACACTTAGGGCTAGTTTGGAAAGCGCATTTTTCCGAACGATTTCTATTTTTTTCAAAAGAAATTACTTAATTTTTTCTTAGGAAGATGAAAATCTCTTGGAAAAATAGAGTTATCAAACTAGTCCTTATGAAGTGTCTGATGTAAGGGAAATAATTACAAAAAGAAATAACTACAGAACGCGAAGGAAACAGTTTGGACATTCCTGTTGATAATTGATGTCCGACCTTTTTGTGAGTATTGCTTAGAAGGCTTAGCTGGACTGTGTGGCCATTCTTGTTCCGTGATGAGTTGTATTAGTATATTCTATTTTTGTTCATTGTTACATTCTTGTTTGAGTTTCAGCACGAGTTCCAGAAACTGAATCCCTTTAGACTCCCTGCTAAAAGAAAATAGCACAACTGTTGACTGATGTTGATTGTGTGAGTGTACACCTGAATCGTCATGTTTATAAGGCCATGCTTGGTAATTTTTGTTCTGTATCTATGTTTTATATTAAATTTTCACTCTTGTGACAAGGCATGAATATATATATATATATATATATATATATAGATATAGTATTTAGAGTCCTGGGCTCTATTTAACTACAGGAAGCCCTGACCAGGTGCGCAGACCGCACCGGACCCTTTTTGTTTTATTGTACCTAACTGTGCTTACGCTAAATTATAATACGAGTTATGCTGATGTGTGTATCAGTTTATACAAATTTAGTCTGCGCATATTACGTGCATCAGGCCCACGATCCGGCTCACGCTTTCACAATTATTCAGTCTCACGCCGACACTATAAAAACACCCCCACGCCGCCAGGGATTAGGTTTTAGCAGCGGCGGCGGTTCCCTCGGGCGTGCGAGCGGCGGTGATCCTGGGGGCTAGCAGCGGTGTCGCCTCGAGGCAGGCGACCGACGGTGGCGCTCCACCAGGAACGAGCGACGGTGGCGCTCCATAGGGAGCTCGCCCGCCTCGCCGCCAGGTCCGTCGCGCGCTTGCCTGCTGGGGCTGGGCTCGGCGGGAGCGGAACCGCCGAGGAGGCCGAGATGGCCGCCGCGCTCATGGACGTCGCGGCCGCCAGCGCCGCCGCCTCCGCCGCCGTGTTCTCGGCCGTCGCGTCCGTGTCTGCCGCCGCGTCGTCGTGCTCGAACAAGAAGGCCCCGACGGCCTTCGTTGCTGCTGCCTTCGCCAAGAAGCCGGAGACGCCGACGACGGCCGATGTCGCGCAGGAGAAGCACGAGGAGCTTGAGCGATGCATCGACGAGTGCGAGAGCGGCAGCGAGGTGGTGTTCAGGAGTATTGTTCGGAAATAGATTGATGATGTACGATAAAATTTGTACCCATTTACGCTGTTTGGTTCACGTTTTATGCTGAAATTTGACCAAGCCAAAATCCGTGCACGATCGAACGTGATCAGTCTACGCTGTTTTAGCTAATATAGGATTTACGCTAAATTTCGTATTCATTTATGATGTTTTAGCTCACGTTTTACGCCGGAATCTGCCCTAGCCAGAACCCGCGCACGATTGGGTGCACGCGATTTTTACGCCGTAATTTTGGGCTTCGTTTGCTGTTACAAAACAGATATATAATTTACGCTAAATTTCGTACTCATTTACGATGTTTTAGCTCACGTTTTACGCTGGAATCCGCCCGAGCAGAACCCGCGAACTGCGGCTGTAAATTAAAATTTATTTCCTTCTACTAATGCTCCTCGAACCGTAACTGTCCCTTTATTTACGCGATTATGCAGCACGTCTTTCCTTATATCAAACCGGTCAAAATTTATATAATGCATGGTTTATGCTATCATGTTACACATCGTTATGCAGTCGTAAACGGTGTGCACATGGTAATATTCGTTTCCGTGAGTCAAGGTACAAAAGATCCCTTCTATGCATGATTTATGCGTGCGTATTTTTTCCTCCTGTAACTGCGCCTTTATTTACGCGCACGAAGAACACGTTTTTCCTTATCTTAAAACTGGTGGGAGATTTTAAATGTTTACATGGTTTACGCTATCATGTATCACAGCGTTATGCAGTCGTAACCGGCAAGCACATGCAAATATTCGTTCCCGTGATTCGTGGCATAAAAGATTCCATTTATGCATGAGTTATGCACATTTGTACATATATTTATGCGTGCGTATATCGCATGTCGCGTCTCAGCCGGGATACGTGGCTATCCTTTGCATGGTTGACGCAAGCAGTTGGGTCCAGTGGGCCGAACGCGACCCGATCGGTCTCCTGGCTGGGGCTTCGCCCACTAACGGAAGCCCAGGGCTTCCATTACCTCTTCCCTATATATATATATATATATATATATATATATTCTCTACTAACTATTAAGAGGACAGTGTAGACTGCCCCCGCCTCAACAGCCCACGCCGCAAATCCCGCGCACGCCAGCCCCTCCGCCGCGATTCACCGCCCGCCCGCGGATCCAGTGCCCCCCCCACGATTCACCGCCCGCGGATCCAGCGCCCCCCCCCCCCCCCCCGCCCGCGATTCACCGCCCGCCCCCACCCCTCCACCACGATTCCCCTCCCACCCGCGGCTCCTCTTCCTCGACATCGCCGTAGCAGCACCCGACGCCCTCGTCCATCTCCCACGCGGCGGACCAGTGGGAGCGTGTGGCCGCGGTGCTACCCGGGAGGACGGTGGCTGACGTCGCGGCGCACTACGACGACCTGGAGGTCGATGTCGGCTCCATCGAGGCCGGCTTCGTGCCCTTCCCCCGCTACGGCGGCTGCAGCGGTGACCGCCCCCCTCGCCGCGATTCCCCTCCCGCCCGTGGCTCCTCTTCCTCGACGTCACCATAGCAGCACCCGGTGCCCTCGTCCATCTCCCGCGCAGCGGACCGGTGGGAGCGCGTGGCCGCGGTGCTGCCCGGGAGGACGGTGGCCGACGTTGCGGCGCACTACAACGACCTAGAGGTCGATGCCGCCCTCACGACCCTCCTCTCCCTTTCTCCGCGCGTGCCGCTCGCCGCCCACTGCTCTCCCACAAGGGTTACCCTTCACCCCACATCATATTGTTTGATCTGATCTTGTTACATCCAATGGCGGCCAACCAGCAGCCGATGGATGGGATCGTTGCCCGCTCCTGCCGTTGTTGCCCCATTAGTGGAGGCCTGACCAGCACATGCAACCGGGGGATGGGATCGCCGCACCGCCCCTCGCCGTCATTGCCCCATATGTGGAGCACCTCGTGGCCGGGGTCGTGCCGCCTATGGCGACCAACCAGCTCACCCTGTCTTTCCATGGCGAGTTTCATTCCAGGCAGATGGACTCGCACAGTGTTGGTTCTCTTTGTCTCCCCTAATAAGGCCCCCTCCTCTTCTGCCCTATATAGATGTGAACTTGTTTTCTCTGCTTGTAGTCAATTCAATTCGCTAGATTAATGAGAGCTATTGGTTTCGTCTGTAGGTCCAAGTCGTGCTTTTACTGCTTGGAGGGAGGGAGCTGAGTAGTCTAGGTGGAGCATCATCCTCTACACCTTATAGTAAGGTTAGTGTAATTGATGTTGAATCTTATGTATAATGCCCATTACATCAATCTGATTACATTGCATTATAATGATACATGAAACAGATTGTGCTTTCTATTTTTTATTAAATAAGGGTCTGCACTATCTAATATTTAATTATCATTATGTTGCCTGACATCGCTTGTTGCTTCTATTTTGCAGGTGTCAATGTGCATAATATTTGATAATTGAGACCAATAAAATATCTAGGACAGATCAAAATGTGCCATAAGTTATGGTTGTGATATCATACTTAGATCATCCTGGCAAGTAGCCTTTAGCTGAATACATTATATGCTGAGCTATACTAAAATAGATCAATCTAGCAAGTAGCATGTAGCCAAGTACAATATGTGATGAATTGATGTGCTTGCACATTTGCAGTTTGAGGAGGGGTCAGTCCCCAATGCATATGTGTTTGCATTAGTGGAACAACTGTGGATATTGAAGGAGAGCCTCAAATGTTTTTGAAAGTCGCCTAGAGGGGGGGGTGGATAGGCGAACCCTGAAAATTAAAACTTTATCCCCCAACTAGATCCCTCGATTAGTGGTTATATACAAATATTAGAGTATGAAAACTAAGTTCTTGCTTGTAAAGAGTATAGCACTTAAATAATGCGGAAGTGATAAATCAATACTACTAACAAGTTTATGAGAATAAAGCAAGAAAGCTTAGACAAGAAGAGTAGAGACAAGAGTTCTTTCTTGCAATGTGTTGCTTCACTAAATGAGAATTTAACTTAAAGCAACTCTAAATAAGATTGGTCAAGAATAAAGCAAGAAAGCTTAGAGTGAGGGAAAACAAACAAATCACAAGCAATAAGCACAATGGACACGAGTGATTTGTTTTACCGAGGTTCGGCCCTCGAAGGCCTAGTCCCCGTTGAGGAGTCCACTAAGGACGGGTCTTTTTTAACCCTTTCCCTCTCTCCACCGATCACACAAGGATCGGTGAGCTCTTCTTCTTCTCAAGGATCACTCTCGATCCCACAAGGACCACCACACTCTTTGGTGTCTCTTGCTAGCTTTTACAAGCCTCCAAAACTTTGGAGGAAGTTCAATGGGAGTCAACACTCCACGCGCAAATAAACACAAAGATGAAGCACACACTATCTCTCGAAGGATCTCACAAGGCACTAGTGCTAAACTCAATTGAGTAGCTCTCTTTTGCTTGCTCTCTCTTTTGTGGCACTTGTGTTGGTTGTAGTGGTCTAAATCTTGTGTATAGGATGGATCAATGAATATATGTGGTTGGGAGGGCTTGAGTATGTCAACTAGATGACTTGGAATGTTGCTTGGACTCCCACACCTTGAAGTGGCCAGTTGGGGTGGTATTTATAGCCCTCAACCACCCATATAGACGTTGGGGCGCATCTGCCAGAAATTGCACTGGCGGACGGTCCACGGCTAGGACCCGGACGGTCCGCGACCCTCCAACGGTCGATTCTGACATCTTCAACGAATACTTCTGACAGATCAACGGTTAGATCAACGGCTATTTGCCTCGGTGACACCTTGCGGACGGTCCGCCCTTGGTTCCGGACAGTCCGCGCCAGCTCTATAATTCCTTTTGCTCAACTTGCCACCTTCGGGCTTTTCGGTTCTGCACCGACCGGACGGTCCGCGCCTGAGGCCGGACGGTCCGCGATTGGTCTCGGACGGTGCTTGCTTTTCCATCGGACGGTCCGCAGTAGAGACATGTGTTTTTGCATTGGTTCTGTCCGAGGGTTATCCTGGTGTCGCGGACGGTCCGCCACAAGGGCCCGGACGGTCCGCGCTTAGTCTGTTTTTCCGAAAAGCTTCTCTTGTCCGGAATAATCTACGGTATTCCGAACAGTCGACTTAGAATAATTGTTGATGAACTTATGCACCTGTGGAATGATCAACTAGAGCAAACTAGTTAGTCCAATTATTTGTGTTGGGCATTCAACCACCAAAATCATTTAGGGAAAGGTTTGAAGCCTATTTCCCTTTCAATCTCCCCCTTTTTGGTGATTGATGCCAACACAAACCAAAGCAAATATATATGAGAATAATTGAACTAGTTTGCATAAGGTAAGTGCAAAAGTTATTTTGAAATGAAGACATTTCTAAGCAGATAAGTTTGATATGATAATTTTAACATTTTGGACCACATTTGCACCACAAGTTTTGTTTTTGCAAATTCTTTGTGAAATTCTTTTCAAATACATTTTGCAAATAGTCAAAGGTATATGAGTAAGAGTTTGAGAAGCATTTTCAAGATTTGAAATTTTCTCCCCTATTTCAAATACTTTTCCTTTGACATAAACAAAACTCCCCCTCAATAAATTCTCCTCTTAGTGCTCAAGAGGGTTTTAAGATATCAATTTTGAAAATACTACTTTCTCCCCCTTTTGAATACAATAAGATACCAATTTGAAATTTACCAATTTGAAAATCATTAGTTTTTAAACTTAGGGTGGTGGTGCGGTCCTTTTGCTTTGGGCCAATACTTTCTCCCCCTTTGGCATGAATCGCCAAAAACGGATTCTTGAGTGAAATATAAGCCCTAAGAAGTGTTCTCCCCTTTGGCAAATAATATATGAGTGAAGGATTATACCAATGTGGAGAGATGGTGTGGAGTGATGGCGAAGGGTAGATAATACCGATAGAGTTGAGTGGAAGCCTTGTCTTCGCCGAAGACTCCATTTCCCTTTCAATCTACGACTTAGTATAGAAATATACTTGGAAACATATTAGTCGTAGTCATGGTACGAGAATAGTAGGATATATGCATTTTGTACCAAAATGAAAAAGATATGATCAAGAGATATATCAATTAAGCTTAATCAAAGTTCTATATAATATAGATTGCTCCCCCTAAATATGTGCCTTGAGAGGAATACGAAGTTTGGTCTTAAATGCCAAGTGCACATAGTTAGGTTAATGAGAACATGTCTATATCATAGAGAATGTGAAGTGCATTGTGTCATAGTGTAAGTGTGATGCTCATTTATGCACTTATGAAAGCATGTTATAAATATCTTAATCATTTTCCCTTAAGGATTTCAAAGAGGCTTAAGGACCATCCACCTTTGGAACAAAGGCAGCTTATCCTCGTTACAAGGTTAAGCTTTAAGCTCTTTGACAATTAAATCACTACATCTAGTTTCAACAAAGATGTACTAAAGCATGAATGAATTTTTGAGAAGTTAAACTAGATATGAAGCAGGGATATATGCATGGACATGCTTTCTCTTCCTTTTATACAAGATATGCAAGGAGTGTATACAAAAGGAAGATTTAGGTACATATGTAAATGAATGGAAGTAGTTTTACCGTTTTGTACCTTCACATAGAGACGCTCTCTTCATTGTGCTTTGTCCTTTGTCTTAGATGCTTAAGACCTATTCTTAATGACAATATATGGAAATATTTTGCACAAAAGAGAGTTCTACAACAAGTGATCTTTTCAAGTTATTGTTAGCATATATCAAATGGATCACAAGTTGCATAAATGTATCATGAATTCTCCTATTAACTTAGTGCATATCAAGAGAGATATCGATTGATAGTATTTACGGCACTAAGAAGCATGATTGTTGATTGAAGTCATTCAATGATCAAACAAATAACAGATGTGATCAAAAGAACAACAAACGCATTAAATTATCAGTTAAGCTTAGAATAGGAGAATCCAGCAAATATGCTACTTTAGAGTGAAAGACAAGAATTTAAAAATAGTAGCATACTTTATGAGAAACTCATTCTCATGCAAGAGACTATATGAAATTACTGAGATAAAGCAATAGTCTCAACGCAATCAAGATATAAGAATAGACTCCCCCTAAAGATATGCATCGAGTATTTGAATTGAATGGATGTATTTACTTTAGAGACAAATAGGGAGAAGCATTATACATCTTGATCAAGGCTCATAAATTTTGCAATAAACAACTTAAGCCTAGTATTCTCATAATGAAAGTATTTAGAATACTCACAACCACACCATAGATTGTTTTGTAGATCTTTCTATCCAAGTAGGTGGTGTTGTTCTTGATGTCCTCCTCTTTCATTTGAGAGTCCTCCCTTTGTAGTTGTTTCCTTTTTCCTTTCAAACTTATTGAAAATACTCAAGAAAGATGTTAATAGCACAAGGGAGTATATGATGGAAGATGATTCTTTTAGATAGGATATAAGCACAATTCATCATCCATAGGTCACACAGACATGAAGTAAAATCCTTAACATTAGTGCATTTCATTTGAGACAGAGGAAAATGCACCTTTTTAAAACATTTTTGATCAATCATAGGAATTTTACTTCTTCACATTGAATTTATTATCATGACTTATAAGCGCATCAATATGAGAATGGATATAGCAAAGGCATGAATTAGATTCTAATGGAGAAACGCATTTATGAAAAATGATATTGAATGCACACTTAGTTAATTTAGGTCCAATAAAGAATCTATTCCTCACAAGGGTAGAATATGATAATTTAGATTAAATAGCCATTGTGATGGGAATTGAATTTGATTAAGAAGATGAGTTCCCATACCTTTGCTTTTACCTTTCTTCCTTTGGGTGAAGAGCAACCCATGAGGCTTGTGTACTTTCTCTTTTGTAGATATGCATAAGTAAGCTCAAGAGATACGTTGTTAGTAACACAAGCACAAGTTTCCATTTTTGTAATCATTTTTGATATGGAATGAAAAACTAGATCACTAAAAGCATGGAAACTTCATAGCATGAACTAGATTATCCATAGATGATGTTATGCTTAATTTTAACTCATAAAATAAGCATAAATAATCCTTTAAGATTATGGGAATAAATCTAATTCATGATATGGAAAGCGATAAATGTGAAAGAATCAAATCCAACTTAAGCAAGTAGAAGTACATCATAAATTATTGGATTGATTTTTCTTTTCATGTTAGATTACACGCTTTTCCAAAGAGAAACTTATTCCCTACAAATGAGACTACTTGGGTTACTTAGATAAAATCATTAGTTTCACTATTCTAGTTATAGAGAGAGTTTTCCTTTTATAAGTGTCCTAAGGATTTGAATTCCTTACATAACACCCTGTTCTCTTAGGAACTTGAAATATCTCTCTATATCTAGAAACATGGCAATAATAAGATAATTAGTGTAAAACATGCCATGAGATACTTTCAACAATTTAAAGCATGTAGATTGCCATAGGATGGAAATGATGAGTATGCAATCCACCATATGAGAGGAAATTCTTCAAAGAATGGCAAATAAAATTTGAAGATATTTGAAGTGCTATATATTTCTATGTGACTACATAAGACACATAAGAAATGATAGTTTAAAATACTTGCACTTAAGAGCATAGAAGTTACCATCCTTTGGCTTTCCTCCATGTTGTAGGCCTTGATTTTTCGCACATGATATCTCTTCACTTCCTACAACATATAATATCTTCCTCTAGATGATATGAATTTTAGACATAACAATTTGAAAAATAACCTTGGGTCAATCTCGGATATAGGTCATTGAAGATTGATAGCTTGAGTTATTGAGTATTAAATGGACTCTCTCAAGCACCCCAAAGCTTCATATCACCTCCTTCTCCTACAAAGCTTGTCAAGCATATTTTGGTACCCATCGCTTGATGGGTCCATCACGGTTAGTCAACAAAGATCTAGGAACCCAAAAGTCCTTTGTGTTAGCACTAGGTAAACTCATTACCTTTCTAGCACAAGTTGCAATTTTGGGTTGCCTAGTTACATAAGAATTAATTGACAAACTAGGAGTGGAATTGTTACCAATGGGACAATCCTTGCATTTATGTCCCTTCTTTTGGCAAGTGTAGCATAGGCGTTTTTCAAGTTTTGAAGTTTTCTTTTTTTCTTGTTTGTTGCCTGCTACATGGTTAGTAAAAACTTTCTTTTCTAACCCTATGTCTTTCTGTTTTAAATGGGGACAAGATCTAAGCAAGTGTCCCTTCTTGGAGCATTTAAAACAAAGTCTATCATCCTTGTTCATAATCAAGCTATTTTTAATGTAGGGACATGACCTAATCAAGTGCCCCTCTTCAAAGCATTCACTACACCTCTTAATGTGAAGTGTGGCTTGATCATTACCTTGGATGTTACCTTTTGTGGAGGCGTGGTTGAGGCTTTTGGAGGAAGTGTTGAATTTCATCTTTTGTTTCTTCCTCTTGGCAATCCTCAAATCCTTGACATTTTCTTCAAGGGATGTAGTGCATGCCACGGTTGTTCCCGTCTCAAGCTTCTTCACCATGTGATCACGGTTATCTTGAGAAGGTTGAGCAATGCACTTCCCTTTTAGTTGTGTCAAGCTCATTTTTAGCCTCTCATTCTCTTCTTTGAGCTTTTGATATGTATCATCTTTTGTTCCTGCAAGATCTAGCTCAAAAGAAGATTTGCTTGTCGACGGACAACAAGCATTAGCACATGGTAATATAGTATCAATTTGAGTACATGTGCATGAGTGAGGTTGTTGGGATTTTAAGTTTTCTATCACAACCTCATGAGCAATGTTTAATATGATATGATCATCTCTAAGATTTTCATGAGAGCATAGGAGCATATCATATTTTTCTTGAAAAGCTAGATTCTCAATTTTTAGCTTTTCTACTTGGTCCTTAAGCAAGGTATTCCTATTTACTAATTGAGCGATACAATGTAAAGCGTTATCTTGCTCAATTGAAATAGTTTCATACCTTTGGACCAAATCAACATGAGAGCACTTTAGCTCCTCATGTTCTTTAGTCAACTCGTCAAAGTGTACCATTTTTATGGAGAGAATATCTTCTAGCCTTTGACAAGCTTCGCTTCGCTCTCTCGCTCTTTCTAGAAGTTTGAGCATGACCGCCTTATCTTCTTGGCTTAGGCGAGCGTAGAGATGCACAAAGCTTCTTTCTTCCTCCTCATCCTCATTTGTGCTTCCGCTATCATTTTCATTAGCCACACAACACATGTGGGAATCGAAATGGGAAGACAAACCTTTTGGAGAGGTGGATTCATCGTTTGGTCTCCATCGTTCATTCTCTTCTTCTTCCTTGCAAGGGTTAGTATCACAAATACCAAAGGAAGTAGAGACACAAAATGAACTATCATGTTTGGACTCATCAAATTTGCGTCTAATCCTAGTCCAAATATCATGCGCATCATGGACGGATTCGTCATAGTTTGATATGAAGGCATGATAATCTTCTTTGCTAAGAGAATTAGTTAAGATGTCAAAAGCTAGATAGTTTAAGCGATAACATCTTTGATTCTCCTCGCAAATAATTTCTTTATTATAACTAGAGGTGAAGATACTCTTGTTTATAATTTGATCTAATTGAGGATCTACGGTCCTAAAAGCATTTATTACCCTAGTGGACCATGAATCATAATTAGAACAATCGGGAAGTAATATCTCAAGAGTTACCTCCATGTTCTCCTTGGAAGATGTCTTCTTATTCTTTTGGGATCTTTTACGAGCCATCACTTCGAGTTGTTAGACTCACAATGAAGTGCCTAGCTTTGATACCAATTGAAAGTCGCCTAGAGGGGGGGGGGGTGGATAGGCGAACCCTGAAAATTAAAACTTTATCCCCCAACTAGATCCCTCGATTAGTGGTTATATACAAATATTAGAGTATGAAAACTAAGTTCTTGCTTGTAAAGAGTATAGCACTTAAATAATGCGGAAGTGATAAATCAATACTACTAACAAGTTTATGAGAATAAAGCAAGAAAGCTTAGACAAGAAGAGTAGAGACAAGAGTTCTTTCTTGCAATGTGTTGCTTCACTAAATGAGAATTTAACTTAAAGCAACTCCAAATAAGATTGGTCAAGAATAAAGCAAGAAAGCTTAGAGTGAGGGAAAACAAACAAATCACAAGCAATAAGCACAATGGACACGGGTGATTTGTTTTACCGAGGTTCGGCCCTCGAAGGCCTAGTCCCCGTTGAGGAGTCCACTAAGGACGGGTCTTTTTTAACCCTTTCCCTCTCTCCACCGATCACACAAGGATCGGTGAGCTCTTCTTCTCAAGGATCACTCTCGATCCCACAAGGACCACCACACTCTTTGGTGTCTCTTGCTAGCTTTTACAAGCCTCCAAAACTTTGGAGGAAGTTCAATGGGAGTCAACACTCCACGCGCAAATAAACACAAAGATGAAGCACACACTATCTCTCGAAGGATCTCACAAGGCACTAGTGCTAAACTCAATTGAGTAGCTCTCTTTTGCTTGCTCTCTCTTTTGTGGCACTTGTGTTGGTTGTAGTGGTCTAAATCTTGTGTATAGGATGGATCAATGAATATATGTGGTTGGGAGGGCTTGAGTATGTCAACTAGATGACTTGGAATGTTGCTTGGACTCCCACACCTTGAAGTGGCCAGTTGGGGTGGTATTTATAGCCCTCAACCACCCATATAGCCGTTGGGGCGCATCTGCCAGAAATTGCACTGGCGGACGGTCAGCGGCTAGGACCCGGATGGTCCGCGACCCTCCAACGGTCGATTCTGACATCTTCAACGAATACTTCTAACAGATCAACGGTTAGATCAACGGCTATTTGCCTCGGTGACACCTTGCGGACGGTCCGCCCTTGGTTCCGGACAGTCCGCGCCAGCTCTATAATTCCTTTTGCTCAACTTGCCACCTTCGGGCTTTTCGGTTCTGCACCGACCGGACGGTCCGCGCCTGAGGCCGGACGGTCCGCGATTGGTCTCGGACGGTGCTTGCTTTTCCATCGGACGGTCCGCAGTAGAGACATGTGTTTTTGCATTGGTTCTGTCCGAGGGTTATCCTGGTGTCGCGGACGGTCCGCCGCAAGGGCCCGGACGGTCCGCGCTTAGTCTGTTTTTCCGAAAAGCTTCTCTTGTCCGGAATAATCTACGGTATTCCGAACAGTCGACTTAGAATAATTGTTGATGAACTTATGCACCTGTGGAATGATCAACTAGAGCAAACTAGTTAGTCCAATTATTTGTGTTGGGCATTCAACCACCAAAATCATTTAGGGAAAGGTTTGAAGCCTATTTCCCTTTCAGTTTTAAAACAAGTGCCTGAGTTTTTTCTGGTGGCATGTACACCTTGATATGACATTTTCTTGTCTAAATCTTCAGTTCTATAGCTTGTCTACAGTAAGACGAGAGTTCACACCTATGGATTATGTAGCTTCTCTACCTTTTAACGATCTGATTCTTTCAGCTATCAAGGAGCACAAGGATGGTGGCAGTCAAAGTCGTGCGTGGAATGATCTTGAGCCACTTATGGATTACCTCAAAGTGAATCTTAATGATTCCCATCTAGAAGCGATTAATGTGAGCATCTTTTTTTTTATTTTTGCATTGTTGGTATATGTTTTGTGTTCCTAATATTTTTAAAAGCTACGGTTCTAATAGTTACTGCATTTTTATCTAAGCGGGTCTTTCACGCAGATCCTTTGTTCTTATTCAGGTTTGTTATTTTTTACAACTATTAATTTACATTGTTATTGTTTACCTGTCTTAATTAGTTATAAGAAATTATTGCATATACATGAGCTGTCTTAGCTATATGCTTATCTTTTGAATGATATGCTTATTTCTTTTATGTTTTATCTGCTTTTTTGTTGGGTCCTCCAGGAATCAGAGAGACACAAACTATTCTTAGACTCCTTAGTGTCGTTCTCCATTCTACTCCTGTAAGAATGCATATCAAGTAACAAAGTTACTTGGTTATTCTTTATATTTTGGTGTATGGAGTATTAGTTTTCTTTTCGAGGATAGAAAACATGGGGGCTAGAACTGGACATTGATGGTAAGTACCAAGTATGTAAAGAATGTAGACCTCCTAATTAATTTCTAATATATTTATTTGACTTTGGGCTGGGTATGAAAAATGGGAAGAATATAAAGCTGATTAGTAACATCTAGCTACTTCAAATGATGAGTTTCCCTTTGAAATTCTCCATTCTTAACTTGTTTCTCTTATAGATTGCATGATTATGTGTTGGTTATTAGTAGATAAATAAAAAACTTAGTTTTGACATTTTTTGTTCCTTTGATATCTCAAATCGGCCAAACAAACTAGGAGTGCTGGCAGGAAAAGATTGGTATATTTATGCTACCGTATTAAGACGTTTTTATTTTCTAGCTTTTCTTTGAACTTGCATGGTACCATCTATTTTTCAGATTTTGCAATATAATTATCAGCGAAGATTGGTGTAGTTCTCTTATAATGCTATATAATTACCACAATACAGTGCACTCAGTTTATTATTTCTTGATGAAAAGTGAGTGATATAGCCACTTTATTTGGAGGTTTTTACACAAGATATCATGTACCTGAAATACTAAGATAGTATGAATCAATACATGGATATTGAAGGCTATACTCTGAAATGCAGTCTCACTACATAATTAACTCATGAAAAATCTGTTTTCTTATTACATGATTTTGTTTAGTAGAATCTATGGTTTTAAGGTCGTAGTAGTTTTACGATTGTATACTTGAAGTTCTGGTCTGATTCAGGATCACTATTTTAACAACCTTGTGTGGTTAATTTGTAGGATCGTGATAACTATTGGAAGATGATGCACAAGTACATAGGTTCAGATGTTACATCACTTGTGACACTTCCAGTCATAATTTTTGAGCCAATGACAATGCTTCAGAAAATGGCTGAGGTTTGTACTATGTTTCGAATTAGACTTCTTGAGATTTACACTGCCCATCTACAACTGAAGGATGTGTCTGCAATTGTTTGATCCTTGTCGTCTTTAAAAAAATATTTTGTGCATAAACTGTATACAATGTTGTAGCAATTTTCCCCTTCACCAAATATTTATTTACTAATGTATAAGGTTAGAAGACATTACAAGCTGCCTTATGGTTGTTCGGTAGCAATTACTTGTATGGCAAACTCCTGATGTCGTGTTTCATGTTCTGCTGTAGAAATTAGGTTGCCTATAATGCCATGAATTCAATAAAAAACATAGAGGTAAGTAACCTAATGCGGTATGACCCTATTATTGGATGGCCATTATAAGTTTTGATTTGGTCACCCATTATGTGATACAAGTATCTTCCTATTCTTTACTGAGCTCCATATAGAAAATAACTTCTCTTTTATCTTGTGATGATTCATGCTAATGTTTTTACCTGTTCCTGCTGAATGCAGTTGATGGAATAATGTGAGTTGTTAGACAAAGCAGATGAATGTGAGGATCCATACATGTGTATGGTTTATGCTTGTGAGTTTTCTCCTTCCCTTGCCTTGCACACCGTTCGGTGCCATATCATGGTTGACTTGACTGAGCTGTCAATCAATTTGTTTCAGCTACATGGGCTGTTTTGGTATACTTCGCATATCAGCACACATGGAAGCCTTTTAATCCGATTGAAAGTTCCCTTTGCCCGGGAACAGGATCTGGATGTCGCCTAGAGGGGGGGGGGGTGAATAGGTGAATAAAAATTATCACTTTAAAACTTAAATCTTACTCTACTCGAAGACAGGATCGCAGTGGAGTGAAGAACCCTTCGAGTAGGTTGCAGCGGAATTGAAGTTCCTGTCTTAAGAATATCCTACACTTCAAAGAAAGCTAGTACCACAAGTAAGCAGTGAAGTGCAGAAGTAAGAACTGAATAAGACAGAGAATCAGCAGCACGTGGACACAGGAATTTATCCCGAGGTTCGGCCAAGCCTGAAATGCTTGCCTAGTCCTCGTTGGAGTTAGCCACACCTGGGCTTGGAGTCTATTTCAACTCCTTCCTCCGTTTGCTCAGATCTGTCAGTCAGACAGATAGAGCCTTCCACTATGTTGAGGTAGTTACAACAGAGCCGCGGCTGCTTACAATCTTCTTGACAGCACTCCGGCAGAGTAACAACATGCTCAAGACTATGCTCTAGCTCTTAGCAGCACTTCTCCACTCTCTAGAGGCTTATAGCTTTGCCTCTACACAAACTAGAGAGATATACACGAGAGGGAGAGAGAGAATTGATCCGAGTAATGTCTACACTTGTTGGCTGCACTTATATTTTTGATTGAGGCGCCTAGAGGTCCCTTTTATAGGCACAAGGGGCCTAGGAGCCGTTGGAAGCAATCCAGGAAGGCAAATCTTGCCTTTTGTCAGGTGGCGCACCGGACAGTCCGGTGCACCACCGGACACTGTCCGGTGCCTGATTTCCTTCCAAAATTGGCGCAGTTGACCGTTGCAGTCTTGGAGCCGTTGGCGTGTCCGGTGCACACTGGACAGTCTGGTGCCTCAATCTGACCGTTGGCTCGGCCACGCGTCACGCGCGGATTGCGCGGCCGGCCGTTGGCCCAGCCGACCGTTGGCTCACCGGACAGTCCGGTGCACCACTGGACAGTCCGGTGAATTATAGCCGTACGTCGCCAGACTTCTCCCGAGAGCGGCCTGTTCACCAGAGTTCAGCCTGGCGCATCGAACACTGTCCGGTGCAACACCGGACAGTCCGGTGCACCACCGGACAGTCCGGTGTGCCAGACTGAGCTGAGTCTTGGCTGTACACAGCCAAGCCTTTTGCATCTCTTTACTTTTCTTCTTTTCTCTGTTTCTAACACTTAGACAAATACGTTAGTACACAAAAACCAATATAATAAGTCTAGAAATATACCTTCTCTTGGATTTTCACCTCTCTATCATTTGACATGCTTAAGATTGATGTTGGACTCATAAATCATCAAGTCAGCTTAACTTGATCTAGACTAACATTTCTGAGCTCCAACATCCTGCAAAGGTCACATAGAATATCTCCAAACATAGGAACAACCCAAACTAAAGGTCAGAGTGCACTTAGCTCTTTTAGGCTGCTTCCAGTTCTTATTTTGACATTTGTTCTCCTTCTAGTGACTTTGTTCCCTTCTTAGAGCTTGATCTTGAGCTTTATGACTTACACCACATAACTATAGATGTTTCCTCATTGGTTGTAAGTCACGTCCTTATTTAGTGATCCTTGATGTGTCATAGCTCTTCTCAACATGATCACCCTAGACTTTGCAAGTCTTCTTCTTCTTCACCCTTGGCTTTGGGTTCCTCAGCCTCTTTGACCTTCTCCCGTGCACTTGGTACCTCGAAGCTCTTCTTGCCTCCATCCTTGGCTTGATCAGTTGTCTCCGAGCTACGCACCCGAGTCTCACTTTATGCAATGTCCATCTTACTTGTGATGCCCATTATCTATCCATCATCTAGTCCTTGGACCATCACACTTGTTCACTTGTGTTGAACCCTGTTAGCTTTACATTAAGCACCTGTTCAACACTTAGTACACTTGTTAGTCCTTTAATTGAGTTGTCATCCAAACACCAAAACCCACAAGAGAGCTTTCAATCTCCCCCTTTTTGGTGATTGATGGCAACACAATTAAAGCTTACATAAGAGTGAAATTTAAAGCACAAATTTTGAGTTCTAAGATTGTAGAATGCTCCCCCTAAATATGTGCTTACATTAAAATCTTAGCTTTGGCTTTAAATGCCAAAATGCACATACTTAGGCTAAATCGAAGCATTGCTACACCTTAGCACCTGTGGGATGCATTGTGTCAAGGATCAAACCATGATGCGTATAACACACAAATGCACAGAATCAGAGTTAAACACCATTCAATTGAGTGGATATATCACAGGAATATCAACCTACCACTATTCACCATTAAGATACCAATTTAAACTAAGATACCAATTTAAAACAATCTTAAAGCACCATTAAACCATTAACCACATGCACCATTATCCACATGACTATCTATTTCAGAATGAACACAATAGATGCCAATTAATTGATAGCAACGGAAGCACTAGTCCATATGATGCAACACATATAATACTGCAAGAAGCATATGATAAGAATTATCAATAACACAATAACACATTAGCAAAGCTCAAACTAACACATCACCCCTTAGGATAAGCTTTCCTCTCAGGTTGAGATAAGCTTTAATGCACATTAGCAAAGCTCAAACTAGCACATCATCCCTTAGGATAAGCTTTCCTCTCAGGTTGAGATAAGCTTTAATGCACAACTTCTCCCCCTTTGACATCAAACACCAAAAACCATACTCAAGCAAGAACATAGGATGATGTCAAGGGACAACAGGGTGTTAAGGAGGAAAAACACACTATCAAAACTCCCCCTTATTCATTAAACATATGCACCAGAGATATTAAGATACATTTACGCAAAATATCAATACTTCCTTTTGTACCTTTACCATGTTGTGATGTACTTCCCATCTTGAAAGTATTAATCTCTCGGGAGCTTCTCCACACTTGTGCCTAATCCTTTATCCTAACCTTTTCTTGTTGCTAAGACACCAAGCTTAGAGCAAGTTATAGTATTGTGGCACAAGATGAAGCTTCTATTCTAGTGATTATCAAAAGATGTCAATTGAAGCAAACTATCACGGCTACCAATTGAAAGGTCATTTATTATCATAGCTCCATGATATTTAAGGATAAGCATCTAGTATCACCAAATATTATAGAGCATGAGCAATCTAAAAATATGCAATTACTCACGACTTAAGATACCAATTTCTTGACTTACAGAGGTACCCAAGTCCTGATTGCTCCATTTCTTGCTCATCTTCTCTTTTCCACCTTGAGACTATACAAGATCACTCAAGAAACAATTAGTCTCAAAAGACACAAGTTATGTGTGCTCCCCCTAAATTTGTGCATCAAGTATTTGAATAACTTGCACTTTACACATTCTAGCTTTCTCATAACTAGAGGGGATCACAACATCTCTTGGTCAAGGCATACTCTATCAATTTCATCACAAAGATATACCAATTGAATACCAAATGAAAGGTTGACTTAATACAATAATGCATGCCTCAAGGAGTATGACATTTTACAAGAAACCTAGGCATGCTTCATACATGATAATCATTTCACCATATATGTCAATTGAAAACGACAAGATCATGCAAATAAAGCATAATGTCTAATCACATCAAGATTAAGAAAAATTTTCTTAGGTACACCAAGAGAAACAACATTTTAAGGCACAAGTCACCTAAGCCAAGATACTACTAATGAAATGCAAGAACATAGTTATAATCACTTCAAGATATTTAATGAAATTGCATAGTTCCATTTTCCATACCTTTGCCTTTTACCTGTATGGCCATGAGAGCACCAGTTATTACCACAAGTTCCCTATTGTTTATGCACTTCATAGCTCGAGAGGGTGCATTAGAGGCATAACACATAGTACCAAAATAGGGTAATCATGTGAACATGGACTAAACAAGATGTCATGCTTGCACACATAGGTTATTCATTACACACGTATAGCATGATTTAAAAAAGATACAGGTTTATCTATGAACACATAAAGGATTAATCATGGTAAATATCTCAAATGTTAAGCTACCCAATGAATGATTCAAAAGATATGACTTATAGAGCACCTAGTCATGATTAAGCAAACATGAATGTGGTCTTTGAAATCATGAATCAATTATTAACAAGAATCCAACGCAAGCAATCTTCAAGCTTAACTACTCCAAGGACAGATAGCACGACATTCAACTTTTAAGAGTAATACTGATAATGTACTTAAGAAGCACAGGTACCGTCCTTTGGAGAGCCAGATGCACAATCAAGGTCCTTTGCTTGATTCACCAATAATGATTAAGGACCTCTACAACTTATTTCACTTGAGATGAACATGGGATTAGTGTCTCACAATAATTCAACCTTGGGTCAATGAATAAACACCAAAACAATTAACAGCTTAAGCATAGAGTTTGAGTTAACCGTCTTAAGCTCTCCCATGGTCTCCAGTCCATCTCAAGGCACCTGCATGGTCTAGTTAGCACAGTTTGGTACCCATCTCGAGATGGGTCCATGATGTTCAACTAAAAGTGCCTTTGGTACCCAAATAGTCTTTGTGCTAGTTCTAGGTGATCTCGTTATAGATCTAGCACAAGTGTATGATTTGGGTCTCCTAAGCGAATGAGATTGAGACAAATTCACTTGCTTAGGAACCTTACCTTTATTACATACCTTGAATAGATGACCCTGCTCACCACACTTGTAGCAGAAACGTCGCTCAACCTGACATGACGCTTGCTGTTTGTCATTTTCCTTGGTGAGAGTCATCTTGGAGAATGCACATCTTTGATTCTTCATGACCGGACATGAAGTGATCATGTGGTCCTTGTTGTTGCATCCAAAACATCTCCTTATCCCTTCGTCCTTGTCTTTGTATGGACAAGATGCGATGAGGTGGCCTAATGCCTTGCACTTGAGCATCTTCGTTTTCCTCTTCTCTTGTTACTTTTAGATGACATAGAGAAATTATTAGTGCAAATAACATGATTAATTGAATCATTACCTTTTTCCTGTATCATGTTGATTGCTTCACTTATTGCTTTAGGAACATCTTTTTCAAGGAGTTTGACCCTTGCTGTGGTTTCTCCTTCCTCAAGCTTCTTTACCACATTTTCGCAGATATCTTGAGGAAGTTGAGCATGGCGTCTTCTCCTTAATTGTCTTTGTTTCTTGTTCCCAAGCAATTTCCTTTTTGACCCTACAACTTGTTGCTTATTCAAACATTCACTTCCTTTTGAGCGACAGGGGTTAGCACATGGTGATATATTATCCAAATGTGCACTTGTGCAAGAATGAGGTTCACATGACTTTAACTTTGTAATTACAACCTCATGAGCAACTTCAAGCATGATATGTCTATCCACGAGATTATCATGATAACAAGACAATAAATCATATTTTTTAGTTAGAGCAAGTTTATCATGACTTAACAATTCTACTTGTCTCTCAAGCATGACATTTTCCATTTTAAGTTGCGCAACACAAGATAAAGCATCATCATTATTTCTTTGCTCAAATAAAATTGACTCATACCGTTGGACCAAATCATCATGAGAGCACTTTAGCTCCTCATGTTCTTTGGTCATCTTCTCCAGGCTGTTGTTTGTTTTGATGAGTGCCTCCTCTAGCCTGAGAAGCGTCTCGCCTTGTTCCTTGTTCCTTCTCAACAGCTTAACCAAGAGCGCTTTGTCCTCTTTGTTGAGATGGATGTAGAAACGGCGAATCTCCTCTTCTTTCACATCGCCGGTCTCATTTTCCCTATCATTAATGTCAGTGGAAGCAATACAGGAAAATGCACCTTGTGGTGATGAAGATTCATCCTCGCTATCATCCTCATATTCCTCCTCATCATGGCTTTCGTCTCCACCGTCATTGTTAGCAATAAAACATTTATTACTAGTGGAGAACAAACCTGTCGACGAGGTGGATTCATCGTTTGGTGCCCAACACTTTTCTTCTCCCTTTGAAGGGTTAGTATCACAAGTAATATAGGGAGTAGGAGCATCACAATTTGCCACAAAATATTTTCCTTTAATTCTATTCCATAAATCATGAGCATCAACAAATAAATCACTATCACTACTCATGATGGCAAAATAAGCACTTCTAGAAAGAGAGTCAACTAAGATGTTGCAAGCACGGTGATTGAGAGATAAACATCTTAGTTCAGCATTAGAAGGGTTTTTAATAATATCAGAGGGAAAAGTACTTCTACTAAAGATCTGTCTCAAATCAGGATCAACATGCATGAAAGCATTATAAATAGAGACAGACCAAGATTTGTAATTAGAACCATCGCCTAAAAGAAGTTCTACAGTTACCTCTTGTGACGACATCGTCATCTCCGGACGGCTAAGCCCACACTGGAGAGGCCTAGCTCTGATACCAATTGAAAGTTCCCTTTGCCCGGGAACAGGATCTGGATGTCGCCTAGAGGGGGGTGAATAGGCGAATAAAAATTATCACTTTAAAACTTAAATCTTACTCTACTCGAAGACAGGATCGCAGTGGAGTGAAGAACCCTTCGAGTAGGTTGCAGCGGAATTGAAGTTCCTGTCTTAAGAATATCCTGCACTTCAAAGAAAGCTAGTACCACAAGTAAGCAGTGAAGTGCAGAAGTAAGAACTGAATAAGACAGAGAATCAGCACATAACACAGAGCAGAGCACGTGGACACAGGAATTTATCCCGAGGTTCGGCCAAGCCTGAAATGCTTGCCTAGTCCTCGTTGGAGTTAGCCACACCTGGGCTTGGAGTCTATTTCATCTCCTTCCTCCGTTTGCTCAGATCTGTCAGTCAGACAGATAGAGCCTTCCACTATGTTGAGGTAGTTACAACAGAGCCGCGGCTGCTTACAATCTTCTTGACAGCACTCCGACAGAGTAACAATATGCTCAAGACTATGCTCTAGCTCTTAGCAGCACTTCTCCACTCTCTAGAGGCTTATAGCTTTGCCTCTACACAAACTAGAGAGATATACACGAGAGGGAGAGAGAGAATTGATCCGAGTGATGTCTACACTTGTTGGCTGCACTTATATTTTTGATTGAGGTGCCTAGAGGTCCCTTTTATAGGCACAAGGGGCCTAGGAGCCGTTGGAAGCAATCTAGGAAGACAAATCTTGCCTTCTGTCGGGTGGCGCACCGGACAGTCCGGTGCACCACCGGACACTCTCCGGTGCCCGATTTCCTTCCAAAATTGGCGCAGTTGACCGTTGCAGTCTTGGAGTGCACACCGGACAGTCCGGTGCCTCAATCTGACCGTTGGCTCGGCCACGCGTCACACGCGGATTGCGCGGCCGACCGTTGGCCCAGCCGACCGTTGGCTCACCGGACAGTCCAGTGCACCACCGGACAGTCCGGTGAATTATAGCCGTACGTCGCCAGACTTCTCCCGAGAGCGGCCTGTTCACCAGAGTTCAGCCTGGCGCTCCGGACACTGTCCGGTGCACCACCGGACAGTCCGGTGTGCCAGACTGAGCTGAGTCTTAGCTGTACACAGCCAAGCCTTTTGCATCTCTTTTCTTTTCTTCTTTTCTCTGTTTCTAACACTTAGACAAATACGTTAGTACACAAAAACCAATGTACTAAGTCTAGAAATATACCTTCTCTTGGATTTTCACCTCTCTATCATTTGACATGCTTAGGATTGATGTTGGACTCATAAATCATCAAGTCAGCTTAACTTGATCTAGACTAACATTTCTGAGCTCCAACATCCTACAAAGGTCACATAGAATATCTCCAAACATAGGAACAACCAAAACTAAAGGTCAGAGTGCACTTAGCTCTTTTAGGCTGCTTCCAGTTCTTATTTTGACATTTGTTCTCCTAGTGACTTTGTTCCCTTCTTAGAGCTTGATCTTGAGCTTTATGACTTACACCACATAACTATAGATGTTTCCTCATTGGTTGTAAGTCACATCCTTATTTAGTGATCCTTGATGTGCCATAGCTCTTCTTAACTTGATCACCCTTGACTTTGCAAGTCTTCTTCTTCACCCTTGGCTTTGGGTTCCTCAGCCTCTTTGACCTTCTCCCGTGCACTTGGTACCTCGAAGCTCTTCTTGCCTCCATCCTTGGCTTGATCAGTTGTCTCCGAGCTATGCACCCGAGTCTCACTTTATGCAATGTCCATCTTACTTGTGATGCCATTATCTATCCATCATCTAGTCCTTGGACCATCACACTTGTTCACTTGTGTTGAACCCTGTTAGCTTTACATTAAGCACCTGTTCAACACTTAGTACACTTGTTAGTGCTTTAATTGAGTTGTCATCCAAACACCAAAACCCACAAGAGAGCTTTCACCGATCCTTGGAGAGACTTATGAGATGGTTAACCACCAGGGCATTACATTTCTTGCTGAGCAGGTCGGTGATACGAATGCCATTGCAGATTATCTTGAATGGAGACAACTTTGTCAACAATTTTTTTCTAATTATGCATTTTGTACTCTCATTTTTATTAGGTAAGCCATCATCCGCCAATGGGTGTTGCTCACTATGAGAATGATCATTTTACTTATGATATCACGTCTAAGGTGAAGACAAAGTTCTTGGGAAATTCATTGGAAATCTATCTAGTTGGAAGGTTAATTATTAGAATTGTATTTCTTTCTTGGAGATCTATATGGCTTAAAAATATTTTATTAGAATAAAATGGAAACCTTTTTGAAGGCTGAATTGGGACCCAGTTATTCTAATCCCTGTAATATAATTTCCATGTCACGAGACTAGAGTGACACTTAAAAAATCTGGTGTCGTGTTGGATTTGGTGCCACCACTAACACAGGTTAACAACCTGATATTTGAGCGTACTTGGGTTGATTCTCCTGGAGATATGGTTATGACAAACTTTACAACCGGAGACAAAGTTGTGTTATATTTCCAACCATGTGCTGGTTCGGGTATGATATTTGGCCATCAATTTATTCTTGCATTTGTTGACTTTTCAGTTTTAGTACTATATATTCGCTTACTATTTGCTGGAAGCGTTGACAAACCTGACAACCGAACAAGCAGGTCTGCAGCGGCCCTGACGGCGTCGGCACTAGGAATGTCGGGCAACACTGTAGCACCTCTGCGACATGGTCGTGGTCCATGGCCGCGCAGCTCCGGGAAGTGGCTCACGGTATAGAAGTGTCTGCTCCCCGAATCCCTTCCACTCGCCTGCTCGACGTGATTCACAAGCAGCCATGGATCTTCGCTCAAGGTGTTGTTTTCTCTTTTTTCTTTCTATCTTGAGTTCTTTCTTCAACGATTTTACCCTATCATGTATTAGATCCTTAAATCAATTTTTCATATCTTGTTTGCGCCCGGCCGTTGATTGATGCGCTCGCTCATCTCACATGGGTGGGACTCTTCGCTCTTGCAGCACTGCCTGTCTAGCGGGAGCTACTCTAGCTTCTAGACACCAACTCCAGCGCCCCCGTATGGAACAACAAGTCCACCCTCACTGTCTGACAGCGAGGTCAGGCCACGACCTTGTCCTGTACCTTCCCTACTGCCTTCATTTGTCTCTTCTCCACATCCTGATTTCCTTTGTCACCCTTGGACGATCATGTATGTTATCACTATATAGTAGCATATATGTTCTTGATTTGTGTATGATCTGTGCTACCTTTATTGTTTTGGGGCATAATATTGCACTACGGAATGTTGGGTGTAGCAGTTGACCAGATGATCTTGCTTCCTATTCATTCAAAGCTTACATCTTTATGTGCTTTTGATTGATTCCCGGTGATTAATTTTACTGCTCTCCATATATACAAATTCATTCACCTGTCATATAGTTTCATAGATGAATCTAAGACTTTTATTGTTCCTGTGTTGCCCACTGTGGAACCTTATGAGAAAGTAAAGCAGGAAAGGAATCAGCTGAGAGATCATGAGATGTGATAACTGTGAACCTACAAAGGGTCACTCATGATGCTAAGGTTTTATTGAGCAGGTAATGGTTGGCAGAATGTATTTTTGAGAAATGGTGAACATAGTCTTATTGAATATTTTTACATGAGTTTCTACACCTATTTGTTAACATAATATGTGTTGTGTTAAGCCAACTAAAAATGGTCCAAGACACGAATAAAAGGCTTCAATAATACAATACCAGTCTGCAACAATACAACTCGTTTGAGTCCCTATATTTAAATAATGTTTGATGCTTATCTCGCTTGGTAATCGTTCTAGATTTCAGGTGAGAATCTGAGCCCTTACTTTTAAACCAAAAGAAAAATACTAGGGTGTAGAAGTTAGTGATTCCTTGCTTCTTGTTTGTTTGGGCCTAAACAAACAAGTATGGGTTGAAGAAATAAATATTTTGGCCTTTTTGGTTGTTTGCATTTCGCAATCTAGGGTCATAGCATTAGTGTGCTAGATTTACATAACGACATGCTGTTCACTTTACCTATATAGTTTTTTATTTCATACATGTAAGGTACTAAAGAGCAGACTATCATTGTTATACTTGCACCTCCTACAATTATGCTTGCTATTACTAATACCTTTCCTTGCTATTTTGCAACAAGTCCACAACAGTTGCTCATGTGTATTTCCTCTGTCTCGGGTAAGCAGCATAGCAGTAGAGTAGGTGTTCACTAGCAGTACAAAGTCCTCCAAGGTTTGGTTAGTGTCTATTTTGATCATATTGTAATGTTTGTGAGGCGTGTGAATTTTTTTGTTACATTAGCAACACAAGTATGTGATGTTGAACAAAAAAACTTAGACGAATAGACTGTGGGGCTTCTAGGTAGGGATGTGGTTAGTGAATTCGATTAGCAGCACTTGTGTTAGTTAGGCTAATATCATAGATTTTTTAGTAGTATGTTAATTGTGTGATACATCTAGCTATTTGAACATGATTTGACATACATAAGTCATGCTTCATTTTTCGAATGTACCTAGGCCGCTCATTTTTGGTAGTTCATATTGACGCCAACTAAAATTAGTGTTTAAGTAGTTCCATTCATGTTTCTTGTCCTTGCTGGTTCATGTGTTGTAAACTACAGATGGTAATGCAAGGTCTTCAACCTATTTTATCGGCTATGGTTGATTGCCATAATGCGTTTTGGTACAAGTTTGCAATAGTTTAATTCCACAGAAGTATTCAGATGTTGAGTGAGTATAGCTTGTGGCCTATCTTATGATCATACTCATGTGTACTTTAGTTTATGAGAAGCCGCAACGATTTTTTAATGTCATAATGTTCTAGGCTCTTGTTTTTTGAGATACAATTAGTTCATTGCACCTAACATATTTTGTTTTTTAAGAAATAAATCTTCATTTGATGGTTTAGATCCATGTAAAGGGAGGAGCATGCGTGTGGCTACACTTATGGGTATCATCACTTCATATTGTGATAATGCAGACTACTCATTGTTTTAGCCTTTAGTGCCTGTAGATGTTGATACAAGAGACAGTGGTTGGTGTCCCCCTCTCACCAGAAACCATATCAACAGGCACCATGGACATACAGTAAGATGCTTTTATCCTTGCTTTCTATACTTGATCTGTAGAATTGAGGAAGTGGTGTCCTTGTTGATGAAAATATGCAAGAAAGTGCAGCAAAATTCTCCAGGGCAGCCCTTATCGGTTGACTAGAAGGTGAGCAAAACGTCAACATCTTTGGATTTATTTGGGCATTTGTGATCGATATATATTGATCATTTTGTGTTATATAGGCAGTTTATCAAGAAAATTACACTGAGGAAGAAGAAATATACTTGATGTATGAACTTTGGGTCAGCTATGTATTCAGTTATGTATGAACTTTGGGTCAGTTATGTATTTATCATGTTTTAATTTGTGATGTTGATTAATATTCTCTACATATTTATCATTGTTTAGTTTTTTTAATCAATGACAAAGCACATATACAATCTTATATATCTTTTAAGGTATGTAAATATCTATTTTTAGTGATGCTAACAAAAATATAGAATAATAATTAATGTTTTTGCATAATATTGGTTCCGTAGCAACGCACGAGCATACACCTAGTGTATATATATATAATTGGTGAATTGTAGCGTACACATACATTATATTGTCAATACAGAAAGACAAATACACAAACAATGCACTATACGATAATTAAATCATGAATACTATGTAGGCGTATATATGAAAAACGAGTGGGGTGAGGAGATCAGGATCTCGAACGTGGGCCCATATGTTCCGCCCGTGTATCTTTTATTCATTTTTATTGGATTTTTAAAGGATTACTGAAAAATATAAGAGACAGACTCTTCCGAAAAAATCATCTTAACACAGCTTTTCATATATTGATTTCTAACTATTTTATGGTATAATTAATTTTAAAGATATATGTAGACTTTTAGTAGTCTCAGAAAGGCTACGGTGCCCTTCTGGTGGGTAGTGGGGATAACCTACTCCAACATTTGCACTGCGCTGGCACATGACTGCCTCAAGGAGCCCTAGTTTGATATCGCATCCCGCGAGAAGGTCCATTTCTCCATCTCCAAGTGGCCGGACGGCGAGCAGAAGCCCAGTGAGTGGTCTGCTCCCTCCCTTTTATTTTGATAATGCACATCCTTTGATTTAGCAGATATGCCAAGAATTTGTAAATCTTTATCTTATGATGGAAGAGACAAGTTAAATGGCAACATCCTTTGACATGATTGTCAAAAGGAATTCACATGGTTTATATCGTAATATATATGTAGGTTGCTGAAACAATGACGAAGAATGGTAAGCTACTATTGTAACACCCTTAATTTGGGTATAAATTTTTTCTCTAATATCCATCAAATTCAGGTGTTACCTTTATTCTCCTCTTCCTTTTTGCTCTTTTCTTTTTGTTTCAATGTAGTAGGAGTTATTTGGATGTCGTGTATTAATAAAAAACCCTAAGGGTATGATGGTTTTTGGCATCATACTAGAATGCATTTATTTTTCTGTTTGGTGTATTGTCGCGGTATGTATTCATTTAATTTGTAGCTCTTTCTATGTATAAATATGATTACAGAGAATAGAAACAAAAGAAAGAGAGAAAAAGAAAAGAAATGAATAAATAAAAGGGAAACCAGCCCTCCCCCTCCATTTCCTCGGCCTGCTCGCGGCCTAGCGCCGTCGCACGACCCAGCCGCGCCCACCCAGAGCGCCCCTTCCCCCCCGGCCCATTCCCGTGGCCCAGCCAGCACGCCCGCGCTCCCCTAGCCCTCCCGCGCTCGCCAGCCCAGCAGCGGCCCACTCGCCGGCCTGCTCCCTCCCGCGCGCGGCCCCATCCAGCGCCAGCGCCCCCTCCCCCAAACCCTAGCGCGGGCGCGCCCTAGCCGCCGCCGCCATCACCTATGGGGCCCGCTTGTCAGGGCAGCCTTCTCCAACCGCCATGCCGCTCCCTCCGGCGCCCACGTCGCGCTCTCATAGAGCCGCCAGCCACCAGCCCCTTCTCTCCCACCTCACGCCATCTGCCCTCCCTCATGCCTCCTCTCCCAGAGCCACCGCCTCACGCCCCCCTGCGCGCCCTCCCCTTGCCATTGTTGCCTTGTCGCGCCTAGCACATCGTCCGCCGGAGGCCGCGTCAAACCCATGCCGTCGTCCCCGTCCCCGTGGTGAGCTTGCCCCTCTCCCCCTCCATCTCCCTCTCCTCCCCGATTCTCACGGCCCGGCACGACACCCGCTCGCCATGGCCGGAGCTCGCCCAGCGTGCTCGCTGCACGCGGGCGTGGCGTGCTTGGCTGACGTGGCCCGTGGCCATAGCGCCCGCGGCGTGCAGCTTTGCGCTCGCCCGCGGCGTGGCCCGGCGCACGCGCGCGGTGCCCCCGGCGCAGCCCGGCGTGGCACGCGGTGCCCGCGGCGTGGCCCGACGCACGCGCAGTGCCCCCGGCAGCCCGACGCGGCCCGGCACGATGCGCGCGGTGCCCGGTGTGGCCCCGCCCTGAGCGCAGCGTCCTAGCGCGGCTCACGGCCAGCCCGGCGTGCCTTGCGCGCGCGGTGAGCCCCTTGGCCTGGCACGACCAACAAGCCAGCGGCTCGCCCATGCATGGTCGGCATCCCTGCATGGTCGTCCGTGGCCCTCGCGCGACCCTAGCATGTCCGTGCGCGGCCCGGTGCCCCGGTGTGCTTCGCGCGGCTCCGGTACAGTTCCCATGCGTGTCGTTCGTCGAATCGCACCAGTGCCCTCGCTCGACGACAGCGTGCTTCTACCCCTCGTCTGCCGCTAGACGTAGTAGTCTATCCTCGCTGGTGTCCGCGCGTAGCGCGTTGAAGTCATCGCATGCTGTTCGCGCACTTTGCGCATGCCGTTCGCAAACGTTGACGCGCGTCATCGCATGCACTGCGCACCCCGCTTTAGTGTGTCACGCACCTTGTTGCGTGGCAATAAACTGAGTCACACGTAGAATCACTCACGTTAATTAAGTTACAGAATTAAACGATAATTAACCGAGTATTAAACCAATTGGAACTAAGTGTTAATTCTATCGATGCATGCGATAAATACCTATTATAGTGATTTTGCCATTTTAAGTGTTGCATCTAATATTTGTTTAGTATAAATACGACATAGTTTAGTAATATTCGCACGTCGCACCGTTTTTGCATGTCGCGCGTTGTTTGCGTGTCACCGTTATTCGTTCGCGCGCGTGCTGTCCACGCGCGACATTAAACGGTTCGCTTATAATGGCTCAAGTCAGTTAATTAGCTGTTTGGGTAATCGTTCACCATTAAAATAGTAATTCAGTCGAAACTATGTAGTAGTTTTTAACCAACATTTGACAAATGTCAATCAATATAATTATGTCGAACTAATGTTCTAACTAATACTTGGTTAGTGCAATCACACTATTTGTTAGCGATAATCAAGCGTCGCCGCACCATCAATGCGTTGTTCGCGCGTGATGTTCTTGTGGCACACACACTGTTCGCGCAAGTAGTTGCGCGTCGTTTGCGTGCTGGTTGTGCGTGTCATCATTCCTTCGCACGTTCGTGCCGCGCGACTGGTTCGCGTATCGCACGTATCTCGCGTGTCGCGCGTGCCCGCGCGTCGTTTGCACGGTGTCGTGCTGTTCGCACCGTAGCCGAGTCACACGCTGTCGTGCGCGTTGTTTTGTGTGTGTCGCGCGCGCTGTTCCACACGTGGTGGCGTGCTGATTCGCGCGTCATTCGCATTGGTCGTGCGCACTGTTTTGTGTGTCATAGCATGCTATGTCGCGTGTGTGCGCGTCGGGTGTATGTTGTCGTGTTGTTTCGTTTATCGTAAATTCGACTCGCATAGAATCTCTCGTGTTAATTGAATTACTTATTTATTTGAGCTGTTAGTGTAGCAGATTAATCAAAACTAAATGGCAGTTACAGTTATAATTTACATTTGATAACGTCGACTTAAATATTATCGTTAATATTGGTTCAGCATAAACGCGCTAGCCCCTCGACCATAGCTTCGACTATCGTGGTTCTTTTCCTCGTGTAACCATAGAGGCGCTCTCTATTTTATATTGTTCGCTTTTATAATATTTTATCTTGTATGATGTAATGTTCTTATGCAAGTATATGTTTGCTTGTGCCTATTTGTATTCGTTGCGTGTCGCGAATAGAGTGTGTAGGAAACGGGTGACGCCTAAGAGGGGGGGGGTGAATTAGGACTTCTAAAACTTTTACTAAACTAGGCCACAATTAAAACCCTAGAGCAAAACCTATGCAAATAATCAAAACTAGAATGTGCAAACTAGGTTTTGTCTAAGTGTTGCTATCTCTACCGCAAAGGCTAAGTTTCAATCTACACTAAATAAGTATGACTACAAGATTGAAACTTAAATGCTTAATATAAATGCGGAATGTAAAGAGCTAAGTAGAGAAGCAAACTCTCGTGGATGACGCCGGTATTTTTACCGAGGTATCCGGAACCACGCAAGGTCCCGACTAATCCTCGTTGGTGCCCCTACGCAAAGGGAAGCCCACGCGAGGGCCAAGCACCACGGTCGAGTAACTCCGTAGAGAGCCGCGGACCTTCTCCACGCGCAAGTGGTGCTCCGCTTCCGGCTCCTCTCGGACGCTCCCCGCCGTCTCCACTATCGAGCTTCCGGCCGAAACGCCGCGGGCCTCGTTCCCTCCGGTACACGGTGGAGGCCGTGACACAAACGCGGTTGTCACGGTCTCGCAAGACTCTCGCCCCACTTGGTACAATTACAACGGCTCACGCAAGAGCCGAGGGGTTGTGTGGTTTTACAAAACTCACTCGACTAACTAGGGTTCACCTAGAGCAAGCGCTAAAGCGGTCTAACTAACCTAAGCACTTCGCAAAGCACCTACGCTAATCACCGAGTGATTCTATTAAGCACTTGGGTGTTTGAGCTCTTGGAAATATGCACTATGTGTCTTGGTATGTTGCTTGGGCTCTCACACTTGAGAATGGCCGGTTGGGGTGGTATTTATAGCCTCCACACCCCAAACTAGCCGTTGGACAGAAAGCAGCAGCTTTCTGTCGTCGGGTGCACCGGACAGTCCGGTGCACCACCGGACATCTACTGTGCATTGTCCGGTGCACGCCACGTCAGTCGACCGTTGGCGCCTGTAGTAGTCGACCGTTGGATCCGACCGTTGCCGTCTGCCCGTTGGCACACCGGACAGTCCGGTGCACACCGGACAGTCCGGTGCTACAGCCAGAGAGCGCCTATCTGCGTCCTCTCTGCGCAGACTGTCCGGTGCCACACCGGACAGTCCGGTGCACACCGGACACCAATGTCCAGTGCGCCACCAGGCGCTGGCTGACAGCCCTCATCTTGGATTTCTTCGCTGATTTCTTCGGGCTTCTTTGTTCTTGAGTATTGGACTCCTATGCATCTTTTTATGTCTTCTTTTGAGGTGTTGCATCCTCATTGCCTTGGTCCAATTCTCTTCGCATCCTGTGAACTACAAACACAAACACTAGAAAACTTATTAGTTCACGGATTGTGTTGTTCATCAAACACCAAAACTCAATTAGCCAAATGGCCCGGGGTCCATTTTCCTTACAATCTCCCCCTTTTTGGTGATTGTTGACAATACAACCAAAGCAAGCAAATAATACAAGTATTTGAATGAAAATATGCATTTTACTTGCTAAGATGCATGATTGTCCCCACAATGTGATATTATGGACTTAAGCTTCCCCCTAACTCCATAATTCACTTACTTCCTATTTTTGGACCAAATAACCAAAACCACTAGAAAAACCATTTGTAGATATAAAATTTTAAATTTGGTGGTGTTTGGTGTTTGATATAGTTTTCATTGCTTTGGTCCCTAAACTTCTCCCCCTTTGGCATCAACCACCGAAAAGAAAGACATTAAAAGCATGTAGGAAGTAAATAAAAGCTTGCCCTCAACAAGAAATCTATCAAATGATACCACTAGAAGGATATTAAAATAAACCATATGAATGATATCAGGTGAAAGGATTACTCCCCCTAAATGAGTGTTCTCTTTAGAAAGAAGTTTCTCCCCCTTTTTAGAGATGAAGAAATACTCCCCCTGACAGAGATCCTCTACTTAGGAAAAAGCATGTGAAAAATTAGAGGTGCAAGACATGGTTTGAAAAGACTAACTTCCCTTATGCATAGGTAACAGAATATGAGTTAACCACTTATGCATTTTTAGCAACATGAAAGTATATGATATGAAATATAGTCTAATCAAATATTGGAGAAGACATGTAAATGATACTGAATGTAGTCTCAAAAGATACCAATTGAAGATCAATGGCGAGCTTGAGAGACATGAGAGTTCTTGGAGATTTTGCAGTGGAAGATTGTTGTCTTTCTCCGGGGACTTTATTTTCCTTACAATGAGACTATCACATGAAATAGACTTGAAAAGGTGTTAGTCTCAAAGTGTTAGATTATAGAGTAACCTCCCCCTAAAGGTGTGCATACAAGTTTTGAATACTTGTAGGAGACATGCACTTTGATTTGATATCAAGAGGGGCAAATTATCCATAATCCCAACTTTGGCACATATAAGTTAAATGATACAACTTGTAGAAATCAAAATTTTCAATTTATGCATCATTTACTATGGAGTGATATAGAAGCTATGTGCCGTGCTTAAATAAACATTTTAAGCCATGTAGGTTTGCTTAAGTATATGAATTAAAAACAAGCAATCCTACCATAGTATGCATGATTTTAAACAAAAGTACATAACAAATGTAATACTAGGCAAGAAAGGTAAACTAGATAAAAGGTAAATAGATACGCATATCTAAAAACGAGAAATACAATAAAACTAGTTACCTTAGTCATGGGTGGGAAATTTGGGTCCAAAATTTTCACTAACCCACTTGGCAATAAACTTGATCCAATATGATGTATCCCATGATACACATCCCAAACTTGCCAAGTCTACAAATTTCCCGAAGACCTTCGGTCCACTCACTTCCCTTTCGGGATCCAAACCTTCTTGGTGCTTTTCATGGTTGAAATTATCTCCTTTGGCACCCAGATGCGTTTGACCCCTTTCCTTTGTTGGCTTGCTTGTTGGCCTTGATTGCTATCACCTTTCCATTCTTTTTCTTCTTGATCAAATATGGTGTAGCATCCTTTTTGTTCACCTTTTTGATGTAGGTGTTGGAGATTTTGCTTGATGGCTTTTGCTTGAGCTTTTGCCTTTGTTTATCCCCGGTCATCGCCTTGCATTGGAAAGACTTGTGGCCTTCCTTGTGGCATAGCCTACAAATCACAGTTTCTCCCTCTACAGGCTTGTTCACTCCCGCAGTGGTGTTATCCTGTGGAGGTCGGATTTGTTTGGCTTTGCCTTTCTTGTCATACAAAGCCTTGCCAAGGCGAGCCACTTCTTGCTTTAATTGTTCATTTTCCTTTGCAACCTCATCCGAACATGTCTCTACAACAATATTCTCAACAACGACTTGGTTGCAGGGGTTAGAATCATCAATTAAATCAAAGCAGGAAGTAGAAGCATCTTTCTTAATTATTTCAGGTATTTCAACTAAAGATGCTGCTGGGGTGCTACCAATGTTTTCTAGCTTAGTAGTTAGCTCATTATTGTGTATGCTAAGAATTTCCATTTTCTCTAGCAAATTTTCAATAGCTTCTTGGGAGCTAGCTAACTTAGCCTTAAGTTTTTCATTCTTTTTAATAAGGCTATCATCGGTAGCAGTGGATGGAGCACTAGATTCTAATAGCTTAATTTTAGTTGATAGCTCACTATTTAAGTTTGCAAAAGTTTCAAATTTTTCTAGCAAACCTTTGTAATCATTTTGAGAGCTGACCAACTTATTTTTCAAAGTTTTAAGTTGAGCTTTTTGCTTAGTGCAAACATCCTGGAAAAATTCTACGGCTTCCGCAAGCTCATCTAGAGAGGGCTTTCCCTCACCTTCATCATCACTACTACTTTCATCACTAGAGGATGGAATGCTTTTGTTACCTCTTGCCATAAGGCATTTGTGTGATGACCGTGATGATCGTGACGAGGATCGGTGGCTGCGCGTCCTTGGAGGTTCGTCTTCACTTGAAGAATCATCCCAAGTTCTAACACTTGTTAGCGCCTTGCCTTTGCTCCTCTCCTTTTTGGGTTTGGCCATATTTGGACAGTTGTCCCTGAAGTGGCCCTTCTCCCCACATTGGAAGCATCCTCTCTTCCTTTGCTTTTTCCTGTCAATGTTAAAGAGAAGATCCTCGACCTACAGGGGCACACCCATTAGATTAATCTTGCGGATCATCCTCATTACCTTTCCGACGCGTCGGATTGTTTCTTCGTCCTCGGAGGATGATGTGCATGGTTGATTATCTTCATCATCATCACTTTCTTCTTCCTCCTCTTCTTCACTTGAGGAACTTGGAGTGGGAGCCTTCTTTTTGCCCTTCCTTTCATCACATGCAAAAGCATATGGTCTTGAGGAAGTTGGCTCCTCTCCCCGACTCATTTTTCGCGACATCTCAAAGGCCGCGATTTTCCCAATCACAATGGTCGGGGTCATGTTGCTCAAATCCTCCATGTTGTGAAGGATGGTGATGATGCTCCCATATCTTTGTTGTGGTAGCAGGGAGATAATCTTCCTCACAATGTCCGCATCACCTAGCTTATTAATGCCAATAGAGTTGAGCTCATTGATTATTAGGTTCAAACGAGAATACATGTCTCTAACAAGCTCATCATCTTTCATAGCAAAAGAATTATACTCATTTAAGACTAGGCAATGTTTTTGCTCACAGACATTGGATGTGCCGTCATGGAGCTCATGCAATTTTAGCCAAATCTCATTAGCAGTTTTCAAGGTAAATACTTGATTAAAAATATCCATGCTAAGAGATTCATACAAGCAATTTTTGGCTCTAGCATTTAAATGAATTTCTTTCTCCTCACTCGTGGTGGGTTTCTCGGGATTCTTGAGAGGTTTCATCCCGTCACGAGTGACTCTCCAAACACCTAGATCAACGGCCTCTAGGTAACAAGCCATTCTAGCACTATAATATGGGAAGTTAGTGCCGTCAAAGTGTGGTGGCCTATGGGTATCCATCCCTTCCTCTAAAAAGCGTCGACTCTTTTAGCAGTGAAGCTAAAGCGTTTCAAATGAGCCAAACCGGGCTCTGATACCACTTGTAGGAAACAGGTGACGCCTAAGAGGGGGGGGGGTGAATTAGGACTTCTAAAACTTTTACTAAACTAGGCCACAATTAAAACCCTAGAGCAAAACCTATGCAAATAATCAAAACTAGAATGTGCAAACTAGGTTTTGTCTAAGTGTTGCTATCTCTACCGCAAAGGCTAAGTTTCAATCTACACTAAATAAGTATGACTACAAGATTGAAACTTAAATGCTTAATATAAATGCGGAATGTAAAGAGCTAAGTAGAGAAGCAAACTCTCGTGGATGACGCCGGTATTTTTACCGAGGTATCTGGAACCATGCAAGGTCCCGACTAATCCTCGTTGGTGCCCCTACGCAAAGGGAAGCCCACGCGAGGGCCAAGCACCACGGTCGAGTAACTCCGTAGAGAGCCGCGGACCTTCTCCACGCGCAAGTGGTGCTCCGCTTCCGGCTCCTCTCGGACGCTCCCCGCTGTCTCCACTATCGAGCTTCCGGCCGAAACGTCGCGGGCCTCGTTCCCTCCGGTACACGGTGGCGGCCGTGACACAAACGTGGTTGTCACGGTCTCGCAAGACTCTCGCCCCACTCGGTACAATTACAACGGCTCACGCAAGAGCCGAGGGGTTGTGTGGTTTTACAAAACTCACTCAACTAACTAGGGTTCACCTAGAGCAAGCGCTAAAGCGGTCTAACTAACCTAAGCACTTCGCAAAGCACCTACGCTAATCACCGAGTGATTCTATTAAGCACTTGGGTGTTTGAGCTCTTGGAAATATGCACTATGTGTCTTGGTATGTTGCTTGGGCTCTCACACTTGAGAATGGCCGGTTGGGGTGGTATTTATAGCCTCCACACCCCAAACTAGCCGTTGGACAGAAAGCAGCAGCTTTCTGTCGTCGGGTGCACCGGACAGTCCGGTGCACCACCGGACATCTACTGTGCATTGTCCGGTGCACGCCACGTCAGTCGACCGTTGGCGCCTGTAGTAGTCGACCGTTGGATCCGACCGTTGCCGTCTGCCCGTTGGCACACCGGACAGTCCGGTGCACACCGGACAGTCCGGTGCTACAGCCAGAGAGCGCCTATCTGCGTCCTCTCTGCGCAGACTGTCCGGTGCCACACCGGACAGTCCGGTGCACACCGGACACCAATGTCCGGTGCGCCACCAAGCGCTGGCTGACAGCCCTCATCTTGGATTTCTTCGCTGATTTCTTCGGGCTTCTTTGTTCTTGAGTATTGGACTCCTATGCATCTTTTTATGTCTTCTTTTGAGGTGTTGCATCCTCATTGCCTTGGTCCAATTCTCTTCGCATCCTGTGAACTACAAACACAAACACTAGAAAACTTATTAGTTCACGGATTGTGTTGTTCATCAAACACCAAAACTCAATTAGCCAAATGGCCCGGGGTCCATTTTCCTTACAGAGTGCGATCCATTTCCGAGCTTTGAGGGAATCGACGGTCAAGCTTCGGCGACCAAGAGATCAAACTCTTTGAGTTCTACGAGCCTGAAGATCCTGAGTATCTGTTTGGTGAAGGTAAGTATCCCTTGACCCATCTATGTCCTACTCATTCTCATAATTCACTTCCCGCATTTACACAGTTTATACCTAAGGATTGACTAGCTTTTGTCTATCTTGTCCTTGTTTACCTATTTTGGTTGGGTTATTTTGGTTTAGCTATATGCTAGTGCTTCACATTAATCAATGAACATGATGAGATTATCTATGATACGTTGTTTTCCCTTTTGATTATGATGATGATACTGTGACATTTAAGGGGACTCGAGCTATTTCTCGAGTGCCTCTCCATAAGGACTGGTTCGTTGGATGATCGCCCGGGAAAACAGTGCAACCATGCGGGTGGAATGGGACACCCTTAGTTGAATAATTAGAGGAACTGAGGTGTAGTTCGCTTCGCCGTCGTGTCGTCAATGGGGCTCGGTGTATGTGGCTCGCTCTGCCAAGGTTGGTTTGCCCCTTGGGGAGGAGTGCGGTACATTTAGGAAACCTAACGGGCGGCTACAGCCTCAGGGAATCTTTGTAAAGGCAACGTAGTGAAACCCTGCCTATTCACCTTGGTAGTGTTTAAGGGTTTGATCGACCCGAGGCAAGAGGGAATCACGACTTGTGGGTAAAGTGCGCAACCTCTATAGAGTGTTATGAAACTGATATATCAGTCGTGCTCGCGGTTATGAGCGGCCAAGGGAGCTCCATTGATTAGAGACACATTGATCAGAGATGTTTTGTTTACAGATGATGATGAGGATAATGTTGGTTTCTATTATGATTATGATTTCAGGTATTCTTTCCGTTTGGAAGGAGTACTTTTGGGTTAACAACTTGGGTTAATGTTAAAACCTAGCTCTCTACTAGTAATAATTACCTGACCAACTAAAAGCAACTGCTTGACCCTAACCCCACATAAAGCTAGTCCACTTCAGCCAAACAGGACATTTGCTGAGTACGTTGATGTGTACTCACCCTTGCTTTCACAAAACACCAGGTTGCCTTTGGTACAATCTATGCTCAGGTAAAGAGGAAGAAAAAGACATCGAGGCGGATCTCCAGGAGTTCCAGGACGTCGACGAGTTCGAGGATTAGGCTAGCGATCTCCCCCAGTCAGCTGCCTGTGGTGGGTTGTTTATGTTGGCTACATTTGGATTCTGTGTACTTTGATTTATATTATGTAAATGGCTCTAGTCTGTAATATTATTACTTACTCCTTATTGTTATTCGAAGCATTGTGCTATGATGAGTCATTTATGTAATCATTGTGTACGTGAATTTCTGATCCTGGCACGTACATGGTTCGCATTCGGTTTACCTTCTAAAACCGGATGTGACATAAGTGGTATCAAAGCCGTGCTGACTGTAGGACCGCTAGCCTAGAGTAGCATTGGCTGTTTTAAGGACTTATTGACTATTACTTCACCTCATCCTTGATTCTGCTTCAAAATATTAGTCACCTCGACTAATTCTATGTTGTGCTCCTATATGTCCCCTTGCCAAAAGTATTTTATTCTACTATGGTCTATACTTCTCTCAATCTATTAGATCTCATCTCACTCTTGTGCTTGCGACATCTTTGTAGATGTCCCCTGACCATAGCCTTTAGTCTTTTGGGACTCTTTCCTCTTCCATTATTAAATTGCTACCATTTGACCTCTATTCCATTTTGTTATTGACATGCTCGTATCCTTACCTTTTTAATACCCTTATCCCTTGATTTAAAGTACTTACCCTTGTACCTCCGTTGCCTATTTAAATAGTTCAGTTTATGTGTCCATGACCTTCTTGTCTTCTGAGATCCTTTCTTATTCTGTTGTTAAGTCGCTATCTTTCGGCAATTACTATGCCCTTGGTCTTAGTATGCTCGTATCCCTAGATTCTCCAATACTCTTGTTTCAAATACTTACCTCTGAATTTCCACTGCATACTTAAACATTTTAGTTTACATGTCCTTGACCACTCTTGTTTCTTAATGATCCATGAGCGGTCATTTTACTTTGCATATCCTTGTTGATCTCGTTGTCTCCTTGCAACTCCACTTGGTAATTAATTTTCTTTACTTCAACCATTTTATTGGAACCTTCCCTATCTTACCCTTGCTTGTTTTCTCCACTTTGTCAGTCTTGCCTTAACTCTGTCCATGGTTATGCTTTTCATCATTATCGCCTTTACCCTTATCACCTCTATATCTTACCTTGATGTTTATCTTATACTTTCCCTTTAAAATCTTCTCTCTCCCATCTCAATCTGAGAGTTGTATGTTTTACCTAATTTTCTCTTGAACGTATCATATTCTTTGTCACTTTCGAGTTTTTAACTCCATCCTTTGTCGTGTTTTTGTTTGTTATTGCCTTTGTCTTTCTCATCCTTTGACCTTACCTTGGCGATTACATTATGTCTGTTATCTACAATCTCCAATCTCCCATCCCAATTTGGGAGCGGTGTTTTACTTACCTCACCCTTAGCAGTATCCTCTTCTTTACCTCGTGTAAGCCTTGATGTAACTCCATTCTTTGTTGTACTTATACCACTGGTTCTTCTATGCCTTCATCTTTTCCCTTATGCCCTTGTTTATTATCGCCTTTGACCCTTGCGATATTTATGTCTTCTACCTAAATGCTCACTTTGAACTTATCCTTTAAAAGCCTCCCCTCTCCTTCAACCTAGTTTGAGAGTTGCGAGTTATCTATCTCTTCCTTGATTTCTTTTCACTTCTTGTCGTCTTATAAGTTTTGTGTTAAATCCATCCCTTGCTGTATTTTTTATTGCTATCACCCTCGCCTTGTTGTCCATCGATATTGCCTTGATACTCATCTTTATTCCTACTCTTTAAAAATCCTCTCTTCTACCTCAATTTAAGAGTGGCAATTTACCTGTCTGACCCTTGGACGTACCCTCTCCTTTTCCATTTGCAGGTCTTGTCTCAACCCCATCCTTTATGGTACTTATATCCTTTGTCTTATGCCTATTTATCTCCTCTCATACATCCTTGTCTGTTATTACCTTTAAAACCCTCGTGATATTCATGCCCTTGCCTTCCTGCTTACCTTAAACCTACCCTTTGAAGCCCCCTCTTTTCCTTTCCTGTTCGAGGATAATGCCTCATCTATCTCATCATTGACTGCTCTCTCTTCTCTGACACCTTGCAAGCTTTTCCTCAAATACATCCTTTGTCATGTGTTTGTTTGTTATCACCTTAACCCTTGTCATCCCCCAATCTTTACCTTGATGCTTATCATGTACCCATATTTTAAAGCTTCATCTCCCATTTCAGTTCAAGAGTGTTGTCTTACCCCTTCCCGCTCTTGTTCATTCCATGTTCCTCTGTCGTGTTTCAAGTCTTGTCTTAACTCGATCTTTTAGTGTGCTTTTGCCTGTTACCTCTTGTACCTTTGTAACCACTAGATCTTTCCACGATGCTTATCCTATGCCTACCTTTTGAAATATCATCTTTCCCGTCTCGATTTGAGAATGGTGTTTCACCTACCTTGACCTTGGTTGCATTCTATTCATGTCGGTTACAATCCTTACTTTAGCTCCATCCTTTATTATGCTCATGCCCCTATCCTACATGTCTTCTTATCCCCCTTGCCTTTTGATGGCCTTAGAGTAGTTTCCCCTTTGTAAGGAAAGACCACCATCTAGTTAACATCCACGTGTAGCAACGAGATGTTTGTTGTTGTGTGCTCATGATGTTTGTCTTTGTGTTATGACTGATTTGCTTCTTTGAAATGAGTGTTGGTGTGTTGTGGCCTTTGGTTCACAATGGCATCAGTTTACTTGATGAGTGCCATAGAGTTAGGTAGTTGATTGCTCTCCCTTTTCTCTCTTTAATCCATCTATGCTTACCTTTTCTATCTATACCTTTTCCTCTTGCACCTGTCTGGTTGGCATCCTCCAACCTCTCTTAATCAGTCAAGATCAAAGTCGGCAGCATCTTCACCAAGTGCGTATCAATGCTCCTGTTAAGGGGGTTAGCCACTAACCCCAATGAAGACAACGCAATCAACATCAACCAACAAGATTAGAGTGGCGCAACGACAGCATGTGTGGGTCCCCACCCATAGGTCCAGAAGATCCTCAAGAATTGCATCAGTTGGTCTCAAACATCTGAAGGTCAAAGCAACTAGTCCACAAGTTAATCTTGTAGAGAAGTCAACTCAAGAAAGCTGTCAACAACTAATGAACCAACCTTGTTATCTTGCTAGCTTCTTCTTGAATCTCGGGGGCGAGATTCCTGTTAAGGGGGTTAGATTTGTAACACCCAGAATTTGGGGTATAAATTTTTTCTCTAATATCCATCAAATTCAGGTGTTACCTTTATTCTCCTCTTCCTTTTTGCTCTTTTCTTTTTGTTTCAATGTAGTAGGAGTTATTTGGATGTCGTGTATTAATAAAAAAACCTAAGGGTATGATGGTTTTTAGCATCATACTAGAATGCATTTATTTTTCTGTTTGGCGTATTGTCGTGGTATGTATTCATTTAATTTGTAGCTCTTTCTATGTATAAATATGATTAGAGAGAATAGAAACAAAAGAAAGAGAGAAAAAGAAAAGAAATGAATAAATAAAAGGGAAACCAGCCCTCCCCCTCCCTTTCCTCGGCCTGCTCGCGGCCCAGCGCCGTCGCACGGCCCAGCCGCACCCACCCAGCGCGCCCCTTTCCTCCCCGGCCCATTCCCGTGGCCCAGCCAGCACGCCTGTGCTCCCCTAGCCCTCCCGTGCTTGCCAGCCCAGCAGCGGCCCGCTCGTCGGCCAGCTCCCTCCCGCGCGCGGCCCCCTCCAGCGTCGGTGTCCCCTCCCCCAAACCCTAGCGCACGGGCGCGCCCCAGCCGCCGCCATCGCCTATGGGGCCAGCTTGTCAGGGCAGCCTTCTCCAACCGCCATGCCGCTCCCTCCGGTGCCCACGTCGCGCTCTCACAGAGCCACCAGCCCCTTCTCTCCCACCTCACGCCATCTGCCTCCCTCATGCCTCCTCTCCCAGAGCCGCCACCTCGTGCCCCCCTGTGCACCCACCACTTGCTGTTGTTGCCTTGTCGTGCCTAGCACGCCATCCGCCAGAGGCCGCGTCAAACCCATGCCGCCGTCCCCATCCTCGTGGTGAGCTCGCCCCTCTCCCCCTCCACCTCCCTCTCCTCCCCGATTCTCGCGGCCCAGCACAGCACCCGCCCGCCATGGCCGAAGCTCGCCCAGCGTGCTCGCTACGCGCGGGCGTGGCGTGCTTGGCCGGCGCGGCCCACGGCCATAGCGCCTGTGGCGCGGCCCGGCGCACGCGCGCGGTGCCCTCGGCGCAGCCCAGCGTGGCACGTGGTGCCCGCGGCACGGCCCGGTGCACGCGCAGTGCCCCGGGCGTAGCCCGGCGCGGCACTCGGTGCGGCCCGGCGCACGCGCAGTGCCCCGACGCGGCCCGACGCGTTGCGCGCGGTGCCCGGTGCGGCCCCGCCCTGAGTGCAGCATCCTGGCACGGCTCACGGCTAGCCCGGCGTGCCCTGCGCACGCGGTGAGCCCCTTGTCCTGGCACAGCCAACAAGCCAGCGGCTCGCCCATGCACGGCCGGCATCCCTGCACGGTCGTCCGCAGCCCTCGCGCGGCCCCGGTACAACTCCCATGCATGTCATTCATCGAATCGCACCAGTGCCCTCGCTCGACGACAGCATGCTTCTACCCCTTGTCTACCGCTAGATGTAGTAGTCTATCCTCGCCGGTGTCCACGCGTAGCGCGTTGAAGTCATCGCGTGCTATTCCCGCACTTTGCACATGCCGTTCGCACACGTTGACGCGCGTCATCGCATGCACTGTGCACCTCGCTTTAGTGTGTCGCGCGCCTTGTTGCGTGGCAATAAACCGAGTCGCGTGTAGAATCACTCACGTTAATTAATTTACAGAATTAAACGATAATTAACCGAGTATTAAACCAATCGGAACTAAGTGTTAATTCTATCGATGCATACGATAAATACCTATTATAGTGATTTTGCCATTTTAAGTGTTGCATCTAATATTTGTTTAGTATAAATTCAACATAGTTTAGCAATATTCGCACGTCGCACCATTTTCGCATGTCGCGTGTTGTTTGCGTGTCACAGTTATTCGTTCGCGCGCATGCTGTCCACGCGCGACATTAAATGGTTCGCTTATAATGGCTCAAGTCAGTTAATTAGCTGTTTGGGTAATCGTTCACTATTAAAATAGTAAGTCAGTCGAAACTATGTAGTAGTTTTTAACTTACATTTGACAAATGTCAATCAATATAATTATGCCGAACTAATGTTCTAACAAATACTTGGTTAGTGCAATCACACAATTTGTTAGCGATAATCAAGCGTTGCCGCACCATCAGTGCGATGTTCGCGCGTGATGTTCTTGTGGCACACACACTTGAAAGGGAAATGTGCCCTTGGGCAATTTCTATAAGTATTTTGGTGATTAGATGCCCAACATATTATTTGAGTACTAATATGCTAAATGTGTGAAAAGTGCAAATCAAAGTAAAAGGTACGTTTCTAGACTTAGTACACTGTTTTTGTGATCTAACATTGTCTGTCTAAGTGCTAGAAACAGTGCCTAAAAGAGAGGAATCAAATTGCAAAAGACTTGGCTGTGGGCAGCCAAACTTCAGCTCAGACTGGCACACCGGATTGTCCGGTGGTGCACCGGACAGTGTCTGGTGCGCCAGGATGGGCAACGGTGAAAAGGCCACTCTCGGGATTCGACGGCGGCGTACGGCTATAATTCACCGGACTGTCCAGTGGTGCACCGGACTGTCCGGTGAGTCATCCGCGTTGAACTCGTCGCTCTCGGGAAACGGACAAAGGCGACGTGGCTATAATTCACCGGACTGTCCGGTGAGCCAACGATCGCCAGCACCAACGGTCGGCCACGAAATCTACGGGCGACGCGTGGCAGCTCCAACGGTCGGAAGGAGGCACTGGACTGTGCGGTGTGCACCGGACAGTGTCTGGTGCGCCAACGGTCCCGGAGCTGCAACGGTCGACTGTGCCCATTTTGGAAGGAAATCACGCACCAGACAGGCTACAGTAGCTGTCTTGGGGCTATAAAAGGGGTCCATAGGTGCATGGAGGAGAAAATCAAGCATTCACTAAGCATCCTAAGACTCCAAGACTCTAACTCCACGCATTTGATTCTCTGTGTTAGTGATTTGAGCTCCATTTGAGTTGCGAACTCCGTGTGTTGTGTTTTGAGCTCAAGTCGTGACTTTGTGTGCGTGATTGTGCTGCGTATTTGAGTCTTGTGTGTGTTGCTCTACCAACCTTACTCTTGTGTGTTCTTTGTGATTAATATTGTAAGGGCGAGAGGCTCCAACTTGTAGAGATTCCTTGCAAACGGGGAGAAGACTATAAGGAAGAAAGTCGTGGTATTCAAGTTGATCATTGGATCACTTGAATGGGGTTGAGTGCAACCCTCGTCCATTAGGACGCCACAACGTGGAAGTAGGCAAGTGTGACTTGGTCGTACCACGGGATAAAAATCGAGTGTCTCTTGTGTTACTTTCTCTGTGATTGTTTTGTTCACAAGAACTCGCCTCAAAGCTACTTAGTCGCACTAACTCTTTCATAACTAAGTTTTGTGGCTATTTAGTATTTGATTTTACAGGATCACCTATTCACCCCCCTCTAGGTGCTCTCAACACTGTTCGCACAAGTAGTTGCGCGTCGTTTGCTCGCTGGTTGTGCGTGTCATCATTCCTTCGCACGTTCGTGTCGCACGACTGGTTCGCGTATTGCGCGTATCTCGCGTGTCGTGCGTGACCGCGCGTCGTTTGCACGGTGTCGTGCTGTTCGCACCGTAGCCATGTCACGCGCTGTCGTGCGCATTGTTTCGTGTGTGTCGCGTGCGTTGTTCCACACGTGGTGGCATGCTGATTCGCGCGTCATTCGTGTTGGTCGCGCACACTTTTTGTGTGTCGTAGCATGCTATGTCGCGTGTGTGCGCGCGTCGGGTGCATGTTGTCGTGTTGTTTCGTGTATCGTAAATTTGCCTCGCGTAGAATCTCTCGTGTTAATTGAATTACTTATTTATTTGAACTGTAAGTGTAGCAGATTAATCAAAACTAAATGGCAGTTATAATTTACATTTGATAACGTCGACTTAAATATTATCGTTAATATTGGTTCAGCATAAATGCGCTAGCCCCCCGACCATAGCTTCGACTATCGTGGTTCTTTTCCTCGTGTAACCGTAGAGGCGCTCTCTATTTTATATTGTTCGCTTTTATAATATTTTATCTTGTATGATGTAATGTTCTTATGCAAGTATATGTTTGCTTGTGCCTGTTTGTATTCGTTGCGTGTCGCGAATAGAGTGCGATCCATTTCCGAGCTTCGAGGAATCGACGGTCAAGCTTCGACGACCAAGAGATCAAACTCTTCGAGTTCTACGAGCCTGAAGATCCTGATCATCTGTTTGGTGAAGGCAAGTGTCCCTTGACCCATCTATGTCCTACTCATTCTCATAATTCACTTCCCGCATTTACACAGTTTATACCTAAGGATTGACTAGCTTTTGTCTATCTTGTCCTTGTTTACCTATTTTGGTTGGGTTATTTTGGTTTAGCTATATGCTAGTGCTTCGCATTAATCAATGAACATGATGAGATTATCTATGATACGTTGTTTTCCCTTTTGATTATGATGATGATACTGTGACATTTAAGGGGACTCGAGCTATTTCTCGAGTGCCTCTCCGTAAGGACTAGTTCTTTGGATGACCGCCCGGGAAAACAGTGCAACCATGAGGGTGGAATGGGACGCCCTTAGCTGAATAATTAGAGGAAATGAGGTGTAGTTCGCTTCGCCGTCGTGCCGTCAATGGGGCTCGATGTATGCGGCTCGCTCTGCTAAGGTTGGTTTGCCCCTTGGGGAGGAGTGTGGTACATTTAGGAAACCTAACGAGCGGCTACAGCCTTAGGAAATCTTTGTAAAGGCTACGTAGTGAAACCTTGCCTATTCACCTTGGTAGTGTTTAAGGGTTTGATCGGCCCGAGGCAAGAGGGAATCACGACTTATGGGTAAAGTGCGCAACCTCTGCAAAGTGTTATGAAACTGATATATCAGTCGTGCTCACGGTTATGAGCGGCCAAGGGAGCTCCATTGATTTGAGACACATTGATCAGAGATGTTTTGTTTATAGATGATGATGAGGATAATGTTGGTTTCTATTATGATTATGATTTTAGGTATTCTTTCCGTTTGGAAGGAGTACTTTTGGGTTAACAACTTGGGTTAATGTTAAAACCTAGCTCTCTACTAGTAATAATTACCTGACCAACTAAAAGCAACTACTTGACCCTAACCCCACATAAAGCTAGTCCACTTCAGCCAAACGGGACATTTGCTGAGTACGTTGATATGTACTCACCCTTGCTTTCACAAAACACCAGGTTGCCTTTGGTGCAATCTATGCTCAGGTAAAGAGGAAGAAAAAGGCATCGAGGTGGATCTCTAGGAGTTCAAGGACGTCGACGAGTTTGAGGATTAGGCTAGTGATCTCCCCCAGTCAGCTGCCTGTGGTGGGTTGTTTATGTTGGCTACATTTTGATTCTGCGTACTTTGATTTATATTATGTAAATGGCTCTAGTCTGTAATATTATTACTTACTCCTTATTGTTATTCGAAGCATTGTGCTATGATGAGTCATTTATGTAATCGCTGTGTATGTGAATTTCTGATCCTGGCACGTACATGGTTCGCATTCGGTTTACCTTCTAAAACCGTGTGTGACAACTATCAAAATGCCCAGTGGTTCAGTCTGATGTTTAGGCCATGAAAGAAAAAAGAAGACTTAAGGTAATAGCTTCTAAACACTTTAATGACCCTTATATGAACCGTGAACATGGTTTAAGTCTCGTCCTTTTCTCCTGCCAGATTGGAGAACTTGAATTTGAAGTGAGTTCCAAAAGTGCCAATATCGGTGCTACAATAGTGGCATTTTTGGGTAACATTCAGATTGACACAAAATTTCAGATGCTCTGACCTTGGCATATGATTTATATGTAAAGTTCAGGTCAACCACTACACCAAAATAGTAAACTTCCTAGAGCCTAAACCCTAGGAAGTTAGGCTAAAACTCTAGGAAGTTAGCTAAACTCTCGGAAGTTAAGCCATCCTGTCGGAAGTTTGGCTCTCGAAAAGTTTTTGTCGGAAGTTAGCTTAACTTCCTAGAGCCCTCTAGGAAGTTAGCTAACTTCCTACAGCCAAAAAAGCCTCTCGGAAGTTAGTAGATTCTCGGAAGTTAGTAGCTTCACGCCGTCAGCGCCGTCAGCTGACTAACTTCCTATGACTAACTTCCTACGGCTGATCGTAGCCCCTAGGAAGTTAGCTGGCTAACTTTCTACGGCTGACTGTAGCCCCTTGGAAGTTAGCTGGCTAACTTCCTACGGCCCAATAAGCCTCTAGGAAGTTATTTTTTTACCAGCATTACAAATGCTATTTATTTTTATTTTACACCACATTCCACAACATAACAAATATATCAACAGCTATATAGCACAACATATTTTCACATAAAACATCTCACACACAATCACATAACAATATTTAAATCCATAGTCTCATCAATTACATCACAAAAGTCTCATCCATAGTCTCATCAATTACATCACAAAAGTCTCATCCATAGTCATAATAAGACACATCTCATCATCCAGTACTAATAAGAGAAAATATCTCATACATAGTCATAATAAAAGTCTCAAGTATCAGAATGCAATAACATGGAAGCTCATGGTCGCCGATCACCATCGGGTTACAATGACGAGTGATGGTCGATACCTCCACTAGTGAAGAGGGTTTCGACAAAGTCTAACTCGTCTTCTTGTTCATGCGTCGGCAAGGTAGCTGGAGGGGTCTAATATACATGTACAACATCATTGGCAGCTATCCATGGAATCGAATGCTGCATGAACACAATTCATTTATAAGTAACTGTAATATCTAGAAGCAATGGAAATTTTTTCAAAACAAGCAAAATCATCAATTACCTCAAGATATTGTTGCTCAGTCATATCAAGTCCATACTGTGTCGCCTCGTTCTTACTCTCTGGACATCGCCCTTCACTACCAAACATAGCTGGACTAATCACCTGGATTCGAGCATAGTACATCAAAGTTTTATAAGTTTGACTCAAATATGGTCCAAAACTACAACTAATAGGACACCGGAGGGAGTATGCATTAACAGTCGTACCTCACCTTCTAGGGCAGTATCAAGTTTAAACTAACCTTAACAGAAGCTATCAAAGTAGGGTAATACAGAAGCATAGGTGGACATTTCTATTTCAACTGACTGGGACATTCTGGAACAAACGAGACCTAGGGCCTTCAGACAAACAAAGATACATGAAATCTAGGATTGTTTACTAGTAAATTCTCACTACGGTGCAGGCTAGGTCGCCCAATATAATGCTGCTATAGTGCTACGCCCTTAACTTAGACTACAATGTGTCGCCCAATATATAGGGGAGAGTGTTTCTTGGGGGTAAGAGGTGTTTTCTTGTTAAGGCAACTTTTTAAGGTCAGGGCTGCGGTCTACGGCCAGTCCTACAGGCTCTGATACCACCTGAAGCGTCCCGATCCTTTGGGACTCAAATGTGATACAATTACTAGTCCCAGGAGGCTAGTAACCACATTCATTACTTCAAATAGTTACAGAGTCTGAATAATGTTATTACAATACTGAGGATACAAGCTCGAAAGTGAGCCGAAAAACATAAAGCGCAGTGGAAGATAAAATAGCCCAGGCCACAGGCAGAACTGGGTGAAGACACAGCCCCATCAATCAAGCATAGCAGAAAAGAAATCCTCAGCTGCTGAAAAACATAAATAAATCTGGGTGAATACACTAGGTATTCCGCAAGCCCACCCGGCTCCCGTAAAGAGAAAGTGACCTATATGGTACATGCTTTATATGGTGGAGTTGAAGTCGCTCATACTTTTTCAGAGAAAGGCAGTACTCGTTGTTTATGGCTTTCCCCAGACATTAAAAGTAACACTTGCTTGACCACCACTGAGCTTCCTGCTCCCGTGGTACCACTTTCTTTCCAGAACATACACACACATTTCCTAGTTCTCGGTGGTAGTAGAAACACTAATTGTCATACCATACCAGACTCGTCCATACCAGTGGACACGGACTATTCGAATAGGTTTAGACTCTGCGCAGAGGGGTACACTTTACCCACTAGTCCGGCTCTGCGATCTCATGGCCAATGAGACCCGAATCCGAATCTCTTTCCTTCCTTGTACGTCCGAACCTTAACGGTTATACCGGAAGGAGTCAGGCCACCGCCATGTCCAAACCGGACAAAACATTCCCCCTCCTTATCCTCCCGATGCTACCCCAGCCTTCATAACCCTGGGGTTGGACCGTACGAGTTTAGATTGAGTGGCTGCCCACACAGCCTCGAGTGGTTGTACTTTTTGAGAGTACAGGTAATGAAAGATGACAAACCGGTCCTTATATGAGAGGACGATCCTTCTGCTCACGCCTAAACCAGCTGAGCCAACACCTTAGGCCCTCCCCTAAACCAGGGAGTCCCTGATCATCCTACTCCATCAGGTGATGAGGGTGAGTACCCTTCATCGCACTCTTTTTGGAAAACATTCCACTTATACCCTCTTCACTTGCCCCATATCTTTTAATCACAGTAATAGTTAATGCAGGCTCTCTCATACTCACCATGCAATTCGATTCCCATCCCAAAATCCAGGCTTAGGCAGTGGTAGAGAGAAATAGGTATGTCGGGGACCATAATTAGGGGTACCCTCAAGACGCCTAATTCTCAGCTGGTAACCCCCATCAGCATAAAGCTGCAGAGGCCTGATGGGTGCGATTAAGTCAGGGATCAGTCCATACGAGCGACTCGATCACGCCTCGCCCGAGCCTAGCCTCGGGCAAGGGCAGCCGACCCTGAGGTGTTTCCGTCTCGCCCGAGGCCCCCTTTTTTACGGCAGACGCATCTCCGGCTCGCCCGAGGCCTTGCCTCCGTTAAGAAGCAACCCTGACTAAATCGCCGCGCCAACCAACCAAGTCACAGGGGCATTTAACGCAAAGGTAAGTGAGACTGACAGGCAGCCAGGCCTTGCCAAAGGCGCCATAGGAAGCTCCGCCCGACCCAGGGCTCGGACTCGGGCTAAGGCCCCGGAAGACGGCGAACTCCGCTCCGCCCGACCCAGGGCTCGGACTCGGGCTAAGGCCCCGGAAGACAGCGAACTCCGCTCCGCCCGACCCAGGGCTCGGACTCGGGCTAAGGCCCCGGAAGACGGCGAACTCCGCTCCGCCCGACCCAGGGCACGGACTCGGGCTAAGGCCCCGGAAGACGGCGAACTCCGCTCCGCCCGACCCAGGGCTCGGACTCAGGCTAAGGCCCCGGAAGACGGCGAACTCCGCTCCGCCCGACCCAGGGCTCGGACTCGGGCTAAGGCCCCGGAAGACGACGAACTCCGCTTCGCCCGACCCAGGGCTCGGACTCCGCCCTGGCCTCTGCCGAACGACCTCCGCCTCGCCCGACCCAGGAGCTCGGGCTTGGCCACGGCCATGGAAGACAGACTCGACCTCGGCCTCGGAGGAGCCTCCACGTCGCCCGACCTAGGGCACAAGTCCGCCACGTCAACAGGAAGCGCCATCATCACCCTGCCCCGAGCCAACTTGGGCCGCAGAGAGCAAGACCGACGTCCCATCTGGCTAGCTCCACCAGATAGGCAATGATGGCGCCCCGCTAGACCCATGACGACGGCGGCTCTCGGCTCCCTTACGGAAGCAGGGGGACGTCAGCAAGAGCCCAACTGTCCCAACAGCTGTCCCTCCACCAGGCTCCGTTACTCCTTCGATAGCCACGACACCACACCGGCTGGGTGCCAAGTTCTCTCCGGCTGCCACATTGGCATGTACCCAGGGCGTTAGCTCTCCCCCGCTAGACACGTAGCACTCTGCTGCATCCCCATTGTACACCTGGATCCTCTCCTTGCGCCTATAAAAGGAAGGACCAGGGCCTTCTTAGAGAAGGTTGGCCTCGCGGGAACGAGGGCAGGGGCAGGCGCTCTCTTGGGGCCGCTCGCTCCCCTCACCTGCGCGGACGCTTGTAACCCCCTACTGCAAGCGCACCCGACCTGGGCGCGGGACGAACACGAAGGCCGCGGGGTCTCCGCCTCCCTCACGACCCGGCTCCGGCCACCTCGCTCTTCCCCCCTTCGCGCTCGCCCACGCGCTCGACCCATCTGGGCTGGGGCACGCGGCACACTCACTCGTCGGCTCGGGGACCCCCCCGGTCTCGAAACGCTGACAGTTGGCGTGCCAGGTAGGGGCCTACTGCGTGTTGACGAGCAGTTTCCCGTCAAGCTCCAGATGGGCAGTCTCCAACGACCTCTTCAACCCGGGACGGTGCTCCGTTTCGGGAGCCTCGAGTTCATGTCTTTCGACGGCAGCTACGACATGATACTCCTTCCACCGCCGCGCGACGGCGACAACGGCGGCCGACAGCCCGCTCGCCGGCGGCGGAATCGACGACGTCTTTCCCGCGTGGGGGGAGGACAACTTTCGAGCTCGCCCCATCCTCTCCCTCGCCATCGGAGGAGGAGACGGGGCAACCAGGGCCGAGCGGGAGGCTGTGCTCCGTCGGCTGTCGAGCAAGTGGACGACGCCAGCACGCTCACGGAGGGCCTGCAGGACGTCGCCCTCATACCCAGGACGACGGCGCGATCAGCCCCCGATGTGACTTCGTCGCTCCTCGTCGACCAAAAGGTACCGGCTGCTTCCCATCTTTCGTCATTTCGACTCGACCTCAACCCGCCTAGTGACCTCGCTCTGGCGGGCGCTCACGTTGAGGCGAGTGCAACCCCTTTCGGGTTTCGTGTGCGGTCGCCTTGGGACCGATTGACGGGCGTCTCGACCTACGGGCCCTCTGGGTCCGAGGAAGATGACGACCCCAGCATCTGCTGGGATTTCTCCGGATCTGGCAACCCCAGTGCCATGCGGGACTTCATGACCGCATGCAACTACTGCCTCTCCGACTGTTCCGACGGCAGCCACAGCCTTGACGACAAGGACTGCGGCCCGAGCCGCGAATGTTTCCACGTCGAGCTAGGGGATCCCTCCGGAGGCAACTGTCTCGGTATGCCGGAGGATGGTGATTTCCCTAGGCCAGCGCCTCGCGTCGACATCCCGCGGGAGCTAGCTGTGGTCCCCGTTCCGGCGGGAGGTCACGACCCACAGCTCGAGCAAGTCCGCGGGGCGCAGGCCGGGCTCGATGAGGGGGCAGGAGCGCTCGAGGCAATCCGCCGGGACGTCGGGCAGGCATGGGCGGGCCAGCCCCCGGCCGGAGAAATACGTCACTTGCCCCAGGGTCTCCAGCACCGCATCGCCAACGATGCTAGGGACAGGCCGCCACCCGCATCCGGCGGAACCGGTCAGGACCTGGCAGCCGCAGCGATGCTCCTCCGCGCGATGCCGGAGTCATCAACCACCGAGGGTCGGCGAATCCAGGGAGAGCTCAAGCATCTCCTGGAAGGCGCTGCGGCCCGGCGGGCCGAGAGCTCTGCCTCCCGAAGGCAGGGGTACCCCTCGGAACCTCGTGCCGCGACTTCCCGACTCATGCGGGAAGCCTCGGTCTACACCGGGCGCACGCGCAACACCGCGCCTGCGGCCCCGGGCCACCTCGGCGACGAGCACCCTCATCGCGACCGTCGGGCCCGCCTCGACGAAAGGGTGCGCCGAGGTTATCACCCCAGGCGTGGGGGACGCTACGACAGCGGGGAGGATCGGAGTCCCTCGCCCGAACCACCCGGTCCGCAGGTCTTCAGCCGGGCCATTCGGCGGGCGCCGTTTCCGACCCGGTTCCGACCCCCGACTACTATCACAAAGTACTCGGGGGAAACAAGACCGGAATTGTGGCTCGCGGACTACCGCCTGGCCTGTCAACTGGGTGGAACGGACGACGACAACCTCATCATCCGCAACCTCCCCCTGTTCCTCTCCGACACTGCTCGCGCTTGGTTGGAGCACCTGCCTCCGGGGCAGATTTCCAACTGGGAGGATTTGGTCCAAGCTTTCGCCGGCAACTTCCAGGGCACGTACGTGCGCCCCGGGAATTCCTGGGACCTCTGGAGCTGCCGGCAACAGCCGGGAGAGTCTCTTCGGGACTACATCCGGCGGTTCTCGAAGCAGCGCACCGAGCTGCCCAACATCACCGACTCCGACGTCATCGGCGCGTTCCTTGCCGGCACCACTTGCCGTGACCTGGTGAGCAAGTTGGGTCGCAAGACCCCCACCAGGGCGAGCGAGCTGATGGACATCGCCACCAAGTTCGCCTCTGGCCAGGAGGCGGTCGAGGCCATCTTCCGAAAGGACAAGCAGCCCCAGGGCCGCCCGTCAGAAGATGCTCCCGAGGCGTCTACTCCGCGCGGCGCCAAGAAGAAAGGCAGGCGGAAGTCGCAAGCGAAACGCGACGCCGCCAGCTCGGACCTTGTCGCCGCCGCCGAGTACAAGAACCCTCGGAAGCCCCCCGGAGGTGCCAACCTCTTCGACAAGATGCTCAAGGAGACGTGCCCTTACCATCAGGGTCCCGTCAAGTACACTCTCGAGGAGTGCGTCACGCTTCGGCGCCACTTCCACAAGGCCGGGCCACCCGCAGAGGGTGGCAGGGCCCGCGACGACGACAAAAAGGAAGATCACCAAGCAGGAGAGTTCCCCGAGGTCCACGACTGCTTCGTGATCTGCGGAGGGCATGCGGCGAATGCCTCGGCTCGGCATCGCAAGCGAGAGCGCCGGGAGGTCTGCTCGGTAAAGGTGGCGGCACCAGTCTACCTAGACTGGTCCGACAAGCCCATCACCTTCGACCAAGATGACCATCCCGACCACGTGCCGAGCCCGGGGAAGTACCCGCTCGTCGTCGATCCCATCATCGGCGACGTCAGGCTCACCAAGGTCCTGATGGATGGGGGCAGCTGCCTCAATATCATCTACGCCGAGACCCTCAGGCTCCTGCGCGTCGATCTGTCCTCCGTCCGAGCAGGCGCTGCGCCCTTCCACGGGATCATTCCCGGGAAGCGCGTCCAGCCCCTCGGACGACTCGACCTTCCTGTCTGCTTCGGAACACCCTCCAACTTCCGAAGGGAGACTTTGACGTTCGAGGTGGTCGGGTTCCGAGGAACCTACCACGCAGTATTGGGAAGGCCATGCTACGCGAAGTTCATGGCCATCCCCAACTACACCTACCTGAAGCTCAAGATGCCGGGCCCCAACGGGGTCATCACCGTCGGCCCCACGTACAAACACGCGTTCGAATGCGATGTGGAATGCGTGGAGTACGCCGAGGCCCTCGCAGAGTCCGAGGCCCTCATCGCCGACTTGGAAAACCTCTCCCGAGAGGTGCCGGACGTGAAGCGACACGCCGACAACTTCGAGCCAGTGGAGACGGTTAAGGCCATCCCTCTCGACCCCAGTGGCGACACCTCCAAGCAGATCCGGATCGGTTCCAGGCTCGACCCCAAATAGGAAGCAGTGCTCGTCGACTTTCTCCGCGCAAACGCCGACGTCTTTGCGTGGAGTCCCTCGGACATGCCCGGCATACCGAGGGATGTCGCCGAGCACTCGCTGGATATTCGGGCCGGAGCCCGACCGGTCAGACAGCCTCTGCGCCGATTCGACGAGGAAAGGCGCAGGGTGATAGGCGAGGAGATCCACAAGCTGATGGCAGCAGGGTTCATCAAAGAGGTATTCTATCCCGAATGGCTTGCCAACCCTGTGCTTGTGAGGAAGAAAGGGGGGAAATGGCGGATGTGTGTAGATTACACTGGTCTCAACAAAGCATGTCCGAAGGTTCCCTACCCTCTACCTCGCATCGATCAAATCGTGGATTCCACTGCTGGGTGCGAAACCCTGTCTTTCCTCGATGCCTACTCAGGGTATCATCAAATCAAGATGAAAGAGTCCGACCAGCTCGCGACTTCTTTCATCACGCCCTTCGGCATGTACTGTTATGTCACCATGCCGTTCGGTTTGAGGAACGCGGGTGCAACGTACCAGCGGTGCATGAACCATGTGTTCGGCGAACACATCGGTCGCACGGTCGAGGCCTACGTCGATGACATCGTAGTCAAGACAAGGAAAGTCTCCGACCTTCTCTCCGACCTTGAAGTGACATTCCGGTGTCTCAAGGCGAAGGGCGTCAAACTCAATCCCGAGAAGTGCGTCTTCGGGGTGCCCCGAGGCATGCTCCTGGGATTCATCGTCTCCGAGCGGGGCATCGAAGCCAACCCGGAGAAGATCGCAGCCATCACCAGCATGGGGCCCATCAAGGACTTAAAAGGCGTACAGAGGGTCATGGGATGTCTCGCGGCCTTGAGCCGTTTCATCTCACGCCTCGGCGAAAGAGGCCTGCCCCTGTACCGCCTCTTAAGGAAGGCCGAGTGCTTCACTTGGACTCCCGAGGCCGAGGAAGCTCTCGGGAACCTGAAGGCGCTCCTCACCCAGGCGCCCGTCTTGGTACCCCCAGCTGATGGAGAAGCCCTCTTGGTCTACGTCGCCGCTACCACTCAGGTGGTCAGCGCCGCGATCGTGGTCGAAAGGCAAGAAGAGGGGCATGCTTTGCCCATTCAGAGGCCAGTTTACTTCGTCAGCGAGGTGTTGTCCGAGACCAAGATCCGCTACCCACAAGTCCAGAAGCTGCTGTATGCAGTGATCCTGACGAGGCGAAAGCTGCGACATTACTTCGAGTCTCATCCGGTGACTGTGGTGTCATCCTTCCCCCTGGGGGAGATCATCCAGTGCCGAGAGGCCTCGGGACGGATCGCAAAGTGGGCGGTGGAAATCATGGGCGAGACAATCTCGTTCGCCCCTCGGAGAGCCATCAAGTCCCAGGTACTGGCGGACTTCGTAGCCGAATGGGTCGACACCCAGTTGCCGACGGCTCCGATCCAACCAGAGCTCTGGACCATGTTTTTCGACGGGTCGCTGATGAAGACGGGAGCCAGCGCGGGCTTGCTCTTCGTCTCGCCCCTCGGGAAACACCTGCGCTACGTGCTACGCCTCCATTTCCCGGCGTCCAACAATGTGGCTGAGTACGAAGCTCTGATCAACGGATTGCGAATCGCCATTGAGCTAGGGGTCCGACGCCTCGACGCCCGCGGCGACTCGCAGCTCGTCATCAACCAAGTCATGAAGAACTCCCACTGCCGCGACCCGAAGATGGAGGCCTACTGTGATGAGGTTCGACGCCTGGAAGATAAGTTCTACGGGCTTAAGCTTAACCACATCGCCCGGCGCTACAACGAGACTGCGGACGAGCTGGCAAAGATAGCCTCGGGGCGAACGACGGTTCCCCCGGACGTCTTCTCCCGAGATCTGCACCAACCCTCCGTCAAGATCAGTGACACGCCCGAGCCCGAGGCGCCCTCGGCCCCGTCCGAGGCAACCTCGGCCCAGCCCGAACCATCCTCGGTTCAGCCCGAGGAACCCTCGGCTCCCGAGGGCGAGGCGCTGCGCATCGAGGAGGAGCGGGGCAGGGTCCCGCCTGATCAAGATTGGCAGACCCCGTACCTGCAATATCTCCGCCAGGGAGAGCTACCCTTCGACCAAGCCGAGGCTCGGCGGGTAGCGCGACGCGCCAAGTCGTTCGTCTTGCTGGGCGATGAGAAGGAGCTCTACCACCGCAGCCCCTCGGGCATCCTCCAGCGATGCATCTCCGTCGCCGAAGGTCAGGAACTCCTGCAGGAGATACACTCGGGGGCTTGCGGCCATCATGCAGCGCCTCGAGCCCTCGTCGGGAACGCTTTCCGGCAAGGCTTCTACTGGCCGATGGCGGTGGCTGACGCCGCTAGAATTGTCCGCACCTGCGAAGGGTGCCAATTCTATGCGAAGCAGACCCACCTGCCCGCTCAGGCTCTGCAGACGATACCCATCACCTGGCCCTTCGCTGTGTGGGGCCTGGACCTCGTCGGCCCTCTGCAGAAGGCGCCCGGGGGCTACACGCACCTGCGGGTCGCCGTCGACAAATTCTCCAAATGGATCGAGGTCCGACCCCTGAACAGCATCAGGTCCGAGCAGGCGGTGGCGTTCTTCACCAACATCATCCATCGCTTCGGGGTCCCAAACTCCATCATCACCGACAACGGCACCCAGTTCACCGGCAAAAAATTCTTGGATTTTTGCGAGGATCACAACATCCGGGTGGACTGGGCTGCCGTAGCTCATCCCATGACGAATGGGCAGGTAGAGCGTGCCAACGGCATGATTCTACAAGGGCTCAAGCCTCGGATTTACAACGACCTCAACAAGTTCGGCAAGCGATGGATGAAGGAACTCCCCTCGGTGGTCTGGAGCCTGAGGACGACGCCGAGCCGAGCCACGGGTTTCACGCCGTTCTTCCTGGTCTACGGGGCCGAGGCCATCTTGCCCACTGACCTGGAATACGGCTCCCCGAGGACGAGGGCCTACGACGATCAAAGCAACCAAGCTAGCCGAGAAGACTCGCTGGACCAGCTGGAAGAGGCTCGGGACAGGGCCTTACTACACTCGGCGTGGTATCAGCAGTCCCTGCGACGCTACCACGCCCGAGGGGTCCGACCCCGAGACCTCCAGGTGGGCGACCTGGTGCTTCGGCTGCGGCAAGACGCCCGAGGGAGGCACAAGCTCACGCCCCCCTGGGAGGGGCCATTCGTCATCGCCAAAGTTCTGAAGCTCGGAACGTACAAGCTGGCCAACAGTCAAGGCGAGGTCTACGACAACGCTTGGAACATTCAACAGCTACGTCGCTTCTACCCTTAAGATGTTCCCAAGTTGTTCATATACCTCGCACCCACGCAAAGTTTAGTCAACAAGGAAGGGTCGGCCTCGCCTCGGCAAAGCCCGACCCTCCCTCGGGGGCTAAAAGGGGGGAAACCCCCTCTGCGTCAAAATTTTCCTCGAAAAAAATCTCTTTTACCAGAATGTCTTTCGTGCTTTTTGACTACTTCGAAAAGTGGGTCCTGGAAACGACGGGGTACACGTAAGCAGTCAAGGCTGACCGAGCCGAGGGACTCCTACGCCTCCGAGATACGGATACCTCACTCATCACCTTCCGCGATAAGTAACTCACGTTCGGATAAAGTGGCTCCACGGATCGAACAAGTCTTTACATTCGGAAGCCCTTCTGCCGAAGCGATCCTTCGAGCCTTCTCGACCAAGTCGGTGATAGGGCCTCATGGACGGGTGAAAGTACGCGTAAGCGGCAAGGCCGACCGAGCCGAGGGACTCCCACGCCTCCGGGATACGGATACCTCACTCATCACCTTCCGCGAGAAGCAACTCTCGCTCGCGCTAACATCCCTGTTACCGACAAAAGATCCAGATACTCGAAACAAGAGGAAAAGAGATGCAGCTTTACAACGCAGCAAGGGTGTGTGTTCTGGCCTCGACGGCCGCACAAGGCACACACTACAAGACAATCTGATCCTGCAGGCTCGGGTCTTGACGCCGGAAAGGGGGCAACAACACCCTCGGCATCGACGGCACCTTCGGCGAGGCCCGACCTAGCCTCGGGCGGCGACACGGTCCGAGGGTCTCCGCTCCGAAGGACGACGTCGTCACCGCGCCCGGGCGATCGCTGTCAGGGACTTCTCCGGGAATCCGGCCCGAGCAGGCGGCTCGGCCGGCCACCTCCGGGGCCTCGGCCAACCATCTTCCAAGGGCGCCGGCCCGGTCCGAAGCCTCGGCTGATCAACTCCGACGTCGATCCTGCCAACGGACAACCCGGCTAGGCTCCGGCCAACCAGGTTTCATTTTCGAGCCAACTCCGCCTCTGTTCATACTGATATCGCTACCCCTGGCCTCGGCTCGTCGGAGAGCGGCCGAGGGGTCTCTTTAACTAAGCTAGAGGAGCCCCGGACAGCAGGGCCGACCGAGCCGAGGGACTCCTACGCCTCCGGGATACGGATACCTCACTCGTCACCTCGACACGGGGTGACTCATGCTTGGTGAAGCGGCTCAGACAAACAACAGGCGAGTCTTAGTGCTCAAAAATGAGGAGAAAATACGGCTCTGTGCCGAAGTTACGTACATGTTCAGGCCCCAAAAGCCGAAATGAACAAAAAACCCGGCACTCGAAGTGCCGTTACAAACGGAACTCCGGTTCCCCCTCCGCAGGTACGAACAACCCCACTCGATAGGGGTGAGCCTGCGGGGCAACAGAAGACCGACGAACGGCATGTCGTCGCCCGCCCCGACAGCGGCGACGATGAAGACTTCTGCCCCAGGGGGCCGAACAGCAGCAATGATGGCCTCACGCCGGATGCTGCTGCTAGGAGGCCCCCGCCCTTGCCCAAACTCGAGAGGCAAGGACGGGCAGAAGGCCGTAGAGTTGGAGGTCGGTCCATGGCCAGCCTTGGCTGTCGCACCGGCGGAAGAACCTCTTCCAGCTGCCGTGGCGGGAGGCGGCACCGGGAGCGGCTCCGAAGCTGCTCGGCTCAGAGAGCCGGGCACGGTGCAGCTGTTAGCACCGCGGACGGCTCCCACCCTTCCTCCCGATCACTGAGGGAAGGAGTGGGCCACCGCCCGCGCCGGGACCGACTTCAACTCGGCACGCTCCCCTCCTCAGCCCTGGTGATGAAAATCCTTGAGGCTGAGGAAGGGGCGGAGGCCGCAGCCCGGCTCGCTTTCCCCCACCATCAAGCCGGAGGTCACCATCTTGGGTGACCGCCGGTGGAGGGGTGCATCCGGGCTGCATGATGAAAATCCTTGAAGCCGAACGATGGCTGAAAGGTACCAACTCCCACGGAGTTGCGTTCCTCCGGCGATAAGGCGACAAAACGGCGGTTTCCCCCATCCGGGGGCTTGGAAGGTGGAAAGACACGGAGCATCAGGGAAGAAGGAGACATGGTCGCCTTACGGAAGGAGTCGCCCTCCTTTTAAAGGCGACTCTCCCTGCTTGCGCCCCCAACCGTCACGGGCTGAGTCTTCTCCAACACGCCTCCAAAGCCCTCCCCTGCGGCGCGGGGGCTGGGTCCCGCATGTCATGCAGACCGGCTCCAAGCAGAAGAAGCCAAACCGCCACGCACGGCGCACGCAACCACCCAGCGGTTACAAGTGACCCTCCACTTTTGCCCAGACCAACGGGCGAAAGGGGCGGGCAGCCATGCGGGCGGCATGCAACCGCGCCAAGTGGACGCGCCTCTCCGACTCCTGACACGCCAGCACGGAGGCCCAAGCCCACGCGTCGCGCGACCGGCGCGCCGGATGCTGCATGCAAGCCACTGTACCACTTGCGCCACCACCGCACCTCCTCGATTGCGGAACCAATACCGCGACCCAAGGCGACCCAGCGCGCGACCCAGCAGCGCCACCCTGACGCAGCGGTCAAACGCGGTCAAAGGCGGGCCGGCAGTAATGGCGGTGGCAGGCGCACGGGAGCAGCGGTCACGCCGTCAGCCAAGCTCACGTTCCATCCGGAGGCAGCGAGAGAACCCCCTCTCACGGTGTGAAGACGACGCGCCCGTGACCCGTTCCTCGAACGGCTCGCGCACATGCAATGGCAGCCTCGCCAACTACTCGCCCCGGCGCATTAACTCCGCGGCTGGACAGGCGGTGCTTCTGGCAGAAGCAGCTGGCGACGCTTCGCCTTCGCCAAAACGACCACACCAAAAAAGGTACGCCACGTCGTTCAATTTCGTATCCTTTTTTCCCTTTTTCCTCTTTCTCTATCTCTTGCAACAGGGACCGGGAAAGGGGATCCCCCCAAAGGGATCCTTCCCTGTGAAGGAACTAGGCTCCGAGCCTCCTTACTGATCAGGGGTTCGAAGGCTAGCCCCCCGAAGGGTTCAACAGCCGCCTCAGATCGCGTGGGCCCGACACCCACTACTGGTCAGGGGTTCGAAGGTCAGCCTCCCGAAAGGTTCCACGACTGCCTCAGGCTACTCGGGCTCCGCGCCCATTACTGATCAGGGGTTCGAAGGCTGGCCCCCTGAAGGGTTCACAGTCGCCTCAGACACCGAGCGAGGGATGACCAGGGGTACGTTCGATACATAACCGAGGCTCGGGCTGCGCTCCCGAGGTACCCTAGGACATTTCCGAGACCAGCGGGAACGATCCTGTAACGGAATCCCATCGGAGGGAGGCATCGAGCCCTCGGACCCCGTCGCCAGGGGACCGGGTCCGGCAGATCACCCGCAGGTACTTTTGGGCGTGCCTCCGGGCCCATAGCCGACCCCCAATGAACGGGGCACGGACGTCCACTCGGATTACCCGATTGCAGCTCACCGGAGACACCATGTTCGGTGCCCATCGAGGGTAACATGGCGCTCTCCCCCCCTCCTCCTTGCGGAAAGGCGACGTAGGGGCGTATGTAAAAAAGCCGAGTCTGTCCCTGATCGCCCTCTCGCCCTGTGCGGAGGCTCGGGGGCTGCTCTCGCAAACCCGGCTCCGGCCAAACCGTTGACAGCGTCAACATACCAGCCCGAGAACTTGGGCCCCGACAGTGCACCCGGGCTACGGCCTGTTCGCATGAGGGAACCGCCAGACCAGCCGAAGCATTGCGCAAGGCATTAAGACCTCGAAGGAGTGAAACCACTCCTCCGAGGCCTCGGGGGCTACACCCGGCGGGTGCGCTCGCGCGCACCCACCGGAACAAAATGCAACCGAGAAAGGCTGGTCCCCTTGCAAAAAAGTGCGACGAAAGCCTCCAAGCGAGTGCTAACACTCCCTTCGAGGCTCGGGGGCTACTGTCGGGGACCATAATTAGGGGTACCCTCAAGACGCCTAATTCTCAGCTGGTAACCCCCATCAGCATAAAGCTGCAGAGGCCTGATGGGTGCGATTAAGTCAGGGATCAGTCCATATGAGCGACTCGATCACGCCTCGCCCGAGCCTAGCCTCGGGCAAGGGCAGCCGACCCTGAGGTGTTTCCGTCTCGCCCGAGGCCCCCTTTTTTACGGCAGACGCATCTCCGGCTCGCCTGAGGCCTTGCCTCCGTTAAGAAGCAACCCTGACTAAATCGCCGTGCCAACCAACCAAGTCACAGGGGCATTTAACACAAAGGTAAGTGAGACTGACAGGCAGCCAGGCCTTGCCAAAGGCGCCATAGGAAGCTCCGCCCGACCCAGGGCTCGGACTCGGGCTAAGGCCCCGGAAGACGGCGAACTCCGCTCCGCCCGACCCAGGGCTCGGACTCGGGCTAAGGCCCCGGAAGACAGCGAACTCCGCTCCGCCCGACCCAGGGCTCGGACTCGGGCTAAGGCCCCGGAAGACAGCGAACTCCGCTCCGCCCGACCCAGGGCACGGACTCGGGCTAAGGCCTCGGAAGACGGCGAACTCCGCTCCGCCCGACCCAGGGCTCGGACTCGGGCTAAGGCCCCGGAAGACGGCGAACTCCGCTCCGCCCGACCCAGGGCTCGGACTCGGGCTAAGGCCCCGGAAGACGACGAACTCCGCTTCGCCCGACCCAGGGCTCGGACTCCGCCCTGGCCTCTGCCGAACGACCTCCGCCTCGCCCGACCCAGGAGCTCGGGCTCGGCCACGGCCATGGAAGACAGACTCGACCTCGGCCTCGGAGGAGCCTCCACGTCGCCCGACCTAGGGCACAAGTCCGCCACGTCAACAGGAAGCGCCATCATCACCCTGCCCCGAGCCAACTTGGGCCGCAGAGAGCAAGACCGACGTCCCATCTGGCTAGCTCCGCCAGATAGGCAATGATGGCGCCCCGCTAGACCCATGACGACGGCGGCTCTCGGCTCCCTTACGGAAGCAGGGGGACGTCAGCAAGAGCCCAACTGTCCCAACAGCTGTCCCTCCACCAGGCTCCGTTACTCCTCCGACAGCCACGACACCACACCGGCTGGGTGCCAAGTTCTCTCCGGCTGCCACATTGGCATGTACCCAGGGCGTTAGCTCTCCCCCGCTAGACACGTAGCACTCTGCTGCATCCCCATTGTACACCTGGATCCTCTCCTTGCGCCTATAAAAGGAAGGACCAGGGCCTTCTTAGAGAAGGTTGGCCTCGCGGGAACGAGGGCAGGGGCAGGCGCTCTCTTGGGGCCGCTCGCTCCCCTCACCCGCGCGGACGCTTGTAACCCCCTACTGCAAGCGCACCCGACCTGGGCGCGGGACGAACACGAAGGCCGCGGGATCTCCGCCTCCCTCACGACCCGGCTCCGGCCACCTCGCTCTTCCCCCCTTCGCGCTCGCCCACGCGCTCGACCCATCTGGGCTGGGGCACGCGGCACACTCACTCGTCGGCTCGGGGACCCCCCCGGTCTCGAAACGCCGACAAGGTAAATAATGCATCAAGGGAAAGATGGACTCGCCTTCGTCGAAGCTTTCCTGGCACAAGAGGTTAATCTCGGAGGGATCGGGTTCTTGCCCTTCTTCCGGAGCTAAGAGTTCCGGAGGATCGGATCCCTCTTCCGCTAATTAAACACAGATAATAACAATACATCAAACATAGTGACCTTTGTGGGGTGTGCAAATTTTATACTTTATTATTTTTGTGCCCTAATAATTTATTTAGACAATTTTTGGTGCATAAAATATTAGCATCTAATTATATATGTGAAAATGAGAAAAATAAATAGGAAAAGAAAAAAGAGAAGGAATTCCCCAGCTAATTGGACCAGGGGGGGATTTCGGCCCACTCAGCGCGGGCGCGCGGGCGCGGGCACGCTTGCGGCCTAATCGGCCCAGCAGCGAGGAAGCGGGGGCGGGGACGGCGCCGTAGCGCGGGCCCACCAGCCAGGGAGAGAGGGGGGGCTGACGGCGTTACTCGGCAATGGAGGGGGGAGGCTCGACCGGGGCCGGTCGGCGGCGAACTCCGCGGCGGTTCTTCGCCGTCGGTCCGGTTCTCTGGCGGGGAAGTGGTGGCGAAGCACGGGCGAGTGAAGTGGGTCACAGGGGTGGGGCGAATTTGGCCTGCGGGGGCCTATGGCGGCTGGTCCACGGCGTAGTGGCGGATGCCCGCGGCGGCGGAGCCGCCGTTGAGGTTCCCGACCACGATAGGGGAGGCAAGGTGGTGCCCTGTGATCGTGAGCGTGTGGCGGAGCTTCGGCCATAATTTAATTGAACAGCGAAAAGCTAGAGAGGGGGAAGGGAGCTCACCGGAGCAAGGCAGGGAGCACGGCGGCGCTTGCTTGAACGGCTCGGGGAGGAGGGCAGTGGGGATGGCTGGAGTTGTGTGGCGAAGACGGGGCTTGAGCGGGTCCTTTTATAGGCGCTCGGAGGAGGGAGGGGGATGGGGGAGGCGGCGAGCACCGGCGAGCTTGCCGTGAGGGCGGGGATGGCGCTAACGCCGATTGGGACGGCTCGGGCAGGCTAAGGCGGTGAGAGGTCAGCTCAAGCACAGCGGCGGGGTTGTCGCGTAGGCTGGCGGGCATTAATGGCGAGGCGACGAGGCGAGGGGGCGCTCGGCGGCGATCGCGCCGGTGAGGGATGGGCGAGGGAGAAGGAGTTGACGAGTGGGCCCTGGCTGTCAGCGAGAGGAGTCCGCACGAGAGAGAGGGCGAAGAGGCACTGATGGGCGGGGCCCGGGTGTCAGTGGGCGGAAGCGGCGCGCGGAATGGGCCGCCTGGGCCGGAAGAGAGGGGAGGAGGCGGGCGCGCGCGAGCTGGGCTGGAAATCAGCCCAGCCGAGGGAGGGGAGAGAGATTTCTTTTTTTCTTTTTCTAATTCTAATTCTTTTTCCTTTTCTTTTCTACTTTTGTGCCTTTTTGTTTCTTTTTCCCCTAACAAAAATTCTCTAAATGAACTTGGGTGATAAGCATGGTCTATGTGAGGTGCTCAAATCATTTTAAGTGTATGCATATGATTGGGTGACCTAGTGGTAGAGTTAAGGGAGAAGAATGAAATGAAGGGGAAAAAATTAGGGGGGGTTAGGGTTTCAAACCTGGGTTGGGTTTTTGGGATGCTACACCGGTAAACCTAGTGCCTGAGTGAAGCCGGGCGTGGACTTTACCCCTCACGCGTCCTGAGACTAGGTCTCCCATGCAAGCTATGGTGGGTACAAGTGCGGTCACTGCACGGCGGTAGCCGGGGTCAGTGGAGCATTGTATGGCAAGGCGGTGAGGTCTGGCTGCGAACGGGGAATCGATGGGGACGGTTGACATATATGGGGACGGAGTGCCCCTACATGTCGTGTGTTTAGGTTTACCTTGCAAGGTTTAAAACTCGATTCGAATCGTCTACTTCTCGCAGCTAATGAGACTGCTTGATCCTTGTACTACATTGAGTAAGAAGTGAAATGAGGTTTCACATGAGATAACTTGTTGATTGTATTAAATGATTGTTACCATGTATGCTTAGAAGGAGCAAACTTAGCTAAATTAATTTTGCTAGAATTGGAAAAGCTAAAAATTGATTTTAGACTCAGCTAGTGCTTTTGGCAAACCAAACCCCTCAGCCAAACAGCTGCATAGTCTAGAGGTAGAGGAGTAGATTCCTCACACCAGGTAAGTCTAGCTGAATATTAGTATACTCAGCCTTGCTTGTGGCATAATTTTTGCAGGTACGCTTCAGGATATGGCTGATGGTGTGACTTGGCCTACCACCCTGCCACCGGGTTGGACGGTCGAGTGGGATGCTGCTCCGGCAGGAGAGGAGCAGGAGGAGTAGTGGGCTAGGCCTTGCCCTATCCCTCGCTTTCGACGATATCGATTATCCGCTGCAATTTATTTTGTGAACTTATATCAGCTACTTGAAAAACTCCGATTTATGTAATAACTCTAGTACTTTAATTTGAGGTTTCCTATTTTATTGTATTTCTTCTGTGACTCACCTTCGAGTGAGTTTGTGGTATTTGATCTTGGTTAAGTGGCTTTATCATACTAGATCTGAGAGACTGACGGGTTATTCCGATTTAAGTGTGTTGCGGCCCCTGAGGCGTGACTTAGGCAGTTCAGCTGAAATAATTCGGGCGGTTCCGCCACACTGCTACCCCTGCCCACGATCGCAGCCGCGAGCCGACCGACGCTCGTCGACGCGGGTACGGAGCGAGTCGGTCATGCTCCTGGCCTTTCTTCGTGCGTGCCGTCGAGGGGGACATGGTGGCGCCTACCACGCTTAGGTTATCTTGGCGATGAGGAGTCCAGGTCTGAGATATTGGACAACCAAGGCCCGTAGCGTGGCAGCAGTCGGCATATGCTACGGAGTTGGTGGTGGTGTGTCGCTTCAGCGGGTCCAGGGCTGGGAAGACACTCGCATTCTCTCGCCCTTCTCGGATTGACACCTAGTGCAGGTGCTCTCAGTTTGGAGCTGCTCCGGCTGGGCTTCTTTCTCCGCTTGCGTGCTCTCTCCATCAATGAATAGGTATGTCCAGCTCTTCCCTTCCCCTCCTGCTCTACGAAACCTTGGAAGTGAGGGAGGCGAGGGATGTGGGTCTCTAATTTGCTGCCTATAGTACCTGTGCGTTGATAAAAAATATTATGTGAAAAGCAAAGACAATCAATAAAAAATCTTAAGATCTTTTTGGTGGATAATTTTTGTGGATATTGTTGTGAGCTGTCGCAACGCACGGGTAACCGACTAGTCATGTAAAATTTTTTACTCTCGTCACAATGGACGGTCACATATATATATCCAGTAAGTAATTGAGTATATACTAGGTGAGTGCCTGTGCGTTGCAACGGGAACATATAATACCGCAATAACTTATGTACAAATGTGTGTTATACTGTTATGAGAAAAGGTTTCGTAATTTATCTGTGATCCTAGCCATATATAAATTTTGTTATTTTAATCTAGCTATTTCAACACTACATTGTAACGATCAGTACCATATATGATTTTAATAATATCATGTCAGTTACATCATTTAAATGCTAAGACTATCACAATAAATTATATATTTATAAATATTAGTAGGCTCTGTATAATGGCGTTAAGGAGAATCATGCATAGAGTAAATAAATTGTGGAGTTTGTCCCAAAATGTGAAGCATTGTTCCAAGATAGAGGATATAAAAATGCACTAGACACATCCCTTTCAGCCACCCAAAAATGATAGCCTCTCATTCTGAAAACTCAAGATCTACTTCATAGCTAAGATATATCCAGAAAACCCTACTTGATCAAAGGACCCTAACAAAGGAGGCAACTATTGCCTAGGCTCCCTGAAAGTGCATTCATCCCTTTTGTGAGTTTTGGTGATTTGTATAACAACACATTTAAAGGTCTAACGAGTTTGCTAAGTGTTGAACAGGAAATTCAGTATGATGAACATACTTGAATAGTGTATAATGATGAATGAACAAAGGTTCAACACGAGGTTAAATAACCAGTGTGACAATTGAAAGGGAAATGTGCCCTTGGGCCATTTCTAAGTATTTTGGTGATTGAGTGCCAACACAAGTACTTAAGTGAAAATCTATGCCAATTGATGGACAAAGTGCAAATCAAGAGTAAAGGTATGTTTCTAGACTTAGTACATTGTTTTTAGAACTAATGTGTTGTGTCTAAGTGCTGGAAACAGGAGAAATCGAATTGGAAAAGAGATGGCTTTGTACAGCCAAAGTCTGCTCAGTCTGGGTGCACCGGACTGTCCGGTGGTGCACCGGACAGTGTCCGGTGGTGCAGGCTGGCTCTGGCGAACTTACTGCTCTCGGGACTTCGACGGCGGTGTACGGCTATAAATCACCGGACTGTCTGGTGAGCCATTCACAGGCGAACTCGTCGCTCTCGGGAGATGATTAACGGCGTACGACTATAATTCACCGGACTGTCCGGTGGTGCACCGGACTGTCCGGTGAGCCAATAGTGTCCGGTGCGCCAACGGCTCTGAATCTCCAACGGTCGGCTTCGCCAAAGAAGGAGAGAAATCCGCACCGGACAGTGTCCGGTGGTGCACCGGACTGTCTGGTGCGCCAGGCGACTGAAGGTAAGAATTGCCTTCCTAGAATGCTCTCAACGGCTCCTAGCTACCTTGGGGCTATAAAAGGGACCTTTAGGCACATGGAGCAGTACACCAAGCATTCCCCAAGCATTCTAAAGCACCAAGACCTCGATTCCGCGCATTTGATTCCTTGTGATAGCATATAGAGCTTTATTTGAGTTGTGAACTCGTCGGGTTGTGTTGTGAGCTCTTGTTGCGACTTGTGTGCGTATTGTCACTCTGATTTTGTGTCTTGCGTGCGTTGCTCATCCCTCCCTTACTCCGTGCTTCTTTGTGAACATCAAAGTGTAAGGGCGAGAGGCTCCAAGTTGTGGAGATTCCTCGCAAGCGGGATATAGTATACAAAGCAAAACACCATGGTATTCAAGTGGGTCTTTGGATCGCTTGAGAGGGGTTGATTGCAACCCTCGTCCGTTGGGACACCACAACGTGGAGTAGGCAAGCGTTGGACTTGGCCGAACCACGGGATAAACCACTGTGTCTATCTGAGTTGATCTTCTTGTGGTTATCGTGTCTTGCTTAGACTCCTCTCTAGCCACTTGGCATTATTGTGCTAACGCTTAATCAAGTTTTTGTGGCCTTAAGTTTAAGCTTTTACAGGATCACCTATTCACCCCCCCTCTAGGTGCTCTCAATTGGTATCGGAGCCGTTCTCTTCAAGAAAGGGACTAACCACCCGAAGAGATGGATCCTAAGGGCAAGGGGATTGTGATCAATGATAAGGAGAAGGAGTCCTTCGTCAACGAGCCGAAGGACGACAAGCCTACCGACTCAGGCTCGGGCCACAAACGAAAAGATGGGAAGAAGAAGAAGACAAGGCGCATCAAGGAGATCGTCTACTACAACGACAGCGACGAATATTCCTCTTCCCAAAAGGACGACGACAACGACTACGAGAAAAGAAAGACGGTTAATTCAAACTTCTCTTTCGATTATTCTCGTATTCCGCATAGTTCAAATACACATTTGCTTTCCATTCCTCTTGGCAAACCTCCACACTTTGATGGGGAGGACTACGGATGTTGGAGTCACAAAATGCGTAGTCACTTGTTCTCTCTCCATCCAAGCATATGGGAGATTGTAGAGAGTGGAATGAAATTTGATAGCTCGGATAGTCCCATGTTCATAAATGAACAAATCCATAGAAATGCACAAGCTACTACTATCCTTTTAGCATCTTTGTGCAGGGAAGAGTACAATAAGGTGAGCGGCTTGGACAATGCCAAGCAGATCTGGGACACCCTCAGGATCTCACATGAGGGGAACGACGTCACCATGCTCACCAAGATGGAGTTGGTGGAGGGCGAGCTTGGGAGATTTGCAATGATAAGGGGAGAGGAGCCAACCCAAACATACAACCGGCTCAAGACCCTCATCAACAAAATAAGGAGCTACGGAAGCACGCGATGGACGGACCACGACGTCGTTCGCCTAATGCTAAGGTCTTTTACTGTCCTTGATCCACATCTTGTGAACAATATTCGTGAAAATCCTAGGTACACCAAGATGTCACCCGAAGAAGTACTTGGGAAGTTTGTGAGCGGGAGAATGATGATCAAGGAGGCGAGATACGTGGACGACGCGTTGAACGGTCCAATCCATGAGCCTCAACCCATTGCTCTCAAGGCAACGAGGAGCAAGGAGGCGCTACCTAGCAAGGTGGCGCAAGTTGAGGCGGCCGGGCTCAATGATGAAGAGATGGCCCTCATCATCAAGCGCTTCAAGACGGCGCTAAAGGGACGCAAGGGGCAGCCTAACAAGAACAAGACAAAGGGGAAGTGCTCATGCTTCAAATGTGGTAAGGTTGGTCATTTTATCGCTAACTGTCCCGATAATGATAGTGACCAGGAACAAGGGAACAAGAGGGAAAAAAGAAAGCTTACAAGAAGGCTAAGGGCGAGGCACACATTGGCAAGGAGTGGGACTCGGATTGTTTGTTGTCCGACTCCGACAACGAAGGACTCGCCGCCACCGCCTTCAACAAATCGGCCCTCTTCCCCAACGAGCGTCACACATGCCTCGTGGCGAAGGAGAAGAAGGTATGTGCTCGGAATACTACCTATGCTTCTTCAAGTGAGGATGAGTCGAGTGATGATGATGAAATAGATTATTCATGTTTATTCAAGGGCCTAGATAGAACCAAGGTTGATAAAATTAATGAATTAATTGATGCCTTGAATGATAAGAATAGGTTATTAGAAAAGCAAGAGGATCTTTTGTATGAAGAACATGATAAGTTTGTAGAGGCACAAAAATCCCTTGCTTTAGAAATTAAAAGGAATGAAATGCTTTCTAGTGAATTGTCTACATGCCATGACTCTATCTCTAACTTAAAGAGTATAAATGATGATTTGAATGCTAAGTTAGAAATAGCAAATAAATCAACATCTTGTGTAGAACATGTTACAATTTGTAATAGGTGTAAAGATTTTGATGTTGATGCTTGTAGTGATCACTTAGTCTCAATTTCTAAATTGAATGATGAATTGGCTAGTCTTAATGCCCAACTTAAGACTAGCAAGAGTGAAATTGATAAAATAAAATTTGCAAGGGATGCCTACACGATTGGTAGACACCCCTCAATTAAGGATGGTCTTGGCTTCAAGAGGGAAGTCAAGAACTTAACAAGCCATAAGGCTTCCATCTCCACCAAGGAGAAAGGGAAGGCCCCTATGGCTAGTAGTGTTCAAAAGAACCATGCTTTCATTTATGGTGATAGAAAATTTTCTAGAAATGCGTATAGGACCTGTGCTTATGATTCATATGCTATGACTGCTTCTAGTTCCCATGTTGTGCATGATAGAGATTTGCCTAGGAAAAATATTCATCATGTGTCTAGAAAGAATATTGTTCATGTTCCTAGGAAAGTAATTAATGAACCTTCTACAATTTTTCATACTTGCAATGCTTCCTTTGCTATTTGTAGAAAGGATAAGAAGGTAATTGCTAGGAAATTAGGGGCAAGATGCAAGGGAGATAAAACTTGCATTTGGGTCCCTAAGACCATTGTGACTAACCTTGTAGGACCCAACAAGAGTTGGGTACCTAAAACCCAAGCCTAAATTTGCCTTGCAGGTTTATGCATCCGGGGGTTCAAGCTGGATTATCGACAGCGGATGCACAAACCACATGACGGGGGAGAAGAAGATGTTCACCTCCTACGTCAAGAACAAGGATTCCCAAGATTCAATCATATTCGGTGATGGGAACCAAGGCAAGGTGAAAGGGTTAGGGAAGATTGCTATTTCATCCGAGCACTCTATTTCTAATGTGTTTTTAGTTGGGTCACTTGGATATAATTTGTTATCCGTTAGTCAATTATGCAATATGGGATATAATTGTTTATTCACAAATGTAGACGTGCCTGTCTTTAGAAGGTGTGATGGTTCACTAGCTTTTAAGGGTGTACTAGACGGCAAACTTTATTTAGTTGATTTTGCAAAAGAGGAGGCCGGTCTAGATGCATGCTTAATTGCTAAGACTTGCATGGGCTGGCTGTGGCATCGCCGTTTAGCACATGTGGGGATGAAGAACCTTCACAAGCTTCTAAAGCGAGAACACGTGATAGGTCTAACTAACGTGCATTTCGAAAAAGATAGACCCTGTGCAGCTTGTCAAGCAGGTAAACAGGCGAGAAGCTCTCATCATCCCAAAAATGTGATGACCACATCAAGACCTTTAGAGATGCTTCATATGGACCTCTTCGGACCCGTCACCTATCTAAGCATAGGAGGAAGTAAGTATGGTCTTGTTATAGTTGATGATTTTTCCCGCTTCACTTGGGTATTCTTTTTGCAGGATAAATCTGAAACCCAAGGGACCCTCAAGCGCTTCCTCAGGAGAGCTCAAAATGAGTTTGAGCTCAAGGTGAAGAAGATAAGGAGCGACAACGGGTCCGAGTTCAAGAACCTTAAAGTGGAGGAGTTCCTTGAGGAGGAGGGGATCAAGCACGAGTTCTCCGCTCCCTACACACCACAGCAAAATGGTGTGGTAGAGAGGAAGAACAGGACGCTCATAGACATGGCGAGGACGATGCTTGGAGAGTTCAAGACCCCCGAGCGGTTCTAGTCGGAAGCCGTGAACACGGCTTGCCACGCCATCAACCGGGTCTACCTTCACCGCCTCCTCAAGAAGACTTCGTATGAGCTTCTAACCAGTAACAAACCCAATGTATCTTACTTTTGTGTATTTGGGAGCAAATGTTACATTCTAGTGAAGAAAGGTAGAAATTCTAAGTTTGCTCCCAAAGCTGTAGAAGGGTTTTTGTTAGGTTATGACTCAAATACAAAGGCGTATAGGGTCTTTAACAAATCATCGGGTTTGGTTGAAGTCTCTAGCGATGTTGTATTTGATGAGACTAATGGCTCTCCAAGAGAGCAAGTTGTTGATCTTGATGATGTAGATGAAGAAGACGTTCCAACGGCCGCAATACGCACCATGGCAATTGGAGATGTGCGGCCACAGGAACAAAAGGAGCAAGATCAACCTTCTTCCTCAACAATGGTGCATCCCCCAACTCAAGACGATGAACAGGTTCATCAAGAAGAGGCGTGTGATCAAGGGGGAGCACAAGATGACCATGTAATGGAGGAAGAAGCACAACCGGCACCTCCAACCCATGTTCGAGCTATGATTCAAAGGAATCATCCCGTCGATCAAATTTTGGGTGACATTAGAAAGGGAGTAACTACTCGTTCTAGATTAGTTAATTTTTGTGAGCATTACTCCTTTGTCTCTTCTATTGAGCCTTTCAGGGAAGAAGAGGCCTTGCTAGATCCGGACTGGGTGTTGGCCATGCAGGAGGAGCTCAATAACTTCAAGCGTAATGAAGTTTGGACACTGGTGCCTCGTCCCAAGCAAAATGTTGTGGGAACCAAGTGGGTGTTCCGCAACAAACAGGACGAGCATGGGGTGGTGACAAGGAACAAGGCTCCACTTGTGGCAAAAGGTTATGCCCAATTCGCAGGTTTGGACTTTGAGGAGACTTTTGCTCCTGTGGCTAGGCTAGAGTCCATTCGTATTTTGCTAGCATATGTCGCTCACCATTCTTTCAGGTTGTTCCAAATGGATGTGAAGAGCGCTTTCCTCAACGGGCCAATCAAGGAGGAGGTGTACATGGAGCAACCCCTGGCTTCGAGGATGAACGGTACCCCGACCACGTGTGTAAGCTCTCTAAGGCGCTCTATGGACTTAAGCAAGCCCCAAGAGCATGGTATGAATGCCTTAGAGACTTTTTAATTGCTAATGCTTTCAAGGTTGGGAAAGCCGATCCAACTCTTTTCACTAAGACTTGCGATGGTGATCTTTTTGTGTGCCAAATTTATGTCGATGACATAATATTTGGTTCTACTAACCAAAAGTCTTGTGAAGAGTTTAGCAGGGTGATGACTCAGAAGTTCGAGATGTCGATGATGGGCGAGTTGAACTACTTCCTTGGGTTCCAAGTGAAGCAACTCAAGGACAGTACCTTCATCTCCCAAACAAAGTACACGCAAGACTTGCTAAAGCGGTTTGGGATGAAGGACGCCAAGCCCGCAAAGACTCCAATGGGAACCGACGGACACACCGACCTCAACAAAGGAGGTAAGTCCGTTGATCAAAAGGCATACCGGTCAATGATAGGGTCTTTACTTTATTTATGTGCTAGTAGACCGGATATTATGCTTAGCGTATGCATGTGTGCTAGATTTCAATCCGATCCAAGGGAGTGTCACTTAGTGGCCGTGAAGCGAATCCTTAGATATTTAGTCGCTACGCCTTGCTTCAGGATCTGGTATCCAAAAGGGTCTAACTTTGACTTGATTGGATACTCAGATTCCGACTATGCTGGATGTAAGGTCGATAGGAAGAGTACATCGGGGACATGTCAATTCTTAGGAAGGTCCCTGGTGTCATGGAACTCTAAGAAACAAACTTCGGTTGCCCTATCCACCGCTGAGGCCGAGTATGTTGCCGCGGGACAGTGCTGCGCGCAACTACTTTGGATGAGGCAAACCCTCCGGGACTTTGGCTACAATCTGAGCAATGTCCCACTCCTATGTGACAATGAGAGTGCTATCCGTATAGTGGAAAATCCTGTTGAGCACAGCCGAACAAAGCACATTGACATCCGGCATCACTTTTTGAGAGACCACCAGCAAAAGGGAGATATCGAAGTGTTTTATGTTAGCACCGAGAACCAGCTAGCCGATATCTTTACCAAGCCTCTAGATGAGAAGACCTTTTGCAGGCTGCGTAGTGAGCTAAATGTCTTAGATTCGCGGAACCTGGATTGATTTATAGCATACATGTGTTTATGCCTTGATCATGTTCCTTATGCATTTTGTTGTTTACTTGTGGTGCTCAAGTTGTACAAACACTCCCTGGACCTCACAAGTCCTTTTGCAAGTGATGCACATATGTAGGGGGAGATTTGCTACAACTTGACCCTTTGAGACTAACCGTGTGCTTGAGTTTGCTTGATTTAGTCTCAAAGGAGGTTTGAAAGGGAAAAGGTGGACTTGGACCATGAAAGACTTCCACTGCACTCCGATGAGAGGGTAACTTATTCCAAGTTCATCTCATGTACTCTTATTGCCTTTGTATTCTTATTTGAAGATTTTGGTGAGGCAATGGGGTTCTGGGCCAAAATTGATCCCGTTTTGGTGCTTGATGCCAAAGGGGGAGAAAATAAGGCCAAAGCGATAAATGGATCAGCTACCACTTGCCACTTGAGAAATTTTGAAAATAGTAGAATAGAGCTTTTGGTTTGTCAAAACTCTCTTGTTGTCTCACTCTCTTGTTGTCTCTATTGTCAAAAGTTGGCTTCTTGTGGGAGAGTAGTTGATTATGGGAAAAAGGGGGAGTTTGTGAATCTTTGATCAATTTCTCTTGGAATATCTCTTTTTATGTCTCTACAAGTGAATTTGACTTAGAGATAGGAAGTTGAGTTTGATTTGCAAAAACAAACCAAGTGGTGGCAAAGAGTGATCCATATATGCCAAATTTGAATCAAAACAATTTTGAGTTCTCATTTGTATTGATGTTGCACTTCTATTAGTTGCTTTTTGTTGTGTTGGCATAAAGCACCAAAAAGGGGGAGATTGAAAGGGAAATGTGTTGTGTCTAAGTGCTGGAAACAGGAGAAATCGAATTGGAAAAGAGATGGCTTTGTATAGCCAAAGTCTGCTCAGTCTGGGTGCACCGGACAGTGTCCGGTGCGCCAGGCTGGCTCTGGCGAACTTACTGCTCTCGGGACTTCGATGGCGGTGTACGGCTATAAATCACCGGACTGTCCGGTGGTGCACCGGACTGTCCGGTGAGCCATTCATAGGCAAACTCGTCGCTCTCGGGAGATGATTAACGGCGTACGGCTATAATTCACCGGACTGTCCGGTGGTGCACCGGACTGTCCGGTGAGCCAACAGTGTCCGGTGCGCCAACGGCTCTGAATCTCCAACGGTCGGCTTCGCCAAAGAAGGAAAGAAATCCGCACCGGACAGTGTCCGGTGGTGCACCGGACTGTCCGGTGCGCCAGGCGACTGAAGGCAAGAATTGCCTTCCTGGAATGCTCTCAACGGCTCCTAGCTGCCTTGGGGCTATAAAAGGGACCCCTAGGCGCATGGAGGAGTACACCAAGCATTCCCCAAGCATTCTAAAGCACCAAGACCTCGATTCCGCGCATTTGATTCCTTGTGATAGCATATAGAGCTCTATTTGAGTTGTGAACTCATCAGGTTGTGTTGTGAGCTCTTGTTGCGACTTGTGTGCGTATTGTCACTCTGATTTTGTGTCTTGCGTGCGTTGCTCATCCCTCCCTTACTCCGTGCTTCTTTGTGAACATCAAAGTGTAAGGGCGAGAGGCTCCAAGTTGTGGAGATTCCTCGCAAGCGGGATATAGTATACAAAGCAAAACACCGTGGTATTCAAGTGGGTCTTTGGACCGCTTGAGAGGGGTTGATTGCAACCCTCGTCCGTTGGGACGCCACAACGTGGAGTAGGCAAGCGTTGGACTTGGTCGAACCACGGGATAAACCACTGTGTCTATCTGAGTTGATCTTCTTGTGGTTATCGTGTCTTGCTTAGACTCCTCTCTAGCCACTTGGCATTATTGTGCTAACGCTTAATCAAGTTTTTGTGGCCTTAAGTTTAAGCTTTTACAGGATCACCTATTCACCCCCCCTCTAGGTGCTCTCAACAATGCAAATGGATATAATATGGTCTCTATATTGGTTTGAATATATGGACAAGACCTGAGAAATCACTATGCATAAACATGATCAGAATAGAGGTTGAAGTGATTAAGAGGATTAGTCAAGCCAAATTGAATAAGATATGAGGAATCGTGAATTGGCTTGACCATATTACTACCAGTCCATATATGCTTCTATGAGAATCAAACTAGAGCTTGATTGATCTTAACAGTTATATCTAGAAGACATTCAAGCAAGGTTCACAATATTGAAGAAATGATTCTCTCAATGGATGCTCAATATGATGTGACTCAATAATGGCTTGATAGGGTGAAGATAGCAAGGAAAGGGCTTCGAGGAACTAAGCGAAGGTGAAGGCCAAGCGACGGCTTGTGGACCGAGGTACCATGGCTAAGGTGAAGAAGAGAGTACTTGCACTAAGTCGATGAACTAATCAGCTATGAAGAGTTATAACATGTTGATGCATCAGTGAGGTGACTTGAAGCCATGATTTGAACTCATACATGGTGATATGGTACAAGTCACAGGGTTTGATTTGTGTTTGCTTCAAAAGGTGATACAAAGATGTTTGTGATCCTTATGAAGCAACGCCATGGAGAAATCATATATGAGACGCCAATTACTCAAGGAGTTTACTTAATTATATTTTATTTAACTTGAGTATAGGAATCGTCGTACTATAAAGGGGGATCCAAAAAGAAGGTTGGTGATTGCCAAAGCTCAAGCCTCTATATTCAAAAGCTATTTTTTGAAAACCAAAAATCTCTTTAAAATTCTATGGTTGACCGTGGTTAGGTTTGAGAAACCTAGAATGTTCTTGTTGAAATGCAGCTGAACTTCTTCAACTGCAGCTGAGCTTTTTAGCTGAGCTGAACTTCAGCTGAGTTGAGCTTCTTCAGCTGTAGCTGAGATGAACTTCAGCTGGGTTGAGCTTTCTCAACTCCAGCTAAGCTTCAACTTCAACTGGGGTCCAGGCAGGTTCAACCGGGGTCCAGGGCAAGTTCAACCGGGGTCCAGAGAGGTTCAACCGGAGTCCAAGAAAAGATCAGCCGGGGTTTTTCCCAGACCTCACTGGTCAATACCGGTTGAACCGGTCCTAGGGGAGGTTCAACCAGTGTCAGGGTCACCTGACCGGTCTAACCTCCAAACTGGCAGACTTGACTGCCATCCTGACCCCCGGGCGGTTGAACCGGCCCTAGGGGCAGTTCAACCGGTGTTAGGACCTATTTTTGCAGTCTGACCTATAGTCTGCCAGTCTGACTAGCAGACTGACTGTCAGCCTGCCCCAGGCGGTTGAAGCGGTCCTAGGGGTGGTTCAACCGGTCCTCCACAGCCAAAATCAGCCCAACGGCTAGTTTTGAAGCCCCGCCTATATATACTCACTCATACCTCTCTCCCCACACAAGAGCACGACCCAAACTCCATTTTCAACTTGAGAAACACCTCCCACTCTCTCTCACACATCTCTTGCCTCTCCCATTTCAAATCTTTAGAGAGAAATCTTTGAGTGAGTTTGAGAGCTGCGGTTTTTGTGCTTCAACTCCAAATCTCTCTTGCTCTTCATTCGAGTTTTGGTACTACATCGAGTTCTTTGTGGATTCATTAATCTTGGAGCTTTTAGCTCCTAGACAACTAGGTGTCTCTTGTGAGTCTCCAAATCTTGTGGAAGACCACAAGAAAGTTTGTATTACCCGCTCGTTTGAGCAAAGATTAGTGTGTGAGCTTGACCTTTGTGGTCGGCAAAGGAGGATTAGGGTTGAAAGAGACCCGGCTCTTTGTGGGTGCCTCAACGAGGAAGTAGGGCACCTTGGCTGTGTGACCGAACCTCGGGATAAATCTTGTGTCTCTTCTGTTCTTGCTCATTGTGTTTGTTTGTGTTTTTCATTCTCTCACCCTTCCGTGGAAGATTTGTTCATATCTTTTTGGTGTGTGGATTTTGAGAAGTGCCCTTCTCAGATATACTACTTTGAACCCTGTGGATCAACTAGAACATCTCATTTTCAAAGTTAACTGGGTGAATTTCGAGATCAATTCAGTTTATATCTCATTCTTTAGTTGAGCTCGTGCAAACCGGCTAAACCGGTCTTGACACCGACTGAACCGGTTTTACCCAGTTTGCTTCTAGTTTTTGTTGAAAAAGATGTAACTTGCCTATTCACCCCCCTCTAGGCAACTTTCACTCCCGAAACAGCAGCACATGATAAGTTACATATTCTTAAAGTATGTCTAGGGTTAACACCAAACCATGTGATAAATACTAAATAATGTATGCCAACATACTGTGGGGAACATGTAATAGCAGTATTTGTCACTTATGAACACTGACTAACCATTTCAATCAAAACACAATAGGATGTGTAATATGCAACATAGTTGTTGCTGACATATTTTCAAGATCAATGTTTACAGATTTTCAAGATCAACATATTTTCAGGATGTGTAACCTCAAAGCAACCCTTCCCTCCCTCCTGCCTTGAGTCAGCCCAACCTGCTTAGGATTTCTAACAAGCTGCTCCTAGGCAGCACTTCATGCATATAAAAAGTGTACTTTACAAATTCAGTTATAATTACTCCCATGGTATCTTTTTCCTGTTCAATTCTATAAGAACTGGCTAGTTTGAGAAACATTGAATTGCCATCCTGAATCTGTAATTTAGAGCGGTCCGCGGTCCTTATCCACCTGGGACATCATGTGTTGTTGTGCACGCGCTAGCTATTGCTTGAATCAACTGAGATAGACAGTAACACTCGCGCTTCATCAGCCACTGTTCCAGATCTAGGACAGAACACACCTGCAAATTTGCAGTGTCCAGCTGCCGAGGAAAGTATACATAGAGCACCTCAAATGGTGATTTTTGCTCAACGTTGAGTGTGTAATGGTATTGTACCAAAATTCTGTGATGAAGGTTCAGTTACTCCACTGTTGTTGGCGTGAATGAACGATGTAGCCCAACAAGACTTCGACACATTGGTTAAGACGCTCAGTCTGTCCAACCGTTTATGGATGATAAAAAAAACGTTTACCCTACATGCATCAGGTTGTTTTACTTCTTTATCTTCAGGTAATGCTGGATTTGCTAGTGTTGTATCAGGTGGGGGCTTTTCAGCACCACACCAACTACTTCTGCAGGTGTTGGTTTTGCCGCCGCTGCAACTGGTGGAGGTTTTGCTGCTCTTGCTTCCAAAAGTGGTGGTTTTGCTTGGTGCAGTTTCATCTAGTGGTGGTTTTGGAGGTGCCTCCCAGGGAGGTGGCTTTGGCAGTGGTGAGATCTCTGAAGTCGTGTTCTGTTTTGGACAAATACTTATTTTTTGCAGGGTAGTTTTTCGATAAATGCTAATGTGTGACAGTTACCCCGAGAAACATTAGGCACTCATCAGCTCCTTCTTGTGCATCAGAGTTAGTTGTCTCGTCCACATTTACCTCTTTAAGCTTTGATCAAAGTTTTAATGTCAATAATTAACTCAACTTTCTGTGGGTGATACCAGATATAAACATGCATCAATTAATAATTAATAAAAAAGAATAAGGAAGAGTTAGTTGTCTCGTCCACATTTACCTCTGGAGCTTCTTCATGTAGAACTCGAGCTCTTTACCCTCAAAGATGTAGCTGGCCAATAAAAGGAAATGCCACTGTAGTTAGCCTCAAGGATGTAGCTGGACAATAAAAAGAAATGCCCAGCAACTGCAAGGAAATTTCAGGCGGAAACTGTAAGCTACTGAAGCGAGGTGAAATGGTCCAGTAGTCCTTACCCATTAGCTCGGCCACACTGTCCAGGACGGGCAGAAATTTAGGCCAACAATCTAACCGAGATGTGAGAGGGTTAGATTATGGTTCTGAAGCCCGATTCCTGGAGCTATTTGTACGCAATAACATCCAACTCGGTTGCTATGAGGGCATGGGGTCCTTTTTTCTCCATTGGAAACCACACTAAAAGTACCAACCCTTTCTTAGGGTCTAGCAAGGTACTAACAAAGTCTGTCACTGAAGTTTTGACATATGCAATATTAATATAATGGTATCTTACCCAAACATTCCAGCAACTAAACAAGTTCTTGACAAATCTTGTAAAATAAAATTAAAATTGGCTACATCTTACCTCTATGCTGGAAATTCCATGGGGCAGAAACATTAGAGTTCAAGGGTGCAATTGTGCCAAATTTTTGCATTGAATAATCATAGCATTGCCAACATTTGGTAATAGGCCTGTTGGGAAATCTATGCATTAGAATCAGAACACTCAGTGATAGGGTACAAGACCGATGATGCAGCAATAAAAACAGCCCTATTACCATTGTGTCAATTTGTCAAGATAGCAGGCTAGCAACTATTGAAAGGTTCTATTATGTTTTGGTGATTAAGTGCCCAACACATTTAATTGAGTTCTTATGTGCTAAATGAAGAGAGAAGTGCAAATCAAAGAGAAGGTATGTTTCTAGAATTAGTACATTTGTTTTTGAATACTAATGAGGTTATCTAAGTGTTAGAAACAGAGAAAAGAAGAAAAGAGAAGGATTGCAAAAGACTAGCTGTGTGCAGCTAAAGTCCAGCTCGGCCTGGCACACCGGACTGTCCAGTGGTGCACCGGACAGTGTCCGGTGCGCCAGGCTAGTCCGTGTGAACAGGCCGCTCTCGGGACTCGACGGCGGCATATGGCTATAATTAACCGGACTGTCCGGTGGTACACCGGACTGTCCGGTGAGTCGTCCGCGGCGAACTCGTCGCTCTCGGGAAGAGGATCAGCTGCGTACAGCTAAAATTCACCGGACTGTCCGATGGTGCACCGGACTGTCCGGTGAGCCAACGGTCGTCTGCGCCAACGGTCGGCCACGCAATCTTCGCGCGACGCGTGGCAGCTCCAACGGCTGGTGGGGGACACCGGACAGTGTCAGGTGCGCCAACTGGCTCGGAGGTGCAACGGTCGTCTGCGCCAGAAAAGGAAGGAGATCGGCACCGGACCGTCTACAGTGACTGTCCGGTGGCGCACCGGATAGTCCGGTGCGCCACTCGACAGAAGGCAAGAATGGCCTTCCTTGTTGGCCTCCAACGGCTCCTAGCTGCCTTGAGGCTATAAAAGGGACCCCTAGGCGTATGGAGGAGCTACCCAAGCTTACAAGAAACATTCTAAGACTCCAAGACTCCAACTTCACACATTCGATTCTTTGAGATAGTGACTTGAGCTCCATTTGAGTTGTGAACTCCGTGCGTTGTGTTTTGAGCTCAAGTTGTGACTTGTGTGCGTAGTTGTGCTGCAATTTGTGTCGTGTGTGTTGCTCATCCCAACCTTACTCTGTGCTTTCATTGTGATCTTTGTTGTAAGGGCGAGAGACTCCAATCTTGTGGAGATTCCTCGCAAACGGGAATAATCATCTAAAGGAAAACCTGTGGTATTCAAGTTGATCATCGGATCACTTGAAAGGGGTTGAGTGCAACCCTCGTCCATTAGGACGCCACAACGTGGAAGTAGGCAAGTGTTACTTGGCCGAACCATGGGATAAAAATTGTGTGTCTTGTGTTGATCTTTCTGTGATTGTCTTGTCCACAAGAACTCGCTTCTCAACTACTTAGTCACACTAACATTTTTATAACCAAGTTTTGTGGCTATTTAGTGTTGAATTTTACAGGATCACCTATTCACCCCCCTCCCTCTAGGTGCTCTCAATTGGTATCGAAGTCGTTCTCTTCACATAAGGGACTAATCGCCCGAAGAGATGGATCCTAAGGGAAAGGGGATGGTGGTCAATGACAAGGAGAAGGAGTCCATCTTCAACGAGCCAAGAGATGACAAGCCCACTGACTCTGGCTCGAGTCACAAGAAGAAGAACGGGAAGAAGAAGAGGCGCATCAAGAAGATCGTCTACTACGACAGCAATGAATCTTCTTCTTCACCAAGAGACGACGACGACGATGACTCGTCTAAAAAGAAACCGGTTAATCAAAACTATTCATTTGATTATTCTCGTATTCCATTCAATTCTAATGCTCATTTGCTATCAATTCCACTTGGTAAACCTCCACATTTTGATGGAGAAGACTACTCTTTTTGGAGTCACAAAATGCGTAGTCACTTATTTTCTCCCCATCCTAGTATTTGGGAGATAGTTGAAAATAGAATGCATTTTGATAGTACGGATAACCCTGTGTTTATTAATGAGCAAATTCATAAGAATGCACAAGCTACCACTGTTTTGCTAGCATCTTTGTGCAGGGATGAGTACAACAAGGTGAGCGACTTGGACAATGCCAAGCAAATCTGGGACACCCTCAAGATATCTCATGAGGGAAACGACGCCACCATGATCACCAAAATGGAGTTGGTGGAAGGTGAGCTGGGAAGGTTCGCGATGATCAGGGGAGAGGAGCCAACACAAACATACAACAGGCTCAAGACCCTGGTTAACAAGATTAGAAGCTATGGAAGCACAAGATGGACGGACCATGACGTCGTCCGACTTATGCTAAGGTCATTCACGGTAATTGACCCCCATCTTGTCAATCTCATTCGTGAAAACCCCAAGTACACCAAGATGACGCCCGAGGAGATACTCAGAAAATTCGTGAGGGGGCGTATGATGGTAAAGGAAGCGCAATATGTGGATGATGCTCTTAATGGCCCTCTACCCATCTACGAGCCTCAACCCGTTGCTCTCAAAGCAACAAGCAGCAGGGAGCGCTACCAAGCAAGGTGGCACAAGTTGAGGCTGCCGGGCTAAATGAAGATGAGATGGCCCTAATCATCAAACGCTTCAAGACCGCACTAAAATGACGCAAGGAGTACCCTAACAAGAACAAAGTAAAGGGGAAGTGCTCCTGTTTCAAATGCGGTAAGACTGGTCATTTTATAGCACAATGTCCCGATATGATAATGACCAGGAACAAGAAAAGCATGGGAAGAGGGAGAAGAAGAATGTGTACAAGAAGGCGAAGGGCGAGGCGCACCTTGGCAAAGAATGGGATTCGGACTGCTCTTCATCCAACTCCGACGATGAAGGACTGGCAGCCTCGACCTTCGACAAGTCTTCGCTCTTCCCCAACGAATGCCACACTTGCCTCATGGCCAAGGAGAAGAAGGTAAGTGTTCGAGATACCCCTAAGTACACTACTTCTAGCGATGATGATTCTAGTGATGATGAAGTAGATTATACTAATTTATGTAAGGGTTTAGATAGAGCTAAAGTAGATAAAATCAATGAATTAATTGATGCTTTAAATGAAAAGGATAGATTGTTAGAAAAACAAGAGGATATCTTATATGAGGAGCATGATAAATTTGTTAGTGTGCAAAAATCTTTTGCCTTAGAGATTAAGAGGAATGAAATGCTATCTTCTGAATTATCTGCTTGCCATGAAATTATATCTAGTTTAAAGATTTTAAATGATGAATTAACTACTAAACTAGAAGGAATTAATAAATCTAGTTCTTATGAAGAGCATGTTGTAATTTGTGATAGATGTAAGGATTTTGATATTGATGCTTATGATGAACACCTTATTTCTATCACCAAATTAAATGATGAGGTGGCAAGTCTTAATGCTCAACTTAAGACTTGCAAAATTAATTTTGATCAATTAAAATTTGCTAGGGATGCCTACACCGTTGGTAGACACCCCTCAATTAAGGATGGGCTTGGTTTTCGAAAGGAATCCAAGAACTTAACAAGCCAAAGGGCTCCCATTCCCAACAAGGAGAAAGGGAAGGCTCCTATGGCTAGTAGTTCTCAAAAGTATCATGCCTACATTTATGATAGAAAATTTTCTAGAAATGCTCATTATAATAGGAGTTATGATCATGATGCCTTTAGTTCACATGATATGTTTGCCTCTAGCTCTACTTTTGTGCATGGTAGAAGTAGACCTAGGAGAAGTAATATTGTGCCTCATGTGGCTAGGAGAATGTGTAATAAACCTTCTACCATTTACCATGCTTGCAATACTTCATTTCTGCTTTTATGTAAGAATGAAAAAGTAGTTGCTAGAAAGTTGGGATCCAAATGCAAGGGAGACAAAACTTGCATTTGGGTTCCAAAAGTTATTGTGACTAACCTTGTAGGACCTAACAAGAGTTGGGTACCTAAAACCCAAGTGTAAATTGCCTTGCAGGTTTATGCATCCGGGGGCTCAAGCTGGATTATCGACAGTGGATGCACAAACCACATGACGGGGGAGAAGAAGATGTTCACCTCCTACGTCAAGAACAAGGAATCCCAGGATTCGATCATCTTTGGAGATGGGAACCAAGGCAAGGTTAAAGGATTGGGTAAGATAGCCATTTCATCCGAGCATTCTATATCCAATGTGTTCTTAGTTGAATCGCTCGGGTACAACTTATTGTCTGTGAGTCAATTATGTAACATGGGTTATAATTGTCTATTTACAAATGTTGATGTTTTTGTCTTTAGAAGGAGTGATGGTTCATTAGCATTTAAGGGTGTATTAGACGGCAAACTCTACTTAGTTGATTTTTCGAAAGAGGAAGCCGATCTAGATTCATGCTTAATAGCTAAGACTAGCATGGGCTGGTTGTGGCATCGCCGTCTAGCACATGTTAGGATGAAGAAACTTCATAAACTTCTAATGGGAGAACATGTGTTAGGACTAACCAATGTATGTTTCGAAAAAGATAGACCTTGTGCAGCTTGTCAAGCAGAGAAACAGGTGGGAAGCACTCATCACAACAAGAATGTGATGACAACATCAAGACCACTGGAGCTTCTTCACATGGACCTCTTTGGACCCATCGCCTACCTTAGCATCGGGGGAAGTAAGTATGGTCTAGTAATTGTTGATGATTTTTCCCGCTTCACTTGGGTGTTCTTTTTGTAGGATAAATCAGAAACCCAAGGGACCCTAAAGCGCTTTCTAAGGAGGGCTCAAAACGAATTTGAGCTCAAGGTGAAAAAGATAAGAACCGACAACGGGTCCGAGTTCAAGAATCTGCAAGTGGAGGAGTATCTTGAGGAGGAAGGCATAAAGCATGAGTTCTCCGCTCCCTACACACCACAGCAAAACAGTGTGGTAGAGAGGAAGAACAGGACACTTATCGACATGGCAAGGACGATGCTTGGAGAGTTCAAGACACCCGAGCGATTTTGGTCGAAAGCTGTGAACACAGCTTGCCACGCCATAAACCGGCTATATCTGCATCGCCTCCTCAAGAAGACCTCCTACGAACTCCTTACCGGTAACAAACCCAATGTTTCTTACTTTCGTGTATTTGGGAGCAAATGCTACATTTTGGTGAAGAAAGGTAGACATTCTAAATTTGCTCCCAAAGCTGTAGAAGGGTTTTTTACTAGGATATGACTCAAATACAATGGCGTATAGAGTCTTCAACAAATCATCGGGTTTGGTTGAAGTCTCTAGCGATGTTGTATTTGATGAGACTAATGGCTCTCTAAGAGAGCAAGTTGATCTTGATGACATAGATGAAGATAATGTTCCAACGGCCGCAATGCGCACGATGGCGATTGGAGATGTGCGACCATAGGAACAATAGGAGCAAGATCAGCCTTCTTCCTCAACAACGGTGCATCCCCCAACTCAAGATGATGGACAGGTTCCTCAAGAAGAAGCGCGTGATCAAGGAGGAGCACAAAAAGAACAAGTTATGGAGGAAGAAGCACTACTGGCCCCTCCAACTCAAGTCCGAGCGACAATCCAAAGAAATCACCCCGTCGATCAGATTCTGGGTGACATAAGCAAGGGAGTAACAACTCGCTCACGTTTAGCTATTTTTTGTGAGCATTACTTGTTTGTCTCTTCTATTGAGCCTTTCAGGGTAGAAGAGGCCTTGCAGGATCCGGACTGGGTGTTGGCCATGCAGGAAGAGCTCAACAACTTCAAGAGAAATGAAGTTTGGATCCTGGTGCCACGTCCCAAGCAAAATGTTGTGGGAACCAAGTGGGTATTCCGCAACAAGCAAGACGAGCACGGAGTGGTGACATGAAACAAGGCTCGACTTGTGGCAAAAGGTAATGCCCAAGTCGCAGGTTTAGATTTCGAGGAGACTTTTGCTCCTGTGGCTAGGCTAGAGTCTATTCGAATATTATTAGCCTATGTCGCTCACCACTCCTTCAGGTTATTTCAAATGGATGTGAAGAGCGCTTTCCTCAACGGGCCAATCAAGGAGGAGGTATATGTGGAACAACGCCCTGGCTTTGAGGATGACAGGTACCCCAACCATGTGTTTAAGCTCTCTAAGGCGCTCTATGGACTTAAGCAAGCCCCAAGAGCATGGTATGAATGCCTTAGAGATTTCTTAATTGCTAATGCTTTCAAGGTTGGGAAAGCCGATCCCACTCTTTTCACTAAGACTTGTGATGGTGATCTTTTTGTGTGCCAAATTTATGTCGATGACATAATATTTGGTTCTACTAACCAAAAGTCTTGTGAAGAGTTTAGCAGGGTGATGACTCAAAAGTTTGAGATGTCGATGATGGGCGAGTTGACCTACTTCCTTGGGTTCCAAGTGAAGCAACTCAAGGATGGCACCTTCCTCTCCCAAACGAAGTACACTCAAGACCTTCTCAAGAGGTTTGGGATGAAGGATGCAATGCCCACGAAGACACCGATGGGAACCGACGGGCATGTCGACCTCAACAAAGGAGGTAAGTCCATTGATCAAAAGGCATACCGGTCTATGATAGGTTCCTTGCTTTATTTATGTGCTAGTAGACCGGACATTATGCTTAGTGTATGCATGTGTGCTAGATTTCAATCCGACCCCAAGGAATGTCACCTTGTGGCCGTTAAGCGAATTCTTAGGTATTTAGTCGCTACGCCCTGCTTCGGGATCTGGTATCCAAAGGGGTCTACCTTTGACTTGACTGGATATTCAGACTCCGATTATGTCGGGTGCAAGGTTGATAGGAAGAGCACATCGGGGACGTGCCAATTCCTAGGAAGGTCCCTAGTGTCTTGGAGTTCTAAGAAACAAACATCTGTTGCCCTATCCACCGCTGAAGCCGAGTATGTTGCCGCAGGACAGTGTTGCGCGCAACTACTTTGGATGAGGCAAACCCTTCGGGACTTTGGCTACAATCTGAGCTAAGTCCCTCTCCTATGTGACAATGAGAGTGCAATCCGCATGGCAGATAATCCTGTTGAACACAGCCGCACTAAGCACATAGACATCCGGCATCACTTTCTGAGGGACCACCAGCAAAAGGAAGATATTGAGGTGTATCATATTAACACCGAGAACCAGCTAGCCGATATCTTCACCAAGTCTTTAGATGAGAAAAGGTTTTGCAGGTTGCGTAGTGAGCTAAATGTCTTAGATTCGCGTAACTTGGATTGATCTATAGCATACATGTGTTCTATGCCTTTGATTATGCTACTTTATGCATCTCAATCCATTATTGTTTATTTGTGGTGCTCAAGTTGTACACATGATCCCCAGACCTCACAAGTTTATTTGCAAGTGATGCACTTATTTAGGGAAGATGTGCTACAACTTGACCCTTTGAGACTAACCTTTGTGTTTGAGTATTCTTGATGTAGTCTCATGTAACACCCCTGGTGTTTATATTCCGCTGGACAACGAGTATGGAATTAAGCACGTAATCAGTGGATAAAACGGATTGTTAATTTTAATCATCTTCGCTTATCGCAATTTTAATATCGCATCTGTTCCATCTGTCGCGAGTGCGACATCGTTTTTATCTTTAATCGTACGGGCTCTTTCTAAATTTTCGTGCTGTTCGGAACATATTTGTTCTGAAAATCGGTGCGTCCGGTGATTATTTAAAATTCATCGCTCGCGCGAATCCGAATTCGGAAGTCCGACTCACTCGGATGATTTTTATCCTGGGCAAATTAATTTGTGCTCGACGACTAAAATTATTCGGTGCAAAATAATTTGTACCGCGCGTTGTCTGAGGAAAATCGTGCGCGAGGTTATAATCCAATTAATTCTTCAGGACGCAGTTTCGACGACAAAAATCGCGTATACGTTCGCAGATTGTGTTTCGGCTAATTTTGGTCGAATCACGCCGAACAAATTATCAGTGCTGAAATCAGTTTATTTCGGTCTGTCGTTTCTTGCCCGATCCAAAACTTTGGATATAAATTACGGGTGCGAATTCATCTGATCCCATTTGTTCTTTAGCCCACACTGTAGGATAATCAGATCAGCTGTGTTTTGGTGACGAATAAATTTTTATCTGAGTTCGACCAAACTAGTGTTGTCTTAAATATCAAATCGGATCTCGTCGGGTTTAATCCGTCTACATCTCGCTCCTGTGACGATACTGATATCGTCCCTGGAGGAATTCCGATTGCGATGCCGCATTCGGCTCGCACAGTTTAAACAGGATGTTCGCTGCGGCTTTAATCCGACTGTGGCTGCGGCTTCTACAGTATTTTATCTCTAGGGATTGCAGCTGCAACAGTATTTTGCAGCTGCAACAGTGCTCCCAGCAGGGCAGCCGAACGCAGCCAAAATTTATTTAATTCTAAAATGTCGAGCCTCGTGCCAGTTTAAATTAACTGATTGAGACGAGCTAAAATTGTCACTTAAGTATTCCGCTCAGTTCGAGCAATCTCTATAAATTCGATAAATGCGCTACTTGGGGTAGGCTGTTTAAACAAATCGAAACCGAAACAGTTGCTAGCCAATTTAGTTCCCTATTTCAACATCTGAGAAAATAATATACGTAATCGTGTAGCGCGTCGATCCTTTATTCGTCGCTAAAAATCCCAATTCAAAACATCTACGATTTTCTATTAAAAAAAATAGAAAAATCTAAAAAAAATCTTAGCCGAACTCATCCACACCGCTTCTCTATTTGATTTTTTTTGCCCAGCCACCATTCACGGAACGCTCGGTTGTTAAAAAAAAGATCACGTCATCGTTATCCTGTGTACCGCGCGCTTGATATTCTCCCACGCGCAGGCTTCTTCCTCCTCTCCAACGCACAGCGCTTCCTCTGTGTTCTGCTCCCCGGCAAGCTGCAATTCCCAGTGTGCGCTCTGCTTCAAAAAAAAAAACTCCCAGCCGCTCATCCCTATCTGTTCAGCCAGCGCAAGATTTTCCTGTGTCTCAGTCGTTCTCATCCTCTCCGCAGCCACTGTACCTGACTGCGTGATATTTTTGCCGCCGCCCTGTTCGTTTTATATGCGCGCAGCTCGCCGGAGCCCTTCCCCTCCTCGACCTCTGAGGTTTCCAGGTAGCGGCGCCCAGCATCTTCTCCGCGCGCAGCTTGCTTCCTCCCTCTGCCGCTCGTCTCCATCTCTCTATCTCCCAGCAGACCGCGCCCAGCTCCAGCCATGAGCGCCGACGTCCTCTCTCTGTGCTTGATCTCCCAGTTCTCCGCTCCCTGAAACCTTCACCCACAGGCTCGTGAAGGTCCGGTAGTGGAGATCTTGCGAGGTCCACTGCTCTGCGCTCCTATTCCACCTGTCTCATCCCCTCATCATGCTCAACACTTGCTCCCTGGCAGCATGCCGTAGCAGCATCTGTGCTTGGCCCCGCTCGCCAGCGCTTCTCTCTGTTGCGCGAGTCAGTCTCCAGCGTCGTAAGGCTCCCTGTGTGCGCATCTGTTCCTGGCCGTGGTGGTGCTGTGGCGTGGCGACGTCGTACGCGTCACGGCAGCCGTCCTGGCCGTAAAGCAGTCTGCGTAATAAAGTTCGCCCGGCCGTGACCTCGCCTTGTTCCCTGCCGCGCTCACCTTCGTGGCCGCTGCCTAGCCTATCTCCTTGATGCCACATGGGCCCCTGTTGCCCGGTCCCGGTGCTCGTGCTTACCCTCGGCTCGCGTCGATGCTCGCGCGCCTGCTCGTCGTCTCTGCGATGTATCCGCTCTCGTCCATCAGGTTTCGCGCGTGCTCATGTTTGCCATTGAGCCGTTGAATCTGTTTTCCCCTAATCAACCTCAACCTCGTCTTCGCCCTTCTGGTGGCCATCGTCATTATGATGGACTACGCTCCTTTATCTGGTCGCACGGGCTGTCGACCTTGTTGGTCCTTTCGTGTCAAACCAGCAAGCTTCGCCACCGTCACTCAACTGCTCGCCCGTGTGTGCTCGTAAATTTTCTTGGTCGTGTCTGCTAAGCTGACCAACGCTCCAGCTCACCGTTATCGCCAAGTCCCACGCAGTTGTGCTGTCTCTCGTCGTCATTCATTCCTATTTTTTCACCGCCATATGCCGCCTCGCCTTGATGCGTGTCGTCATCTTTAATCCCAGTAACTCTTCTGATACGCGTCTCGTCGTGTTTCGCCTCCTCTTGGTCAGCCCCATCTGAGTCATGTGGGCGGAAGATCTCAACACCTTCAGATGTTCAACGACAAGCTCGAACCAGTCATCAATCGCCTCGACAACAACCACATCCACGACTCTGCCGTTCCAATAATTTTGCCGCATCACCCTTCAAATCTGAGTCCTCGTCCATAGGATCGTCGTTGACCTCGCAACTTCAGCTCGAGTTAATTATGGTAAGTTGATTTATTATTCCCGTCGCTGAAATAGATGATAGGATTAAATAGAAGAATTGATTGCGATGATTCTCTTGTTTATTACTCGATGTAGAGAATAAGTTGAATTTTAGGGTTATACGATAAGTGTATTGGTAGACATATATAATACACGGGTTAACCGGTAAATTAGTTTAGAAAGTTAATAAAAGTTTTTCTATCAAATTTTATAAATATTAGATGTCTAAAAATTGTGAAGTTAAAAGTTATAAATCGTTTAGGGTGCTCTCTGAACTAGATATCATATTCTTTGTGTGTTAGTCACTTTTATAATTGGAATGGATGGTGATTGCGACCTCGACTGTTTAGCTAAGTTGTAAGAACATGATTGTCGTAAGTAACAATATATCGATAATTAGTGTCCGCAGTGTCTCGTCATTAAATAGGTTATTTCTCTTTTGCGTAGTATCATAATGTCTGGTGTTATTATTCCTTATATGCATTCATGTGCATCATGCATTTCAATTAGGTACGATAAATAATCGCGTGTGCGGAAGATGCCCCAAGTCGACCCCAAGCGCGGATTATTCCGCATGGTGATACTGATGGACGAATCTGAAGATGGATAATTGAACGAGTACCAAGACCAAGGCTGCTCGTCAAGCGGACGTCGTCTAACAAACACTAACGTAGTGTTTATTCCAGGCAAGCCCCGGTGCCCCCTTCCTTGTGTTTTTAAATAATTTTCGCACACTTTAAGTCTAGTGAAATGTGCATTAGGTTTATAGGAGTTGCTTGGAACCCTTTGATGCATTGCCTTCCTTGATATCCATACCTTTATAGATACTTCTGATGAAGTATCAAAATATGATTTACAAAATTGCTTAGCCTTGCTTAGAGGTAAATCTTGTGGATAGAGCTTGTCCTTTGCGTTGATGCCTAGCTCAGGGGTTATCCTGAGGAAGGATGGCTTCTACTTGCAAGAATATATTTTCATTGGGAGCATGGTGGGATCTTACTGCAAAGTTCCCTGTGATGCTCTTTTCATCCTAAGGAACACAAACAATCCTAAGGATGGAAGTACTTAAATCGGAACTTGGGCTAGGAACAGGTGATGTTCTACCCAGGTTGATTAAGGATTGATGCGTATGTAGGCTTGATGATCGAGGACCCTTTAACTGGTCACATGCCTCGTCATGGGTAAGCCTTGCCTCGGGCAGACTAAGGCCAGAATAAGATAACACGAAATGGGCGTGGAGCGGTGGCGAGAGTAGCGTGTACCCTCCGTAGCAAGAGGCTGGACGGTGGTGTATTTGTGCTCTCGGTTTGCGTGAACCTGATCTGGTCTTAAGAACCCCGGTGGCGGGTTGACATATGCAAGGGTTAAGTGCTACATATGTCGTGTGATTGGAGATCCTCAGCTGAGTATAATCGATTCGGATCGCCGTACCTTCGCGGTTATGAAGACTTGGTCACTGCCCTGCAACCTAAGTCAGGATGTGAATCTCATGAATAAAAATGATGTTGTATTGATGAGATGGTGAAAGTAGACCATATGCAAACAGAGTCTATTAATATTTAATTTGGCGTTAAAATATTGAAAGTAAGGACTCACTTTAGTAAGCTATTTCTGCAAAAGTATCTAAGTTGATTTTTGCTAAAGCCTCTCCTTGATTCCTAAATCCAGCATACCCTTGAGAGTCTTTTCTTTAGTCGGGTAAGTCTTGCTGAGTAATTCCATACTCAGGGTTTTATTCCCTGTTGTTTTTCAGGTTTTAATTTTGTGCTGCTGTTGATGGTGTTAAGTGCCGGTGGGCTCGGCCTTCTTATAAGCCTAAGTAACCCTTCTATACTTCTTACTGAGGATGGTCACTTAAGCTAGCATATATTTCAAACTAATAAACAATTTATAACAGTTCAAAATTATTCCTTTGAATCACTTTTTGTAATCACTTCGATCATGTACATTATAAAACTTGATGTAACATATAAAATTTGGTAATAAGATTTCCGCTGCAAAATTGTTGGTGTGTGATTTGTGTTTACTTAATCCGCGATTCTGGTTGTAAGTGGTTTATCCGATGTCCTTGGGCAATCGGACGGATCCTGTTAAGTTATCTGGTGCACATGCATGGCCGTCTGAGGTCTTTAGGACAAAGACAGGTGCATGTGGGCCCGATACCTTGGGAGGTTCTGCCACAGCTGGTATCGGAGCAGGATTAAGTATATACGGTCACATACGTATTTTTCAAAACAAAAGTTTTGGTTTTGAAAAACCTATTTTCAACTAAACACATTGTTTGGTTTTGAAAAACAGTTTTGAAAAACTATAATGCTAGCGACATCCTCTGTTAAGCCCTAAGTTAAGGACTATCAGGTGGCTTAGTTTAAAACCAATAACCCACAACCGGGGGTATTGCATACATGTGTAATGTTATTTTTAAGGCCATTCGGTTTTGGATGGATCGACGCCCAAGGTAAGGTGAGTTGTGAGAGCATGACCGAACAACCGTCGGTCTAGGGGAGTGCTTAATTGTGGCGCCTGACTATATACATGTTCTACATATGTATATATGAAGGCTGCGATGTGGAGTATTTACTTTTTCGGGAATTCAGTACCCCATGGATGTGTATGGGTATACAGACATGGGAATACTGAGAAGTGTAATGTACTTGCAATGACGCACCTACGCTCAGGTAAGAAGATGAGTTACCATAATGAGTTGCCCTATGGTAAAAGTGTGGCAACGGCGCCTATGCGTGGCTCGGCGCTTAATGATGAGCTGGCCTCCATATAGCAATATATGGAGTATAAACTGTGATAAACTGCCATGTGTGAATTGCATCATTGGGTAATGGGCTGTGATGGAATTTTCTGCAGGTACACTAACCTCGAAAACGTATGTGTAGCTGACGACTAGTAAAATACCGTGAGAGTCGTAAGTATGCCACCGAGATAGAACGCTATTGCCACATTTGGTTGGCAAAATTAGCGAGGACGTGTAGGACGATCATGCATCCTGATTGTTGCATCATGTTTGTCACCTATACATCCAAAATGCTTCTCTCATCTTTATTCCAGTAACCATTGATTGTAGATAATATGGTGTAATGCTGAATTATAAACTTCGATGAAATAGTTGTCCTCCGTTTTTTAGGTAATATGTTTAGGTGTTATATGTGTGCCCTTGTACTTGATGTGCCGATAGAAGGTTGGTAACTTGATTGCCTAAACCCAAAACTAGGCCATGTTCTTAGCTGGTGAACCATGACCCAAAGTTGATTTTCCGTTATCACTCCATGACCAAACACATACAAATAAATGCTTAGATAATTTCTTTGTTGGACATAAAGTGTACCTGGGCTTAAAAACAAGGATCTCAAGTCATGTCTCCTTTTAGAACCATTCCCTTGTTCAGTTGATGCAGGTTGAGGTCCCTATTGTATTCGGCCTCTCCTTGTGGATCATCTTGTCGCCTTATTAACCTAACCTAGGAAAAGCTTGTCCGACCATTTTCTTAAAGTTTGATGCCTTTGGATTCCCCATCTCTATTGAAGGCCTACCAACTTAATCTTATGATTGTTTTCCCTCTGTATTTAATCAGATGTTGATCCTTGACCTTGTGATCTCTATGATGGGCATAGAAATATGCTTGGGGCTGAAGTAACAGTCTCCCATCATACTCCTTTTATCAAGTTTAGGTTATGGCCATGTCTTGTTCATTTCCTTGGGCTATAATCTATTTGGCTCTCTACTTGTAACCATTCTTACAGGTGGAGTATCTCCTTGTATATTGTCACCCTTGCCCAATTCATTTGTGTCGCGTGAGATTTCTTATTGGTTATGTCTAATAATGGTGTTGTGACTAAAACTGATGGTGCCACGACAAAATCGAGGGCCTCCTGTGGATGCATACACATGGTTGCGCTACTTGGCACGCGCTGGTATCACGGTTCGTAGTTATAATCCATTATGAGACTATATCGAAATGTTATCTTTGCACAAATTGTTCTTACCACGTGAGATTCATTATTGGTGCCAGTTCGGTGATGGTGTCATGATTAATGACTTATGGTGCCGCTGCGAAACTGAGAGCCCCTTGTGAATGTACACGCAAGGTTATGTTGCTTGGCGCATGCTGGTATCGAGGTCTCTAGTCATGATCCATTATGGAACTACTCTAATGTGTTATCTTCCGTGGACTTTCCCTTGAAACAAATTCTATGTTGTTTGTCGAGTGATCAAGCAACATTTATCATCTCTATTGGATCAAAAGGGCATCCCACTTTCATATGTGGTCTCTTTTCTTTTGATCTTGGTGGTGACTACTCATACAAGTTCCTTTTACATCCTTTGTGTAAAGGTGCAGCCTTGGAGCTTTTTAGTGTTGGAAAACAATTGGTTAGCTCTCAAAATGAAGATATGTTTCCTCTGCTGCTGAGATGCAGGAGTTTGTTCATTCGCTCTCTTATTTAATCCATATATTCCCTAACCAAGTCTGTTCATCTTGCATGAAGAAACGGTTGAACAACCTGACCAAATGGATTTCTACCCAACTACATGCTCAACTGTTAATATGAGTGAACTCTCGACCGTTGGCTTACCAATGGTACTGAGGGGACTTGTCCAATGTCAAAAGTAGTTCAACAAGTTGGTTTTACTAACTTGTAACTGCCTCGTGAATGAAGGTTGAGTTTAGAGATCGTTTTATCGAGTTGTCTAAACTTACTTTTGTACAACCCCTCTAAAGGAAGTACTTGCAAAAATCAAGTTAAGCCGACTGGTAACAACCTAGTCATCACTCTAGTCATGCCTCGATCGCGTCACGTGTGCTTTTCCAGCATGTGTGATCAAGTCGAGCCGTGCTAAGCATTTGATGAAATAGGTTGGTCGTGAAGTCAACATCAACGAATCTCTTCATTGATATTTTCTCAAGTCCCTATCATTTTTCTTGAACTTGGATTTTCTGGCTAGCCACGGGTCAACTGTGATGTTATTCGACATTCACACCCGTCTCGTGTGCTATGAACTTATCGTGACCACTTGTTGGTAAACCTCTTTCTGTGTGTTTTATCCAAGATGGTGCATCTGATTCTGTTTGGGTAAGATCGCGTAATTGCCACTCGCTCAATAGACTCAGATAGTACATTGTCATCAAAGAAAACAAATTGCACACATGGAACCTTATGTGTTCTTTTGGCAGACGTCGTCTCTATTGATGGACATTTCTCGATTGGCCTAAGGCAATATATGTTATGTCCACTAGAGAAACACCATCCTGAGACACTCGCCTTAAGTGGAAATGTCTCACGATTATCGCTGATATGAACATGGGTTACATACTTCTCTACCCTTAGAAGTCTTTCGTTCTGAATCTCGGGACGAGATTCTTTTAAGGGGTGAAGGTTGTAACACCCCTGGTGTTTATATTCCGCTGGACAACGAGTATGGAATTAAGCACGTAATCAGTGGATAAAACGGATTGTTAATTTTAATCATCTTCGCTTATCGCGATTTTAATATCGCATCTGTTCCATCTGTCGCGAGTGCGACATCGTTTTTATCTTTAATCGTACGGGCTCTTTCTAAATTTTCGTGCTGTTCGGAACATATTTGTTCTGAAAATCGGTGCGTCCGGTGATTATTTAAAATTCATCGCTCGCGCGAATCCGAATTCGGAAGTCCGACTCACTCGGATGATTTTTATCCCGGGCAAATTAATTTGTGCTCGACGACTAAAATTATTCGGTGCAAAATAATTTGTACCGCGCGTTGTCTGAGGAAAATCGTGCGCGAGGTTATAATCCAATTAATTCTTCAGGACGCAGTTTCGACGACAAAAATCGCGTATACGTTCGCAGATTGTGTTTCGGCTAATTTTGGTCGAATCACGCCGAACAAATTATCAGTGCTGAAATCAGTTTATTTCGGTCTGTCGTTTCTTGCCCGATCCAAAACTTTGGATATAAATTACGGGTGCGAATTCATCTGATCCCATTTGTTCTTTAGCCCACACTGTAGGATAATCAGATCAGCTGTGTTTTGGTGACGAATAAATTTTTATCTGAGTTCGACCAAACCAGTGTTGTCTTAAATATCAAATCGGATCTCGTCGGGTTTAATCCGTCTACATCTCGCTCCTGTGACGATACTGATATCGTCCCTGGAGGAATTCCGATTGCGATGCCGCATTCGGCTCGCACAGTTTAAAATTTATTTAATTCTAAAATGTCGAGCCTCGTGCCAGTTTAAATTAACTGATTGAGACGAGCTAAAATTGTCACTTAAGTATTCCGCTCAGTTCGAGCAATCTCTATAAATTCGATAAATGCGCTACTTGGGGTAGGCTGTTTAAACAAATCGAAACCGAAACAGTTGCTAGCCAATTTAGTTCCCTATTTCAACATCTGAGAAAATAATATACGTAATCGTGTAGCGCGTCGATCCTTTATTCGTCGCTAAAAATCCCAATTCAAAACATCTACGATTTTCTATTAAAAAAATAGAAAAATCTAAAAAAAATCTTAGCCGAACTCATCCCACACCGCTTCTCTATTTGATTTTTTTTTGCCCAGCCACCATTCACGGAACGCTCGGTTGTTAAAAAAAAAAGATCACGTAATCGTTATCCTGTGTACCGCGCGCTTGATATTCTCCCACGCGCAGGCTTCTTCCTCCTCTCCAACGCACAGCGCTTCCTCTGTGTTCTGCTCCCCGGCAAGCTGCAATTCCCAGTGTGCGCTCTGCTTCAAAAAAAAACTCCCAGCCGCTCATCCCTATCTGTTCAGCCAGCGCAAGATTTTCCTGTGTCTCAGTCGTTCTCATCCTCTCCGCAGCCACTGTACCTGACTGCGTGATATTTTTGCCGCCGCCCTGTTCGTTTTATATGCGCGCAGCTCGCCGGAGCCCTTCCCCTCCTCGACCTCTGAGGTTTCCAGGTAGCGGCGCCCAGCATCTTCTCCGCGCGCAGCTTGCTTCCTCCCTCTGCCGCTCGTCTCCATCTCTCTATCTCCCAGCAGACCGCGCCCAGCTCCAGCCATGAGCGCCGACGTCCTCTCTCTGTGCTTGATCTCCCAGTTCTCCGCTCCCTGAAACCTTCACCCACAGGCTCGTGAAGGTCCGGTAGTGGAGATCTTGCGAGGTCCACTGCTCTGCGCTCCTATTCCACCTGTCTCATCCCCTCATCATGCTCAACACTTGCTCCCTGGCAGCATGCCGTAGCAGCATCTGTGCTTGGCCCCGCTCGCCAGCGCTTCTCTCTGTTGCGCGAGTCAGTCTCCAGCGTCGTAAGGCTCCCTGTGTGCGCATCTGTTCCTGGCCGTGGTGGTGCTGTGGCGTGGCGACGTCGTACGCGTCACGGCAGCCGTCCTGGCCGTAAAGCAGTCTGCGTAATAAAGTTCGCCCGGCCGTGACCTCCTCTTGTTCCCTGCCGCGCTCACCTTCGTGGCCGCTGCCTAGCCTATCTCCTTGATGCCACATGGGCCCCTGTTGCCCGGTCCCGGTGCTCGTGCTTACCCTCGGCTCGCGTCGATGCTCGCGCGCCTGCTCGTCGTCTCTGCGATGTATCCGCTCTCGTCCATCAGGTTTCGCGCGTGCTCATGTTTGCCATTGAGCCGTTGAATCTGTTTTCCCCTAATCAACCTCAACCTCGTCTTCGCCCTTCTGGTGGCCATCGTCATTATGATGGACTACGCTCCTTTATCTGGTCGCACGGGCTGTCGACCTTGTTGGTCCTTTCGTGTCAAACCAGCAAGCTTCGCCACCGTCACTCAACTGCTCGCCCGTGTGTGCTCGTAAATTTTCTTGGTCGTGTCTGCTAAGCTGACCAACGCTCCAGCTCACCGTTATCGCCAAGTCCCACGCAGTTGTGCTGTCTCTCGTCGTCATTCATTCCTATTTTTTCACCGCCATATGCCGCCTCGCCTTGATGCGTGTCGTCATCTTTAATCCCAGTAACTCTTCTGATACGCGTCTCATCGTGTTTCGCCTCCTCTTGGTCAGCCTCATCTGAGTCATGTGGGCGGAAGATCTCAACACCTTCAGATGTTCAACGACAAGCTCGAACCAGTCATCAATCGCCTCGACAACAACCACATCCACGACTCTGCCGTTCCAATAATTTTGCCGCATCACCCTTCAAATCTGAGTCCTCGTCCATAGGATCGTCGTTGACCTCGCAACTTCAGCTCGAGTTAATTATGGTAAGTTGATTTATTATTCCCGTCGCTGAAATAGATGATAGGATTAAATAGAAGAATTGATTGCGATGATTCTCTTGTTTATTACTCGATGTAGAGAATAAGTTGAATTTTAGGGTTATACGATAAGTGTATTGGTAGACATATATAATACACGGGTTAACCGGTAAATTAGTTTAGAAAGTTAATAAAAGTTTTTCTATCAAATTTTATAAATATTAGATGTCTAAAAATTGTGAAGTTAAAAGTTATAAATCGTTTAGGGTGCTCTCTGAACTAGATATCATATTCTTTGTGTGTTAGTCACTTTTATAATTGGAATGGATGGTGATTGCGACCTCGACTGTTTAGCTAAGTTGTAAGAACATGATTGTCGTAAGTAACAATATATCGATAATTAGTGTCCGCAGTGTCTCATCATTAAATAGGTTATTTCTCTTTTGCGTAGTATCATAATGTCTGGTGTTATTATTCCTTATATGCATTCATGTGCATCATGCATTTCAATTAGGTACGATAAATAATCGCGTGTGCGGAAGATACCCCAAGTCGACCCCAAGCGCGGATTATTCCGCATGGTGATACTGATGGACGAATCTGAAGATGGATAATTGAACGAGTACCAAGACCAAGGCTGCTCGTCAAGCGGACGTCGTCTAACAAACACTAACGTAGTGTTTATTCCAGGCAAGCCCCGGTGCATGCAACCCCTTCCTTGTGTTTTTAAATAATTTTCGCACACTTTAAGTCTAGTGAAATGTGCATTAGGTTTATAGGAGTTGCTTGGAACCCTTTGATGCATTGCCTTCCTTGATATCCATACCTTTATAGATACTTCTGATGAAGTATCAAAATATGATTTACAAAATTGCTTAGCCTTGCTTAGAGGTAAATCTTGTGGATAGAGCTTGTCCTTTGCGTTGATGCCTAGCTCAGGGGTTATCCTGAGGAAGGATGGCTTCTACTTGCAAGAATATATTTTCATTGGGAGCATGGTGGGATCTTACTGCAAAGTTCCCTGTGATGCTCTTTTCATCCTAAGGAACACAAACAATCCTAAGGATGGAAGTACTTAAATCGGAACTTGGGCTAGGAACAGGTGATGTTCTACCCAGGTTGATTAAGGATTGATGCGTATGTAGGCTTGATGATCGAGGACCCTTTAACTGGTCACATGCCTCGTCATGGGTAAGCCTTGCCTCGGGCAGACTAAGGCCAGAATAAGATAACACGAAATGGGCGTGGAGCGGTGGCGAGAGTAGCGTGTACCCTCCGTAGCAAGAGGCTGGACGGTGGTGTATCTGTGCTCTCGGTTTGCGTGAACCTGATCTGGTCTTAAGAACCCCGGTGGCGGGTTGACATATGCAAGGGTTAAGTGCTACATATGTCGTGTGATTGGAGATCCTCAGCTGAGTATAATCGATTCGGATCGCCGTACCTTCGCGGTTATGAAGACTTGGTCACTGCCCTGCAACCTAAGTCAGGATGTGAATCTCATGAATAAAAATGATGTTGTATTGATGAGATGGTGAAAGTAGACCATATGCAAACAGAGTCTATTAATATTTAATTTGGCGTTAAAATATTGAAAGTAAGGACTCACTTTAGTAAGCTATTTCTGCAAAAGTATCTAAGTTGATTTTTGCTAAAGCCTCTCCTTGATTCCCAAATCCAGCATACCCTTGAGAGTCTTTTCTTTAGTCGGGTAAGTCTTGCTGAGTAATTCCATACTCAGGGTTTTATTCCCTGTTGTTTTTCAGGTTTTAATTTTGTGCTGCTGTTGATGGTGTTAAGTGCCGGTGGGCTCGGCCTTCTTATAAGCCTAAGTAACCCTTCTATACTTCTTACTGAGGATGGTCACTTAAGCTAGCATATATTTCAAACTAATAAACAATTTATAACAGTTCAAAATTATTCCTTTGAATCACTTTTTGTAATCACTTCGATCATGTACATTATAAAACTTGATGTAACATATAAAATTTGGTAATAAGATTTCCGCTGCAAAATTGTTGGTGTGTGATTTGTGTTTACTTAATCCGCGATTCTGGTTGTAAGTGGTTTATCCGATGTCCTTGGGCAATCGGACGGATCCTGTTAAGTTATCTGGTGCACATGCATGGCCGTCTGAGGTCTTTAGGACAAAGACAGGTGCATGTGGGCCCGATACCTTGGGAGGTTCTGCCACATCTCAAAGGTGCATTGAAAGGGAAAGTGAACTTGGACCATACAAAGACTTCCACTGTACTCCGGTATTAGGCTACTCACCTCCAAGTTCAAACTTATGCTCTTATTGCTTTTTTGCTCTTAATTGACAATTTTGGTGAGGCAATGGGGTTAAAGGGCCAAGAGTGATCCCGTTTTGGTGCTTAATGCCAAAGGGGGAGAAATTAAGGCCAAAGCAAATGGATCAGCTACCACTTGTGAATTTTGAAAACAATAGAGTTAGAACTTTTGATTTGTCCAAAATACTCTTATTGCAAAATTTAGTCTCTTGTGGGGGAGAATTTTTGATCATGGAAAAAGGGGGAAGTTTTTGGCACTTGGTCAATTTCACTCTTGGATTATCTCTCCTTGTACCCAAACAAGTGAGTTTGACTTAGAGATAGGAAAATGAATTTGATTTGCAAAAACAAACCAAGTGGTGGCAAAGAATGATCCAAATATGTCAAAACTTGTGCAAAGATAATTTTGTTCTCAATTGCATTGATGTTGCACTTCTTTTGGTTGCTTTTGGATGTGTTGGCATAAATCACCAAAAAGGGGGAGATTGAAAGGGAAATGTACCCTTGGGCAATTTCTATTATGTTTTGGTGATTAAATGTCCAACACATTTAATTGACTTCTTATGTGCTAAATGAAGAGAGAAGTGCAAATCAAAGAGAAGGTATGTTTCTAGACTTAGTACATTTGTTTTTGAATACTAATGAGGTTATCTAAGTGTTAGAAACAGAGAAAAGAAAAAAAGAGAAGGATGCAAAAGACTGGCTGTGTGCAGCTAAAGTCTAGCTCGGCCTGGCACACTGAACTATCCGGTGTTGCACCGGACAGTGTCCGGTGCGCCAGGCTAGTCCGTGTGAACAGGCCGCATACGGCTATAATTCACCGGACTGTCCGGTGAGTCGTCCGCGGCGAACTCGTCGCTCTCGGGAAGAGGATCAGCGGCGTACGGCTAAAATTCACCGAACTGTCCGGTGGTGCACCAGACTGTCCGGTGAGCCAACGGTCGTGTGCGCCAACAGTCGGCCGCGCAATCTTCGCGCGACGCATGGCAGCTCCAACAGTCGGCGGGGGGCACCGGACAGTGTCCGGTGCGCCAACTGGCTCGGAGGTGCAACAGTCGTCTGCGCTAAAAAAGGAAGGAGATCGGCACTGGACCGTCTACAACGGACAGTCCGGTGCGCCACTCGACAGAAGGCAAGAATGGCCTTCCTTGTTGGCCTCCAATGGCTCCTAGCTGCCTTGGGGCTATAAAAGGGACCCCTAGGCGCATGGAGGAGCTACCCAAGCTTACAAGAAACATTCTAAGACTCTAAGACTCCAACTTCACGCATTCGATTCTTTGAGATAGTGACTTGAGCTCCATTTGAGTTGTGAACTCAGTGGGTTGTGTTTTGAGCTCAAGTTATGACTTGTGTGCGTAGTTGTGCTGCGATTTGTGTCTTGTGTGTGTTGCTCATCCCAACCTTACTCCATGCTTTCATTGTGATCTTTGTTGTAAGGGCGAGAGACTCCAATCTTATGGAGATTCCTCGCAAATGGGAATAATCATCTAAAGGAAAAAACATGGTATTCAAGTTGATCATCGGATCACTTGAAAGGGGTTGAGTGCAACCCTAGTCCATTGGGACGCCACAACATGGAAGTAAGCAAGTGTTACTTGGTCGAACCACGGGATAAAAATTGCGTGTCTTGTGTTGATCTTTCTGTGATTGTCTTGTCCACAAGAACTCGCTTCTCAACTACTTAGTCGCACTAACATTTCTATAACCAAGTTTTGTGGCTATTTAGTGTTGAATTTTACAGGATCACCTATTCACCCCCCTCTAGGTGCTCTCAACTATCACAACTTCAAAGGCATCACAGTGCAAGACACAAAACTGATAAAGATTGAGAATGTACAAGTTTGTAACCAGAGAAAGGTTGAGTGAAGTGAAATGTTTTCTTGCAAAATTTCATTAATTGCTTTTGCCAGTGCAGGCTTGACAACGATAGGATGGAAAGCACCAGTTCGTAACCAGAAATTAGTTCAGTCAACCTTGTAAATGTACTATTTGAAAGGAACCCCCTTAGAAGCCCCCCCCCCCCCCCCCCCCGAGATAATAAATCAGGACATGTTGGAAATTTAATAACCTAATTGTTGCATAATTAATTGCATGCCCACATGTATCAGCCAAACATAAGTAATGGTGGCAGGGAACTATATATCTCCTTGTCTCCAACATATTATGAAGGGAAAAATAATTTTAGTTAGCAGATGAGAAATAAAAACATTACTTTAGTATAAGGAAATTTATTCTATCTAAAGCTACAACATATATAAGCAATGATAGTGATCAGCGTCTTTAGTAAAATTAAGGCTAGACATTTAGTCATGACTCTAACGCTATGAAGTTATTCATGTCATTTCTTCTTATTGACTTCAAGGAAGCATAAGTACCAGAAAATAAATAAACCAAGTGTAGTAGTAAAATAAATCCATGTCATTTTACAAACATATTAAACCTTCACATGCATTTCCCCTATTCATGCACCTATTGTCCTTTTTCTACCTCTCATTTCCAAGGCTATGCCCTTAGGGATCTAGCATAATAAAAATATAATATTCCACAACCTGCATGCTATCAACCCAATTGGCTGTTGTAACGCCCTGAATTTGGGGTAGAATTTTTTCTTCTTTTCTCTCACCAAATTCAGGCGGTACCCTTTCCTTTTCCCTTTTTCTCCTCGCTAAGCCTTGATCTTTTCCAAAAGTTATAGCGAGAATTAGCTCGACATCTTGTATAAGCAAAACCTAGAACTTTTTTTTGGTTGTTGCATCATGCCGGATTATGCACTCTTTTTGTTTGTGGTTGGGTGAGTTGGAGAATTAGGCATATAAGAAATAGGGGTTATAGAAAATGGAAAATAGGAATTTTCTTTTTCTCTCTCCCCCCTTTCTCCCCTTTTGGCCCAGCCCCCCCTTCCCCCCTTCCCTCTCCCCGCCGTGGGCCGTCCCGGTCGGCCCAACCACGCCCCCCCGCTTTGGGCCCATGGTCGGCCCAGCCGCACCTCCCCCCTTCCCCAAAAAAATCCCCTTCCCGCGGGCCCCGCCTGTCATACCCCTCCCCTTCCCCAACTCCCTCTCCCCTGCCCTAGCCACCGCCGCCCTCCCCTGCTCGCCCGAGCCACCACCGTCGCCGCCCTCCCCGCCCATGGTGAGACCCTCCCTCCCTCTCCCCTCCTCTCCCTCCCCTTCCTCTTCCTCCCCCTCTCGTCGGCGCCCTCCCCCGCGCCGTGGGCGTGCTCGCCCCGTCCGGCCCCGCCGCGCCCGGCCCCAGCCCCGGCCCCGCCGCGGCCACGCCGGCCGCGCCCGCCCCCTGCTCGTCGCCCCGTGCCCGCCGGCCCCGGCCGCCCCCGGCCGCGCCCGCCCCCTGCTCGTCGCCCCGCGCTCGCCGGCCCCGGCCGTCCCGGCCATGGCGGCTCGACGCGCTCCCCTGTCCGCGACGTCGTCGTCGCCCGTGTTCGCCCGCCCGCCCCGGCGTGCCGCCGGCGTGCCCTGCTCACGTCGTGATGGCCTCGGCGCGGCCTCGAGCTTGGCCCAGCGTGCCTTTGGCGCGCGGCCTCGAGCTCGGCCAGCGCACGGCCCCGACGCGTGCGCGACTCGTTCGCGACACGGTCGTCTACCCCGAGCCACCCGTCTACCCCCCATGTGCATTCCGTGCGTAGTGATCGTGTTATGTAATCAATGAATGGAAACCCAAATTAGAAATTGTTTACGTTAGTTAATACATGTAAGTAATTATCTACCTCATCTAATGTTGATCAACGGAAAGTGGTTATGTTTCTATTAGTGCATGTAGCTAATCTTTTTGTTAGAACTAATTGGAGCTAAGTAGAACTAGAGCACATAATGTCTAGTTATTCGCCTACCCGTGACGCGCCTCGAGCATAAGCTTTAACCCTCGCGAGACCTTTCCCCGCCTCTTTCTAACCATGGTAAATTCATTATCGTATGTGATATTCTATGCATATTTACTTTATTTGTTCTTTTGTATGGTGCACTGTTTGTTTCCTAATTTGAATGGATGGATGTATGTATGCTTGCAATCGCATAGAGAACGATTCGGTCGAGGAGCCCGAAGAACTCGCAGGAGAAGTCCCTGAGCAGCAGTCGGTTGGTGGAGGCAAGTGTCCCTTGACCTATCTCTGTCCTATTCACTCTTTAATTCACCTCCCGCATTACACATTTATGCCTAAGGATTGACTAGCTTTTGTTATCCATGTCCTTGTTTACCTACTTGGGTCGGATTATTATTGTTTAGCTTTATGCTATTGCTCAACCCTAATCAATGAACATGATGAGATTACCTATGATACGCTGTTTTCTCTTCTCTTATTATGATGTTATACTTGTGGTTTTTTAAGGGGGCTCGAGCGGTTTCTCGAGTGCCTCTCCGTAAGGACCTGTTCTTTGGATGACCGCCTGAGAAAAACAGTGCAACCATGAGGGTGGAGTGGGACGCCCTTAGCTAAGTAATTAGAGGAACCGGGGTGTAGTTCGCTTAGCCGTCGTGCCGTCAATGGGGCTCGGTGTATGCGGCTCGCTCTGCCAAGGTTGATTTGTCCCTTGGGGAGGAGTGCGGTACATTTAGGAAACCTAATGGGCGGCTACAGTCCCGGGGAATCTTTGTAAAGGCTACGTAGTGAGACCCTGCCTACTCACCTTGGGAGTGTTCAAGGGTCCGTACAACCCGAGGCAAAAAGGGAATCACGGCTCATGGGTAAAGTGCGCAACCTCTGCAGAGTGTTTGAAAACCGATATATCAGTCGTGCTCGCGGTTATGAGCGGCCAAGGGAGCTCCAGTGATTAGTGGTACTTGATCAGAGACATTTTGGTTTATAGGTGGCAATGAGATTGAGGGTTCTGGTTATGGCTATGGTGCTGGTAAGTGGTATTCTTTCCGTTTGGAAAGGGTACATCGGGCTAATAATTTGGGCTAATGTTAAAACCTGGCTTTCTACTAGTAAATAATAATCTGACCAACTAAAAGCAACTGCTTGACTTACCCCCACATAAAGCTAGTCCACTACAGCCAAACAGGATACTTGTTGAGTATGTTGATGTGTACTCACCCTTGCTCTACACACAACCCCCTCCAGGTTGTTCGCATTGCAACCACTGCTCAGGAGAAGATGAAGCCGTGGAAGGAGACTTCCAGGAGTTCTAAGACTACGACGAGTTCTAGGTGTGGATTAGCGGCAACCCCCAGTCGGCTGCCTGTGAAGGCCGCGTTTATCTACGTTTCATTTTCGCACTTTGATTTATTGTAAGGACTATGTGGATGTCTCAGACATATGATGTAATCGACTATTATTTCCCTTTTTTAATACTATTTGAGCACTGTGTGATGATGTCCATATTATGTAACTGCTATGTACGTGAATTGCTGATCCTGACACGTACATGGTTCACATTCGGTTTGCCTTTTAAAACCGGGTGTGACATAGGTGGTATTAAAGCCAGGCTGACTGTAGGACCGCTAACCTAGAGTAGAATGGTCGTTCTAAGGACTATAGACCTCTGTCCCTGCCTTGACTTTGATATCCCTTCAAAAGTTGGTCATATTGACCAAACTATGTTCTACTATATATTATACCTTGCTGAAATTTGTGTTTTATTCTAATCCTTCATTTATTTATGATTCATTACTTGCTGGTCATACTAATTCTGTTCTCACTCTTTTGCTTGCGGTGTCTTTTGTAGATGGCTTGTCTTAGACACACTGCACGAAAGTCCGTCATCCCCTTCTTACCCTCCCGCCTTGTTGAGCGTCCGCTTCGCCGTCCCGTGGCCGGACAGTCCAGCCACTTGGAGAGGCTGCACCACCGCCTGCATGAGGAGCAGGAACATCGACGACAGGAGCAGCAGGGCTCTTCTTTCTCGCTCCAGTAGGAGGTAGAGTCTGTGAGGAGCTGCTCCCCTGTGCTTCCCCTGGAGGCGCCCCCTGCACCACCACTGGGCGCCCCAGCCTCTGGAGTAGCTGCTGGAGGAGACCTAGACGACGGAGGAGGCGACGACAGCTCGAGCCATGACACTGACTTCTCTGTTGACCAAGAGCCGAAAGGATGGGTTGCTCGACCCATCACTCACGACGCTGCTCGCGGGTGTCACTTCCACGATGCGCTCGACACCCTGCTACGTCGGGCACTTAACCGGCGTACTTGGTCCATCGAGTATCGCTGTGTGGTCTACCAGCATAGTCGCGGGGTCTACCCGGACCGCTGGGAGGCGACCTGCTTGGTGCGCCGTCCGGAGAACAGTCTCCAGGGCGCGGAGGCCTGCTCAGAGCACTATTCTATCTCTGAGCGGGACTCAGCTGAGGCGGTCATGCAAGATGCTGCACGGCGTGCGCTTTCGCACTACTGCTCGGTTCTCGGTGGGGTAGCTGACGGTCTCGACCTGAAGTATTACCCCCGCCGTCCATCTGGCAGCACAGGAGGCGTGATTGTCTCACCTGTTGGTGAGGACAATCCTAGGTTGAGCAGCACAGTCAACCTAGCCGCCATGCTAAACATGGAGCTGGACCATGCGCTAGACGAGCTGAGTAGGGCTCGTGCTGAGATCGCCCAGCTGCGGGCTGAGCGCGCGGAACATCGTCACCTGGATGATGGTTCCCCCGCTCCCGTCAGGACTCAGCACCCGTATCGCTCACCTCGGCGTGGACACCAGTCTTATGGCAACCCCGACTGCAAGACCAAGATAAATTTAGAGCCATAGATCGTCAGAGTCGGATCTTGTAATTAATACGAAATATATACATAGAAGCTATAGTCTTAGCGTCAGTCTCGCTCTTAGTTAGTTTTAGTTAGACAGGGTAGTTTGCTATATCCTGTGCATTTATGTTTGTCATGATGAACTATGTTTGATTTGGATCTTTGTAATGACTGTCACCAGAGTGTGGGTATCCCCTGCATTCTGGTTTACCTGTTATATTTTAATGGAGTTAGCTATTTAGTTGGGCAGCCTTTTATTCCACTTTCCTCTTTATCTGAGAAGCTGTGTTGGAGATCAGTGAAGATGCTCGTCTGCTCAGTGTTGTGGAGAATTCTATACTCTTTTCCTATGCTGCAAGATTTGCAAGATCAGTTCTGATGTGTGATTGCATTCTGCAGATGTCAGAGAACAGGCACAGAGGAGGAAGGCGTGTTCAGCAGGAGCAAGCCGCTCCGCAAGATGAGGTGCCCTAGCAACAGCACCTGCCGCCCCCTCCCCCGATGTCCATCGAGCAGATGTTTCTGATGCAGACTCAGGCAGTTCAAGCCATCGGTCAGACTCTGGCCGCCATTCAGCAGCAGCAGCAACAACAACAGCAGCAGGCACCACCTCAGCCTCAGATGCCTCAGATGCCCAGAGACAAGCGTGCTGAATTCATGAGAGGTCATCCCCCAACGTTCGCTCATTCTTCTGACCCCATGGATGCTGAAGACTGGCTGCACACTGTGGAGCGGGAGTTGCATACCGCTCAGTGTGACGACAGGGAGAAAGTCTTGTATGGTCCCCGTCTGTTGAGAGGAGCAGCTCAGTCATGGTGGGAGTCTTATCTCGCCACCCATGCCAACTCTGACGCCATCACCTGGGAAGAGTTCAGAGGTAGCTTTCGTCAGTACCATGTTCCTGCAGGTCTGATGACAGTGAAGAAGGAGGAGTTCCTGGCCCTTAAGCAAGGGTCGATGTCAGTCAGTGAGTACCGGGATAGGTTTCTGCAATTGTCTCGCTATGCTCCTGAGGATGTTAACACCGATGCCAAGAGACAATACCGTTTTCTGAAAGGCTTGGTTGACCCTCTGCACTATCAGCTGATGAATCATACCTTTCCGACGTTCCAGCACTTGATTGACAGAGCAATCATGACAGAGAGGAAGCGTAAGGAGATGGAGGATCGTAAGCGAAAGATCAGTGGACCCCAGCCTGGAAGCAGCAATCGTCCTCGTTTCTCAGGCAACCAGCCTCAGCAGTTCAGGCAGAGCCAGCGTCCACCTCAGCAGCGTCAGCAGTTCCAAAGGCAGTATCCTCAGCACCAGTATCAGAACCGTTAGAGCAATCAGTCAGGAGGAGGTCAGTTTCAGAGGCAGAATCAGCAGGCACCTCGTCTTCCTGCCCCAGCAAACCAGCAGAGCAGTCAGGCAGCACCAGCTTAGGTTGGAAACAGGGCATGTTTCCACTGTGGAGAGCAAGGCCATTGGGTGATGCAATGTCCGAAGAAGGCAGCCCAGCAGCAGTCAGGCCCCAATGCCCCAGCAAAGTAGAACGTGTCTCAGCCTGGAGCAGACAACCGCTCTCAGCCGCGTTATAATCATGGGAGATTGAACCACTTGGAGGCTGAAGCAGTTCAGGAGACCCCCGGCATGATAGTAGGTATGTTCCCAGTCGACTCCCATATTGCAGAAGTGTTATTTGATACTGGAGCAACACATTCTTTCATTACTGCATCATGGGTAGAAGCACATAATCTTCCAATTACTACCATGTCAACCCCCATTCAAATTGACTCGGCCGGTGGTAGAATTCGAGCCGATAGCATTTGTTTGAATGTATGTGTGGAAATAAGGGGGATAGCGTTTCCTACCAACCTCATAGTAATGGGTACTCAGGGAATAGATGTCATCCTAGGGGTGAATTGGCTAGACAAGTATCAGGCAGTTATCAGTTGTGATAAAAGGACAATCCAGTTGGTGTCCCCACTAGGAGAGGAAGTGGTGACCGAGTTAGTCCCGCCTGAGCCAGAGAAGGGAAATTGTTATCAGATGGTCGTTGATAGCAGTGAAGCAGACCCAATTGAGAGTATCAAGGTTGTGTCCGAGTTCCCAGATGTGTTTCCAAAGGACTTACCAGGAATGCCACCAGAGCGGAAAGTTGAGTTTGCCATAGAGCTTCTTCCTGGAACTGCCCCCATCTTCAAGAGAGCTTACAGAATATCCGGACCAGAGTTGGTTGAACTTAAGAAGCAGATTGATGAGCTGTCAGAGAAAGGTTACATTCGGCCAAGCACCTCGCCTTGGGCCGCCCCTGTCCTATTCGTGGAGAAGAAAGATGGCACCAAAAGGATGTGTATCGATTATCAAGCTCTGAATGAGGTCACGATCAAGAACAAGTACCCTTTGCCCAGAATAGAAGATCTGTTCGACCAGTTGAGAGGAGCCAGTGTGTTCTCCAAGATTGATCTGAGGTCGGGTTATCATCAGCTCAGGATTCGACCTTCAGACATTCCGAAGACGGCATTCATTACCAAGTATGGGTTGTATGAGTTCACTGTGATGTCTTTCGGTCTAACAAATGCACCGGCCTTCTTTATGAATCTGATGAATAGTGTATTCATGGACTATCTTGATAAGTTTGTGGTGGTATTCATTGATGACATTCTGATTTATTCTCAAAGCGAAGGAGAGCATGCAGATCATTTGAAGATGGTATTGCAGAGATTGCGAGAACACCAGCTGTATGCAAAGTTAAGCAAGTGCGAATTCTGGATCAGTGAAGTCCTGTTCTTGGGTCACATAATCAACAAAGAAGGATTGGCTGTGGATCCGAAGAAAGTGGCAGACATTCTGAACTGGAAGGTGCCAACAGATGCTCGAGGAATCAAGAGCTTCATCGGAATGGCCGGATATTATCGACGATTCATTGAAGGGTTTTCGAAGATTGCGAAACCAATGACAGCGTTGCTAGGCAACAAGGTCGAGTTCAAATGGACCCAGAAATGTCAAGAGGCCTTCGAAGCGCTGAAAGAGAAGTTGACTATAGCGCCTGTTTTAGTCTTGCCTGATGTGCACAAGCCCTTCTCGGTGTACTGTGATGCTTGTTACACAGGTTTAGGATGTGTGTTGATGCAAGAGGGAAGAGTTGTGGCTTACTCATCCCGACAGTTGAAGGTTCATGAGAAGAATTACCCAATCCATGATCTAGAGTTGGCAGCAGTGGTTCACGCATTGAAGACATGGAGGCACTATCTGTATGGACAAAAATGTGATGTTTACACAGACCACAAGAGTCTGAAGTACATATTCACTCAGTCAGAGCTGAATATGAGGCAGAGAAGATGGTTAGAGTTGATCAAAGACTATGAGTTGGAGATTCATTACCATCCAGGCAAAGCGAACGTAGTGGCAGATGCTTTGAGCAGGAAGAGTCAGGTCAATCTGATGGTCGCTCGTCCGATGCCTTATGAGTTGGCCAAAGAGTTTGACAGGTTGAGTCTCGAGTTTCTAAATAATTCGTGAGGAGTCACAGTCGAGTTGGAACCTACATTGGAGCGAGAAATCAAAGAAGCGCAGAAGAATGATGAGAATATCAGTGAGATCCGGCGACTGATTCTGGAAGGCAAAGGCAAAGATTTTTGAGAAGATGCAGAAGGTGTGATATGGTTCAAAGACCGCCTGTGCGTTCCTAATGTCCAATCCATTCGGGAGTTGATCCTCAAGGAAGCTCATGAAACAGCCTATTCGATTCACCCTGGTAGTGAGAAGATGTATCAGGATCTGAAGAAGAAATTCTGGTGGTACGGAATGAAGAGGGAAATCGCAGAGCATGTGACTATGTGTGATAGTTGTCGATGGATCAAGGCAGAGCACCAGAGACCTGCTGGATTGTTACAACCGTTGCAAATTCCTCAGTGGAAATGGGATGAAATCGGCATGGACTTCATAGTCGGATTGCCTCGCACTCGAGCCGGCTACGATTCCATTTGGGTAGTAGTGGACCGCTTGACCAAGTCAGCCCACTTCATACCTGTCAAGACCAACTACAGCAGTGCAGTATTGGCGGAACTGTACATGTCTCGGATTGTTTGTCTTCATGGTGTGCCAAAGAAAATAGTGTCAGACAAAGGAACGCAGTTCACCTCTCATTTCTGGCAGCAGTTGCATGAAACCTTGGGCACACACCTGAATTTTAGTTCAGCCTATCATCCGCAGACAGATGGTCAGATTGAAAGAACCAATCAAATCCTCGAAGACATGTTGAGAGCCTGTGCGTTGCAAGATCAGTCCAGATGGGACAAGCGATTGCCTTATGCAGAGTTCTCCTATAATAATAGTTACCAGGCCAGCTTGAAGATGTCACCATTTCAAGCGCTCTATGGAAGGAGTTGTAGAACTCCGTTGCAATGGGATCAGCCTGGAGAAAAGCAGGTGTTTGGGCCAGATATTCTGCTTGAAGCTGAAGAGAATATCAAGATGGTACGAGAGAATCTGAAGATAGCGCAATCAAGGCAGCGAAGTTATGCAGACACAAGAAGAAGAGAGCTGAGTTTTGAGGTTGGAGACTTCGTCTATCTGAAAGTGTCACTGATCAGAGGAGTCAGAAGGTTTGGAGTCAAAGGCAAGCTAGCACCCCGCTACATTGGTCCGTACCAAATTCTCTCAAGGCGTGGAGAAGTGGCCTATCAGCTCAGTTTGCCAGAAGATTTGTCTGCCGTGCATGATGTTTTCCATGTGTCTCAGTTGAAAAAGTGTCTGCGAGTGCCAGAAGAGCAGTTGCCAGTTGAAGGTCTTGAAGTCCAGGAGGACATGACCTACGTTGAGAAGCCAATGCAAATCCTTGAGATCACAGACAGAGTCACCCGAAGGAAGACCATCAGAATGTGCAAAGTCAGATGGAATCATCACTCTGAGGAAGAAGCAACCTGGGAGCGTGAAGATGATCTGCTGGCCAAATACCCTGAGCTCTTTGCTAGCCAACCCTGAATCTCGAGGGCGAGATTCTTTTAAGGGGGATAGGTTTGTAACGCCCTGAATTTGGGGGTAGAATTTTTTCTTCTTTTCTCTCACCAAATTCAGGTGGTACCCTTTCCTTTTCCCTTTTTCTCCTCGCTAAGCCTTGATCTTTTCTAAAAGTTATAGCGAGAATTAGCTCGACATCTTGTGTAAGCAAAACCTAGAACTTTTTTTGGTTGTTGCATCATGCCGGATTATGCACTCTTTTTGTTTGTGGTTGGGTGAGTTGGAGAATTAGGCATATAAGAAATAGGGGTTATAGAAAATGGAAAATAGGAAAAAGAAAAAAAACCTTTTCTTTTTCTCTCTCCCCCTTTCTCCCCTTTTGGCCCAGCCGCCCCCCCCGCTTTGGGCCCATGGCCGGCCCAGCCGCCCCTCCCCCCTTCCCCAAAAAAATCCCCTTCCCGCGGGCCCCTCCTGTCATACCCCTCCCCTTCCCCAACTCCCTCTCCCCTGCCCTAGCCGTCGCCCTCCCCTGCTCGCCCGAGCCACCGCCCTCCCCGCCCACGATGAGACCCTCCCTCCCTCTCCCCTCCTCTCCCTCCCCTTCCTCTTCCTCCCCCTCTCGTCGGCGCCTCCTCCGCGCCGTGGGCGCGCTCGCCCCGTCCGGCCATGCCCGGCCGCGCCCGGCCCCAGCCCCGGCCGCGCCCGCCCCCTGCTCGTCGCCCCGCGCCCGTCGGCCCCGACCGTCCCGGCCATGGCGGCTCGATGCGCTCCCCTGTCCGCGACGTCATTGTCGCCCGTGTTCGCCCGCCCGCCCCGGCGTGCCACCGGCGTGCCCTGCTCACGTCGTGATGGCCTCGGCATGGCCTCGAGCTCGGCCCAGCGTGCCTTTGGCGTGTGGCCTCGAGCTCGGCCAGCGCACGGCCCCGACGCGTGCGTGACTCATTCACGACACGGTCGTCTACCCCGAGCCACCCGTCTACGCCCCCCCTGTGCATTCCGTGCGTATTGATCGTGTTATGTAATCAATGAATGGAAACCCAAATTAGAAATTGTTTACGTTAGTCAATACATGTAAGTAATTATCTACCTCATCTAATGTTGATCAACAGAAAGTGGTTATGTTTCTATTAGTGCATGTAGCTAATCTTTTTGTTAGAACTAATTGGAGCTAAGTAGAACTAGAGCACGTAATGTCTAGTTATTCGCCTACCCGTGACGCGCCTCAAGCATAAGCTTTAACCCTCGCGAGACCTTTCCCCGCCTCTTTCTAACCATGGTAAATTCATTATCGTATGTGATATTCTATGCATATTTACTTTATTTGTTCTTTTGTATGGTGTACTGTTTGTTTCCTAATTTGAATGGATGGATGTATGTATGCTTGCAATCGCATAGAGAACGATTCGGTCGAGGAGCCCGAAGAACTCGCAGGAGAAGTCCCTGAGCAGCAGTCGGTTGGTGGAGGCAAGTGTCCCTTGACCTATCTCTGTCCTATTCACTCTTTAATTCACCTCCCGCATTACACATTTATGCCTAAGGATTGACTAGCTTTTGTTATCCATGTCCTTGTTTACCTACTTGGGTCGGATTATTATTGTTTAGCTTTATGCTATTGCTCAACCCTAATCAATGAACATGATGAGATTACCTATGATACGCTGTTTTCCCTTCTCTTATTGTGATGTTATACTTGTGGTTTTTTAAGGGGGCTCGAGCGGTTTCTCGAGTGCCTCTCCGTAAGGACCTGTTCTTTGGATGACCGCCTGGAAAAAACAGTGCAACCATGAGGGTGGAGTGGGACGCCCTTAGCTGAGTAATTAGAGGAACCGGGGTGTAGTTCGCTTAGCCGTCGTGCCGTCAATGGGGCTCGGTGTATGCGGCTCGCTCTGCCAAGGTTGATTTGTCCCTTGCGGAGGAGTGCGGTACATTTAGGAAACCTAACGGGCGGCTACAGTCCCGGGGAATCTTTGTAAAGGCTACGTAGTGAGACCCTGCCTACTCACCTTGGGAGTGTTCAAGGTTCCGTACAACCCGAGGCAAAAAGGGAATCACGGCTCATGGGTAAAGTGCGCAACCTCTGCAGAGTGTTTGAAAACTGATATATCAGTCGTGCTCGCGGTTATGAGCGGCCAAGGGAGCTCCAGTGATTAGTGGTACTTGATCAGAGACATTTTGGTTTACAGGTGGCAATGAGATTGAGGGTTCTGGTTATGGCTATGGTGCTGGTAAGTGGTATTCTTTCCGTTTGGAAAGGGTACATCAGGCTAATAATTTGGGCTAATGTTAAAACCTGGCTTTCTACTAGTAAATAATAATCTAACCAACTAAAAGAAACTGCTTGACTTACCCCCACATAAAGCTAGTCCACTACAGCCAAACAGGATACTTGTTGAGTATGTTGATGTGTACTCACCCTTGCTCTACACACAAACCCCCCCAGGTTGTTCGCATTGCAACCACTGCTCAGGAGAAGATGAAGCCGTGGAAGGAGACTTCCAGGAGTTCCAAGACTACGACGAGTTCTAGGTGTGGGTTAGCGGCAACCCCCAGTCGGCTGCCTGTGAAGGCCGCGTTTATCTACGTTTCGTTTTCGCACTTTGATTTATTGTAAGGACTATGTGGATGTCTCAGACATATGATGTAATCGACTATTATTTCCCTTTTTTAATACTATTTGAGCACTGTGTGATGATGTCCATATTATGTAACTGATGTGTACGTGAATTGCTGATCCTGGCACGTACATGGTTCACATTCGGTTTGCCTTCTAAAACCGGGTGTGACAGCTGTGGACTGGATCAAATTTTCATAAGCAGCAGGAACACTCGTTCAACCAAGATAAGAAGCATTTCTTGATAGAAGCAACATTAGAAATAATAAATCCTGCACCAATCAGTCAGCCAAGCAACAAATTCACGGCAAATAAGCTCCATCTATTGTGTTGCTCTTATGCTGAGGAATCCAATGGGGGCATTTGCTGACAAAAGGTGACTATAAATTTGTATAATGGCATCATGCCAAGGTATCATATTGGTTGTTACTAATGGACTAATGGTACTCCGAGCGATCAGGTCAACAGTACATAATGGCAAAGGAAGTTTGAGATACACATCAAATCTAGCATCTGTCATCTCCCCACATCAGACTCCACGCACGGATGAACACTTAGGAGACAAGGGACATCACGAATTCGTGACCTCTATAGTCATCAAGCTTGTCCCAATGCGACTATTTACATGATTCGTTCTCCAATCCAACATGGAGAGACGGGAGGGTGGAACTGATGAGGTGAGACGAGATGAGATGAGGGATGGGGCTCACCTGATTCCAAACGGAGTCGAGGGGCGACGGGTTCCCGTTCCTGTTGACGGCGGGGTCGGCTTGCATGGTATAGGGAGCGGCGTGGCGTCGTGAGTGGCCTCTCGCACCCAGTACCTGTACGACGACACCTTCTCAGTCGTCGCCGTTGCCGCCCACCGAACGGTGTCTTGGGTGCAGACCCCAGGATCGCGCGGATGGGGTGGGTGCTCGTCTTCGATAAAGGGTCGAACGAAGACCTCCGTCCTCGCCGAGGTCTCTGCGCTGCAGGTTTGCCTTCGTGCGCTCGAGGGGACTCGCCCTGATCAACTAACAGTCACCACTAACACCATGGTGTCGCCTGCGCCCGTGACAGTCGGGGTGGAGACGCTGAGGACGAGGAGGCTGCGGTTGTCATTCCCTCGTATCGCGCCAGGGGGATCTGGGGTGGAGGCCGGCGTGGATGCGGATCTGGAACCGAGCCCGAGTATCACGCCGAGGGGGGCACTGAGGACGAGGAGGACGTGAGGCGAACGAGGCCACGAGGGCGGAGGCGGGGGCAACGCCAGGGCGAGGGCGGGGCACGACGGGTTGTGTGGTGGAGGCGCTAGAGCCGCGGTCGGGAAGGACGTGGGCATGGCGAGGAGGAGGTGGCGGCGCAGTGAGGAGGAGGAGGAGGTGGCGTAGGGGCGCGGACGTGCGGTGCAAGGTTTTGAGGCACAGGGGTACGGAGGTAAAACCGTGCACCAACTGTAGACGCCTACACTCTACTCTTAAGAGCAACTCCAATAGTTCTCTAAACAACTCTCTAAATCTTAAATTTAACAAGTGAACAGAAAAATTCTTCTCCAATGGTTCTCTAAATAGACTTGCTAAATTTACTTAGTTGCTATTCAACTCTATTTACTCTCCACATTTAGCAACTCGGTAGGAACTCCCTAAATGCAATTGACGTCAATTTCTTCACACTAGCGTGATTATTTTTCCCTTTCCCACACAGTGAGATAGCCAGGTATAGCACACTCTTTTTTCACTTTCTAGCATAATGAGGTAGCTAGGTCAAACATGCATGACGCAAGTTTCTCTTCACCGTCGAACCCAACTTTCTCATAGGTTGCGCCACCAGACCACCACTCCTCCATAGTTCATATCGATCGGCCTTTTTTCTTCCGTCCTCACATCCTCTGCTCTCAACCTTATTATTAGGCAGATCTCATAGAGGCAGGGCCGCTAAAGCTAGATTCAAAATCGAACTACTTCCTAAATATGAGCAACTATTGGAGACTAAGTTATTTTTTACTTCTAATAGCTATTTAGCAACTTGCTAAACATGATTTTAGCAAGCTATTTTTTAAAGAACTACTGGAGTTGCTCTAAGGAGTAGTAGAGATTAGCCTTAACCCACTAGGTATCTTTACCAATAGCCATCCAACCCCTCTCTCTCTCTTATCGGCTATTCGCCCCCACGCGGTTTCCAGCGGACGCCGCGGTTCTTTCTTATCCCTGCGACCCTGCAGGAACACGGCGCACGGCGCTGGGCCGCCGTGCTCTATCATCCAAACAAGCCGCGTCCGCCGCCACGCGGGGCCAGGTTACCCCGTGCGTCCCACCCGTCATCTGCTCTCCAGCGGCAGGTGGGTCGCAACCGGCGGAGAGTGGGCGGTCGCTGTCATTGGTGCCACGGCCACGCGCTGACTCGGACGTCGACCAGTACGTCGAAAAGGAACACGTCCCCCCATTTCCCACCCGCTTTCTCCCCCTTTGGCCTCCCCCCTCTTTCATCTCCTGCCGATAAGAAGCTTCGCCGCCGTCTCCTCTTTCTCCGTCCTAGCAAAATCCTCCCCGTATTGAGAGCCAAAGAAAAAAACAAAGGCAGGAGGCCGGCGAACTACGAGGAAAAAGTTTCTTTCCCGGGAGGCTCGGGAGTCGGACACGCCACACGCTTTGGTCAAAATCGTTTCCGGTTGTTGGCGCGGCTGCTGCTGCCGCTGCTGTCGGGGGCGAGCAGGAAGGGGAGAGAACGAGCTTGGGCAGCTCCAGAAGAGGGGACGGGGAGGGAGCCTGTGGAAGGCACCTGAGTACGCGTGAAGGAGCCTGCGCGAGAGTAGGGGGGAAACCAAATCGAGAGACATGGACTCGGAGCACTGGATCTCGCGCCTGGCCGCCGCCAAGCGTTACTACGCGGCGCAGCTCGGCCGCGTCGACGGTGAGGACATCCTGCCTTTTCTTGCTTCTCCCTTCGTACAGTAACAGCACGCGAGGCGATCCTTGTACTGATTTGCGGGCTCTTATTGGGTTGGTTGCAGATGTGCCCGGGATGGGGACGGAAGAGGTGGAGATGGAGGTGGAGGACGACGGGGACATGGAGATGGAGTTGGAGATGGCGCTGGAGCTCGGGGACGCGACGTGGCCGGAGGTCGCCTGCCCCTACTGCTACGAGGACCATGACGTCGCATCCCTCTGCATCCACCTCGAGGAGGACCACCCCTACGAGCCCCACGCCGCGGTGAGTCAGTCAGCTCGCTTCTTCCTCCAGGAGTCTTCCAGGTAGTGAATTTGAGCCTGAGACGTGATGTGCACAGCTACAGCTCTTGGTTCTTCCTCCGATTGGAGCTGGAGGAAACGTTGTAGCTTACTGCTTAAGGGGTTGACCTGATGAATACAGCTCATGAGCTCTCGTTTTTGCGGTATAGTAACCTTGTCGGAGGATTTTGACTACCTGTGCGCTGTCTAGTTGGCATATGCAATTTTAGGGGAGCCAAGGTTCAGTAAATAGCTGAACTAAAGGTTATGGCTTCGTAGCTTCACGCAAAGAGCAGCAGTTTGGATTAGAAATTGTGGCTTAGTGACAAATAGGATTTCAGAGGAAATAATGTAGCTTCTAGCTTAGTCCGAGTTCAAGTTTATTGAGTGCTTCAGACTGTTGGTTTAATGACAACACAATTTCTGTCAGCTCAACCAAGACCTGTCGGCTGTAGCTGGCTGTCCTCATCACCATGCTCCGGCGCCTTTGGGATTGCGCAAAATGGCGCAATCTTTTTGTGCCGAGTATCCCTCACCCCGTCGTGTTATTAAATCAACGTGTGATGATTTTGTCATCTGGACCAAACGATTCTCTCCTGAGCCTCTTAATTTTGATTTGTGCTGTTGGTATATTTACCTTCAAACTTATAAATCTATGATCCCCCATGTGCCGGTGTAAACCTGTGTACCCTTTGCTTCTGCAATCAAATTCTAGGTGGGGATCCCCACACCCACTCAAAAAAAAACCTCTAAGAAACTTTGTTGTCACATGAGTGCTTGAGAAAGGTTTTGGATGGTTCGCATTGTTTGACGGTAGATGAAAAGGTGTCAAGAGACACTAGAAAACTTACGGGAGAAGTTTCTTTGTTTAAATGTGTGACCTGATTCCATTAGTTTGAGAGGCAATAGTTGGGATAATGGATTCAACCATTACATATTTACATCTGGCTCGGTATGTAATACTAATCTTAAAAAGTCACCTTCTTGTAGCAAAGATAGTGCCACCTTAGTTCAAGTCATACTAGGTGGTCCAAAATAGCCCCTTCTGTATCAGACTGCCTCTATGGAAGGTCATTCAAAATGAGCACCTCATACTGGTTTTGTTTATGCTGTACTGTAAAGACTGCTAGCAGATGTAGACACTAGACATGTAGTGTTCTCATTATCATTTTTTTTTCTCTCATTTCAGCCCTGCCCCATTTGCTCCCAAAGGATTACAAGGGATATGCTTAACCATATCACCATGCAACATGGTTACCTGTTCAAGGTTCACCTCTACCTTCCTACCTCTCTCTGCAGTAACTGTTCATTTGGTTGGTCAATTCAGTTATGAAGCCTTCTGACACCATATTTTTATTTTGTACTTACAGAATGGTCACAGATCCCGTAGATTTATTGTTCCAGAGAGCCATGCGATTTCATTATTGAGTCGGGATCTACGTGGTACTCATTTACAGGCTCTTCTAGGGGGTGGTCATGGCCACAGATCAAATAACGCAGTGACCACAAACATTTCCAGTGATCCTCTTCTTTCATCGTTTGGCCTGAGCTTCTCAGCATCTGATGCACCAGAACCATCAAAATCAGCATCTTCTATTCCAGACGGTACCGCAATACGTAAGGAGACACCAGTTCAGCCTTGGGAATCAAGGTATATATTACTCCTGATATAAGTTTGCTAGATTCTTTATGGACCACATTTACGATTGTTCTCCATAAATTTGAAGCTATTTTATTAATTACTTGCATATCTGCTGAAAACGATCTCATTATGAACCTATTGCATCTTCTGTTCTCCTTTAGTCCTTTCTATTATCCAATTACCTTTACATTGGTTTCTTAATATATGCTATTGCCTGAGGTTTGGAGTTGCAGTATGATAGTTTAGACTTCCACAACCAACGAATTCTTCTCTTTCAATGGAAATAATCTTAGCCTTAAATTGAATTAATTGAGCAAGCGGTTCTTTGATATTTCCAGCACCTCTGCTTAAAACTAAATCACAAGAAGGGTACACTGGCAGGTAATTCGCTTTACTGTTAAAGGATGCACATTCATGGCACTTCAGACAAAGGGATTTCACTTCCTAGATGCTTTTATGTTTTTTTCTTCTTCTCATTTATGTATGCTGTCAAGCAATGTGGAGCATCTCCAACAATGCCTCAAATTAGTGCCTCAAATTGAAATATAGGGCTCTACACAGGAAAAACTACTCCAACAGTGCCCCATTTCATAAAATTTTGTCAAAAAACTATAGGGCACCCTCTCAAGTGCCTCAAATATACTACACCGCAGTGGGCTGCCCTATAATCTAGATCTGGGGCTTTACTGTTGGAGCGGGGTGTTTTGTTGGTGCCCTAAATTCTATAAAATATACTCATTTTCAAATTATAGGGCATTTTTATAGGTCACGTTGTTAGAGCATCTCCAACAACGTGACCTATAAAAATGTCCTATAATTTGAAAATGAGTATATTTTATAGAATTTAGGGCACCAACAAAACACACCGCTCCAACAGTAAAGCCCCAGATCTAGATTATAGGGCAGGCCACTACGGTGTAGTATATTTGAGTCACTTGAGAGGGTGCCCTACAGTTTTTTGACAAAATTTGTTGAATTGAGGCACTGTTGGAGTGGTTTTTCCTGTGTAGAGCCTTATATTTCGATTTAAGGCATTAGTTTGAGGCATTGTTGGAGATGCTCTTAGTGCTTACAAGTTTCAAGGGCTCGCTTCCTTGTGTATGAGACACATGAACTTCAGCTTCTGTTTCCTTTTCGATGGCAGTATTGATTCATCTCTCACGAGCGAGGAAAGGGAGCAAAAGCGGAAACAGGCCACCGGGAGGGCAACCTTTGTGCAAGGCCTAGTGATGTCTACTCTATTCGGAGATTGATCGCTCAAGCAGCCCTAGGTTCTTGCACTTGCTAGATCGGCTCTTTCTCCTGCCTGGTCCGTCGTCAGATAGTGCTCCACCCGGTTCGGACTCTGATGGCAGGGAAAATTCGCCCCAGGAAACTTAGCCGCGTTCACCTTTTTTTTTCAGAAAAGTGCGCCGTTGATTCTAGCATGATGCAGCTTGATTTAAGCTAGCTGTTGTTGTACCTTTGTTTTTATCAATTTATCGGCCAGCAATTTTTATCTGTAACTCACTGGTACATCGTGTTCGTTACCAACATACATGGTAGCTGTGGCATCTGCTTACACAATGCAAGAAAAGACTTGAAAATTGCTGCTTTCGTGAAGGCCCCAAAACCACGCTTGTCCAGGTGAACGCGAATTGTTTCTATCGTCAAGGGTGTAAATTGTAGATAAGATTTCTATCCTCTACTCTCTTTAATAACGTTCTCTAAACAGTACTCTAAATTTATTAGATATGTTTTATTAGATAATGTTGTTAGATTCTATATATATATAATTTCTCTCTCTTCTCTTATCGACTATCTATTTGAATACTTTAAATAATCGGTTTAGCAAAACTAAAATATATATAATATATTTGAAAGTATGACAAATATGTATGTAAAAAAAAATAAAAATAAAAAATGTCTTTAATATCTCTAATACTTATTAAGATGTAAAAATAGTCTGTCATTTTATGTTTTATTATTTTATTTTTTTCTGTCTTTCTCATTCGCTCTCCTCATATAGCTCATTCGTATGTTCTGCCATCATTCCTTATTCTGTCATTCTCATTCAGCTCATTTGTTCTGTCATTTTCATTCTTTGTTCTGTCTTTTCCATTTCCCCTCCCTGTAAAGTTCATTCACATTCTCCCGTATAGCCCACGTATAGCTAAAATTAAAATAAAAACACAAACGGCCCCAAGTGATTCAAACCCACGACCCCTCAGGCAAATGCAAGTAGTAGCTACTGCTACACCATATGTGTGTTTATGTCTATATCTATTATAGGAAAAATATCTACTACTTCTATCCCCAAGCCCACCTGGTACACTTGCACAATGCGTAATAGTAGCTAAGTATCACCGAGATTCTTGAATTATATTTTTGGATGGAGTGAGTAGTATTTAAAGAAGAGTCTTTGTAATAACCAAATTATAAGACTTATAAAAGAGTTGATCTCCGTATGTGATTTGCCATCTACTTCTTGAGACATGTGACTAAACCTAATTAAAAGAGAATAATTCTTTACTAAAACAAAAAAAGAAAGAAAAGTCATGCATCATGTTGGAGTTTTGTTTGTACATTTAATAATAACAACAATAACAATAATAAAAATATAATAAAAAGTTGGAGATTTGGATTAAAACCCAAATTAGAATTTAGATTTTAAGAGAAGAAATACTATAAATTACAAAATAAATTTATGATGGCATGTTTAAAATTTAATAATTAATTGGAGTACAAATTCGATACAAAAAATTGAATTCAAATTTCAGATTTGAAATAAAAAGGGAAAACAACACAGAAAAGAAAAGAAAAAAAGAAAATAGAAAATAGACAATGGGCTCAATCCTCGGCCTTGGCCCAATACCCTTTTCTTCCCCGCGCTTGGCCGGCCCAATCGCGCGACCCAGGCGAGCTCACTCTTCGCGCGACCGTTGCGGCCAATGCCCTGTGTGGCTGGTAATGGGACCCACCAGTCAGGTTATCTGCTTCCTCTTCCCGTGGTCGCCCGTCAAGAGCGGCGCCGTTGAATTAATCCCCTTCTTCCCCGCGCGTGGCTCGGAGTCTGTTGCAACTAACCGGATCTCTCGCATGTCGTGCTAATCGCTTGCGGGCCAACTTCCCTAGACCCGGAACCTCGTAGCCGTATAAAACCGGGCCGTCCCTTTCGTTCCCGTCATGTCCTCCATTAACGAAGTAGAGAAATTTGAGTGATGTCGCTGTCGAGGATCTTCACACTCGTCGATAGATTGACCATAATCGGTGGTCAGGAAGCTTCTCTTGCCCGTCCCGCGCCTGTGCGTGGCCTCATTGGGTGGAAATCGTCTTCCCAGCTCGGCCAATTGCTCAACCGGAGCAATGGCTCGTCCACGGAGGGACCCGCTGCCACAAACCCATTTCCCTGCCCCTCATCATCGGTAAAGAATCTCCTATTGTAATCGCCTCGTTCGGTGAATCGTTTAACATCTGTGGGATTTAACTATGGGGCACATGGGCGCGTGAAGGGGTCACTCTAGCGGGTCGGCGCCATAGGAGTCGTGGCATGCCTGGGGCAAGTTCCTGGGTGTGCCTTTAGGGATCGTGTGGGGGGTTACTGGGTTTGGGGTCGCCAGGGCTTCGTTTGCAGGGCATCGAGGCCGGGGTCCGTGTGCAGGTCGAGGTTTTGCATGCACCGGCGAGTTGTCGGGGCGGCGCTCTTCTTCCGCCGCCATGTCATGCGGTCGGGAGCAAGGAGATGCGTGGAGTCCGTTGATCTGATGATCAACGGTTGCTTGTGGGAGGTGAAGTAGATGGGTCCCTAACCGTAGATCTCGGCAAAAAGGGTTACGATTAGAATAAGAATACTAATTTGTGGGATGTGATCCGAGCCATTGATCTTTGATCTAGTGGTTACGAGTGCGCACTAGTTCATTATTGAGTCTGGACCGGTGGATTGTGATCCGAGGGTTGCGGTAGTGTCCTGCCTCGGATTTAATCTAGAATGTTTAATTTAGATCCTACGACTCAGCTTGATCTGTACCCCTTTGCGGGTACGTTTTACTTAAGAGCCCTCGGATTTTAATGGAATAAACCCGTAGTCCTCCGCGGGTTGCGGTCTGAGCCTTGTGGAAAATTATAGATGAGCCCCTATCTTTTATAGAAATTGGGGCGCAGTCCAGACTGATTATAAAATCAGAGAAATTCATTCTAAATTCATTTTTAATACAAAAATAATGGTAGAAACTTATATAAATCATAGAAAATGCATTTTAAATCCTTTTTAGTCTATTCCAACTCCTATAATTTTCTAATATTAATGTCTATCAGTTAGTACCACTGCTTTCACATGAAAGTCACATTAAAATTTATATCCTATTTAATCTTGTACAAAACATATAAAATCTTTAGGAAATTCATAACTCCTCCATTTTAACTCCGATTGGATCCGTTCAAGTTGCGTTAGTCTCGTGTAAATATTTACTATACAATAATAACACTTATTATACCATGTCTCATTCTTTTATAATTAGATTTGTATTTAACTTATGTTGGTTAGTCTAGTTAGACTACTTATCATTATAATCTACTAGAATATAATATATGGTCGACTTATAACTTATAGTTAAGTTGAGATAATTATTTATAGAATAATCTCTTATATAATTTATATTAATCAATTTGTAATATAGTTTAATATTTTAATCACATAAATCCTCTATAAAATCATAACTCCTTAATCGTGAACCTCGATTTTAGTGGTTCTCGTTCCCACGATCTCGTAGCAACGTGTAGATCATTATTATTCAGTTTGTACTTATGTTTGATGTGATGTTAATTTTATTTATACCATGTTTGTTTGTATTGCTACAACTAGCGCGAGGACACGTGTCATCTGAAAAGCAAGTTTTACCTAGAATCTCAAGTGCCAGGCAAGTTGTGCCCTTGATCCACTCTTGTTACCCAATAACATTTTTCATTATCATTATTTAATGCATAGGTTTAATTTTGATGGGACCCAATAGATCACCCTAGTATGTTTATCCATTTTACCTTGTTTACCCCTGAATCATATGGGTAGTTATGCTATTGCTTTACATGGTTTTGGGTTAATATTTTATTATATCCATGTTCCAATTATTTTATTATTCTATTTATGTTTATGTCAAGATCATTATATTATTGTTAATTGGAACATGGAACTTAACTTGAGAAACACGTGCCACCACAAGGGAGGAATGTGACCCCTTGGCTAACTAATTAGGAAAGCTAGTGGAAGACTACCTTACCCAAAGGGACAAGGGCAGTAGGGGAGTTGCATGCAAGGAGGTTCTCGGGTTGATTTTGCTGCGATGGCGGTCAGACGGGGGATTCTTGCAAGTGCTCTTCCCATAAACTGTAGCGGGTTTTCGGAAGCTAGTGGAACTTTGTAAAGGCCTCATAGTGGATCCCTAGCCATTCACCTTGGTAGTGTCTAAGGGTCTAGCTAACCCTGGTGACATGGGAAACATGACTTGTGGGTAAAGGGTACAACCTCTACAGAGTGTAAAACTGGTATACTAGCCGAGCTCACGGTCAAGAGCAGCTCAGGACTCTCTGATGATTAATTTATGGAACTTAAACTCAATTTGTCATTTGCATTTGCATGGGTTTATTATAATTTTGTTCTATTATTGTTATTATGGTTTGGTGTTTACTTACATTAGTAACTGCTAATAAAATTTTGACCAACTACTTAAAAGCAATGCTCAGCTTTAACCCCTGTTGTTGATTAGCCTTACACATCACACGAACTCCCACCTTTGGTGAGTTCATGCCCACTGGTTCCCCATAACTTGTTGATCTATGATCATGTGTGAGCTCACCCTTGCTGTCTCACACCCCCCCACAGGAGAAGAACGTGTGGTTCAGGAGGAGCCACAAGGCAAGGAGTTTGATCTGATATAGGTGGCGTTTCCCCAGTTGACTTTTGCACCAAGGATGATCCTTAGTTCGTTTTATATTTATCTTTTATTTTGTAATAAGACTTCCTCTATGTAATAAATACTCTGATGTTATTCTGACATTTATCTCTATACACTCTGTTATTATATATGTTGTCTTCTTGGCGCATGTATGAGATGCACCTAGCTTTGTTCCTTAAAGCCCGGGTGTGACAGAAGTGGTATCAGAGGAAATGTTGACTGTAGGACGAAACCTAGATAGAAATGGACAACCCATACCTACTTACCTTACTCTGATTCATTCTATACTTACCTTATCTTGATCTTGTCTCACCTTCTACTGTTCTACTCTGATCATTCTTACCTTTTCTACTCTGATACAAGATGGATTTCACACCTTGGAATCCTACATTTATGACCTTTTTAAGAGATAGGAGACCTAAAACAAAATTAAAATCATTTTCTCTATTTAAAAAAATTGGTTGATTGTTCTGATGATCAATGCCTGATTTGCTTCTTTGATTGATTAAAATAGTATAGACGGGCATCTTAGCATGTACCACCATAAGGTAATGTATTAGCTTTAGTAGGTGACACACTAATCTACTTAGCTAATAAATCCCCGCAGTAACATTCCTCGTAATTACTCGCCTTGTCTACAATTCTTCCTTTCTTACCCTGTGTTTCTAAACCAGATGGACTACACCTATAGTGTTAGAAGAGAGCACTATAGACATGATCCTTGGTATGTCATGGTTAAGAAAGGCAAAGGCAGTATATACACTGTGCTAAGGGAACTGTAGAACTCACTAGCCCTAAAGGAGAAAGATTTCAAGTTCAAATTGCAGTAACCACCTCTTTCAAATGGGCGATATACATTATACCTGAGGAGTTTGTTGGTGACAACATATGTGTGGTTAGAGATTTTCCGGATGTCTTTCTAGAGGAGTTGCTAGGGATGCCACTAGATAGGGAAGTTGAGTTTGTTATTGATCTCTTACCTGGAACTGCTCCTATATCTAAACGACCATACAGGATGTCTGTAGAAGAGTTAAACGAACTGAAGAAGCAGTTAACAGAATTACAAGAGGCTAGGTACATTCGTCTGAGTTCCTCACCTTAGGGAGCGCCGGTTCTGTTTGTACAGAAGAAGGATGGATCACAACGGATGTGTGTGGATTATAGATCTCTTAATGATGTTATCATGAAGAACAAGTATCCGTTGCCCCGTGTTGAGGATTTATTTGATTAGAGGAGAGGTGCTAGGATATTCTCGAAGATTGATCTCCGAACGGGTCATCACCAAGTGAAGATTAGGCCATTGGATATTTCCAAGACGGATTTTTCGACCCGATATGATTTATATGAGTTCATCGTTATGTCATTTGGACTAACTAATGCACCAGCTTATTTTATGAATCTGACGAATAAAGTGTTTATGGAGTATTTGGACAGATTCGTCGTAGTATTCATCGACGATATTCTTATTTATTCCAAGAGTGATAGCGATCATGAGGAACATCTGATATTGGTGCTACAGAAGCTACGAGATAATCAACTCTATGCCAAGTACAGTAAATGCGAGTTCTAGATTGACGAGGTGTCATTCCTTGGATGTATCATTTCTAATGGAGGGATAACAGTGGATCCTGCTAAAGTTAAGGGGATAGTGGCGTGGAGCATACCCACTACAGTTACGGAGATTCGGAGTTTCTTGGGACTTGTAGGATATTATTGGAGATTTATTGAAGGATTTTCTAACATTGCTAAGCCTATGACCTCACTTCTGGAGAAGGGAAGAGAGTTTAAGTGGGATGAGAAGTGCCAAGATAGCTTTGATCAATTAGAGACGAGATTGATGTCGCCACCAGTGTTGGTTATGCCAGATCTGCAGAAGGGATTTGACATTTATTGTGATGCCTGCGGCCAAGGCTTGGGATGTGTACTTATGCAAGAAGGACATGTGATTGCCTATGCGTCTCGTCAGTTACGGAAACATGAATTGAACTACCCCATCATGACTTAGAACTGGCAGCCGTTGTGCACGCTCTTAAGATTTGGAGGCATTATATTCTAGGAACCGAGTGTCAAGTATACACGGATCATAAGAGTTTGAAGTATATATTCACTCAGAAGGATCTCAACCTTAGGCAACACCGTTGAATGGAGCTTATTAAGGACTATGATTTGGAAATTCACTATCACCCGGGCAAGGTGAATTTGGTTGCAGATGCCTTGAGTCGAAAGGAGCATGTTCATTCAGCTGTTGTTGCCCAGCTACCCGATGAGATTGTTGAGGATTTCAGGAGACTTAACCTGGGGATAGTTGCTCACACTGAAGGAGTTATTATTAATGTGGAACCTACCTTGGAACAAGAAATCCACAAAGGACAAATTGGTGATGCTAAGATACAAGAGATTAAGGATCTGATTACTGAAGGTGGAGGTCCAGAATTCATGGAGGATGAGCAAGGCACGGTATGGATCAAGGATCAGATATATGTTCCAGAGATTGAAAGCCTTCGTGAGACTATTTTAAAAGGAGGCCCATGACTCGGATTATTCTATTCATCCTGGGAGTACCAAGATGTATCAGGATTTGAAGCAAAAATACTGGTGGTATGGACTGAAGAGAGATGTGGCTGCACATGTGGCTATGTGCGATGGGTGTCAAAGAGTTAAGGCCGAACACCAAAGACCAGCTGGACTATTATACCCATTAAAGATGCCCAAATGGAAGTGGGAATAGATTGATATGGATTTCATTACTGGATTGCCTCGCACCCAGAAAAGTTATGATTCTATATGGGTGATTTTGGATAGATTGACTAAAGTAGCTCACTTCATTCCTATCAAGACTACATATAAGTGATCTCAATTGGCTGAGTTATATATGGCTTGGATTGTGTCACTACACGGTGTACCGAAGAAGATCATTTTGGATAGAGGATCACAGTTGTTGGGGACTTGTTCTCAAATGCTATGAATTAAGAACAAGGCAACACACAAGAAAAATGTTAAATGTTATTGTCCTTCGTCCTTCGAAGCATTACTTCCTTTAGGACATAATGATCTTCGGACGAAGGTTATAAAAGACATACCTTCATAGATATGACACATATAATTAGAAGACGAAGGTTATGAAACATAAGACAACATAAATAATTATATAGTATCAAAATATGAATGTTTATTGCCAAATAATCATGAATACATAAAAGTTAAATTAAATTACATTTATACCTTGAGCTCTGTTGAATACGAAGATTCAGATGCGATGACAAAGCGTGAACAGTACGGGGGTATTGTTCACCTATTTATAGGCACAGGGCGCAGCCTGTGTGAATTTACATTCATGTCCTCTACAAATGATTACAATCATTACACAGGTTATCATGGGCCGATTGGTCATCTCATCTTTAAGTCGGTGCCTTTTGAAATATACTATGAAGCTCCCTGGCTGGTAGCTTCGGCACCGTCCCTGTTCCGGCCTTCCGAAGGTGCTTCTTCTCACAGGACCTTCGGCGACGAAGTAGACCCCCAACAGTAGCCCCTTCACGGTGCCAGATCGTTTTTCGTAACGAGCTCGACCCGTGAAAAATTCTTTTATGCTTCGGAATGCCGAAGGTCCGAAAAACACCTTCCCTGAGCTCATTGCCGAGAAACGATTTAAATATTCCGAGTGCAAGGCAGTCCCACCATAGGACAGGTTCACTCGATCTGGTGATTCGTCTCCTCGGGCAGTATGGTCCACCGTTCAGCGAGTGTGGGTGGCTGTTCAGCGGGTGCAATCGTCCTGTCGATTTACCTTCCCACCTGCAACACTTATATACAGACGGGTAGGTGTGAAGTTACCACAACATTTATTACTATCATACTGTTGTGCTGCCGAAAAATTCGACCACAGTCGAAGCTTATTCACCGTACTCCAAACCAAAGCTTCGTCACAAGAGTGAGCTTCGGCAAAGAAAATTATTCAACTTTCGCAAGAAATTCAATCATCAAATGGCTAGGGTCCGTTCAACAGCTAGGGTTACACGCGACGAAGAGGAGGCCAAAGCTGTTGGAACTGCCCCGATCTCCAAAGTAATGAGGCAGTCGGGACTGGTTATGCCAAAGGGTACTGGTGACAAAGATGCACCTACTACCGAAGCTGAGCGGGCAGATATTGCAGAAAGTGAGGCTGACGAGGAAGATATAGATGATTACTCCACCGTGCCATCTAAGCCCAGCCACTTTGATTTTGGAAAATCGACTGTCTCCGAAGCTGATATGCCGATGATGATGAAACTAGGTTACTTCGGGGAAGCCGAGAAGAAGCTGGTTCGCTTTGGTAGGGAAGAGACAACCTCGAAACCAGAAAACAATGAGGTGGTAGTCTTCAGAAGCTTCTTTAAAGCAGGATTAAGGTTTCCTCTGTATGGGATGATTGCAGATGTTTTGGAAAATTTCAAAGTTTATCTTCATCAACTGACTCCTAACACTATCGTTAGGCTCAATGTCTTTATCTGGGCACTCCAAAGCCAAGGAGCGGAGCCGGTTGCTGAAGCCTTCTACCAGGTACACGAACTTCACTATCAGACGAAGGCTAGAGAAGATGGATTGCACGAGAACTACGACTGCTATAATTTTGCTTATCGCAAAGATATGAAGACATCGGTGGTTAACTACCGCACCAAATGGCCGACCGGTTGAAAAACTGAATGGTTTTATGTTAAGATTGATGAGAAAAAGGAGAAGTTGGTTCAGAGCCCGCTAGAGCTAACCTTTGGGTTGACTAGGCCTCAGTGCAATATGACGCCGGGGACAACATGCCCAGATGCTGTACGTGATTTTAGAGTTGTGTCTGAGCATATTGGTACTAGGGATCTAGTTCAGGAATATTTAGCCAATAGGGTATTCCCAACATTAAAAGAATGGGATATGTCGAAGCTTAAGGGAGAGAAGAAAAAGAATGAACTCGTTCGGTTGCCTTATCATTTTAAGTTCAAGAAACACTTCAAAGAACCCTGCGAGGAATGGTTAGATACAATTGAAGTTATGTGCAATGAAATTTTGGGCAATTATAAGAAAAAAGAAGATCAACTGATGACAGCAGCCTTTGGCACTCGGCCGAAACAAAGGCTAAATCGAGTGATGGACGTTTGAAATTTGAATACCCAGACTATGAAAGGTTAAGCAAAGGTGCCGAGGGGCCAAAACGAAGAAGGGTTGTTAGTGTTGTTCAAAGACAAGCTGCCAGGATGATAAAAGAGGATGAAAATTTAGCAAAAAAAAAATAGTGCTGAGCCAAAGGTAGCTATGTCGAAGAAAAGAAAGGCTCTAGCTTCGAAGCCGAAGGCTGATTTAGAAGAAGAAGAAGCTCCCTCAACGCCTTCTGTCACTAACGCACAAGAAATTTTAAAGGTAATGACTAAATCTCTACCTAATAAGCTAAGTCCGCTGGGACCAGAACTGATGAAGCTTTTACAGAAGCAGAAGAAGCCTTCGGCTGCCGAGAAGCCTGCTGAACCAAAAAAGCGAAGAATTATTACTGTAATTGAGGCTATTGAAGAAACACCGCCACCGGTCTCAGCGCCGAAAGCGGTAGCAGCCGAAGCTGCAGCAGCCGAAGCCACAGATTTGGAAACCACACTCGATGACATTGATGAAATGATTTTGAAAATGGCTGAGGAAGAAACTGCAGCTGCTAAGGAAACCCCGACCGCAGTGCCTGAAAAAGGGGAAATGCCTGAAAAAGGGAAGGAGCCTGCCGAAGATACTTTGGAAGAGGAAAATTTTAACTTTCAAAACATAATTGGGCAAGAATTGTCAAAGGCTAAAAAAGGAGAACTGAAGGACTATGCCATATCGTGCGGGTATCAGCCAGGGGCACTGCTCTTCGGTGGTGTTGCCGAAGAGAGTTTAGGATGCCTTCGGGATCGAATTGGGGCGAAGGTTGTCAGCACTTTATCAAAAAGTCTTGGTTTTCCGAAGCTCGAAGCTGATATCAGCAGATACCGGCGACAACATATCGCCGGTAGCCTGTTTTATTCTAACTTTAAGGTAAAATTTTTCCCTTTACTTTTTATTATTTTGACATGAAGATGTTTTTTTATGAAGGTTATTTTGCCAGAGCTTACTGCTAAGCAAAGCCTTGAGGATGCAACAAGACCTCGAGGATAAGAAAAACGAAGTTATAATTGAGGGTTTGGAGAAGAAGATTAAAGATCATGAAGCTGCCCTAGAAAAGAAAGACTTCGTGCTTCAAACATTGGAAGGTTCACTGACAGAAGCTCAAGCTGAGATCCCTAGATTAAACGGTGAACTTTCCCTGCAGTCAAAAAACTTTGAGCAAGAGAAGAATAATTTTCAAACAAAACTCGAAGCTGAAGCTGAAAAAAGTTTAAATCTTCAGAAATTACTCAAAGATCTTCAGGAAAAATGCTTAGGCTTCGGCACCCGGTGCGCTCAACGACTGAAACAGGTCTTTAACTCAGTTGGGGCCAGCTCCGAAAAGTTTAAACCTTCGGTTGAAGACCTGCCGGGGACACTTGATCATATTGAAGGTGAAGTTGATGCTCTCGACAAAATTATAGCTGGACATGGTGACTTTTATGCCCTGTTAGCTTCTCGAGGCACAGCTGTCGCTTTCATGAAGGTTGGCTGTACACATGGAAATATTGTAAACAGGCCAAACTTCAGCCTATCACCGACAGACTTGAACGACATCCCAGGCCTAGCCCAAAGCATTGGAAATAGATTCGTTACTCAAATCTGGGCAAAGGGCGGGCGAGACTTGGCTGGCGACGAAGCTCGAAGTCACCTTAAGCCGGTAATAAACTCATACCTTGTGGTTACCTTTTTCCTTGAAGCTTGAATTTACCTTATAATGCTTTGATATGTATAGGATGACGAAGCCAAGGAACATTGAGCCGAAGCCTAGCAGATGATCCGAAGCTTAGCAAATGATGATGAAGCAAAAAACCTAGCTGAGAAAACTAGAAAAACTTTTGTATCATCCTTTGTAAGGAATATTGTATTTTGAGAATGACCCTACTCTGTAAATTTGTCCATACCTTGTAATATACTTTTACATTTCCGTCAATGTGTGAACTGCTTTGATGTGGACGAAACTTGTATTTTTTTGAGCCGAAGGCGAAAAACACCTTCCCTTCTTTTCGTATGCAACAAAGCATTGATCTACTTCCGAAGCCGTATTCTTGGAGACGAAGCAATTGTTTATCTGTATGATATGATGATGATCCTATGTATGACTAAATGAATGTTTATGAATGCAATGTATGATGTAATGTATCGTGCAAGTGAATGCCCAGTCACACACATACGAAGCTTCATCCATAACCTTCATTCCCTTAGGAATGACTGAAATCTCTTTGTCGTTTACTTTTCGGCTGCACCGCTTATTTTTCGGTGTAAGTTCTGCATCCCCTTAGGAACGTCTTTTGAACTTCTTCGCCTTCTATTTCGGCGATATTCGCGTTGACTTTTCGCGCTTCGCCTTATATTTCGGCGGTATTTGGCTCTGCATTCCCTTAGGAACGACTTTTGAGCAGAAAACTTACGCTGCGCTCCCTTAGGAACGACTTTTGTAGTTTCGTCGTGCTCTGCATCCCCTTAGGGATGACTTTCGAGCTTCTTCTTGTTTTTTTCTCTCTGCACTCGATGGTGCATGCTCAGATTTTACATTTACATATCTTGGGGGACTTTGCCCTCGTAGGGCTGAATTAAAAAGGGAAAATTACAGACTATGGCCCCATTAAAAACCTTTCTCCCCCTTTTGAAAGGAAAAGGGTGCCATAGAAAAAATGAAAAAGATTACATCAATTTATACATAATATCGCCGAAGCTCATCCGCATTCCAGGATCTGGGAATGTCGTTGCCGTCCATGTCCTTTAACCTGTAAGAACCGGGTCTTGATGAAGATACTACCAAAAAGGGTCCTTCCCACTTCAACTGAAGCTTGCCTGCTGTGTCAGGGTTGGCTACTCTCCGAAGCACCAAGTGTCCTGGCTTAATGTCTTTCAATCGAACTTTTCTATCGCGCCATTTTATTGTTTCGGCTTGATATTTGTTGATATTTTCCATAGCCTAAAGTCTGGTCCCTTCTATAGTATCTTTTGTCACAGAATAATTAGCTTTATCTTCGGCCGAAGCTACTGTTCTTATTGACCCCGTTTTAGCCTCTTCGAGGGTTATGGCTTCATCACCGAACAATAACTTAAATGGTGTGAAACCTGTTGATCTTGATACGGTCGTATTGTGGTTCCACACCACTTTAATCAGTTCATCTGGTCACTTTCCTTTGGGCTGATTAAAGATTAGCTTCATTATTCCTGTCATTATAATTCCATTTGCTCTTTCGACAAGTCCATTTGACTCTGGATGTCTGACTGACGCAAAATGAATCTTCGTGCCAATTTGATCACAGAATTCCTTGAAAGCTTCAGCATCAAACTGTGTTCCGTTATCCACATATATGGCCTTCGGCACACCAAAGCGACAAACAATGTTTTGCTAGAAAAATTTCTAGACTGTGACCAAAGTTATCGTGGCCAAAGGCTTTGCCTCAATCCACTTGGAAAAATATTCTACAGCCACCACAACATATCTTAAATTGCCTTGTGCTGGTGGAAGTGGACCTAACAAATCCAGGCCCCATCTTTGCAATGGCCAGGTTGGTTGTATTAGCTGAGTCAAAGACGAAGGTTGTTTCTGATTCCTTGCACATTTTTGGCAATTTTCACACTTTTGAACCAAATCTGCTGCGTCCGAAGCTGCCTTCAGCCAATAGAATCCTTGCTGAAAAACCTTTAACATAAGAGGTCTGGACCCAATATGAGATCCACGCAATCCTGCATGTATCTCCTTCATCAGTTCTATACCTTCAGTTCTGGATAAGCACTTGAGAAGTGGCGAACAAACTCCATGTTTATATAATTCCCCTTCTATTATGACATATGGTCTTGTTCTTGCTTCCATTCTTTTGTTATAAACCTCATCATCCGAGAGATGATTACCTTGGAGGAAAGATATAATCTCGGTCCTCCAGTGTTCATTATGGACAGGGGATATTGTGAGCACTGCTCTTTCGAGAAGTTCTACCAAAGGTGCTCTTATTGTCTCGAAAAACACTTCCGAAGGTAGAGGAAGCCCCTGTGCTGCTGACTTGGCTAGCAGATCAGCATGTTCATTTTCCCCTCTTGGAATATTCTTAACAGAAAATCCTTCGAAAGAAGTTTCAAGCCTTCGAACTGTGTCCAAGTATCTCTCAAGCTTTGGATCTCTTGCCTTGCAATTCTTGTCAACATGTCCAGAAATAACTTGAGAGTCAGTTTTGAGGACTGCCCTTCTTATTCCCATTGCCTTGCTGCATATTATTTGTACAGCTGAAACCAAGCCTTGCTGCATAACATGTTCTTACTTTGGAAGGTGCAACTAAGACAGCAGCTGCACCTGCTCCGAAGGTTCCCTAGGAACCGTCACAGAACACTATCTAGGCTTCGGCATCTTTATTTGCTTCTTCTTCTTGAGCCCCTGACGTCCAATCAGCAATGAAGTCTGCTAACACCTGGGACTGAATTGAGGACCTATGCACATAATCAATACTGAATTCATTAAGCTCTGCGGCCCACTTTCCAATCCTTCTATGGAACTCTGTTTCTCATAATATCCTTCAAAGGCTGTGATGAAGGAACAATTATGTGATATGCTTGAAAATAATGTCGGAGCTTCCTGGAGGCCATTAGCACAGCATACAACACCTTCTCCAACTCTGTATAGTTTTTCTTTGATAAACTTAGAACTTCAGAGACAAAATATATTGGAGCTTGCTTCTTAATTTGGCCTTCAAGCTTCTCCTGTACAAGCGCCGCACTTACTGTAGAGTGCGAAGCTGCCACATACAATAGTAATGGAGCCCCTGGCGCAGGTGGAGTTAATGTTGTTAGATCAATCAAGTACTGCTTCAACTCTTCGAAGGCCTTCTGCTGAGCTAGGCCCCATTGAAAAACTTTAGCTAACTTTAGTATTTCAAAGAATGGCAAATTTCTTTATGCTGATCTAGATATAAATCTATTCAATGATGCCAGTCTTCCTGTCAGCCATTGGGCCCCCTTCTTTGTGCTTGGTGGTTCCATCCGAAGGATAGCTTCGATCTTGCTTGGATTAGCTTCAATCCCCTTCGTTGAAACTAGGAAGCCAAGGAACTTACCCTTCTTTACTCCAAAGACACATTTTTCTGGATTTAATTTCAGGCTAGCTTGCCTGAAGTTAGCAAATGTTTCTTCTAGATCAGCAATGTGATTTTCTTGCTTTGTGCTTTTTACTATGATGTCATCAACGTATGTTAGCACATTTCTGCCTATATGAGAATGAAGGACCTTAGCTGTCATTCTGCTGAAGCTTCCTCTAGCATTCTTGAGCCCCTCAGGCATCTGAAGATAGCAATAGGTGCCACTAGGAGTTATGAAGCTAGTCTTTGGCTCATCCTCTTTCTTCATCCATATTTGATGATATCCTGAGTAGCAATCCAGAAGACTCATAAGTTTTGAAGAAGCTGTTGCATCTACAAGAGAGCCTATTCTTGGTAATGGAAATTCGTCCTTTGGGTAGGCCTTGTTAAGATCTGTGAAGTCAATACACATTCTCCATTTGCCGTTGGCCTTATTCACCATAACAGTATTGGCAAGCCACTCTGGATATTTCACCTCTCTGATAACACCAGCACTGAGAAGCCTTTTTACTTCATTTTGAGCACCTTCGGCTTTATCATCAGACATTTTCTGAAGCCTTTGCTTTCTTGGCCTGAAGGATGGGTCGACATTGAGTGAATGTTCAATGATGTCTCTGTTGACACCACAAAGGTCATTGGCTGACCAAGCAAAGACATCTTTGTTGTTGAATAAAAATCTTATCAAAGTTTTCTCCTGCTCTTTAGATAGCTGAGACCCCAGTAGTACCTTCTGCTCTGCTATGTCTTCACATAGAAGCATGGGTTTCGGCTGATCAGCCAAAGCAACCTTCTCTCTTTTGTACTTATACTGTTCACAAGCTTCGACTCCATCTATATTGTGGATTGCTTTTGAATCTATTCATTTCCTTCAGCCTTTCTGGCAGCCTCCTGACTTCCATGAATAGCAATGGGCCCTTGTTCCGAAGGTATCTTCATGCATAGATATGCTGGGTGAAGTATTGCTTCGAAAGCATTAAGTGTCCCTCGACCAATGATTGCATTGTAGGGGTATTCCATGTCAACAATGTCAAAAACAACCTGTTCAGTCCTTGTATTGTGAATAAAGCCGAAGGTAACTGGCATTGTGATTTTTCCAAGTGCTATGATCTGCCTTCCTCCGAAGCCACATAGGGGATGTGTAGCATCGTGAATCTTATCTTCTGGCTCTTGCTGAGAGCACCTAGAGGGGGGGTGAATAGGTGATCCTGTAACTCTTCAAAACTTAAGCCACAAAACTTGGTTAATCGTTAGCACAATAATTGCCAAGTGGCTAGAGAGGAATCCTCAACAAAACACAATAACCAACAAAGATCAATCACAGAGATGGCACGGTGGTTATCCCGTGGTTCGGCCAAGACCAACGCTTGCCTACTCCACGTTGTGGCGTCCCAACGGACGAGGGTTGCAATCAACCCCTCTCAAGCGGTCCAAAGACCCACTTGAATACCACAGTGTTTTGCTTGCTTTACTCAATCCCGTTTGTGAGGAATCTCCACAACTTGGAGCCTCTCGCCCTTACACTTTAAGATCACAAAGAAGCACGGAGCAAGGGAGGGATTAGCAATGCACTCAAGACAAGAAATCATAGCAACACCACGCACACAAGTCGCAACAAGAGCTCACAACACAACTCAATGAGTTCACTACTCAACTAGAGCTCTAATTGCTATCTCAAAGAATCAAAGGCGCGGAATCGATGTCTTGGTGCTTAGAGATGTTGTAGGAATGCTTGGTGTTCTCCTCCATGCGCCTAGGGGTCCCTTTTATAGCCCCAAGGCAGCTAGGAGCCGTTGAGAGCCATCTAGGAAGGCTGATCTTGCCTTCTGTCGACTGGCGCACCGGACAGTCCGGTGCACACCGGACACTGTCCGGTGCCCGATTTCCTTCCATAAATGACGTAGTCGACCGTTGGCAGCCTGAGAGCCGTTGGCGCACCGGACAGACCGGTGCCTCCTTCTAGCCGTTGGCTCGGCCACGTGTCCCGCGCAGATCGCGCGGCCGACCGTTGGCCCTGCCGACCGTTGGCTCACCGGACAGTCCAGTGCACACCGGACAGTCCGGTGAATTATAGCCGTACGTCGATGATGAATTCCCGAGAGCGACGAGTTCGCCTGTGAACGGCCCACCGGACAGTCTGGTGCACACCGGACAGTCCGGTGAATTATAGCCGTACACCGCCGTCGAAGTCCCGAGAGCAGCCTGTTGTTAGAGCCAACCTGGCGCAACGGACACTGTCTGGTGCACCACCGGACAGTCCGGTGCTCCAGACTGAGCAAAGTCTTGGCTGCTCGAGCCAAGGCATTTCCAGTTGGTCTTTTCCTGTTTCCAGCACTTAGACACAATACATTAGTCTCTAAAACAATATACTAAGTCTGAGAAACATACCTGTTGGAGACTTGTTCTCAAATGCTATGAATCAAGAACAAGGCAACATAAAATGTTAAATGTTAATGTCCTTCGTCCGTCGAAGCATTATTTCCTCAAGGATTTAATGAACTTCGGACGAAGGTTAAAACGATACAATTACGAAGGTTGAATTTTCATAATTAAATTCTCAAAGATTATATGAAACAATGTGAGATATAAGGCATTAAAAACAAGTAAACTATAAGCAAGCAACATCATTTACATATCATATAAACCTGATGTATTCAAATATAATATTAGAGACATTTATACCTCTGCCTTGACAAGGAATAATTCCTGAGTGATGCGATTGTAATTACCGGAATGCGTGAATAGTAAAGGAATACTGTTCACTATTTATAGACACAAGACACAGCCTGTGAGGAATTACAATCATGCCCCTCATAAAAGTTTACAACAATGACTCAAACACTTGTGGACTAAAAGGTCATTCTACTTTTAAGTCGGTTTGCAATTCCGAAGCTTCATGAACAGCAACCTTCGGTCATCACGTGCCGACAGCTTCAGCCGAAGTTGTTTCTTCCTGCAGGACCTTCGGCGACGAAGCATGGTCCCAACAGTAGCCCCTTCGTGGTGCTAGATCGTTTTTCGTAACGAGCTTGATCCGTGAAAAAAGTCTCTTAGGCTTCAGGAAGCCGAAGGTCCGAAAAACACCTTCCCTGAGCTCGTTGTCGAGAAACGATTCAGTTTCCGAGCGCGTAGCGGTCCCACCCTGCAGGGTTACTATTTGGTCTCTGCGGTCCACCGCGCAGCGGGTGTAAGCAGCTATTTGCCTGGTGTGTAAATCCTGACGATTCACCTTCTTACCTGCAGCACTATATAAACAGACGGGTAGGTGTGAAGTTACCACAGCATTCATTGCTATTGCACGGTTTAGCTGCCAAAATTTTTAACCATAGCCGAAGCTTGACTCTCGCAAGCAGACGAAGCTCCAATTTTAAAGCCTACTTCATCAGAAGAAAAAGCTTCGGAAGAAAAAGTTCTTTAGTTCCCAAGAAATTTAGAATTAAATGGCCAGAGTGCGCTCTACCGCTAGTGTTGAGCGTAAGGGAGGCGAAGCCGAAGGAGCGGAGACTGTTCCTATCTCCGAAGCGATGCAACGATCCGAACTGGTGACCTCGGAAGGAATCCGTACTGCCGAGACAGGGCAGACTGCTGCCGAGACAGAAGAAGCTGTTGCCAAAGCGGAAGAAGGAAATATTGAGGAAGCTGATTCTGATGATGATTATCATATTGCCGTGCCAAGCAAGCCCAGCCACTTGGACTTCGGGAAGTCGACTGTCTCCAAGGCTAATTTCTCCAAGATGGTGAAGTCGGGTTATTTCAGTGAGAATGAGAAGAAGCTACTTCGCTTCGGGGGGGAAGAAACTACCCCGAAGCCAGAAAAAGATGAAATAGTTATTTTTAAGAGCTTTCTAAAAGCTGGATTAAGATTCCCCTTAAATAGGATGATATCTGATGTGCTGCAAAGATTTGGTATCTACTTTCACCAACTGACTCCCAACGCAATTGTAAGGCTCAGCGTCTATATCTGGGCTCTCCGAAGTCAGGCGGTGGAGCCATTTACTGACAGCTTCTGTCGAGTTCATGAGTTGCATTACCAAACTAAGGCCAGAAAAGATGGATTGCATGAGAATTTTGGCTGCTATAATTTTGCTTATCGGAAAACCACGAAGTTTCCCGTGATCAGCTACCGAAGCAAATGGCCGGCAGGCTGGAAATCAGAATGGTTTTATGTCAAAATTGATGAAGATAAAGAGAAGCTGGTTCAGAGCCCTCTTGAATTAATCTTCGGAGAAACAAGACCCCGATGCAAAATGGTAGTAGAAGGTCCAACTTGGGCTGCACTGGGCGAATTCAAAATTATAGCAGAACATATTGGCACTAGAGATTTAGTGCAAGAATTCCTGGCTTTCAGAGTTTTTCCAACGATGAAAGAGTGGACAATGCCGAAGCTTGAAGGGGAAAAGAAGGAGGGGGAACTCGTCATGCTACCTTATCATTATAAATTCAAGAAATTTTTTAAAGTACCCTGCCAAAAATGGCTTGATACAATTGAAATGATGAGCAATGAAATTCTTGGGAACTACTCTAAAAAAGAGGACCAACTGATGATAGCGGCCTTCGGCACTCGGCCGAAACGAAGGCTGAACAGAGTGCTTGATGCCATAGGATTTGAATACGCTGACTACGGTCGACTGGGCGGAGATGCCGGAGGCCCGAAGCGAAAAAGGATTGCTAGCGCTACTGACGAAGAGGTCGTCAAGGTAGCCAAGAAGAAAAAGAAAGATTCTGAAAGTCTTAGCGCTGAAGAGTTAAATCCTGAGCCGAAGGTGGCCACTTCAAGAAAGAGAAAAGGTGCGTCCCCGGAGCCGGAAACGTCGGTCCGAGAAGAAGATATTCCTGCTTCTCCTTCTGCTGTTGAAGTAGAAGAAATTATGAAGGTAATGACTGGACCCTTGCCTATCAGGCTAAGTCCACTGGCACTGGAACTGACGAAGTTTTTTCAGAAGGACAAGGCAGCTTCGGCAGCAGAAAGTCCTGCGAAGCCGAAAAAACGGAGAATTATTCAAGTAACAGATGTGATCCACCAGACGCCGCCACCGGCAACGGTGCCGAAAATTCCCTTTGCTGAAACTGCCGAAGCCGAAGCTACTGGGATGAAAACTACTGAAGCTGAAACCAGCGAACCCGAAGCTACCGGGGCCGAAGCCGGGGCCACCAAAGAGTCGAACCTGGAAACTACACTTGAGGTTATTGACAATATTCTCCTGAAAATGGCCGAAGAAGAAGCTACTGTGGCTGCAGTGAATATAGCAACTGAAAAGGGGAAAGAGCAAATTGGTGAAATTTCTGAAGGAGAAGATTTTAACTTTCAAGACCTACTTGGACAAGAGTTAACAGACATTGAGAAAGAGGAGTTGAAAAAATATGCCATATCTTGCGGATATAAATCAGGCGCTATGCTATTTGGTGGGGTGAACGAAGGGAAACTGTCACACCCGGTTTTGGAAGGCAAACCAAGTGCGAACTATGTACGTGCCAGGATCAGAACTCACGTACACAGCGATTACATAAATGAACATCAATGCACATTGCTCGAATAATAACTTAAGAGAGTATTAACTTATTACATCACAGAGTCATAGTCATCCACATAGTCATCAACTTAACAGTTAAATCAAAGTGCTAGCGAAACGCAGTAAAGATAGGGCCTTCACAGGCAGCTGACTGGGGGTTGCCGCCAACCCACACCTAGAATTCATCGTAGTCCTGGAACTCCTGGAAGTCTCCTTCCACGGCTTCGCCTTCTCCTGAGCAGTGGTTACAATGCGGACAACCTGGTGTTTGGTGGTAAAGCAAGGATGAGTACACATCAACGTACTCAGCAAATGTCCCGTTTGGCTGAAGTGGACTAGCTTTATGTGGGGTTAGGCTCAAGCAGTTGCTTTTAGTTGGTCAGGTATTTATCATTAGTAGAAGCCAAATTTTAGCATTAACCAATCCCATGAACCATTTCCTCATCGAGGAACAACATCATCATGTTCGAACCAAAACCACAACATAATCCTTATATCTCGAACCATCTGTATCTCTAATCAAAGAGGATCCCAAGGCTGCTCTTAACCGTGAGCACGACTGATATATCAGTTTCACTACCCTCTGCAGAGGTCGCACACTTTACCCATGAGTCATGATTCCCTTTCTGCCCGGGGAGAGCTAATCCCCATTGACCACTACCTAGGTGGTCCGGCAGGGTATCACTACGTAGCTTTTACAAAGATTCCCTAGAGATCATAGCTGCCCGTTAGGTTTCTCCAGTTTGATAAACACAGTACTCCTCCCCGCAGGAGAGTGACTAACAAAAGCAAAACGAAAGAACCTCGGCACTCAGCCTCGGCAGAGCAAGCACTGTGCCTGGACCCCATTGACGGCACAACGGCGAAGCAACTACACCTCTAGTTCCTCTAATTAATTAGCTAAGGGCACCCCATTTCACCCTCATGGTTGCACTGTTATCCCGGGTGGTCTCTCAACGAACAGGTCCTTACGGAGAGGTACTCAGGAAACAGCCTGAGCCCCCTAGAGTATCACAAGATCATCAACATCATCAGGATAACAGTATCATAAATATTCACATCATGTTCATTGATTAAGTTAAGGCAGTAGCAGAATGCTAACTATAATAGCCCATAAGGTCATCAAGGATAAAGTAAAGAGTAAAGCTAGTCAATCCTTAGGTTTCAAGTAAGTAATGCGGGATAGTAAGTTATAAGTGAATAGGACATAATGGGTCAGAGGACACTTGCCTTCACCAAACTGCTGATCAGGGGCTTCCTCTGCAACTTCCTCGGGAAACACAGACTGCTCGTTGTCTACGTAAAGTAATCATTCACACTATGCACTTGGGAAATAACAAACAAAAACAATATACCAAACATATGCAGCAGAGAGGTCACAAGTTCATAATAGAAAAGGGATAGGCACTCTGGTATTCTCTAGGTCTAGGGTAGAGGACTATACAAAAGGATTCATTATCCACTACTCAGGTTTAAGTCAGTGGTGGGATTAAATCATTATCTGGTTTTAAGTTCCTAAACTTAGGTGTTTAATTCCATAAACTTAAGTGCTCCAACTTTTATTAAAGTCTACTATCTTTTATTTATTTCAACTAGGGTTCCCATAACATTAATCCTATCCTAATGATTAACCATTAATTGGGACATGGAAACAGCAGGGAAACATTGCATAAACAGATAGAGAATAATATTGTGAACATTTTGCAATTTGAAGCACCTAATTTGGAGTTCATATGGCAAAGTTATGAATTTTACAAGTTTAGGGGTTAAAAAATATACCCTAAGGACCTATTTTGAATTAAATAAAAGGTCCGAGGACCTAACTGCGAGAAACCAGGGACGGCGGGCGCAATTTCCAGAAAACAGAGGTGTTCTTTAAGAAAACGCGCGGGCGAAGGGATATCGGGCCTTCACAGCCGTTGGATCTCAAATGAACAGCCAGGATTAGATCCTGCGGCGGGCGCGCGGGCGCGCGGCGGCCTGGGCGGCTGACAGGCGGGCAGCGCGAGCGCGGCGGCTGACAGGCGGGCCAGCGGGCAGCGCGGGCGCGAGCGACTGGCAGGCGGGGCCGGGCGGGCAGAGCGAGCGCGCGGGCGGGCTGACAGGCGGGGCCCAGCGGCAGAGAGGCGGGGCGCGGGGGAAAGCGGCCCTGGGCCGTTGGATCTTGGGCGGACGGCTACGATTGGATTCGGGCTATTTAAAACGGGGTCGTCCGATCTGAGATGGACGGCGGGGATTGGGGCGGCTGCTTCTGCCTCCTTCCCCAGCCAGCTGAGGCGGCGGCGCCCGTCCCCGCGGCGGAGGTGCTCGCCGGAGACGAGGGGCGCGGGGGCCCTGCGGGTCCCCAGGGCGACCTGAGTGGCCGGGGAGGTTGGGGAGGGCACGGGGAATTCTTTGGTGGGGTCTGGGTCGGGGCAGGGGCACCGGAGGGGGGCGGTTCACGGCGGAGTGGCTCGGCGGCGGCGCTAGACAACTCCGGCGAGGAATTAAACGCGATAGAGAGCGAAACAAAGGTCAATAGGGGCGGGAGAGGTTCCTTACCTCAAGGCGAACTCCGGGGACTCCTCGGTGGCGACAGAGACGCGGCGACAGCCCGAGTCGACGGCGGCGGCTGCACGAAGGACGGCGGGTGAGCGTGGGCGGAGGAATTCGGGGAGGGAGAGAGGAAATTGGGGCGCGTTCCGGGTTGCGGACGCCGGGGCGAAGCTCACCGTGGCAATGGACACGGCGGAGCTCCAACGGCGGCCGGGAAACGGGCTCGGGACGGCGGGGATTCGCGGCGATGGCGCTATGGCGTGCGCGCAGCGAGGGAGAGGTGGAAGAGGGGTCGGCAGGTGCGCAAATGAGGGAGGGGGAGATGGCGGGCGAGGTTCGGGGCTCAAGTGGCCGAGGGCGAGGTGGGGCGAGCCCCACGCGCGACGTGGGCGCGGAGAAGGCGGGCGCGCGCAGCTCGGGCGGCGGTTACGCGAGGACGAGGGAGCCGACAGCCCAGGCCCGCGAGCAGAGAGAGAGAGAGGAAAGCGGACGCGGGCGCGGGGAACGGTTGCACTGACGGGCCGGGCCCGCGGGCAGAGAGAGAGGGAGAGCGGGCGCGGGGAAAGCGGCCGCGCCGACAGGCCGGGCCCGCGGCGCAGAGAGAGAGCGAGGGAGCGGGCGCACGCGCGGGGAAGCGGCAGCGCCGACAGGCGGGGCCCACGGCGCAGAGAGAGGAGGGGCGGGAGGGCGCGCGCGCGCGGGGTGGGCCAATTGGGCCGAAAGGCCGAGGGGGGGGGGCGGGGGTTTGGGCTTTTTCCTTTTTCTTTTTATTCTGGAATTGTTTTTCTCTTTTCTTTTTATTTTCTCTATTTGATTCAAATTCAAATGAGCCACAAATTCAAATTAGACTTTTTGAGAATTATGCACCAAACAAAAGTGAAATCTAGGGTTCAACATGATGCAGCAATTCATACTCCCTTGGAGTTTAACCTATCACACTATTATTACAAATAAAATAAGTACTTTTCTCCTATAGAAATGAGAAAGAAAAGATTGGGGAAGGATGAGAAAAGGGAAGTAACACCTGAATTTGTGAATATGAGCAAAGAAATTTTATACCCCCAAATTCAGGGTGTTACAAACCTATCCCCCTTAAAAGAATCTCGCCCTCGAGATTCAGGGTTGGTCAGCAAAGAGTTCAGGGTATTTGGCTTTCAGATCATCTTCTCGTTCCCAGGTCGCTTCTTCCTCCGAGTGGTGACCCCATCTAACTTTGCACATTCTGATGGTATTCCTCCGGGTGACTCTATCTGCGGACTCCAGAATCTGCGTTGGCTTCTCTATGTATGTCAGATCCTCCTGGACTTCCAAACCCTCCACTGGCAACTGTTCTTCTGGTACTCGCAGACACTTCTTCGATTGCGACACGTGGAACACATTGTGCACTGCCGACAAACTTTCTGGTAAGTTGAGCTGGTAGGCCACTTCTCCACGCTTTGCTTGAATCTGATAAGGTCCAACGTACCGGGGTGCTAACTTGCCTTTGACTCCGAACCTTCTGACTCCTCTGATAGGTGACACCTTCAGATAGACGAAATCCCCCACTTCGAAACTCAGTTCTCTTCTCCTTCGGTCCGCATAGCTTCGCTGTCTTGACTGGGCTATCTTCAGGTTCTCCCGAACCATTTTGATATTCTCTTCGGCTTCAAGCAAAATGTCGGGGCCAAACACCTGTCTCTCTCCAGGCTGGTCCCAATGCAGCGGAGTCCTACAACTCCGCCCATAGAGTGCCTGAAACGGTGACATCTTCAAGCTAGCCTGATAGCTATTGTTGTAGGAGAATTCTGCATAAGGTAACCTTTTGTCCCATCCTGACTTGTCTTGCAACACACAGGCTCTCAGCATATCTTCTAGGATCTGATTAGTTCTTTCAGTCTGACCGTCTGTCTGCGGGTGATAAGCCGAGCTGAAGTTCAAATGGGTGCCCAAAGCTTCTTGTAGCTGCTGCCAAAAATGAGAGGTGAACTGCGTTCCTCGATCTGACACTATCTTCTTCGGCACACCATGAAGGCAGACTATCCGTGACATGTATAACTCAGCTAACGTTGCTCCGGTGTATGTGGTCTTCACAGGTATGAAATGGGCCACCTTTGTTAAGCGGTCCACAACCACCCAGATGGAATCATAGCCGGCCCGGGTACGAGGTAGGCCAACTATAAAATCCATCCCGATCTCATCCCACTTCCACTGAGGAATCCGCAATGGCTGCAACAATCCGGCGGGCCTTTGATGCTCTGCTTTGGTTCTTTGACAGCTATCACAGATGGCGACATATTCTGCGATTTCTCTTTTCATGCCATACCACCAAAACCTCCTCTTTAAATCCTGGTACATCTTTTCACTTCCCGGGTGTATGGAGTAGGCTGTCTCATGAGCTTCCTTTAGGATCAGCTCCCGAATAGGTTTGAGGTCGGGGACACACAATCGGTCCTTGAACCATATTACTCCCTCTTCATCCTCTCGAAAGTCTTTGCCTCTTCCTTCTAAGATCAGCTGCCGGATCTTGTTGATGCTTTCATCATCCTTCTGCCCTTCTTTGATTTCCCGCTCTAGGGTGGGCTCTAATTCCACTGTTACTCCTTGCGTACTGTTCAAAAAACCAAGACTCAGTCTGTCGAACTCCTTGGCTAACTCATATGGCATTGGGTACGTGGCCAGCATATTGACTTGACTCTTCCTGCTCAGAGCATCTGCAACCACATTGGCTTTGCTTGGATGGTAATGTATCTCCAACTCATAGTCTTTGATCAACTCCAACCATCTTCGTTGTCTCATGTTTAACTCTGACTGGGTGAATATGTGTAAATGTCGCACTTCTGCCCATACAGGTAATGTCTCCAGGTCTTCAAAGCATGAACTACTGCTGCCAACTCCAGGTCATGTGTGGGATAATTTTTCTCATGGATCTTCAGCTGTCGAGATGAGTATGCTACAACTCTTCCTTCTTGCATTAGCACACATCCCAATCCGGTGTAAGAAGCATCGCAGTACACCGAGAATGGCTTGTGAACATCAGGCAGAACTAACACAGGTGCTGTGGTTAATCTATTCTTCAGTTCCTCAAATGCTTCTTGACACTTTTGGGTCCACTTAAACTCAACTTTCTTCGCTAGCAACGCTGTCATTGGTCTAGCAATCTTTGAAAAGCCTTCAATGAAACGCCTATAGTACCCGGCCATTCCAATGAAGCTCTTGATCCCACGAACATCCTTTGGTGCTTTCCAGTTCAGAATATCGGCTACTTTCTTTGGATCCACTGCCAACCCATCTTGATTTATGATGTGACCCAGAAACAAGACTTCATGAATCCAGAACTCGCATTTGCTCAGCTTGGCATACAACTGATGCTCTCGAAGTCTTTGCAATACCATCTTCAAATGCTCTACATGATCCTCCTCACTTTGAGAGTATATGAGAATATCATCGATAAACACTACCACAAACTTGTCCAGATAATCCATGAACACACTGTTCATCAGGTACATAAAGAAGGCTGGCGCATTTGTCAAACCAAAGGACATAACTGTGAATTCATATAACCCGTACTTGGTGATGAATGCCGTCTTCGGTATGTCCGAGGGTCGGATTCTGAGTTGATGGTAACCTGACCTCAGATCTATCTTCGAGAATACGCTGGCACCTCTGAGTTGGTCGAACAAATCTTCTATCCTTGGCAGGGGGTACTTGTTCTTGACAGTGACTTCATTCAAGGCTCTGTAGTCTATGCACATCCTTTTGGTACCATCTTTCTTCTCTACAAACAACACCGGAGCGGCCCAAGGCGAGGTACTTGGTCTGATGTAACCCTTCTCTAACATCTCATCTATCTGCTTCTTGAGTTCCACCAATTCTGGTCCAGACACTCGGTAGGCTCTTTTGGAAATGGGGGCGGTACCAGGGATAAGCTCTATGGCAAATTCGACTTTTCTCTCGGGTGGCATGCCCGTTAGCTCCTCGGGAAATACGTCCGGAAAGTCTGACACAACCTTGATAGTCTCGAGCGGGTTGGGCTCCTTACTACCAACTGAAATCTGGTGACAGACACCCTCCGCTGATTTAGGCATCCTTAGCTCGGCCACTACCTCTTCTCCTGACGGGGACTTCAATGTTACGGTCCTCTTGTCGCAGCTAACATTCGCTTCATACCTCATTAACCAATTCATCCCTAGAATGACATCTATCCCAGGGGTGTCTATTACTATTAAATCACTAGGGAATCCTATCCCCCTTATTTCCACCCTTATATTTGAGCATATTTTATCTGTTTGCACCTTGCCACCAACCGAATTAATCCTCATGGGCGGCATCATTGCCTCTACTGAGATGTTATGCAATTCTACCCAGGTTGCAGTGACAAATGAATGAGTTGCACCAGTATCAAATAGCACTTTCGTGGGATGAGATTCGACTGAGAACATACCTACTGCCACATCTGGTGCATCCTGGATCGCTTCGGCCTCCAAGTGGTTCACCTTTCCGCGGTTGTACGCTTGGTTACGATTGCCTGCTGTCGGCTGCAGTACACCTTGCCTTGTGGGAGCATTGGGGTTGGTCTGCTGCTGCGCCGCCTTCTTCGGGCACTGCATCGCCCAGTGGCCTTGTTCTCCACAGTGGAAACATCCTCTGCCTCCTTGTGCTGGGGCTGCTTGGTTGCTCTAGTTTGCTGCTGGGGCAGGAAGGCGAGGTGCCTGGTTGTTCTGCTTCTGATACTGATTCCCTACTTGCTGGCTGTGCTGACGATACTACTGCTGCTGCTGTTGATACTGCCTCTGGAACTGCTGCTGATGCGGACGCTGATTCTGATTCTGATATCCCTGTGGGTGACCGGGCCTGCCTTGCTGAGATGAACTGCCTGAGAAGCGAGGACGGCTGATGCCTCCGGACTGGGGTCCACTCATCTTGCGCTTCCGATCTTCCATATCCTTACGCTTCTTCTCCGTCATAACTGCCCTGTCGATCAGGTGCTGGAAGGTGGGGAAGGTGTGATTCATCAGCTGGTAATGCAGGGGATCCACCAAACCCCTCATGAACCTGTACTGCCTTTTAGCATGAGTGTTGACATCCTCAGGTGCATAACGAGATAGCTGCAGAAACTTGTCTCGGTATTCACTAACAGACAGGGGTCCCTGCTTCAGAGCCAGAAACTCCTCCTTCTTCACGATCATCAGTCCCTCCGGCACATGGTACCTGCGGAAACTCTCGCTGAATTCTTCCCAAGTGATGGCTTTGGGGTCAGCATGTGTGGCGAGGTAGGACTCCCACCAGGACTGGGCTGCTCCCCTTAGCTGACGGGGACCATACAGAACCTTCTCCCTGTCGTTACATTGGGCGGTGCGCAGTTCTCTTTCCACTGCGCGCAGCCAGTCTTCTGCATCCATGGGGTCGGCAGAATGGTCGAAGGTAGGAGGGTGCCCTCTCATGAACTCACCACGCTTATCCCGTGGCATCTGGGGCATCTGCACTTGCAATTGGGGTTGGGGTTGCTGTTGAGCCTGCTGCATGGCTGCCAGAGTCTGCCCAATGGCCTGCACTGCCAGAGTCTGCATCAAGAACATCTACTCCACTGTCATCGGGGGTGGCGGGGGAGGCTGCCTCTGTTGTTCCTCCTGCTGGTCATGCTGCTCTTGCTGAGCACGCCTGTTGCATCGGCGCCTGTTGTCAGACATCTGTGGAAGACATTCATACATCAGCGTTGATCTTACAATCCTCCAGCATAAGAAAAGGAAATACAGAATTCTTCATGACACTGAGTGAACAAAGAGCCTCACTGATCTTCATTATGATTCAACACAGCTCCTCAGATAAGAAGGAAAGTAGAAGTAAATGGCTTCCCAACTAAATACTGACTTTATTAATATTATAGCTAGGCCAAACTGCAGGGGAAACCCACAGGTTGGCAACAGTCATTACAAAGATTCAAATCCAGCACAAGTTCATCATAACAAGCAGGCAAGCAACTGATAAGCAAACTAAGCTAATTGGAAGCAACTGATAAGCAAACTAAACTGACTATCTAAGACTGAGACATCTGATTTAAGGATTATTACAAACTTTGACGCTAACGATCTAAGGATCCAGATCTATCCTGGTCTTACAGGCAGGGGAACCATAAGTGTGGTGACCACGTGGCGGCGAGCGGTATGGGTGCCGAGTCCCAACAAGAGCGGGAGAACCACCCTCCTGGTGATGGCGCTCTGCCAGCTCAGCACGCAACTCCGCAATCTCCGTTCGAGCCCTGCTCAGCTCGTCCAGAGAGTGATCCAGCTCAGTGTTAAGCACTGCGACTAGGTTGACTGTGCTGCTCAACCTAGGGTTAGCCTCACCAACAGGTGAGACAACCACACTCTCTGTGCTGCCAGTAGGGCGGCGGGGGTAGTACCGAAGGTTAAGACCGTCGGCCACCCCACCAAACAAAGAACAGTACTGGGAGAGTGCACGTCGTGCTGCATCCTGCATAGCCGCCTCTGCAGTGTCCCTCTCGGAGATGGAATAGTGCTCCGAAACGGCCTCCGCACCCCAGAGGTCATCCTCCGGACGGCGAACTAGGCAGGTAGCCTCCCAGCGGTCCGGGTACCTCCCGCGACTGTGCTGGTAGACTACACAACGATACTCGATCGACCAGGTGTGCCGATCGAAAGCCTGGCGCAGCAAGGTGTCGAGTGCGTCGTGGAAGTGACAACCGCGAGCGGCGTCACGGGTGATGGGTCGGGCGACCCATCCTTCCGCCTCCTGCGGCTCAGAAGACTCCGTGCTGTGGTCTGAGTCGTCGTCGTCGGGGTCTCCTCCAGTAGCTCCTCCAACAGCCGAGGCGTCCCGCGGTGGTGCAGGGGGTGCCTCCAGCTGGGCAACAGAGGAACGGGGCCTCACGGACTCCACCTCTTGCTGAGATGGGGAGGAAGAGCCCTGCTGCTCTCTGTGCTGACGCCGGCGTTCCTGCTCCTCACGCAGGCGGTGGTGCAGTCTCTCCAGGTGACTCGACTGACCGGACACGGTGCGGTGAGAGGACGCTCCGCAAGTCGAGACGGCAGGAAAGGAATCACCGACTTACGTGCAGTGTGTCTAAGACGAGCCATCTACAAAAGACACCGTAAGCATAAGAGTGAGAGCAGAACTAACATGACAAGTGAATAAACCATAGATAGAATAAGATAAAAATTTTAACAAGGTATAATATAGTATATATATATATATATATGTAGTAAAACATAGGGTTGGTCGAGGTGACCGACTTTTGAAGTAACATCAGAGGTCAAGGTGAAGGGGAAGGTCAATAGTCCTTAGTACGACCAGTGCTACTCTAGGTTAGCGGTCCTACAGTCAGCACGGCTTTGATACCACTTATGTCACACCCGGTTTTGGAAGGCAAACCAAGTGCGAACTATGTACGTGCCAGGATCAGAACTCACGTACACAGCGATTACATAAATGAACATCAATGCACATTGCTCGAATAATAACTTAAGAGAGTATTAACTTATTACATCACAGAGTCATAGTCATCCACATAGTCATCAACTTAACAGTTAAATCAAAGTGCTAGCGAAACGCAGTAAAGATAGGGCCTTCACAGGCAGCTGACTGGGGGTTGCCGCCAACCCACACCTAGAATTCATCGTAGTCCTGGAACTCCTGGAAGTCTCCTTCCACGGCTTCGCCTTCTCCTGAGCAGTGGTTACAATGCGGACAACCTGGTGTTTGGTGGTAAAGCAAGGATGAGTACACATCAACGTACTCAGCAAATGTCCCGTTTGGCTGAAGTGGACTAGCTTTATGTGGGGTTAGGCTCAAGCAGTTGCTTTTAGTTGGTCAGGTATTTATCATTAGTAGAAGTCAGATTTTAGCATTAACCAATCCCATGAACCATTTCCTCATCGAGGAACAACATCATCATGTTCGAACCAAAACCACAACATAATCCTTATATCTCGAACCATCTGTATCTCTAATCAAAGAGGATCCCAAGGCTGCTCTTAACCGTGAGCACGGCTGATATATCAGTTTCACTACCCTCTGCAGAGGTCGCACACTTTACCCATGAGTCATGATTCCCTTTCTGCCCGGGGAGAGCTAATCCCCATTGACCACTACCTAGGTGGTCCGGCAGGGTATCACTACGTAGCTTTTACAAAGATTCCCTAGAGATCATAGCTGCCCGTTAGGTTTCTCCAGTTTGATAAACACAGTACTCCTCCCCGCAGGAGAGTGACTAACAAAAGCAAAACGAAAGAACCTCGGCACTCAGCCTCGGCAGAGCAAGCACTGTGCCTGGACCCCATTGACGGCACAACGGCGAAGCAACTACACCTCTAGTTCCTCTAATTAATTAGCTAAGGGCACCCCATTTCACCCTCATGGTTGCACTGTTATCCTGGGTGGTCTCTCAACGAACAGGTCCTTACGGAGAGGTACTCAGGAAACAGCCTGAGCCCCCTAGAGTATCACAAGATCATCAACATCATTAGGATAACAGTATCATAAATATTCACATCATGTTCATTGATTAAGTTAAGGCAGTAGCAGAATGCTAACTATAATAGCCCATAAGGTCATCAAGGATAAAGTAAAGAGTAAAGCTAGTCAATCCTTAGGTTTCAAGTAAGTAATGCGGGATAGTAAGTTATAAGTGAATAGGACATAATGGGTCAGAGGACACTTGCCTTCACCAAACTGCTGATCAGGGGCTTCCTCTGCAACTTCCTCGGGAAACACAGACTGCTCGTTGTCTACGTAAAGTAATCATTCACACTATGCACTTGGGAAATAACAAACAAAAACAATATACCAAACATATGCAGCAGAGAGGTCACAAGTTCATAATAGAAAAGGGATAGGCACTCTGGTATTCTCTAGGTCTAGGGTAGAGGACTATACAAAAGGATTCATTATCCACTACTCAGGTTTAAGTCAGTGGTGGGATTAAATCATTATCTGGTTTTAAGTTCCTAAACTTAGGTGTTTAATTCCATAAACTTAAGTGCTCCAACTTTTATTAAAGTCTACTATCTTTTATTTATTTCAACTAGGGTTCCCATAACATTAATCCTATCCTAATGATTAACCATTAATTGGGACATGGAAACAGCAGGGAAACATTGCATAAACAGATAGAGAATAATATTGTGAACATTTTGCAATTTGAAGCACCTAATTTGGAGTTCATATGGCAAAGTTATGAATTTTACAAGTTTAGGGGTTAAAAAATATACCCTAAGGACCTATTTTGAATTAAATAAAAGGTCCGAGGACCTAACTGCGAGAAACCAGGGACGGCGGGCGCAATTTCCAGAAAACAGAGGTGTTCTTTAAGAAAACGCGCGGGCGAAGGGGTATCGGGCCTTCACAGCCGTTGGATCTCAAATGAACAGCCAGGATTAGATCCTGCAGCGGGCGCGCGGGCGCGCGGCGGCCTGGGCGGCTGACAGGCGGGGCCGAGCGGGCAGCGCGAGCGCGGCGGCTGACAGGCGGGGCCAGCGGGCAGCGCGGGCGCGAGCGACTGGCAGGTGGGGCCGGGCGGGCAGAGCGAGCGCGCGGGCGGGCTGACAGGCGGGGCCCAGCGGCAGAGAGGCGGGGCGTGGGGAAAGCGGCCCTGGGCCGTTGGATCTTGGGCGGACGGCTACGATTGGATTCGGGCTATTTAAAACAGGGTCGTCCGATCTGAGATGGACGGCGGGGATTGGGGCGGCTGCTTCTGCCTCCTTCCCCAGCCAGCTGAGGCGGCGGCGCCCGTCCCCGCGGCGGAGGTGCTCGCCGGAGACGAGGGGCGCGGGGGCCCTGCGGGTCCCCGGGGCGACCTGAGTGGCCGGGGAGGTTGGGGAGGGCACGGGGAATTCTTTGGTGGGGTCTGGGTCGGGGCAGGGGCACCGGAGGGGGGCGGTTCACGGCGGAGTGGCTCGGCGGCGGCGCTAGACAACTCCGGCGAGGAATTAAACGCGATAGAGAGCGAAACAAAGGTCAATAGGGGCGGGAGAGGTTCCTTACCTCAAGGCGAACTCCGGGGACTCCTCGGTGGCGACAGAGACGCGGCGATAGCCCGAGTCGACGGTGGCGGCTGCACGGAGGACGGCGGGTGAGCGCGGGCGGAGGAATTCGGGGAGGGAGAGAGGAAATTGGGGCGCGTTCCGGGTTGCGGATGCCGGGGCGAAGCTCACCGTGGCAATGGACACGGCGGAGCTCCAACGGCGGCCGGGAAACGGGCTCGGGACGGCGGGGATTCGCGGCGATGGTGCTATGGCGTGCGCGCAGCGAGGGAGAGGTGGAAGAGGGGTCGGCAGGTGCGCAAATGAGGGAGGGGGAGATGGCGGGCGAGGTTCGGGGCTCAAGTGGCCGAGGGCGAGGTGGGGCGAGCCCCACGCGCGACGTGGGCGCGGAGAAGGCGGGCGCGCGCAGCTCGGGCGGCGGTTACGCGAGGACGAGGGAGCCGACAGCCAGGGCCCGCGAGCAGAGAGAGAGAGGAAAGCGAACGCGGGCGCGGGGAACGGTTGCACTGACGGGCCGGGCCCGCGGGCAGAGAGAGAGGGAGAGCGGGCGCGGGGAAAGCGGCCGCGCCGACAGGCCGGGCCCGCGGCGCAGAGAGAGAGCGAGGGAGCGGGCGCACGCGCGGGGAAGCGGCAGCGCCGACAGGCGGGGCCCACGGCGCAGAGAGAGAGGAGGGGCGGGAGGGCGCGCGCGCGGGGTGGGCCAATTGGGCCGAAAGGCCGAGGGGGGCGGGGGTTTGGGCTTTTTCCTTTTTCTTTTTATTCTGGAATTGTTTTTCTCTTTTCTTTTTATTTTCTCTATTTGATTCAAATTCAAATGAGCCACAAATTCAAATTAGACTTTTTGAGAATTATGCACCAAACAAAAGTGAAATCTAGGGTTCAACATGATGCAGCAATTCATACTCCCTTGGAGTTTAACCTATCACACTATTATTACAAATAAAATAAGTACTTTTCTCCTATAGAAATGAGAAAGAAAAGATTGGGGAAGGATGAGAAAAGGGAAGTAACACCTGAATTTGTGAATATGAGCAAAGAAATTTTATACCCCCAAATTCAGGGTGTTACAGAAACTAAGGTGCCTTCGGAACCGCACCGAGGCCAAAATTATCAGAACCCTTTCCAAAAGCATTGGCTTGCCGAAGGTGGAAGCGGACTTTTGTCGTTATCAACGACACCACATCGCCGGAAGCTTGCTTTATGCTAACTTCAAGGTAACAAATATTTTTGTTATTTTATTACTGTTATTATTAACTTTTGGGTCGTGTTCTAACGAAGATCATTTCGACAGAGCATATTATTAAGCAAGGTTCTGAAAATGCAACAAGATCTGGAGGAAGAGAAAAATAAAACCGTCATTCAAGATTTGACTGAAAAGATTGAAAACTACGAAACCAATCTGAAAAAGAAAGACTTCGCAATCCAAGATCTTGAAATCATGGTCAAAGAGCACGAAGGTGCATTAGAAAAGAAAGATTTTGTTATTCAGACCATGGAGGGCTCTTTAGCTGAAGTCCAAACTGAAAATGATAAATTAAAGAATGAATTGCTCCGTCAATCAGAAAAATTCGAGCAAGAAAAGAAATATTTTGAAACAAGCCTGAAAGCTGAAGTGGATAAATACTCAAATTTGCAGAAATCCTTTACAGAACTTCAGGAGAAATGCTTAAGCTTCGGCATCCGATGTGTGCAGCGGCTGAAGGACGTATTTCACTCTGTCGGAGCTAGCTCTTCGAAATTTACACCTTCAGCTGAAAATCTGCCAAGAACATTAGAACATATTGAAGGCGAAGTTGATGCCCTTGACGAAGTTATTGGTGGGCACGCTGACTTCTGCGCCCTGGTATCTTCTCGGGGCACAGCTGCTGCTTTTTTGAAGGCTGGCTGCACACATGGAAACATCGTGAACAGACCAAACTTCAGCTTGTCAGCTTCAGATTTGTTAGATATCTCAAGCTTAGCCAGAAGCATTGGAAATAGATTCATGACCCAGATCTGGGTAAGTGGCGGGCGAAAAATGGCAGGCGACGAAGCTCGAAGCCATCTGAAGCCGGTAAGAAACTTATGTTTGTTACTTTTACCTTCTCCTTTGAAATTTGTACCTTTCTTACTGTGTTGTTTGATATATAGGATGACGAAGCTGAAGATTGACAATGCTGAAGTTTGACAAAACTGAAGACGAAGCCTTGGCTGAAGCTTAAAATTGCAAAAATTCTTGGAGAAACTCTTGTAATATAGATATGGAATAACTTATGTAAATTTGTACATACCTTGTAATATATTCTGTCTCCTATAACCACATCCAGTCTGCTTTGCTGTGGACGAAACTTCTCTTTTGAGCCGAAGGCGAAAAACACCTTCCCTTCTTTTCGTACACAACGAAGCATAGAAAATTTTTCCTTCGAATCTTTTCCTTATTTTCTGAAGAACCTGTCTTTTTTGTGTAGCATGATGATGACTCTACATATGTATAAATGGATGTTTATGAATGCAAATGACATGATGATATGTTATGTGCAAATGAATATTAGGACACATGTTCAAAAAAAAACATAAGCACGACCCTTCGTCCCCTTAAGAATGATAAAAATCTTTTTGCCGTTTACTTTTCGGCTTCACCGTTTATTTTTCGGTGTATCAGCGTTGACTTTTCGCTGTAAGCCTCCCTTAGGAGCTTCTTCGCCTTTTACTTTCAGCGGAATCAGCGTTTATTTTTCGCTGTAAGCCTCCCTTAGGAGCTTCTTCGCCTTTTACTTTCAGCGGAATCAGCGTTTATTTTTCGCTGTAAGCCTCCCTTAGGAGCTTCTTCGCCTTTTACTTTCAGCGGAATCAGCGTTTATTTTTCGCTGTAAGCTCTGCATTCCCTTAGGAACGACCTTTGAGCTTTTCCCTGTTCTCTTTTCTTTTTTCTTTGCACTCGAAGGTGCTTTCTCAGCTTTTACATTTACATTTTGGGGGATATCGCTCTTATGGAATTGAAATAAGGAAAAGAAAAATTACATGTTGTGGCCCCATTAAAAACCTTTCTCCCCCTTTGGAAAGGAAAAGGGTACCACAAAAAAGAATATATAAAAAATTACATCAAACTAAACATAATATCGCCGAAGCTCATCCGCATTCCACGATCTAGGAATGTCATTGCCGTCCATATCCTTCAATCTGTAGGAACCAAGTCTTGACGAAGATACTACCAAAAAGGGGCCTTCCCACTTCAGCTGTAATTTGCCTACTGTTTCAGGGTTAGCTACTCTTCGAAGTACCAAGTGTCCTGGTTCAATATTCTTTAGCTTGACCTTTCTATCACGCTATTTTATTGTTTCAGCTTGGTATTTATTGATGTTTTCCACAGCTTGAAGTCTAATCCCTTCAATAGCATCTTTTTCCACAGAACAATCAGCTTCGTTTTCGCCTTCTGCCGAAGCTACTGTCCTTATCGATCCTGTTTTAGCCTCTTCTGGGGTTATTGCTTCGTCACCAAACAATAGTTTAAAGGGTGTAAAGCCTGTTGATCTTGAAATGGTTGTGTTATGACTCCACACCACTTTGATTAACTCGTCTGGCCACTTTCCCCTTGGCTGATTGAAGATTGACTTCATTATTCCTGTCATTATGATCCCATTGGCTCTTTCAACAAGTCCATTAGATTCTGGGTGTCGGACTGATGCAAAATGGATCTTCGTGCCGATTTGATTGCAAAATTCTCTGAAGGCTTCAGAATCAAACTGTGTCCCATTATCCACAGTTATGACCTTCGGCACTCCGAAGCGACAAACAATGTTTTGCCTGAAAAACTTTTGAATAGTAAACGAGGTTATTGTGGCTAAGGGCTTTGCCTCAATCCACTTGGAAAAATATTCCACTGCCACCACCACATATCTTAAGTTCCCCTGTGCAGGTGGTAATGGACCTAGCAAATCCAGACCCCACCTTTGCAATGGCCAAGTGGGCTGTATTAATTGAGTTAAAGACGAAGGTTGTTTTTGATCTCTTGCACATTTCTGACAACCTTCGCACTTTTGAACTAAATCCGCTGCATCCGAAGCTGCCTTTGGCCAATAAAATCCTTGGCGAAAAACCTTCCCAAGCAAGGGCCTAGATCCAATATGAGATCCACATAGACCTGCATGTATGTCCTTCATTAATTCTATACCTTCGGATCTGGATAAGCACTTGAGCAATGGGGAACAGACCCCGCGCTTGTATAACTCCCCTTCTATTATGACATATGGTCGAGCTCTTGCTTCTATTCTCCTATTATAAGCTTCGTCGTCTGAAAGAAAATTACCCTAAAGGAAAGAGATGATTTCAGTTCTCCAATCTTCACTATAAACAGGGGATATGTTGAGGATTGCTCTTTCAAGAAGCTCGACTGAAGGTGCTTTTATTGTTTCAAAAAATACTTCCGAAGGTATAGGTAGCCCCTGAGCTGCTGACTTAGCCAATAGATCAGCGTATTCATTTTCTCCACGAGGAATATTTTTGACAGAGAAACCTTCGAAGGAAGCCTCAATCCTTCGGACTATATCTAGATACCTTTCAAGCTTCGGGTCTCTTGCTTTGTAACTTTTGTCAACATGACCAGAAATAACTTGAGAATCAGTTTTAAGAATGGCCCTTCTGATTCCCATTGCCTTTAATTTCCGAAGACCCAAAAGCAGAGCTTCATACTCGGCGATGTTAGTTGTGCAACTAAAATCAAGTCTTGCCGCATAACAAGTTTTAACTTTGGAAGGTGAAACCAACACAGCATCCGCTCCTGCTCCGAAAGTTCCCCAAGACCCATCGCAAAACACTGTCCATGCTTCGGCGTCTTTATTTGTTTCTTCCTCCTGAGCCCCTGGCGTCCAATCAGCAATGAAGTCTGCTAATGCCTGGGACTGAATCGAAGATCTATGAACATAATCAATACAGAATTCATTGAGCTCTGCAGCCCATTTTTCAATCCTTCCAGTAGCTTCTCGGTTCCTCATAATATCCTTCAGAGGTTGTGAAGAAGGAACAATTATGTTGTAAGCTTGAAAATAGTGCCGAAGCTTTCTGGAGGCCATCAAGACAGCATACAGTACCTTCTCCAACTCTGTATAATTTTTCTTTGATAAACTAAGAACCTCAGATACAAAATATATTGGGGCCTGCCTCTTAACCTGGCCTTCAAGCTTCTCCTGAACAAGTGCTGCGCTTACCGCTGAGTGTGAAGCTGCCACATATAATAACAAAGGAGCCCCTGGCGTAGGTGGAGTTAATGTTGTTAGATCTATCAAATACTGCTTCAGTTCTTCGAAGGCCTTCTGCTGGAGTGGTCCCCATTGAAAGACTTCAGCTGTCTTCAGCACTTCGAAGAATGGTAAGTTTCTCTCTGCTGATCTAGATATGAATCTATTGAGAGATGCTAGCCTTCCTGTTAATCTTTGAGCCCCCTTTTTTTTGTACTAGGTGGCTCCATTCGAAGTATAGCTTCGATTTTACTTGGGTTGGCCTCAATTCCCTTTGTTGAAACTAAGCAACCGAGAAATTTCTCCTTCTTTACTCCGAAGACACATTTTTCTGGATTCAGCTTTAGACCAGCCTGTCTAAAATTAGCGAAGGTCTCCTGTAAATCAGCAATGTGGTTATCCTGCTTCGTACTTTTTACAATGATATCATCAACATAAGTTAGTACATTCCTGTGTATCTGAGAATGGAGAACCTTTGCTGTCATTCTGCTGAAACTTCCTCCGGCATTTTTAAGCCCTTCAGGCATCCGAAGGTAGCAATATGTCCCACTAGGGGTTATGAAGCTGGTTTTTGGTTCATCTTCCTTCTTCATCCATATTTGATGATAGCCTGAATAGCAGTCCAGCAAACTCATGAGCTCTGATGAAGCTGCTGCATCAACTAAGGAATCTATCCTTGGCAATGGAAACTCGTCTTTCGGACAGGCTTTATTAAGGTCAGTAAAATCGATACACATTCTCCATTTACCATTGGCCTTCTTCACCATAACAGTGTTAGCCAACCATTCTGGATATTTTACCTCTCTAATAACTCCGGTAGTGAGGAGTCTTTTCACTTCATTTCGAGCACCTTCGGCCTTGTCATCAAACATCTTCCGAAGCCTCTGTTTCCTGGGTCTGAAGGATGGATCAACATTGAGCGAGTGCTCAATAACATCCCTGTTAACTCCGCAAAGATCATTAGCTGACCAAGCAAAAACATCTTTATTGTTAAACAAAAACCTTATCAAGGTTTTCTCCTGCTCTTCGGACAATTGAGATCCCAATAGCACCTTCTGCTCTGCTATATCCTCACATAAGAGCATGGGTTTCGGCTGGTCAGCCGAAGCAGCTTTTTCCCTTCTGAACTTGTATTGCTCACAAGCTTCAGCTCCATCTATATTATGGATTGCTTTTGAGTCTGTCCAATTTCCTTCGGCCCTTCTGGCAGCTTCTTGACTTCCATGAATAGCAATGGGCCCATGATCCGAAGGTATCTTCATGCAAAGATAAGCTGGATGCAGAATTGCTTCAAAGGCATTAAGAGTACCACGACCAATGATTGCATTGTAAGGGTACTCCATGTCAACGATATCAAACATAATTTGTTCAGTTCTTGTGTTGTTGATGAATCCGAAAGCCACTGACATTGAGATTTTGCCGAGTGCTACAATCTGCCTTCCTCCGAAGCCACAGAGGGGATGTGTGGCATCAAGAATTTTATCTTCGGGCTCTTGCATCTGTCTGAAGGCTTTAGCAAATATGATGTCGGCTGCACTGCCTGTATCAACCAAAACATTGTGGACCAGAAATCCTTTGATAACACAAGAGATAACCATAGCATCATTGTGTGGGTAATCCTTGAGTTGAAGATCCTCTTGGGAGAAGGTAATAGGAATGTGAGACCATCTGGACTTGATGAAGGGTCCTTGCACCCCGACATGCTGTACCCTTCTCTGTGCTATGCTGTACCCTTCTCTATGCTTCCTTCTTTTGCTTCTTGTTGGCTGGTTCTGAACATGAACCGCCTGTTATCGGGAGTACCAGCTTCAGAACCGAAGCAGCTCCAGCTTGAATATTGAACGAAGCCATCAGCTCAGAAAAAGTGGTAGTGAGTTCACCGGAGGTGGGCGCCAATGTTGGAGACTTGTTCTCAAATGCTATGAATCCAGAACAAGGCAACATAAAATGTTAAATGTTAATGTCCTTCGTCTGTCGAAGCATTATTTCCTCAAGGATTTAATGAACTTCGGACGAAGGTTAAAACGATACAATTACGAAGGTTGAATTTTCATAATTAAATTCTCAAAGATTATATGAAACAATGTGAGATATAAGGCATTAAAAACAAGTAAACTATAAGCAAGCAACATCATTTACATATCATATAAACCTGATGTATTCAAATATAATATTAGAGACATTTATACCTCTGCCTTGACAAGGAATAATTCCCGAGTGATGCGATTGTAATTACCGGAATGCGTGAACAGTAAAGGAATACTGTTCACTATTTATAGACACAAGACACAGCCTGTGAGGAATTACAATCATGCCCCTCATAAAAGTTTACAACAATGACTCAAACACTTGTGGACTAAAAGGTCATTCTACTTTTAAGTCGGTTTGCAATTCCGAAGCTTCATGAACAGCAACCTTAGGTCATCACGTGCCGACAGCTTCAACCGAAGTTGTTTCTTCCTGCAGGACCTTCGGCGACGAAGCATGGTCCCAACAATACCTTTATCCTTGATTTGTACTTTGTCCACCATTTTACACTTAGGCACTTGTGTTGGACACTAAATCACCAAAATACTTAGAAATGGCCCAAGGGCACATTTCCTTTTCAATCTCCCCCTTTTTGGTGATTTATGCCAACACAACAAAATCAATTCAAATAAGAACTCAATTGTTTTGATTCAAATTTGACATATATGGATCACTCTATGCCACCACTTGGTTTGTTTTTGCAAATCAAACTCAAATTTCTATCTCTAAGTCAAACACACATGTTAAGACATAAAGAGAGGTTTTCCAAAGAAATTTGATCAAGGATTTCAAAAACTCCCCCTTTTCCCATAATCAATACTTCTCCCCACAAGAGGCCAACTTTTGACACAAGAGACAATAAAAGAGTTTTGACAAACCAAAAGCTCTAATCTACTATTTTCAAAATTTCTCAAGTGGTAGCTGATCCATCTATCGCTTTGGCCTTTATTTTCTCCCCCTTTGGCATCAAGCACCAAAACGGGATCAATCTTGGCCCTTTAACCCCATTGCCTCACCAAAATCTTCAAATGAGAACACAAAGGCAATAAGAGTATAACGATGAACTTGGAAAAGTTACTCTTTTCATCGGAGTGCAGTGGAAGTCTTGCATGGTCCAAGTCCACCTTTTCCCTTTCAATCCTCCTTTGAGGCTAAAACAACCAAACTCAAGTACATGGTTAGTCTCAAAGGGTCAAGTTGTAGCACAGCTCCCCCTAAATATGTGCATCACTTGCAAAAAGGACTTGTGAGGTTCAGGGAGTGTTTGTACAACTTGAGCACCACAATAAGCAACAAAATGCAGAATGAACATGATCAAAGGCATAAACACATGTATGCTACAATTCAATCCAAGTTCCGCGAATCTAGGACATTTAGCTCACTACGCAGCCTGCAAAAGGTCTTTTCATCTAAAGGCTTAGTGAAGATATCGGCTAGCTGGTTCTCGGTGCTAACATGAAACACTTCGATATCTCCCTTTTGCTGGTGGTCTCTCAAAAAGTGATGCCGGATGTCAATGTGCTTTGTGCGGCTGTGCTCAACAGAATTTTCCGCTATTCGGATAGCACTCTCATTGTCACATAGGAGTGGGACTTTGCTCAGATTGTAGCCAAAGTCCCTGAGGGTTTGCCTCATCCAAAGTAGTTGCGCGCAACACTGTCCTGCGGCAACATACTCGGCTTCAGCGGTGGATAGGGCAACGGAAGTTTGTTTCTTAGAATTCCATGACACTAGGGACCTTCCTAAGAATTGGCACATCCCCGATGTACTCTTCCTATCGACCTTACATCCAGCATAGTCGGAATCTGAGTACCCAATCAAGTCAAAGTTAGACCCCTTTGGATACCAGATCCCGAAGCAAGGCGTAGCGACTAAATATCGAAGAATTCGCTTCACGGCCACTAAGTGACACTCCTTAGGATCGGATTGAAATCTAGCACACATGCATACGCTAAGCATAATATCCGGTCTACTAGCACATAAATAAAGCAAAGAACCTATCATGGACCGGTATGCTTTTTGATCAACGGACTTACCACCTTTGTTGAGGTCGGTGTGTCCGTCAGTTCCCATCAGCGTCTTGGCAGGCTTGGCGTCCTTCATCCCAAACCGCTTTAGCAAGTCTTGCGTGTACTTCGTTTGGGAGATGAAGGTGCCGTCCTTGAGTTGCTTCACTTGGAACCCAAGGAAGTAGTTCAACTCGCCCATCATCGACATCTCGAATTTCTGCGTCATCACCCTGCTAAACTCTTCACAAGACTTTTGATTAGTAGAACCAAATATTATGTCATCGACATAAATTTGGCACACAAAAAGATCACCATTGCAAGTCTTAGTAAAAAGAGTAGGATCGGCTTTCCCAACCTTGAAAGCATTAGCAATTAAAAAGTCTCTAAGGCATTCATACCATGCTCTTGGGGCTTGCTTAAGTCCATAGAGCGCCTTAGAGAGCTTACACACGTGGTCAGAGTACCGTTCATCCTCGAAGCCAGGGGGTTGCTCCACGTACACCTCTTCTTTGATTGGCCCGTTGAGGAAAGCGCTCTTCACATCCATTTGGTACAACCTGAAAGAATGGTGAGCGGCATATGCTAGCAAGATATGAATTGATTCTAGACTAGCCACAGGAGCAAAAGTCTCCTCAAAGTCCAAACCTGCGACTTGGGCATAACCTTTTGCCACAAGTCGAGCCTTGTTCCTCGTCACCACCCCGTGCTCATCCTGTTTGTTGCGGAACACCCACTTGGTTCCCACAACATTTTGCTTGGGACGAGGCACCAGTGTCCAAACTTCATTGTGCTTGAAATTGTTGAGTTCCTCCTGCATGGCCAACACCCAGTCCGGATCTAGCAAGGCCTCTTCTACCCTGAAAGGCTCAATAGAAGAGACAAAGGAGTAATGCTCACAGAAATTAACTAATCTTGAACGAGTAGTTACTCCCTTGCTAATATCACCCAAAATTTGGTCGACGGGATGATCCCTTTGGATCGTCGCTCGAACTTGGGTTGGAGGTGCCTGAGGTGCTTCTTCCTCTTCAACTTGAACATCCTGTGCTCCCCCTTGATCATGCGCCTCCACTTGAGGTACCTGTTCGTCATCTTGGGTTGGGGGATGCACCTAGTTGAGGAAGACGGTTGATCTTGCTCCAATTGTTCCTAGGGCCGTACATCTCCAATCGCCATGGTGCGTATCGCGGCCGTTGGAACGTCTTCTTCATCTACATCATCAGGATCAACAACTTGCTCTCTTGGAGAGCCATTAGTCTCATCAAATACAACGTCGCTAGAGACTTCAACCAAACCCGATGATTTGTTGAAGACCCTATACGCCTTTGTATTTGAATCATAACCTAATAAAAACCCTTCTACAGCTTTGGGAGCAAATTTAGAAGTTCTACCTTTCTTCACAATAATATAGCATTTGCTCCCAAATACATGAAAATAAGACACATTGGGTTTGTTACCAGTTAGCAGCTCGTAAGAAGTCTTCTTGAGGAGGCGGTGAAGGTAGACCCTATTGATGGCGTGGCAAGCCGTGTTCACGGCTTCCGACCAAAAGCGCTCGAGGGTCTTGAACTCTCCAAGCATAGTCCTCGCCATATCTATGAGCGTCCTGTTCTTCCTCTCTACCACACCATTTTGCTGAGGTGTGTAGGGAGTGGAGAACTCGTGCTTGATCCCCTCCTCCTCAAGGAACTCCTCCACTTGAAGATTCTTGAATTCGGACCCGTTGTCGCTTCTTATCTTCTTTACCTTGAGCTCAAACTCATTTTGAGCTCTCCTTAGGAAGCGCTTGAGGGTCCCTTAGGTTTCCGACTTATCCTGCAAAAAGAACACCCAAGTGAAGCGGGAAAAGTCATCAACAATAACTAGACCATACTTACTTCCACCTATGCTCAGATAGGCGACGGGTCCGAAGAGGTCCATATGCAGCAGCTCCAGAGGTCTTGAAGTTGTCATCACATTTTTGGTGTGATGAGAGCCTCCCACCTGTTTACCTGTTTGACACGCTGCACAAGGTCTATCTTTTTCGAAATGAACATTGGTTAGACCTATCACGTGTTCTCCCTTTAGAAGTTTGTGGAGGTTCTTCATCCCCACATGTGATAAGTGGCGATGCCACAACCAGCCCATTGTAACACCCGGTTTTAAAGGAACAAAGCCAGGTGCATCTCATACATGCGCCAAAGAAGACAACATATATAATAACAGAGTGTATAGAGATAAATGTCATAAAACATCAGAGTATTTATTACATAGCGGAAGACTTATTACAAAATAAAGGAATAAATGTAAAACGAACTAAGGATCATCGGCGCAAATGTCAACTGAGAAACGCCACCTAGATCAGATCAAACTCCTCGCCTTGTGGCTCCTCCTGAACCACCTGCTCTTCTCCTGTGGGGGGGGGTGTGAGACAGCAAGAGTGAGCTCACATACGTTCATAGCTCAACAAGTCGTGGGGAATAATGTGGCATGAACTCACCAAAGGTGGGAGTTCATGAAGTGTAAGGCTGATCAATGAAATAAAGGCTGAAGCTGAGCATTGCTTTTATAAGTTGGTCAAAATTTTATTAGCAGTTACTAAGTGTAAGTGAATACCAAACCATAGTAATAATAAGTAAAAGTAATAATAAAATAATCCCAAATGCAATGAAATGACAGATTAAGTTTAAGTTCCATAAATTAATCATGTGAGTGTCCGAGCCGCTCATGACCGTGAGCACGGCTAGTATACCAGTTTTACACTCTGCAGAGGTTGCGCATCTTTACCCACAAGTCGTGTTACCCATTTGCCACGGAGTTGATCAGACTACATACACCTCTACCAAGGAAGCGAGGCAGGGTACCACTACGAGGCCTTTACAAAGTTCCACTAGCTTCAGACTACCCGCTACAGTTTATAGGAAGCTCCAGTGCAGGGTTCTTGCCTGACCGCCATCGCAGCAAAATCAACCAAGGACCTCCCTACACTGACCACTCCCCTACTGCCCTTGCCCCTTTCGGGTAAGGTAGCCCTCCACTAGCTTTCCTAGTTAATCAGCCAAGGGCGTCCCATTAAACCCTTGTGGTAGCACTATTTTCCCGGGTGGTTCTCCATGTTCCCATTAACATAATGATCTTATCATGAACATAAAATACTGAACAGATAATAACAAGTGTAAAAATGAGTAATGAATATCTCTATACCCAAAGCCACATAAAGCAATAGCATGTACTACCCAAAAGTTTAGTAGTAAAACCAGTGGTGAAACAAGGTATAAAGATAGTCAAAATCTAGGGTATCCTATTGGGTCCCGTCAAAATTAACCTATGCAGATCATTATGATTAATAAGAACATGAATGGGTAAAAGAAGTGATCAAGGGCACAACTTGCCTTCCACGAGCTCCTGCTCAGCTACTTCCACTTGTTGAACCTCAGATTCCACAGTGGCTTGCTCGTCTACTCGCATCAACACAATACATACATAGCATAGCATAAATTAACATTACACCAAACATATAAATAAAATACACAGTAATAAACTAGACATTAAAATAAGATCATAGGAACTGGAATCATTAAATTTGGAATTATAGGTTTTAAGTTATGAATTTCTGGAGGTTTTATGCATTTAATATAGGGTTATGTGAGAAATAAATTTTAATGTGCACTTCATGTAAAAACAGCGGTACTATTTGATAGATAATAATATTACAAAATTATAGGAACTGGAATGGGTCAATTTGGAGTCCATATGCATTTTCTATAAATTAAACAAGTTTCTGCATTTAAATATGTATTAAAAACTATTTTCTAAATAGTTTTCCTGGTTTTATCAAATATCAGGACTGGGCCTCAAATACTGGAAAGCACAGGGGTGCCTAGGGAAAAACTCCGAGACACAGGGAATAGTACAGGGTGGACTGCGGGTTTATTCATCAATACTACGAGGACTCTTTTGCAAGATGAGCTATGCGAAAGGGTATGGTGAGTTCTGGGCCATCAGATGTAAAATACACGGCCCAGATTAGATTTTTTTATAACTTCAAACCGGTACGCAATCGCACCCGTTGGATCTTCATCCAACAACTCAGATTTTTAAGTAGCGTGCTTTGCTCTACACCGCTCATCCGCCGGTCGACGGTTGAGATGGCCTGAGATCGAAACGGTACACTCTTCTAATCCTAACCGTTCACTGCGATCCGACGGTGCACGCACCATCCCCTAACACCCGCTCGCAGGCGATGCCAGCGTGCCACCCCACGGCGGAGGCCATGGCCGGAGAAGCGGCTGCGCATCATTCCGGCCCCCAAACTTAAATCCAATCGGTCCTACACGTAGAGAAATTCGAATTGCATACAGGGCAGTGGTTCTTACTGGCGGAGGTGGCGAGCCGAGCTCTGCCCACGGCGCCCAACGATTCCTCGGCGGCCCGAGGTCGACGATGAGCGATTCAAAGCTGCCCCGGTGAATGAATTCGCTCGGCGCTCCCACGTGTGAACCCCAAGTACTATGGAGGAGCTCCCCGCCGCGACTTCTAGGCTTTAGCGGCAACGAGATCGAGGATGGGCAGCGGCGGCGCTCAACTCGGATCTCACTCTGGTTAATGGTTAATAGGGAACGGCAGCGCTAGGGTTTGGGGAGGCTCGGCGGCTGGCATGGATTTATACCCCGGTGGATCTCGATTAGCTAGCAAAGCACCGGTCAAGCGCCCGCGGATTTCACGCGCGCGCAGAGAGGAACTCGCGCTTTCTGTTGAGGAAGAAGAACGAGCTGCACCAGTGGTCCCACGCGCCAGAGAAACACAGCGCAGGCGCGGGCGCAAGTGGAATCAGGCTGATCCACTGGGATGTGGGCCCCACAGGCAGCGCGCGGTGCACGTCTGGCCCTGGCCGCGCGAAGGTGTACTGGGCCGAGTTCCAGCAGGTTTGGGCCCATGCACCATTTCTGATTTTCCTTTCCTTTTTCTTTTCTTTTTTTTATTCCTCTTTATTTTCAAATTCAAATTTCAAATTCCAGTCAAAGTTCAAATTTCATGATAATTTGTTTCACCTCAAATGTTCAACTTGAACATGGTATGGTGATTATTTATTTATTTCTAAATTTTATTTTGTTTTGTATAGTATTTCTCTTTCTATATTATTTCCAATTCCCCCAATTTGCACTTTTGGGTTAAATCAAAATTCTCAACCTATTATTATATTTTTTACCCATATTACTATTTTATTAAATGCGCAAACACACCAAACTCCAGCATGATGCAGGGGTTACTTATGTTTTATTAGAGAATTATTCACTTTAGATATGCTCCTTAATGATTCTCATGAAATAGAAGGCAATACACATAAAGTTTTATCCCCCTTTTTTTATATTCCAAAAGTTGGGTATTACAAATCCTACCCCCCTTAAAAATAATCTCGTCCTCGAGATTTTAAGAATAACTAGGGAAAAGGTGAGGAAAATCTATACGAAGCTCTTCTTCTCTTTCCCAAGTTGCTTCATCTTCACCGTGGTGGCTCCATTGCACTTTGCACATCTTTATAACCTTATTCCTCGTGACTCGAGTCAAAGTATCCAAAATCTTGATGGGGTACTCAGCATAAGTCAGATCATCTTGAACACTAAGGTCTTCCATTGGTAGTTGCTCCTTAGGTACCCTGAGGCACTTCTTTAGCTGAGACACGTGAAATACATCATGTACATCTGACAGATGATCGGGTAACTTCAGTTGATATGCAACTTCTCCCACTCGCTTTAAGATCAAGAAAGGTCCAATGAAGCGAGGGGACAACTTTCCTTTAACTTTAAATCTCCTCATACCCCGGAGTGGTGACACCTTCAAATAGACATGATCACCCTCCCCAAATTCTAGTAGTCTTCTCCTGTTATCAGCATAGCTCTTTTGCCTGGATTGTGCAATTCTCAAATTTTCTCTTATCATTCGAACTTGTTCTTCTGCCTCTTGTATAAGTTCAGGCCCAAAGATTGTCTTTCTCCAGTTTGATCCCAATACAGTGGAGTTCTGCACTTTCTGCCATACAGAGCCTCAAACGGAGACATCTTCAAACTGGCTTGATAACTATTATTATAAGAGAACTCAGCATAGGGTAAGCTCTTCTCCCAACTGCCACCATGCTTGAGAGCACAAGCTCTTAACATATCTTCCAGCACTTGGTTAGTTCTCTCTGTCTGTCCATCAGTCTGGGGATGGTAGGCTGAACTAAAATTCAACTTTGTATCCAAGCTCTCATGCAACTTCTTCCAAAATCGAGAAGTAAACTGCGATCCTCGATCAGACACGATCTTCTTAGGCACACCATGTAGGCAAACTATCCGAGTCATATACAATTCTGCTAGCTTGGCTCCCGTATAATTAGTCCTCACAGGTATAAAATGAGCCACTTTGGTCAATCTGTCCACAATTACCCAAATAGAGTCATACCCAGCAGGGGTGCGGGGTAGTCCAATAATAAAATCCATACCAATCTCTTACCATTTCCACTCGGGTATCTTCAATGGGTGCAATAGTCCAGCGGGTCTTTGATGTTCGGCCTTGACTCTTTGACACACATCACACTTAGCCACATGAGCAGCAACATCTCTTTTCAGTCCATACCACCAATACTTTTGCTTCAAATCTTGATACATCTTAGTGCTCCCAGGGTGGATGGAATAATCAGAATCATGAGCTTCTTTCAATATAGCCTCACGGAGGCTATCGATCTCTCGAACACATATCTGATCTTTGAACCATATAGTACCTTGCTCATCCTCCGTTAATTCCGGAACTCTTCCTTCAGTAATCAGATCCTTAATCTCTTGAATTTTAGCATCTCCAACCTGACCTTTACGAATCTTTTGCTCCAAGGTAGGTTCCAACTCAATGGTAACTCCTTCAGTATGAGTAACAATTCCCAAATTGAGTCTCTCAAAGTCTTTTGCTAATTCATCGGGTAGTTGGACGACGAAAGCGGAGTGAACATGTTCCTTCCGACTCAAGGCATCTGCAACCAAATTTGCCATGCCTGGGTGGTAATGAATCTCCAAGTCATAATCCTTAATAAGCTCCAACCAACGGCGTTGCCTAAGGTTGAGATCCTTCTGAGTGAATATATACTTCAAACTCTTATGATCCGTGTACACTTGGCACTTAGTTCCCATAATATAGTGTCTCCAAATCTTAAGTGCATGCACAACTGCTGCTAGTTCCAAGTCATGAGTGGGGTAGTTCAATTCGTGTTTCCGCAACTGACGAGACGCATAAGCGATCACATGTCCTTCTTGCATGAGCACACATCCTAATCCTTGGCCACATGCATCACAATAAATATCAAATTCTTTCTGTAAGTCTGGCATAACCAACACTGGAGGTGACATCAATTTCTCCTTCAATTGATCAAAGCTTTCTTGGCACTTCTCATCCCACTTAAATTCTCTTCCTTTCTCCAGAAGCGATGTCATAGGCTTGGCAATCTTAGAGAATCCCTCAATAAATCTCCGATAATACCCTGCAAGCCCCAAGAAACTCCGAATCTCAGTAACTGTAGTGGGCACTCTCCACTCCATTATCTCCTTCACTTTAGCAGGATCCACTACTATTCCTCCATTAGAAATAATATGACCAAGGAATGGCACCTTGTCAATCCAAAACTCGCACTTGCTGAACTTAGCGTAGAGTTGATTATCTCACAGCTTTTGTAGCACCAACCTTAGATGTTGTTCATGATCACTTTCATTCCTAGAATAGATCAGAATATCGTCGATAAACACCACGACGAATCTGTCCAAATACTCCATAAACACTTTGTTCATCAAATTCATGAAATAAGCTAGTGCATTGGTTAATCCAAACGACATCACGGTGAACTCATATAATCCATATCGAGTCGAGAAAGCCGTCTTGGGAATATCCGATGGTCTAATCCTCATCTGATGGTAACCGGATCGGAGATCAATCTTCGAGAATACTCTAGTACCTCTCATCTGGTCAAACAAATCCTCAATACGGGGTAATGGATACTTGTTCTTCACAGTGACATCATTAAGTGATCTATAGTCCACACACATCCGCTGAGATCCATCCTTCTTCTGTACAAACAAAACCGGTGCTCCCCAAGGTGAGGAACTCGGACGAATATACCCCGCCTCCTGTAACTCAGTTAACTGCTTCTTAAGTTCCTTCAACTCCTCTACGGACATCCTATATGGCCGTTTAGAAATAGGGGCGGTTCCAGGTAAGAGATCAATAACAAACTCAACTTCTCTATCAGGTGGCATCCCTGGTAACTCCTCTGGAAAGACATCCGGAAAATCTCTAACCACCCGGATGTTGTCACTAACAAACTCCTCAGGCATAAAGAACATTGCACGCATGGATGAGGAGGTTACTGCAATATTAACTTGAAATCTTTCTCCTTTAGTGGTAGTGAGTTCTACGGTACCTCTACCACATGCTATAACGGCCTTTGCCTTTCTTAGCCATGACATACCAAGGATCAGATCTATACTGCTTGACTCTAATATTATAGCAATAGCTCCAAATTCTCTACCCATAATGGTCAATGTCAATCTACGTGTCATTTGATTTGCCTCAACAGGCCCTTTAGGTGTAATTACTATCATTGGTTTTCTCATATTTAGCAGTGGTATTTCATTTGTGTTGGCATATCTAGCAGACATGAATGAATGTGTAGCACCAGAATCAAATAATATGGTTGCAGGAATTGCATTAACATAAAACATACCAAGCACGATGTCACCACCTTCAGGAGTATCATCAACGCTGACTTGATTCACCCTGGCTATAGAATATCCCTTGCCAGGAGTCTGGTGCTTGTTCTGAACTGGAGTAGTAGCAATCCTCTGTGGGCAGACATTTGCATAATGACCAGTCTTCCCACACTTGAAACACGTAGTGCCTGGACTCTGTCCTGCAAACTTCGTCGGGGTGCCAGTGGGAGTGGCCTGTCGAGGAGGTGAAGTCCTCAGTGGTGATTGCTGAACTGGGCGTGGTCCTCCTGGTCGAGTCGGTGTACCCTGTGGTGAAACATAGCAGGGACGAACACTGCTGTTACCCTATCCTTGTGAGATAGCCTTCCTCTTCAAATCACCCAATTGAACACGCTTGTGTTCAATAGCAAGAGCCTTGTCCAGTAGCCTCTAAAAGGATGGAAAGGTGTGTGCAACCAGTGCATACTGCAAGGGTCCATTAAGTCCTTCAATGAAGTGCTTCTGCTTTCTTTCATCCTCAGCAACTTCCTCCGGAGCATATCTCGACAGCTGAATGAATTTGTCTCTGTACTCGCTGACTGTCATGTTGCCTTGCTTCAATGACAGAAACTCCTTCTTCTTGATCTTTATCATACCAGCTGGAATATGGTAGTTCCTGAATTGTGTACTGAACTCTGCCCAAGTAATAGTATCAGCAGCATCATGGGCAGCAGTATAAGAATCCCACCAGTCAGCAGCGGGACCCGTCAGACGACCTGAGGCATAAAGAACTTTTTCTCGGTCAGTGCATTGTGCAATATTCAACATCTTCTCAATTGACTTCAACCAATCATCTGCATCAAGTGGATCTGGCGAACTGGCGAAGGTCGGTGGCTTATGGCTCATAAACTCCCGGTGCTTATCACGAGGTGGAACTGGTGGTGGTGGTGGAGGCAGTGGCACTTGTTGCTGTTGCTGCTGTTGTTGAAGTTGTTGTTGCAGCTGCTGTTGTTGCGCCCTTCTCTCCTGGCGTATTTCCTCTCTCTCCTGGCGCAACTCCTGGCGTATATCTTCTCTTTCCTGACGCATCTCCTGGCGTTCTTGCTGCATCTGGGCACGCATATCAGCCATAGTGTCCGCCATTTGCTGCATCACCGCCATCTGAGCTGCAACCAGTGGATCAACTCCGCCTGGTGGAGGATTAGGAGGATTCATCTCTGCTGGCTGTGGCTGAGGTTGTCTGTATATCCTTCGAGTGTGTCGATTTGGAGGCAAATCAATTCCACCACCCCTCCTGGTATTGACCATCTGAGTTAGATACATATGGTAAGAGAGAGCAGTAGACAAGGCAGTAATTACGATTCATGTTACTTTGGGGGATTTATTAGCTAAGCAGTTTAATGTTTTACCTACCATAGCTAATTTATTACCTTATGCTGGCACCTGCTAAGATGCCCATATATAATATTTCAATCAATCAAAGAAGCAAATCAGGCATTGATCATCAGAACAATCAACCAACATTTTTAATAGAGAAAATAGTTTTAGTTTTGTCTTAGGCTTCCTATCTCTTAAAAATGTCATAGGGGTAGGGATTCCAAGGTGTGAAATCCATCTTATCTAAGAGTAGAAAAGGTAAGAATGATCAGAGTAGAACAGTAGAAGGTGAGACAGGATCAAAATAAGTATAGAAAGAACTAGAGTAAGGTAAGCATAGAATGAATCAGAATAAGGTAAGTAGGTAAGGGTTTTGTCCATTTCTATCTAAGTTTCGTCCTACAGTCGACATTTCCTCTGATACCACTTCTGTAACACCCGGTTTTAAAGGAACAAAGCCGGGTGCATCTCATACATGCGCCAAAGAAGACAACATATATAATAACAGAGTGTATAGAGATAAATGTCATAAAACATCATAGTATTTATTACATAGCGGAAGACTTATTACAAAATAAAGGAATAAATGTAAAACGAACTAAGGATCGTCGGCGCAAATGTCAACTGAGAAACGCCACCTAGATCAGATCAAACTCCTCGCCTTGTGGCTCCTCCTAAACCACCTGCTCTTCTCCTGTGGGGGGGTGTGAGACAGCAAGAGTGAGCTCACATACGTTCATAGCTCAACAAGTCGTGGGGAATAATGTGGCATGAACTCACCAAAGGTGGGAGTTCATGAAGTGTAAGACTGATCAATGAAATAAAGGCTGAAGCTGAGCATTGCTTTTATAAGTTGGTCAAAATTTTATTAGCAGTTACTAAGTGTAAGTGAATACCAAACCATAGTAATAATAAGTAAAAGTAATAATAAAATAATCCCAAATGCAATGAAATGACAGATTAAGTTTAAGTTCCATAAATTAATCATGTGAGTGTCCGAGCCGCTCATGACCGTGAGCACGGCTAGTATACCAGTTTTACACTCTGCAGAGGTTGCGCATCTTTACCCACAAGTCGTGTTACCCATTTGCCACGGAGTTGATCAGACTCCATACACCTCTACTAAGGAAGCGAGGCAGGGTACCACTACGAGGCCTTTACAAAGTTCCACTAGTTTCAGACTACCCGCTACAGTTTATAGGAAGCTCCAGTGCAGGGTTCTTGCCTGACCGCCATCGCAGCAAAATCAACCAAGGACCTCCCTACACTAACCACTCCCCTACTGCCCTTGCCCCTTTCGGGTAAGGTAGCCCTCCACTAGCTTTCCTAGTTAATCAGCCAAGGGCGTCCCATTAAACCCTTGTGGTAGCACTGTTTTCCCGGGTGGTTCTCCATGTTCCCATTAACATAATGATCTTATCATGAACATAAAATACTGAACAGATAATAACAAGTGTAAAAATGAGTAATGAATATCTCTATACCCAAAGCCACATAAAGCAATAGCATGTACTACCCAAAAGTTTAGTAGTAAAACCAGTGGTGAAACAAGGTATAAAGATAGTCAAAATCTAGGGTATCCTATTGGGTCCCGTCAAAATTAACCTATGCAGATCATTATGATTAATAAGAACATGAATGGGTAAAAGAAGTGATCAAGGGCACAACTTGCCTTCCACAAGCTCCTGCTCAGCTACTTCCACTTGTTGAACCTCAGATTCCACAGTGGCTTGCTCGTCTACTCGCATCAACACAATACATACATAGCATAGCATAAATTAACATTACACCAAACATATAAATAAAATACACAGTAATAAACTAGACATTAAAATAAGATCATAGGAACTGGAATCATTAAATTTGGAATTATAGGTTTTAAGTTATGAATTTCTGGAGGTTTTATGCATTTAATATAGGGTTATGTGAGAAATAAATTTTAATGTGCACTTCATGTAAAAACAGTGGTACTATTTGATAGATAATAATATTACAAAATTATAGGAACTGGAATGGGTCAATTTGGAGTCCAATGCATTTTCTATAAATTAAACAAGTTTCTGCATTTAAATATGTATTAAAAACTATTTTCTAAACAGTTTTCCTGGTTTTATCAAATATCAGGACTGGGCCTCAAATACTGGAAAGCGCAGGGGTGCCTAGGGAAAAACTCCGAGACACAGGGAATAGTACAGGGTGGACTGCGGGTTTATTCATCAATACTACGAGGACTCTTTTGCAAGATGAGCTATGCGAAAGGGTATGGTGAGTTCTGGGCCATCGGATATAAAATACACGGCCCAGATTAGATTTTTTTTATAACTTCAAACCGGTACGCAATCGCACCCGTTGGACCTTCATCCAACAACTCAGATTTTTAAGTAGCGTGCTCTGCTCTACACCGCTCATCCACCGATCGACGGTTGAGATGGCCTGAGATCGAAGTGGTACACTCTTCTAATCCTAACCGTTCACTGCGATCCGACGGTGCACGCACCATCCCCTAACACCCACTCGCAGGCGATGCCGGCGTGCCACCCCACGGCGGAGGCCATGGCCGGAGAAGCGGCTGCGCATCATTCTGGCCCCCAAACTTAAATCCAATCGGTCCTACACGTAGAGAAATTCGAATTGCATACAGGGCAGTGGTTCTTACTGGCGGAGGTGGCGAGCCGAGCTCTGCCCACGGCGCCCAACGATTCTGCGGCGGCCCGAGGTCGACGATGAGCGATTCAAAGCTGCCCCGGTGAATGAATTCGCTCGGCGCTCCCACGTGTGAAACCCAAGTACTATGGAGGAGCTCCCCGCCGCGACTTCTAGGCTTTAGCGGCAACGAGATCGAGGATGGGCAGCGGCGGCGCTTAACCCGGATCTCACTCTGGTTAATGGCTAATAGGGAATGGCAGCGCTAGGGTTTGGGGAGGCTCGGCGGCTGGCATGGATTTATACCCCGGTGGATCCCGATTAGCTAGCAAAGCACCAGTCAAGCGCCCGCGGATTTCACGCGCGCGCAGAGAGGAACTCGCGCTTTCTGTTGAGGAAGAAGAACGAGCTGCACCAGCGGTCCCACGCGCCAGAGAAACACAGCGCAGGCGCAGGCGCAGGCGCAAGTGGAATCAGGCTGATCCACTAGGATGTGGGCCCCACAGGCAGCGTGCGGTGCACGTCTGGCCCTGGCCGCGCGAAGGTGTACTGGGCCGAGTTCTAGCAGGTTTGGGCCCATGCACCATTTCTTATTTTCCTTTCCTTTTTCTTTTCTTTTTTTTATTCCTCTTTATTTTCAAATTCAAATTTCAAATTCCAGTCAAAGTTCAAATTTCATGATAATTTGTTTCACCTCAAATGTTCAACTTGAACATGGTATGGTGATTATTTATTTATTTCTAAATTTTATTTTGTTTTGTATAGTATTTCTCTTTCTATATTATTTCCAATTCCCCCAATTTGCACTTTTGGGTTAAATCAAAATTCTCAACCTATTATTATATTTTTACCCATATTACTATTTTATTAAATGCGCAAACACACCAAACTCCAGCATGATGCAGGGGTTACTTATGTTTTATTAGAGAATTATTCACTTTAGATATGCTCCTTAATGATTCTCATGAAATAGAAGGAATACACATAAAGTTTTATCCCCCTTTTTTTATATTCCAAAAGTTGGGTATTACACCCATGCAAGTCTTAGCCATTAAACATGCATCTAGACCGGCCTCTTCTTTTGCAAAATCAACTAAATAAAGTTTGTCGTCTAGTACACCCTTAAAAGCTAGTGAACCATCACATCTTCTAAAGACAGACACATCTACATTTGTAAATAGACAATTATATCCCATATTACATAATTGACTAACAGATAGTAAATTATAACCAAGAGACTCAACAAGAAACACATTAGAGATAGAGTGCTCATTTGATATTGCAATCTTGCCTAAACCTTTCACCTTGCCTTGGTTCCCATCACTGAATATGATTGAACCTTGGGAATCCTTATTCTTGACGTAGGAGGTGAACATCTTCTTCTCTCCCGTCATATGGTTTGTGCATCCGCTGTCGATAATCCAGCTTGAACCCCCGGATGCATAAACCTGCAAGGCAAATTTAGGCTTGGGTCTTAGGTACCCAACTCTTGTTGGGTCCTACAAGGTTAGTCACAATTTCCTTAGGGATCCAAATGCAAGTTTTATCACCCTTGCATTTTGCCCCTAATTTCCTAGCAACTATCTTCCTATCCTTTCTACAAATAGCAAAGGAAGCATTTAAAGCATGATAAATTGTAGAGGGACCATTCATAACTTTTCTAGGAACATGATGAATATTTTTCCTAGGCACATCTCTATCATGCATATAGGAAGAACTAGGAGCAAACATAGCATACGAGTCATGTGAATCAAAAGCATTGCAACTCCTATGAGACTGTCTTCTATCGTTGTACATAAAAGCATGGTTCTTTTTAGTGCTACTTGCCATAGGGGCCTTCCCTTTCTCCTTGGTGGAGATGGGAGCCTTATGGCTTGTTAAGTCCTTGGCTTCCCTCTTGAAGCCAAGTCCATCCTTAATTGAGGGGTGTCTACCAATCGTGTAGGCATCCCTTGCAAATTTTAGCTTATCGAAATCAGTTTTGCTAGTCTTAAGTTGGGCATTAAGACTAGCTACTTCATCATTTAATCTTGAAATTGAAACTAGGTGTCCACTACAGGCATCAATATCAAAATCCTTACACCTAGTGCAAATCATAACATGTTCTACACAAGAATTAGATTTATTTGCTACTTCTAATTTAGCATTTAAATCATTGTTAACACCTTGTAAAGTAGAAATGGTTTCATGACAAGTAGATAGTTCATAAGAAGGCATTTCATTTCTTTTAACTTCTAAAGCATAGGATTTTTGTGCCTCTACAAATTTATCATGTTCATCATACAACAAATCCTCTTGCTTTTCTAAAAGCCTATCCTTTTCATTCAAGGCATCAATCAATTCATTGATTTTATCAATTTTATTTCTATCCAATCCCTTGAACAAGCTAGAGTAATCTATTTCCTCATCGCTAGAATCATCATCACTTGAAGAAGAGTAAGTGGTATCTCGAGTACATACCTTCTTCTCCTTCGCCATGAGGCATGTGTGATGCTCGTTGGGAAAGAGGAATGACTTGTTGAAGGCAGTGGCGGTGAGTCCTTCTGTTGGGGCGAAGGCAAAGGCGCCACCCTTCGCTCGAAGTCTTCGCTGTCAGCAGCCGAACTGACAGCGACAAAACAGGCGGGGACACCCTTCGCCCCTTCAGTTCCAGGCGAAGACTGGCGACGAAGGGCATCCCACGGCGCGGCCTCGTCCAGCTCGGAGGCCCACGTGTAATCCGGCCCGTCGTAACGGGCCCCGCTTGGCCGCCCTGCGTTACGGGCCTATGTTGTAAAAGCATTCCTGTAATTACGGTCTGTAACCCCGCTTTATGGGAATATTCTTGGGATAACCTAGGCGCCTGAGGGCACATGCGTCCTTAGCTCGAGGTGCTGTGCGCTCAGGTACCTATAAATACCCCTGTACAGTGCCCGTGAGAGGCCAGATTAACAGAGCTTTTGCCATCACACGCGAGTGCCCTGTTGCCATCACCATTCACCCGTGTTGGATTCCCCTTGCAGTTGAGAGCAAGTTCCAACATTTGGCGCCCACCGTTCGTGCTACGAGAAAAACCACCCACGATGGCACCCAAGAGAGCTAACCCGAAGGCTGACGAGGCTGCGAAGGCAGCACTGCTCGCCGCAAGAAAGGGCAAGGCCCTCGCCCTCACCCAATCCACCCACCAAGAGCCCACTGAAGACGACACCCTTCGCACCTGCGACCCTGAGGGACAACCGCAGCCACCCCCAGACTTCGCACCACCAGAAGGCGCGGACCTCGCCGAGGACGGTGAGGTCCTCGGCGTCTCGGCAGAAGAACAGCTATAACTGCGCGCCCTGCGCCTCAAGACCCGCAATCTCCAGAGGCAGAAGGAGATACTGGAGGCCAAGCGCCAACGCGTGTCCGCACTAGCCAAAGTGCGGCAAATGATACGCGACGAAGAGCACAAAGCCCAGGAACTCGAGCGGGAGATCGCGCTGATGCAGCGCGAAGGCCACCTCGGCCTGCAGCATGAGTCACCCCCCCAGCAGCGTGCACACAACGACGACACGCGCGAAGGCCACTCCGGCCTGCAGCATGAGCCACCCCTGCAGCACCGCGCGCGGCCAGAGGACCCGCGTTTCCCTCAACGCGACCACACCTCCCAGCACGCCGCGCCATTCCAGGGGGTCAATTATCTCGATGAGCGAAGTCCCCTGGCGCCTCACCTGCAAGTGACGCCGTGGCCAGCTAACTTCCGCGCAGGGACCTATCCCAAGTACAACGGCAGCACCGACCCGGCTCAATACATAATGAGTTACCAGGTCGCCGTCGCATCGTCCGAGGGGGACGACGCCACAATGGCGAAGTCTTTCATCATCGCCCTCGAGGGCCCCGCGCTCACCTGGTTCACCAGGTTGCCTCCGCTGTCCATCGATTCCTGGAGAAGTCTCCGGGACAAGTTCCTGCTCAACTTCCAGGGGTACCGCCCAGACACCGACGCCCTGGCCGAGCTCTCGCTCTGCAAGCAGCTAGAGAAGGAGACCCTGAGGGAATATTACCGCAAATTCCTGACACTCAAGTCACAGCTACCCTCAGTCGACGACCAGATTGCCATCCACTATGATATCAGTGGTCTTCGCGCCGGCGTACTTTACAGCCACTGCATCAGAGATCCGCCAAAGAACCTCCAAGAATTATATCAGCTGTTCGAAAAGTACGCCAGATCCGAAGACCTCCACCAGCGCAAGATTGAGTCCCAGCGGAAGCCGAAAGATGCTCCACAGTCCAGCCGCACGTGGACAAGGACTCCGCAGCCGGACTCCGGTCGAGATGGAGGCCGCAGTCAGCAGCAGGTGCACAACATCGCCAACCAGCATCCCACTGCCGACCCCCCTCGTCGCCAGGACTATCCCCCCCAGGGCCGTGGAAACGGCACTCGTGGCAGGGGCCGAGGGCGTGCGCAGCCGCCGCGCCGATTCTACTGCCTATTCCATGGCGAAGACTGCGCCCACCACACCAAAGACTGCCCCGAGACAAAGGCCACCAGAGACAGAATGGCACGAGCGCAGCCAGCCGACAACCCCAGAATTGTCGCGCACAATTACCAGCCACCCCCTCCACCATATATCCACGCTCCCGCCCCGCATCCACCGCACCACGCTTACCAACACCATCAGGAAGTACAAATCGTACCTCCTCCACCCCCACCACCACATCAGCAACACCAAAACATCCCCCACGCCCCAAAGCAAGAGGACTTCGCCGATCAACCATATCGCGGAGTCATCCACATGATAACTGGGGGGTCCAGCACCGACTTCGACACCAAACGGCAGAAGCATGACCACTACCGCAGCATCAACCATGTCGTCGTCACGGGCCCAGTTGTGCAGACAAAGTGGTCCCATATACCGCTAACCTTCGACGCACGGGACGTCGACTTGCGCAGCGCCCCCCATTGCGACGCCATGGTCATCAATTGCAGCGTGGCAGGCTGGGACCTGCACAAGGTCCTCGTTGACAACGGCAGCCAGGCGGACATCATCTTCCTCCACGCCTTCGATCGCATGGGCATAAGCCACAGCCTGCTTAAGCCTTCGGACAACCCGTTGTATGGCTTCGGCGGCAAAGGCACCTTCCCCGTCGGCAAAATAGAGCTGCCTCTCTCCTTCGGTGTAGCACCCAATGCCCGAAGCGAGCAAATAACCTTTGACATTGTGGATATGGTGTACCCTTACAATGCCATCATGGGCCGGGGCTCCATTAATAAGTTCGAAGCAGCCATTCACGGACTGTATCTATGTATGAAGATACCAGGTCCGTTAGGCGTTATCACAGTCTTCGGCAACCAACAGACTGCGCGTAACATAGAGCGGGACTTCGTGCCCGGTCAAAGAAACGTGCACTGTCTCACGGCCCAACGCGAAGCCCCCGCGCCTGCCAGCCCAACCAATAAGCAACAAAGCAAGGCGCAGCTGCAGAGCCACGACGGCACCAAGACTGTCCCCCTCGACCAGGCCACGCCCAGGCAGACAGTCACTATCAGCGAAGACCTTACTTCGCATGAAGAAGAAAAGCTCCTCTGCTGCCTGTCCAAGAACAAAGATGTCTTCGCCTGGTCGGCCCTCGATCTGGTCGGGGTCAGCCGTTCAATAATTGAGCATAGTCTGGGAATCGACCCTTCGGTACGGCCAAAAAAGCAGAGGCTTCGCAAGATGTCCGACGAAAAGACGGAGGCCGCCAAGGCAGAGGTGCACCGCCTCCTGGAGGCCAAATTCATCGAGCCGGTGGCTTACCCCACATGGCTCTCCAATGTCGTAATGGTGCAGAAAAAGAGCGGGAAGTGGCGAATGTGCATCGACTTCACCAGTCTCAATAAAGCCTGCCCAAAGGACAATTTCCCGTTGCCACGGATCGACAAACTAGTCGATAGCGCGGCCGGATGCGAGGTCATGTCCCTCCTCGATTGCTTCTCCGGTTACCACCAGATATACATGAAGGAAGAGGACAAGGCTAGCACCAGCTTCATAACACCCTTCGGCACATATTGCTTCATCAGAATGCCGGAGGGACTCAAGAATGCCGGGTCCACCTTCTCCAGGCTCACCAAAACAGTGCTCGAGGGGCAGGTTGGCAGGAATATATTCACATATGTAGACGACATTGTCGTCGCCAGCAAGAGCAAGGAGGACCACCTCGCCGACCTCGCCGAAACATTCGCGAATATGCGGGACGCACAACTCCGCCTAAACCCGGAAAAGTGTGTCTTCGGCGTTCGCCAGGGCAAAATATTGGGCTATCTGGTATCACACCGCGGCATCGAGGCCAACCCAACCAAGATTCAGGCTATCTTGGACATGACGCCTCCGCAGTCCGTCAGGGACGTCCAGCGCCTGACAGGCAGACTGGCCGCTCTCAACAGATTCATATCCAGGTCCGCCGAGCGAAGTCTCCCCTTCCTCAAGACACTCCGCGGCGCAAAAGACTTCGCTTGGGGACCAGAGCAGGCGGCGGCCTTCGCCTCATTAAAGCAGTACCTGACAGAGTTGGCCATCCTTACCAGCCCCGACCCCTCGCTCCCCTTGCTGCTCTACGTCGCGGCCTCGCCACATGCGGTCAGCGCGGCCCTAGTGCAGGAGCAGACTGTCGAGGGCGTGGTTCGGCAGTGCCCCGTGTATTATGTCTCTGAAGTGCTGACACCGTCCAAGTGTAACATGACAGAGCTGGAGAAGATTGCCTACGCAGTCGTCATGTCGTCGCGCAAACTACGCCATTACTTCGAAGAATTCAAGGTCCGAGTCACCTCAAACAGGGGGCTCGGTGAATTGTTCAGGAACCCGGAGGCGTCGGTAAGGATTGCCAAGTGGGCGGCCGAACTCTCCGGCTACCACATCTGCTTCGAGCCCAGGACGGCTATTAAGTCCCAAGTCCTGGCAGACTTCGTCATCGACTGGACTGGGCCAACTACACAGCCGGATCCGTCCGCAGAGAAGACTTGGACGATCAATTGCGACGGCGCATGGTGCCATGCGGGGGCAGGCGTCGCTGCAATCATAACCTCACCAGTCGGGGTCAAGCACAGATACGCAGCACGACTCAGCTTCAATCTGGAATCCGACAGATGCACAAATAATATAGCAGAATACGAAGCAGTCATTCTCGGCCTCCGCAAGCTAAGGGCCCTCGGAGTCACCACTTGCATCATCAAAACAGACTCCAAGGTAGTTGCCAGCCAAGTCGAGAAAGACTATGCAGCCAAGGACCCCGCACTCATGCAGTACCTCACGGCCATCCGAAGTCTCGAGAGGCAGTTCAAGGGGTTCACCGTGCAGCATGTGGACCGGGCCAAGAATGAGGAGGCCGACGCATTGGCCAAGGCAGCGGCCAGGGGCGAAACTCTGCCCTCCGACGTGTTCTTCCATGTCATCGGCACGCCAGCAGTCCGGAGCCCCGAAGGGCTCCAAATAACCAATGACAGCGAGGGCCACCGTACAGTCAACCTCATCATGACAGAAGACTGGCGAGCACCTATAACCCTGTTCCTGCAGGGGTATTATCATCCAGCCGACATCAGTGAGGCCAAGCGTCTCAGACATCGAAGCCGAGACTTCGCTCTGATTGAAGGCCAACTCTACAAAAAAGGGGTCAGTCAGCCAATGCTTAAGTGCGTCACCGAGGCCGAAGGCATGCAGATTCTACGTGAGGTCCACAGTGGCACGTGCGGCTCACACGCAGGGCCGAGGGCCCTAGCTGCTAAAGTGATCCGCCAGGGTTTTTACTGGCCCGCAATGATCTGCGCCGCAAATCGGGTCACTCGATCCTGCGAAGCCTGCCAGAAGTTTTCCCCTCGGTCAGGCGGCCCTTCGCAATATACAAAGCTGATCGCCCATACATGGCCTCTCCAGCGCTGGGGTCTCGACATCGTCGGACCCCTGCCCACCGCTCAGGGGAACCTTAAGTTCGCCTTCGTCGCGGTCGAGTACTTCACCAAATGGATCGAGGCACGGGCCGTCTCTACAATAACATCAAAGACTGCCCAAAAATTCTTCTGGCAGAACATCGTTTGCCGCTTCGGAGTACCGTCCGAATTAACAGTCGACAACGGCAAGCAGTTCGATAACCAAGATTTCAAGGATTTTTGTTTCTCCATTGGCACCAAGCTTGCCTTCGCCTCGGTTTATCATCCGCAGTCCAATGGGGTCGTGGAGCGCGCCAACGGGAAAATCTTCACAGCTATCAAAAAAATGCTCCTTGATGAAAAAAAGGGCAGATGGACCGACTTCTTACCTGAGGCAGTCTGGGCACTAAACACGACTGAGTGCAGGGCGACCGGGTTCACTCCCTTCCGTCTTCTATACGGATCGGAGGCCATGTCCCCGCAAGAAATAAAGCACGGGTCCCCGTGAACAGTTCCGTCAGCCGTCCCAGATGTGGACGAGCCAACTTCAAAGGATCTCATCGACGGAGACCGTGTCTTCGCCCTACAGGCCCTGAACAAGTATCAAGCCCAGACCAAAGCATGGCGCGACCATTCAGTCACCCCGAGGGAATTCAACGAGGGGGACCTCGTACTCATTCGAATAGCTCGGACGGAGTCCAAGGGCAAGCTGGAGCCCAGGTGGGAGGGCCCTTTCATCGTCAAGACAAAAGCTTCCCCCAACGCTTACAGGCTCACAACGCCAAACGGCGAGGACCTGGAGCACTCCTGGAACATCGACAACCTCCGCAAATTTTTTGTTTGATTCCTCAGGGCTGTCTTCGCCCTTGTAATTCGCAAAAACAATCTTGCACCGGCCCGCACTCTTTTCCTCCCGGGGGTGAGGTTTTTAACGAGGCGGAGCCATGTAATATATGCGTGAAAAATCCCCCGCAAAGACATGCGTCGAAAAAGACCGCGATGACGGTCTTCGACATTCGACCACCACGAGGTCACCGCGAGGCCAAGCGCCAGCTACCCTCGCGTGCGACAAATCCGCGCAGAAGTCGCCTAAGGGTGCAGCCGGATTAGCACAACAAGTGCGCAAAAAATCTAAGTCTGTCGCGAAGACTATCCGCGCAGAAGTCGCCTAAGGGTGCAGCCGGATTAGCACAACAAGTGCGCAAAAAATCTAAGTCTGTCGCGAAGACTATCCGCGCAGAAGTCGCCTAAGGGTGCAGCCGGATTAGCACAACAAGTGCGCAAAAAATCTAAGTCTGTCGCGAAGACTATCCACGCAGAAGTCGCCTAAGGGTGCAGCCGGATTAGCACAACAAGTGCGCAAAAAATCTAAGTCTGTCGCGAAGACTATCCGCGCAGAAGTCGCCTAAGGGTGCAGCCGGATTAGCACAACAAGTGCGCAAAAAATCTAAGTCTGTCGCGAAGACTATCCGCGCAGAAGTCGCCTAAGGGTGCAGCCGGATTAGCACAACAAGTGCGCAAAAAATCTAAGTCTGTCGCGAAGACTATCCGCGCAGAAGTCGCCTAAGGGTGCAGCCGGATTAGCACAACAAATGCGCAAAAAATCTAAGTCTGTCGCGAAGACTATCCGCGCAGAAGTCGCCTAAGGGTGCAGCCGGATTAGCACAACAAGTGCGCAAAAAATCTAAGTCTGTCGCGAAGGCTATCCGCGCAGAAGTCGCCTAAGGGTGCAGCCGGATTAGCACAAGTGCGAAAAAACCAAAAACTATCTGTACGGAAAACACCTAAGGGTACACCCGGACTAGCACAACAATGGCTGAAACGACAACATCAAACCATCCACGCCAAGACCAACTATAATCACGCCAACACAGCACAACACAACAAACCAGACAGAGTACACAACGCCTTCGCACACACATATGCACGCAAGGGCACACAATTTCATCATACAAGCCCCTACATATACAAGCGAGGGCACCACCCTCTACATCGGCTCAACCTTAGGAATAATTCCCATCTCCCTATAGTTAAACAACATTATCCTGAGCTACTCACCCGCAAAAAGACTTCGCAGTTCCCCTTCACCTATACTCTCTGCGGTCGGCAAAGACAACAGTTCCTGCCGACCAGCCCCACTCACACGAAGCCGAGCCCCCTCCGCCCCACTAACCACACGTTTCGCAACTGCCCTTCGCCGCCGTCGTCCGGTGCAAGGACCAGGCGCGTCTCCTGCACCCGCGGCGTGCGGCGAGGCCTCCATCGCAGCCACATCCAAGGCCGCAAAGTAATCCAAGTCCTCCGACGACTCCGTCCACTCAACCGAGCTCCCAGAGTCAGCACAATCAAAAAACCCAGAAGAAGAACCACCACATTCACTACCATCTTCCGCGGTCGTAGCCGCCAAAAATTTAGTAGTAGCGGTTGCGTGCGCAGGCCCAAAATCTTGAACCTGCACAGCAACCAAAATTCAGTAACATGTACAAACTCCCCCAACCCTCTACACCTACTGTGCCACCTGCGACGGCCCTGACGTTGCGGGTGCCTCCGCCGTTGGCTCTGCCGCTGCCTCCGTTGTTATCTCCACCGCCGCTACTGCGAGATCCTCAGCACTCGGCGCGGCAGCTGCAGAAGCATCAGGCGCGCCTTCGGCGGCTTCTGGGGGCAGGCCTTCGCCGGCCGCAGCGGATGCGGCCGGGGTCCGTGCCAGGGTGACCTCGGACACAGCCTCCGCCGGGGCCGACTCCGGGTCAGCCAACATGCTGTTCAGCGCCCCGAAGTCGTCGACCCTCTCGCCACGCATCGCCTAAGCCAAAACACACAAAATTCATCAAACACGCACACAGCCCACGTCCAACAAATACCAAACAAGCGTAAACGTTACCTGAGCCCTCGCCGTCGCGGCGCGCTCTCTGACAACATCGCTCCCATATGTCCCCCACAGCCAATCGAAGATAGCCCCGGCAGAATCCTTCACCACGGGGTCCTCGACCTTGAAGATATCTCGCTCAAAGTCCTCTTCGATTTGGTCGAAGACCTCGAAGTGCCGGCACCCTTCGCGGGAGAGCGCGTTCATCACCCCCTCGCAGGTGACCAGGGAGGCATACGCCATAAAACCCTCCACGACGGTGGGGAGCGCCTGCAGCTCCTCCTGCACCCACTCCAGGCACCGTAGCCCGGGCTCTCGGTCCGGTACTTCGAAATCACCGGTACCAGCGCCCAGGCCACGGTATGTATCCACGAGCAGCTGGCGCGTCCGCTCCGCCTCCGCTCGTGCCGCGGCCTCGGCCCCCGTCACGCGGCTCTCCAGGGCGGTGAGCCGCTCCTGCAGCTGCTCGGCGCGCTCCCTGGCAAGGTTGCCCTCCGCCCGTGCCAGGTTGGCCTCCGCCTGCGCAGCCTGCGCCTTGATAATGGCTTCATTGGCCTCCCTCCTTTCCCCCGCCAGCTGGCGACGGAGGGCGGCCTTCTCGTCCTCCAGTGTGGCCACCTTCTCCGCCAGCTTGCGGCACTTGCTGTCGGCGGCCGATTTTTCGTGGACGGCGTCAGCGTGTTGCGTCCGAAGCCTTTCGACTTCGGCAGCCACGGCTGCCGTGAGGGCCCCCGACGCAGTGCAGCTAGCGAAGTCAGCCACCTGCAGAACAGTCACAAGACTGCGGTGAAAAAAAAAAATCCTCGCCGGACGGGAGGGGGACGAGGTCCAACTCAGCACACTTGACGTAGCGCCTCCGTCGCCTCCGCCAGCCGGCGGGACGCAACGCCAGCCTCATCCATGACAACCGCGAGGGCCGACGCCTCGCCACCGGCGCTCAGAACCCCGCCCTTCGCCTTCGGCGCTGCCCCGGCCGTCGTGGCCGCCGCGCCAGGCGCAACCACAGCAAGTTGGCCTTCGCCCAACCCTGCAGCGTACCGATTAACCGATTAAAAAAAAAGAGAAGACAGACTTACCACCAAGATAGTCGTCCACGCTGATATCAGTGGCGAAGTCGGCGACGCGTTTGCCCGCCAGCGGCAACGCTCGAGCCGCCCTCGCGACCTCCGCCACTCCGCCAGTCGGCGGCGCCGCCTTCGCCGACTTCGAGCCTTCGGCGCCCGCCGTTGCCTCCGGCGCCTTGCTAGATGCAGGGACGCTTGCCTTCGCCGCCTGCGGCGGCCGGCCTCCACCGGACGCCGCAGCCTTCGCCGTCCCCGCTGCCGTTTTGGCCTGGCTTCAACGAGCCTGATAGCCGCCGGGCGCTTTTGTGCAGCTCCTTGGCGATCCTTGTCCATCACTGCTGACACAACAGCAGCAATATTCCGCCCGTAAGGAAAAACCCTCCATGCACGAACCATGCGAGATGTAAAAAAGTCCTCGCCGGCCGCGCGGGGGACAGGAACATTCCTAGGCCAGCAACCCCCGGTAACCCTCAGCATCCGAGCCGAAGACTCCCGGAGCTCGGGCGAAGACATCCTTTCCCCCGGGGCCGCGCACGTCTTCGTCAATTCTCTAGCAAAACGATCAGAAACCCCAAGTCCTCCCATAGCAGTACCTAATTTTCTCTTTTTAAAGGACGGGGCGGCCGCCGGCGCGAGGTCGTCTCCGGTCTCTACCGCCGGTCTCTTCCCACGGCGGTCCACATCGTCTTGACCAGGGTAGCCGTCATACGGCAGTTGATTTAATTCAAACACCCTGTTCAAGCGGTCATTCGACCCGCGGATATCCCAGCTGCGCTGGCCCTCTGTCCTCACCACGTAGCGTCCAACAAGCCGCACCGCCCCATCCTCCGCCTCACGCACAACGGCGGCCGGATCGCGACTTTGTAGATTCAGGGCGAAGGCGGGACTCCGCACCACCCTTCCACCGTGAAAAGGCATCTGGCGAGGGCATACTTCGCCCAGCGCCCAGCCACGCGCCAATGGCCACACCCCATACGCCACAAACTCTTCAACCAAGTCGCGCCCACTGCTCAAACCGGCGGCGCACCGAAGAGCCCCTTCGTCCTCATCCTCCTCCGCCACTTCAAAGGGCGGATACGCTGAGTAAAAATGAGAGCACATCGCGGACACGGGGAGTCCCTCATGGCCTTCGACAGTACCCTCAGTGACGTAAAACCAAAATTCGTTCCAGTTGCCCCACTTGTTGCGGGCGCAAGGAACCAACTCGACCACCTGCATCGTGGTTTTACCGGTCTTCGGCGTGAATGTGCAGGATCCAAACTGAGCGACTTCGCCTTCAATCACCCTCTTCTGCCAATGCAAACAATAATACTTTGCAAAAACTTCCACCGACGGCTGTCCGCCGTACGAAGTCGTCGCCCAGACATACTTCGACAGTGCCACTATGGCATTCGGTGTCAGCTGATGTATCTGAACGTTGAACTTGCGCAGGACTTCGCTAACAAACCGGTGCGCAGGCAGGCGGAGCCCGGCGGCGAAGAATGCCTCGAAAACGACCAACTCGCCCTCTGGCTCGGGGACTTCCTCCGCCCCCAGGACCCGACCAACTCCGCTGCCGAAGTAACCCAACCGCTGCATATCTTGCACGCGGGCCGACGAGATCCGCGACACGCCGAAATCAACAGAGTCGCCGGCGTGCAACTCCTCCACCATTAAGCTACTCGGCGTATCCTCAGACGAGGCGGCGGCCGGCGGCGAGGGAACGGCCGGCGGCGTAGCGGCAGCGGAAGAAGACGAGGACGGCATCGCAACGTACCGTCGGCGGCGGCGGGCGGTCTGCTTCACTCGAGCCAGATCTCCGGCGAACAAGTCCGCGGTGGGCAGAGGAGCAGCAAGTCGGCGGAAAAGGCGGCTAGGGTTTTTTCGCGGAGCGCAGAAAGTGAATTTCAAAAAGCGCCGCCCCCGCCCCCTTTTATAGACAGGACGCGGCGCTTCGGGAAACCCGCAATCCAACAGTACGCCGTCAATCAACGGTCACATCAAAAACCCCCGCGGAACCACTTCGAGCGAGGGCAGCGTCTCCGCCATCTAACGACGTCTTCGGCACCAGGTGACTTTGTCGAACTGGTCCCTCGGAGGGCAAATGTTGGGGCGAAGGCAAAGGCGCCACCCTTCGCTCGAAGTCTTCGCTGTCAGCAGCCGAACTGACAGCGACAAAACAGGCGGGGACACCCTTCGCCCCTTCAGTTCCAGGCGAAGACTGGCGACGAAGGGCATCCCACGGCGCGGCCTCGTCCAGCTCGGAGGCCCACGTGTAATCCGGCCCGTCGTAACGGGCCCCGCTTGGCCGCCCTGCGTTACGGGCCTATGTTGTAAAAGCATTCCTGTAATTACGGTCTGTAACCCCGCTTTATGGGAATATTCTTGGGATAACCTAGGCGCCTGAGGGCACATGCGTCCTTAGCTCGAGGTGCTGTGCGCTCAGGTACCTATAAATACCCCTGTACAGTGCCCGTGAGAGGCCAGATTAACAGAGCTTTTGCCATCACACGCGAGTGCCCTGTTGCCATCACCATTCACCCGTGTTGGATTCCCCTTGCAGTTGAGAGCAAGTTGCAACACCTTCATTGTCGGAGTCGGAGGAGGAGCAATCCGAATCCCACTCCTTTCCGATATGTGCCTCGCCCTTGGCCTTCTTGTAACTCTTCTTCTTCTCCTTCTTGTTTACCTTTTCCTGGTCACTATCATTGTCGGGACAGTTAGCGATAAAATGACCAAGCTTACCACATTTGAAGCATGAGTGCTTCCCCTTTGACTTGGTCTTGCTTGGCTGTCCCTTGCGACCCTTTAGCGTCATCTTGAATCTTTTGATGATGAGGGCCATCTCTTCATCATTAAGTCCGGCCGCCTCAATTTGTGCTACCTTGCTAGGTAACGCTTCCTTGCTCCTTGTTGCCTTGAGAGCAAAGGGTTGAGGCTCATTGATTGGACCGTTTAGAGCGTCGTCCATGTACCTCGCCTCCTTGATCATCATTCACCCGCTTACGAATTTCCCAAGGACTTCTTCAGGCGACATTTTGGTGTACCTGGGATTCTCACGAATATTATTCACCAAATGAGGATCAAGAATGGTAAAGGACCTTAGCATCAGTCGGACGACGTCGTGGTCCGTCCATCGCGTGCTTCCGTAGCTCCTTATTTTGTTGATAAGGGTCTTGAGCCGGTTGTATGTTTGTGTCGGCTCCTCGCCCCTTATCATTGCGAATCGTCCAAGCTCGCCCTCCACCAACTCCATCTTGGTGAGCAAGGTGACGTCGTTCCCCTCATGTGAAATCTTGAGGGTGTCCCAGATCTGCTTGGTGTTATCCAAGCCGCTCACTTTGTGGTATTCATCCCTGCACAATGAAGCTAGAAGAACAGTAGTAGCTTGTGCATTCTTATGAATTTGCTCATTAATGAACATGGGACTATCCGAACTATCAAAGTGCATTCCACTCTCTACAATCTCCCATATACTAGGATGGAGAGAGAACAAGTGACTACGCATTTTGTGACTCCAAAATCCGTAGTCCTCTCCATCAAAATGAGGAGGTTTACCAAGTGGAATAGATAATAAATGAGCATTTGCACTTTGAGGAATACGTGAATAATCAAAAGAAAAGTTCGAGTTAACCGTCTTTCGTTTGTCGTAGTCGTTGTCGTCGTTGTCCTTGTGGGAAGAAGTGGACTCATCGCTGTCGTCGTAGTAGACAATCTCCTTGATGCGCCTCGTCTTCTTCTTCTTCCCTTCTTTCCATCTATGGCCCGAGCCGGAGTCGGTAGGCTTGTCATCCTTCGGCTCGTTGACGAAGGATTCCTTCTCTCTATCGTTGATCACGATACCCTTCCCCTTAGGATCCATCTCTTCGGGCGGTTAGTCCCTTTGTGAAGAGAACGGCTCCGATACCAATTGAGAGCACCTAGAGGGGGGGTGAATAGGTGATCCTGTAACACTTCAAAACTTAAGCCACAAAACTTGGTTAATCGTTAGCACAATAATTGCCAAGTGGCTAGAGAGGAATCCTCAACAAAACACAATAACCAACAAAGATCAATCACAGAGATGGCACGGTGGTTATCTCGTAGTTCGGCCAAGACCAACGCTTGCCTACTCCACGTTGTGGCGTCCCAACGGACGAGGGTTGCAATCAACCCCTCTCAAGCGGTCCAAAGACCTACTTGAATACCACGGTGTTTTGCTTGCTTTACTCAATCCCGTTTGCGAGGAATCTCCACAACTTGGAGCCCCTCGCCCTTACACTTTAAGATCACAAAGAAGCACGGAGCAAGGGAGGGATTAGCAACACACTCAAGAAAAGAAATCACAGCAACACCACACACACAAGTCGCAACAAGAGCTCACAACACAACTGTGACACCCCAGTGTCACTCAGGGTTTTTCCTTCAAAAGCTAACCCTAGAACCATTATTTTATGTGAACCAAAGTAAGCATGAGCATCAAAATAACTTAAGTAATGATGAAGTCACCAAGTGTATACTTAAAAGTGTCATGATCAAAGCAATTAAGTCCCTTAAAAGATCAGGTTATGCAACCCTAGTTTAAAAATCCCAAAATGAGCCCCATGGGCAAAATTCAAAAAAAATAGGAAAAAGGGAGTGAAAAGTTTAAAATTTTGAGTTGAGCCAATTATAAAAAATTGAAGTACATTTAATGGGCAACAAGAAAGGTTGAGAAAGCTTAGTCAAAATAGCTCAAATAAAACCCCAAATCAAGCTTTCCATGTGTGGGCTTAATAAGAATTCTAAATTTCAGATTTCTGAAAATCAGACCTTGATCCAAAGATCAGGGATGTTCACCTTGATCCCTAACTCGAATCCTAATGGTCCCATTGACAAAAATGTGCCTAACTAACCCCTCTGTCGTGTGCCAGAAGATGGCATTGGGACGCGAGCCCTAGACATGACTAAACCTTGGATTTGCCTCGGATTTGCGCAGGGAGACAAACCAGATTTCCTGGCTCCATATCTCTGCAACCAGTAGGCAAAATCCTATGACCTCCACACAAGAATGATAGCTTGTAGGGAGGGGAAGAGGTTTTGTGCATTGACCAAGGCGAGAGCAGGCTCGGATGAGCGACTACACGCGCCAGAACTTGGGCAGAACGCGTGCTCCCACGTGTTCGACCCTGGCCGGCGTGCCAGAGCTCGCCCAACCCGCGCGCGCGCGCTCCCCGGCGTTCGGTCAAGTCCGCCGCGCGCCCTCGCCCTCGGCCGTGCCCGCCCGCGCCTATAAAGCCTCCCCAGGCGCGCCTCACTTCACCCCGCACTCACCCTCTTCGGCCAGCCGCTTTCCTTAGCTCCGGCGAGCTTAATTTCCGCCCGCCATTGCCGCCTAAGCTTCGGCCACCGTGGCCAGCCCACCCCAGCCATCCTCAAGCCAAGCCAGTGCTTTGGCCAGCTCCACCAGTAGCCCGTGAAGCTCGCCAAGCCCTCGGACCCAGCCGGACTTCACCGGAGGCCCGAGATCGACTTCGCCGGACTTCGGTCTTCCGCCGTCGCGCGTGGACCGAGCTATCCGGTGAGTCTCCGCCCGATTCCTTTCGCTCATGTCTTCTCTGGCATCCCGTGAACCTCTCTGACCCATTCAATTGACCTATCTCGCCGTGGCCAGGCCGGTCTCCTCGCCGCCGACGAGCATCCCCGCCTGCGCGCGTGGACCGACCGACTCCGGCCATCTCCGACGGCGTTTCGCCCACCGTTGTGATCCCCAGGACCTCCCCGTCATCCTCGACCACTTCACCGGAGCAGTCTCGCCGCCGGTAAGCCCCTCCGCCCTTTTCCCCGCCGCGGCTACTGTTTAAGTTAAACTAAGGACCTCGGGTTAGGAGGTGAAGAACCCGAGGGGTTTTCTGCAACGTCAGAGACCCTGGTGAATAGTAGCCTGAGGACTGATTCGCGAGGAAAAACTTAGAAAACGTCCAGGGACCCCAGTGTAAAGTAGGTTTTCATTTAAATCGATTCTGAAATTCTTTTAAATAACCAGATAACTTGTAAAATTCATAACTTGATGAATTCTTACTCAAAAAGTGTCAAACCAATTTTGCTAGCCTCTGTATATTATAATCTATCCTTTAAAAATAATAGACCCTATGCTTTCTGTTCAAAATTTTGGAGTTTAAAATTAAAAACAGAAATCCACTAAACCTTATTTAATCAAGGAAAATTAGTTTTTCTTCTGTGCTAGACTTAAGAAAATTTGTAGATGTTTATACCTTAGTTAGACACTGTTTAAAAATAGTAGGAACCCCAGCATTAGAAATTATAATGTAGTTTCTCATTTAAAGATGTTTTGACCAAAACTTAGAGAAAATCATAAGGGTATTAGAAACTAATGAACAGTGACTAATATTATTTTTCCTAGTTTACTTATGAAACAAAGAACCTAGAAAAAAATACAGAGACTATTAATTTGGGCAAGTGTTACATTACAATGAATTATTTAGCCTAAATAAGACTAGAAAACAATTATTAAAGAGGCAAAACTATAACCTAAGTGCTTAACAAAAATCCAGTGAACTTATAACCACCAGAGCCCCACTACAAAAATATAGAGCACCTCAGTCCAACTTTTTAAGTAAGGGAAATAAATACAAGGTGATAATAAGGCATTTTCCAATTAAATCATGAACACCCTCAAATATTGTGATAATGAGCAACCAAAAATTAGCTAAGTCCTTAATAAGGTAAACTACCAGAGAAAAATGCAAACCCATGAAAAAGAAGCAAATTCATACCATTTGCTAATGATTTAAGGGAAAGGCCATTTAATTCAAATAATGCACCCCACCCCCTTCCCTTAAGCAAAAAGATGCCAAACTTCAGAATGATTGCTCTTGCACAAAACAATGACTAAGAAAAATAAGAATTCTGTTGTTTGATATTTTTCAAATATAGTGGTAGTAGAAAGCACCCATTTGGCTAGAAACTTGAGAAAACCATAGAAAAATAATTAAAAGGTATTAATGGCTAGAAGTTTGTATCAAGTCATATTATGACACCTAAAAGCCAGCAAAAATAAGTTCTGAAGAATTACCCACTGTTAAATATTAGTTGTAGTTCAAAGCACCTCTTCTACCCTAGAACTTAATAATTTTGTGCAGAGAAAACTATTCACCTTCTGATCCCCAAATTTTAAGAAAAAGAAACATACACCAGTAGCAAGCCACTGTAATTTTTACAGAATTTTTAGAATTTTATAAAAGCAACTTGTAGTTCAAACCTACTCCAAAACATTAAAGAGAATAAAGAAAAAGGAAAGAGGAAATAAACCCCACCTCAATAAGTCTAACTTGAGTACTTATCATTATCCCTAAGACTCAAAAGAATTCAGTGGAACCCCTAAAAGTAAAACCTACCACTTGCCTTAGCTAAAAGTTTAACTTAATTTACCAAGTATACCACCCAAGGGTCTTACATAAGTAAGGTTAACTTTGTTTAACTCAAGAAAGATTATACACCTTTTAAGTTATGATTTCTAAAAGCACATGTCATATCATGCATATATCTTACGCATTGCATTCATTAGATTGTAATCTAGCCGACGGAGAGTACGTGCTCATCCCCGAGCAAGGACCTGTCCAAGAGGAAGACCAGGAGCAGGCTTCAGAGGCTGCTATTGAGGATCTCCCCGCAGCCCCAGCAATTGAAGGCAAGCCCCGGTTTTATGCATAACCATGTTATTATATGCTACTTTACTACACTTAATGCTTGTAGGTTTGTAATGTGCACTTAAGTGTAGGAATTGCTTGAAACCTCTAGATGCATGAACTTAGGACTCCTTTTTGAGATGAATACTAGTATGCTAGGTCGAGTAGCTGCTTGCTAATCAGGATCTCGGTAGAAGTCGAGTGATTTTTCTAGCACTCGCGCGAGGTCAGGAATTGATTGTATTCATCTTGATAATGGGATATATGTTGGTCTATGGGCTTGGACCCAGGGAGGATGCCTTGTCCATGAGACGGGAAAATGAATTAAGGATTAATGTGTGGATACCTGAGTCAAGCTTTTGAACGTACTAAACACATGCCGGGAAAAATGGTAACCGGTAAACCTAGTACCTGAGTGAAGCCGGGCGCGGACTTTATCCCTCATGCGACCTGAGACTGGGTCTCCCATGCTAGCTATGGTGGGTACAAGTGCGGTCACTGCACGGCGGCAGCCGGGGTCAGTGGAGCCTTGTATGCCAAGGCGGTGAGGCCTGGACGCGAACGGGGAATCGATGGGGACGGTTGTCATGTGCAGGGTCAGAGTGCCCTAACATGCCGTGTGTTTAGGTTTACCTTGCAAGGTTTAAAACTCGATTCGAATCGTCTGCTTCTCGCAGCTAATGAGACTGCTTGATTCCTTGTACTGCATCGAGTAAGAAGTGAAATGTGGTTACATGAGATAACTTGTTGATTGAACTAATTGATTGTTACCATGTATGCTTAGAAGGAGCGAATCTAGTTAAGTTAATGATGGTAGAAATTGAAAAGCTAAAAGATGATTTTAGAAACAGCTAGTGCTTTTGGCAAACCAAACCCCTCAGCCAAACAGCTGCATAGTCTAGAGGTAGAGGAGTAGACTCCTCACACCGGGTAAGTCTAGCTGAGTATTAGTATACTCAGCCTTGCTTGTGGCACCATTTTTGCAGGTACCATGCAGGATTTGGTTGATGGTGTGACTTGGCCAACCACCCTGCCACCGGGTTGGACGGTCGAGTGGGACGTTGCTCCGGCAGGAGAGGAGCATGAGGAGTAGTGGGCTAGGCCTTGCCCATTTCCTCATTACCGACGACATCGATTATCCGCTGCACCTTACTTAATGAACTTTATTTGCTACTCCAGAACTCCGATTTATGTAATAATTCAGTACTTAATTTGAGGTTTCCTGTTTTATTGTATTTCTTCTGTGACTCACCTTCGAGTGAGATTGTGGAATTTGATCCTGGTTAAGTGGCTCTATCAGACTAGATCTGAAGGACTGACGGGTTATTCCGATTTAAGTGTGTCACGGCCCTTGAGGCATGACTTAGGCACTTAAGCTGGAATAATTCGGGTGGTTCTGCCACAGCTGGTATCGGAGCAAATTCCACCACAGAGAAAAACAATAAACCAAGAATACCAATTTTCAAAATCTAAAACTTGCCTAGAAACTGCTAATAGATCGTCAGGACTAGACCGCTAGACCTAAGACGAAAGGCCTTAGGCATAGAGGGAAATAGGTGGCTAATTAATTAGGCCCTATGGGCCAATACCTATATTTTTGGATGCCCTAAAAAGGCACCCTATTTTCTTTTTGAGAGGCAACGTTTCTTCCAGCATGCATGCATTATAAAACATAAAGAGGAAATTAAAATGTGAGCTAACCCCTTTTTCTTTAAAACCATTCGGGCTTTCTTTTTCTTTTTCCTTCCACCATAATCTTTATCTTTGATTCCCTTCCGCAGATGAATTCACCCACCCCCGCTAGTGGAGGAGACTCTCGTTTCAGTTCTGACTTCCTTTCTCGCGATGGCTTTCCCTCCATCTTGTGGGAAGTGCTTAACTCCGCCGGTTACCCTACGCCCCCTTTGTACACGGTGCAGTTGTATGAGGAGCATCGGGTACCTCGTTGTCGGGTCTGGCTGACTTTGGAGGCTCATCCCCTTCAGCCGGGTTGGCGTTCTCTTGACTCTGAGACGATCGGACTCAGGACGGACGACACCGTTGAGGCAGCAGCCATGAAGGCTCTGACGACTTTCTGTGGCTACCATCCCCTGGAGATGGTGATGCACCCCTTGGGACTCTTCCCTGCTGAGAGGAAGGATGATCCCATGTGGTGTAACCGCGTGAGCCATGTGAAGGATGCGTGGGCCATGTATCGTGACTTGGTTGGGAGGGTCACTGTTCAGTGCATGAGTGCGCTGTACCGCCTTCGGGCCCTTCAGAGCGATGCTATGACACTTCTTGCTAACACCGCTCGGACTGCCAAGCTCACTCTCGACAGTCGGGAAGATTTTGTGGTCGACCTATCCACAGAGTTGGTGGAAAAGGATCTGCAGGTGGAGAGGCTGAACCAGCGTATCGCTACCCTGGAGCAGCAAGTGGAGATCCGAGACAACACTATTGATGTCTTGGAGAACCAGCTTCACGATGTGCAGAGGGAACTCGAGGAAGCAAACGACCACTTGGACATGCACCACCTGGAGATGGAGGCCAATGAAGCAGGAAGCGAGGGAGAAGAGGCTCCCGAGGAGCTAGGACCAGCCCCTGGTGCCAATGGGACTACCTCCGCGATGCCCCCTTCACCCGTATCCAGTGTCGCTTCCACCGCTCAGGGTTAAGCAGTCACTCCGACATTTTAGGTGGATAGAAACCTATGCGAGCTTAGTAGTATCATATTTTGGACTAGGCTTGTGGGTACTTTCCCCTGATTAATGTAACCCTGTGAACTTTTGGAATCTGTGGGATCCTTGTCACCATGTTATCTTCATTTCGAACCTGATATTATGATTATGGCATTCTTTTTCTTCTATATGAAATGATATCTTGCCGTTCGAAATTGTGAGTTGGGATAACAATGGCGACAATCTCTGTTTTCAGATGGCAGCTAGGCAGCGTCGCGGGCAGAACGAGCAGGTTCCCCCGCCACCTCCTCCAGCTCCCACAGTGCAGGAGCTGATGGCTCAGCAGAATGAGATTCTGCGACAGCTCTTGCAGCGGCAGCCCCACCCCCAGCAGCATGGTGGAGGCCAGCCTCAGCGACCTCCGGCTATGGCAACATACCAGGAGTTTCTGAGCACGCAGCCGCCCTTGTTCACCAAGGCAGAGGATCCGTTGGACGCCGACGTATGGCTTCGCGTCGTCGAGTCCAAGTTTCCCCTCCTCACGGGAGACTGCCCTGATGCTACCAAGACCCGCTTCGCCGCGCAGCAGCTTCGCGGTTCTGCTCGGACTTGGTGGGATCACTTCCGTGCTATGCTCCCTGATGATCGTGAGGTATCTTGGGAGGAATTCAAGACTGCCTTCAGAGGACACCACATTCCAGCTGGCATTCTTGATCGGAAGTTGAATGAATTTCTGGCCCTCGATCAAGGAACCCGCACGGTACTGCAGTATGCGCAAGCCTTCAATGACTTATGCCAGTATGCCGGGTATCATGCTGACTCTGATGAGAAAAAGAGGGATCGCTTCCGCAGGGGTCTCAATACCAAGCTGCGGGAACGACTCAACACTGTCCGGGCTGATAGCTTCAATGAGTTGGTCAATATGGCCATCTCCCAGGAGGATTGCATTGTTGCTCACCGGGCAGAGAAGAAGAGGAAGGCACCAATGGCAGCACCATCCGCTCAAGCTCAGAGGTTCCGGATTGTTTCCCACAATCAGAGCAGGGGTTTTCAGCAGCAGGCAGGCAGATGGGTGATCAGGCCACCTCAGCAGCAGCAGCAGCAGCCGACACCCAACCGCTACCCAGCTCCCGCCCCAAGGAACAATCAGCCTCCGCAGCAGCAGCAGTTCCGCCAGGGCAATGGGAACAAGTGTTTCACTTGTGGCAATGTGGGCCACTATGCCAAGAATTGTCCCAGGAACCAGCAGAGGCAGATGCCAGCACCAAATCAAGACAAGGGAAGAAAGCAGAAGGTGCAAGTCAGGCAAGGGAAGCTCAACTTCACTGCTCTTGAGGAAGTGCCAGAAGGAGCTCCTATCATGACTGGTATCTTTTCAGTTTATAATCAACCTGCTTTAATTCTGTTTGATTCTGGTGCATCTCATAGTTTCATTAGCCAAAGGTTTAGTGCTAAATGCAAATTGCCATTCTCTCACTCAAAAGGGTCATTCATGATAGTCACACCTGGGGGTAAAATTGCAACTAATCAATTAAACCAAAGTGTGCCTATTCAACTGGGAAGCCACATTATCAAAACCACTCTTCTTGTGTTGGGATTGGAGAATGTGGACATTATTCTAGGGGCAAATTGGATGACCTTGCACCAAGTTGTGCTTGATATAGCCAGTCGTACCGTGGAAGTTAATTCCCCTTTCTGCGGGAATTTCACTTTGATTTTGCCTAGTCAGGGTTCTTCTCAGTCATGTGCCTTCTCTATGACGGAGCTACCTCTGAAGAAGATCCCAGTGGTCTGTGAGTATGCAGATGTCTTTCCTGATGAATTGCCAGGAATGCCACCAGATCGGGATATTGAATTCGCCATCGAGTTGCAACCGGGAACGGCCCCAATTTCCAAGAGGCCCTACCGAATGCCACCCGCTGAGTTGGCAGAATTGAAGAAGCAATTGCAAGAGTTGCTGGATAAGGGTTTCATTCACCCAAGCACTTCGCCTTGGGGATGTCCAGCACTGTTTGTGAAGAAGAAGGATGAAAGCTTGAGGCTGTGTATAGATTACCGCCCTCTTAATGCGGTAACTATCAAGAACAAGTATCCTTTGCCTCGTATTGATGTTCTCTTTGACCAGTTGGTCGGAGCCAAGGTGTTTTCCAAAATAGACCTTCGCTCTGGCTACCATCAGATCAAAATACGGGCAAGTGATATTCCGAAGACGGCATTCTCAACCAGATATGGGTTATATGAATTCTTGGTGATGTCATTCGGGCTGACAAATGCACCAGCATATTTCATGTATCTGATGAATTCTATTTTTATGCCAGAATTGGATAAGTTCGTGGTGGTTTTCATCGATGATATTCTGGTGTACTCAAAGAACGAAGAAGAACATGCCGGGCATTTGCATGTAGTGCTTCAACGTCTGCGAGAGCACCACCTTTACGCCAAGTTATCCAAGTGTGATTTTTGGCTAAAGGAAATCAAATTCTTGGGTCACACTATCTCTCAGGCTGGAATAGCTGTTGATCCTGATAAAGTGCAAGAGGTGATGAACTGGAAGCCACCAACAACTGTTCGCCAGATTCGGAGTTTTCTGGGATTAGCTGGTTATTACCGAAGATTTATTCCGGACTTCTCTCGAATTGCGAAGCCTATTACTGAGTTGCTGAAGAAAGAAGTCAAATTTGTGTGGAGTCAGAAGTGCGAAGATGCCTTCCATGCATTAAGGCAGCATCTGACCACAGCACCAGTATTGGCGCAACCCGACAGCAGCAAGCCTTTTGATGTATATTGTGATGCCTCGGGCACCGGGCTAGGTTGTGTCTTGATGCAAGATAACCGAGTCATTGCTTATGCTTCAAGAGCACTCAGGCCTCATGAGCAAAATTATCCTACTCATGACCTTGAGTTAGCAGCAGTGGTTCATGCATTGAAGATGTGGAGGCACTATCTAATGGGAACCCACTGCAACATCTTCACTGATCATAAGAGCCTTAGGTACATTTTTACTCAGGCTGATCTTAACATGAGGCAGAGAAGATGGCTAGAGCTGATCAAGGATTATGACCTGGAGGTACATTATCACCCAGGAAAGGCTAATGTGGTAGCTGACGCTTTGAGTCGGAAGTTGCAGTGCAACTGTGTTCTGATGGATTCTCGCATTAACACCTTGTGTGATGAGTTGAGCAAGATGCAAATTGAAGTGATTTCCTCTGGTTCTTTGTCTCACATTTCCGTTGAGCCAGCTTTGCAAAACCAGATTATCGTGGCCCAGCTCAGTGACAAGGGAGTGCAGATTATCAAGAAGAATCTCCATCAGAAGATTGAGAAGTATAATTGTTTCCGCCAGGATGAGAAGGGTGTGTTATGGTTCAAAAACAGGTTGGTAATTCCTAAGGACCAGGATCTCAAGAGGAGAATTTTGGATGAAGCTCATCTCTCCAAATTCTCTATGCATCCGGGAAGCACCAAGATGTACCATGATTTGAAGCCTTTGTACTGGTGGACCAGAATGAAGAGGGAAATAGCCCAGTATGTATCAGAATGTGACACCTGTCAGAGGGTAAAGGCAAGCCACTTGAAGTCCGCTGGAGCCTTGCAACCACTACCCGTACCTTCGTGGAAGTGGGACGACATCAGCATGGATTTCATTGTGGGTCTGCCCAACACCTCTCGTCATCATGATTCAATTTGGGTTATTGTGGACCGATTGACGAAAGTGGCACATTTTCTTCCTGTGCACACCACTGATAAGGCTCAGAAATACGCAGAATTGTATATTGACCGGATCGTGTGTTTGCACGGATTACCTCGGACCATTGTTTCTGACCGAGGAGCCCAATTTGTTGCCAGATTTTGGGAACAATTGCAAAAGTCTTTGGGAACCAAGCTAATCAGGAGTTCAGCTTACCACCCACAGACTGATGGTCAGACGGAAAGGGTAAACCAAATCCTGGAAGATATGCTGAGAGCTTGTGCAATCGATTGTGGCAAGAACTGGGATAAGCACCTCTCCTTGGCAGAGTTTGCTTATAATAATAGTTATCAATCCAGCCTAAAGATGGCACCTTTTGAAGCTCTCTATGGAAGAAGGTGCAGGACACCACTCAATTGGTCTCAGTCTGGTGAAAGAGAAGTTTTTGGACCTGATTTAGTGACTGAAGCCGAAAGGAAGGTCAAGCTAATCAGGAAGAATCTAGAAGCTGCTCAGGCCAGGCAGAAGAGTTATCATGATAAAAGAAGGAAACCTCTCCAGTTCGAGGTGGGAAGTGTTGTATACCTCAAGGTATCACCCACCAAGGGAATGCAGAGGTTTGGGATCAAGGGCAAGCTAGCCCCTCGTTACATTGGACCTTATGAGATCATAGAAGCATGTGGACCCGTGGCATACAAGCTGAAGTTACCTTCAAAGATGTCTGCCATTCACAATGTTTTCCATGTATCTCAGCTGAAGAAGTGTGTTCGATCGCCGACTGAAATCTTAGCAGAGCCAGAACTGGAGATAGAGCCAGATCTCTCGTACCAAGAGTACCCCTCCAAGATTCTGGATTGCAAGGAAAGATCAACTCGGGCTAAATCGATCAAGATGTTCAAGGTCCAGTGGAGTAATCACTCAGAGGAGGAAGCTACTTGGGAAACCGAGGAATTCCTGAGATCTAACTTTCCCGATTGCCTACCTAAGGAAGCTGGTACGTAATCACCCCCAACCCCCCTCCTCCTGCCTTTCGAATTTAATTTCCAAAAATATGATCCTAATTCAGAATGAAGTAACTATAAAGAAAAACTTAAAAGGACTTCCTTCTGAAGTTGCAAAGAGAATGACATTCGAAGAGCAGTTTATCCTAATAATGGCAATCAATCACCCTTATCCCTATCAGTCTCACCCTTCGCTTCACCCCGGGAGGACTCTGGCCCGAATCTCGGGACGAGATTCCTTTAAGGGGGGAAGGCTGTGACACCCCAGTGTCACTCAGGGTTTTTCCTTCAAAAGCTAACCCTAGAACCATTATTTTATGTGAACCAAAGTAAGCATGAGCATCAAAATAACTTAAGTAATGATGAAGTCACCAAGTGTATACTTAAAAGTGTCATGATCAAAGCAATTAAGTCCCTTAAAAGATCAGGTTATGCAACCCTAGTTTAAAAATCCCAAAATGAGCCCCATGGGCAAAATTCAAAAAAAATAGGAAAAAGGGAGTGAAAAGTTTAAAATTTTGAGTTGAGCCAATTATAAAAAATTGAAGTACATTTAATGGGCAACAAGAAAGGTTGAGAAAGCTTAGTCAAAATAGCTCAAATAAAACCCCAAATCAAGCTTTCCATGTGTGGGCTTAATAAGAATTCTAAATTTCAGATTTCTGAAAATCAGACCTTGATCCAAAGATCAGGGATGTTCACCTTGATCCCTAACTCGAATCCTAATGGTCCCATTGACAAAAATGTGCCTAACTAACCCCTCTGTCGTGTGCCAGAAGATGGCATTGGGACGCGAGCCCTAGACATGACTAAACCTTGGATTTGCCTCGGATTTGCGCAGGGAGACAAACCAGATTTCCTGGCTCCATATCTCTGCAACCAGTAGGCAAAATCCTATGACCTCCACACAAGAATGATAGCTTGTAGGGAGGGGAAGAGGTTTTGTGCATTGACCAAGGCGAGAGCAGGCTCGGATGAGCGACTACACGCGCCAGAACTTGGGCAGAACGCGTGCTCCCACGTGTTCGACCCTGGCCGGCGTGCCAGAGCTCGCCCAACCCGCGCGCGCGCGCTCCCCGGCGTTCGGTCAAGTCCGCCGCGCGCCCTCGCCCTCGGCCGTGCCCGCCCGCGCCTATAAAGCCTCCCTAGGCGCGCCTCACTTCACCCCGCACTCACCCTCTTCGGCCAGCCGCTTTCCTTAGCTCCGGCGAGCTTAATTTCCGCCCGCCATTGCCGCCTAAGCTTCGGCCACCGTGGCCAGCCCACCCCAGCCATCCTCAAGCCAAGCCAGTGCTTCGGCCAGCTCCACCAGTAGCCCGTGAAGCTCGCCAAGCCCTCGGACCCAGCCGGACTTCACCGGAGGCCCGAGATCGACTTCGCCGGACTTCGGTCTTCCGCCGTCGCGCGTGGACCGAGCTATCCGGTGAGTCTCCGCCCGATTCCTTTCGCTCATGTCTTCTCTGGCATCCCGTGAACCTCTCTGACCCATTCAATTGACCTATCTCGCCGTGGCCAGGCCGGTCTCCTCGCCGCCGACGAGCATCCCCGCCTGCGCGCGTGGACCGACCGACTCCGGCCATCTCCGACGGCGTTTCGCCCACCGTTGTGATCCCCAGGACCTCCCCGTCATCCTCGACCACTTCACCGGAGCAGTCTCGCCGCCGGTAAGCCCCTCCGCCCTTTTCCCCGCCGCGGCTACTGTTTAAGTTAAACTAAGGACCTCGGGTTAGGAGGTGAAGAACCCGAGGGGTTTTCTGCAACGTCAGAGACCCTGGTGAATAGTAGCCTGAGGACTGATTCGCGAGGAAAAACTTAGAAAACGTCCAGGGACCCCAGTGTAAAGTAGGTTTTCATTTAAATCGATTCTGAAATTCTTTTAAATAACCAGATAACTTGTAAAATTCATAACTTGATGAATTCTTACTCAAAAAGTGTCAAACCAATTTTGCTAGCCTCTGTATATTATAATCTATCCTTTAAAAATAATAGACCCTATGCTTTCTGTTCAAAATTTTGGAGTTTAAAATTAAAAACAGAAATCCACTAAACCTTATTTAATCAAGGAAAATTAGTTTTTCTTCTGTGCTAGACTTAAGAAAATTTGTAGATGTTTATACCTTAGTTAGACACTGTTTAAAAATAGTAGGAACCCCAGCATTAGAAATTATAATGTAGTTTCTCATTTAAAGATGTTTTGACCAAAACTTAGAGAAAATCATAAGGGTATTAGAAACTAATGAACAGTGACTAATATTATTTTTCCTAGTTTACTTATGAAACAAAGAACCTAGAAAAAAATACAGAGACTATTAATTTGGGCAAGTGTTACATTACAATGAATTATTTAGCCTAAATAAGACTAGAAAACAATTATTAAAGAGGCAAAACTATAACCTAAGTGCTTAACAAAAATCCAGTGAACTTATAACCACCAGAGCCCCACTACAAAAATATAGAGCACCTCAGTCCAACTTTTTAAGTAAGGGAAATAAATACAAGGTGATAATAAGGCATTTTCCAATTAAATCATGAACACCCTCAAATATTGTGATAATGAGCAACCAAAAATTAGCTAAGTCCTTAATAAGGTAAACTACCAGAGAAAAATGCAAACCCATGAAAAAGAAGCAAATTCATACCATTTGCTAATGATTTAAGGGAAAGGCCATTTAATTCAAATAATGCACCCCACCCCCTTCCCTTAAGCAAAAAGATGCCAAACTTCAGAATGATTGCTCTTGCACAAAACAATGACTAAGAAAAATAAGAATTCTGTTGTTTGATATTTTTCAAATATAGTGGTAGTAGAAAGCACCCATTTGGCTAGAAACTTGAGAAAACCATAGAAAAATAATTAAAAGGTATTAATGGCTAGAAGTTTGTATCAAGTCATATTATGACACCTAAAAGCCAGCAAAAATAAGTTCTGAAGAATTACCCACTGTTAAATATTAGTTGTAGTTCAAAGCACCTCTTCTACCCTAGAACTTAATAATTTTGTGCAGAGAAAACTATTCACCTTCTGATCCCCAAATTTTAAGAAAAAGAAACATACACCAGTAGCAAGCCACTGTAATTTTTACAGAATTTTTAGAATTTTATAAAAGCAACTTGTAGTTCAAACCTACTCCAAAACATTAAAGAGAATAAAGAAAAAGGAAAGAGGAAATAAACCCCACCTCAATAAGTCTAACTTGAGTACTTATCATTATCCCTAAGACTCAAAAGAATTCAGTGGAACCCCTAAAAGTAAAACCTACCACTTGCCTTAGCTAAAAGTTTAACTTAATTTACCAAGTATACCACCCAAGGGTCTTACATAAGTAAGGTTAACTTTGTTTAACTCAAGAAAGATTATACACCTTTTAAGTTATGATTTCTAAAAGCACATGTCATATCATGCATATATCTTACGCATTGCATTCATTAGATTGTAATCTAGCCGACGGAGAGTACGTGCTCATCCCCGAGCAAGGACCTGTCCAAGAGGAAGACCAGGAGCAGGCTTCAGAGGCTGCTATTGAGGATCTCCCCGCAGCCCCAGCAATTGAAGGCAAGCCCCGGTTTTATGCATAACCATGTTATTATATGCTACTTTACTACACTTAATGCTTGTAGGTTTGTAATGTGCACTTAAGTGTAGGAATTGCTTGAAACCTCTAGATGCATGAACTTAGGACTCCTTTTTGAGATGAATACTAGTATGCTAGGTCGAGTAGCTGCTTGCTAATCAGGATCTCGGTAGAAGTCGAGTGATTTTTCTAGCACTCGCGCGAGGTCAGGAATTGATTGTATTCATCTTGATAATGGGATATATGTTGGTCTATGGGCTTGGACCCAGGGAGGATGCCTTGTCCATGAGACGGGAAAATGAATTAAGGATTAATGTGTGGATACCTGAGTCAAGCTTTTGAACGTACTAAACACATGCCGGGAAAAATGGTAACCGGTAAACCTAGTACCTGAGTGAAGCCGGGCGCGGACTTTATCCCTCATGCGACCTGAGACTGGGTCTCCCATGCTAGCTATGGTGGGTACAAGTGCGGTCACTGCACGGCGGCAGCCGGGGTCAGTGGAGCCTTGTATGCCAAGGCGGTGAGGCCTGGACGCGAACGGGGAATCGATGGGGACGGTTGTCATGTGCAGGGTCAGAGTGCCCTAACATGCCGTGTGTTTAGGTTTACCTTGCAAGGTTTAAAACTCGATTCGAATCGTCTGCTTCTCGCAGCTAATGAGACTGCTTGATTCCTTGTACTGCATCGAGTAAGAAGTGAAATGTGGTTACATGAGATAACTTGTTGATTGAACTAATTGATTGTTACCATGTATGCTTAGAAGGAGCGAATCTAGTTAAGTTAATGATGGTAGAAATTGAAAAGCTAAAAGATGATTTTAGAAACAGCTAGTGCTTTTGGCAAACCAAACCCCTCAGCCAAACAGCTGCATAGTCTAGAGGTAGAGGAGTAGACTCCTCACACCGGGTAAGTCTAGCTGAGTATTAGTATACTCAGCCTTGCTTGTGGCACCATTTTTGCAGGTACCATGCAGGATTTGGTTGATGGTGTGACTTGGCCAACCACCCTGCCACCGGGTTGGACGGTCGAGTGGGACGTTGCTCCGGCAGGAGAGGAGCATGAGGAGTAGTGGGCTAGGCCTTGCCCATTTCCTCATTACCGACGACATCGATTATCCGCTGCACCTTACTTAATGAACTTTATTTGCTACTCCAGAACTCCGATTTATGTAATAATTCAGTACTTAATTTGAGGTTTCCTGTTTTATTGTATTTCTTCTGTGACTCACCTTCGAGTGAGATTGTGGAATTTGATCCTGGTTAAGTGGCTCTATCAGACTAGATCTGAAGGACTGACGGGTTATTCCGATTTAAGTGTGTCACGGCCCTTGAGGCATGACTTAGGCACTTAAGCTGGAATAATTCGGGTGGTTCTGCCACAACAACTCAATGAGTTCACTACTCAACTAGAGCTCTAATTGCTATCACAAAGAATCAAAGGCGCGGAATCGATGTCTTGGTGCTTAGAGATGTTGTAGGAATGCTTGGTGTTCTCCTCCATGCGCCTAGGGGTCCCTTTTATAGCCCCAAGGCAGCTAGGAGCCGTTGAGAGCAATCTAGGAAGGCTGATCTTGCCTTCTGTCGACTGGCGCACCGGACAGTCCGGTGCACACCGGACACTGTCCGGTGCCCGATTTCCTTTTGGCGCACCAGACATGTCCGGTGCACACCGGACAGACCGGTGCCTCCTTCTAGCCGTTGTCTCGGCCACGTGTCCCGCGCAGATCGCGCGGCCGACCGTTGGCTCACCGGACAGTCCGGTGCACACCGGACAGTCCGGTGAATTATAGCCGTACGTCGATGATGAATTCCCGAGAGCGACGAGGTCGCCTGTGAACGGCCCACCGGAAAGTCCCGAGAGCAGCCTGTTGTCAGAGCCAGCCTGGCGCACCGAACACTGTCCGGTGCACCATCGGACAGTCCGGTGCTCCAGACTGAGCAAAGTCTTGGCTGCTCGAGCCAAGGCATTTCCAGTTGGTCTTTTCCTGTTTCCAGCACTTAGACACAATACATTAGTCTCTAAAACAATATATTAAGTCTGAGAAACATACCTTTATCCTTGATTTGTACTTTGTCCACCATTTTACACTTAGGCACTTGTGTTGGACACTAAATCACCAAAATACTTAGAAATGGCCCAAGGGCACATTTCCCTTTCACTTGCATTTGTCTGAAGGCCTTAGCAAATATGATATCTGCAGCACTGCCTATATCAACCAGAACATTGTGGACCAGAAAACCCTTGATGACACAAGATATGACCATATCATCAATGTGAGGACAGTCCTTGAGCTGAAGGTCCTCCTGGGAGAAGGTGATTGAGATGTGAGACCATTTTGACTTGATGAAGGGTCCCTGCACCCCAACATGTTGCACCCTTCTCTGTGCTTCTTTCTTCTGCTTCTTGTTAGCCGGTTCTGAACTTGAATCGCCTGTTATCGGCAGCACAAGCTTTATAGCCGAAGGTGCTCCAGCTTGGTTATTGAACGAAGCCATCGGCTCAACAGTGGAAGTGAGTTCACCGAAGGTGGGCGCCAATGTTGGGGACTTGTTCTCAAATGCTATGAATTAAGAACAAGGCAACACACAAGAAAAATGTTAAATGTTATTGTCCTTCGTCCTTCGAAGCATTACTTCCTTTAGGACATAATGATCTTCGGACGAAGGTTATAAAAGACATACCTTCATAGATATGACACATATAATTAGAATACGAAGGTTATGAAACATAAGACAACATAAATAATTATATAATATCAAAATATGAATGTTTATTGCCAAATAATCATGAATACATAAAAGTTAAATTAAATTACATTTATACCTTGAGCTCTGTTGAATACGAAGATTCAGATGCGATGCCAAAGTGTGAACAGTACGGGGGTACTGTTCACCTATTTATAGGCACAGGGCGCAGCCTGTGTGAATTTACATTCATGTCCTCTACAAATGATTACAATCATTACATAGGTTATCATGGGCCGATTGGTCATCTCATCTTTAAGTCGGTGCCTTTTGAAATATACTACGAAGCTCCCTGGCTGGTAGCTTCGGCACCGTCCTTGTTCTGGCCTTTCGAAGGTACTTCTTCTCACAGGACCTTCGGCGACGAAGCAGACCCCCAACAATAGTTTACCTCCAGATTTTGGAAAAGTTTTCATGAGAATATGGATACTAAAAGGGAAATAGGGTCAAACCTTTTCCTAAATGATTTTGGTGGTTGAATTGCCCAACACAAATTATTGGACTAACTAGTTTGCTCTAGATTATGAGTTCTACAGGTGCCAAAGGTTCAACACAAACCAATAAAATGTCCAAGAAAGGGTTCAAATAAAAAGAGCAAAAGACAACCGAAGGCTGCCCTAGTCTAGCGCACCGGACTGTCCGGTGTGCCACCGGACAGTGTTCGGTGCACCAGGGTGAATCCACTCTGAACTTGCCAGCTTCGGGTTTTCGGGGAGCCGCTCTGCTATAATTCGTCGGACTGTCCGGTGTGGCATCGGACTGTCCGGTGTGGCACCGGACTGTCCGGTGTGCCAGCGGAGCAACGGCTATGTGCGCCAACGATCGTCTGCAAAAGGCTACAGTGAACGTGAATAGTGCGTGCCTGCGCGTGCAGAAATCAGAGCAGCACCAGAAGGCGCACCGGACAGTGAACAGTGACTCTCCAGTGCACCACCGGACTGTCCTATGGCCCCACTTGTCAGAGCTCCAACGGTCAAACCCTAACGGTTGGGTGACGTGGCTGGCGCACCGGACAATGTCCGGTGGCACACCGGACTGTCTGGTGCGCCATACGATAGCAGCCATCCCCAACGACCACTTTGGTGGTTGGGGCTATAAATACCCCCAACCAACACTCATTCAAGGCATCCAAGTTTTCAGCCATTGCATTCAATACAAGAGCTCTAGACTTCACTCTAAGACACAAACAAAGAGATCAAATCCTCTCCCAAGTCCAAAGATCATTCCAATCAAATAGTGACTAGTGAGAGAGTGATATTTGTGTTCTTTTGAGTTCTTGCGCTTGGATCGCTTTCTTCCTTCCTCATATCTTGTTCTCAAGTGTTTTGTAACCAAGGCAAGAGACACCAAGTGTGTGGTGGTCCTTGCGGGGTCTAAGTGACCCGTGAGATAAGGAGAAAGCTAACTCGGTCTAAGTGATCGTTTGAGAGGGGGAAAGGGTTGAAAGAGACCCGGTCTTTGTGACCACCTCAATGGGGAGTAGGTTTGCAAGAACCGAGCCTCGGTAAAAAAAATCACTGTGTCATCCGCTCTATTTCTTTGGTTGATTTGTTTTCGCCCTCTCTTTCAGACTCGTTTATATTTCTAACGCTAACCCCAGCTTATAGTTGTGCTTAAAGTTTATAATTTTCAGATTTCGCCTATTCACCCCCCCCCCCCTCTAGGCGACTTTCAATTGGTATCAGAGCCCGATACTTCATTAGAGCCTAACCGCTTGAAGTGATGTCGGGAGATCATGCCAAGAAAGAGATGGTGACCGGCAAGAAGCCCGCTACAAGCCACGGGAAGGCTCCATCGGGAGAATCCCGCAACAAGAAGGAGGAATCACCTCCTCACAAGTCACATCGGAGTGGTGACAAGAAAAAGAAGATGAAGAAGGTGGTCTACTACGAGACCGATTCTTCGTCGCCATCCACCTCTGGCTCCGACGCGCCGTCCGTAACTTCTAAGCGCCATGAGTGCAAGAAGTTTAGTAAGATCCCCCTACGCTACCCTCGCATTTCTAAACGTACTCCATTACTTTCCGTTCCATTAGGCAAACCACCGATTTTTTACGGTGAAGATTATAATATGTGGAGTGATAAAATGAGGCACCATCTACTCACTCCACACTAGCATTTGGGATGTTGTTGAAATTAGAGTACAGGTACCATTCGTAGGGGGATGAAGACTATGACTCGGACGAAGTTGCCCAAATCCGGCACTTCAACTCCCAAGCCACCACTATACTCCTCGCCTCTCTAAGTCGAGAGGAGTATAACAAGGTGCAAGGGATGAAGAGCGCCAAGGAAATTTGGGACGTGCTCAAGACCGCGCACGAAGGAGATAAGGTGACAAAGATCACCAAGCGGGAGACGATCGAGGGGGAGCTCGGTCGATTTATGCTCAACCAAGGAGAAGACCCGCAAGCCATGTACAACTGGCTAAAAACCTTGGTGAACCAAGTGCGCAACCTCGGGAGCACCAAATGGGATGACCATGAAATGGTCAAGGTTATTCTTAGATCACTCGTATTTCTTAACCCTACTCAAGTTCAATTAATTCGTGGTGATCCTAGATATAAACTAATGTCTCCCGAGGAAGTGATAGAAAAATTTGTGAGCTTTGAATTGATGATCAAAGGCTCCAAGAAGATCATCGAGCAAGGCGCCTCCTCCGTACCCGAGGCACAACCCGTCGCATTCAAGGCAACGGAGGAGAAGAAAGAAGACTCTACACCAAGTAGGGTCCCCATTGACGCCTCCAAGCTCGACAACGAGGAAATGGCGCTCATCATCAAGAGCTTCTGCCAAATCCTCAAGCAAAGGAGGGGGAAAGACTACAAGCCCCGCTTCAAGAAAGTTTGCTACAAATGTGGTAAGCCTGGTCATTTTATCGCTAAATGCCCTTTGTCTAGTGATAGTGACAGGGATAACGACAAGAGGGGGAAGAAGAAGGAGAAGAAGAGATATTACAACAAGAGGGGCGGCGATGCCTATGTTTGCCGGGAGTGGGACTCCGACAAGAGCTCCACTGACTCCTCCTCCGACGAGAACGCCGCCAACATCGTCGTCAACAAGGGACTTCTCTTCCCCAACGTCGGCCACAAGTGCCTCATGGCAAAGAACGGCAAGAAGAAGAAGGTAAAATCAAGATCCTCCACTAAGTATGCAACTTCTAGTGATGAGGATAATTCTAGTGATGATGAGATGAGGATAACTTGCTTATTCTTTTTGCTAATCTTAACATGCAACAAAAAGAAAAATTGAATGAATTGATTAGTGCTATTCATGAGAAGGATGAACTCTTGGATAGCCAAGAGGACTTCCTTATTAAGGAAAACAAAAGGCATGTTAAGGTTAAAAATGCTTATGCTCTAGAGGTAGAAGAATGTAAAAAATTAACTAGTGAGCTAAGCACTTGCCATGACACTATTTCCAACCTTAGAATTGAGAATGCTAATTTGATTGCTAAGGTTGAGAAGTCATACATTTGTGATGATTCAATTACCAATCTTAGAAATGATAATGCAAGTCTAATCGCTAAGATTGAAAAATTGAATGCCTCTCTTTCTAGCCTTAAGATTGAAAATAAAGAATTAATTGCTAAGGCTAAAGATTTAAATGTTTGCAATGATGCTATTACCAATCTTAGAGATGAGAATGCTATTTTACATGCTAAGATTGTTGAATTGAATGATTGCAAACCCTCTACGGTTGATCATGTTTCTATTTGCACTAGATGTAGAGATGTTAATGTAGATGCTATTCATGATCACCTTGCTTTAATTAAACAACAAAATGATCATATAGCTACATTAACTGCTAAAATCAATGAGCATGACTTAGAAAATGAGAAATTTAAATTTGCTAGAAGCATACTCTATAGTGGGAGACGCCCAGGCATTAAGGATGGCGTTGGCTTCCAACATGGAGACAATGTCAAGCTTAATGCCCCTCCTAAAAGATTGTCTAATTTTGTTAAGGGCAAGGCACCCATGCCCCAGGATAACGAGGGCTATATTTTATATCCTGGTGGTTATCCTGAGGACAAGATTAGGAGAATTCATGCTAAGAAGACTCATTTTGTTTCTCACCATGCTTTTATTTATAAGAATGAGGCTTCTAGCTCTAGGCATTCTACACATGTTAAAATGCCTAAAAGGAAATCTCCTATTGCATCAAATGATCATAACATTTCATTCAAGACCTTTGATGCTTCATATGTGCTTACTAACAAATCAGGCAAAGTAGTTGCCAAATATGTTGGGGGCAAACACAAGGGCTCCAAGACTTGTGTTTGGGTACCCAAGGTGCTTGTTTCTAATGTAAAAGGACCCAAGACCATTTGGGTACCTAAGAATAAGGCCTAAATTTGTTTTGTAGGTTTATGCATCTGGGGCTCAAGTTGGATCATCGATAGCGGGTGCACAAACCACATGACCGGGGAGAAAAGGATGTTCTCCTCCTATGAGAAAAACCAAGATCCCCAAAAGCTATCACATTTGGGGATGGAAATCAAGGTTTGGTCAAAGGATTGGGTAAAATTGCTATATCACCTGACCATTCTATTTCCAATGTTTTTCTTGTAGATTCTTTAGACTATAACTTGCTTTCTATTTCTCAATTATGCAAAATGGGCTACAATTGTCTTTTTACGGATGTAGGTGTTGCTGTCTTTAGAAGAAGTGATGATTCAATAGCTTTTAAGGGAGTGTTAGAGGGTCAGCTATACTTAGTTGATTTCAATAGAGCTAAACTCGACACCTGCTTAATTGCTAAGACTAACATGGGTTGGCTCTGGCATCGCCGACTAGCCCACGTTGGAATGAAGAATCTTTACAAGCTTCTTAAGGGAGAGCACATTTCGGGACTAACCAATGTTCATTTTGAGAAAGACAGGATTTGTAGCGCATGCCAAGCAGGGAAGCAAGTTGGTGTTCATCATCCACACAAGAACATCATGACGACTGACAGACCACTGGAGCTACTCCACATGGATCTATTCGGCTCGATAGCTTACATAAGCATCGGCGGGAGTAAGTATTGTCTAGTTATTGTGGATGATTATTCTCGCTTCACTTGGGTATTCTTTTTACAGGAAAAATCTCGAACCCAAGAGACTTAGAAAGGATTCTTGAGACGGGCTCAAAATGAGTTCGGGTTGAGGATCAAGAAAATAAGAAGAGACAACGGGACGGAGTTCAAGAACTCTCAAATTGAAGGCTTTCTTGAGGAGGAGGGCATCAAGCATGAGTTCTCTTCTCCCTACACGCCACAACAAAATGGTGTAGTGGAGAGGAAGAATAGAATTCTGTTGGACATGGCAAGGACCATGCTTGATGAGTACAAGACTTCGGATCGGTTTTGGGCCGAGGCGGTCAACACCGCCTGCTACGCCATCAACCGGTTATATCTTTACCGAATCCTCAAGAAGACATCTTATGAACTCCTCACCGGTAAAAAGCCCAATGTTTCATATTTTAGAGTCTTTGGTAGCAAATGTTTCATTCTTGTTAAAAGAGGTAGAAAATCTAAATTTGCTCCTAAGGCTGTAGAAGGCTTTTTACTTGGTTATGATTCAAACACAAGGGCATATAGAGTCTTTAACAAGTCCACTGGACTAGTTGAAGTTTCTTGTGACATTGTGTTTGATGAGACTAATGGCTCTCAAGTAGAGCAAGTTGATCTTGATGAGCTAGATGATGAAGAGGCTCCGTGCATCGCGCTAAGGAACATGTCCATTGGGGATGTGTGTCCTAAAGAATCCGAAGAGCCTCCACAAGCACAAGATCAACCTTCATCTTCCTCCATGCAAGCATCTCCACCAACCCAAGATGAGTATCAAGCTCAAGATGATGAAAATGAAGATCACGAAGATGAGCCACCTCAAGAAGAGGACAATGATCAAGGGGGAGATGCCAATGATCAAGATGAGGAAGATGAACAAGAACAAAGGCCGCCACACCCAAGAGTCCACCAAGCGATTCAAAGAGATCACCCCGTGAACACCATCCTCGGTGATATTCATAAGGGGTAACCACTCGATCTCGTGTTGCTTATTTTTGTGAACATTACTCTTTTGTGTCGTCCATTGAGCCATATAGGGTGGAAGATGCATTAAGAGATTTGGATTGGGTGTTGGCGATGCAAGAGGAGCTCAACAACTTCACAAGGAATGAGGTATGGCATTTAGTTCCACATCCTAACCAAAATGTTGTAGGTACCAAGTGGGTATTCTGTAACAAGCAAGATGAGCATGGTGTGGTCATAAGGAACAAAGCACGACTTGTGGCCAAGGGTTATTCACAAGTCGAAGGTTTGGATTTTGGAGAAACTTATGCACCCGTAGCTAGGCTTGAGTCAATTCGCATATTACTTGCCTATGCTACTTACCATGGCTTTAAGCTTTACCAAATGGACGTGAAGAGTGCCTTCCTCAATGGACTAATCAAGGAAGAGGTCTATGTTGAGCAACCTCCTGGCTTTGAAGATAGTGAGTATCCTAACCATGTTTATAAACTCTCTAAGGCGCTTTATGGGCTCAAGCAAGCCCCAAGACATGGTATGAATGCCTAAGAGATTTTCTTATCACTAATGGCTTCAAAGTCGGCAAGGCCGATCCTACTCTCTTTACTAAAACAATTGAAAATGATTTGTTTGTATGCCAAATTTATGTTGATGATATCATATTTGGGTCTACTAACAAATCTATTTGTGAAGAGTTTAGTAGGATAATGATACAAAAATTTGAGATGTCTATGATGGGGGAGTTGAAGTATTTTCTAGGATTTCAAGTGAAGCAACTCCAAGAGGGCGCCTTCATCAGCCAAACAAAGTACATTCAAGATATACTCACCAAGTTTGGAATGAAGGATGCCAAGCCCATCAAGACACCCATGGGAACCAATGGGCATCTCGACCTCGACACGGGAGGTAAATCCGTAGATCAAAAGGTATACTGGTCGATGATAGGATCTTTACTCTATTTATGTGCATCTTGACCGGATATTATGCTTTCCGTATGCATGTGTGTAAGGTTCCAAGCCGATCTTAAGGAAGTTCACCTTAGGGCCATGAAACGAATCTTAAGATATTTAGTTCATACACCTAAGTTTGGACTTTGGTACCCCAAGGGATCCTCTTTTGATTTATTAAGTTATTCAGATGCTGATTAGGCAGGGTGTAAAATGATAGGAAGAGCACATCAGGGACTTGTCAGTTTCTGGGGAGATCCCTGGTGTCTTGGGCTTCAAAGAAACAAAACTCAGTAGCTCTTTCTACCGCCGAAGCCGAGTATATTGTCGCAGGCCATTATTGCGCGCAATTGCTTTGGATGAGGCAAACCCTTAGGGACTATGGCTATAAATTTAGCAAAGTCCCTCTCCTATGTGATAATGAGAGTGTAATCCGCATGGCGGATAATCCCGTTGAACACAGCCGCATTAAGCACATAGCCATTCGGTATCTCTTTTTGAGAGATCACCAACAAAGGGGGGATATCGAGATAGCCTATATTAACACCAAAGATCAATTAGCCGATATTTTTACCAAGCCATTAGATGAGAAAACCTTTACCAAACTTAGGAATGAGCTAAACATTCTTGATTCTCAGAATTTTGATTGATTCTTTGCACACATAGCTCATTTATATACCTTTGATGATATCTCTTTTATGTCTATGACTAATGTGTTTTCAAGTGTAATCTTATGCTTAGTCATAGAATTGAAAGGGAAATGGAGTATTCGACAAAGACGACGCTTCCACTCAACTCCATCGGTATTATCTACTCTTTGCCGGTATTCCGCATAGTTCTCCACTTTGGTATAATCTTCACTCATATATATTTGTTTGCCATTGGGGAGAAAGTAAAAGGGCTTATATTTCACTCAAAAGTATCTGTTTTTGGCGATTCACACCAAAGGGGGAGAAAGTATTAGCCCAAAGCAAAAGGATCGCACCACCACCTAATTTTTAAAATGAAGTTTTCAAATTGATATCTTAATGTGTTTTCAAAAGGGGAGAAAGTATCTTCAAAAATTTGTAAAACCCTCTTGAACACTAAGAGGAGAATTTCATTGAGGGGGAGTTTTGTTCAAGTCAAAGGAAAAGCATTTGAAACAGGGGGAGAAAATTGCAAACTTTGAAAATGCTTCTTTCAATCTTATTCATGTACCTTTGACTATTTGCAAAAGGTTTTTGAAAAGAATTTTACAAACATTTGCAAAAACAAAACTTATGGTGCAAGCATGGTCCAAAATTTTAAATAAGAAGAAAACAATCCATGCATATCTATTAAAATAATTATATTGGTTTAACTCCAAGCAACCTTTGCACTTACATTATGCAAACTAGTTCAATTCTGCACTTTTATATTTGCTTTGGTTTGTGTTGGCATCAATCACCAAAAAGGGGGAGATTGAAAGGGAAATAGGGTCAAACATTTTCCTAAATGATTTTGGTGGTTGAATTGCCCAACACAAATTATTAGACTAACTAGTTTGCTCTAGATTATGAGTTCTACAGGTGCCAAAGGTTCAACACAAACCAATAAAATGTCCAAGAAAGGGTTCAAATAAAAAGAGCAAACGACAACCGAAGGCTGTCATGGTCTAGCGCACCGGACTGTCCGGTGAGCCACCGGACAGTGTCCGGTGCACCAGGGTGAATCCACTCTGAACTTGCCAGCTTTGGGTTTTCGAGGAGCCGCTCCGCTATAATTCACCGGACTGTCCGGTGTGCCAGTGGAGCAACGGCTATCTGCGCCAACGGTCGTCTGCAAAAGGCTACAGTGAACATGAACAGTGCGCGCCTGCGCGCGCAAAAGTCAGAGCAGCGCCAGAAGGCGCACCGGACAGTGAACAGTGACTGTCCGGTGCACCATCGGACTATCCGATGGCCCCACTTGTCAGAGCTCCAACGGTCGAACCCTAACGGTTGGGTGACATGGCTGGTGCACCGGACTATCCGGTGCGCCATACGACAGCAGCCATCCCCAACGGCCACTTTAGTGGTTGGGGCTATAAATACCCCCAACCACCACTCATTCAAGGCATCCAAGTTTTCAGCCATTGCATTCAATACAAGAGCTCTAGACTTCACTCCAAGACACAAACAAAGAGATCAAATCCTCTCCCAAGTCCAAAGATCATTCCAATCAAATAGTGACTAGTGAGAGAGTGATATTTGTTTTCTTTTGAGTCCTTGCGCTTGGATCACTTTCTTCCTTCCTCATTTCTTGTTCTCAAGTGTTTTGTAACCAAGGCAAGAGACACCAAGTGTGTGGTGATCCTTGCGGGGTCTAAGTGACCCGTGAGATAAGGAGAAAGCTCACTCGGTCTAAGTGATCGTTTAAGAGAGGGAAAGGGTTGAAAGAGACCCGGTCTTTGTGACCACCTCAACGGGGATTAGGTTTGCAAGAACCGAACCTCAGTAAAACAAATCACTGTGTCATCCGCTCTATTTCTTTGGTTGATTTGTTTTCGCCCACTCTTTCGGACTCGTTTATATTTCTAACGCTAACCCCGGCTTGTAGTTGTGCTTAAAGTTTATAATTTTCAGATTCCGCCTATTCACCCCCCCTCTAGGCGACTTTCAGATACGAAGTTGAATTTTAGTTCGTCCTACCATCCTCAGACTGATGGACAGACTGAAAGGACTAATCAAATATTGGAGGACATGTTGAGAGCTTGTACCCTTTAGCATGGTAGTAGTTGGGACAAGAGTCTACCTTATGCTGAGTTCTCATATACTAGTTAACAGGCCAGTCTGAAGATGTCACCGTTCGAGGCTCTATATGGCAGGAAGTGCAGTACTCCTCTATATTGGGATCAGACTAAAGGAAGACAATTCTTTGGGCCTGAACTTATTCAAGAGGCAGAAAAGCAAGATCGTATAATCCGGGAGAAGTTGAGGGTAGCTCAAACCAGACAAAAGAACTACGCTGATAATAGAAGAAGACCACTGGAGTTTGAGGAAGGTGATCATGTGTACCTCAAGGTGTAACCACTTCGTGGAATAAGGAGATTTAAAGTCAAGGGCAAATTGTCCCCTCGCTTTATTGGACCATTCTGAGTTTTTAGGCAAGTTGGAGAGATGGCCTATCAACTCGAGCTATCTGATAATCTATCTTATGTGCATTCCATGTGTCCCAACTTAAGAAGTGTCTCCGTGTCCCTAAAAATAGTTACCAATGGAAGAGCCCAGTGTTCAGGGAAATTTGGCTTATACGGGGTATCCTATCAAGATTCTTGACACTTTGACTGGAGATATAAGAAATAAGGTGATAAAGATGTGTAAAGTGCAATGGAGTCACTATGGAGAAGATGAAGCAATATGGGAAAGAGAAGAAGAGCTTCGCATAGATTTTCTCCATCTTTTCCCTAGACCTTCTTAAATCTCGAGGACGAGATTCTTGTTAAGGGGGTAGGATTTGTAACACCCAAATTATAAGACTTATAAAAGAGTTGAACTCCGTATGTGATTTGCCATCTACTTCTTGAGACATGTGACTAAACCAAATTAAAAGAGAATAATTCTTTACTAAAACAAAAAAAGAAAGAAAAGCCATGCATCATGTTGGAGTTTTGTTTGTACATTTAATAATAACAACAATAACAATAATAAAAATATAATAAAAAGTTGGAGATTTGGATTAAAACCCAAATTAGAATTTGGATTTTAAGAGAAGAAATACTATAAATTACGAAATAAATTTATGATGGTATGTTTAAAATTTAATAATTAATTGGAGTACAAATTCGATACAAAAAATTGAATTCAAATTTCAGATTTGAAATAAAAAGGGAAAACAAAATAGAAAAGAAAAGAAAAAAAAGAAAATGGAAAATAGACACTGGGCTCAATACTCGGCCTCGGCCCAATACCCTTTTCTTCACGCGCGCTTGGCCGGCCAACCGCGTGACCCGGGCGAGCTCACTCTTCGCGCGACCGGTGCGGCCAACGCCCTGTGTGGCTGGCAATGGGACCCACCGGTTAGGTTATCTGCTTCCTCTTCCCATGGTCGCCCGTCAGGAGTGGCACCGCTGAATTAATCCCCTTCTTCCCCGCGCGTGGCTCGGAGTCTGTTGCAACTAACTGGATCTCTCGCATGTCGTGCTAATCGCTTGTGGGCCGACTTCCCTGGACCCGGATCCTCGTAGCCGTACAAAACCAGGTCGTCCCTTTCGTTCCCGTTGCGTCCGCCATTAACGAAGCAGAGAAATTTGAGTGATGTCGTTGTCGAGGATCTTCACACTCGTCGACAGATTGACCATAATCGGTGGTCAGGAAGCTTCTCTTGCCCGTCCCGCGCCTGTGTGTGGCCTTATTGGGCGGAAATCGTCTTCCCAGCTCGGCCAATTGCTCAACTGGAGCAATGGCTCGTCCGCGGAGGGACCCGCAGCCGCAAACCCATTTCCCTTCCCCTCATCATCGGTAAAGAATCTCCTATTGTAATTGCCTCGTTCTATGAATCGTTTAACATCTGTGGGATTTAACTATGGGGCACATGGGCGCGTGAAGGGGTCACTCCGGCGGGTCGGCGCCATAGGAGTAGCGGCACGCCTGGGGCAAGTTCCTGGGTGTGCCTTTAGGGACCATGTGGGGGTTACTGGGTTTGGGGTCGCCAGGGCTTCGTTTGCAGGGCATCGAGGCCAGGGTCTGTGTGCAGGTCGAGGTTTTGCATGCACCGGCGAGTTGTTGGGGCGGCGCTCTTCTTCCGCCGCCATGTCATGCGGTCGGGAGTTGGGAGATGTGTGGAGTCCGTTGATCTGATGATCAACGGTTGCTTGTGGGAGGTGAAGTAGATGGGTCCCTAACCGTAGATCTCGGCAAGAAGGGTTACGATTAGAATAAGAATACCAATTTGTGGGATGTGATCCGAGCCATTGATCTTTGAACTAGTGGTTACGAGTGCGCACCAGTTCAGTATTGAGTCTGGACCGGTGGATTGTGATCCGAGGGATACGGTAGTGTCCTACCTCGGATTTAATCTAGAATGTTTAATTTAGATCCTACGACTCAGCTTGATCTGTACCCCTTCGCGGGTATGTTTTACTTAAGAGCCCTCGGATTTTAATGGAATAAACCCATAGTCCTCTGCGGGTTGCGGTCTGAGTCTTGTGGAAAATTATAGATGAGCCCTTGTCTTTTATAGAAATTGGGGCGTAGTCCAGACTGATTATAAAAACATAGGAATTCATTCTAAATTTATTTTTAATACAAAAATAATGGTAGAAACTTGTATAAATCTTAGAAAATGCATTTTAAATCCTTTTTAGTCCATTCCAGTTCCTATAATTTCATAATATTAATGTCTATCAGTTAGTACCCCTGTTTTCACATGAAAGTCACATTAAAGTTTATATCCTATTTAATCTTGTACAAAACATATAAAATCTTTAGGAAATTCATAACTCCTCTATTTTAACTCTGATTAGATCCGTTCAAGTTGCGTTAGTGTCGTGTAAATATTTACTATACAATAACAACACTTATTATACCATGTCTCATTCTTTTATAATTAGATCTGTATTTAACTTATGTTGGTTAACCTAGTTAGACTACTTATCATTATAATCTACTAGAATATAATATATGGTCAACTTATAACTTATAGTTGAGATAGTTATTTATAGAATAATCTCTTATATAATTTATATTAATCAATTTATAATATAGTTTAATATTTTAATCAGATAAATCCTCTATAAAATCATAAGTCCTTAATCGTGAACCTCGATTTTAGTAGTTCTCGTTCCCACGATCTCGTAGCAACGTGTAGATCATTATTATTCAGTTTGTACTTATGTTTGATGTGATGTTAATTTTATCTATACCATGTTTTTTTGTATTGCTACGACTAGCGCGAGGACATGTGTCATCTGAAAAGCAAGTTTTACTTGGAATCTCAAGTGCCAGGCAAGTTGTGCCCTTGATCCACTCTTGTTACCCAATAACATTTTTCATTATCATTATTTAATGCATAGGTTTAATTTTGATGGGACCCAATAGGTCACCCTAGTCTGTTTATCCATTTTACCTTGTTTACCCCTGAATCATATGGGTAGTTATGCTATTGCTTTACATGGTTTTGGGTTAATATTTCATTATATTCATGTTCTAGTTATTTTGTTATTCTATTTATGTTCATGTCAAGATCATTATATTATTGTTAATTGGAACATGGAGCTTAACTTGAGAAACACGTGCCACCACAAGGGAGGAATGGGACCCCTTGGCTAACTAATTAGGAAAGCTAGTGGAAGACTACCTTACCCGAAAGGGGCAAGGGAAGTAGGGGAGTTGCATGTAAGGAGGTTCTCAAGTTGATTTTGCTGCGATGGCGGTCAGACGGGGGATTCTTGCAAGTGCTCTTCCCATAAACTGTAGCGGGTTTTCGGAAGCTAGTGGAACTTTGTAAAGGCCTCGTAGTGGATCCCTAGCCATTCACCTTGGTAGTGTCTAAGGGTCTAGCTAACCCTGGCGACATGGGAAACACGACTTGTGGGTAAAGGGTACAACCTCTGCAGAGTGTAAAACTGGTATACTAGCCGAGCTCACGGTCAAGAGCAGCTCAGGACTCTCTGATGATTAATTTATGGAACTTAAACTCAATTTGTCATTTGCATTTGCATGGGTTTATTATAATTTTGTTCTATTATTGTTATTATGGTTTGTTATTTACTTACATTAGTAACTGCTAATAAAATTTTGACCAACTACTTAAAAGCAATGCTCAGCTTTAACCCCTGTTGTTGATTAGCCTTACACATCACATGAACTCCCACCTTTGGTGAGTTCATGCCCACTGGTTCCCCACAACTTGTTGAGCTATGATCATGTGTGAGCTCACCCTTGCTGTCTCACACCCCCCACAGGAGAAGAACGGGTGGTTCAGGAGGAGCCACAAGACGAGGAGTTTGATCTGATCTAAGTGGCGTTTCCCCAGTTGACTTTTGCACCAAGGATGATCCTTAGTTCGTTTTATATTTATCTTTTATTTTGTAATAAGACTTCTGCTATGTAATAAATACTCTGATGTTATTGTGACATTTATCTCTATACACTCTGTTATTATATATGTTGCCTTCTTGGCGCATGTATGAGATGCACCTGGCTTTGTTCCTTAAAGCCCGGGTGTGATAGTCTTGCATGTAATTTCTTTTGTTTAAATAATGTTTTCAACTTAAATATCTTTTTTTGCATGCGTGGCATTTATTCTCCGTAATATTTTTTCCATGGATCTTACTTATGAGTCATTTTCATAAACCAACGTCAAGGATGAATCCATGTTTCTTACTTGGAAACCCCGAACAAACACCACTAGAAGGAGGTGCTCGCGTTACCGTCGCCCATCGACGACGAGAAGAAGCTTGACGAGTGCCAGTTTGACCTCTAGAAGAAGTCCTACGTGGCCACATGCGCCACTGTATATGACAAGCTTCGGCGCAGCCGCTGCTTGGATACGGTCTAGATCGGTTGCACCATGTTGTCCATAGTCAAGCAGGGAGACATCATGGTCGTCGCCAATATCGGCGACTCTCGGGTTGTTCTGGGCACCGCATCCGACGACAGCGCCATCACACCGTCCAGCTAATCGTCCACCTGAAGCCCAACTTGCCACGTAAGTCGTTACTGACTGGCCATGAATTCTTGTGCGCTGGGACGACGACCGTTGCTGATGTTGTGTGAGTGTCTCAAACATAATGTATGTAGAGGAGTACTGCATTTGGTGGTACAACGGCCAGGTGTACTACCTCGCTGATGAGCCCGAGGTGCACTTCGTCTGGCCGCCTAGCCAAGAGTCATCGGTACTCGCCATGTTGCGCGCGTTCGATGACTACTATATCAAGGACTATGGCGTCATATCGACACCGGAGGTGATGCAGAGTAAGACTGACAGGAATGACTAGTTCGTCATCCTCGCCACCGTCGGGGTAGCTTTTGTGCCGATCTGTCTTTAATTCTCTTCGCAAAGACACACGCACTTGTCTTTTTGTTTAAGCAAGCACGTATAGTGGTGCGTACCTGATGACTGATGATGTACGAGGGAACTTCTTCCGGAAGATGTGGGACATGCTCTCCAATAATAAAATCATGCAAATCGTGACATATATCAAAGTATGCATGATACTGATGGTTCCAATGTAGTGGTGAAACAGCTAGATTGAAGTAACAAAATTTATGTATGGCCAGGATCACAAATGGATTATGAAACATTTTCTCATAACAGTATAACACACATTTTGTATATAAGTTATCGTGGTATTATATGTTCCCGTTGCAACGCACGGGCACTTAACTAGTAAGTATTTATGTATAGAGAACGTGATTTAAAGGATGTTATTGGAGAGGGGAGAATATAGGTGGATGAAATCTTTTAGAGTAGACTGTAAAAGACAGAAATAGATAATAGATATAGAGGACGTTGTTGGAGACAGTCTTATCCCTCAGCTATGCCATAACCTTAGTTTGTCTTCAACAAAAAGCGGTAAATGGCACTGAATGCTAAATTTAGAGGAAGAAGGCTTCTGCTACGTCTCCAACAATGAACTGTAGGTGGACCGACTAGTTTTCAGTGCTAGTCGGCCTTTATTTCTAATGGTCGTGCAAACTTTCTCCGATTGTTATCATATAAACTGTTGGTTTTTGTATCTAATGACCGACTGTGCAATCTTTCTCTGACCATTATCATTTAAACTATCGGTTTTTATTCTAATGGTCGAGGGTGTAAAGTGTAAACTTTCCCCTACTGTCCTCATTTGAACTGTCAGGCTCCATACCAATGGCTGCTTATGATATTTTTTCCCAACTAGTGCTTTTTGAACAAATGGGTGATTGTTATTTGAACTGCCGGCCTATGAACCTTTGGGCTTTGTGTCAACAGATCACGGGAGAAAAAATTATAGTTGATGTTATTTGAACAACTAGCTTAATGGTAGACTGGAAATGATAGGATATAACATATACTAGCACAACGGCACACCAATTATATTTCATGATATAGCGCAACGACGACACAATATACGATCGACTAATCTACCAAAAAATTAAAATTAAAGTATGTCCTCTCTATAAAAAAAATAAATTGAAAATTAAAGGGAACATATGAACCATATATCAGATATCAAACTACAAATATTGTGTTTTATCTTAACCAAAAGGCCAAGAAAGTCATGAATTCAAAAGAAAACACATCTTTTTTATTGTTAGCTCGATCGCTTGTTCTACTTCATCTTGCGAGATGGTACTACCTAGAAGCGCTGCACTACATGCGACTTCGTCATGTTAGGCTTGAGTGTTTTATCATAGCCTATATAGGAGGTAACGACCCATATTACATGACGATAGTGGAAGGATTGGAGTATGGTTTAGATTAGAAATAAACACAAGAACTTTTTTGCAAATGAACGACCGTGGAAACCAGGAAAACTGGTGCTTCATAATAGTACTAGCACAATGCTCGTGCATTGTGACGCCATACCAACCATATTTGATGGTATAGTGCAACAACCATAATAGTTCAGCGTGTTTTGTGGGTATGTTTATATCGAACTTTCTAACCTATGTGCAAAAATAAATAAATATTGCTGATATTAAGAGGTTAATTATAGACACTAGTTGCTAAAGGAGGACTAGACTATGATGCATTAACTCAAAAAATTGTAACTAACATGGTATGTTTACTCCAGGGCGGAGCCAGGCCATTTTTTGGGGTCAGCTTGACCTCGGTAATTTTCTAAATATAAGTTTGATTAACTACATCTTTCACCCAAGCTGTCTCTCGCTCTCTCTCGGGGCAGCCTCAATGGTACCAAGTCAGCTATTTATAAGAGTTCATATCAGCATCGTGACAATGAATTAAATGAAGAGAGAGAGTGTCGGCGTTTCGGACCCGGGGGACCCTCAACTGGACCGACTAGTGAATTTTGTGCCGCGTGCACCTGTCCAGATGAGTTGATGCAAGATAGAACACAAGAGGGGGAATGAGGCTTATATTATCTTGCACCAGGGATGCTTGCAGTAGGGGTTACAAGCTGAGCGAGAGCGAGAGAGAGAGAGAGAGAGGGTTCGGCCTTGAGTCGTCTGAGTTAGCCTCCTCCGCGTCTCTCCCACTCTGCCTGCCTCTGCTCGCCCCTTCTCCCCATTCTCACCCTTAAGAAGGCCCTGGACATCCCCTTTTATAGATACAAGGAGATGGTCCAGCTGTACAATGGGGGTGTAGCTATGTGCTAACGTGGCCGACGGAGAAGTGCTTGAGCCCTGTAGAAGCGCAGCTGGCGGTGCGGCATGGATCCTGCTGACGTTTTCTTGCTTCCGTAGGGAGCTGAGAGCCATCGACGTCATGGACGCACGCGGGGAACCATCATTACCAGTTATCGGAGTAGTTTGATGTGACTCCGGTCTTGTTCCTTCGTAGCATGGGGTGGCTAGCTAGCGGTAGGGTAATGATGTATCTCCTGTAGCGTAGTCGGTCCGAGGCCGAGGTCGGGCGAGGCGGTGACTCCTCCCGAGGCCGAGGCTGAGGTCGGGCGCGGATGTGACTCCTCCCGAGGCTGAGGTCAGGCGAGGCGAAGAATTTCCCCCGAGGCCGAGGCTAAGACCGAGGCCTGGGGTCGGGCAAGGCGGAGCTCCCTGTTGTGCCCGAGGCCAAACTCGGGAGAGGCCGTGACTTATTGTTGTTAGTCTTACCCTGGTGGTTGGCACAGTAGCCGGAGCGGGGCAAACAGTGTTGTTTTCCTGTCAGAACGGTCAGCGAAAGGGCGAAGTGACTGTGGTCACTTCGACCTTGCCGACTGAGGCGCGCGTGTCAGGATAAGGTGTCAGGCGATCCCCGCATTAAATGCGCATGCGATACGGTCGGCTGGTAAGAAGATTTGGCCGAGGTCGCTGCATGACAAAGTTTGCCCGAGCTTGGCTTCGTGCGAGCCGAGGGTGCGCCCACTGCCTGTGGAGGCCCTCGGGCGAGGCGTGAATCTGCCCGAGACTACTGTTTCTGCCCAAGGCCGGGCTCGGGCGAGGCGAGATCGCGTCCCATGGCAGACGAGGCCTTGACTTGAACCGCGCTTATCAGTCTTTATGGTTTGTTCTGAAGACGTTTTCCAGACGTGTTTAGGAGTGTTGGGGGTACCCCTAATTACGGTACCCGACAGTAGCCCCCGAGCCTCGAAGGGAGTGTAGGCACTCGCTTGGAGGTTCTGTCAGATTTTTTGCAAAAAGACTAGCCCTTCTCGGTGATGTTTTGTTCCTATGGGTGCGCGCGAGCGCACCCGTCGGGTGATAGCCCCCGAGGCCTCGGAGGAGTGGTTTGACTCCTCTGAGGTCTTAATTCTTTTTGTGATGCATCGGTCGGCCTTGTTGTTTCCTCATGCGGCCTGGCCGCAGCCCGGGTGCATGGTCAGGCTCCGAGTTTTCAAGCTATTTTGTCGACGTGGTCGACAATTTGGTCGTAGCCTGGTGCGAGAGCAGCCTCCGAGCCTCTGCACGGAGCGAGAGGACGATCGAGGACTGTCTCGGCTTTTTATTGTACGCCCCTTCATCGCCTTTCCGCAAGGAGGAAGGGGGGAAAAGCGCCATGTTACCCTCGGAGAGCACCGAACACGGTGTTTCCAGTGAGTTGCTATCGAGTGATCCGAGTGGACGCCCGAGCCCCGTTCGATAAGGGTCGGCTAGTGGCCCAGAGGCGCGCTCCAAAAGTACCTGCAGGTGATTTGCTGGACCCGCACCCATTTGATAGGGTCCAAGGGCTCGGTGCCTCCCTCCGGTGGGATTCCATTACAAATCGTTCCCGCTGGTCTCGGAAATGTCCTAGGGTACCTCGGGAGCGTAGCCTGAGCCTCGGCCATGTAACGGACGTACCCAGGGTCATCCCTGACTCTGCGTGCTCTGGGGCGGCTGTTGAACCCTTTCGAGGGGCCAGCCTTCGAACCCCTGATCAGTAAAGGGCTCAGAGCCCGAGTGCTCTGGGGCGGTTGCCGAATCTCGTAGGGCGCAACCTTCGAACCCCTGATTAGTAGGAGGGCTTGGGGCCCGCTTCCTTCGCTGAGAAGGATCCTTTTCCGAAATATCCCCCTTCCCGATCCCTGTGGCACGAGAGAGAGAGAGGAAAAGGAAAAGGATATGAATTTAAATAATGTGGCGCACCTTTTTTGACGCGGTCATCATGACGGAAGTGAAACGGCGCCCGCTTCGCCTACCAAAGGTGTCGCTTGCCCTACCAAGGAGTTAATGTGACGGGACGGGCAATTCGCGGGGCGTCTGTTGCGCGTGTGCGAGTCGTTCGAGGAACGGAACACGGGTGCGTCGTCTTTATGCCGTGGGAGAGGGCTCCCCTGCCGCTTCAGGACAGGATGCGAGCCTGTAGGTGATTGGACCATTGCTTCCGCATGTCTGTTGTTGCAATTACTGTCGGTCCGCCTTTGGCCATATCAACTGTCGCGCCTATCCCGGCGGCTGACTGACTCGTGATTGTTGCACTTAATTGGTACTGTTGGGTCACGCGCGGGACTGCCTCGAGTCACTACACGGGTTCTGTAGTCCCGAGAAGACGCGGCATTGGCGCGAATGGCGGTGCGATTTCTTTGCACGCGGTAATCGGTGCGCTGGTTACATGACGTGTGGGCCTGGGCCTCCATGCTGGACCGCCAGTTGCGATGAAGCTGGAAGGGCGTACAACCGTGGTGCGGTTGCACGCTTCTGGCGTGGCGGCCCGCCCTTTCGACCGTTGGATTTGGCGAGAATGAGGGAGCGCTTACCCGCGGGGCGGTTGCATGCTTCGTGTGCAGCGGTTCGCCATCTTCGTGTTGCGGGTCAGTTTGTATGACATGTAGGACCTAGCCCCCGTGTCGCAGGGCGAGAATCCTAGAGCACGTCGGGGGAGACTTTGCGCGCGACGTTTCAGGGCGTAAGTGGGGAGATCTGCCTATAAAAAGGGACCGATCTCCCAGGCACTAGCCATGCTTTGCTCCTCTCATCCTCATCGCGCCCCTCCACCTTCCGGGCCTCCAGATGAGGTGTGCTGGTGTTTTCTGGCAACCTCACCGCTGGAGAGCTCGTGCCCGTGGCAATGCCGGTGGTCTTGCCTTCTTCTTGCTGCTGTTGGAGGAGCACGACCTCGTGGGGGTTGGCGCTCGTTAGTCATCGCTCGGCTTCAAGGATTTTCATCATGCAGCCCGGCTGCATTCCCCCACCAATGGTCATCCAGAAGGATGACCACCAGCCTCATGGAGGGGAGGGGCGAGCCGGGCTGTGGCCTCCCTGCCGCCCTCGGCTTCAAGGATGTTCATCATCCGTGCTGGGGGCCAGGGTGAGCCGAGTTGGGGCCCAGTCATCCGCATGGGCTGGCGACCCGCTTCTTCCTCCAGCATTTGGGGGAGAAGGGCATTCACCAGCCTTGCGGTGGAGGCGAACTACCACCTGCTGCCTGATCAGGGTGTGGCAGTCCGTCCACCGCACGGGCGACGGTTGCGTCGTGCGCAGGTCGGTCGTGTCCTCGGCCCGTCTCACGCCGCCGGCCACACCGGGGGGTCGTACAAGATGTCGTACACCGCGGGGGCGGCGTCCGTGTCCCTGGATGGCCTTGTCCTCACTCCCGTAGCGACGATGGGAGCGAGGACCTCCTTGTGCGCGCTGGGGTCCGCCATTCACCGATGTGGTGTTGGCGTGCAGGTGGCCGCTGTCGTCGGTGCTGAGGTGGTGGTCGCCATAGGTGAGGCTTCCCACCACCGAGGTGGTTGCCTCTATCGACGAGACCATTAGTGCCACCTAGACCTGGACCTCCGGCCTTTTGGCTTTAACGGCTTGTCCTCGCCCCTCGTGTGGGGGACGGGGACGAGGGTCTTTTCACAATAGCATTTGCCCTGAGGCAATCGCTGCTGCTGTCTAGCCGCTCGAGGCGGAGGTCGTTGTCGCTACTGGTGCAGTGGTCACCGGCGAGCCGCTTGGAGCTCGTTATCTTGTAGCCCCTCCGGTGTGGAGGTAGTTCATTCCTGTGGGAATGGAGCTGGGTCCCGTTTGTAAGGGAATGTAAGAGCAAAATGTAATTGCTCCAAGTACTGAGATATCTGCTGTAGGTTGGGAAAGCCGTCGAGGGTGCTGCCGACATCTACGTAGCATAGTTATCCCAAGTACGTGTGTTTGTTTTTTGTGGCTGCCGAGGCCTAAACATTTGGGTATATGTGTGTAAAGCTGTGTTTCTTTCCTCTTATTTCGAGCATTAAGACTTGTTCGTCGGTACCAGAATCACTTATCCGAGCGTGAGTTACCTTTCGCGGAAGGTGACGAGTAAGGTATCCGTATCCCAGAGGCGTAGGAGTCCCTTGGCTCGGTCGGCCTTGCCGTTCAAGGTCTCTCTTGTCGTTTTTAGGCTTACGCCATCGATGCAGTCGACAGGCACGAAAGTCGTTTTGGTAGAAAAACTTTTCCGAGGAAAGTTTTGGCGCAGAGGGGGTTCCCCCCTTCTAGACCCCGAGGCGACCGCTCGGGCTGGGACCCTTGCGGAGGGCCTGGCCGTGGCCATCGGGTCTGCCCGGTCTGCCCAAGCCATGGTCTTACAGCAGCGTGCCCGGGCCGAGGGTATGTTTCGCCTGCTTTGCGACTTTGTTTTTGTCTTCATTCTTCTCCTCGTTTGAAGAACATTGTCCAGCTGACTGCAGGGTTCGAGACGGCTCTTAACGAGTCCATCAAGAACTACAAGGCGCTTGCCCAGGCGGCTGAGCAGAAGGAGGCCGACCGCGTGGCCATGTCCGAGGCTATCTTGGCCTTTTGTCGGGCCTTTGGCCTTGACGACGTCCCCTCGGGTAGCTCCCTTCCAGAGTCACCTGTGGGCCTTGAGCGTCCATGTGCGCAGCAGACTCCGCGGGGCGCTGCACCATGGTGTTAGGCGGGCCTTCGCCGTCCTCGCCTCCCACTATGATGTGGATCTGGAGCAGGTCAGCGAGGGATACTGCTTACCCGACAAAGAGGAGGCCGCCTTAGCCGAGGTCCAGAGGCTTGATGCGACTGTCGAGGGCCCAAGCGCGGTGCTGGCTTCCTCCTTCGTGGTGGAGGTCCTTCCGCCCGTGTCGCCGTCTGAGGCCGGGCCAGATTCTGCCGAGGGTGGAAACGACGCCGAGGGTACTGCTCCTCCCCCTGCCGATACTTGAGCCTGTAGGAATAGTTTGTTTTAAGTATGTGTATGTTTCTTGCGGCCGCTAAGGCCTAAACATTTTCAATGTTGGAGTTTAAAGTTGTGTTTCCTTTCCTCTTGTTTCGAGCATTAGGACTTGTTCGGTAGCAGAATCGCTTATTCGAGCATGAGCTACCCTTCGTGGAAGGTGACGAGTGAAGTATTCGTATCTCGGAGGCGTAGGAGTCCCTCGGCTCGGTCGGCCTTGCCGTTCAAGGTCTCTCTCGCTCATTTTTAGGATTCTGTTATCGATATAGTCGAAATAGTACGAAAGTCGTTTTCTACCCGAGCGTTAGGACTTGTTTGGTAGCAGAATCACTTATCCGAACGTGAGCTGCCTTTTGCGGAAGGTGATGAGTGAGGTATCCGTATCCCGGAGGCGTAGGAGTCCCTCGGCTCGGTCGGCCTTGCCGTTCAAGGTCTCACTCGCTCGTTTTTGGGATTCCGCTATCGACATAGTCGAAAGGCACGAAAGACGTTTTGGTAGAAAACTTTTTCGAGGGAGGGTCGGTTTTTGCTGAGGCAAGGCCGATCCTCCCTTGACAGCTAGACTCTTTATTTGTACATGTAAAGGGACCAAGGTACATAAACGACTTGAAACATTTTAAGGGTAAAAGCGACGTAGCTGTTCGATGTTCCAAGCGTTGCTGTAGACCTCGCCTTGATCGTTGGCCAGCTTGTATGTCTCGGGCTTCAAAATTTTGGCGATGATGGACGGCCCTTCCCAGGGAGGAGTAAGCTTGTGGCGCCCTCGAGCGTCTTGTCGTAGCCGAAGCACTAGATCTCCCACCTGGAAACCTCGGGGCCGAATCCTTCAGGCGTGGTAGCGTCGCAGGGACTGCTGATACCACGCTGAGTGTAGCAAGGCTATGTCCTGAGCCTCTTCTAGCTGGTCCAATGAATCTTCTCGGCTGGTTTGGTTGCTTTGGTCGTCGTAAGCCTTTGTCCTCGGGGAACCGTATTCCAAGTCCGTGGGTAAGATGGCCTCGACCCCATAGACTAGGAAAAACGGCGAGAAGCCCGTTGTTGGGGACTTGTTCTCAAATACTACGAATTAAGAACAAGGCAACATAAAGTGTTAAATGTTAATGCCCTTCGTCCAACGAAACATTATTCCTTTAAGGACTCTTGAACTTTGGACGAAGGTAAAAGTCAATACAATTACGAAGGTTAAATCTTCGTAATTGAATTCTAATAGATTGTACAAAGTAATATGAAATGTCAAAGGTAGACAAATTATAAACGAGCAACATTATTTTCATACTATCTCTATTTAATGTATTATAACATTGGATACAATTATACCTCTGTCTTGACAAAGATCATTTCCCGAATGATGCGATTGCAATTACAGGAATGCGTGAACAGTAAAGGAATACTGCTCACTATTTATAGGCACGGGACACAGCCTGTGAAAAATTACAATTATGCCCCTCATAAGGGATTACAACAGCGACTCAAACATTTATAGACTAAAAGGTCATTCTACTCTTAAGTCGGTTTGTAATGCCGAAGCTTCATGAAGAGGAACCTTCGGTCATCACATGCGGACAGCTTCAGCCGAAGCCGTTTCTTCCTGCAAGACCTTCGGCGACGAAGCATAATCCCAACAGTAGCCCCTTCACGGTGCTAGATCGTTTTTCGTAACGAGCTTGATCCGTGAAAAAAGTCTCTTAGGCTTCGGGAGGCCGAAGGTCCGAAAAACACCTTCCCTGAGCTCGTTGTCGAGAAACGATTTAGTTTCCGAGCGCGTAGCGGTCCCACCTTGCAGCGAGTGCAAGCAGCTGTTCGCCTGGTGTAAAAAATCCTGGCGATTCACCTCCTTACCTGCATCACTATATAAACAGATGGGTAGATGTGAAGTTACCACAGCATTCATTGCTATTTGCACTGTTTTGCTGCCAAATTCTTCAACCATAGCCGAAGGTTAACTCTCGGAATCAAACGAAGCTCCAGTTTGAAGCCTACTTCGTCAGAAGAAAAAGCTTCGGAAGAAAAAGTATTTAGTTCCCACAAAATTCAGAATTAAATGGCCAGAGTGCGCTCTACCGCTAGAGTTGAGCGTGAGGAAGGCGAAGCTGAAGGATCGGATACTGTTCCCATCTCCGAAGCGATGCAACGATCCGGACTAGTGACCTTGGAAGGAATCCGTACCACCGAGACAGAGCAAACTGCTCCCATCTCCGAAGCTGCTGCCGAAGCGGAAGAAGGAAATATTGAAGAAATTGATCCCGAAGATGATTATCATATTGCCGTGCCAAGTAAGCCCAGTCACTTGGACTTCGGCAAGTCGACTGTCTCTAAGGCTGATCTCTCCAAGATGGTGAAGTCGGGCTATTTCAGCGAGAGTCAGAAGAAGCTACTTCGCTTCGGGGGGGAAGAAACCACCCCGAAGCCAGAGAAGGATGAAATAGTCATTTTCAAGAGTTTTCTAAAGGCTGGGTTGAGATTCCCCCTCCATGGGATTATTGCAGATGTATTGAAGGAGTTTGGGATCTACTTTCATCAGCTGACTCCTAACGCTATTGTTAGACTTAGTGTTTATATCTGGGCCCTCCGAAGCCAGGCGGTTGAGCCGTTTGCCGACAGCTTTTGTCGAGTTCATGAACTACACTACCAGACGAAGGCTAGAACAGATGGATTACATGATAACTTTGGTTGCTATAATTTTGCCTATCAGAAAACCACAAAGTTTCCTGTAATTAGCTACCGAAGCAAATGGCCGGCAGGCTGGAAGTCAGAGTGGTTTTATGTGAAAGTTGACGAGGACAAAGAGAAGCTGGTACAAAGCCCACTTGAATTGATCTTCGGAGAAACAAGACCGCGATGCCACATGACATTAGAAGGTCCCACTTGGGCTGCACTGGGTGAGTTTAAAATTATTTCAGAGCATATCAGCACTAGGGACCTGGTTCAAGAGTTCTTGGCCTTCAGGGTTTTCCCTACTTTAAAAGAATGGGAAATGCCGAAGCTAGAGGGGGAGAAGAAGAAAGGGGAGCTTGTGCGGCTACCTTACTATTACAAGTTTAAGAAATACTTTAAAACACCTTGCCAAGAGTGGCTGGACACAATTGAAGTAATGTGCAATGAAATACTTGGTAATTACTCCAAAAAAGAAGATCAGTTGATGACTGCGGCCTTCGGTACCCGTCCGAAGCGAAGACTGAATCGAGTGCTGGACGCCTTGGGTTTTGAATACCCTGACTACGAACAACTGAATAAAATTGTCAAAGGCCGAAAAAGAAGGGTAGCCGAAGCTTTAGATGAAGATGAGAAAGAACCGCCAAAAAAGAAAAATATTCTGAAGAAAAGAAAAGTAACATCTCCGAAGCGAAAAGCATCTGACGAAGAAGAGACTGCCGCATCACGCTCTGCCACTGACGTGGAAGAGATTTTGAAGGTAATGACTGAATCCCTGCCTGTGAAGCTAAGTCCATTAGGGCCTCAACTGACGAAGTTTTTTCAGAAGGAAAAGGAGCCCAAAAAAACGAAGAAAACAACAAAAAGACAAAGAATCATCGCAGTGACCGAAGTCATTGACAAGACACCACCGAGAGCTTCAGCTCGGAAGATAGCAGCGGCTGAGGAAATATCAAATGTTGAAGTTGCACCTTCAGAAATCGCGGCTACCGAAGCTACCTCAGCCGAAGATTTGAACTTGGAAACTACGATTGAACATATCGACAAAATACTACTAGAGATGGCCACAGAAGAAGGTACTACTGCCGCCGAAGAGACCATGGCCGCAGTGTCTGGGAAAGGAAAAGAAATAGCTGACGATACTTCGGAGGACGAAACCTTCATGTTTCAAAATTTAGCTGGACAAGAATTATCAAAAACCGAGATAGAAGAGCTTAAAGAATATGCCAAATCTTGCGGATATAAACCAGGAGCACTCCTCTTCGGAGGTATTGACGATGAAAAATTAGGCTGCATCCGGGATCAGACTGGAGCTAAGATTATCGGTACTCTATCAAAGAGTATCGGTTTTCCGAAGCTAGAAACAGATATTAGCCGCTACCGACGACAACATATTGTTGGTAGTTTATTTTATTCCAATTTCAAGGTGAATTACTTTTCCCTTGACATTTATTGTTTTTTAATAATGAAAACATTTCTAACAAAGGTTGTTTATGTGCAGAGTATGCTGTTGAGTAAGGCTTTGAAAATGCAGCAGGATCTGGAAGACAAAAAACAGGAGGTTATGATTGGAAATTTAGAGAACAAAATAAAAGAGCAATCAGCTGCTATTGAAAAGAAAGACTTCGAGCTTCAGTTAACTGAAGGCTTATTGGCAGAAGCCGAAACTAAAATAGCAGAATTGAATACGAAGCTTCTCTGCCAATCTGAACAATTTGAACAAGAAAAGCAAGAACTTAATGCGAAACTTGAAGCCGAAGTCCAACAAAATTCAAAGTTGAAAAAATCATTGGCAAGCCTTCAAGACAAATGTTTGGAGTTTAGCAATAAATGTATTGAGCGACTGAGAAAGATCTTCCACTCAGTTGGGGCTAGCAGCGAGAAATTCACTCCGTCAACTGAAGATTTACAAAAGACCTTCGAACATATTGAGGGTGAAATTGATGAGCTTGACGAAGTTATAGCCGGGCATGGTGACTTCTGTGCCTGGGTAGCTTCTCGGGGCACTGCTGCAGCTTTTCTGAAAGCTGGCTGCGACCATGGAAAAATTGTTAACAGGCCCAATTTCACCCTGTCACCATCAATTTTAGATGACATTCCTGACCTCGCCCGAAGCATTTCTAATAGATTTGTAAAGATGATATGGACAAAAGGCGGGCGAGAAAAGGCTGGAGACGAAGCTCGGAGTCATCCTGAACCAGTAAGAAATCATACCTTGTGTTTACCTTTTCCTTCAAACTCGGTTTTGACTCACAACTTAATTCATGTAGGGTGATGAAGCCGCCGAGACCGATGCTTGAAGAGTATGACGCCGAAGCTGAGGCCCCATGAAGATCAGTAGAAATAGACTGTAGAAAAACTCAAGAAACTTTTGAAATGACTTTTGTAAATATGGCTAAACTGTTCTTAATGAATTTTGTTCATACCTTGTAACATGCTCTTACCCTTCCATTAATGTGTGGGGTGCTTTGATGTGGACGAAATTATCTTTTTGAGCCTAAGGCGAAAAAAACACCTTCCCTTCTTTTCGTACACAGCGAAGCATAAAAACAGGTTTTCCTTTCTGTCGAAGCTCTTCTTTTCGTATATGACGAAGTACAAAAGACAGTTTTTTCCTTTTTGCCGAAGCAGCCTACTTATGCTATGATGATGGTTAACCTACATATGCCTGGATGAATGTTTATGAATGCAAATGTTATGATGTAATGTGGTGTGCAAATGAATGTTGAAACACATATCCGAAGCCGTAATCACAACCATTATTTCCTTAGAAACAATCACATATCAGCGTTGACTTTTCGCTGAAAGCCTCCCTTAGGAGCTTCTTCGCCTTTTACTTTTGGCGGTATCAGCGTTGATTTTTCGCTGTAAGCCTCCCTTAGGAGCTTCTTCGCCTTTTACTTTCGGCGGTATCAGCGTTGATTTTTCGCTGTAAGCTCTGCATTCCCTTTGGAACGACTTCTGAGCAGAAAACTTACACTGCGCCCCCTTTGGAGTGACTTCTTTAGTAGCTTCGTCGTGCTCCGCATCCCCTTAGGGACGACTTTCGAGCTTCTTTCCTGTTTCTTCTCTTTTTTTTCTCTTTTTCGGCACTCGATGGTGCGTTCTCAGTTTTTACATTTACATCTCTTGGGGGATTTTGCTCTTATAGAGGTAAAAATAAAAAAGAAATTACATGTGATGGCCCCATTAAAAACCTTTCCCCCCCTTTAGAAAGGAAAAGGGTGCCATAAAAAATAAAAAATATAAAAAATTACATCGAGTTATACATAAAATCGCCGAAGCTCATCCGCATTCCAAGATCTAGGAATGTCGTTGCCGTCCATATCCTTCAATCTGTATGAACCGGGTCTTGACGAAGATGCTACCAAAAAAGGTCCCTCCCATTTCAACTGCAACTTGCCTACTGTATCTGGGTTTGCCACTCTCCGAAGCACCAAATGTCCTGGCTCAATATTCTTTAGCTGAACCTTTCTATCACGCCATTTGATTGTTTCGGCTTGATATTTATTGATGTTCTCCACAGCTTGAAGCTTGATCCCTTCTATAGCATCTTTTTCTACAGAGTGATCAGCTTCGAAATCTGATTTTGCCGAAGCTACTACTCTTATTGATCCAGTTTTAGCTTCCTCCGGAGTTATTGCTTCGTCACCAAACAATAATTTGAATGGAGTAAAGCCTGTTGACCTTGATGTTGTTGTATTGTGGCTCCACACCACTTTGATTAATTGATCTGGCCACTTTCCCCTGGGTTGATTGAAGATTAACTTCATTATTCCTGTCACTGTGATGCCATTTGCTCTTTCAACAAGTCCATTTGACTCCGGATGTCTAACTGATGCAAAATGGATCTTCGTGCCAATTTGATCACAAAATTGTCTGAAATCTTCGGAGTCGAACTGTGTTCCATTATCTACAGTGATGGCCTTTGGTACTCTGAAACGACAAACAATATTCTGCCAGAAAAACTTTTGAATGGTGGCCGAAGTTATTGTGGCTAAAGGCTTTGCCTCAATCCATTTAGAAAAATATTCCACGGCCACTACAACATATCTTAAGTTTCCTTGGGCCGGTGGTAACAGACCCAACAAGTCAAGGCCCCACCTTTGCAATGGCCAGATGGGTTGTATCAGCTGAGTTAGAGACGAAGGTTGTTTTTGATCTCTTGCACATTTCTGACAACCTTTGCACTTTTGAACTAATTCCGCTGCATCCGAAGCTGCCTTCGGCCAATAAAACCCTTGACGAAAAACTTTTCCAAGTAACGGCCTAGATCCAATGTGAGATCCACACAGGCCTGCATGTATTTCTTTCATCAATTCTATGCCTTCAGCTCTGGACAAACACTTGAGTAATGGAGCACAAACTCCATGCTTGTACAACTCCCCTTTTATCATGACATATGGACGAGCTCTTGCCTCTATCCTTTTGTTATAAGCTTCGTCATCTGAAAGGAAGTTACCCTGAAGATAAGAGATGATCTCAGCTCTCCAGTATTCACTATAAACAGGAGATATATTGAGAACTGCTCTTTCAAGAAGCTCCACTGAAGGTGCTTTGATTGTTTCGAAGAACACATCCGAAGGTAAGGGCAACCCCTGTGCCGCTGACTTAGCTAGCAAATCAGCATGCTCATTTTCTCCTCGAGGAATATTTTTGACAGAAAATCCTTCGAAGGAGGCTTCAATCCTTCGGACCGTGTCTAGATATTTTTCGAGCTTCGGATCTTTGGCCTTACAACTCTTGTCAATATGACCAGAAACAACCTGGGAATCAGTTTTAAGAATGGCCCTTCTGATTCCCATTGCTTTTAACTTCCGAAGACCCAAAAGCAGGGCTTCGTATTCAGTAATATTGTTTGTGCAACTAAAATCAAGTCTTGCCGCATAACAAGTTTTAACTTTGGATGGTGAGACCAACACAGCAGCTGCTCCTGCTCCGAAGGTTCCCCACGACCCATCGCAAAACACTGTCCATACTTCAGCATCTTTATTTGTTTCTTCATCCTGAGCCCCTGGCGTCCAGTCGGCAATGAAATCTGCCAATGCTTGAGACTGGATCGAAGATCTATGCACATAATCAATGCAAAATTCATTGAGCTCCGCAGCCCATTTTCCAATCCGTCTAGTAGCTTCTCTATTTCGCATAATATCCTTCAACGGTTGCGAAGAAGGAACAACAATATTATATGCTTGAAAGTAATGCCGAAGCTTCCTGGATGCCATCAAAACAGCATATAACACCTTCTCCAATTCTGTATAGTTTTTCTTTGATACACTAAGAACTTCAGATACAAAATATACTGGAACCTGCTTCTTAACTTGGCCATCAAGCTTTTCCTGGACAAGTGCTGCACTTACCGCTGAGTGCGAAGCTGCCACATATAATAACAAAGGAGCCCCTGGCGTTGGTGGGGTTAATGTTGTTAGATCCATCAAATATTGCTTCAGTTCCTCGAAGGCTTTTTGTTGGCTTGGTCCCCATTGGAAGACTTCGGCTGATTTCAGTACTTCAAAGAATGGTGTTGGGGGCCTTCGTCCTCCGAAGGTCCTCAAAAACATGATTTGACAATGTTTTCCAAGTGGATTATGTGAACAGGTATCTTCGGACTCAGAATTATGAACATAAAGCACGGTCAGGACGAAGCCTGAACCAGACGAAGGACGAGCTGATTACCAAGCTCTACGAAGGATGGTGCACAGCCGGAGCTGTGCGCAAGGAAGCTTCGTCGCGATAGCGGAAAAGGGAACTGACTTAAAGATGAAAAGACTACGTGGGCCTTGACAGACTTCCATAAGTCATTAACAAATGTAATGGACATGGATGTAATTTTACGTGGGCTGCGTCCCGCGTCTATAAATAGATGAACAGTACTCCCGTACTGTTCACGCTAACTTGGCATCTGCTTTTGCGTCACGCTTGTACTTTCTACCTTCTCTCAGGACCGAAGGTACATTTGTAATTTGAAATCATTTCTATTTTTCCATGTTAATAAAATAGAAATGATTCTATGATGGTGCTTATATTATATTTCATGCCCTATATAAGTCCTTCGTCATTACTTGTTATGTTTACGAAGGTATGCCTCTTGTGACCTTCGTCCGAAATACATTATCTCCCGAAGGGACATAATGTTCCGAAGGACGAAGGACTTTAACACTTAACATTTTTTATGTTGCCTTGTTCTCAACTCGAAGCATTTGAGAACAAGTCCCCAACATTGGCGCCCACCTCCGGTGAACTCACTTCCACTTCGAGTTTTTTGAACACCTTCGGAAGCTGTAGACCTTCGCTATGGCACCGAAGAAAGCTTCAGCGGCTGGGGCTGCAGCACTGCAACCGCTGGACCACAACCAGGAGACCGTCTCTCTTCGGGAGGCCCGAAACCAGAAGAGAAAGGCCGTCAGCCCAACGCTTCAGGAGGAAGAGCTAGACCAAGAAATCAGGGATATGGAGATGCTACATCAACAGGTGCAGAGAAAGAAGGAGAAGATGGCCCGGCTAGCTGAGTTGCAACGGCAGATAGACGAAGCCTCTGAGGAAGTTCGCCATCTTACTCATGATGAGCAAAACAGAAGGCCTCAGCAGAAAGACCTTCATCAGGAGGGCTTCGTCAACGAAGATGACTGGTATGACAATTTCCATCAGGGAAATTTTGTTTTCGATGATGCTTCTCCTTTGTCCGCTGAGCTGCAGGCTACACCTTGGCCTCCATCCTATAAGCCACCCCAGCTTCCCATGTTCGACGGCCACTCAGACCCGAAGCAGTTCTTAATGAGCTACGAAGCAACAGTGTCTTCGTATGGGGGCAATGCTGCAGTCATGGTGAAGTCTTTCGTTATGGCCGTCAGGAATGTTGCTCAGACCTGGTATTCCTCCCTTCGACCAGGAACGATCACCTCATGGCAGAAGCTGAAGGATATGTTGTTAACCAGCTTTCAAGGATTTCAGACGAAGCCGGTTACTGCTCAAGCCTTGTTTCAGTGCACTCAGGATCATGAAGAGTACCTTCAGGCGTATGTCCGAAGGTTCTTGCGTTTGAGGGCACAGGCACCAACGGTGCCCAATGAAATTGTTATCGAAGCCATGATCAAGGGGCTTCGTCCTGGACCTGCAGCACAATACTTTGCTAGGAAGCCTCCTCAGACTCTGGAGAAGCTGCTCCAAAAGATGGACGAGTACATCCGTGCTGATAATGACTTTCGCCAAAGAAGGGAGGAGGCCTTCAGATTTTCTGAAATGACCAGGGGCTTCGGGGGAAGATTCTATCCGAGGCATGTCAGGTCCATCCACAACACTCAAAATGATGACAAGGGGAGTCAGCAGAACAGGCCGCAGTGCTCTTCACAGGCTTCGGGGCAACAGCAGACTTTCTTTCGGCCACCAGCTCCAAGAGGCAGAGGCGCCAGGGGCTTCGGCGGGAGATTTGGAGATCAACCAAGGAGGACATTTTGTTTATTCTGCGGTGAGAACAAGGGCCATACCACCAGGATGTGCCATGTCACCATCCAGAAACAAAAGGAGCTAGCAGAAGCTGCAGCACAACAGGGACAGCCGAAGCAGGTCATGCACACTGCTTCGTATCATCAACCTTACATCCCGGAGTATGTGGGCAACCACCCTGCAGTTTCCGTAGCTTCGGCGAGCCAACCTCAAGCTTCATGGCAACAGCCCCCGCCTCCACCTCCGCTGCAACAAGGTCAACAGCCAGAAGGGAGCCAATATGCTCCGCATCAAAGGGACCTTAGAGAGCAATCTGAAGCTCGCACAGTCAACAGTACTGTGCCAGAGTCGAAGCACATTTACTGACATATATCCTACTTTGATAGCAGTCTTTTTCGTTTAAGTTCCATTTTTTGTGTAATAAAGAACATTTCAGTTTCCATATAATAATTTTGTGGTTGGCTATGAGAAAAACCTATCTTCTCCACAGGCTTAAGTTGCTGAAGCTTAAAAATTTGTGGTAACAAAGGGGACCTTCGGATTATTAAAGATCCTTCAACGCAACAAAAAGTCGTTCTAAGGAACGCAGAGTAAGTTGCCGAAGTTACAAAAGCCGTTCCAAAGGGAGCGCAGTGTAAGTTTTTTGCTCCAAAGACGTTCCTAAGGGAATGCAGAGCATACAGCGAAAAGTCAACGCTGATACCGCCTAAGTAAAAGGCGAAGAAGCTCCAAAGACGTTCCTAAGGGAATGCAGAGCTTATACCGTCTAAGTAAAAGGCGAAGAAGCTCCAAAGACGTTCCTAAGGGAATGCAGAGCTTACGAATATAATTTGAGTGTATCTTCGGAACAAATGTCATTTGCATAACATAACATCATCACATCATTTTGCATAACATAAGCATCATACATCATGTTGCATTTGGCAAAAGAAGGGGACACAGTATCAACCTTCGAAAGGACGTTTTGAGAAAGTGAAAATTGTGTAAAGTCAAGAGGGAATACAGTGATAATCTTCGGAATACAGCTTCGGGGAATATTTTTACGAAGCATGGATGAGCTTCATCAGAGCAATATCGAAATTGTATAGCTTCGGAGAATGTTTTCACGAAGCATGGACGTGTTTCATCAGAATAATTTTAAAGGAGGATGTCTTCTTCACGAAGCATGAAAAGAAGGGAAGGTGTTTTTTCGCCGAAGGCTCAAAAATGGTATGTATGTAGAGTTTCATGCATCGTAAAGAATTGAATAATGAAAAGAGACTTGTATATTACATTCAAATGTACAAAATGTTACATCGATCACAATTTAAATGTTTTTTCTAAATAGCATCTAATCTTCTCTTAATACTGCTTCGGCGGCTTCATTTAGCAGTTGATCAACAACTTTATCCATGATAGCTTCGGCCATTTGTTTAATTTCATCATCCCCTTTTGTGTGAGGATCGGCAGTCGATCCAGCAGCTTCTGAGGGAAGAGAACATTTCTTCATTACTATTACAAACCATGAGCAAAGTTTGAAATAAAAATTACAACACAATAAGAACGACTAATTGATACCTAATTGCCTTTCGGGCTCTGTACTTTTTTCGGCAGCTTCTGCCACTTTCCTAGCATCATGGATGCCTTTTTCGCTTCTTTGAATTATTTCTTGCGCCATTTCTCGGCCGCCATTGTCCCAGATATCAGTGAAGAATTTACCGCCAACCATGCTTGCTTCGGTTGAGGGATCTTTGATGTCTTCAGGGGACAGGGCAGCTTCGGACTGAGCTAAGGATTTTATATGTTCACAACCTTTCTTCTCCAAAACAGCAGCAACTCCCCTGGCGCCTGAAAAAGCGCAGATATCACCGCGGCTGCTCAGGATTTCTTCGAAGGCTTCTGCTTCGTGACTAATCCAGTCCAGTGGACCTTCGGGATTGCCTCTTGAAAAGTCCTCTTCACTAGAAAAGGCGCCAACGCTGGCGAAGCTGGATTTTATCTTTTTCACGCATTCTACAGATTTAACATAACATTTCCTCTGAGATGCACGAAGCTCTTTAACACTTAGCTCCAATTTATTGACCATATGATCACTAAGTTCTCGTTTTGTTTCCTCAAGCACACGTTCCTCTTTAGCCCTAGCTAGCTGTTTCTGAAGATCTTTAATTTCACGTTTTTGGGCTTCTGCTTGGGCTTTTGAAGTAGCTTCGTCCTTCTTTACCTTATCCACCAGTGTAAGCAGAATTTTATCCTTCTCCAGAGCTTCGTTTCTCAGTTTAATAACTTCTGATCGAAGGTTGTTGAACGCAATTTCATAACTTTCATCTTCGGCACTCTTTTGTGCTCTTAGTGCATTGCTCAGGATCAAACCCTATAAAAAATTCATATAAGGATAAAGGAATGAATTACGTATTGTAAAAATTTTTCAAACGACTAATTCCCATACCTTTAGGCTGTTATATGCAAGACTATCCGCAAGGTCTTCCTTCGTCATAGCGCATAATCCAGCTTCAAGCTTCGGAAATCCCATACTTTTAGCCATCTCTCGGCAGACAGATAGTTCTTTATTATCAGGAAGGCAGTACAGGAAATCATCTTCATTAGTCCCGTTAAACACTACTGCTCCTTTCGGATATTTTAGCTCTTTGGCATAGTAGTTAGCTTCGTAAATTTCCTCTTCGGACAATTTCTTCCCCGAAGCATGTCGCACGATGTAATCGCGTGCGCTGGAAGAAGCTTCGGGGGCGGCGGTGTCAATTTCTTTAACCAAAGCTGGTTCTGATATTTTCTCGGTCTCCAAAGATTGTTCCTTGGTGGGCTCTGAAGGCCCAGCTTCAGCTTCAGGTTGTTGCTTCGAAGCTTCAGCAACTTCAGCCTCGGTAGACACTTCAGCAACTTCAATAGTCCCTTTTGGAGTTGTGCTTGAAGACTTAATTGTCTCCAAAACATCTAACACGTTCACCATTCTTTTTCTTCTCGGGGTCACCGACGGCCCCTTTTGATTTTTTGTTGTTTCAACAGTTGCTGAAGGACTTAAGATTTCCGATATTTTTCGCTCTTCAATCTTCGGTTTTTCTGCTTTTTCGGCTGAAGGTGCTTCAGTTTTCTCTTCTATCTTCGGCACTGGAGCTGGTTCTGTAGCTTCAGAGGCCAAAGAAACTTCACCAATAAATTCTGGCACTGTGGCCGGCTCAATAAAGCGTGTTCGATGGGTGAGCACCTTCATCTTTTTCCTTTGAGGCGCTGGCTCACTAGTGGCACTCGTGGTAGCTTCGGTCGCAGGAGAAGTATTTTTCCTTTTGCGACCCAATACCGGATAGTGATAGTCAGGGTAGATAAACCCGACTGCGTCAAATACACGGTTGAGCCTTTTCTTCTTTCGGCCTCCGAAGGCTGCTGATAGTGCAGTGTTCTCGGCCTTCGAATATGCCCCAAGAAGTTCGTCACTTAATGTTTCAATGCTTTTCAACCAATCGTCATCAGGTTCAACAAATTTATCCCCATATTTGAATGTGTATTTTAGTCTGACTAGTCCGCCTTCGTCGGACTCTTTAATGGTCTCCTTCGGCATTTCCCACTTTTCTGCAAGTGGCCATACCCTGAAGGCAATATGCTCTTGGACTAAGTCCCTTGTCCCAATGAAAGAGCAGATTGCGCCGAAGGCTCTTTGGCATCCTTCGGCTGCTTCATCCATTTCAATCTTCGGCCTTCGAAGTCCGAAGCGTTGCCAGATGGGGCGCATAATGATACTCTTGACATTTTCTTGCGCTGTTAAGTCATTCTTCACATAGAACCACTCTGTCATCTAGGCTCCGGGCCACCTCTTCCGAAAGGTCGGCACAGGGCAGCTTGACCCGGAGCGGGCACCGAAGCTATAACACCCAAAATTGTTGTGATATTGTTCTTTTCCCCAGGGCTTCGTCTCGTATAGTAACTCATGAATGTTGCAGAAGCTTTTAGCGTTTGGTTCCAAACCTTGGCTTCTCACAGCCCAGACAAACATCCCCATCCTTATGATAGCTTCGGGAGTAAGTTGATGAAGGTAGACTTGAAATGTTTTCAGTACCTCAACAACAAAGTTGCTCAGGGGGAATCGAAGCCCAGCCTTGAGAAAGCTTCGGAAGATTACAACTTCATCTTCTTCGGGGGTGGGAGAAGTCTTTTCTCCAGCGTCAGCTCTCACAATAGATATATCTCGAAAATACCTCCCCCTCATATTATCAATATGACTCTGTTTGATAGTGGTTTTCCCGAAAACCGTGTGACTTGGCCGCCATGGTCGATCTTCGGCCTCTTCCCCACCACTTTCTACATCATAGCTGTCGCTGTCACCAGTATCTTCGGACAAACCTTCAAGAATCTCCTTGGTGATTTTCTCTGTATTGGTCTCCGCCATCGCTATCAGAAACCCCAAATTCTTCTCTTCCTCGAGACTCAGCTTCGTCTCAGCAGGGATCTTCTTACCTTCAGGCATCTTCGGAAACGCTAAAAAACTGTTTTCAGGGCCGAAGCTTCGAAATCAAAAAGGTCACCAATCTTAATGCACAAGAGCTAAAAATTTAGTGGACCGAAGCAGATGGCAAGTATGCGTACCAAATGAGTTGGCGGTGTGATCTTATTTATACGCCCAGGGCGCTGGAAATTGAAAGACCCCGCTTGTCAGTGAATGTTGCTATTCTAGCAAAGGGAAGGTGTTTTTTCGGACCTTCGGCTCAAGGCCTTCGTCCATATCGCAATCTGAATTTATTATTAACAAATTAATATTGCGAGGGGCTACTGTTGGGGGCCTTCGTCCTCCGAAGGTCCTCAAAAACATGATTTGACAATGTTTTCCAAGTGGATTATGTGAACAGGTATCTTCGGACTCAGAATTATGAACATAAAGCACGGTCAGGACGAAGCCTGAACCAGACGAAGGACGAGCTGATTACCAAGCTCTACGAAGGATGGTGCACAGCCGGAGCTGTGCGCAAGGAAGCTTCGTCGCGATAGCGGAAAAGGGAACCGACTTAAAGATGAAAAGACTACGTGGGCCTTGACAGACTTCCATAAGTCATTAACAAATGTAATGGACATGGATGTAATTTTACGTGGGCTGCGTCCCGCGTCTATAAATAGATGAACAGTACTCCCGTGCTGTTCACGCTGACTTGGCATCTGCTTTTGCGTCACGCTTGTACTTTCTACCTTCTCTCAGGACCGAAGGTACATTTGTAATTTGAAATCATTTCTATTTTTCCATGTTAATAAAATAGAAATGATTCTATGATGGTGCTTATATTATATTTCATGCCCTATATAAGTCCTTCGTCATTACTTGTTATGTTTACGAAGGTATGCCTCTTGTGACCTTCGTCCGAAATACATTATCTCCCGAAGGGACATAATGTTCCGAAGGACGAAGGACTTTAACACTTAACATTTTTTATGTTGCCTTGTTCTCAACTCGAAGCATTTGAGAACAAGTCCCCAACAAATGGTAAATTTCTCTCTGCTGATCTAGATATGAATCTATTGAGAGATGCCAGCCTCCCCGTCAATCTTTGGGCCCCCTTTTTTGTATTTGGTGGCTCCATTCGAAGTATAGCTTCAATTTTACTTGGATTAGCTTCAATTCCCTTTGTTGAAACCAAGCATCCAAGAAATTTCCCCTTCTTTACTCCGAAGACACATTTTTCTGGATTCAGCTTTAGACCAGCTTGTCTAAAATTGGCAAAGGTCTCCTGCAGATCAGCAATGTGATTTTCTTGTTTCGTGCTTTTAATAATGATATCATCAACATAAGTTAGCACATTTCTGCCTATCTGAGACTGAAGAACCTTCGAAGTCATTCTGCTGAAACTTCCTCCAGCGTTCTTGAGCCCCTCAGGCATCCGAAGGTAACAATATGTTCCACTAGGGGTTATGAAACTGGTCTTCGGCTCATCCTCCTTCTTCATCCAAATTTGATGATAGCCTGAATAACAGTCCAAAAGACTCATAAGCTCTGACGAAGCTGCTGCATCAACTAAGGAGTCTATCCTTGGCAATGGGAATTCGTCCTTCGGACAGGCCTTGTTGAGATCTGTAAAATCGATACACATTCGCCATTGGCCTTTTTTACCATAACAGTGTTAGCTAGCCATTCTGGGTACTTTACTTCTCTAATAACTCCTGCACTGAGGAGTCTTTTGACTTCATTCCGAGCTCCTTCGGCCTTGTCATCAGACATTTTCCGAAGCCTCTGCTTTCTGGGTCTGAAGGATGGATCAACATTGAGCGAATGTTCAATAACATCCCTGTTAACTCCGCAAAGATCATTAGCTGACCATGCAAAAACATCTTTGTTGTTGAACAAAAACCTTATCAAGGTTTTCTCCTGTTCTTCAGATAATTGGGAGCCCAACAGCACCTTCTGCTCTGCTATGTCCTCACATAAGAGCATGGGCTTCGGCTGATCTGCCGAAGCTGCTTTCTCCCTTCTGAATTTGTACTGTTCACAAGCTTCAGCTCCATCTATATTATGGATTGCTTTTGAGTCAGTCCAGTTTCCTTCGGCCCTTCTGGCAGCTTCCTGACTTCCATGAATAGCAATGGGTCCTTGATCTGAAGGTATCTTCATACAAAGATAAGCAGGATGAAGAATTGCTTCAAAAGCATTGAGGGTGCCACGACCAATAATTGCATTGTAAGGATATTCCATATCAACAATATCAAACACAACTTGCTAAGTTCTAGTGTTGTTGATGAAACCGAAGGTCACTGGCATGGTGATCTTGCCCAGTGCTACAATTTGTCTTCCTCCGAAGCCACAGAGAGGGTGTGTAGCATCATGAATCTTGTATTCGGGCTCTTGCATTTGTCTGAAAGCTTTGGCAAATATGATATCAGCTGCGCTGCCTGTGTCAACCAAGACATTATGGACCAGAAATCCTTTGATCACACAAGAGATAACCATAGCATCATTGTGTGGATAATTCTTGAGTTGAAGATCCTCTTGGGAGAAGGTAATTGGAATGTGGGACCATCTTGACTTGATGAAGGGTCCTTGCACCCCAACATGTTGTACCCTTCTCTGTGCTTCTTTCTTCTGCTTTTTGTTGGCTGGCTCTGAGCATGAACCACCTGTTATCGGGAGCACCAGCTTCGGGGCCGAAGCAGCTCCAACTTGATCGTTGAACGAAGCCATCAGCTCAAAAAGTGGAAGTGAGTTGACCGGAGGTGGGCGCCAATGTTGGGGACTTGTTCTCAAATACTACGAATTAAGAACAAGGCAACATAAAGTGTTAAATGTTAATGCCCTTCGTCCAACGAAACATTATTCCTTTAAGGACTAATGAACTTTGGACGAAGGTAAAAGTCAATACAATTACGAAGGTTAAATCTTCGTAATTGAATTCTAATAGATTGTACAAAGTAATATGAAATGTCAAAGGTAGACAAATTATAAACGAGCAACATTATTTTCATACTATCTCTATTTAATGTATTATAACATTGGATACAATTATACCTCTGTCTTGACAAAGATCGTTTCCCGAATGATGCGATTGCAATTACAGGAATGCGTGAACAGTAAAGGAATACTGCTCACTATTTATAGGCACAGGACACAGCCTGTGAAAAATTACAATTATGCCCCTCATAAGGGATTACAACAGCGACTCAAACATTTATAGACTAAAAGGTCATTCTACTCTTAAGTCGGTTTGTAATGCCGAAGCTTCATGAAGAGGAACCTTCGGTCATCACATGCGGACAGCTTCAGCCGAAGCCGTTTCTTCCTGCAAGACCTTCGGCGACGAAGCATAATCCCAACACCCGTGGCCCAGCTCGGCGTCGTCCTCAGACTCCAAACCACCGAGGGTAGCTCTTTTATCCACTGCTTGCCAAACTTGTTGAGGTCGTTGTAGATCCTCGGCTTTAGCCCCTGCAAAATCATGCCATTGGCACGCTCCACTTGCCCATTTGTCATTGGGTGAGCTACGGCGGCCCAGTCCACACGGATGTGGTGGTCTTCGCAGAAGTCTAGGAACTTTTTCCCAGTGAACTGCGTGCCGTTGTCGGTGATGATAGAGTTTGGGATCCCAAAGCGGTGGATGATATTTGTAAAGAACGCCACCGCCTGCTCGGACCTGATGCTGGTCAAGGGTCGGACTTCGATCCACTTGGAGAATTTGTCGATGGCGACCAGCAGGTGCGTGAAGCCCTCGGGTGCCTTCTGCAAGGGACCGACGAGGTCTAGACCCCACATAGCAAACGGCCAAGTGATAGGTATTGTTTGTAGAGCTTGAGCAGGCAGGTGTGTTTGTCTCGCATAGAATTGACACCCTTGGCAGGAGCGTACAATCCTAGTGGCGTCGGCCACTGCGGTCGGCCAGTAGAAACCTTGTCGGAAAGCGTTTCCCACGAGGTTCCGAGGCGCCGCATGGTGACCGCAAGCCCCCGAGTGTATTTCTTGCAACAGCTCCTGTCCTTGGGTGACGGATATGCATCGTTGGAGAATGCCTGAGGGTCTACGGTGGTACAACTCCTTTTCATCACCCAGCAAAACGAACGACTTGGCGCGCCGAGCTAGTCGCCGAGCTTCGGCCTTGTCGAGGGGCAGCTCTCCCCGGAGGAGATATTCCAGGTACGGGGTCTGCCAGTTTGGGACTGGTGTGACCCCATTCCGCTCCACCTCGGCACACAGGGCCTCATCTTCGGCGGCCGAGGGTACCTCGGGCTGGGCCGAGGTCTCCTCGGATTCGGGCGCGTCGTTGAGTTTGACGGATGGCTAATATATGTCCCTGGAGAAGACATTCGGGGGAACCATTGTTCGTCCCGAGGCTATCTTAGCCAGCTCATCTGCAGTCTCGTTGTACCATTGAGCAACATGGTTGAGTTCTAGCCCGTAGAACTTATCTTCCAAGCGCCGGACTTCGTCACAGTAGGCCTCCATTTTTTGGTCGCGGCAGTGAGAGTTCTTCATGACTTGGTCAATAACGAGCTGCGAGTCACCACGAGCGTCGAGGCGTCGAACCTCTAGCTCAATGGCGATGCGCAACCCATTAACCAAGGCCTCGTACTCGGCCACATTGTTTGACGCCGGAAAATGGAGGCGTATTACGTTACGCACATGTTCTCCGAGGGGTGAGATGAAGAACAAGCCTGCGCCTGCTCCGGTTTTCATCAACGACCCATCGAAGTACATGGTCCAAAGTTCAGCCTGGATTAGGGCCGTTGGCAACTGGGTGTCTGTCCATTCAGCCAGGAAGTCAGCCAAGACTTAGGATTTTATGGCCTTCCGAGGTGCGAATGAAAGTGTTTCGCCCATGAGTTCCACTGCCCATTTTGCTATCCTACCCGAGGCCTCTCGGCACTGGATGATCTCTCCGAGGGGGAAAGATGACACCACAGTAACTGGATGAGACTCGAAGTAGTGTCGCAGCTTCCGCTGTGTCAGAATCACTGTGTACAGCAGCTTCTAGATTTGCGGGTAGCAGATTTTAGTCTCGGATAGCACTTCGCTGATGAAGTAGACTGGCCTCTGGATGAGCAGTGCATGCCCTTCTTCTCGTCTCTCGACTACGACCGCAGCGCTGACCACCTGAGTGGTTGCGGCGACGTAAATCAAGAGGGCTTCTTCTGCAGCGGGGGGCACCAAGATGGGCGCATTAGTAAGGAGTGCCTTTAAGTTTTCGAGGGCCTCTTTGGCCTCGGGAGTCCAAGTGAAGCGCTCGGCCTTCCTTAAGAGGCGGTACAAGGGTAATCCTTTCTCGCCAAGGCGCGAGATGAAGCGGCTCAGAGCCGCAAGGCATCCCATGACCCTTTGTACTCCTTTCAAATCTTTGATTGGCCCCATGTTGGTGATGGCCGCGATTTTCTCCGGGTTGGCCTCGATACCTCGTTCGGAGACGATGAACCCTAGGAGCATGCCTCGGAGGACTCCGAAGACACACTTCTCAGGATTGAGTTTTACACTCTTCGCTTTTAGGCACCTGAATGTTACCTCAAGGTCAGAGAGGAGGTCAGAGGCTTTCCTTGTTTTGACAACGATGTCATCGACGTAAGCCTCGACCGTTCTGCCGATGTGCTCTCCGAACACGTGGTTTATGCACCTCTGGTATGTTGCGCCCGCATTCCTCAAACCAAATGGCATAGTAGTGTAGCAATACATGCCAAAAGGTGTGATAAAAGAAGTCACGGGCTGGTTGGATTCTTTAATCTTGATTTGGTGATAGCCTGAGTAGGCATCGAGGAAAGACAGGGTTTCGCACCCAGCGGTGGAGTCCACAATTTGATCGATGCGAGGCAGAGGGTAGGGAACCTTGGGGCATGCTTTATTTAGCCCAGTGTAGTCCACACACATCCTCCACCTCCCACCTTTTTCTTTACAAGCATAGGGTTAGCTAACCATTCTAGATGGAATACCTCTTTGATGAACCCTGCAGTCATTAGCTTGTGGACCTCCTCGCCTATGGCTCTGCGCTTTTCTTCATCAAAACGGCGCAGGTGCTGTTTCATGGGTCGGGCTCCGGCTCGGATGTCCAGTGAGTGCTCAGCGACATCTCTCGGTATGCCCGGCATGTCCGAGGGACTCCACACAAAAACTTTGGCGTTTGTGCGGAAAAAGTCGACGAGCACTGCTTCCTATTTGGGGTCGAGCTCGGAGCCGATCCTGACTTTCTTGCCGACGTCGTTGCTGGGGTCGAGAGAGACGAATTTGACTGCTTCGGTTGGCTCGAAGTTGCCGGCGTGCCGCTTCGCGTTGGGCGCCGCTTTGGAGAGGCAATCTAGGTCAGCGATGAGGGCTTCGGACTCGGCGAGGGCTTCGGCGTACTCCACGCATTCCACGTCGCACTCGTAAGCATGGCAGTACGTGGGTCCGACGGTGATGAATCCCTTGGGGCCAGGCATCTTGAGCTTGAGGTAAGTGTAGTTGGGGATGGCCATGAACTTGGCGTAGCACGGTCTTCCCAGCACCGCGTGATAGGTCCCTTGGAACCCAACTACCTCGAAGGTGAGGGTTTCCTTTTGGAAGTTGGAGGGAGTTCCGAAGCAGACGGGCAAGTCAATCTGTCTGAGGGGCAGGATACGCTTTCCGGGTGCAATCCCGTGGAAGGGTGCTGCACCAGCCCGGATCTCAGACCGATCAACCCCCAAGAGCTTTAGGGTCTCGGCGTAGATGATGTTGAGGCTGCTGCCTTCGTCCATGAGGACCTTGGAGAGCCTAACGTTGCCGATGATTGGGTCGACGACGAGCGGGTACCTTCCTGGGCTCGGCACGTAGTCGAGGTGGTCGCCTTGGTCGAAGGTGATGGGCTTATCGGACCAGTCTAGGTAGACTAGCGTTGCTACCTTCACCGAGCAGACCTCCCGGCGCTCATGCTTGTGGTGTCGAGCCGAGGCATTCACCACCTGTCTGTCGTAGATCACGAAGCATTTGTGGACCTCCAGGACTCCTCTTCCTTGTCGCCCCCCTTCTTGTTGTTGTCTTGGTCCTTGCCACCTTCCGTCGTGGGTCCTGCCTTGTTAAAGTAGCGCCGGAGCATGTCGCACTCTTCAAGGGTGTGCTTGACGGGACCCCTGTGATAGGGGCACGACTCCTTGAGCATCTTGTCAAACACGTTGGCCCCTCCGGGAGGCTTCCGAGGATTCCTGTGCTCGGTAGCAGCGACGAGATCTGCGTCAACGGCGTCGCGTTTTGCTTGTGCCTTCTTCCTAGTTTTCTTCTTCGTGCCACGCTGGGCGGACGCCTCGGGGACGTCTTCCTCCTGCCTTCCTTGAGGCTGCTTGTCCTTCCGGAAGATGGCTTCGATCGCATCTCGGCCAGAGGCGAACTTGGTGGCTATGTCCATCAATTCGCTTGCCTTGGTGGGTGTCTTGCGCCCCAGTTTGCTTACCAGGTCCCGGCAAGTGGTGCCGGCGAGGAATGCCCTGATGACGTCCGAGTCGGTGATGTTGGGCAACTCGGTGCGCTACTTTGAAAATCGCCGGATGTACTCTCGCAGGGATTCCCCGGGCTGCTAGCGGCAGCTTTGGAGATCCCATGAGTTCCTAGGGCGCACATACGTACCTTGGAAATTCCCAGCGAAGGCCTTGACTAGGTCGTCCCAGGCGAAGATCTACGCAGGGGGCAGATGCTCCAGCCAGGCCCGGGCAGCGTCGGAGAGAAAAAGGGGGAGGTTGCGGATGATGAGGTTGTCATCATCCGTCCCTCCCAACTGGCATGCCAGCCGGTAATCCGCGAGCCACAACTCTGGCCTCGTCTCCCCCGAGTACTTGGTGATGGTAGTCGGGGCCCAGAACCGGGCTGGGAACGGCGCACGTCGTATGGCTCGGCTGAAGACCCGCGGGCCTGGTGGTTCAGGTGAGGGGCTTCGATCCTCCTCACTGTCGTAGCGTCCCCCGCGCCTGGGGTGGTAGCCTCGGCACACCTTCTCCTCGAGGCGGGCTCAACGGTCGCGGCGGTGTTGATCGTGGCCGAGGCGATCCCGGGATGCTGGTGTCTCGTCTCTTGTAAGCTCGGTGTGGACCGAGACCTCGCGCATGTGTCGGGAGGACGCTGCGTGATGCTCCGAGGGGCACCATCGCCTTCGGGAGGCAGAGCTCTCGGCTCGTCGGGCTGCGGCATTTTCCAGGAGGTCCTTGAGTTCGCCCTGGGTACGCCGCCCCTCGGTGGTGGATGGCTCCGGCATCGTCCGAAGCAACATTGCTGCTGCAGCTAGGTTCTGGTCGACCCCGTTGAAGGCCGGGGGTGGCATCGCCCTGGCATCATTAATAATGCGACGCTGGACGTCCCGGGCCCGATGACGCGCTCCTTCGGCGAGCGCTCGACCTGCCCATTCTTGCTCGAGGTTTTGTTGGAGCTGCACAAGTTGCCCTGTTTCTTCGTTGAGCTTGGCCTGCATCTCGCGGAGTTGCTCAAGCTGTGAGCCTTGAACCCCCATAGGGACCTAGGCCACAGCTAGCTCTCGCGGGATCTCGACGCGAGACGCAGGTGCAAGGGTGTCGTCACTTCCTGGCATGCCGAGGTGGTTTTCTCTGTCGTGATCTTCCTGATCGATGTGGTAGCACTCGCGAGTTGGGTCGCAACCCTCATCGTCAAGGCTGTGGCCATCATCGGAGCAGCCGGAGAGGCAGTGGTCACATGCGGACATGAAGTCACGCATGGCACTGGGATCATGGAGTTCGGAGAAATCCCAACTGACGTCGGGGTCGTCCTCTTCCTCGGAACCCACGGGTCCGGAAGTTGAGACGGCCGTCAGTCGGTCCCAAGTTGACCACATATGGTACCCCGAAAGGTCAGGATATGCCCTCACGAAAGCGCTCACCGAAGCGGGGTCGCTTGGTGGGTCGAAGCTGAATCTAAAGGAAATAGGATGGAAAACTGAAGGTACCTGTTGGTTGGTAGACGGCGGTGAAGTTGCATCGGAGGTGGAATGTGTCGTTCTCTCAGGTGCGAGACTAATGCCCGACAAGTCCCTCGCAAGGGTGCCAGCATCATCAGTCCACCTGGGGCTGGCGTTTTGCTGGGAAGCGACACCCGTTGTTGTCTCAGGTGCGAGGATAACACCCGACATGTCCCCCGTAGGGGTGTCGGCGTCGTCGACTCGCTCTGGTCCGACAGCCGTCGAGGTGCTGCCTCCCGCCTGGCCATGTTTGCCCCGTCTCCATCTCCTCCGGCGAGGAGGGTAGCGGGGTTGACTCGAGTGCTCCTCTTCCGCCACATGGAGATGTCGTCGTCGAGTTCGTCTCCGTCGGGCGAGCCGACGACCGTCGTTGTTGTCGTGCTGCGGGGGAAGGAGTACCATGTCGTAGCTACCGTCGCGGGACATGAACTCGAGACTCCCGAAGCGGAGCACCGTCCTGGGCTGAAGAGGCTGCTGAATATTGTCCATCTGGAACTCAACGGGAAAGTATTGTCAACACGCAGCGAGCCCCTACCTGGCGCACCAACTGTCGGCGTTTCGGACCCGAGGGACCCTCAACCGGACCGACTAGTGAATTTTGTGCTGTGTGCCCCTGTCCAGATGGGTTGATGCAAGATGGAACACAAGAGGGAGAATGAGGCTTATATTATCTTGCACCGGGGGTGCTTGCAGTAGGGGTTACAAGTTGAGCGAGAGAGAGAGAGAGAGAGGGTTCGGCCTTCAGTCGTCTGCGTTAGCCTCCTCCGCGTCTCTCCCACTCTGCCTGCCTCTGCTTGCCCCTGCTCCCCCTTCTCACCCTTAGGAAGGCCCTGGACATCCCCTTTTATAGATACAAGGAGATGGTCCAGCTGTACAATAGGGGTGTAGCTATGTGCTAACATGGCCGACGGAGAAGTGCTTGAGCCCTGTAGAAGCGCAGCTGGCAGTGCGGCATGGATCCTGCTGACGTTTCCTTGCTTCCGTAGGGAGCTGAGAGCCATCGACGTCATGGACGCACATGGGGAACCATCATTACCTGTTATTGGAGTAGTTTGATGTGACTCCGGTCTTGTTCCTTCGTAGCATGGGGTGGCTAGCTAGCGGTAGGGTAATGATGCATCTCCTGTAGCGTAGTCGGTCCGAGGCCGAGGTCGGGCGAGGCGGTGACTCCTCCCGAGGCCGAGGCTGAGGTCGGGCGCGGACGTGACTCCTCCCGAGGCCGAGGTCGGGCGAGGCGGAGAATTTCCCCCGAGACCGAGGCTGAGACCGAGGCCTGGGGTCGGGCGAGGCGGAGCTCCCTGTTGTGCCTAAGGCCGAACTCGGGAGAGGTCATGACTTATTGTTGTTAGTCTTACCCTGGTGGTTGGCACAGTAGCCAGAGCGGGGCGAACAGTGTTGTCTTCCTGTCAGAACGGTCAGTGAAAGGGCGAAGTGACTGCGGTCACTTCGACCTTGCCGACTGAGGCGCGCGTGTCAGGATAAGGTGTCAGGCGATCCCCGCATTAAATGCGCATGCGATACGGTCGGCTAGTAAGGCGATTTGGCCGAGGTCGCTGCATGACAAAGTTTGCCCGAGCTTGGCTTCGGGCGAGCCGAGGGTGCGCCCACTGCCTGTGGAGGCCCTCGGGCGAGGCGTGAATCCGCCCGGGACTATTATTTCCGCCCGAGGCCGGGCTCAGGCGAGGCGAGATCGCGTCCCTTGGCAGACGAGGCCATGACTTGAACCGCGCTTATCAGTCTTTATGGTTTGTTCTGAAGACGTTTTCCAGCCGTGTTTAGGAGTGTTGGGGGTACCCCTAATTACGGTACCCGACAGAGAGTGATGTTTTTTATGAACTTATAGTGAGCCTATATGTAGAAATCGAGGTGATAAAGAGAGTATGTGTAGTAATTAAAAACAGTTATAAATATCTTTATAGATACATCGTACCATTGCAGAAATTCACTGTAGGATGTTGTCGAAGACCATAATTAGGGGTACCCTCAAGACTCCTAAATCTCAGCTGGTAACCCCCATCAGCACAAAGCTGCAAAGGCCTGATGGGTGCGATTAAGTCAAGGATCGGTCCATTCGAGGGACGCGATCACGCCTCGCCCGAGCCCAGCCTCGGGCAAGGGCAGCCGACCCCGGAGGATCTACGTCTCGCCCGAGGACCCCCTCCAGCAACGGACACACCTTCGGCTCACCCGAGGCCCAGTCTTCACCAAGAAGCAACCTTGGCCAAATCGCCACACCAACCAACCAAATCGCAGGGGCATTTAATGCAAAGGTGGCCTGACACCTTTATCCTGACGCACGCCCTCCAATCGACAGAGCCGAAGTGACCGCAGTCACTTCGCCGCTCCACTGACTGGTCTGACAAGAGGACAGCGCCGCCTGCGCCGCTCCGACTGCTGAGCCACTCGACAGAGTGAGGCTGGCAGCAGCCAAGTCCAGCCTCAGGCGTCATAGGAAACTCCGCCTCGCTCGACCCCAGGGCTCGGATTCGGGCTCAGCCCCGGAAGACGACGAACTCCGCTTCGCCCGAACCCAGGGCTCGGACTCGGGCATAGCCCCGGAAGACGACGAACTCCGCTCCGCCCGACCCCAGGGCTCAGACTCGGGCTCAGCCCCGGAAGACGACGAACTCCGCTTCGCCCGACCCCAGGGCTCGGACTCGGGCACAGCCCCGGAAGACGACGAACTCCGCTCCGCCCGACCCCAGGGCTCGGACTCGGGCTCAGCCCCGGAAGACGACGAACTCCGCTTCGCCCGACCCCAGGGCTCGGACTCGGGCTCCGCCCCGGAAGACGACGAACTTCGCTCCGCCTGACCCCAGGGCTTGGACTCGGGCTCAGCCCTGGAAGACGACGTACTCCGCTTCGCCCGACCCCAGGGCTCGGACTCGGGCTCAACCTCGAAGGACGACGAACTCCGCTTCGCCCGACCCCAGGGCTCGGACTCAGCCCTGGCCTCAGCCGACGGGCTCCGCTTTGTCCGACCCGGGGGCTCGGACTCGACCTCGACCTTGGAAGACAGACTCGACCTCGACCTCGGAGGAGCCTCCACCTCGCCCAGCCTAGGGCACGGACCGACCACGTCGACAGGAGGCGCCATCATTACCCTACCCCGAGCTGACTCAGGCTACGGGGAACAAGACCGGCGTCCCATCTGGCTCGCTCCACTATACGAGTAATGATGGCGCCCCGCATGCCCTGTGACGACGGCGGCTCTCAGCCCCCTTACGGAAGCAAGAGGATGTCAGCAAGGACTCGACAGCCCCGACAGCTGTCCTTCCGCCAGGCTCCAGCGCTCCTCCGACGACCACGACATCACGCGAACTGGGTGCCAAAACCTCTCCGGCTGCCATGATGGCATGTACTTAGGGTGCTAGCTCTCCTCCGCTAGACACGGTAGCACACTGCTACACCCCCCATTGTACACCTGGATCCTCTCCTTCGCCTATAAAAGGGAGGTCTAGGGCCCTCTTACAGAGGGTTGGCCGCGCGGGGAAGGACGGGACGGCACCCTCGCAAGGCCGCTCGCTCCCTCCCACGTGGACGCTTGTAACCCCCTACTGCAAGCGCACCCGACCTGGGCGCGGGGCTAACACGAAGGCCGCGGGTTCCACCTCCCACGCCTGTCTCCCTCCGGCTGCTTCTCCCTCCTTCGCGTTCTGCCTCGCGCCGACCCATCTGGGCTGGGGCACGCGGCGACAATTCACTCGTCGGTCCAGGGACCCCCCCGGGTTTCGAAACACCGACAGTTGGCGCGCCAGGTAGGGGCCTGCTGCGTGTTGACGAACAGCTTCCCGTCAAGCTCCAGATGGGCAGTCTCCAGCAACCTCTCCAACCCGGGACGGTGCTCCGTTTTGGGAGTCTTGAGTTCATGTCCCTCGACGGCAGCTACGACATGATACTCCTTCCCCCGCCGCGCGACAGCGACAATGGCGGTCGACAACCCGCCCGCCGGCGGGGAAACCGACGACGCCTTCCCCACGTGGTGGAAGGATGACATTCGGGCTTGTCCCATCCCCTCCCCCGCCGACGGAGGAGGAGGAGGGGCAACCAAGGCCAAGCAGGAGGCGGCACCTCGTTGGCTGTCGAGCGAGTCGACGGCGCCGGCGCCCCAACGGAGAGCGCGTCGGGCATCGGCCTCGCGTCTGAGACGAAGATGAGCGTCGTCCCCCCGCAACACACCAACCTCAAGCAAACGGACGACGCCAGCACGCTCGCGAAGGACTTGCTGGGCTTCACCCTCGTACCTGAGACGACGGTGCAGTCAGTCCCTGACGTGACTTCGTCACCGCCCGTCGACTAAAAGGTACCGACCGATTCCCATCTCGTGCCTTTTGGATTCGGCCTCGACCCGCCAAGCAACTCCGCTTCGGTGGACACTCTCATAGGGGCGAGTCCAAACCCTCCGGGGTATCGTGTGTGGTCACCCTGGGACCGGCTGACGGCCGACTCGACCTACGGGCCCTCGGGGTCCGAGGAAGATGGCGAGCCCGACCTCTATTGGGATTTCTCCGGACTTGGTAACCCCAGTGTCGTGCGGGACTTCATGACCGCATGCGACTACTGCCTTTCCGACTGTTCCGACGATAGCCGCAGCCTCGGCGACGAGGACTGCGGTCCAAGTCGCGAATGTTTCCACGTCGATCTAGGGAGTCCCGGCGAAGGCAACCATCTTGGTATACCGGAGAACGGTGATCCCCCTAGGCCCGTGCCTCGCGTTGACATCCTTCGAGAGCTAGCTGTGGTCCCCGTCCCGGCGGGGGGTCATGACCCACAACTCGAGCAAATCCGCGAGATACAGGCCAGGCTCAACGAGGGAGCAGGAACGCTTGAGCCGATCTGCCGGGACATCGGGCAGGAATGGGCGGGCCAACCTCCGGCCGGAGAAGCGCGTCATCTCCCCCAGGGCATCCAGCACCGCATCGCCGACGACGTCAGGGTAAGGCCACCACTGGTCTCCAGTGGAGTCGGCCAAAACCTGGCTGCAGCGGCAATACTTCTCCGCACGATGCCGGAGCCATCAACCACCGAGGGGCGGCGTATCCAGGGAGAGCTCAAGAATCTCCTGGAGGACGCCGCGGTCCGACGGGCCGAAAGCTCTGCCTCCCGAAGGCAGGGGTACCCCTCGGAACATCGCGCCGCGACTTCCCGATTCATGCGGGAAGCCTCGGTCCACACCGGGCGCACGCGCAACACAGCGCCTGCGGCCCCGGGTCGCCTCGGCAACGAGCACCATCACCACAACCGTCGGGCCCACCTCGACGAGAGGGTGCGCCGAGGCTACCACCCTAGGCGTGGAGGACGCTACGACAGCGCGGAGGATCGGAGTCCTTCGCCCGAACCACCCGGTCCGCAGGCTTTCAGCCGCACCATACGACGGGCACCGTTCCCGACCCGGTTCCGAACCCCGACTACTATCACAAAGTACTCGAGGGAGATGAGACCGGAACTGTGGCTCGCGGACTATCGGCTGGCCTGCCAACTGGGTGGAACGGACGATGATAATCTCATCATCCGCAACCTCCCCCTATTCCTCTCCGACACCGCTCGAGCCTAGCTGGAGCACCTGCCTCCGGGGCAGATCTCCAACTGGGATGACCTGGTCCAAGCCTTCACCGGCAATTTCCAAGGCACGTATGTGCGCCCTGGAAACTCATGGGATCTCCGAAGCTGCCGCCAGCAGCCGGGAGAGTCTCTCCGGGACTACAACCGGCGATTATCGAAGCAGCGCACCGAGCTGCCCAACGTCACCGATTCAGATGTCATCGGCGCGTTCCTCGCCGGCACCACCTGCCGCGACCAGGTGAGCAAGCTGGGTCGCAAGACCCCCACCAGGGCGAGCGAGCTGATGGACATCGCCACCAAGTTCGCCTCTGGCCAGGAGGCGGTTGAGGCCATCTTCCGGAAGGACAAGCATCCCCAGGGCCGCCCACCGGAAGATGTTCCCGAGGCGTCAACTCAGCACGGCACCAAGAAGAAGGGCAAGAAGAAGTCGCAAGCGAAACGCGACGCCGCCAACGCGCACCTTGTCGCCGCCGCTGAGTACAAGAACCCTCGGAAACCTCTCGGAAGTGCCAACCTCTTCGACAAGATGCTCAAGGAGCCGTGCCCCTATCATCACGGGCCCGTCAAGCACACCCTTGAGGAGTGTGCCATGCTTCGACGACACTTTCACAAGGCCGGGCCACCCGCGGAGGGTGGCAAGGCTCTCGACGACGCTAAGAGGGAAGATCACAAGGCAGGACAGTTCCCCGAGGTCCGCGACTGCTTCATGATCTACGGTGGGCAAGTGGCAAACGCCTCGGCTCGGCACCGCAAGCAAGAGCGTCGGGAGGTCTACTCGGTAAAGTTGGCGGCGCCAGTCTACCTAGACTGGTCCGACAAGCCCATCACCTTCGACCAGGCCGACCATCCCGACCATGTGCCGAGCCCGGGGAAATACCCGCTCGTTGTCGACCCCATCATCGGCAACGTCAGGCTCACCAAGGTCCTCATAGAACGGAGGCAGCAGCCTCAACATCATCTACGCCGAGACCCTTGGGCTCCTGTGGATCGATCTGTCCTCGGTCCGGATGGGTGCTGCGCCTTTCCACGGGATCATCCCCGGAAAGCGCGTCCAACCCCTCGGACAACTCGATCTACCCGTCTGCTTCGAGACGCCCTCCAACTTTCGAAGGGAGACCCTCACGTTCGAAGTGGTCGGGTTTCGAGGAACCTACCATGCAGTGCTGGGGAGGCCATGCTACGCCAAGTTCATGGCCGTCCCCAACTACACCTACCTTAAGCTCAAGATGTCGGGCCCCAACGGGGTCATCACCGTCGGGCCCTCGTACCGACACGTGTACGAATGCGACGTGGAGTGCATGGAGTACGCCGAGGCCCTCGCCGAGTCCGAGGCCCTCATCGCCGACCTAGATAGCCTCTCTAGGGAGGCGCCAGACGTGAAGCGCCACGCCGGCAACTTCGAGCCAACGGAGACGGTTAAGTCCGTCCCTCTCGATCCCTGCAACGACGCCTCCAAGCAGATCCGGATCGGCTCCGAGCTCGACCCCAAATAGGAAGCAGTGCTCATCGACTTTCTCCGCGCAAACGCCGACGTTTTCGCGTGGAGTCCCTCGGACATGCCCGGCATACCGAGGGAAGTCGCCGAGCACTCGCTGGATATCCAAGCTGGAGCCCGACCCGTGAAGCAGCCTCTACGCCGATTCGACGAAGAAAAGCGCAGAGCCATAGGCGAGGAGATCCACAAGCTAATGGCGGCAGGGTTCATCAATGAGGTATTCCATCCCGAATGGCTTGCCAACCCTGTGCTTGTGAGAAAGAAAGGGGGGAAATGGCGGATGTGTGTAGACTACACTGGTCTAAACAAAGCATGTCCGAAAGTTCCCTACCCTCTGCCTCGCATCGATCAAATCGTGGATTCCACTGCTGGGTGCGAAACCCTGTCTTTCCTCGATGCCTACTCAGGGTATCACCAGATCAGGATGAAAGAGTCCGACCAGCTCGTGACATCTTTCATCACACCCTTCGGCATGTACTGCTATGTTACCATGCCATTTGGTTTGAGGAATGCGGGTGCAACGTACCAGCGATGCATGAACCATGTGTTCGGCGAACACATCGGCCGAACGGTCGAGGCCTACGTCGATGACATCGTAGTCAAGACGAGGAAAGCCTCTGACCTCCTTTCTGACCTTGAAGTGACATTCCGATGTCTCAAGGCGAAAGGCGTGAAGCTCAATCCCGAAAAGTGTGTCTTCGGGGTCCCCCGAGGCATGCTCTTGGGGTTCATCGTCTCCGAGCGGGGCATCGAGGCCAACCCGGAGAAGATCGCAGCCATCACCAGCATGGGGCCCATCAAGGACTTGAAAGGTGTACAGAGGGTCATGGGATGCCTCGCGGCTCTGAGCCGTTCCATCTCGCGCCTCGGCGAAAGAGGCCTGCCTCTGTACCGCCTCTTAAGGAAGGTCGAGTGCTTCGCTTGGACCCCTGAGGCCGAGGAAGCCCTCGGGAACCTAAAGGCGCTCCTCACGAACGCGCCCATCTTGGTGCCCCCCGCTGCCGGAGAAGCCCTCTTGATCTACGTCGCCGCGACCACTCAGGTGGTTAGCGCCGCGATTGTGGTTGAGAGACGAGAAGAGGGGCATGCATTGCCCGTCCAGAGGCCAGTCTACTTCATCAGTGAGGTACTGTCCGAGACCAAGATCCGCTACCCACAAATTCAGAAGCTGTTGTACGCGGTGATCCTGACGCGGCGGAAGTTGCGACACTACTTCGAGTCTCATCCGGTACCTGTGGTGTCATCCTTCCCCCTGGGGGAGATCATCCAGTCCCAAGAGGCCTCGGGTAGAATTGCAAAGTGGGCGGTGGAGATCATGGGCGAGACGATCTCGTTCGCCCCTCGGAAGGCCATCAAGTCCCAGGTCTTGGCGGACTTCGTGGCTGAATGGGTCGACACCCAGCTCCCAACAGCTCCGATCCAACCGGAGCTCTGGACCATGTTTTTCGACGGGTCGCTGATGAAGACGGGGGCCGGCGCGGGCCTGCTCTTCATCTCGCCCCTCGGGAAGCACCTACGCTACGTGCTACACCTCCACTTCCCGGCGTCCAACAACGTGGCTGAGTACGAGGCTCTGGTAAACGGGCTGCGAATCGCCATCGAGCTAGGGGTCCGATGCCTCGACGCTCGCGGTGACTCGCAGCTCGTCATCGACCAAGTCATGAAGAACTCTCACTGCCGTGACCCGAAGATGGAAGCCTACTGCGATGAGGTTCGGTGCCTGGAAGACAAGTTCTACGGGCTCGAGCTCAACCACGTCGCCCGATGCTACAACGAGACTGCGGACGAGCTGGCTAAAATAGCCTTGGGGCGAACAACGGTTCCCCCGGACGTATTCTCCCGAGACCTGCATCAACCCTCCGTCAAGACCGACGACACGCCCGAGCCCGAGAAGGCCTCGGCCCAGCCCGAGGCACCCTTGGCTCAGTCCGAGGTACCCTCGGCTCAACCTGAGGTACCCTAGGCCCCCGAGGGTGAGGCACTGCGCGTCGAGGGGGAGCGGAGCGAGGTCACGCCTAATCAAAACTGGCAGACCTCATACCTGCAATATCTCCATCGAGGAGAGCTACCCCTCGACCAAGCCGAAGCTCGGTGGTTGGCGTGGCGCGCCAAGTCTTTCGTCTTGCTGGGAGATGGGAAGGAGCTCTACCACCGCAGCCCCTCGGGCATCCTCCAGCGATGCATTTCCATCGCCGAAGGTCAGGAGCTCTTACAAGAGATACACTCGGGGGCTTGCGGCCATCACGCAGCACCTCGAACCCTTGTTGGAAACGCCTTCTGACAAGGTTTCTACTGGCCGACGGCGGTGGCCGACGCCACTAGAATTGTCCGCACCTGCGAAGGGTGTCAGTTCTACGCAAGGCAGACCCACCTGCCCGCTCAGGCTCTGCAGACCATACCCATCACCTGGTCGTTTGCTGTGTGGGGTCTGGACCTCGTCGGCCCCTTGCAGAAGGCACCCGGGGGCTACACGCACCTGCTGGTTGCCATCGACAAATTCTCCAAGTGGATCGAGGTCCGACCCCTAAACAGCATCAGGTCCGAACAGGCGGTGGCGTTCTTCACCAACATCATCCATCGCTTTGGGGTCCCAAACTCCATCATCACCGACAATGGCACCCAGTTCACCGGCAGAAAGTTCCTGGACTTCTGCGAGGATCACCACAACCGGGTGGACTGGGCCACCATGGCTCACCCCATGACGAATGGGCAGGTAGAACGTGCCAACGGCATGATTCTGCAAGGACTCAAGCCTCGGATCCACAACGACCTCAACAAGTTCGGCAAGCGATGGATGAAGGAGCTCCCCTCGGTGGTCTGGAGTCTGAGGACAACGCCGAGCCGAGCCATGGGCTTCACACCGTTCTTTCTAGTCTATGGGGCCGAGGCCATCTTGCCCACAGACTTAGAATACGGTTCCCCGAGGACGAGGGCCTACGCCGACCAAAGCAATCAAGCTAATCGAGAAGACTCACTGGACCAGCTGGAAGAGGCTCGGGACATGGCCTTACTACACTCGGCGCGGTACCAGCAGTCCCTGCGACGCTACCACGCCCGAGGGGTTCGGTCCCGAGACCTCCAGGTGGGCGACCTGGTGCTTCGGCTGCGACAAGATGCCCGAGGGCGGCACAAACTCACGCCTCTCTGGGAAGGGCCGTTCGTCGTCGCCAAAATTCTGAAGCCCGGAACATACAAGCTGGCCAACAGTCAAGGCGAGGTCTACAGCAACGCTTGGAACATCCAACAGCTACGTTGCTTCTACCCTTAAGATGCTTCCAAGTTATTCGTACACCACGTTCACACACAAAGTCTGGTCGTCAAGGAAGGGTCAGCCTTGCCTCGGCAAAGCCCGACCCTCCCTCGGGGGCTAGAAGGGGGGAACCCCCTCTGCGTCGAAATTTTCCTCAAAAAAAGAAAAAAAATCTTTTCTGCCAGAATGCCTTTCGTGCTTTTTGACTACTTCGAAAGTGAATCCTGAAAATGACGGAGTACACGTAAACAGCCAAGGCTGACCGAGCCGAGGGACTCCTACGCCTCCGGGATACGGATACCTCACTCATCACCTTCTGCGATAAGTAACTCGCGCTCGGATAAGTGATTCCGCGGACCGAACAAGTCTTCACGCTCGAAAGCTCCTCTGCCAGAACGGTTTTTCGGGCCTTCTCAACTGCGTCGGTGACAGAACCCTATGGACGAGTAAGAGTGCGCGTAAGCGGCAAGGCCGACCGAGCCGAGGGATTCCTACGCCTCCAGGATACGGATACCTCACTCATCACCTTCCGTGAAAACCAACTCTCGCCCACACAAACAATTCTGTTACTGACAAATAAGTCCGGATACTCGAAACAAGAGGAAAAGGGACGCAGCTTTACAACACGACGATAGTGTGTTTGGGCCTCGGCGGCCGCAGAAAACATACACACGCTACAAGACAACCCAATCCTGCAGGCTCGGACGTCGACAGTTGAAGGGGGCAGCAACACCCTCGGCGTCAACTACACCTTCGACGGGGTCTGACCTAGCCTCGGACGGTGACGCGGTCGGAGGATCTCCACTCTGAAGGACGACATCAACACCACACCCGGGCCATCGCCGCCAGGGTCTTCTCTAGGAATCCGGCTCGAGCAGACGGCTCGGCCGGCCACCCCGAGGCCTCGGCCAGCTGTCCCCCGAAGACACCAGCCCGGCTTGTGGCCTCGGCAGCTCAACTCCGGCGTCGGTCCCGCCAGTGGACGACCCGGCCAGGCTCCGGCCGACCAAATCTTCTTTTCGAGCCAACTCTGCCTCTGTCCGTGCTAACACCGTTACCTTCGGCTTCGGCTCATCGAAGAGCGGCCGAGGGGTTCCTTTAACTAAGCAAGAGAAGCCTCAAACAGCAAGGCCGACCGAGCCGAGGGACTCCTACGCCTCCGGGATATGGATACCTCACTCGTCACCTTCGCACGAGGCAACTCACGCTTGGTGAAGCGGTTTAGATAACCAACAGGCGAGTCTTAGTGCTCGAAAATGAGGGAAAAACACGGCTCCATGCCAAAAATACATACATGTTCAGGCCCCGACAGCCACAATGAACACAAGACCGGCACTCAAAGTGCCATTACAAACGGAACTCCGGTTCCACCTCCGCAGGTACGAACAACCCCACACGATTGGGGGGCCTGCGGAGCAACAGAAGACCGACGAACGGCTCGCCGTCGCTCGCCCCAGCAGCGGCGACGATGACGACTTCTGCTCCGGGGGGCCGAACAGCAGCAGCGATGACCTCAGGGCGGATGCTGCTGCCATGAGGCCCTCTCCCACGCCCTCACTCGAGAGGCAAGGACGGGCAGAAGGCCGTAGAGTTGGAGGTCAGTCCGTGGGCGGCACCGGCTAGCTCGTCGGCGGAGAAACCTCTTCCGGCTGCCGTGGCGGAAGGCGGTGCCGGGAGCGGCTCCGAAGCCACCCGGCTCAGAGAGCCAGGCACGCGGCAGCTGCCAACGCCACGAACGGTGAACGCCCTTCCCCCCGATCACTGAGGGAAGGAGCGGGCCGCCGCCCGCGCAGGGACCGACCCCAACTCGGCACACTCCCCTCCCCAGCACTGATGATGAACATCCTTGAAGCTGAGGGAGGGGCAGAGGCCGCAGCCCGGTTCGCTTCTCCCCGCCATCAAGCTGGAGGTCACCATCTTGGGTGACCACCGGTGAGGGGATGCGGCCGGGCTGCATGATGAAAATCCTTGAAGCCGAACGATGGCTGAAAGGTACCAACTTCCTCGAAGTTGTGTCCCTCCGACGACAAGACGGAAGGATTGCGGGCGTCCCCCATCCGAGGGCTCGGAAGGTGGAAAGACACGGTGCATAAGGGAGCGTGAAGACATGGTCGTATTTCAAGGGGGTCACCCTCCTTTTAAAGGCAACTCTCCCCGCTTGCGTCCTTAGCCGTTGCAGGCTGAGTCTTCTCCAACACGCTCCAAGGTCCTCCCCTACGGCACGGGGGCTAGGCCCCACGCGTCATGCAAGCTGGTCCAGGGCAGAAGGAGCCAAACCGCCGCGCGCAGGGCATGCAACTGCCCAGCGGTTACAAGCATTCCTCCACTTTCGCCCGGACCAGCGGGTGAAAGGGTGGATAGCCATGCAGTCGGCATGCAACCGCGCCAAGTGGGCGCGCCCCTTCGACTCCAACGCGCCCAGCATGGAGGCCCAGGCCCACACGTCATGCAACCGGCGCGCCGGTTGCTACGTGCGAGCAACTGCACCGCCACTCGCGCCACTACCGCGCCTCCTCGACTGCGGAACCAGTACCGCGACTCGAGGCAACCCTGCGTGTGACCCAGCAGTGCCCGCCAGGCGCGATGGTCAATGCGGCCACAAATAGGCCGGCAGTAATGGCGGTGGCAGGCGGGCAGGAGCAGCGGTCACGTCGTCAGCCAAGCTTACGTCCCATCCAGGGGCAGCGAGAGAACCCTCTCTCACGGCGTGAAGATGGCGCGCCCGTGATCCGTTCCTCGAACGGCTCGCACACGCGCAACGACCGCCTCGCGAACCACTCGCCCCGTCGCATTAACTCCACGGTGGGACAGGCGGCGCCTCAGGCGGGAGAAGCAAGCGACGCTTCGCCTTCGCCATAATGACTGCGTCGAAAAAGGTACGCCACGTCATTCGATTTCGTATCCTTTTCCTTTTCCTCTTTCTCTCTCTTACAACAGGGACCGGGAAAGGGGGATATCCCGAAAAGGATCCTTCTCCGCGAAGGAAACAGGCCCCGAGCCTCCCTACTGATCAGAGGTTCAAAGGCTGGCCCCTCGGAGGGGTTCAACGGCCGCCTCAGAGCGCTTGGGTTCTGTGCCCACTACTGGTCAAAGGTTCGATGGCCGGCCCCTCGGAAGGGTTCAACGGCCGCCTCAGGCCACTCGGGCTTCGCGCCCACTACTGATCAGGGGTTCGTAGGCTGGCCCTCGAAGGGTTCACAGTCGCCTCAGACACAGAGCGAGGGATGACCCTGGGTACGTTCGATACATAACCAAGGTTCAGGCTACGCTCCCGAGGTACCCTAGGACATTTCCGAGACCAGCGGGAACGATCTTGTAATGGAATCCCATCAGAGGGAGGCATCGAGCCCTCGGACCCTGTCAAAAGGGGACCGGGTCCGGCAGATCACCCGCAGGTACTTTTGGAGTGCGCATCCGGGCCTCTAGCCGACCCCTAACAAATGGGGCACGGGCGTCCACTCGGATTACCCACCAGCAGCTCACCGGAGACACCATGTTCGGCGCCCTCCGAGGGCAACATGGCGCTTTCCCCCCCTCCTCCTTGCGGAAAGGCGACGCAGGGGCGTATGTAAAAAAAGTCGAGTCTGTCCTTGACCGCCCTCTCGCCCTGTGCAGAGGCTCGGGGCTGCTCTCGCAAACCCGGCTCCGGCCAACCCGTTGACAGCGTCAACATACCAGCCCGAGAACTTGGGACCCGACCGTGCACCCGGGCTACAGCCAGCTCGCATGAGGGAACAACCAGACCAGCCGAAGTGTTGCGAAACGCACTAAGACCTCGAAGGAGTCAAACTACTCCTCCGAGACCTCGGGGGCTACACCCGGCGGGTGCGCTCGCGCGCACCCACCAGAACAAAATGCAACCAAAAAGGCTGGTCCCCTTGCAAAAAAGTGCGGCAAAAGCCTCCAAGCGAGTATTAACACTCCCTTCGAGGCTCGGGGGCTACTGTCGGGGACCATAATTAGGGGTACCCTCAAGACTCCTAAATCTCAGCTGGTAACCCCCATCAGCACAAAGCTGCAAAGGCCTGATAGGTGCGATTAAGTCAAGGATCGGTCCATTCGAGGGACGCGATCACGCCTCGCCCGAGCCCAGCCTCGGGCAAGGGCAGCCGACCCCGGAGGATCTACGTCTCGCCCGAGGACCCCCTCCAGCAACGGACACACCTTCGGCTCGCCCGAGGCCCAGTCTTCACCAAGAAGCAACCTTGGCCAAATCGCCACGCCAACCAACCAAATCGCAGGGGCATTTAATGCAAAGGTGGCCTGACACCTTTATCCTCCCTTTATCCTAACGCACGCCCTCCAGTTGACAGAGCCGAAGTGACCGCAATCACTTCGCCGCTCCACTGACCGGTCTGACAAGAGGACAGCGCCGCCTGCGCCGCTCCGACTGCTTAGCCACTCGACAGAGTGAGGCTGGCAGCAGCCAAGTCCGGCCTCAGGCGTCATAGGAAACTCCGCCTCGCCCGACCCCAGGGCTCAGATTCGGGCTCAGCCCCGGAAGACGACGAACTCCGCTTCGCCCGACCCCAGGGCTCAGACTCGGGCACAGCCCCGGAAGACGACGAACTCCGCTCCGCCCGACCCCAGGGCTCGGACTCGGGCTCAGCCCCGGAAGACGACGAACTCCGCTTCACCCGACCCCAGGGCTCGGACTCGGGCACAGCCCCGGAAGACGATGAACTCCGCTCCGCCCGACCCCAGGGCTCGGACTCGGGCTCAGCCCCGGAAGACGACGAACTCCGCTTCGCCCGACCCTAGGGCTCGGACTCGGGCTCAGCCCCGGAAGACGACGAACTCCGCTCCGCCCGACCCCAGGGCTCGGACTCGGGCTCAGCCCCGGAAGACGACGTACTCCGCTTCGCCCGACCCTAGGGCTCGGACTCGGGCACAGCCCCGAGGGATGACGAACTCCGCTTCGCCCGACCCCAGGGCTCGGACTCAGCCCTGGCCTCAGCCGATGGGCTCCGCCTTGTCCGACCCGAGGGCTCGGACTCGACCTCGACCTTGGAAGACAGACTCGACCTCGACTTCGGAGGAGCCTCCACCTCGCCCAGCCTAGGGCACGGACCGACCACGTCGACAGGAGGCGCCATCATTACCCTACCCCGAGCTGACTCAGGCTACGGGGAACAAGACCGGCGTCCCATCTGGCTCGCTCCAGTATACGAGTAATGATGGCGCCCCGCATGCCCTATGACGACGACGGCTCTCAGCCCCCTTACGGAAGCAAGAGGACGTCAGCAAGGACTCGACAGCCCCGACAGCTGTCCTTCCGCCAGGCTCCAGCGCTCCTCCGACAACCACGACATCACGCGAACTGGGTGCCAAAACCTCTCCGGCTGCCACGATGGCATGTACTTAGGGCGTTAGCTCTCCTCCGCTAGACACGGTAGCACACTGCTACACCCCCCATTGTACACCTGGATCCTCTCCTTCGCCTATAAAAGGGAGGTCCAGGGCCCTCTTACAGAGGATTGGCCGCGCGGGGAAGGACGGGACGGCGCCCGCGCAAGGCCGCTCGCTCCCTCCCGCGTGGACGCTTGTAACCTCCTACTGCAAGCGCACCCGACCTGGGCGCGGGGCTAACACGAAGGCCGCGGGTTCCACCTCCCACGCCTGTCTCCCTCCGGCTGCTTTTCCCCCCTTCGCGTTCCGCCTCGCGCCGACCCATCTGGGCTGGGGCACGCGGCGACAATTCACTCGTCGGTCCAGGGACCCCCCGGGTTTCGAAACACCGACAGATGTTTTGTAGATGATATGAATATTGCTATAGAGAGTGTTGTCTACACTATTGCGGCTACCCTCACGTAGGAGTTTCACCGTCATGGTATTTCTCTTCGGCTGCGTCTCCACCGCCTGTGTCCACCCTCGTCTGTTAGATCTGAGTATAGGCTGCTCGATCAACCTAACCCGCCTAAAAAATATTTGACTCGATCAATACAAGAGGCTATGAACTTTCATATACACATTGTTGATCTCTCTCATCGTTATATCTAGTCTCATCTGATGTGATATCTGGTGCACAACTGTGTGTCCGATGTACTCTATCTTCATAGGTCTTTCTTCAAGTATAGTGCAACTTCTATCTGTTGTTTTATCTGGTACCTCACCGGACATGTCTAAAGTTGTGTTGTAACATTTTTCTTCGTTTCTCCGTGTCTTCTCCGTGTCTCTTTGCCTAGGCTTCTTTCTTCTTTAATTAGTCTTCTAATGTGTTGCTTTGTGTGTTGATCTCCTTGATTACTACTTTACCTTCGTCTAAGTTTACATTGTGTCCTTTAAACTATAAAAAATACTAATAAATAATACTAGTTTAAATGATGATGTTGATCATCGAGAACCAAAACTTGTTACATATGTCTTAGTCTATTTTCTTTACAACGGAAAGATATGACAAACAAATGAAGGTCGAGTGAGAGAAGCCACGCTAAGAAATAAGATGCAACGATTATCCACGGTGATGTAGCCGTCGATATCTTGGTGGCCCCATAACGCCAATAAGTCATAATGCCGAGTTGCCGACCACTACGGTCAAAAAACTGTTTTAGTTTTACCAGAAGTAATTGTATTTTTTAAAAAAAATCTAAAAAACTAAAATACGAAAATGCGGAAGCAAAGAGACCATAGAGAAAAACGAGTGGCTTAAGTGGCTCCGTATTTTATTGGCCACGCTCCATTACTAAGAGCATCTCCAATAACGTGATATATAAAAATCACTATAATTTTAAAATAATTATATTTTATATAATTTAGGACATCAACAAAATATCTCGCTCTAACAGCAAAGTCTAAAATCTATATTATAAAGTAGCACACTACAATATAGTATATTTGAGACATTTGAGAGAGTGTCCTATAATTTTTTTTGGCTAAATTTTATGAAATGAGCAACTGTTGGAGTAACTTTTCGTACGTAGAATCCTATATTTAAATTTAAGGCACCAATTTGAGGTATTGTTGGAGATGCTCTAAGTGTGTGTTTGTTTCTCTTCTAGATTATATAAGTTGAATTATGGAAGGGTAGGAGATTAAAATATCACTTTAGAACCACAAATAAGCTGAAATATCATTTTAGCTTATCTGTAATCACAAAGTAATATTTTACCTTTATACCCTTACATCATAATCCAACTTATAATTTAGAAAAGGGAAACAAACAGGACCTAAGGTCCTATTTATTTTCTTTCAAAATTATATAATCTAGCTTATGGATTATATAAGCACCTATTGATCTGCTTATGAAGTATATAATTCATCTAATAATTTTCGTTGTTTGTTTATCTCTTAACTTATTTAAGCTAGATTATACAATCTGAAGGGTAAACAAACAGGACATGGCCTAAACGTGAAAATAGAACAGAACTTCGAAGGAATGACATGGAGGAAGAACAAAATCGAACCAATGGCACTTGTGACTATTCAACTTTTTTAGTAGCTTCATAAAGTTACAAACTTATATATTAACGTACAGGAAAAAGACTAGCATAGAAAGTCCGATATCCAAAATCCAAACAGGAATTGCCTCAAACAAACCCTAACCTTGAAATGTCCAATTACATGAAATATTCAGGATGCAAATTACCAGGTAACTGGGACCTATTGATCCATGATATACTTGCTCGTGTGTTCAGTTCTAAAACACTGTTAATTTTTTTGTAGTTTTAGTAATTTCAGGTGGTTCAAGAATGCCCGAACCCAAACAGAAATTTTAAGAAACTTAGGCCCTGTTTTAATCTCAAGAGATAAACTTTAGCGGCGGCTTTTAAGCTGCTTTTAGCCATTTGTTGATCTAAATAGGAGAGCTAATGGAGGTGTGATAAAATTTAGCACCTATTATCTTATAAGCTGCTCAAAGGGTGCTAAAAGTAGCTAAACGTGAGCTAGAAAACCCCATTTTCCACTCATACCCTCTAACTTCATTCTCTCTCCGTATCAGGGGCATGAGTGTCTTTTTATTCTAATATGTTAAATTTTATTAGAGTAGTCTAAACATCACAATGAGCTAAATTTTAGCATTTTAATTAATATGGCTAAAGTTTAGCAGGAATCTAAAGTTTATTCCGTGAGATTGAAACGGATCTAACTATTTTCTCAAAGAATCGGATACCAAATTTGGGTATCAGAATAAGCCTACTTTTTTTTTCCGGTAAAATATACCCATGGACCACGGTGTCCAGAAATTAAAAAAGATTGCCTCACTGGCTCCGTCCCTTCCCATGTCCATTTGAGTAATTGTGATCCTGAAGTCGGATACAGCCAACGACATAATTTCCTTTATATAAATAAAAGCACGAGACGAACAGGGCATTATCATGTCAGCATCTCGCGCGTAACGTGCCACAAGCACAGGAGCTTAGATGCAGCCCAGCAGCGAGACACATGGACCAAGCAAGATGACATTTCAGGCAGTAATTTAGGTGTACAGGATTACTCCTCATAACGCTGAGATATGTGCAGGTAAGCAGAAATATCGTACCCTTTACAACAAAAGAGTAGGGGACAGAAACCATAGCTTGAATAGCGCTCATGATGAAGTTTTGTACAGCCTTAACTAGATATCTAAAGGCTACCAAAAATCTGGAGTTACGATTTTACGAATACGGACAGCATCGACATCTCATTAGATGGACTATCATCTCCAGCATGAACATCCAAGTGTATATCGAAAGTTAAGAAGAATCGGCGACAAATAGATTGCCTGTACAGGGAAGAGCTATCGTCCATCTACTCTAACACGCCAAAAAGCTTGTATAAACCTGCAGAGCAACCTTGATGTTAGGCATCCATTTGAACACTACATTCTACATGAATTTAATTGACAACGCACAGTGTATGTACCATAGGCCATGGAGACAGACAAACTAGTCCTCCAGAATGACGAAGCAGCTCACTTTGGAAAATGGTCAGTTGGAATATGTATTTAGCTGCAAGAACATAAAGCAAGTGCAAACTCTCTTAATCTGCAGTTCAGTGTGCAAGATCATCCTGTTTTCAACATGGCATACAGACAGTAGCACGGGCAAATATAATATAACTGTACAGAAGGGAGACAAACATCAGAGATCCTTAAGAGGACTAAGCGGAGGAACAAAGTGGCATTTTATCACAACATGCATTCTAGCCTTCAAAGAAATTTAGAGAACCTTCAAAAGCATAAAATTTAATGCAAAAGCTAGCATTCCAGAGGACCAAGGTTGAACGATGGAATAAACAAGGAAAACAATGCATATTCTCAAGATCAGATACAAAGTGGTCCCAAATTGTTAATGGGATATCAAACAGGCAAACACAAATCTAATCAAAGGCAAGAGGATTTCATCAGAAACCAGGTGAGAACATTTCAGGAGTGTAGTTTTTGTGCCTCACAATTTTTTCATTAAAAAATGATAATCAGCAAATACAGAAGTACTGAAATTTCCATAGCCAATACATGAAACCAGGGTTTGAGACAATCATACGAGCATAGGATTCTCAGTCTTTGGTTTCATAGAGGAGTGGAGACTAATCTTGTTTCTAGGAATATCCATTTACAATCATATAAATCAGTCCCAGCCAATATGGCAATATGTAGAGTCATAGCTAGTGCTCATAAATGCATTGTTTCTACACTATTGTCATTAGCATAGAGAAAATGTAAGTTTAATGCATCCGTAACATACCTCAAAACACATGTGCCTTTTTGCCAGTAATGATTTGGGAAATGTGAAGTCCCCTGCTGAAAGCTTCATTGAACAGGATCCTTGTTTGCATTTCCTGAAGCCCAGGCAACCATGATAATACAGCCACAGGTGCCATAACAATTACTCCAAACAATATGTCATACAAACGTGCCACGGTAACCACAGTTTTCCAGACCATCTCAGATCTCCTCAGATATGGCTTGAATACCAGAGCAATAGATATGATTCCCCAGCCAGTCGGCAGAAAAGCCAAAAGACTAGTAAAAGTGTCAACAAACTGAAACTTTGTGAATTCTAACAGCACAACAATAGCAGCCACAGTGCTCCCAACAATGATTGCCTGGACAAGGCGATACCGTATGTGCTTCTTTGCTGAATATCTGTCTCGAAAGTAAGCCACTGTCACAAGAGCCACAAAAGCTAGGAGGATGCATGTCCACGAAAGAAGATAGACAAGGATGCTTCTACTATGATCAGCAATGTGAAGCCGATATACAATTGCATACTGAAAAAAGAAAAATCGAAGGTCTAATATGATTTCCAAGATGCAGCCCCATAGACCTGTTGTCCGGAGATGATCAGTTTCATCCTCCCACCACTTCTCCCAGCTTTGATCTGACTGAACTGAGATCCCACCCCGGAACCATATCCAGTTTAGAAAATCCTCAAAGTCATTAAAATTCTTCAGCCAGTCAAAACCAGAGGGATTAAAAATGAATGGAGCAAGAATCCATGATGACACAAGAAACCAACTTGAAAGTGTCAGCAGAATATACACCAATGTATTCCCAGATGCACTGCCATAAGATGCATAAAGAGTTAATATCACACCAAGTTCTATAGCTTTGATGAAATGGCTGCGAGCATAGAGCCTATAGTTTTCAGCAAACTTCTTATGCTCCACAACAAAACCTCGGCCAGTGGCTCGATACTTCGCTCCTCCGTGAAGGATTGTCCTCCCATAATAGTGTGTCTTTGTTCCCATGGAGAATGTGTAGAAAACAGATGCAAACTGTAGCTGCATTTTCATGAAATCCCACACAGCAGTGAGGAACCCGTGCTCAAGTGAATTTTCAATAATCATGGGTAAAGCTGTGAACAGGCCTAGCTGTATGACGAACTGCTGATTGAGAACAGCTCCCAGGGCTGCATTATTGGAAGAGGAAGTGTTCTTGTTGATGTAGTCCTCAAGCCCACTGAGTGCAAGGTAAAAGCGCCCCCATACAAATGCATAGACAGTTAGCACAACCATCATTGTATTGAAATAGAATCCAACAGTTGTATAGAAGAAAGAGAGCATCCGGAAGAAATCCAATCGGTGGCCCAGCCTGTAAACATCTCGGCTCAAAGTTTGTTCACCATTGCCACTAGCAACCTTGGCTTCAAACATAGAGACCTGGTTGAGGCCCACATCTCTACCTTTACCAACCTGGATATACTCATGGTGTGTAACATTACCACCACGGAGAGTACAGTTGAAACCAGCAAAAATGTCCTCACTAATGTTGATTATTCTTGATGCTTTACTGATACCACCTCGGCCCAAAAACCAAAGACGATCAAAAACATCTGGGTGGCCATAATGCATTCTGACTTTAAGTGGATCAGCCAGAACACGCTGCCCCAGAGTGACAAAACTTGTCTCCTGGGCAGACATGAACCAAGCAAGAGAAGAAACTGAACCCGTGAAGACGTGTTCCCGAACCCCAAGAATTTTAGGCTTGCGAATTCCATAATAACGATTGAACTCTTCTAGTAGGTTTCTCATCTTTAGAGCTTCTTCAAAGTAGTTGTCTTGGTTCATATCAATAGTTTGAACTGCATCGCCCCTTGTGAAGATGAGTGCATGATTCTGATTTTCTGGCTTCCCTTCGCCAATCTTCAACTCTCCAGGCAACTTAACCCGATAGATTTCAACCTCCCGCTGCAATTGTTGGTCATATTTCACGAGAACAGAGAAGAACTCCTTTTCGTTGCCATTGATCTGCCTTTCATCAACATAAGCAACACGTAATGCTTCATAATTTTTCATTAGCTCCAATATTTCAAAAGCATTGGGGTCATTCTTAGCTTTCTGCTGTCCATATACCTGGCATGCAACTACATATGTGTATTTCATGAGGACAGTCCCATACTCGCTTCCTTTAAACAAGGAGCTCACACTACTGCTTGCTCTACTCAATGCATGAGAGGAAGATGCCCTGCTGTAATACCCTGACCCACCAGCAACTCCGTCATGCCTTGAGGATCCAATTCTTGAGGAACCCATAGTAGCTAAGTCCCTTGACCCAGTCTTTAAATCATGTTCAGAGGCAGAATCCAAAAAGGTCAGCATTTTGAGAGCTTCGTAATAGTACATCATTCCTCTCACAGTACGTGATAATGTCTGTCCCCTATATGAGACCCAGTGCCGAAGATCCCTCAGCCTTTCCTTCTCACTGTACAGCTCATTAATATCAGACATCCCCTCACGTTTCATTCGCTCTACGAAGTACTCCCACTCATCTGGGTAAATCTGTTTTAGATAGTATAATATTGAGATGCCATCTTCATTCTCTTTATAGAGTTGGTCCTTGCTGTACAACACCTCCTCCTTATAATAAGGCGTCAAGACACTGAAAGCCATCATCTTCTCAACCTGGGTTGCCCTTGGTATGTTCATAAACAATGAATTGCTGAAAAAGGCAATCCTCCGACGAGCTTCAAGGTTCTGTGGGACATTGATCATAGAGTCTCTGGAGGTCAGGATGGTGTGCATGCGCCTCACTTGCTTATAGAAGGTAGCATTGTCCTCTTCAGGAAGCACAACTGCATCCACAAAGAGAAGCCTGGTGGGTCTTGACTGTGCAAGACCTTCACTTCTCAGTTGTTCCATGCTCCTCTTCTCAGCTTGGAAATCACGAACAACAACATCATAGAGAGTCTGCAAGGCATTAACTATCTTGGTAACATCCTTGGTGGGTTTGAGGATGAGGACCAATAGAGCTACAAGCCTTGTATGGATATTGTGCAGCTCAGTCATCTTATACTCCACAGTGAACTTCTCCATCTTCATGGATCCATCAAAATCGCTGAACAATTGTGTAACAATACCATGCTCCTCAGTCCCCTCCTTTATGATCTCAAGCAGCATGTGTTTTGCACTATCATAGACCTCAATCACTGCACAACGACGATAATCATTCTTACATATCTTCCTCCATAGCCTGCGGTCAGATCCTGTAACTTCTTTTGCCTGACCAAGTGCAAGTGACAGCTCATTACAGAGCAAGAAACAAGGCCAACGGATTACACGCACATTCCACAGCTCAGGTGGCAGCTCAAGAAGCTCAACCTCACGATCACTAACAATGTCTTCCTCCCGGAACTTGCTTATTATCTCATTCCAAACAAGTGCAAACCGCCGTGCCTCCACCTGATTTGACTCAATCTTCCGAAAGGATCTGCTGAAACCATATCTTAGCTGTAATCGCTGCCAGAAATTGCGAAAACGGCTGGGCAAGAAGCTCTCATTCACCTGCTGCTCCTCTGGCATGATGTTGAATGACATGGCACTTGCAAAGAACTGGAACCTAAGTCGCAGCTGTTTCATGTCCCTGATCTCTCCCAAATGTGCAAAAAGCCCCACAAACGCACCCGACAGAGAAGAAAAGATAGCATACCAAATCTGGATATCCATGAGGTAGATCAACACCACTGGTAACCAGAGCACAAACACCGCAAAACGATTGCTTTGGCCAAAGAACTCATGCCAAGTGTACTGGATTCCATTCAGATTGTATATCTCTTTTGTGGGTTTTACAAGTGGCCTGATTTGGAGAAAATAGCTGAAGGCAAACTTCACGGCAAGCAAAAGCACCCAAAAGATGGAGTACTTGACATTGTCAAATGTGCCCTCACGTAGTCCTCGGCCAACAAAGCTGCGGCTCTGGAACCACCAGGTCAGGGCGTAACAGATCTTCCAATTTGTCTTCTCCAATGCGTTTCGCACCCAAGGCACAATGAAGAGCACGATGGCAAGGACCTCAGGGATAACAAACGCTGCAGCTGCATAGAGGAAGCTCCTCATCCGTGAATCAGCTGCTGACGACCACTGCCCATTGTCTGTCCTCTGGTTCCAGACCCTCTTGTATAGGACAGCGAACGCAACAACCCAAGCGGCTGCAACAACGGCCTTGAGCACCATGCGCACAGCAAGCATTCGGCCATCCCTAAATGCGCGGCGGAACTGTGTGCCGATGTCCAGCAGAGACTGGAGGAACCGGAGCGCAGCCCAGGTGATGAAAACGGTGAGCACGCGCACCTGTGTGTCCTTGGACTCTGAGCCACGGGATGAGAGCAGATCATCCCACGGCCACTTGGCGCCCTCCCACGCCACGATTGCTGCAGCTTGCAGGTAGAGAAGCAGCATGACCCACAGCCTGTCGAAGCTCCTATAAATGTTCCAGAACGAGCGGACCTCGACGAAGCCCGTCTTGCGTACGCGGCTGCGGTCCGGCGGGGTGCGGAAGAACTGGCGCGACTGCTCCATGGGCCAGCCGAGGCGGTCGAACACGTCACGGCGCCAGAAGTACTCGTTGATGTCGTCGTAGTTCCTCCAGGCGGCGTGCGGCGCCTTGCCGTCGCGGCTGGACTCGGCCTCGGCGCGGATGACGTCGCAGATGGGCGTGACGACGCGCACAAGGAAGGCGTTCTCGCCGTGCACGGCGGGGTTGGCGGGGCGGCCCGTGGCGGTGTCGATGAAGCCCTCGAGGATGCGGTGCAGCTCGGTCGCCATGTGGTGGTAGATGTAGCAGAGGCACTCGGGCATGAAACGCAGGTTGGCAGCCTCGCCCCAGACGAGCAGGTGCAGGCCCGTGTAGAGCAGATCGGCGCGCGGGTCGCCCTCGGGGACGTAGACGGAGGGGCGGCGGCCGAGGAAGCCGCACCAGGAGGTGTAGTTGCGGAGCAGCTTCTTCCGGATTTGGCGCGCGATGCGGGGCTCGAGCGTGTCGGAGAAGTCGGCGGAGGAGAGGCGCATCTGCGCGTTGGCGAGGAGGAGCACGAGGTGCTCCCGCTGGTTCCTGACGTTGTCGCGCTGGAAGCCGAAGAAGGCGCCGAGCCAGTCCATGAGGTCCTGGTCGGCGCGCCACTGCGAGAAAGGCGGCGGGCGGAGGCCGCCCACCGCCCGGAGCGCCGCCGCGGCAGCCCGCACCTCGGGGAACCGGAGCGACGGGTGCTCGGCGAGGAGGTCGTGGATGGGCAGGATGTTGTAGGGCTCGCCGCCCGCGGCCGCCGCAGGGGCGGCCGCGCGTCGCTGGGTGCCGCGCGGCGTGGTCATGCTAGCATTGGTTGCGATGGGTTCAGGGCTGGGCTAGATCTGGGGGGAAGGGGCTACCGGGCTAGAGAGATGGAAGGGGGTGGAGGCGTGGAGCTGGAAGGGACGAAGGGAGACGGCCGGCCGGGACAGGGTGGGGTTTGGGGATAGTTTGAAAATTGAAACCCGGGGCCGGGGCCGGGGCGACCGGCGTGGGGACTGGGGAGGGGGGGTGGATGGACGATGGAGTGCCGGGCGGGACAGTGGGCGAGACCCGGGCGCCCGGCGGAGGTATTGAGAAACGCAGGCGGGTTGGCGCCTGGAGGCCGGGGTGGGCGGCGTGGCCGCGTGGGGTTCCTCGACGGAAAACGCGAGTACGACGCGTTATGGGGTTGTTTGGTTGAGCTTTTTTCTGACCAGCTTTTCAGAAAATCTGACTGTAGGGAGAATCTAGCTGTGGGGAGAATCTGAGTATTATTATGATTATGTTTGGAGAAAGATAAAGTTGTTCATAAGGCTCTGGATTTAAAAAGTGACGGATTCCTATTATTACAACGACTCAACCGATTATGTGTTTATGTTGATTTTGGATGGTTTTTGCCCCAACGAATTTTATAGAATCTGGCTGAAAAGCTAAGAGTTTGGCAGTCTGCAGCAGCTTTTGGTGGCTAGAAGCTGCCAGAAGCCCAAACAAACAGGCCCAATTAGCGAACCAGCGAAATGAAACGGGCGATCGGTGGATGGTACAGCTCTTGCTTTTGTGAGTTTGTGTGTCTCGGTCTCGGACTGGTTTGAGGGTTTGTTTTTTGTTAATAATTTTTTTACTATATTAAATTACCGGTTTATATTCGTTTCGCATCAATAATTTAAAAACATACATTTTTTAAATCAACCAACATGCACTCCTGTAATCTCTTCTCTATTAATATAATAAAAAAGTTTATATAAAAAATAAGTTAAAATTATGCATAGGTGACTGTTTAAACCTTGGTTGTTAGCTCCATATTCATACCCACATAATCAATAAAAAATATATATATTATGTTTTATTAAAACAAAATATATCATATGTCATATATATAAACCGTAGCAATGTACGGGCATATGACTAGTAATACTATGAGTTTGGTAATCTTATTTTTTTATAGAGAGTTCTATTTTCTTAAGGAAAATAAACTATTTTTTCTTAAAAAAATAGAAATCACTTAGTAAAATAAAACTAACTCTAATATAGTATAATCTGAGCTAGAGGGCCACTGTCGTCTGTCGTCAATCATGGGATACTATGGTATAACTGGCATTGCCATGTTTATCGAGATGGAAATTACGGCTCACGAGAGAGATCCCTTCATGTGCTATAGAGGTGTGTTTAGTTGCGGGACAGCCAGGATAGAGACGTACTCTAGCGTCCTCTCTCGTCCCTCCAATTTTGAGGGATAACTGGGGGACAATACTGGGATAGTCTTGTACCAATATTTAACCTTCAACCAAACAAACTTATTTGAGAGATGTCTCGTCCTGTCATTATAACCAAATACACCCTAGATGGACCAACGATGCCTTCCCAGCTTCCATGCCAAAAACAAGTGTTTGAGTCGATCATGGGATGTTTGTCACTTTGTTGTATGCTTTAACCGTATGCCGCGTGGACCGTGGTCACCGTATAGCGTTTTAAGTTCTTGTTCCAACCCTTCGCATAAGGAGTCAGATATCAGCCTCTTCAGATGCGATTAAGGCCTTGTTCGTTTATATCGGATTGTACCCGGAATCGTTTCGGCTAATCAAAGTTTATATAAATTAGAGAAGCAATCCGGCTCGGAACCGTTTCGACCCACCAATCCGACACAAACGAATAAGGCCTAAGAGTGCTCAACGTACCAAGAGCTTACTTACATAATTTTAATTAGCAAAGTAACACAAATCTATATAAGTAAACTCAAACGCATCGGGGATCACTACCAGAATCGCCGCCTTTCCTTAAAAACACTCGGCAAAGGCTTTACCGAGTGTCGCACTCGTCAAAGAAGGCTCGGCACACAATGTATCGGCAAAGCCTTCTTTGCCGAGTACTTTTTCTCGGGCACTCGGCAAAGAGGTTTGTCGAGTGCCAGACAGCACTCGGCAAAGAAAAGCAGCCGTTACGGCGCCGGATGACGGAGACGACGTGTTTGCCGAGTGTCCTGGGTGACACTCAGCAAAGGAGTTACCTTTGCCGAGTGTCTGCCCAACAACACTCGGCAAAGAATCAATCTGTGCCGAGTGCCACCTGGGACACTCGACAAAGAACCCGCCAGAGAGAGTCCCCATGTCAGATTCTTTGTCGAGTGCTAGGTACGGCACTCGGCAAAGCGTGCTTCTTTACCGAGTGTCAGAGACATTACACTCAGCAAAGAACCTATACCGGTGCTCAGGTCTTGGTTTTTTGCCGAGTGCTATGGCCTTGACACTCGGCAAAGTGACCAGTAGGCACCTTTTTATTTGTTTTTATATTCCATCCAAACAAACAAAAGATATCACATATATATCACATATATCACATATATACATCACAGATATCATCACAAACATAAATAGCCAACACAAACATAAATATCCATCACAAACATAAGTGTTCAACACAAGTATCCAACACAAACACAAGTCTCATACGTCTCAAGCTCTGACATAAGTATCCAACACAAACATAAGTATTCAACACAAGTTCTAAAGTCTAAACACTGAAAACATAACACTCATGGAGGTGGACGATTCGACTAGTGCTGCGTTGGGCTGAACCCTTCTGGAGGGTTGTTGGATGCCGCCCCAGGTTGGCCCTGCACAGAGAAGAGATTACATGTGTTATACCAGATGCATTACCAACATCTAGCTACAATTTTGATACAGGAGTATGGAAGAGAGCAGGGTCAACTGGAGGGAACAATGGAGGTGGCAAAGCGATGCCCTGTGCGGCGCCAAGGCTCTGCATGTACTGGAACATCTCCGCCATCCTCTGATGATCTGCCAGGCGAGCCTCCCTCTCCGCCTCTCGCTCCGCCATAATCCTCGCCTCCATCTCGTGATGTTCCCTCCTCTCTTCTTCTAGTTGAGTCTATAATATTACAAGCCAACGTTATATTAACTCAAAGAGAAGGTATATAACTCAAGGAATGACGAGTTACAGAAGCACTAACCTCGAGTTGTTGTATGACTCGCATAGTAGATAAGTTCACCCCCCCCCCCTACTCAGGTTAGCTGAATACCAATCAGGGAACATCAACATCTTGATCCACTGAAGTACTTCCTTCCTCTGGGCCCTGCTTAGGACGAAATCGGCCTTAGGCCTTCTCCACGTCTTTCCGCCACTTGGCGGCTTCATCTCTAGGTGTGGTCTATCACATAATGCTGCCAGATCCACTCTTGCCTTCACGTTATCCTTTGACTTATCAGGAATGTCCATAATTGTTGCCCACAGTGCCTCGGCAAGATTCTTTTCAGTGTGCATCACGTCAATGTTGTGTGGAATGTCGGAGAGGAAATCTCCCCGGCCGGGTGGCGGATTGCACCCGCCCTAGATCCTAAAAAGAGGAGGGGCCTAAGCGTTTTGATTGTTACAAGACTGGTGGATCAGCACACGGGAGCACGTAAGGGTTTAGAGTGGTTCAGGCCGCCGGAGCGTAATACCCTACTCCACTGTGTGATGTATTGCTTCGGGAGCTTGTATGAACTTGTGAGTGTCTGCCTAAGATTGTGTCTAAGTGTGTCTGTGTTGTAACGTAGTGTGCCCTCCCTTTTATAGTTCAAGGGGGGCAGATATAAGGATACTGAGCCCCGACATGTGGGCCCAGGCTCAAAACGGGTGTAGTACTTGGAGCCATTCATCCGGTGCGATCTCCTCTTGCCCTGATATCTACGATCTTCGTAGCATTGGCTTGCAGCAGAAGTTTCCCTGGCAACGTATAAGTCATGATGACCATGGCGCGTGCGTGGTGGTATGGGCGTATGCCCTGCTGTCTGATTGGACAGGAATGCCGCCTGTAGGGTGCCCTGGTCGTCGTCTGCTAGGGGAGCAGAGAGAGGATGCAGTAAATGCCGAGCTGTCACCTCGCTTGCCAGCGGAGTGGACGAGGCGCATTGAATGCTGTGATGGCACATCGGCTGTGAGGCGGCGGGCATCCTCCGCATTAAATACTGAGATAGCGTAGCGTGCGATGCACGGCGCGGCCTGTGGCACGTAGTCCTTACGTCAGGCTCTGCCCACTGGCTTATGTCACGGGCAGAAGGCCACGTGGCAGAATCGGGTCTCCGCCTAAGCGAGGAGCAGTAGTGTTATGCGGACAGGTCCGCACCAGGCTGGGCCTGGACATATGTCGGCACCGGACCCCTGCCTGAGTAAGGCTTGGATATTCTTTGCCCCAGGGTCCCGGGACCCGTTGTGGGTAGTCCGAACCCCACGCAGAGGGGTCCAGAACTCGTCCTGGAGGTCCGGGTCGCACTCGCGGGGGTCCTGGACCTTGCCCTGGAGGTCCGGTCTACATGAATAGGGGTCTGGCACTTTCCCATGGGGGCCCAGACCCATTGTTGGCATCCTGGAGTGTATCGTCTTCTCTGGCCACATGGCGACCCTGGAGCCATCCACGTGGTGGAGTCGGGTGTTGTTCACCATGTGGCTAGAGATAGTCGCGTGGGCACCGCGTCTTCATGTTGTAGAAAGGGATATCCCTGTTTCAGGGTACCGACTGTGGCCCCCGGGCCCATCTCAGGGGAGGATGCGAGCCTGCAGGTGGGGCCAAAACTTATACCTTGCGTCAGCTTGACATGACTGGTGACTAGGGCGCCACCTCTACGCGCACCGCATTAACTCGGCGCGCTCGCGCTGTCAGCCTGCCACCGGTCGTATCAACTGTCATTTCTGTCGTTGCTGCCGACTTGACCCGTGGCCCCCAGGAGGTAGCCTCAACTGGACCTGTACACAGCTTCGGCTAGGGAGCGTTAGTATTACACCCATAGGACTCATCGTCTGGCATTAGCCATCCTTTGACACATGCACGGGACCTGCAGGATCTAGTCTGGGAAGCCTAGTTGTGCGTCTGGACCCCCTAGACCGCGGTTCTAAATACTAGGACACCCGTCGTAGAGTGGTGGAGCGTGCAGGCTCACGGTACGGGACCGGACTGAGCGGTTACGCGTCTCCGGACCACCCTAGGAGACAAGTGTCCATTCTCTATAGCCGGACCCCAGGTTGTCGGACCCACAAGACTATAGCTCCAAATACTAGGGTGCCTGTCACAGAGTGGTGGAGTGTGCAGGCTTTAGGTACAGAACCAGCTAAGCGGCCACACAGCTCCGGACCACCCCATGGAACGGGCTCCCGTTCTTTAAAACCAGGCCTAGGCTGTCTGACCCTCCTGCTTTCGTAGAGGGATCCTAAACTATAAGCCTGGCTATTCAATTCGGATGTCATCATGTCAGACGGGATGGGAACTATATGAGTGGGTTAGATAAAAATAAAAATCTGGAAACTGCAGGGTAAGACCATTGAGCAGGAGGATAAAATTATCATAGAAACGCATCTGAGGGGGTAGATCTTCTCTTTATAACTTGGCATGCATGGGTGCAGACCAATAGGCTGGGCTTATGAGGGCAGACCTCACCAGGCTGGCATACACGTATGCATTACCTAGTTACAAAAGGGAGAAAAACTTGACCCCTCAGACTTGCTCCTATGGATGGAACTTACGGAGATGCTCCAGGGGTTAGGAAGAGGTACTCCTTCAGTTGTAGCGAGGCGAACAAACCCGAGTCGGCATATTTCCGTCACCTTGAAGGGTCCTTCCAAGTCAGGGAAGAGTTTGTGGAGCCCTTCTCGGTTCAGTACTCGCCTTAGGACCAGGTCCCCGACCCGGAGCTCTCTACTATGCACGAACCGCTGGTGGTAGCGCTTGAGCGCCTGGTTGTACCGTGCATTTCGGATCGTCGCTTGCCATCTGCGCTCGTCGATGAAGTCCACGTCCTCACGCCGTAGTTGTTCTTGCATAGACTCATCGAAAGCTTGGACCCATGGGGAGCCCATAATAATTTCCGAGGGAAGGCAGGCTTCAGCCCCGTAGACCAGGAAGAACGGGGTCTCCCTGGTGGCTCGGCTGGGTGTAATCCGGTTCCCCCATAGCACGGACAGAAGCACACTGACCCAATTTGCAACATGCTTTTTCAAGCAGTCGTAGGTGCGTGTCTTGAGTCCCCTGAGGATCTCTGCGTTTGCCCTCTCCACCAGGCCGTTGCTCCTAGAATGAGCCACGGACGCAAAGCAGAGCTGGGTGCCGATGCCCTCGCAATACTCCTGGAAAAGCTGACTTGTAAACTGGGTCCCGTTGTCCGTAATGATACGGCTTGGGACCCCAAATCTATAGACAATAGACCTGAAGAAAGTGACAGCAGCACCCTGGGTAATGTTGACCACATGGGTCGCCTCTAGCCACTTGGTGAACTTGTCGATGGCGACGAAGAGGTACCGGTACCCGCCGACGACCCCAAATTTTTTGCATTTTGACCCTTTCTCGAAAAAAAATCATGTTTGAACCCTAGAAAATTTTAATGTCATTTTTGACCCTTTGCTCGGCGCCATAGATCTTGGCGCCGAGCTCAGATTTGTATAGAAAGCCTATCTAGCTTAGTTGGTAAAATACAAGGCTCTTAACCTTGTGGTTGTGGGTTCAAGCCCCATGATGGGTGTTTTATTAATACTTTTTTGTCTTTGTCACTTATTTGTTTTTTTTGTCTAGGTTTTTCGTTTATGTCGCTGATTTATCCATCCAGATTTATTTCTCATTCGGATTTTTTTGTTTTTATGACTGATTTATTTATTCGTCCAGATTTTTTTATCCGGCAAGCACAGCGGCTGTGTGCCACAATGGTCGCAAGCCGTCAACTTCCCCCCTTGTTTGCTCAGCTAACCACAATAAAAATCAAATGAGAACACTCTTATTTCAATCATGACCAAATAAAATATTATATTTTCATTGAGTTCTTTTGAACATAAATTCTAGATACATAATAACATATTTCAAGTAAAAAGAAGCACACATATTCATCTTTTTTCCTCTGCACTAAATAAAAGTATACTCCATTATATACTTGTCTCATAGATGATATATTTTAGAATTTACTGCATAAATTACTCCACTAGGTGATACCTAATCATGGAGCATCTAGACTACACTCGCGGACCATCTAGGACACGGACCGTCCGACCGTTTTCATATGCCAAATTTGGTGCTATCACCAGCACTCTTCACATTAGTGCCTCTTCCTTTTTATTTAAAAGAACAATTCTCAACATATTTAAGTAATAGTATTACAAGTTGTCAACTTATCGTCATGTTTTTGCCAAGCACTCGATCAGATGTGCCTTAACCACTATTATTTCACCTCTTACGTGGAGCACCACTCGAGTGTAAATGAAAGCACCACTAGCAGATATATGCATGTAGACTTCTAGTAATACTATATACCACACGCATGCATCCACGCCACACAGCATGCAGAACAAAAAAATATCTGGATGAATAAACAAATCAGTCACAAAAACAAAAAAAATCTGGATGAGAAATAAATCTGGACGGACAAAATCAGTGACATAAACGAAAAACATGGACAACAAAAAAAACAAATAAGTGATAAAGACAAAAAGTACTAATAAAAACACCCACTGTGGGGCTCGAACCCACGACCACAAGGTTAAGAGCCATGTATTTTACTAACTAAGCTAGACAAGCTTTCTGTACAAATCTGAGCTCGGCGCCAAGATCTATGGCGCCGAGCTCGGTGCCACATCGGCACCATAGCCTATGGCGCCGAGCTGTGTTACCTCGGCGCCATAGGCTACGGCGCCGAGGAAAGGGTCCAAAAATGACTTTAAAATTTTCTATGGTCCAAACGTGAATTTTTTTCTGAGAACGGGTCAAAATGAAAAAATAGAGCCGACGACCCTGGGGAACGGTCCTAGGATGTCCACCCCCCATACAGCGAATGGCCAGGAGGGCGAAATCATCTGCAGAGCCTGAGCTGGTGTGTGTATCTGCTTTGCGTGGAATTGACATGCCTTGCAGGACTTTACCATCCCAGCTGCATCTTGGAGGGCGGTTGGCCAGTAAAAGCTATGCTGGAAGGCCTTACCGACCAGCGTGCGAGATGAGGAATGACTTCCGCACTCTCCTCCATGGATCTCCATGAGCAACTCACGGCCCTCCTCCTGAATAATGCACCGCATGAGAATGCCGTTGGCGCCACGGTGGTAGAGATCCCACTCCACCATCGTGTGTCGTTTAGCCAACCGCACTATGCGCTCTGCGGACACATGATCTTCAGGAAGGATGTTTTCCTTCAGGTAGTCCCGGATCTCGAAGATCCATGCATCGAGACCACTCTGAGATACTGGCCGTGGTGCTAAGGGATAAGCAGGGCCCCCTATAGCACACACAGTCTTTGGTGGGTTCTGTAGAGGTAACGCCATCGGGACCGCTAGCTTCGAGGTGCTAGACTCGCCCCCTTCGCCCAGTTCGGTAGGCTGGGCGGTGGGTCTCAGCAGCCGTCTTTCGAAGACGCCCTCGGGCACGGGTGCCCAAGTTGATGCCCTCATGGAGAGGTCATCCGCCGCCGAGTTGTCAGCCCGAGGAACATGTTGCAGTTCCAGGGCCGTGAAGTCCTTCTCCAGCTTCCTTACACGGTTGAGTTCCGCCCGCAGGTCCTCGGTCAGGGCAGCCCTTACCGAGGGCGAGCGCACCGAGGTTGACGCCTCGTAGTGGCGCCAGGATGATCAGGCCTAGACCTGGTCGAAGTGGAATGCGCCATGCCGAGTAGCCGGTCGACGTCGTCACGCCACTGTTTCATGGCCCCTGGCGAGGCCGTGGAGCTAGGGGGTGGCGTAGCAACTCCCTGGCTGCAGACAACACCGTAGGCGCTACCCTCGACGGAGTCCGGGACACCTGCGCTAGCGTGTGTTGTTGTACGGCGTGTACGGCAGCAATCCCAGAGTCGGGGCGATCGGGTACTTGTGGCATGGAGGATGCAACCTCTTGCTCCATCGCGAAATCCTCTGAAGTTCCGGCGCGGTGCTCGATGATCCGCACCATCATGCTGAGCAAGAAAACAAGCAAAAACTTGAAGCCTAGCCCCTACCTGGCGCGCCAAATGTCGGAGAGGAAATCTCCCTGGCCGGGTGGTGGATTGCACCCGCCCTAGATCCTAAAAAGAGGAGGGGCCTAAGTGTTTTGCTTGTTACGAGACTGGTGGATCAGCACACGGGAGCGCGCAAGGGTTTAGAGTGGTTCAGGCCGCCGGAGCGTAATACCATACTCCACTGTGTGATGTATTGCTTTGGAAGCTTGTATGAACTTGTGAGTGTCTGCCTAAGATTGTGTCTAAGTGTATCTGTGTCTTTGTTGTAACGTAGTGTGCCCTCCCTTTTATAGTTCAAGGGGGCACATACAAGGATACTAAGCCCCGACATATGGGCCCAGGGTCAAAACGGGTGTAGTACTTGGAGCCATTCATCCGGTGTGATCTCCTCGTGCCCTGATATCTGCGATCTCCGTAGCATTGTGTAACACCCGGTTTTAAATGACAAAGCCGGGTGCATCTCATACATACGCCAAAGAAGACAACATATATAATAACAGAGTGTATAGAGATAAATGTCACAAAACATCATAGTATTTATTACATAGCGGAAGACTTATTACAAAGTAAAAGAATAAATATAGAATGAACTAAGGATCGCGGCGTCAATGTCAACTGAGAATCGCCACCTAGATCAGATCAAGCTCCTCGCCTTGTGGCTCCTCCTGAACCACCTGCTCTTCTTCTGTGGGGGGTGTGAGACAGCAAGGGTAAGCTCACATACGTTCATAGCTCAACAAGTCGTGGGGAATAATGTGGCATGAACTCACCAAAGGTGGGAGTTCATGAAGTGTAAAGCTGATCAACGAAATAAAGGCTGAGGCTGAGCATTGCTTTTATAAGTTGGTCAAAATTTTATTAGCAGTTACTAAGTGTAAGTAAATACCAAACCTTAATAATAATAAAGAACAGTAATAGTAAAATGATCCCAAATGCGATGCAAATGTCAAATTAAATTTAAGTTCCATAATTAATCATGTGAGGGTCCGAGCCGCTCATGACCGTGAGCATGGCTAGTATACTAGTTTTACACTCTGCAGAGGTTGCGCATCTTTACCCACAAGTCATGTTACCCATCTGCCAAGAGACGACCAATCCCATACACCTCTATCGAGGAGGCGAGGCAGGGTAACACTACGAGGACTTTACAAAGTTCCACTAGCTTCAGAAATCCCGCTATAGTTTATAGGAAGCTCCAGTGCAGGAATCCCTCGCCTGACCGCCATCGCAGCAAAATCAACCCAAGGACCTCCCTACACTGACCACTCCCCTACTGCCCTTGCCCCTTTCGGGTAAGGAAGACCTCCACTAGCTTTCCTAGTTAATCAGCCAAGGGCGTCCCATTAAACCCTTGTGGTAGCACTGTTTTCCCGGGTGGTCGCTCCATGTTCCCATTAATTTAATGATCTTAACATGAACAATAATAATAAAAGGTAATAAAAGAGTAATCATGAATAATGTATCTCCATACCCAATCCACATAAAGCAATAGCAGGTACTACCCAAAAATATATCAGGGGTGAACAAGGTATAAAGATAACCAAAACTAGGGTAACCTAAAGGATCCCATCAAAATTAACCTATGCAGATCATTAAAATTAATAAGAACATGGCTGGGAAAAGTAAGTGATCAAGGGCATAACTTGCCTTTAATGAGCTCCTGCTCAGCTACTTCTACTTGCTGAACCTCAGAATCCACAGTGGCTTGCTCGTCTACTCGCATCAACACAATACATACATAGTATAGCATAAATTGACATCACATCAAACATGCAAATAAAATATATAGTAAAAATCTACACATTAAAGTGAGATCATTGGAACTGGAATCATTAAATTTGGAGTTATAGATTTCAAGTTATGAATTTCCTAAGGTTTAATGTGCTTGAAATGGAATTAAATGAGAAATAAATTTTCTTACTGTTTTCATGTCAAAACAGAGACACTAAATGATAGAGAATATTATTACAAAATTTTAGAAATTGGAATGGCTCAATTTGGAGCTAAAATGAATTTTCTATGCATTTTACAAGTTTCTAGAATTGTTTTTGTATTAAAAACAAATTTTTATAATCAATCCTCTGTTTTTTTAATTATCTCTGGACTGGGCCTCATTTTCCGGGAAGTTCAGGGGCTCTAGCGGAAGATTCCTAAGACACAGAGCACAGTGCAATTGGACGGCGGGTTTATTCTGCGAAAACAGGGGGTTTCTTTACAAAGGTTGCCACAGTGAAGGGATACGGGCGAGTCTCGGTCGTCCGATTTGAAGCCGACGGTCCAGATTACATCTGTGCTTCCCCCAAACCGGTACGGAGCAGGATCCGCACAATTCTAGATCAACGGCCAAGGTTTAATGAAGCCCAGATCCGATCCCCACCATCGGATCGCCAATCTACGGTCATGGGTGGACGCGGTCGAATCGGTATCCCGATCTAATCTTAGCCGTACGCCTACGATCCAACGGATGGAAGCATTTCTCTCCCCCCGACCGAAGCTAACCACGACAAGCCGACCCCCGGTGGCGGCACCATGGACGGCACGTGAAATCCGGCCCGACCAGGACCCCCCGGTTCGATTAACTGGCGCCACACAAAAAGGAAACAAAGGCGAGCACGGTGAGGTGATTTACCGAGCGTGCGGACCACTGGCAGAAGCGGACCACGGCGCAGGGCGGAACAACGACTGGGCACAAACTCCGGCGAGGAATTGAGAGCCGCGCCACCGAAATTCGTGCCCCACGAGGTGCCACCTACGTGCGGAATGGGTGGAGCGACCTACCGGCAACACCCGAGAGCCCGATTATGGAACGACGGCCGATCACAGTGGTGGCGGCAACGAAGGTCACACTCCCTCCCTTTCTCTCGGTGTCGACGGCGAATTGGCAGAGAGGTAGTTGGGTCACGAAGGTAGGAGGATAAGGAGGGGAGGCGAGCCCGGTGAGCTTTATACCTGGAACGTGCCCACGGTCGCAGGGCGAAGCCGAGCACCTTCACGGTCGAGATCTCCGGAGTCCGCGCGGCAACAGAGCGTGCCCGAGTCGTGCGGCGAAGGAAGGGGGAGACCCTGACAGCGCGGCCTCGCGTGGAAGTGGAAGGCGGAATGGCTGAGCGCGCCCGTGACCGACAAGCTGGGCCCGCTTGTCGGCGCCAAGCTTCAAGTGGGCAGCGCGGGGGATATTCCCTGGTGGGCTGAATTGAGTCGGGAAGGCCCACTTAAGGTGGTTTATTCTTTTCTTTTTCTCATTCTTTTCTCTTTTTTTTTTCAAATTTAGGTTTTCATTTCTCCTTTTAGATTTCAAATTTAGATTTGAATTTCAGTTGTGGATTTGTACTTATATCAAAATGTGCCAATTTACATTTGAAGTTGAAGAGAATATATTTATGTGTATATTTATTCCCCATGTGTTATGTGATATTTCTTTTCTTTATTTTCAAAACCCTATTTTCGATTTTAGGGTTTAATTCAACTTCTAGTAATTATTAACTTATTATCATTAACATTATTATTTTATTTAATGCACAAACAAAAATCCAATATGATGCATTTTCTCTTTATTTTAATACCATTGGTTTTAAATAAATCAACCTCAATCATATGTGTTCTCTTTTTATGATGCAAATAGGGCACATGACATGAGGAGATCTCTCTATTATTCTTGGTATACAATTTTGAGTATTACAAATCCTACCCCCCCTTAAAAATAATCTCGTCCTCGAGATTTAAAAAGATCTAGGGAAAAGGTGGGGAAAATCTATGCGAAGCTCTTCTTCTCTTTCCCAAGTTGCTTCATCTTCACCGTGGTGACTCCATTGAACTTTGCACATCTTTATAACCTTATTCCTCGTGACACGAGTTAGTGTATCCAGAATCTTGATGGGGTACTCAGCATAAGTCAAATCCTCTTGAACACTAAGGTCTTCCATTGGTAACTGTTCTTCACGCACCCTGAGACATTTCTTCAGCTGAGATACATGAAAGACATCATGAACATCCGCAAGGTGATCCGATAACTCCAATTGATATGCAACCTCACCCACTCGCTTTAAGATTAAGAAGGGTCCAATAAAGCGAGGGGACAACTATCTTTTGACTTTAAATCTTCTCATACCCCGGAGTGGTGACACCTTCAAATAGACATAATCTCCCTCTTTAAACTCAAGCAGTCTTCTCCGGGTATCAACATAACTTTTCTGCCTGGACTGTGCAGTTCTCAAATTCTCCCTTATTTGTTGAACTTGTTCTTTTGCTTCCTGTATAATCTCAGGCCCAAACAACTGCCTTTCACCAGTTTGATCCCAATATAATGGAGTCCTGCACTTTCTGCCATATAAAGCCTCAAACGGTGACATCTTCAAACTGGCCTGATAGCTATTATTATAGGAGAACTCAGCATAAGGCAAGCTCTTATCCCAACTACCACCATGCTTAAGGGCACAAGCTCTTAACATATCTTCCAGCACTTGGTTAGTCCTCTCAGTCTGTCCATCAGTCTGTGGGTGGTAAGCCGAACTAAAATTTAATCTTGTATCCAAGGACTCGTGCAACTTCTTCCAATATCGAGAGGTAGACTGTGATCCCCGGTCTGACACAGTCTTCTTTGGCACACCATGCAAGCAGACAATCCGGGCCATGTACAACTCTGCTAACTTGGCTCCTGAATATGTGGTCTTCACTGGAATAAAGTGGGCTACTTTAGTTAGCCTGTCCACAATCACCCATATAGAATCATATCCAGCAGACGTGCGGGGTAATCCAACAATGAAGTCCATGCAAATCTCTTCCCATTTCCACTCAGGTATCTTTAGTGGATGCAATAGTCCGGCTGACCTCTAGTGTTTAGCCTTAACTCTTTGGCATACATCGCACATCGCTACATGTGCAGCCACATCTCTCTTCAGTCCATACCACCAATACTTTTGCTTCAAATCCTGATACATCTTAGTACTCCCAGGATGAATAGAATAAACTGAATCATGTGCCTCCTTCAAGATGGTTTCCCGAAGACTATCGATATTGGGAATGCAGATACGATTCTTGAACCATATAGTGCCTTGCTCATCCTCCGTGAACTCTGGGCCTCTACCCTCCGTTATCATATCCTTGATCTCCTGAATCTTAGCATCACCAACCTGACCTTTACGAATTTCTTGCTCCAAGGTAGGTTCCAATTCAATGGTAATTCCTTTCGTATGTGTAACAATTCCCAGGTTGAGTCTCTCAAAATCTTTTGCTAATTCATCAGGTAGCTGGACAACGAAAGCGGAGTGAACATGCTCCTTCCGACTCAAGGCATCTGCAACCAAATTCGCCTTGCCTGGGTGGTAATGAATCTCCAAGTCATAATCCTTAATAAGCTCCAACCAACGGCGTTGCCTAAGATTGAGATCCTTCTGAGTGAATATGTACTTCAAACTCTTATGATCCGTGTATACTTGGCACTTAGTTCCCATAATGTAGTGTCTCCAAATCTTAAGTGCATGCACAACTGCTGCCAGTTCTAAGTCATGAGTGGGGTAGTTCACTTCATGTTTCCGCAACTGACGAGATGCATAGATGATCACATGACCTTCTTGCATAAGCACACATCCAAGTCCCTGGCCACATGCATCACAGTAAATGTCAAATCCTTTCTGCAGATCTGGTATAATCAATACTGGCGGTGACATCAATCTCTCCTTCAATTGATCAAAGCTCTCTTGGCATTTCTCATCCCACTTGAATTCTCTTCCTTTCTCCAAAAGCGAGGTCATAGGCTTGGCAATCTTAGAGAACCCTTCAATAAATCTCCGATAATATCCTGCGAGTCCCAAGAAACTACGAATCTCAGTAACTATAGTGGGCACTCTCCACTCCATTATCTCCTTCACTTTAGCAGGATCCACTGCTATTCCTCCATTAGAAATAATATGACCAAGGAATGGCACCTTGTCAATCCAAAACTCGCACTTGCTGAACTTAGCGTAGAGTTGATTATCTCGTAGCTTTTGTAGCACCAACCTTAGATGTTGTTCATGATCACTTTCATTCTTAGAATAGATAAGAATATCGTCGATGAACACCACGACGAATCTGTCCAAATACTCCATAAACACCTTATTCATCAAATTCATGAAATAAGCTGGTGCATTGGTCAATCCAAATGACATGACAGTGAACTCATATAATCCATATCGGGTTGAGAAAGCCGTCTTAGGAATATCTGAGGGTCTAATCTTCATCTGATGGTATCCCGATCGGAGATCAATCTTCGAGAATACCATGGCTCCTCTCATCTGATCAAACAAATCCTCAATACGGGGTAATGGATACTTGTTCTTTACCGTGACATCATTAAGTGATCTATAGTCCACACACATCTGTTGCGATCCATCCTTCTTCTGCACAAATAACACTGGTGCTCCCCAAGGTGAGGAACTCGGACGAATGTACCCCGCTTCTTGTAACTCAGTTAACTGCTTCTTAAGCTCCTTCAGTTCTTCTACAGCCATCCTATATGGTCGCTTAGAAATAGGGGCAGTTCCAGGTAAAAGATCAATCACAAACTCAACTTCCCTATCTGGTGGCATCCCTGGTAACTCCTCTGGAAAGACATCCGGAAAATCTCTAACCACCCGGATGTTGTCAACAACGAACTCCTCGGTATAAAGAACATTGCACGCATGGATGAGGTGGTTACTGCAATATTAACTTGAAATGTTTCTCCTTTAGGACTAGTGAGCTCTATAGTACCTCTACCACATGCTATAATGGCCTTTGCCTTCCTTAACCATGACATACCAAGAATCAGATCTATACTGCTGGCATCTAATATTATAGCAGTAGCTCCAAATTCTCTTCCCATAATTGATAATGTCAATCTACATGTCATTTGATTCGCCTCAATAGGCCCTTTAGGTGTTATTACTATCATTGGTTTTCTCATATTTAGCAGGGGTATCTCATTAGTGTTGGCATATCGAGCAGACATGAATGAATGTGTAGCACCAGAATCAAATAATATTGTTGCAGGAAGGGCATTAATGTAAAACATACCGAGTACGATTTCAGCCCCATCAGGAGTATCATCAACGCTGACTTGATTCATGAAAGTGCATTCATCCCTTTTGTGAGTTTTGGTGATTTGGATAACAACACATTTAAAGGTCTAACGAGTTTGCTAAGTGTTGAACAGGAAATTCAGTATGATGAACATACTTGAATAGTGTATAATGATCAATGAACAAAGGTTCAACATGAGGTTAAATAACCAATGAGACAATGCAAATGGATATAATATGGTCGCTGTATTGGTTTGAATATATATGGACAAGACCTGAGAAATCACTACATACATATGATCAGAATAGAGGATAAAGTGATTAAGAGGACTGGTCAAGCCAAAGTGAATAAGATATGAGGAATCGTGAATTGGCTTGACCATATTACTGTCAGTCCATATATGCTTCTATGAGAATCAAACTAGAGCTTGATTGATCTTGACAGTTATATCTAGAAGACATTCAAGCAAGGTTCACAATAATGAAGAAATGATTCTCTCAATGGATGCTCAATATGATGTGACTCAAGAATGGCTTGATAGGGTGAAGATAGCAAGGAAAGGGCTTCGAGGAACTAAGCGAAGGTGAAGGCCAAGCGACGACTTGTAGACCGAGGTACCATGGCTAAAGTGAAGAAGAGAGTACTTGCACTAAGTCGATGAACTAATCAGCTATGAAGAGTTACAACATGTTGATGCATCAGTAAGGTGACTTGAGGCCATGATTTGAACTCATATAAGGTGATATGGTACAAGTCACAGGGTTTGATCTGAGTTTGCTTCAAAAGGTGAGACAAAGATGTTTGTGATCCTTATGAAGCAATGCCATGGAGAAATCACACATGAGACACCAATTTCTCAAGGAGTTTACTTTATTATATTCTATTTAACTTGAGTATAGGAATCGTCGTACTATAAAGGGGGATCCAAAAAGAAGGTTGGTGTTTGCCAAAGCTCAAACCTCTCTATTCAAAAGCTATTTTTGAAAAGCAAAAATCTCTTTAACGTTCTATGGTGGACCGTGGTTAGGGTTGAGAAACCTAGAGTGTTCTTGCTGAAAAGCAGCTGAACTTCTTCAACTGCAGCTGAGCTTTCCAGCTGAACTTAACTTCAGCTGAGTTGAGCTTCTTCAGCTGCAGCTGAGCTTTTTAGCTGAGCTGAACTTCAGCTGAGTTGAGCTTTCTCAACTTCAGCTGAACTCAACTTCAGCTGTGAACCTCTTTGACCATACACCAGCTGAACTTGCCTCCGGGCAGTTGAGCTGGGGTTTTCTCTCCTAAACTCACTGGTCAAGACCAGTTGAACTGGTCCTGAGGGGCAGTTCAGCTGGTCTCTGACCCCTCTGACCTCTGTTCTGCAGTCTGCCAGTCAGACTGGCAAACAGGTCGCCAGAGCTGTCAGGGGCGGTTCAACCGCCCCCCCTGGGCGGTTCAACCGGTCTTGGTCAACTTGACCAGTCTGCAGGTCAGTCTGCGCGTCATTCTGCCAGTCAGACTGGCAGACAGGCTGCCAGGCCTACCAGGGGAGGTTCAACCGCCCTAGGGGGAGGTTCAACCGGTCTCAGGCAGAAAAATCTGCCTAACGGCTAGTTTTGAGCTCCACCTATATATACTACCTCCTACCTCTCTCCCCAAAGAGGTGAGCACGATTTGAACTCCATTTCTAACCCAAGAAACACCTCCCTCTCTCTCTCACACATCTCTTGCCTCTCCCATTTCAAATCTTTGGAGAGAAATCTTTGAGTGAGCTTGAGAGCTGCGGTTTTGTGCTTCATCTCTAAATCTCTCTTGCTCTTATTCTTCATTCGAGCTTTGGTACTACATCGAGTTCTTTGTGGATTCATTACTCTTGGAGCTTCTAGCTCCTAGACGACTAGGTGTCGCTTGTGAGTCTCCAAATCTTGTGGAAGACCACAAGAAAGTTTGTATTACCCGCTCGTTTGAGCAAAGATTAGTGTGTGGGCTTGACCTTTGTGGTCGGCAAAGGGAGGATTAGGGTTGAAAGAGACCCGGCTCTTTGTGGGCGCCTCAACGAGGAAGTAGGGCACCTTGGTGGTGTGACCGAACCTCGGGATAAATCTTGTGTCTCTTGTGTTCTTGCTTATTGTGTTTGTTTGTGTTCTTCGTTCTCTCACCATTCCGTGAAAGATTTGTTTATATCTTTTTGGTGTGTGGATTTTGAGAAGTGCCCTTCTCTGATCTACTACTTTGAACCCTGTGGATCATTTAGAACATCTCATTTCCAAAGTTAACTGGGTGAATTTCGAGATCAATTCAGTTTTACCCAGTTTGCTTCTAGTTTTTGTTGAAAAAGTTTTAACTTGCCTATTCACCCCCCCCCCCTCTAGGCAACTTTCAATTGGTATCAGAGCCTAATCCTCGTTCTAACGCTTAACCGCGTGAGGAAAGATCATGTCGGGGGGACTAAGAAACGAAAGTGCTTCTAAGCTTGAAAATGTTGAGGTTGCCTCGACTTCATCTTTTGGTGCAGATGTTGATCCTAGGGCAATAGATCTTGCCATGAGAATCGCCGAAAGGATGTTCCTCAAAATGAAGGAAGACGAGGCGAAGAACATTATTGAAGAAGAAGAAAATGATCGATGGAGACCAAACGACGAATCCACCTCTTCACAAGGTTCGTCTTTCAAATCCACTTCTCATATGTGCTTTGTTGCTAATGAGAGTGACAGTGAAAGCGAAAGTGAGGATGAGGAGGAGCATGAAAGTGATAGTGAAGATGAGGATGATCTTCAAAAATTCTTCGCTCAACTAAGTAAGAAGAACCGGATGAGCTTGCTCAAACTCATGAAAAGAGCGGAAGAACAAAAGGAAATGCTTCATAAGCAAGAAGATATCCTCATCGAAAAAATCAAAGACTTGGAGAAGTTGACCAAAGAGCATGAGAAGCTAAAGTGCTCTCATGATGATTTGGTCCAAAGGTATGAAGACATTTCAATTGAGCAAATTAAAGCTATTAATCATTCATCATATATTGCTCAATTAGAAAATAAAAATGCTATGCTCAAGAACACGGTAGAAAAGCTAAACATTGAAAATATAGCTTTACAAGAAAAACATGATATGCTTGTATGCTCTCATAATAAATTTATGGATTCCCATATCATGTTAGAAATGGCTCATGAGGTTGTGCTAACTAATTTGAAATCATACCAACCTCACATGTGCACATGTGTTGAAATTGAAACTATATTACCATGTGCTAACAATTGTTGTTATCAAGCAAGTCAATCTTCCATTGAGCTAGAAATTTCAGGAATTAGTGATATTTCTATCACACAAGAAAATAAAGCGCTCAAGGAAGAAGTTGGAATGCTAAGAAGGAGCTTAACTCGTTTGAAGGGAAAGTGTCATGCTCAACCTTCTCAAGATAACCGTGATAATATGGTGAAAAAGCTTGAGAAGGGGACAACCGTAGCATGCACAAAACCCCTTCAAAAGAATACCAAGCTTTCCAAGAAGGGCATGAGCAAAATCCATGGTGAGAAAATTATTGCTCATATGATTTGCTCTAACAATGTACCTATATGCTTCAACAAAGAAAGATCAAAGAGAAGCAATAGAAGGTGCTATGGATGCAAGGAGAAGGGTCATGAAATTGATTCATGCCCCCACATGAAGAATCAAGACCTTGCACGATCAAGAAAGATGACCATCAAAAAGGATGAAAGCAAAAGGCAAATGCATTGCAAGGACAAGCATCACATTTGCTACAATTGCCATGAAAAAGGTCATCTATTCAAGGTTTGTCCAAAGGATAAAACTCCTAAGCCTAACTTGTCAATACATTCAAATATGCTTAGGAGACCCAAATTTGACTCTTGTGCTAGAAAGGTGATGAGTTCACCACATTCTAGGACCAAGGCTATTTGGGTGCCTAAGTCCTTATTGGCTAACCTTGATGGACCCATCCAAAGATGGGTACCAAAATGTACTTGATAAGTTTTGCAGGTACCCAGAGATGATATGAAGCTTTGGGGTGCTTGAGCGGTTCAACTCAATTCTTATCTCAAGCTATCAATATTACATTGTCTATCCTTTAAGATTGACCCAAAGATGAATTGAGATTGTTATATCACTAACTTCATATTCATCTCTAGCAAGAACTTGTGTTGTAGGGAATAAGGATTAACCTTTGTGGGAATCAAGCAAAAGGCCTACAACCAAGTGATATCCAAAGGATGGTAACAATTAATTCTTAAGTGCACATTGCTTTGAATTGGTATATTCCTTTGTGTCTTTTGTAGCCACATAGGAAAAATGAAGCACTTGAGAATGAACTTAAAAGATTTTACCTTGCTTTGGAAAGGATCTAATTATTTGGTAGATTGCAAGTTCATATTTTTATATTATGACAATCTACATGCTTTAAATTGGTTGTATGTATCTTGTGGCATATTTCAAGTTAATCATCATATTATTGCCATGACCTAGACATAAAGAGTATTATCCCATGTTCTTAAATGAATAGAGTGCTAAGTAAAAAATTCAAATTCTTATAGCACTTACCAAATGGGGAATTCTCTATATGACTAGAGTTGTGAGACTAATGTTTCTATCTAAGTGTTTATGTAGTCTCACAACATGAGAATATGTTTCCCAAATGGAGTGTGCCATTCAACATTCAAAGAAGATCAAACCAATACTATGTGATGTATTCATTCTTGTTTAAATTGGTTTTGAGTCTTCTACATTAATCACTCACCATGCTATGAATTAAACTTGCCATCTAAACTTAATTAAACAATCATGCTACTTTTATCTTGTTTCAATTGATGTTATGCATGATGCCTGTAAGGGTAATTTAGTTCATATCATGAAGTTTCCTTAATTTAGTAACCTTCTTGTCATTCATATAATAGAAGTTGCTAAATAGGAAACTATTGCTTGTGTTTCTAATGCAATCTCTTTTAAGCTATCTCATGAAATTCATAAGTAGAGATTGTGCTCTTTCAATTGGTAAAATCACAAGCATTAAAGGTTAATCTTCACCTAAAAGAAAGATTAGGAATGCTCAAGGCAAAGGTATGGAACAAATTGCTTCAATTGGTAGTTGATCAATAGTAGTTTCTTTCAAGTGACATTCTTTCAATTGGTAATAATCTATTGTATGGAAAGGAATGTCAATATGAAGGTTAAATTCCTTTTGGCTTAAATTTGTAAATTGGTGCATATTTTTAATTCACTCCTCCATGTGCATTAACTTAAAGGGATTTAGTTTATGCCTTTATGCCTCATAAATGATGATTTGTTTGCCATTCATATATAGATATCATCATTCATTAAATACTTCCTTGTACTACTAATACCTCTTTTCAAAGTGTTTTATCGACTAGTTTTAAAAGGAAAAGAGATAACAAAGAAGGAAGTCTCCACAAATGATGAAAAGAAGAATACTAAGGTGACACCACCACAGATAGTAAGATCTTTCAAATTGGTATAACAAATGGTACATTCTATATGGTGGTGAGTATTCTTAGGCATAAGTTAATACATTGCAAATTTGTCATGCCTTGACCAATATATGTAATGTACTCCTCATGCGACTCTTAATTGAATTGAAAGTGCATTTGGCAAGTCATTCAAATACTTGATGCACATATCTAGTAGGAGCACATTATATATCTTGTGTCTTAGAGAATATGTTTCTCTTTAGTAAGCTATACTAACTCAATCCAAAATGGTAAATTTGTATTTCATTCATATGGATTGTAATCTTTGTTTTCTAAATAGCTACTCTTGATGCAGTTTAAAATTCCCTTATCGTTAAATCTAAAAGTGCATAAGAATCCTTTTTGTCGATATTCATCACATACATATGCACTAACATGAATATGAACTTTAAACTGTAAAGGTACAATTAGTGATCCATACTCTCTAAATTTTGGAAACCCATATTTTGATATCTTAGAAATCTACTTCAATCGGTATCCATATGCTTCACATTGAATTGGATCACTAAGTTGTAATTTCCATGCATAACTTGTCTTTATGATATGAATGCTTGTGTGACTAACCTTGATAAGCTAGGTGCACCCAAAGTCAAGGTAGGTTCATCATCAAGAAGGCAACAAAACAATGTATTAATAAAAGGAGAAAAGGCTCCTATTCTTAACTCTAGTTTTTATCTATGTGATTAAATATTGACTTGAAACCATGTAAGATGGTTGTCAAGTATATTTGGGTGTCTACACAAAGAGAAAGGTCACAATAAGGATTGTGTGGGTACTCAGGCTCTTCCTACTAATCTCAAAGGACCCAATTCAAATTGGGTACCAAGATATGAAACTTAAACTTGTTTTGCAGGATCACTCCTTCAATGGATCAAGTTGGGTGCTCAATAATGAATGTATAAATCATATTTGGAGATAGTAGCAAGGGTGGTAACAACTGAATCTCAAGTGCATATTATTTTCAAATCTTATCTCTTTTGTGACTTGTGTAGCCACTAAGGGAAAAGAAGCACTTGAGGATATACATCAGTTGTTGACTATGAAATAAAGGTCTAATTGGAAGATGAATGAATATTATCATATGGTCAACAATCCAAAATTATGTGACGTATTCTCTATCTTGTTAATTTGGATTTGATTCTTCTATATTAGACACTTACCATAATATGGATTAAGTCAGCCCTTTTAGACTTCATTGAATAACCATGCATATTATCCATGTCATTCAAAATATATTGTGCATGAGGGCTCAAGGGAAATTTAGTCCATATTATGAGGTTTCTCTATTTTAGCAACTCACTTGCCTTCCACATATAAAGGGTTGCAAAATAAGAAACTAGTGCTTGTGCTACTAATGTCATCTCTTGTGTTGAGTTTATCCATAGAAAATCTATGTTAAGAGATGGTGCTTGTTTTACATTGGATAAATCACAAGCTTAAAGGATACTATTCAACTAAAGTAAGATGAAGTTGATAAGAGGCCAAGGTATGAAAACTTTCTCTCCTTCAGTTGTTTTAGTATTCTATCCTTAGTGGGATGTACCATAGTATAGGTTAAATTTCCTTGCAATATAAAATGTTCAATAGTGCATATAACTTTGACATCAACTATATGTGTGCACTAATTTAAAGGAATTTAATCTATCCTTTTGGGTTTCAAGAATGATTATTCATTTTCCATCCACATATAAGGATATTCATTTGTGAAACCCTCCCTTGTGTTTCTAATGCTCTCTTTTCTAAGTGTTTCAATAAGGTCTTTCCAAGTGCTTTCAAGATGGATTCAAAATCTACGGATATAAGAGTTTTGGTTCTTTCAATCATTGAGTTTCAATTGGTCTCATATCAAGTATGATCGAACCAAGCAAAGATGAATAAAATTCAAGTTCACTTGGTTGAATGAAATCATAAAAGAAAAGAAAGCACAGTCATTCAAGAAGGGAGTTAAACTTTTTGTCAACCAAATAATGAAGATGTAGTGACATATTTATATGATATCCTTCATTATGAGGTTTGAGGTTCATCTTAGCATGCTTTACCCTTTAGGATTTCAATTGATATACTTTTAGTTCTTAAACTTTCAATTGGTTTAATTTTCATCATCTATGTAAAGCATGTTATGTTAAACCAAGATATAGTGCAAACATCTCCTTTAACCTCGTATTATTGATGTGCATAAGTGTACTTTGTGTACTCTTGCATGCACAAATTGAGGGAGAGTTTAGCCTATATCTTGTGAGACTAATGATTTCTTTCAAGTTCATGTTGTGTAGTCTCACACCTTGGTGAAAGAAGAACATCAAATGAGGATGAGTGGTTCCAAGGAAATGATCAAATAATTACCACATGTCACCCCATGGATTAGTTCTTTTGGGAAATGACATGTGTTCTCTAGCATAAATTCAATTGTTTCAAATATATTATGCCTTAACCAAGATATATGATGAACTCCTCTAAGAATCTTAATTGAATCAAGTGCATGTTACAAGTAATTCAAGTACTTGATGCATACATTTAGGGGGAGCTCATTCTATATCTTGTGTCCTTAAAGACTAACGTTTTCTTTTAGTGAATTTGTGTAGTTCTTTGAAGAGAATGAGTTTCTCTTGATCGTTTAAAGAGGATAAGTTTCTCTTTGAAATGTCAAGCCTATCAAAAGCTAAGATAGAAATTCATGATTATAATGAAGACCATATGGCATGGAACAAAGGTGTGTCACTCCATGAACTATTGTATTACATTTTTTATATCTAGGCTCTTACATGCTAGTGTGTACATGTATATGCAATATCTTAAGTCACACCATAAGGTTACACTTGTGGTGATGATTAAAGAATCTCTAGATATTTGATTAATACCTCTTGTGGTGATGTCATAAGTTAATCTTAAGTCATCTTAGTGAGGTGTGAGTCAAACATGCTAACTTTTTGGCTTAAAATATTGCATATCATGTCTATTAGTATACCTTTTGATTATGAGTAATTCCTTAAATTGGTGCAATTTCATATTTTCATACTTTATTTGCACCAAGGTTCAAATTGTAGGACTTAATCCCCTGGCCTCACAAGTCCATGTGCATAAGCTAAACAAGTATTCATCACTTGTATGCACACATTTAGGGGGAGAATAGTCTATAATTTGAATCCTTGAGACTAACTTCATTTCCATGTCTATTATGTGTGTAGTCTCGAATTAGAAAGGAATCTTCGGGCAAAGACAATCGCTTCCACTGCAAATTTTGATGGGTATCAAAGATTCTTTGCTCCAATAAATGTATCTTCTATACATTTCATAAGAGAATGAGTTTCTCTTGTATATGCTACTCCAACGTCTTCTAAAATTGGTAAATATGTATCACATCTTTTTGGATTACAAATATCTGAAGTAGCATAGCTTATAGATTCTCCTGTCTAGAACTTAATTGATTAAATAGTGCACATGTTTCTTATGTTGCATGCTTATGTTCAATTGATACTCCTTTTATGCCAATGGTACTTTAAGTTGCAAATAAGTACTCTCAACAGGTATCAATTGAATTCATATATATGTGTGCACTAAAACTTGAGGAGAACTTAGTGTAATATGCAATTAGTGATCTGATTATCTATCAAATTGTATCCATTGGTGTTTTTCAATTGATATTTTTTCGAACATGATCACTAGTTGTATAATTCATACTTGTGCAATTTTCATGCTGCCTCTTGTTATGATAAGAAAATGCTAGGTGACATCTAGACTCCAGGTATCAAGATTTATCTTTCAATTAGTATGACAATACTCATTTGATATCTTGGACCTATGTCACAATTATGCCAACAAGAGATTGCAAAATGAACTCTAAATACAACACAAGTGTGGAACACCCCTTTGAAAAGGTAAAACGCAAAGGTACATCACTTATGACACTTCTCTATTACCTTTGTGCCATATAAGAACCCTTTTCATGATAGTGTGTTCAAATCTTGATTAATCATAATTTCTACCCTATATATTCTTTATTTTTTTGGAGATTTATGACAAAGGGGGAGAAATTGTGCATTAAAGCTTACCTTTAGTCTTATGTAACTAAGTGTAAGAAGACTTTTGAAAAAGTGGTAGAAATAATTGACAAAAGGGGGTTGAATCATAAGAAAAACATAAGATGTAGAAAGTTGATGAGTGCATACTATGTCATGAGCATCACGTTTATTTTATGACACACTGCACCCTATGAATAGTATGATATAAGTTGTCTCCATACTTTGACCCAAATATGTGCTTTTGGCATTTGAGTTCAAAATTGGTATTTTCTGAAATGCACATATTTAGGGGGAGAAATTATATCATAGGATTCAAAATCTTATTTATCAAATCTCATGTAAGCTTTAAATGTGTTGTCATCAATCACCAAAAAGGGGGAGATTGAAAGTGCATTCATCCCTTTTGTGAGTTTTGGTGATTTGGATAACAACACATTTAAAGGTCTAACGAGTTTGCTAAGTGTTGAACAGGAAATTCAGTATGATGAACATACTTGAATAGTGTATAATGATCAATGAACAAAGGTTCAACATGAGGTTAAATAACCAATGAGACAATGCAAATGGATATAATATGGTCTCTGTATTGGTTTGAATATATATGGACAAGACCTGAGAAATCACTACATACATATGATCAGAATAGAGGATAAAGTGATTAAGAGGACTGGTCAAGCCAAAGTGAATAAGATATGAGGAATCGTGAATTGGCTTGACCATATTATTGTCAGTCCATATATGCTTCTATGAGAATCAAACTAGAGCTTGATTGATCTTGACAGTTATATCTAGAAGACATTCAAGCAAGGTTCACAATAATGAAGAAATGATTCTCTCAATGGATGCTCAATATGATGTGACTCAAGAATGGCTTGATAGGGTGAAGATAGCAAGGAAAGGGCTTCGAGGAACTAAGCGAAGGTGAAGGCCAAGCGACGGCTTGTAGACCGAGGTACCATGGCTAAAGTGAAGAAGAGAGTACTTGCACTAAGTCGATGAACTAATCAGCTATGAAGAGTTACAACATGTTGATGCATCAGTAAGGTGACTTGAGGCCATGATTTGAACTCATATAAGGTGATATGGTACAAGTCACAGGGTTTGATCTGAGTTTGCTTCAAAAGGTGAGACAAAGATGTTTGTGATCCTTATGAAGCAATGCCATGGAGAAATCACACATGAGACACCAATTTCTCAAGGAGTTTACTTTATTATATTCTATTTAACTTGAGTATAGGAATCGTCGTACTATAAAGGGGGATCCAAAAAGAAGGTTGGTGTTTGCCAAAGCTCAAACCTCTCTATTCAAAAGCTATTTTTGAAAAGCAAAAATCTCTTTAACGTTCTATGGTTGACCGTGGTTAGGGTTGAGAAACCTAGAGTGTTCTTGCTGAAAAGCAGCTGAACTTCTTCAACTGCAGCTGAGCTTTCCAGCTGAACTTAACTTCAGCTGAGTTGAGCTTCTTCAGCTGCAGCTGAGCTTTTCAGCTGAGCTGAACTTCAGCTGAGTTGAGATTTCTCAACTTCAGCTGAACTCAACTTCAGCTGTGAACCTCTTTGACCATACACCAGCTGAACTTGCCTCCGGGCAGTTGAGCTGGGGTTTTCTCTCCTAAACTCATTGGTCAAGACCAGTTGAACTGGTCCTGAGGGGCAGTTCAGCTGGTCTCTGACCCCTCTGACCTCTGTTCTGCAGTCTGCCAGTCAGACTGGCAAACAGGTCGCCAGAGCTGTCAGGGGCGGTTCAACCGCCCCCCCTGGGCGGTTCAACCGGTCTTGGTCAACTTGACCAGTCTGCAGGTCAGTCTGCGCGTCAATCTGCCAGTCAGACTGGCAGACAGGCTGCCAGGCCTACCAGGGGAGGTTCAACCGCCCTAGGGGGAGGTTCAACCGGTCTCAAGCAGAAAAATCTGCCTAACGGCTAGTTTTGAGCTCCACCTATATATACTACCTCCTACCTCTCTCCCCAAAGAGGTGAGCACGATTTGAACTCCATTTCTAACCCAAGAAACACCTCCCTCTCTCTCTCACACATCTCTTGCCTCTCCCATTTCAAATCTTTGGAGAGAAATCTTTGAGTGAGCTTGAGAGCTGCGGTTTTGTGCTTCATCTCTAAATCTCTCTTGCTCTTATTCTTCATTCGAGCTTTGGTACTACATCGAGTTCTTTGTGGATTCATTACTCTTGGAGCTTCTAGCTCCTAGACGACTAGGTGTCGCTTGTGAGTCTCCAAATCTTGTGGAAGACCACAAGAAAGTTTGTATTACCCGCTCGTTTGAGCAAAGATTAGTGTGTGGGCTTGACCTTTGTGGTCGGCAAAGGGAGGATTAGGGTTGAAAGAGACCCGGCTCTTTGTGGGCGCCTCAACGAGGAAGTAGGGCACCTTGGTGGTGTGACCGAACCTCGGGATAAATCTTGTGTCTCTTGTGTTCTTGCTTATTGTGTTTGTTTGTGTTCTTCGTTCTCTCACCATTCCGTGAAAGATTTGTTTATATCTTTTTGGTGTGTGGATTTTGAGAAGTGCCCTTCTCTGATCTACTACTTTGAACCCTGTGGATCATTTAGAACATCTCATTTCCAAAGTTAACTGGGTGAATTTCGAGATCAATTCAGTTTTACCCAGTTTGCTTCTAGTTTTTGTTGAAAAAGTTTTAACTTGCCTATTCACCCCCCCTCTAGGCAACTTTCAATTCACCCTGGCTATAGAATATCCCTTGCCAGGAGTCTGTTGCTTGTTCTTAGCTGGTGTACCAGAATTTCCCATAGGACAAGCATTAGCATAGTGCCCAATCTGACTGCACTTGAAGCATGTAGGGCCGGTCTTCTGTCCTGTAGGCCTCGTCGGAGTGCCAGTGGGAGTAGCCTGACGAGTAGGTGTCCGTGGAGACCCCTGCGGAGCATACTGAACTGGGCGTGGTCCTCCTGGTCGAGTCGGTGTACCCTGTGGTGAAACGTAGCGGGGACGAACACTGCTGCTACCCTGTCCCTGCGAGATAGCCTTCCTCTTCAAATCACCCAGTTGAACATGCTTGTGTTCAATAGCAAGAGCCTTATCCAGTAGCCTCTGAAATGATGGAAAGGTGTGTGCAACCAGTGCATACTACAAGGGTCCATTAAGTCCTTCAATAAAGTGCTCCTGCTTCCTCTCATCCTCAGCAACTTCCTCTGGAGCATATCTCGACAGCTGAATAAATTTGTCTCTGTACTCGCTGACCGACATATTGCCTTGCTTCAATGACATAAACTCCTTCTTCTTGATCTTTATCATACCAGCTGGAATATGATAGTTCTTGAATTGTGTACTGAACTCTGCCCAAGTAATAGTATTAGTAGCATCATGGGCAGCAGTATAAGAATCCCACCAGTCACCAGCAGGACCTGTCAGACGACCTGAGGCATAAAGAACTTTCTCCCGGTCTGAGCATTAGGCGATGTTGAGCATCTTCTCAATTGACTTCAACCAATCATCTGCATCAAGTGGATCCGGCGAACTGGCGAAGGTCGGTGGCTTATGACTCATAAACTCTCGGTGCTTATCACGAGGTGGAACTAGTGGTGGTGGTGGAGGCAATGGCACTTGTTGTTGTTGCTGCTGTTGTTGAAGTTGTTGCTGCAACTGCTGTTGTTGCGCCCTTCTCTCCTGGCGTATCTCCTCTCTCTCCTGGCGTAACTCCTGGCGTATGTCTTCTCTTTCCTGACGTATCTCTTGGCGTTCTTGCTGCATCTGGGCACGCATATCAGCCATAGTGTCCGCCATTTGCTGCATCACCGCCATCTGAGCTGCAATCAGTGGATCAACTCCGCCTGGTGGGGGATTAGGAGGATTCATCCCTGCTGGCTGTGGCTGAGGTCGTCTATATATCCTTCGAGTGTGTCGATTAGGAGGCAAATCAATTCCACCACCCCTCCTGGTATTGACCATCTGAGTTAGATACATATGGTAAGAGAGAGCAGTAGACAAGGCAGTAATTACGAATCATGTTACTTTGGGGGATTTATTAGCTAAGCAGTTTAATGTTTTACCTACCATAACCAATTTATTACCTTATGCTGGCACATGCTAAGATGTCCATATATAATATTTCAATCAATCAAAGAAGCAAATCAGGCATTGATCATCAGAACAATTAACCAACATTTTTAATAGAGAAAATAGTTTTAATTTTGTCTTAGGCTTCCTATCTCTTAAAAATGTCATAGGGGTAGGGATTCCAAGGTGTGAAATCCATCTTGTCTTGGAGTAGAAAAGATAAGAATGATCAGAGTAGAACAGTAGAAGGTGAGACAGGATCAAGATAAGTATCGGAAGAATAAGAGTAAGGTAAGTATAGAATGAATCAGAATAAGATAAGTAGGTAAGGGTTTGTCCATTCTATCTAGGTTTCGTCCTACAGTCAACATTTCCTCTGATACCACTTCTGTAACACCCGGTTTTAAATGACAAAGCCGGGTGCATCTCATACATGTGCCAAAAAAGACAACATATATAATAACAGAGTGTATAGAGATAAATGTCACAAAACATCAGAGTATTTATTACATAGCAGAAGACTTATTACAAAGTAAAAGAATAAATATAGAACGAACTAAGGATCGCGGCGCCAATGTCAACTGAGAATCGCCACCTAGATCAGATCAAACTCCTCGCCTTGTGGCTCCTCCTGAACCACCTGCTCTTCTCCTGTGGGGGGTGTGAGACAGCAAGGGTGAGCTCACATACGTTCATAGCTCAACAAGTCGTGGGGAATAATGTGGCATGAACTCACCAAAGGTGAGAGTTCATGAAGTGTAAAGCTGATCAACGAAATAAAGGCTGAGGCTAAGCATTGCTTTTATAAGTTGGTCAAAATTTTATTAGCAGTTACTAAGTGTAAGTAAATACCAAACCTTAATAATAATAAAGAACAGTAATAGTAAAATGATCCCAAATGCGATGCAAATGTCAAATTAAATTTAAGTTCCATAATTAATCATGTGAGGGTCCGAGCCGCTCATGATCGTGAGCACGACTAGTATACTAGTTTTACACTCTGCAGAGGTTGCGCGTCTTTACCCACAAGTCATGTTACCAATCTGCCAAGAGACGGCCAATCCCATACACCTCTACCGAGGAGGCGAGGCAGGGTAACACTACGAGGCCTTTACAAAGTTCCACTAGCTTCAGAAATCCCGCTATAGTTTATAGGAAGCTCCAGTGCAGGAATCCCTCGCCTGACCGCCATCTCAGCAAAATCAACCCAAGGACCTCCCTACACTGACCACTCCCCTACTGCCCTTGCCCCTTTCGGGTAAGGAAGACCTCCACTAGCTTTCCTAGTTAATCAGCCAAGGGCGTCCCATTAAACCCTTGTGGTAGCACTGTTTTCCCGGGTGGTCGCTCCATGTTCCCATTAATTTAATGATCTTAACATGAACAGTAATAATAAAAGGTAACAAAAGAGTAATCATGAATAATGTATCTCCATACCCAATCCACATAAAGCAATAGCAGGTACTACCCAAAAATATATCAGGGGTGAACAAGGTATAAAGATAACCAAAACTGGGGTAACCTAAAGGATCCCATCAAAATTAACCTATGCAGATCATTAAAATTAATAAGAACATGGCTGGGAAAAGTAAGTGATCAAGGGCACAACTTGCCTTCAATGAGCTCTTGCTCAACTATTTCTACTTGCTGAACCTCAGAATCCACAGTGGCTTGCTCGTCTACTCGCATCAACACAATACATACATAGTATAGCATAAATTAACATCACATCAAACATGCAAATAAAATATACAGTAAAAATCTACACATTAAAGTGAGATCATTGGAACTGGAATCATTAAATTTGGAGTTATAGATTTCAAGTTATGAATTTCCTAAGGTTTAATGTGCTTGAAATGGAATTAAATGAGAAATAAATTTTCTTACTGTTTTCATGTCAAAACAGAGACACTAAATGATAGAGAATATTATTACAAAATTTTAGAAATTGGAATGGCTCAATTTGGAGCTAAAATGAATTTTCTATGCATTTTACAAGTTTCTAGAATTGTTTTTGTATTAAAAACAAATTTTTATAATCAATCCTCTGTTTTTTTAATTATCTCTGGACTGGGCCTCATTTTCTGGGAAGTTCAGGGGCTCTAGCGGAAGATTCCTAAGACACAGAGCATAGTGCAATTGGACGGCGGGTTTATTCTGCGAAAACAGGGGTTTCTTGACAAAGGTTGCCACAGTGAAGGGATACGGGCGAGTCTCGGCCGTCCGATTTGAAGCCGACGGCCCAGATTACATCTGCGCTTCCCCCAAACCGGTACGGAGCAGTATCCGCACGATTCTAGATCAACGGCCAAGGTTTAATGAAGCCCAGATCCGATCCCCACCATCGGATCGCCAATCTACGGTCATGGGTGGACGCGGTCGAATCGGTATCCCGATCTAATCTTAGCCGTATGCCTACGATCCAACGGATGGAAGCCTTTCTCCCCCCCCGACCGAAGCTAACCACGGCAAGCCGACCCCCGGCGGCGGCGTCATGGACGGCGCGTGAAATCCGGCCCGACCAGGACCCCCTCGTTCGATTAACTGGCGCCACGCAAAAAGGAAACAAAGGCGAGCACGGTGAGGTGATTTACCGAGCGTGCGGACCACTGGCAGAAGCGGACCATGGTGGAGGGCGGAACAACGACTGGGCGCAAACTCCGGCGAGGAATTGAGAGTTGCGCCATCGAAATTCGTGCCCCACGAGGTGACACCTACGTGCGGAATGGGTGGAGCGACCTACCGGCAACACCCGAGAGCCCGATTATGGAACGACGACTGATCACAGTGGTGGCGGCAACGAAGGTCACACTCCTTCCCTTTCTCTCGGTGTCAACGGCGAATTGGCAGAGGGGTAGTTGGGTCGTGAAGGTAGGAGGATAAGGAGGGGAGGCGAGCCTGGTGAGCTTTATACCCGGAACGTGCCCACGGTCGCAGGGGAAGCCGAGCACCTTCACGGTCGAGATCTCCGGAGTCCGCGCGGCAACAGAGCGTGCCCGAGTCGTGCGGCGAAGGAAGGGGGAGACCCTGACAGCGCAGCCCCGCGTGGAAGTGGAAGGCGGAATGGCTGAGCGCGCCCGTGACCGACAAGCTGGGCCCGCTTGTCGGCGCCAAGCTTCAAGTGGGCAGCGCGGGGGATATTCCTTGGTGGGCTGAATTGAGTCAGGAAGGCCCACTTAAGGTGGTTTATTCTTTTCTTTTTCTCATTCTTTTCTCTTTTCTTTTTTTTCAAATTTAGGTTTTCATTTCTCCTTTTAGATTTCAAATTCAGATTTGAATTTCAGTTGTGGATTTGTACTTATATCAAAATGTGCCAATTTACATTTGAAGTTGAAGAGAATATATTTATGTGTATATTTATTCCCCATGTGTTATGTGATATTTCTTTTCTTTATTTTCAAAACCCTATTTTCGATTTTAGGGTTTAATTCAACTTCTAGTAATTATTAACTTATTATCATTAACATTATTATTTTATTTAATGCACAAACAAAAATCCAATATGATGCATTTTCTCTTTATTTTAATACCATTGGTTTTAAATAAATCAATCTCAATCATATGTGTTCTCTTTTTATGATGCAAATAGGGCACATGACATGAGGAGATCTCTCTATTATTCTTGGTATACAATTTTGAGTATTACACGTTGGCTTGCAGCAGAAGTTTCCCTAGCAATGTATAAGTCATGATGACCATGGCGCGTGCGCGGTGGTATGGGCGTATGCCCTGCTGTCTGATCGGACAGGCACGCCGCTTGTAGGGTGGCCTGGTCGTCGTCTGCTAGAGGAGCAGAGAGAGGATGCAGTAAATGTCAAGCCGTCACCTTGCCTGCCAGCGGAGTGGATGGGACACATTGAATGTTGTGATGGCACATCGCCTGTCAGGCGGCGGGCATCCTCCGCATTAAATACTGAGATAGCGTAGCGTGCGATGCACGGTGCGGCCCGCGGCATGTAGTCCTTACGTCAGGCTCCGCCCACTGGCTTACGTCACGGGCAGAAGGCCACGTGGCAGCATCGGGTCTCCGCCTGAGCGGGGAGCAGTAGCGTTATGCGGACAGGTCCGCACCAGGCTAGGCCTAGACATATGTCGGCACCGAACCCCTACCTAATCAAGGCCTAAGTATTCTTTGCCCCAGGGTCCTGGGACCCAGCTGTGGGTAGTCTGGACCCCAGGCAGAGGGGTCCGGGACCCGTCCTGGAGGTCCGGGTCGCACTCGCGGGGATCCTGGACCTTGCCCCGGAGGTCCGGTCTACATGAACAGGGTTCGACACTTTCCCATGGGGGCCCGGACCCACTGTTGGCATCCTGGAGTGTATCGTCTTCTCTGGCCACATGGCGACCCTGGAGCCATCCACGTGGTGGAGTCGGGTGCTGTTCACCATGTGGTTAGAGATAGTCGCGTGGGCACCGCGTCTTCATGCTGTAGAAAGGGGTGCCCCTGTTTCAGGGTACCGACAGAGCAGGTCATCAAAATAGGGGAGCCGAGTCAAGCCAGACTTATGTGTCCACATATGCTGCTCACCATATCCCACAAAACCACCTTCTGTATTGGCCACGAGCCTATCTATCTGTTGACGAATTTTGGCACCAGTCATCATTGCAGGTGGGCGGTCTGTCACTACGACACCTTTCATAAAGTTCTTGATGTCTAGGCAGAATGGATGGTCAGGAGGGAGAAATTGTCAATGTTTATCGAAGGACGAATATTTGCCACCCTTTTTCAACCAAATGAACCTGAGAGCTTCCTTGCAAACTGGGCATGGGAACTTACCGTGAACACACCAGGCGCAGAATAGCCCATACGTCGGTAAGTCATGCATGGAGTACTGGTACCAAACATGCATTCTGAAGTTTGTCTTCATAGCTCGGTCATACGTCCATACCCCTTCCTCCCAGGCACGTACCAATTCATCGATCAAAGGCTCCATGTACACGCCATTTTATTTCCCGGGTGTCCGGGAATTATCAACGACACGAATATATTCTGCCTTTGAAAGCACACACCAGGGGAGAGATTGATTGGGATAACAAACACGGGCCAACGTGTGTACGGGGCAGCGCTCATTCTATAGGGATTGAACCCATCTGTGGCCAACGCAACACGTACATTACGAGCCTCTTCGGCTTTCTCACGGTGAATGGCATCAAAGTGTTTCCATGCTTCACCATCGGATGCGTGCACCATCTTGTTAGGATTGTATCATTTTCCATTTTTGTGCCATGTCATCTATTTCGCGGATTCCTCTATCATGTACAGACGCTGGATCCTCGGTATGAACGGAAGGTGTCGTAGGATTGTCAAGGGGATGTCGAGCTGCCTCTTCTGTCCATCACCAGAGTCTACCTCCATGAACCTAGACGATTTACACTTGGGATAGTACTTTGCCTCCGCATATTCTTTCCTAAATAGCACGCAGCCCTTCGAACAAGCATGAATCTGCTCATACGTCATCTTGAGTGCACGAAGGAGTTTCTGTGCCTCGTACATGCTCTTTGGCAGAACGTGATCATCCGGAAGCAGGCTCCCAATAACCGTCAACAAGCCATCGAATGCGTCTCTACTCATGTTGTACTGCGACTTGAACGCCATTACACGCCCAATGGCATCCAGTTGAGAAACCTTTGTCTGGCCGTGAAGGGGCTTCTGTGCCGCGTCGAACATGTCATAGAACGACCTTGCAATTGGCTCTGGCTCGTCATCCATACATCCTCCCGTGTACTGTGCCTCCTGATAGTCATTCAACATATCCGCTACCCCCGCATCCGCGTCATAATCCTCGACACGTTGTCTCAGCACCTCCTCTCTCGTACGATGCGCTTCACCATGAAATATCCACCGAGTATAGCCCGGCGTAAATCCATTCTTCCAAATATATTCTACCATGGCATTCTTTGGTTTTCTTTTCCGGTTGGCACATTTGTTGCACAGGCATGGGACTAGACTCGCTCCTTTAGCAGCTTCGCCATATGCCCATTCCATGAAATCATTAGTCTTTCTAATCCATTCAATGGTGACATCGTTCCTTCCTCTATGGCCCGTGTACATCCACTCATGGTCCTCCATCCTCTAACAGAAGCCTAGCAACAGAAAATTTCGGTAGCACCTCCCCTGCACGGGGAGGTTTCGAAATCCTGCAAATAAAACTATCAGCACAATGGCTGACATACACGCATAATTCAACGGCACGATGACCGACAATCACATCTATATATATTCAATCTATCAGAGATAACATAACAAATTCTCAATGAGACTATAATCTAACTTACATGATTTACATCCTATCATTCACAAATTTACATAATTTACATTATTTACATCCTATCATTGACAAATTTACATGATTTACATCATTCACATCCTATCATCTAATCAATAATAAATACAAAGTGACACGTAATAAATACAAAACTAAATCATGAACAAATTCATACCTAGTGGAGATCGTCGGGAGATCGTCGGGGTCGGGCGTGGGTCGCGTGAGGGCGGAGTTTGGGCCACGCAGGTCGGGGCGGTCCCAGCGGTGGTGGTGCGCGTGGCGGTGCCGATAGGGAGGCAGTGGTGGCCGGGCGGGGAGGTGGGGCGTGGGGAGGCGGGCGCGGGGAGGCCGGGCGGTGGTGGGCGCGACGGTTGTCGGTGTTTTGGGTCCGATCGCGCATCCGGGGTCCGACCTGCAGCTTCAATGAGCCATCGAAATACATTCGCCATACTTCTGCAATCTCCGGGCTATCGGGCACTTGTTGCTCGGTCCATTCTGATACGAAGTCAACTAGTGCTTGAGTCTTGATCGCAGTGCGAGGTCGAAACTCAATGTCATGAGCTCCCAGTTCACAGGCCCACTTGGTTATTCTTTCGATGGCTTCTTTATTGTGGAGAATATCCCCTATTGGAAATCCAGTGACTACTATGACTTTATGGTCGTCGAAATAGTGATGGAGCTTGTGTGCAGTTAGAAGTACTGCATACAATAGTTTTTGAACTTGAGGGTACTTCTTCTTCAAGGTGACCGGCATGTAGATGTGTTTGAGTGGATATTCTCCTTCAAGCGGCATGATGCCAAAGAAAGGAGTGTCCGACTCATGGGGCTCTTTAAGGGGAACTCCCAAGCCTTGGAGCATTTGGGGGAAGGTGACGTTGATGCTGCTTCCCCCGTCCACTAGTACCTTTTTTACCCTGCTTTCTCGGATCACCGGATCGACGAGGAGCGGGTACTTGCCCGGGTGGTCGAAGTTGAGCCACTGATCCACCCGAGTGAAGGTGATCGGGTGCTCGGACCATCGATATGGAGCAGGAGGACTAGTGGCCGCCACCAGTATCTGACGGTCGTTGAGTTTCTGTTGCCTCTTGCTTTCCTGCGACCCATGTCCGTCGAAGATGACGTTGACTTACCCGTCGACGCGCGGGAATGCTCCGCCTCCTCCCCCTTTTGGTTTTTGGGGCTGTCGAGGTTCTCTAGGAGCCCCTCGAGGAGGGGGAGGTGGTAGAGGTTGGAAGGGTCGTCCGTTCCCAACGGAGTGCTTAAAATCCCTGCAGTTCCGGTGGGTGTGGCGCATGTCCTTGTGGTATGGGCACTGGGCATCGAGGATGTTGTGCAGCGTTCGTTCGCCCCCACGGGGTCCTCCTCGGGCACGAAAGGTGGGTGGTCCGGCGGCATGGACTTCCTCTCGAGGCCTCTTCTCCCACCGTTTGTCGGGTTGTTGGTTCGTGTCGCATCGCGACACCGCTGGTGAAGGCTTTGCTCCTCCGATGAGGTCCTGGGCCCGTTCATCGACGGTGATGTAGAGGTCGGCTTTCCGGAACAGTTGCTCGGAGGTAGTCGGCGCCTTCTGCAATATGGTTCGGAGTCATTAGATCCCCGGTAGAAGTCCTCGATCATTGCTGCTTCCGCAACCTTAGGGATTCGATTCCTCATGGTCTAAAATCTTTTGAGGTATGATCGAAGAGTCTCATCTCCTCGGTGCTTGATGGTCTTGAGGTCCCATGGTTGCGCCGGCTTGTCGGAAAGGGATTGGAAGTTAGCGGTGAAACGCCGGCTGAAGTCGCTCCAGTCGTCTATGCAGTGTCGGGGTAGGTGTCGTAGCCACTACAGTGCATCTTGCCTAAGGACGATGGGCAGGTACGCGGTCATCACATCTTCAGTCGCCCCAGCGGCCTGGGCAGCGGTGGTGTAGACGGCCAGCCAGCCTCCCGGATCCTGCTTAGGTTCATACTTATCGACGTTGGAGACCTTGAAGTTAGGGGCCACTGAATGCCCCTAAGACATGGAGTGAGCACCGATACCCCACACCTGTCCTCCTATCGGTGATGATTATGTCTGTCCCGGGGAGGGGAGTTGTTGTCGTGGCGCCTCGACCGTCCCTGGGTTGTGCCGCTGGTTGAAGATGTTGCCGACTCAACTCTGGTAGCCTGACTCTACGTAGGGACAACATGACCCTGATCGTACTCTTCTCGGCGCCGGATCTCATTCTCGTGCCGTCGCTCGCGCGAAGCGTTGATGGAACTCCACGTGTCTCGCCAACTCTTGATGGCGTGTCGTAGGTCACTCAGCGGATGAGCGAGAGGTAGAAGATGATTCGCCGCCCTAGTGAGCAGCTGCTGATAGCCCTCGGCATCTGGAGTTCGGGGGAGGCCGTCGGCTATCCGAGCTAACACTCCGTCAACTTCACTCGACGTGTTCATGGCTTGGGCGAAGTCGGGGTTCAGGTTCCGTCCGAGAAGAGGGTTCTCCCAGCGTTGTCTTGCTTCCTGCTCAGCTTGCTCTTGAGCTTGCCGACGGTCGCGTCGTCGGGAATTCCTCCTTTCCCTGAAGACCCATTCGTCCGGGGTTTCTCCTACCTCCGAGATTTCATCTCGCGAGACGGGCTATGCTGGATCACGCTCTCTGGCTGCATGATGTCGTCGGATATTTCGGCGTCGATTCCTGCGTCGGCGAGCCTCTCGCTGAGGAGGTTCCCCCCTGGCACAATTGGCTCATCGTCGGAGACGGGAGACGACTCTACTCTCCCGATGAAGAGGACATCGGGATAGAATGGAACCGCCGTTGTGACGAGCTTCTTCCTATTCTCCTTTGAGGGTGGAGGTTCCAAAAGAGTGATTTCACAATCCTTTACCTTGTTCGCCTCATTTTTCCTTGTGATCCGTATCCATTTTTCCGTCGAAGAGGTGGACAACGGAGTTCTCCGGGTAGACGGACCCTCAGCTCCTAGCTTGCTGAAGGTGGTCTTTGCTCTGTGCGCTGGAGGTTGCCTTTTTTCCTGCTTCGCTCCAACTTTTCTGGAGATTGTTGAGGAAGACTTTCTCTCTGGCAAATCCGCAATGCGACGAAGAGTTCCTTCCTCGTCTGCTATGGATGAAATGGTCCCAAAGCAGAACGTGGACCCCGGGCGAAAGCTGATCTTGTGCTAGAAAGTGACGGCCATTGAGCTAGCTTGGATCAGTAAAACACCCCCTACCTAGCGCGCCAGCTGTCGGTGTTTTGGGTCCGACCGCGCACCCAGGATTGCCCCTCGAGGTGCTTTTTTGGAGTAGGACGGTGTTACCGACTGTAGCTCGATGGTTCGCGCTTGACGCACGAGAGACAGCGGACCGTTTTGTACAGGTTCAGGCCGCTTGGAGATGCGTAACACCCTATGTCCTGGCGTGAGTGCTTTATGTGGAGGGTTACAAGAGAATTCTCTAGTATGAAAGATACCAGAGAGTTGGGTGTATGGCTGGAAGGTGAGATCTGTTCTGAGGGGGTGCTCCCTAGGCCTTATATATTCGACTGTGGGGCGTTACATGCGAATATGATAACCATGTATTCCTAAGTAATAGTGAACCGACTGAGTTTATCTTCATATAGTTTCGCCGACTCATAATCCTTCACCCGCGACGTCTGAGGGCGCCAAACGGGAAAGTCGGATCAATGCTGCAGATAGCGTTTAAGCTTTGTGAACCATATGGGCTCAAGTCGATCCGTCCTTGTGTTGATCTGTTCCGTTGAAAGCTCCTCCCCTGGCCCACGAAGGGACGACCTCGCGGATTAATGGGCCTGGGGTCTTCCGTGAGGCCTTCTTGCCTTTTGGTGGACTCGGGGGATATCTGTCCCTCACAGCGGTGGCTGGGCATGGGGAGGTGCGGTGGTGGCCGGGCGCGGGGAGGCGCGGCGACAGCGGCAATAGGCGTGGGGAGGCGTGCTCCAGCGGCGGCGGCTGCGGGTGCGGGGAGGAGCGTCGCCGGCGGCGGGTGGGACCGGACGGGGAGGCGGCGACGGTGAGTGTGGTGAGTGAGAGTGAAAGAGGAGAAGGAGAGGCTGCGGATAGTAAAGTGTCTCTTCTTTGCCGAGTGCCCGCGATCTGACACTCGACAAAGATTTTTTTAAAATTTAAAAATATACTTTGCCAAGTGTCCATGATCTGGCACTCGGCAAAGACCTCTTTGCCGAGTGTCGCCCTGGGGACACTCGGCAAAGATTATTGTTGGGGGCCTTCGTCCTCCGAAGGTCCTCAAAAACATGATTTGACAATGTTTTCCAAGTGGATTGTGAACAGGTATCTTCGGACTCAGAATTATGAACAGGAAGTACGATCGGGACGAAGCCTGAATCAGACGAAGGGGGGATTAAAGTGGAGGACGGGCTGATTACCAAGCTCCACGAAGGATGGTGCGCAGCCGAAGCTGTGCGCAGGGGAGCTTCGTCGCGATAGCAGAGAGGGGAACCGACTTAAAGATCAAAAGACTACTTGGGCCTTGACAGATTTCCATAAGTCATTGGCAAATGTGATGGACATGAATGTAATTTTACGTGGGCTGCGTCCCGCGTCTATAAATAGATGAACAGTACTCCCGTACTGTTCACGCTGACTTGGCATATGCTTTTGCGTCACGCTTGTACTTTTTACCTTCTCTCAGGACCGAAGGTACATTTGTAATTTGTAATCATTTCTATTTCTCCATGTTAATAAAATAGAAATGATTCTATGATGATGTTTATATTTCATGCTTTATATGAATCCTTCGTCATTACTTGTTATATTTGCGAAGGTATGTCCCTTATGACCTTCGTCCTAGACTCATTATTTCCCAAAGGGGCATAATGTTTCGAAGGACGAAGGACTTTAACATTTAACACTTTTTATGTTGCCTTGTTCTTAACTCTTAGCATTTGAGAACAAGTCCCCAACATTGGCGCCCACCTCCGGTGAACTCACTTCCACTTCGAGTTTTTTGAACACCTTCGGAAGCTATAGACCTTCGCTATGCCGCCGAAGAAAGCTTCAGTGACTGGGGCTTCAGCACTGCAACCGCTGGACCACAACCAGGAGACCGTCTCTCTTCGGGAGGCCCGAAGCCAGAAGAGAAAGGCCGTCAGCCCGACGCTTCAGGAGGAAGAGCTAGACCAAGAAATCAGGGATATGGAGATGCTACATCAACAGGTGCAGAGGAAGAAGGAGAAGATGGCCCGGCTAGCTGAGTTGCAATGGCAGATAGACGAAGCCTCTGAGGAAGTTCGCCATCTTACTCACGATGAGCAAAACAGAAGGCCTCAGCAGAAAGACCTCCATCAGGAGGGCTTCGTCAACGAAGATGACTGGTATGACAATTTCCATCAGGGGAATTTTGTTTTCGATGATGCTTCTCCTTTGTCCGCTGAGCTGCAGGCTACACCTTGGCCTCCATCCTATAAGCCACCCCAGCTTCCCATGTTCGACGGCCACTCAGACCCGAAGCAGTTCTTGATGAGCTACGAAGCAACAGTGTCTTCGTATGGGGGCAATGCTGCAGTCATGGCGAAGTCTTTCGTTATGGCCGTCAGGAATGTTGCTCAGACCTGGTATTCCTCCCTTCGACCAGGAACGATCACCTCATGGCAGAAGCTGAAGGATATGTTGTTAACCAGCTTTCAAGGATTTCAGACGAAGCCGGTCACTGCTCAAGCCTTGTTTCAGTGCACTCAGGATCATGAAGAATACCTTCAGGCGTATGTCAGAAGGTTCTTGCGTTTGAGGGCACAGGCACCAACGGTGCCCAATGAAATTGTTATCGAAGCCATGATCAAGGGGCTTCGTCCTGGACCTGCAGCCCAATACTTTGCTAGGAAGCCTCCTCAGACTCTGGAGAAGCTACTCCAAAAGATGGACGAGTACATTCGTGCTGATAATGACTTTCGCCAAAGAAGGGAGGAGGCCTTCAGATTTTCTGAGATGACCAGGGGCTTCGGGGGACGATTCTATCCGAGGCATGTCAGGTCCATCCACAACACTCAAAATGATGATAAGGGGAGTCAGCAGAGCAGGCCGCAATGCTCCTCACAGGCTTCGGGGCAACAGCAAACTTTCTTTCGGCCACCAGCTCCAAGAGGCAGAGGCGCCAGGGGCTTCGGCGGGAGATTTGGAGATCAACCAAGGAGGACATTTTGCTTATTCTGCGGTGAGAACAAGGGCCATACCACCAGGATGTGCCATGTCACCATCCAGAAACAAAAGGAGCTAGCAGAAGCTGCAGCGCAACAGGGACAGCCGAAGCAGGTCATGCATACTGCTTCATACCATCAGCCTTACATCCCGGAGTACGTGGGCAACCACCCTGCAGTTTCCGTAGCTTCGGCAAGTCAACCTCAAGCTTCATGGCAACAGCCCCCGCCTCCACCTCCGCTGCAACAAGGCCAACAGCCAGAAGGGAGCCAATATGTTCCGCACCAAAGGGATCTCAGAGAGCAATCTGAAGCCCGTACAGTCAATAGTACTGTTCCAGAGTCGAAGCACATTTATTGACAAATATCCTACTTTGATAGCAGTCTTTTCCGTTTAAGTTTTGTTTTCTGTGTAATAAAGAACACTTCAGTTTTCATATAATAGTTTCGTGGTTGGTTATCAGAAAAACCTATCTTCTCTACAGGCTTAAGTTGCTGAAGCTTAAAAATTTGCGGTAACACGGAGGACCTTCGGATTATTAAAGATCCTTCAACGCAACAAAAAGTCGTTCTAAGGAACGCAGAGTAAGTTGCCGAAGTTACAAAAAGCCGTTCCAAAGGGAGCGCAGTGTAAGTTTTTTGCTCCAAAGACGTTCCTAAGGGAATGCAGAGCATACAGCGAAAAGTCAACGCTGATACCGCCTAAGTAAAAGGCGAAGAAGCTCCAAAGACGTTCCTAAGGGAATGCAGAGCTTATACCGTCTAAGTAAAAGGCGAAGAAGCTCCAAAGACGTTCCTAAGGGAATGCAGAGCTTATACCGTCTAAGTAAAAGGCGAAGAAGCTCCAAAGACGTTCCTAAGGGAATGCAGAGCTTACGAATATATTTTGTGTGTATCTTCGGAACAAATGTCATTTGCATAACATAACATCATCACATCATTTTGCATAACATAAGCATCATACATCATGTTGCATTTGGCAAAAGAAGGGGACACAGTATCAACCTTCGAAAGGACGCTTTGAGAAAGCGAAAATTGTGTAAAGTCACGAGGCAGTACCATGATAATCTTCGGAATACAGCTTCGGAGAATATTTTTACGAAGCATGGACGAGCTTCATCAGAGCAATATCGAAATTGTATAGCTTCGGAGAATGTTTTCACGAAGCATGGACGTGTTTCATCAGAATAATTTTAACGGAGAATGTCTTCTTCACGAAGCATGAAAAGAAGGGAAGGTGTTTTTTCGCCGAAGGCTCAAAAATGGTATGTATGTAGAGTTTCATGCATCGTAAAGAATTGAATAATGAAAAGAGACTTGTATATTACATTCAAATGTACAAAATGTTACATAGATCACACTTTAAATGTTTTTTCTAAATAGCATCTAGTCTTCTCTTAATACTGCTTCGGCGGCCTCATTTAGAAGTTGATCAACAACTTTATCCATGATAGCTTCGGCCATTTGTTTAATTTCATCATCCCCTTTTGTGTGAGGGTCAGCAGACGATCCAGCAGGTTCTGAGGGAAAAGAACATTTCTTTATTACTATTACAAATCGCGAGCAAAGTTGAAATAAAAATTGCAACACAATAAGAACGACTAATTAATACCTAATTGCCCTTCGGGCTCTGTACTTCTTTCGGCAGCTTCTGCTACTTTCCTAGCATCATGGATGCCTTTTTCACTTCTTTGAATAATTTCTTGTGCCATTTCTCGGCCGCCATTGTCCCAGATATCAGTAAAGAATTTACCGCCCGTCATGCTTGCTTCGGTCGAGGGATCTTTGATGTCTTCAGAGGACAGGGCAGCTTCGGACTGAGCTAAGGATTTTATATGTTCACAACCTCTTTTCTCCAAAGCAGCAGCAATTCCTCTGGCGCCTGAAAAAGCGCAGATGTCACCGCGGCTGCTCAGGATTTCCTCGAAGGCTTCTGCTTCGTGACTAATCCAGTCCAGTGGACCTTCGGGATTCCCTCTTGAAAAGTCCTCTTCACTAGAAAAGGCGCCAACGCTGGCGAAGCTGGATTTTATCTTTTTGACGCATTCTACAGATTTAACATAGCATTTCCTCTGAGATGCACGAAGCTCCTTAACACTTAACTCTAAATTATTGACCATATGATCACTAAGTTCTCGTTTTGTTTCCTCAAGCACACGTTCCTCTTTAGCTCTAGCTAGCTGTTTCTGAAGATCTTTAATTTCACGTTTTTGGGCTTCGGCCTGGATCTTTGCAGCAGCTTCGTCCTTTTTTATCTTGTCTACTAGTGTAACCAGAATTTTGTCTTTTTCTAGAGCTTCGTTTCTCAGTTTTATAACTTCTGATCGTAGATTGTTGAATGCAATTTCATAACTCTCATCTTCGGCACTCTTTTGTGCTCTCAATGCGTTGCTCAGGATTAAACCCTACAAAAAAAGAATCCATATAAGAATAAAGGAATGAATTACGTATTGTAAAATTTTTTCAAAAGTCTAATTCCCAAACCTTCAGGCTATTATATGCAAGACTATCCGCGAGATCTTCCTTCGTCATAGCGCATAACCCAGCTTCGAGCTTCGGGAATCCCATACTTCTAGCCATCTCTCGGCAGACAGATAGTTCTTTATTATCAGGAAGGCAGTACAGGAAGTCATCTTCATTTGTCCCATTGAATACTACTGCTCCCTTCGGATACTTTAACTCTCTAGCATAGTGATTCGCTTCATAGGTCTCTTCTTCAGACAGTTTCTTCCCCGAAGCATGTCGCACGATGTAATCGCATATGCTGGAGGGAGCTTCGGGGGCGGCAGTGCCAATTTCTTCAACCAAAGCTGGTTCTGATATTTTCTCGGATTGTTCCTTGGTGGGCTCTGAAGGCCCAGCTTCAGCTTCAGCTTGTTGTTTCGAAGCTTCAGTAGATGCTTCAGCAAGTTCAACAGACTCCTTTGCGGTTGTGCTTGAAGACTTAATTGTCTCCAAGACATCCAGTACGTTCACCATTCTTTTTCTTCTTGGGGTCACCAATGGGCCCTTTTGATTTTTTGTTGATTCGACATTTGCTGAAGGACTTAAGATTTCTGATGTTTTTGGCCCTTCAATCTTCGGTTTTTCTACTGCTGAAGGCGCTTCAGTTTTCTCTTCTATCTTCGGCACTGGAGCTGGTTCTGTAGCTTCAGAGGCCAAAGAAACTTCACCAATAAATTCTGGCACTGTGGCCGGCTCAATGAAGCGCGTTCGATGGGTGAGCACCTTCATCTTTTTCCTTTGAGGCGCTGGCTCACTAGTGGCACTCGTGGTAGCTTCTGTCGCAGGAGAAGTATTTTTCCTTTTGCGACCCAATACCGGATAGTGATAGTCAGGGTAGATAAACCCGACTGCGTCAAATACACGGTTGAGCCTTTTCTTCTTTCGGCCTCCGAAGGCTGCTGATAACGCAGTGTTCTCGGCTTTCGAATATGCCCCGAGAAGTTCGTCACTTAATGTTTCAATGCTTTTCAACCAATCGTCATCAGGTTCAACAAATTTATCCCCATATTTGAATGTGTATTTTAGTCTGACTAGTCCGCCTTCGTCGGACTCTTTAATGGTCTCCTTCGGCATTTCCCACTTTTCTGCAAGTGGCCATACCCTGAAGGCAATGTGCTCTTGGACTAAGTCCCTTGTCCCAATAAAAGAGCAGATTACGCCGAAGGCTCTTTGGCATTCTTCGGCTGCTTCATCCATTTCAATCTTCGGCCTTCGAAGTCCGAAGCGTTGCCAGATGGGGCGCATAATGATACTCTTGACATTTTCTTGCGCTGTTAAGTCATTCTTCACATAGAACCACTCTGTCATCCAGGCTCCGGGCCACCTCTTCCGAAAGGTCGGCACAGGGCAGCTTGACCCGGAGCGGGCACCGAAGCTATAACACCCGAAATTGTTGTGATATTGTTCTTTTCCCCAGGGCTTCGTCTCGTATAATAACTCATGAATGTTGCAGAAGCTTTTAGCGTTTGGCTCCAAACCTTGGCTTCTCACAGCCCAGACAAACACCCCCATTCTTATGATGGCTTCGGGGGTAATTTGATGAAGGTAGACTTGAAATGTTTTCAGGACTTCAACAACAAACTTGCTTAGGGGGAATCGAAGCCCAGCCTTGAGAAAGCTTCGGAAGATTACGACTTCATCTTCTTCTGGGGTGGGAGAAGTCTTTTCTCCAGCGTCAGCCCTCACAATAGATATATCTCGAAAATACCGCCCCCTCATATTATCAATATGACTCTGCTTGATAGTGGTTTTCCCGAAAACCGTGTGACTTGGCCGCCATGGTCGATCTTCGGCCTCTTCCCCACCACTTTCTACATCATAGCTGTCGCTGTCACCAGTATCTTCGGACAAACCTTCAAGAATCTCCTTGGTGATTTTCTCCGTGTTGGTCTCCGCCATCGCTATCAGGAACCCCAAATTCTTCTCTTCCTCGAGACTCAGCTTCGTCTCAGCAGGGATCTTCTTACCTTCAGACATCTTCGGAAACGCTAAAAAACTGTTTTCAGTGCCGAAGCTTCGAAATCGAAAAGGTCACAAATCTTAATGCACAAGAGCTAAAAATTTAGTGGACCGAAGCAGATGGCAAGGATGTGTAACAAATGAGTTTGCGGTGTGATCTTATTTATACGCCCAGGGCGTTAAAAATTGGAAGGTCCCGCTTGTCAGTGAATGTTGCTATTCTAGCAAAGGGAAGGTGTTTTTTCGGACCTTCGGCTCAAGGCCTTCGTCCATATCGCAATCTGAATTTATTATTAACAAATTAATATTGCGAGGGGCTACTGTTGGGGGCCTTCGTCCTCCGAAGGTCCTCAAAAACATGATTTGACAATGTTTTCCAAGTGGATTGTGAACAGGTATCTTCGGACTCAGAATTATGAACAGGAAGTACGATCGGGACGAAGCCTGAATCAGACGAAGGGGGGATTAAAGTGGAGGACGGGCTGATTACCAAGCTCCACGAAGGATGGTGCGCAGCCGAAGCTGTGCGCAGGGGAGCTTCGTCGCGATAGCAGAGAGGGGAACCGACTTAAAGATCAAAAGACTACTTGGGCCTTGACAGATTTCCATAAGTCATTGGCAAATGTGATGGACATGAATGTAATTTTACGTGGGCTGCGTCCCGCGTCTATAAATAGATGAACAGTACTCCCGTACTGTTCACGCTGACTTGGCATATGCTTTTGCGTCACGCTTGTACTTTTTACCTTCTCTCAGGACCGAAGGTACATTTGTAATTTGTAATCATTTCTATTTCTCCATGTTAATAAAATAGAAATGATTCTATGATGATGTTTATATTTCATGCTTTATATGAATCCTTCGTCATTACTTGTTATATTTGCGAAGGTATGTCCCTTATGACCTTCGTCCTAGACTCATTATTTCCCAAAGGGGCATAATGTTTCGAAGGACGAAGGACTTTAACATTTAACACTTTTTATGTTGCCTTGTTCTTAACTCTTAGCATTTGAGAACAAGTCCCCAACAATTATTTCCCTATACTTTGCCGAGTGCCACCCAGTTCACACTCGACAAAGAATTCTTTGCCGAGTGTCTTCTTTGGGCACTCGGCAAAGTACATTTTTATTTTTTTTTATTTTCACAACCAAACTTTCTGTGGTATGTTTCTACACTATGTAGACCTACATGTACAGTTTTGGGACAATTAAAAAAGTGTTTTCTATAGCTAGTAGATTTAGTTCGTTTATTTGAATTTCTTCGGAAAATTCACATTTGAACTGCAAGTCACTCGAAACATGGAAAACCATGCGTGCAAACATAATATCCATGCTATTTAGCATAAGTTACGACCGACTTCAGGAGCGGACCGGAAACTTCGAACACCATGCTCACCCAACATGGTCGTGAACTTGCCATCCAGCTGTTTAAAAATTTTATAAAACACAAACAAACTCAAAAAATCATAAAACTTGTCCACATGTCATGATATCATATGTAGAGGCTGTGATAAAAATTTTAGAATGTTTGGAAAAAGTTGTGAGACACTATGTGTAGAAACCTAAGAGAACTACACATGAAATCATAGAGTTTTAACGTGGATCTCTTAGGTTTCTACACATAGTGTGTCACAATTTTCTCGAAACTTTTTCAATTTTTTATCACAGCCTCTACATATGATATCATGACACGTGGACAAGTTTTATGATTTTTTGACTTTGTTTATGTTTTATACAATTTTAAACATGTGGATGGCAAGTTGACGGCCATGTTTAGTGAGCATGTTGCTCGAAGTTTCTGGTCTGCTCTTGGAATCGGTCGTAACTTATGCTAAGTAACATGGATATCATTTTTGCATGCACGGTTTTTCAAGTTTCGAGTGACCAGCAGTTCAAATCTGAATTTTCCAAAGAAATTCAAATAAACGAACTAAATCTACTAACGATTGAAAACTCTGTTATAATTGTCCACAAATGATACATGTAGGTCTACATAGTATAGGAACATACCATAAAAAGTTTGGTGGACAAAATATAAAAAATAAAAATATGGTTTGCCGAGTGTCTAGAGAAGACACTCGGTAAAGAGTGCTTTGCCGAGTGCCAATCCTCGGCCCTCGGCAAAGGCTGATGGCCCTCAGCTTTAGGACGGCCGCTGATGGCCCTTTGCCGAGCGCCACCTTTGTCGAGTGTTTGACACTCGGCAAACATGTCTTTGCCGAGTGTGTTCCTGTGCCGAGTGTCCTGCACTCGGTAAACCAGCTCGTTACCAAGAGCCAGACTTTACCGAGTGCGGCTCTCGGCAAAGCCTTCTTTACCAAGTGCCCGACAAAAGGCACTCGGCAAAGAGTCCGACACTCGGCAAAGGCCCATATTCCGGTAGTGGATTTCTGTAGATACTAATAACCTAGTATATAAAGCCTAAATATACTATAACTACTCGTACACAGGATAAAATAGAGAAACAACTCAGTCGTGATGAATACGTTCACACACTTACTTCAATCACAAAACACCGCACCTCTTATTTGATAGGTGTAGCTCCTGCCACTTTCGTTAAAAAACACCACACTCGAGTAACACAAGTGAAAATAATAAAAGATATGCAATATGAGCAAGTATGAGGTAACCGAAAAGAGGAGACATTAAGTTATGTTTGATCAAAATTCAGGCCAGGCCAAGGTGCCCTGCCTCTCCATTGTGAAAGTTGGTGAGTGATCCAACAAGGTCTACTCTTGATCGGGCCTAAAACGGAAAACCACATCTAGGCCCCTAGTTTTATAAAAGCATTGTAAGTTAGATCATTATAATAAAGAGTTATTGGGATTATGTGATATTAGTGCCCTTATTGATGGAAATCACTTGTTGGTTTTCAAAGAATGAGCAAGAAGGTTAAGGATAAGCTAGTTCTAAGTGTCAAAGGAGTTGTTGGACACTTAAAGTAGAGGTAGTAGGACCTTATTTTCCTCTAGTAATACTATAAAGGATGGCATGAAATGGGTAACTTGACCTAGTTAAATATAGTTAGAAGTAGTGATGCACATTTGTGAAAACTAGTGATAGGTAAACCCATGAGACACCATGGGAAGTCTAAAACAAAACCCAACTTGAAAAAGCAATCAAACCAAGTGAATTGGTGATGTTGTACCAGTACCGTACGTGTTTTGTGGGCACAGGAAATGGGCAATCGAACATGAGTGAGCCCTATTTGTGAATAAGTGTTGTGCTGGTGTGTATCGGGTAGGAAGCGCCGGATAAGGCACCATTAGAGCTTGTAAATTTGGCCTTAGACACAACTGACTCATCAAGTGTGTATATTGTACTTGTCTAGGAGAGCTTGTAAATTGTCCTTGAGAGGTTGAGTATTCATCAGACATGTTTGGTGTGCCACTAGTATAGCATCGAACAGGGTACCCACAGGGGTTTGCAAGTGTGCACTCGAGCATTGTACTCATTTGACGTGTTTGGTGTGGTACCGATGTGAGCACTAAATACCAATACAATAACAACTAGTTTTAGAAATTAAATGTTGAAAAGCACCAATTGTGTCTAATGTAGAGAGTTGGCGTGCACTAGACATGCCTGGTGCACCCTATTGTATTGAGTGGGGTTGTAATGACTAGTTCCTTTGCTTGGGGTTACTTATACCCCCATCTCAGCCATCTGAGGTCTCTTGTCCATTTCAACCGTTGAAGGAACATTTGAGAATGATAAGGAGGCTTTGTCTAGCGAGGAGCTTAAGGGCTAATAATCGCGTGTTTAGCAGCCTCATTTGCACATTAAGAGTAGCCTGTGTGTATTCACTACACTCATTATACTTGGACAGGTCAAGTGAGATTTAGTGCTTGTTACTGGAAGTCTCCAACAGGGGGTGTGTGGAGGATAGATATCCCCTAGGTCACCACGGCCCGGAGACACTTCATGGCCCATCTGAATGGCCCTGGATGGGTCACCTGAAATCCTCCCATTAAGCCTTGACTGGATGGGAGCCATTGGAGTCCGAGAAAGATACAAGCGCACATACGAGAGAAACCCGTCGCATCCTATATGTTCAGAGCGCGGAAATCAGTGGACGACTCGTTTGACCATAGCTTAGCGCGATGGGAGGTAGAACAAGCGGAGCGTGGAGATCGTGGACTCGTGGTAGTTTCTATGTAACCCTAGTTCAAACAATAATAAGGCTGAAGTGGGACCCTACGAAAACAAGATAAACACCCCCATAGAACTCATCCTCTTCCTCGAGACGGTCCTTGTACTCTAAAGAACTCAACCACACACAAACAAAAAACATAGGACGTAGGGTATTACGCCATTGTGTGACCCGAACCTGGGCAATTAGTCGTGTCTCCGACGTGCTTTGTATGTACCATCGAGTTGCAATCGTCGTCACTTTCATCACCACCATGGCTATATTGCTCACACTAGTGTGCCTATGGATGAAACTCATATGTATCTCACACCAAACACATATTTTTCATCATATTATCACTCAATTACCAAAATCAATCTAGGGTTTTTAGTATTTAGAGCATCTCCACCAAATTTCTTATATTCTTCCCTCCCTTAAATAGGAAATATAACAGTTACAATAAAATTGCTATTACATATTCTATTCCTATAATATTTTGGAACTCTCTTAAATCTATCACATCTCTTCTAAAGAAAGGGGGACCTATCCTTGATGGTGGACATATTAAACAAAAACTATAAACCAAACTGAAAGAACCAAAACAAAAAATGGGTTCTTATTTGGTTATAAATTAAGAGGAACTCAAATAACCTAAGAAGTTTTAGTTCCTACTCTCAATTAACCCAAATACATAAATTGTACTTCACTTTTATTTTACAAGACTATATTTGACTTATGTGTGATATCTTATAAATCGAGATGAGATATTGGCAATTTGTTGGAGAAAGGTTATCTCGGATCATGAAGCTACTATTGAAATATTTCCAAACTGGTTATAAGGGAAAAAATTTTGAAATATGTCGGAGATGCCCTTAAAACTTCTTTTCGAATGAAGGTTTTTTTCTTGGTTTCATGTTTACCATATGAAAACAAATTGATTCTGAGCTACTTACTTTCTCCTAAAAGGAATGCAATCCTAGGTTTGGGATGGGTCAAAATTTATAAAGTTTGACCAATCTGTACATGACAATATCAATATTTATATCACAAAGTAATTTTATTACTAAATCATATTTCATAACCAATCCACTAATATTTATTTAATATTGTAAATATTTGTATTTTTATATACATTTAATCAAACTTAAAAATACTTTTTAGTAGGTGAAAATTGCATATTTTTTTTGGACAGAGGAGTATATCTCTTTTATACTAAATTGAAGCACCAGTTTTCTGGTTCCATGGTTTCCATCGTCATCGTGCTCCCCCACATTTAAATAGTATAAAAAAAATAAAAATATATATGCAGAAATGTGGATTCGAACTATGGTTTTGATGTAAATTAGTCCTACAATATTCTTTTATTATATTGCTTTTATATGTACAAAGGAGAAATACACTATGTTATAGAGTTTGAAGCCACCTTGAATCCCATCTCATGTCTCGGGTTTAACCCTGTGATAGATGTACATAATCTCTTTCTTGAACATTTCCTTGTGGTTGGTCATCGTGGGCGGAACGTTCTCAAAGATCCATTGTTTCGACATTTCCATATACATTAGAGCAAAACTACTCCAATTAGGTGTCAGCATGTTCGAGAGTAATTATACTTCAATCTCAGCCGTCCAATCCCGCACACCAGTTTTCCGCGCGCAGAAAAAAAAATCAAATCGTGGCTGCCTAGGGATCGAACCTTGGATCTATTGAGTAGAATGTCTAACCTTCCACCCTCTAGCCAACATGACTCATGTTGAATTGTGTACAACTTCAACTAAAACATCTTTTGTGTTTAACCCACCGTCCACTCTGTATGCTCACTGAGTCTAGAAAAACATTTATAGCTTGGCCCCTGATCTTTCTGGAATTTGGGACGCAGTCCAGGAAATAAAGAAAATAGGGAAAAGGAGTTTAGAAATTGATTTTTAGTTTAAAAATAATTGCAGAAACTCATTTAATTCATGGAAATTTCATATTAAATCCAAATGAGTTCATTCCAATTTCTATAATTCTATAATATTATTTTTATCACATAATACCTCTATTTTGTCATGAAAACAACAATAAAATTGATTTCCTAATTAATCCTATATCAAATACATAGAAACTTTGGAAATTCGTAACTTCCCCATTTTAATTCCAAATTGAATCGTTCCAGTTGTGTTAGTCTCGTATGAATATTTACTACGCAGTAACACCATTGATTATACCATGTTTCATACTTTTATAATTAGATATTTATTTATCCTATGTTAATTGGGTTAATCTATGTCTATTGGATTAATTTATTTAATATATTAATATAGTATTCTAACTTTGTGGTTATACGATGTTTGACCATTAGTCTTACAAACACACACTTACCTTTTTGTTTAAGCAAAAGCGTATGGTGGTACGTGTCCAATTGAAAGGGAAATGTGCCCTTGGGCCATTTCTATGTATTTTGGTGATTTAGTGCCCAACACAGGTGCCTAATTGTAAAATGGTGGATAAAGTACAAATCAAGGATAAAGGTATGTTTCTTAGACTTAGTACATTGTTTTATGGACTAATGTATTGTGTCTAAGTGCTGGAAACAGAAAAAATCGAGTTGAAAAAGAGATGGCTCGAGCAGCCAAAGTCTGTCCAGTCTGGGTGCACCGGACTGTCCGGTGGTGCACCAGACAGTGTCCGGTGCGCCAGGCTGGCTCGGCGTGAAGTGGCCGCTCTCGGGAATTCGCCGATGGCGTACGGCTAAAATTCACCGGACTGTCCGGTGTGCACCGGACTGTCCGGTGAGCCAACGGTCGGCCGGGCCAACGGTCGGCCGCGGGATATGCGCGCGACACGTGGCCGGGCCAACGGTCGGAAGGGGGCACCGGACTGTCCGGTGCGCCAACGGCTCCCAGATCTGCAACGGTCGGCAGCGCCATTTTAGGAAGGAAATCGGGCACCGGACAGTGTCCGGTGTGCACCGGACTGTCCGGTGCACCCGACGACAGAAGGCAAGATTGGCCTTCCAGACTTGCTCTCAACGGCTCCTAGCTGCCTTGGGGCTATAAAAGGGACCCCTAGGCGCATGGAGGAGACAACCAAGCAACCTTAGAGCATTCTTGATCATCCACACTCAGTCTTTGCGCATTCGTTTGTCATTCTCAGTGATTCGAGCTCCGTTCTAGTGAGAACTTTGAGATAGTCTTTTGAGCTCGATTCTTGGTCGTGTGTGTGCGCATTTTGCTGTGGATTTGTGTGTGTTGCTTTCCTCCCTTACTCTGAATTTCTTGTGAATCTCAAGTGTAAGGGCGAGAGGCTCCAAGTTGTGGAGATTCCTCGCAAACGGGATATTGAAAGGCAAAACAAAACACCGTGGTATTCAAGCTGGTCTTTGGACCGCTTGAGAGGGGTTGATTGCAACCCTCGTCCGTTGGGACGCCACAACGTGGAGTAGGCAAGCGTTGGTCTTGGCCGAACCACGGGATAAACCACTGTGTCATCTCTGTGTTTGATCTCTTGTGGTATTGTGTTTTGTTGAGACTCCTCTCTAGCCACTTGGCGATTATTGTGCTAACACTTAACAAGTTTTGTGGCTATAAGTTTAAGTTTCATAGGATCACCTATTCACCCCCCCCCCCTCTAGGTGCTCTCAATTGGTATCAGAGCCGTTCTCTTCAAGAAAGGGACTAACCGCCCGAAGAGATGGATCCCAAGGGGAAGAGAATCGTGATCAACGACAAGGAGAAGGAGTCCTTTGTCAACGAGCCAAAGGACGACAAGACTACCGACTCGGGCTCGGGGCACAGACGCAAAGAAGGGAAGAAGAAGACAAGACGCATCAAGGAGATCATCTACTACGACAGCGACGAATCTTCCTCTTCCCAAAAGGACGACGACAACGACTACAAAAAGACGGTCAATTCGAACTTTTCATTTGATTATTCTCGTATTCAACATAGTTCGAATTCGCATTTGCTTTCCATTCCTCTTGGCAAACCTCCACACTTCGATGGGGAGGACTACGGATTTTGGAGTCACAAAATGCGTAGTCACTTATTCTCTCTGAGAGCACCTAGAGGGGGGGGTGAATAGGTGATCCTGTGAAAACTTAAAACTTAAGCCACAAAAACTTGTTAAGTGTTAGCACAATAGTTGCCAAGTGGCTAAAGAGAAGTCTCAACAAAACACAATATCACAAAAGATCAAGACAGAGGTGACACAGTGGTTTATCCCGTGGTTCGGCCAAGACCAACGCTTGCCTACTCCACGTTGTGGCGTCCCAACGGACGAGGGTTGCAATCAACCCCTCTCAAGCGGTCCAAAGACCCACTTGAATACCACGGTGTTTTGTTTTTCCTTTCACTATCCCGTTTGCAAGGAATCTCCACAAATTGGAGTCTCTTGCCCTTACAAGTATATGATCACAACAAAGCACAGAGTAAGGGAGGGAAGAAACACACACAAATCCACAGCGAAACGCGCGCACACACGGCCAAGAATCGAGCTCACAAGAGTATCACAAAGTTCTCACTAGAACGGAGCTCGAAACACTTAGAATGACAAACGAATGCGCAAAGACTGAGTGTGGATGATCAAGAATGCTCAAAGGTTGCTTGTGTGTCTCCTCCATGCGCCTAGGGGCTCCTTTTATAGCCCCAAGGCAGCTAGGAGCCGTTGAGAGCAAATCCGGAAGGCCATCCTTGCCTTCTGTCGTCGGGGGCACCGGACAGTCCGGTGCACACCGGACACTATCCGGTGCCCGATTTGTTTCCTTAAACAGCGAAGCCGACCGTTGCAGACCGTTGGCAGATCTGGCGCCGTTGGCGCACCGGACATGTCCGGTGCACACCGGACAGTCCGGTGACTTCTTCCGACCGTTGGCTCCGCCACGTGTCCCGCGCAGATTGCGCGGCCGACCGTTGGCCCGGCCGACCGTTGGCTCACCGGACAGTCCGGTGCACACCGGACAGTCCGGTGAATTTTAGCCGTACGCCGTCGGCGAATTCCCGAGAGCAGCTAGTTTGCGCCGAGTCAGTCTGGCGCACCGGACACTGTCCGGTGCACACCGGACAGTCCGGTGCTCCAGACCGAGTTGGGTCTTGGCAGCACACAGCCAAGTCTTTTCTCCTCTTCTCTCTTCTTCTTCTTTCTGTTTCTAACACTTAGACAAATATATTAGTACACAAAACCAATGTACTAAGGCTTAGAAACATACCTTTACTTCATGATTTGCACCTTGTTCATCCATGTACATAAATTCACAATTAAGCACATGTGTTGGCACTCAATCACCAAAATACTTAGAAATGACCCAAGGGCACATTTCCCTTTCAATCTCCCCCTTTTTGGTGATTTATGCCAACACAACATAAGGCAGCTAGAACAAGTGCAAACTCACTTCAAATAAAACTTGAATTTATTTTGAATCAATTTTGGCATATATGGATCATCCTTTGCCACCACTTGGTTTGTTTTTGCAAATCAAACTCAAATCTCTATCTCTAAGTCAAACACACATGTTAAAGCGTAAAGAGAGTTATTCCAAAAGAGATTGATCAAAGATTTCAAAAACTCCCCCTTTTTCCCATAATTACTACTTCTCCCCACAGGAAGCCAAAAGAGACAATAAAAGAGTTTTGATAAACCAAAAAGAGTTTTGATAAACCAAAAACTCTACTCTACTATTTTCAAAATCTCTCAAGTGGTAGCTGATCCATTATTGCTTTGGCCTTTATTTTCTCCCCCTTTGGCATCAAGCACCAAAACGGGATCAATCTTGGCCTTTTAACCCCATTGCCTCACCAAAATCTTCAATTTAGAGCAAATGGCAATAAGAGTTCATGAGATGAACTTGGAATAAGTTACCCTCTCATCGGAGTGCAGTGGAAGTCTTTCATGGTCCAAGTCCACCTTTCCCTTTCAATTCTCCTTTGAGACTAAAACAAGCAGACTCAAGCATATGGTTAGTCTCAAAGGGTCAAGTTGTAACACATCTCCCCCTAAACATGTGCATCACTTTGCAACGGACTTGTGAGGTCCAGGGAGTGTTTGTACAACTTGAGCACCATAATAAGCAACAAAATGCAGAATGAACATGATCAAAGGCATAAATACATGTATGCTTCATTTCAATCCAAGTTCCGCGAATCTAAGATATTGAGCTCACTACGCAACCTGCAAAAGGTCTTCTCATCTAAAGGCTTAGTAAAGATATCGGCTAGCTGGTTCTCGGTGCTAACATAAAACACTTCGATATCTCCCTTTTGCTGGTGGTCTCTCAAAAAGTGATGTCGGATGTCTATGTGCTTTGTGCGGCTGTGCTCAACAGGATTTTCCGCTATTCGGATAGCACTCTCATTGTCACATAGGAGTGGGACTTTGCTCAGATTGTAGCCAAAGTCCCTGAGGGTTTGCCTCATCCAAAGTAGCTGCGCACAACACTGTCCTGCGGCAACGTACTCGGCCTCAGCGGTGGATAGGGCAACGGAGGTTTGTTTCTTAGAGTTCCATGACACCAGGGACCTTCCTAAGAATTGGCACGTCCCCGATGTACTCTTCCTATCGACCTTACATCCAGCATAGTCGGAATCTGAGTACCCAATCAAGTCAAAGTTAGACCCTTTTGGATACCAGATCCCGAAGCAAGGCGTAGCGACTAAATATCTAAGAATTCGCTTCACCGCCACCAAGTGACACTCCTTAGGATCGGATTGAAATCTAGCACACATGCATACGCTAAGCATAATATCCGGTCTACTAGCACATAAATAAAGCAAAGAACCTATCATGGACCGGTATGCTTTTTGATCAACGGACTTACCTCCTTTGTTGAGGTCGGTGTGTCCGTCGGTTCCCATCGGCGTCTTTGCGGGCTTGGCGTCCTTCATCCCAAACCTCTTTAGCAGATCTTGCGTGTACTTCGTTTGGGAGATGAAGGTACCGTCCTTGAGTTGCTTCACTTGGAACCCAAGGAAGTAGTTCAACTCGCCCATCATCGACATCTCGAATTTCTGCGTCATCACCCTGCTAAACTCTTCACAAGACTTTTGGTTAGTAGAACCAAATATTATGTCATCGACATAAATTTGGCACACAAACAAATCACCATTACAAGTCTTAGTGAAAAGAGTTGGATCGGCTTTCCCAACCTTGAAAGCATTAGCAATTAAGAAATCTCTAAGGCATTCATACCATGCTCTTGGGGCTTGTTTAAGTCCATAGAGCGCCTTAGAGAGCTTACACACGTGGTCGGGGTACCGCTCATCCTCGAAGTCAGGGGGTTGCTCCACGTACACCTCCTCCTTTATTGGCCCGTTGAGGAAAGCGCTCTTCACATCCATTTGGTACAACCTGAAAGAATGGTGAGCGGCATATGCTAGCAAGATACGAATTGATTCTAGCCTAGCCACAGGAGCAAAAGTCTCCTCAAAGTCCAAACCTGCGACTTGGGCATAACCTTTTGCCACAAGTCGAGCCTTGTTCCTTGTCACCACCCCGTGCTCGTCCTGTTTGTTGCGGAAAACCCACTTGGTTCCCACAACATTTTGCTTAGGACGAGGCACCAGCGTCCAAACTTCATTGCGCTTGAAGTTGTTAAGTTCCTCCTGCATGGCCAACACCCAATCCGGATCTAGCAAGGCCTCCTCTACCCTGAAAGGCTCAATAGAGGAGACAAAAGAGTAATGTTCACAAAAATTAACTAATCGAGACCGAGTAGTTACTCCCTTGCTAATGTCACCCAGAATTTGGTCGACGGGATGATCCCTTTGAATCATCGCTCGAACTTGGGTTGGAGGTGCCGGTTGCGCTTCTTCCTCCATCACATGATCATCTTGTGCTCCCCCTTGATCACACGCCTCCTGTTGATGAATCTGTTCATCGTCTTGAGTTGGGGGATGCACCGTTGTTGAGGAAGAAGGTTGATCTCGTTCATCTTTTTCCTATGGCCGTACTTCTCCAATCGCCATGGTTCGTATAGCGGCCGTCGGAACATCTTCTTCATCTACATCATCACAATCAACAACTTGCTCTCTTGGAGAGCCATTAGTCTCATCAAACACAACGTCGCTAGAGACTTCAACCAAACCCGATGATTTGTTGAAGACCCTATACGCCTTTGTATTTGAATCATAACCTAATAAAAACCCTTCTACAGCTTTGGGAGCAAACTTAGAATTTCTACCCTTCTTTACTAGAATGTAGCACTTGCTCCCAAAAACACGAAAGTAAGATACATTGGGTTTGTTACCGGTTAGTAGCTCATATGACGTCTTCTTGAGGAGGCGGTGAAGGTAGACCCTGTTGATGGCGTGGCAAGCCGTGTTCACGGCTTCCGACCAAAAGCACTCGGGGGTCTTGAACTCTCTAAGCATCGTCCTCGCCATATCGATTAGCGTCCTGTTCTTCCTCTCTACCACACCATTTTGCTGTGGTGTGTAGGGAGCGGAGAACTCGTGCTTGATCCCTTCCTCCTCAAGAAACTCCTCCACTTGAAGGTTCTTGAACTCGGACCCGTTGTCGCTCCTAATCTTCTTCACCTTGAGCTCAAACTCATTTTTAGCTCTCCTGAGGAAGCGCTTGAGGGTCCCTTGGGTTTCAGACTTATCCTGCAAAAAGAACACCCAAGTGAAGCGGGAAAAGTCATCAACAATAACTGGACCATACTTACTTCCTCCTATGCTTAGATAGGCGACGGGTCCGAAGAGGTCCATATGCAGCAGCTCCAGAGGTCTTGACGTGGTCATCACATTCTTGCTGTGATGTGCTCCTCCCACTTGTTTACCTGCCTGACAAGCTGCACAAGGTCTATCTTTTTCGAAATAAACATTGGTTAGACCTATCACGTGTTCTCCCTTTAGAAGCTTGTGGAGATTCTTCATCCCCACATGTGCTAAGCGGCGATGCCACAGCCAGCCCATGCAAGTCTTAGCCATTAAGCATGCATCTAGACCGGCCTCTTCTTTTGCAAAATCTACTAAGTAAAGCTTGCCGTCTAGTACACCCTTAAAAGCTAGTGAACCATCACATCTTCTAAAGACAGACACATCTACATTTGTAAATAAACAGTTGTATCCCATATTGCATAATTGGCTAACAGATAGCAAATTGTAACCAAGAGACTCAACTAAAAACACATTTGAAATTGAGTGCTCATTAGAAATTGCAATTTTACCTAACCCTTTTACCTTGCCTTGATTCCCATCACCGAATATAATTGAATCTTGGGAATCCTTATTTTTGACGTAGGAGGTGAACATCTTCTTCTCCCCCGTCATATGGTTTGTGCATCCGCTGTCGATAATCCAGCTTGAACCCCCGGATGCATAAACCTGCAAGGCAAATTTAGGCTTGGGTCTTAGGTACCCAACTTATGTTGGGTCCTGCAAGGTTAGCACAAATGTCCTTAGGGACCCAAATGCAAGTTTTATCTCCCTTGCATCTTGCCCCTAACTTCCTAGCAATTACCTTCTTACCCTTTCTACAAATAGCAAAGGGAGCATTGCAAGCATAATAAATGGTAGAAGGTTTGTTCACAACTTTTCTAGGTACATGAGCAAAATTTCTCCTAGGCATATGCTTATAAGAAGAACTAGAAGCAAACATGGCATGAGAATCATAAACATGTGAATCAAAATCATTATAAGCATTTCTAGCATGTCTCCTATCATGGTACAAGAAAGCATGGTTCCTTTTAGCACTACTAGCCATAGGGGCCTTCCCTTTCTCCTTGACGAAGATGGGAGCCTTATGGCTTGTTAAGTTCTTTGCCTCTCTCTTGAAGCCAAGACCATCCTTAATTGAGGGGTGTCTACCAACCGTGTAGGCATCCCTTGCAAATTTTATTTTATCAACTTCACTCTTGCTAGTCTTAAGTTGGGCATTAAGACTAGCCAGTTCCTCATTTAATTTGGAAATTAAAACTAGGTGTTCACTACAGGCATCAACATCGAAATCCTTACACCTAGTGCAAATCATAACATGTTCTACACAAGAATTAGATTTATTTGCTACTTCTAACTTAGCATTTAAATCATTGTTAACACCTTGTAAAGTAGAAATGGTTTCATGACAAGTAGATAGTTCATAAGAAAGCATTTCATTTCTTTTCACTTCTAAAGCATATGATTTTTGTGCCTCTACAAATTTATCATGTTCATCATACAATAAATCCTCCTGCTTTTCTAAAAGCCTATCCTTTTCATTCAATGCATCAATCAATTCATTGATTTTATCTATCTTAGATCTATCTAAGCCCTTGAACAAGCATGAATAATCTATGTCATCATCATCACTAGACTCATTATCACTAGAAGAAGCATAAGTGGAGTCTTGAGTACTCACCTTCTTCTCCCTTGCCATAAGGCATGTGAGACGCTCATTGGGGAAGAGGGAAGACTTGTTGAAGGCAGTGGCAGCGAGTCCTTCATTGTCGGAGTCGGAGGAGGAGCAATCCGAGTCCCACTCCTTTCCTAGATGTGCCTCGCCCTTTGCCTTCTTGTATTGCTTTTTCTTCTCTCTTTTGTTCCCCTTTTCCTGGTCACTTTCATTATCGGGACAGTTAGCGATAAAATGACCAAGCTTACCGCATTTGAAGCATGAGTGCTTCCCCTTTGTCTTGGTCTTGCTTGGCTGCCCCTTGCGACCATTTAGCGCTGTCTTGAATCTCTTGATGATGAGAGCCATCTCTTCATCATTGAGTCCGGCCGCCTCAATCTGTGCCACCTTGCTAGGTAGCGCCTCCTTGCTTCGTGTTGCCTTGAGAGCAAGGGGTTGCGGCTCGTTGATCGGACCATTCAAGGCGTCGTCCACATACCTTGCCTCCTTGATCATCATTCGCCCGCTAACGAATTTCCCAAGAACTTCTTCGGGCGACATCTTGGTGTACCTGGGATTTTCACGTATATTGTTTACCAAATGAGGATCAAGAACGGTAAATGACCTGAGCATTAGGCGGACGACGTCATGATCCGTCCATCGCGTGCTCCCGTAGCTCCTTATCTTGTTGATAAGGGTCTTGAGCCGATTATATGTTTGCGTCGGCTCCTCGCCTCTTATCATTGCGAACCGTCCGAGCTCTCCCTCCACCAACTCCATCTTGGTGAGCAAGGTGACGTCGTTCCCCTCATGAGAAATCTTGAGGGTGTCCCAGATCTGCTTGGCGTTATCCAAGCCGCTTACTTTATGGTATTCATCCCTGCACAAGGAAGCTAGAAGAACAGTAGTAGCTTGTGCATTCTTATGAATTTGTTCATTAATGAACATGGGACTATCCGAACTATCAAAGTGCATTCCACTCTCTACAATCTCCCAAATACTAGGATGGAGAGAGAATAGGTGACTACGCATTTTGTGGCTCCAAAATCCGTAGTCCTCTCCATCAAAGTGTGGGGGCTTGCCGAGTGGAATGGAGAGCAAATGTGAATTTGAACTTTGCGGAATACGAGAGTAGTCAAAAGAAAAGTTCGAATTAACCGGTTTCCTTCTCTCGTAGTCGTTGTGGTCGTCGTCCTTTTGGGAAGAAGTAGACTCATCGCTGTCGTAGTAGACGATCTCCTTGATGCGCCTTGTCTTCTTCTTCTTCTTCCCTTCCTTCCGTCTATGACCCGAGCCGGAGTCGGTAGGCTTGTCGTCCTTCGGCTCGTTGACGAAGGATTCCTTCTCTTTGTCGTTGATCACAATACCCTTCCCCTTAGGATCCATCTCTTCGGGCGGTTAGTCCCTTTGTGAAGAGAACGGCTCTGATACCAATTGAGAGCACCTAGAGGGGGGGGTGAATAGGTGATCCTGTGAAAACTTAAAACTTAAGCCACAAAAACTTGTTAAGTGTTAGCACAATAGTTGCCAAGTGGCTAAAGAGAAGTCTCAACAAAACACAATATCACAAAAGATCAAGACAGAGGTGACACAGTGGTTTATCCCGTGGTTCGGCCAAGACCAACGCTTGCCTACTCCACGTTGTGGCGTCCCAACGGACGAGGGTTGCAATCAACCCCTCTCAAGCGGTCCAAAGACCCACTTGAATACCACGGTGTTTTGTTTTTCCTTTCACTATCCCGTTTGCAAGGAATCTCCACAAATTGGAGTCTCTTGCCCTTACAAGTATATGATCACAACAAAGCACAGAGTAAGGGAGGGAAGCAACACACACAAATCCACAGCGAAACGCGCACACACACGGCCAAGAATCGAGCTCATAAGAGTATCACAAAGTTCTCACTAGAACGGAGCTCGAAACACTTAGAATGACAAACGAATGCGCAAAGACTGAGTGTGGATGATCAAGAATGCTCAAAGGTTGCTTGTGTGTCTCCTCCATGCGCCTAGGGGCTCCTTTTATAGCCCCAAGGCAGCTAGGAGCCGTTGAGAGCAAATCCGGAAGGCCATCCTTGCCTTCTGTCGTCGGGGGCACCGGACAGTCCGGTGCACACCGGACACTGTCCGGTGCCCGATTTGTTTCCTTAAACAGCGAAGCCGACCGTTGCAGACCGTTGGCAGATCTGGCGCCGTTGGCGCACCGGACAGTCCGGTGACTTCTTCCGACCGTTGGCTCCGCCACGTGTCCCGCGCAGATTGCGCGGCCGACCGTTGGCCCGGCCGACCGTTGGCTCACCGGACAGTCCGGTGCACACCGGACAGTTCGGTGAATTTTAGCCGTACGCCGTCGGCGAATTCCCGAGAGCAGCTAGTTTGCGCCGAGTCAGTCTGGCGCACCGGACACTGTCCGGTGCACACCGGACAGTCCGGTGCTCCAGACCGAGCTGGGTCTTGGCAGCACACAGCCAAGTCTTTTCTCCTCTTCTCTCTTCTTCTTCTTTCTGTTTCTAACACTTAGACAAATATATTAGTACACAAAACCAATGTACTAAGGCTTAGAAACATACCTTTACTTCATGATTTGCACCTTGTTCATCCATGTACATAAATTCACAATTAAGCACATGTGTTGGCACTCAATCACCAAAATACTTAGAAATGACCCAAGGGCACATTTCCCTTTCACTCTCTCCATCCAAGCATTTGGGAGATTGTAGAGAATGGAATGAAGTTTGATAGCTCAGATAACTCTATGCTCATAAATGAACAAATCCATAGAAATGCACAAGCTACTACTGTTCTCTTAGCGTCCTTGTGCAGGGAAGAGTACAACAAGGTGAGCGGCTTGGACAATGCCAAGCAAATATGGGACACCCTCAAGATCTCTCACGAGGGGAATGACATCACCATGCTCACCAAAATGGAGTTGGTGGAGGGCGAGCTTGGACGATTCGCCATGATAAGGGGAGAGGAGCCAACCCAAACGTACAACCGGCTCAAGACCCTCATCAACAAAATAAGGAAGTACGGAAGCACGCGATGGACGGACCACGACGTCGTCCGCCTAATGCTAAGGTCCTTTACCGTTCTTGATCCTCATCTCGTGAACAATATTCGTGAGAATCCCAGGTACACGATGATGACGCCCGAGGAGGTACTCGGAAAATTCGTAAGCGGACGGATGATGATCAAGGAGGCGAGATACGTCGACGACGCGTTGAACGGTCCAATCCACGAGCCTCAACCCATCGCTCTCAAGGCAACAAGGAGCAAGGAGCCGCTACCCAGCAAGGTGGCGCAAGTTGAGGCGGTCGGGCTCAATGATGAAGAGATGGCTCTCATCATCAAGAGATTCAAGACGGCGCTAAATGGTCGCAAGGGGCAACCAAGGAAGACCAAGACAAAGGTGAAGCGCTCATGCTTCAAATGTGGTAAGGTTGGTCATTTTATTGCTAACTGTCCCGAAAATGATAGTGACCAGGAGCAAGGGAAAAATGGGAAGAGAGAGAACAAGAAGGTTTACAAGAAGGCCAAAGGCGAAGCACACCTTGGAAAGGAGTGGGATTCGGATTGCTCTTCGTCCGACTCCGACGACGAAGGACTCGCCGCCACTGCCTTCAACAAATCGGCCCTCTTCCCAAACGAGCATCACACTTGCCTCATGGCAAGGGAGAAGAAGGTAATCAATCATAATGCTAATACTTATGATTCTTCTAGTGATGATGAGTCTAGTGAGGATGAAATAGATTACTCCAGTTTATTCAAGGGATTGGATAGAACTAAGATAGCTAAGATTAATGAATTGATTGATGCCTTGAATGAAAAGGATAGAATCTTAGAGAAACAAGAAGATCTTTTATATGAAGAGCATGATAAATTTGTTAGTGCACAAAATTCACTTGCTCTAGAAGTTAAAAGAAATGGAATGCTTTCTTGTGAACTTTCTACTTGTAACGAAACCATTTCTTCTTTAAAAGGTGAAATTAATGATTTAAATGCTAAGCTAGAAGCAACAAGTAAATCTAACTCTTGTGTTGAACATGTTGAAATTTGCACTAAGTGTAAGGATGTTGATATTAATGCTTGTTGTGAACACTTAGTTTCAATTTCAAAACTAAATGATGAAGTGGCTAGTCTTAGTGCCCAACTTAAGACTAGCAAGAATGAATTTGATAAGCTGAAATTTGCAAGGGATGCCTACACGATTGGTAGATACCCCTCAATTAAGGATGGACTTGGCTACAAGAGGGAAGCCAATGACTTGACAAGCCATAAGGCTCCTATCTCCGCCAAGGAGAAAGGGAAGGCTCCTATGGTTAGTAGTACTAAAAGGAACCATGCTTTTATGTATCATGATAAGAGACAAACTAGAAATGCTTATAGGAGTTATAATGCTTATAATGATTTTGACTCTCATGCCATGTTTGCTTGTAGTTCTTCCTATATGCATGGTAGAAATATGTCTAGGAGAAATGCTATTCATCATGTGCCTAGAAAGAATATTATTCATGCTCCTAGGAAAGTAGTGAATGAACCTTCTACAATTTATTGTGCTTTAAGTGCTTCCTTTGCTATTTGTAGAAAGGATAGGAAAATAGTTGCTAGGAAGTTAGGGGCAAAATGCAAGGGAGACAAAACTTGCATTTGGGTCCCTAAGGATATTTGCACTAACCTTATAGGACCCAACATGAGTTGGGTACCTAAGACCCAAGCCTAAATTTGCCTTGCAGGTTTATGCATCCGGGGGTTCAAGCTGGATTATCGACAGCGGATGCACAAACCATATGACGGGGGAGAAGAAGATGTTCACCTCCTACGTCAAAAATAAGGATTCCCAAGATTCAATTATATTCGGTGATGGGAATCAAGGCAAGGTAAAAGGGTTAGGTAAAATTGCAATTTCTAATGAACACTCAATCTCCAATGTGTTTTTAGTTGAGTCTCTTGGTTACAATTTGCTATCTGTTAGTCAACTATGCAATATGGGATATAATTGTCTTTTTACAAATGTAGATGTGTCTGTCATTAGAAGAAGTGATGGTTCACTAGCCTTTAAGGGTGTACTAGACGGCAAGCTTTACTTAGTTGATTTTGCAAAAGAAGAGGCCGGTCTAGATGCATGCTTAATGGCTAAGACTTGCATGGGCTGGCTGTGGCATCGCCGCTTAGCACATGTGGGGATGAAGAACCTCCACAAGCTTCTAAAGGGAGAACATGTGATAGGTCTAACCAATGTTTATTTCGAAAAAGATAGACCTTGTACAGCTTGTCAAGCAGGTAAACAAGTGGGAGGAGCACATCACAGCAAGAATGTGATGACCACGTCAAGACCTCTGGAGCTGCTGCATATGGACCTCTTCGGACCCGTCGCCTATCTAAGCATAGGAGGAAGTAAGTATGGTCTAGTTATTGTTGATGACTTTTCCCGCTTCACTTGGGTGTTCTTTTTGCAGGATAAGTCTAAAACCCAAGGGTCCCTCAAGCGCTTCCTAAGGAGAGCTCAAAATGAGTTTGAGCTCAAGGTGAAGAAGATAAGGAGCGACAACGGGTCCGAATTCAAGAACCTTCAAGTGGAGGAGTTTCTTGAGGAGGATGGGATCAAGCACGAGTTCTCCGCTCCCTACACACCTCAGCAAAATGGTGTGGTAGAGAGGAAGAACAGGACGCTCATAGATATGGCAAGGACTATGCTTGGAGAATTCAAGACCCCCGAGTGCTTTTGGTCGGAAGCCGTGAACACGGCTTGCCACGCCATCAACAGGGTCTACCTTCACCGCCTCCTCAAGAAGACGTCGTATGAGCTACTAACCGGTAACAAACCCAATGTATCTTACTTTCGTGTATTTGGGAGCAGGTGCTACATTCTAGTGAAGAAGGGTAGAAATTCTAAATTTGCTCCCAAAGCTGTAGAAGGGTTTTTATTAGGTTATGATTCAAATACAAAGGCGTATAGGGTCTTCAACAAATCATCGGGTTTGGTTGAAGTCTCTAGCGACGTTGTATTTGATGAGACTAATGGCTCTCCAAGAGAGCAAGTTGTTGATTGTGATGATGTAGATGAAGAAGATGTTCCGACGGCCGCTATACGAACCATGGCGATTGGAGAAGTGCGGCCACAGGAACAAGATGAACGAGATCAACCTTCTCCCTCAACAACAGTGCATCCCCCAACTCAAGACGATGAACAGGTTCATCAAAAGGGGGCGTGTGATCAAGGGGGAGCACAAGATGATCACGTGATGGAGGAAGAAGCGCAACCGGCACCTCCAACCCAAGTTCGAGCGGTGATTCAAAGGGATCATCCAGTCGACCAAATTTTGGGTGACATTAGCAAGGGAGTAACTACTCGATCTCGATTAGTTAATTTTTGTGAGCATTACTCCTTTGTCTCTTCTATTGAGCCTTTCAGGGTAGAGGAGGCCTTGCTAGATCCGGATTGGGTATTGGCCATGCAAGAGGAACTCAACAACTTCAAGCGCAATGAAGTTTGGACACTGGTGCCTCGTCCCAGGCAAAATGTTGTGGGAACCAAGTGGGTGTTCCGCAACAAACAGGACGAGCACGGGGTGGTGACGAGGAACAAGGCTCGACTTGTGGCAAAAGGTTATGCCCAAGTCGCAGGTTTGGACTTTGAGGAGACTTTTGCTCCTGTGGCTAGGCTAGAATCAATTCGTATCTTGCTAGCATATGCCGCTCACCATTCTTTCAGGTTGTACCAAATGGATGTGAAGAGCGCTTTCCTCAACGGGCCGATCAAAGAGGAGGTGTACGTGGAGCAGCCCCCTGGCTTCGAGGATGAACGGTACCCCGACCATGTGTGTAAGCTCTCTAAGGCGCTCTATGGACTTAAGCAAGCCCCAAGAGCATGGTATGAATGCCATAGAGACTTTTTAATTGCTAATGCTTTTAAGGTTGGGAAAGCCGATCCAACTCTTTTTACTAAGACTTGCGATGGTGATATTTTTGTGTGCCAAATTTATGTCGACGACATAATATTTGGTTCCACTAACCAAAAGTCTTGTGAAGAGTTTAGCAGGGTAATGACGCAGAAATTCGAGATGTCGATGATGGGCGAGTTGACCTACTTCCTTGGGTTCCAAGTGAAGCAACTCAAGGAAGGCACCTTCATCTCCCAAACAAAGTACACGCAAGACTTGCTGAAGCGGTTTGGGATGAAGGACGCCAAGCCCGCAAAGACTCCGATGGGGACCGACGGACACACCGACCTCAACAAAGGAGTCTCAAAGGAGAATTGAAAGGGAAAAGGTGGACTTGGACCATGAAAGACTTCCACTGCACTCCGATGAGAGGGTAACTTATTCCAAGTTCATCTCATGAACTCTTATTGCCATTTGCTCTTAATTGAAGATTTTGGTGAGGCAATGGGGTTATAGAGCCAAGATTAATCCCGTTTTGGTGTTTGATGCCAAAGGGGGAGAAAATAAAGGCCAAAGCGATAAATGGATCAGCTACCACTTGAGAGATTTTGAAAATAGTAGAATAGAGCTTTTGGTTTGGTTTGTCAAAACTCTTTTGTTGTCTCTCTTATCAAAAGTTGGCTTCTTGTGGGGAGAAGTATTGATTATGGGAAAAAGGGGGAGTTTTTGAAATCTTTGATCAATCTCTTTTGGAATGACTCTCTTTATGTTTCAACATGTGTGTTTGACTTAGAGATAGAGATTTGAGTTTGATTTGCAAAAACAAACCAAGTGGTGGCATAGAGTGATCCATATATGTCAAAATTGAATCAAAATAATTTGAGTTCTTATTTGAAGTGTTTTTGTACTTGTTCTACTTGCTTTATGTTGTGTTGGCATAAATCACCAAAAAGGGGGAGATTGAAAGGGAAATGTGCCCTTGGGCCATTTCTATGTATTTTGGTGATTTAGTGCCCAACACAGGTGCCTAATTGTAAAATGGTGGACAAAGTACAAATCAAGGATAAAGGTATGTTTCTCAGACTTAGTACATTGTTTTATGGACTAATGTATTGTGTCTAAGTGTTGGAAACAGAAAAAATTGAGTTGAAAAAGAGATGGCTCGAGCAGCCAAAGTCTGTCCAGTCTGGGTGCACCGGACTGTCCGGTGGTGCACCGGACAGTGTCCGGTGCGCCAGGCTGGCTCGGCGTGAAGTGGCCGCTCTCGGGAATTCGCCGACGGCGTACGGCTAAAATTCACCGGACTGTCCGGTGTGCACCGGACTGTCCGGTGAGCCAACGGTCGGCCGGGCCAACGGTCGGCCGCGGGATATGCGCGCGACACGTGGCCGGGCCAACGGTCGGAAGGGGGCACCGGACTGTTCGGTGTGCACCTGTCACACCCGGATTTTAGGGGTCCAAAACCCGGGCGCGAACATAATCACCAGGTGTGCTGGGACCAAGTCTCACACATATGATGAATCATGGCACAGGATCGAATGTCACATCTTTATATATAACAGGAGTTCTATACAAAATAAATAATTACATTATAAGGAGACAACGGTCCAGCAACCCAAAGTTGACTGGGAGACGACGGCCTAGACCTCTCACGAACACCTCATAGCATCCTTCAAGCGCCTCATCCAGTGGTACCTGCTCTTGACCTGTGGGGTGTGTGAGACAGCAAGAGTGAGCTCACATACATTCATCGCTCAACAAGTTGTGGGGAATAATGTGTATGAACTCACCAAAGGTGGGAGCTCATAAAGTGTAAGGCTTACCAAAGAAAATGGTTGAGGCTGAGCATTGCTTTTAAAGTTGGTCAAAATTTTATTAGCAGTTACTAAGTATAAGTAAATACCAACCCAGTTAAATAGTAGAACAAAAGTAACAACTTCACCTGCGATGCAATGCATATGACAAATTGAGTTTAAGTTCCATAATTTAATCATGTGAGTGTCCGAGCCGCTCATGACCGTGAGCACGGCTAGTATACCAGTTTTACACTCTGCAGAGGTTGCGCATCTTTACCCACAAGTCGTGTATCCCATGTCGCCAGGGTTTGCAAGGCCCTTAGACACTACCGAGGTGAATGGCTAGGGATCCACTACGAGGCCTTTACAAAGTTCCACTAGCTTCCGAAAACCCGCTACAGTTTATAGGAAGTTCCAATGCAGGAATCCCTTGCAGGACCGCCATCGCAGCAAAATCCTCCCGAGGGCCTCCCTACACTGACCACTCCCCTACTGCCCTTGCCCCTTTCGGGTAAGGTAGTCTTCCACTAGCTTTCCTAATTAATCAGCCAAGGGCGTCCCATTAAACCCTTGTGGTAGCACTGTTTTCCCGGGTGGTTCTCCATGTTCCAATTAACATAATGATCTTAACATGAACAGTAAATAACAACTGACAATAAAAGTATAATCATGAATAGTAATGTGTATCTCTATACCCAAAACCACATATAGCACTAGCAAGTACTACCCAAAGATTCAGTGGTGAACAAGGTATAAAGATAGTCAAACTAGGGTAACCTATTGGGTCCCATCAAGATTAACCTATGCAGATCATTATGATTAATTAGAACATGAGTGGGTAAAAAGAAGTGATCAAGGGCACAACTTGCCTGGGCCTTGAGAATCCAGGTACCAACTTGCTCTTCAGATGACACGTGACCTCGCTCTAGTCGTAGCAATACAAACAAACATTGTATAGGCAAAATTAACATTACACCAAACATAAGTACAAACTGAATAATAATAATCTACGCGTTGCTACGAGATCGTAGGAACAAGAATCACTAAATTTGGAGTTATAGTTATTTAGTTATGAATTTCTGAAGTTATTAAGCACCTAGAACAGAGTAATTCAAATGAACAATTTTGCTTCAAGTTTCTTGGCTAAACAAAGGTACTAGGTGATAAATAATATTAAAACAAAATTATTGCAACTGGAATGGGTCAAAAAGGAGCTAAAATGAATTAGTTATGAATTAAATAAGTTTCTGGATTTATTTTAACACTAAAATCATTTTCTAAATCATTTTCTATGATTTTCCTATCCACTGGACTGCGCCTCAATTAAACAGAAGCGCAGGGGGCTCGGCGCAAGAATTCTTAAGGCACAGACGACAAACAAGGTGGACCGCGGGTTGATTACTATATAGAGCAGGGGCTCATTTACAATTGTTCTGAAGCGAAGCGGTATTCCCCAACCTCAGCCGTTGGATTAGACACCGAGCGCCCAGATTAAATCCTTATTCAAGCGAACCGGTACAGAATCCCACCCGTTGGATCCGAATCAAACGGTGGGGATTTTATTACTCTAGACCTATCTCTGTCCGTCCGATCCAGATCAACGATCCAGATTGAAACGCGGTGAAAGGGTACGCGGGATCTAATCAGGGCCGTTCATCAAGATCTAACGGTGTCTGCATTTCCCCCCCAATCTCTCCGCCAGCGACGGCGGCGCCGCCCGACTTCACGGCGAAGCTTCGCCGGGGAAATCCCAATCAACCGTTCCAGTGCCCTAGAGCTCAATTAAAGGCTGCTACACGATGCTTAGGGGATGGCGAACACACTGGAGTAGTTCTTACCGACGATGCGGTTGTAGACAGTTCTGCCCACGGCGAACGGCGAACCCGCGGCGGTTCCCTGGCGACGACGAGCGATTCCCGCCCCCGAGAAGTCCCCCAGCGTCGACCGAAGCTTCGTATGGCTGCCCCACAACGTCGTCGAGCCAACCCGGTCCCGATCGAAGGACCAAATCGCCGGTTGGACGGAATCCCCGCACGGCGGCGCGGACGGCACACACCCCCAAGGTCGGCAATGGCGGGACGGGGTGCCCTGGGTTGGGGAGAACGAGGAGACTGCGACGCCCGATTTATACACCGGAAGCGAAGTCCGAGCGAGGCACGAGGAGCGAGATCCCCGGCGACGACCATGGCGGGATTGCGCGCGTTCTTCGCGTGATTCCGTTGAGGAAGAAACTGACAACCTGGGCCCGCGTAGCAGTGACAGGGATGAAGAGTGGCGCGGCGAGTGACCGACCGGTGGGTCCCGCATGACAGCCACAGAGGCCAACGCGCGCGGTGAGAGGCAAATCGGGCGCGCGTGCGGACGAGAGGGAGAGACCGACGGGCGGGCCCACGATGCCAGTGGAAGAAGGAGTTTGGTGTGCGTGAGGGAGTCCTGGTCAGTGGGCCCGAGTTGGCAGTGACACACGGACGAGCATGCGCGCGAAGGGAGGCTGCCCGGTGGGGCCCAGTCGTCAGCGCGCGGCGGGGTGGAGTTGGGCTGCAGGGGAGGTAATCCGGTGCTGGGCCGAATTTGGTGTTCTTGGCCCACATAAGGTTTTATTCCTTTCTCCTTTTATTTTCTGTTTTCTTCTTTCTTTTATTCATTTCCATTTCTCATTTCTGGTTTTCCAAAGTTGAATTCAAATCTGTCTTTAAATGCACATCAAAATTCTAGCATGATGCATTCCTCATTTATTTATATATTATTATTATTATCATTTTATAGATGAACACTTCAATAATGGAATATGCTCATGGTATTTATCTATTTACTTTGGAAAACATTACTTTGAATGCACCTTTAGAAAAGATAATATCCATTACATACTTAAGAGAAGTTAATACATAATCTCCTATGAATTATTTTAGCACAACTATATTTTTAAGAAGCGTATTATTTGTATAGTTTATAAAGGAAATAGTAAATAATTTGAAAGTCTCTCTTTTATTTGTTGCTCCAACCTTTTTGTTTTAAGTTTTGGATATAATTCCTGATTACCAAATTCTTGGTTATCATTATGTGTTTAGTTTCTATAAAGGAAAAATTGTTATTGGAAGTCATTTCCCAAAATAGAATTTTAGGTGCTACAAATCCTACCCCCTTAAAAATAATCTCGTCCTCGAGATTAGTATTAAAAGGGATGTATGCTCATTTGTTCTCGGAACATATGCACAAACAAAGGAATCTCGGCATGAGGCATAATTCTTTAACAAAACATAGGGTCAATAGACCTTATTGTTCCTTCTAAAATAATATTCTATCATCTACTAACTAAAGTAACATCTAGATCTTACAAATCATCATAATTTATATCTATGTAGCTTGGTGGAGCTGGTGGTGGTGGTGGAGGTTGTTGTTGTTGTTGTCTCTCCAACCGTGCTTGCCTTATTTCTTGGCGGACCTGACGTATTTCCTCGCGTTGTTGTCTTATCTGGTTTTGCATCTCGGTCACCAGGTCTGTTAATTGTTGTATTACCAGTCTTTGGGCAGCAACCACTTGTTCGGTTTCAATAGGTGGAGGATTTGGAGAATTCATTTCTGTTTGCTGTTGCGTGATAATCTTTCCTTTCCTGGTATTGACCATGAAAGTTAGAAGCATATGGTAATAGTTTTGCAAATGACCTTATTCAATAAGCAGAATGAATAAGCTAGTAGATGGTTATAATCTAAAGATTATTTGGTAGGGCTTAATCTTTGTTTTATGTCCAGATTGGGGTAACCAATCGTATAAGGTGAATATCCAAGGGTAAGATAGAATCTGTCAAGATGAGAGATATATATGGGTGAGATAGACTACAAGATGTAGGTTAAAAGTTTGTTTGTTGTTAGGTGGGAATAGAAAGGTTATACCATTCATCATGGCTCTATTGGTTAGATCAGATCTTATGCATGTGGCTGAGTGGGTTTAAGGCACTAATTTATTTTTAAGTGCATGAGGGGTATGGATTTTATCTCTTGTACCAACATTAAGTAACCTACTCTAGATTAGATCATAATAGATTAGATAAAATCTAGTTTAGGTTGGATATCACTAGATTAGACCGGTTAAGATCTAAGTAAATTTTGGATTATCACATGGTCGTTATTCTAGAGTGGGATCAATATGTTAATTAGGGCAATGTGAATCCATAAGGATAAGGTAAAATCTTTTGAGGTCAGTTAGATTTGGTACGAAAGGTTAGAATCTTTTTCGAGATAAGATGGATCTATTAAGATAAGGGAGAATCTTTTAAGATAAGATGAATTGGTTAGAATGAGAGCTTTTAGGATAAGATAAATCTCTTAAGCTAGATATGTTCCAATGGGGACAATCTAGGTTGTCTAGTTATTTTATAAATATATTTTTATACTTATGTGTATATGCAGATGCAATTGTGGACATTACTCCACAACTCATCACACTCAATCAAAGATCCAAATCAAACAAGTATCATAAGAACAAGCATTCAAAAGCATAGATACTTATATAAAAAAAATAGTTTTGTTTTGTTCCTAAGATTAGGTCTCCTATTCCTAAAGGTCACTTTAGGCACAGGATTTCAAAGTGTGAAATCCACATTTGTCTTTAGAAGGAATAAGGTAAGAATGATCAGAGTAAAGCGGAAATAGATGAGAAAAGATTAAGACAAGTTTGGAAAAGAACCAGAGTAGCAAAGGTAAGTAGGTAAGGGTTGTCCAGTTCTATCTAGGTTTCGTCCTACAGTCAACATTCCTCTGATACCACTTCTGTCACACCCGGATTTTAGGGGTCCAAAACCCGGGCGCGAACATAATCACCAGGTGTGCTGGGACCAAGTCTCACACATATGATGAATCATGGCACAGGATCGAATGTCACATCTTTATATATAACAGGAGTTCTATACAAAATAAATAATTACATTATAAGGAGACAACGGTCCAGCAACCCAAAGTTGACTGGGAGACGACGGCCTAGACCTCTCACGAACACCTCATAGCATCCTTCAAGCGCCTCATCCAGTGGTACCTGCTCTTGACCTGTGGGGTGTGTGAGACAGCAAGAGTGAGCTCACATACGTTCATCGCTCAACAAGTTGTGGGGAATAATGTGTATGAACTCACCAAAGGTGGGAGCTCATAAAGTGTAAGGCTTACCAAAGAAAATGGTTGAGGCTGAGCATTGCTTTTAAAGTTGGTCAAAATTTTATTAGCAGTTACTAAGTATAAGTAAATACCAACCCAGTTAAATAGTAGAACAAAAGTAACAACTTCACCTGCGATGCAATGCATATGACAAATTGAGTTTAAGTTCCATAATTTAATCATGTGAGTGTCCGAGCCGCTCATGACCGTGAGCACGGCTAGTATACCAGTTTTACACTCTGCAGAGGTTGCGCATCTTTACCCACAAGTCGTGTATCCCATGTCGCCAGGGTTTGCAAGGCCCTTAGACACTACCGAGGTGAATGGCTAGGGATCCACTACGAGGCCTTTACAAAGTTCCACTAGCTTCCGAAAACCCGCTACAGTTTATAGGAAGTTCCAATGCAGGAATCCCTTGCAGGACCGCCATCGCAGCAAAATCCTCCCGAGGGCCTCCCTACACTGACCACTCCCCTACTGCCCTTGCCCCTTTCGGGTAAGGTAGTCTTCCACTAGCTTTCCTAATTAATCAGCCAAGGGCGTCCCATTAAACCCTTGTGGTAGCACTGTTTTCCCGGGTGGTTCTCCATGTTCCAATTAACATAATGATCTTAACATGAACAGTAAATAACAACTGACAATAAAAGTATAATCATGAATAGTAATGTGTATCTCTATACCCAAAACCACATATAGCACTAGCAAGTACTACCCAAAGATTCAGTGGTGAACAAGGTATAAAGATAGTCAAACTAGGGTAACCTATTGGGTCCCATCAAGATTAACCTATGCAGATCATTATGATTAATTAGAACATGAGTGGGTAAAAAGAAGTGATCAAGGGCACAACTTGCCTGGGCCTTGAGAATCCAGGTACCAACTTGCTCTTCAGATGACACGTGACCTCGCTCTAGTCGTAGCAATACAAACAAACATTGTATAGGCAAAATTAACATTACACCAAACATAAGTACAAACTGAATAATAATAATCTACGCGTTGCTACGAGATCGTAGGAACAAGAATCACTAAATTTGGAGTTATAGTTATTTAGTTATGAATTTCTGAAGTTATTAAGCACCTAGAACAGAGTAATTCAAATGAACAATTTTGCTTCAAGTTTCTTGGCTAAACAAAGGTACTAGGTGATAAATAATATTAAAACAAAATTATTGCAACTGGAATGGGTCAAAAAGGAGCTAAAATGAATTAGTTATGAATTAAATAAGTTTCTGGATTTATTTTAACACTAAAAATCATTTTCTAAATCATTTTCTATGATTTTCCTATCCACTGGACTGCGCCTCAATTAAACAGAAGCGCAGGGGGCTCGGCGCAAGAATTCTTAAGGCACAGACGACAAACAAGGTGGACCGCGGGTTGATTACTATATAGAGCAGGGGCTCATTTACAATTGTTCTGAAGCGAAGCGGTATTCCCCAACCTCAGCCGTTGGATTAGACACCGAGCGCCCAGATTAAATCCTTATTCAAGCGAACCGGTACAGAATCCCACCCGTTGGATCCGAATCAAACGGTGGGGATTTTATTACTCTAGACCTATCTCTGTCCGTCCGATCCAGATCAACGATCCAGATTGAAACGCGGTGAAAGGGTACGCGGGATCTAATCAGGGTCGTTCATCAAGATCTAACGGTGTCTGCGTTTCCCCCCCCCCAATCTCTCCGCCAGCGACGGCGGCGCCGCCCGACTTCACGGCGAAGCTTCGCCGGGGAAATCCCAATCAACCGCTCCAGTGCCCTAGAGCTCAATTAAAGGCTGCTACACGATGCTTAGGGGATGGCGAACACACTGGAGTAGTTCTTACCGACGATGCGGTTGTAGACAGTTCTGCCCACGGCGAACGGCGGACCCGCGGCGGTTCCCTGGCGACGACGAGCGATTCCCGCCCCCGAGAAGTCCCCCAGCGTCGACCGAAGCTTCGTATGGCTGCCCCACAACGTCGCCGAGCCAACCCGGTCCCGATCGAAGGACCAAATCGCCGGTTGGACGGAATCCCCGCACGGCGGCGCGGACGGCACACACCCCCAAGGTCGGCAATGGCGGGACGGGGTGCCCTGGGTTGGGGAGAACGAGGAGACTGCGACGCCCGATTTATACACCGGAAGTGAAGTCCGAGCGAGGCACGAGGAGCGAGATCCCCGGCGACGACCATGGCGGGATTGCGCGCGTTCTTCGCGTGATTCCGTTGAGGAAGAAACTGACAACCTGGGCCCGCGTAGCAGTGACAGGGATGAAGAGTGGCGCGGCGAGTGACCGACCGGTGGGTCCTGCATGACAGCCACAGAGGCCAACGCGCGCGGTGAGAGGCAAATCGGGCGCGCGTGCGGACGAGAGGGAGAGACCGACGGGCGGGCCCACGATGCCAGTGGAAGAAGGAGTTTGGTGTGCGTGAGGGAGTCCTGGTCAGTGGGCCCGAGTTGGCAGTGACACACGGACGAGCATGCGCGCGAAGGGAGGCTGCCCGGTGGGGCCCAGTCGTCAGCGCGCGGCGGGGTGGAGTTGGGCTGCAGGGGAGGTAATCCGGTGCTGGGCCGAATTTGGTGTTCTTGGCCCACATAAGGTTTTATTCCTTTCTCCTTTTATTTTCTGTTTTCTTCTTTCTTTTATTCATTTCCATTTCTCATTTCTGGTTTTCCAAAGTTGAATTCAAATCTGTCTTTAAATGCACATCAAAATTCTAGCATGATGCATTCCTCATTTATTTATATATTATTATTATTATCATTTTATAGATGAACACTTCAATAATGGAATATGCTCATGGTATTTATCTATTTACTTTGGAAAACATTACTTTGAATGCACCTTTAGAAAAGATAATATCCATTACATACTTAAGAGAAGTTAATACATAATCTCCTATGAATTATTTTAGCACAACTATATTTTTAAGAAGCGTATTATTTGTATAGTTTATAAAGGAAATAGTAAATAATTTGAAAGTCTCTCTTTTATTTGTTGCTCCAACCTTTTTGTTTTAAGTTTTGGATATAATTCCTGATTACCAAATTCTTGGTTATCATTATGTGTTTAGTTTCTATAAAGGAAAAATTGTTATTGGAAGTCATTTCCCAAAATAGAATTTTAGGTGCTACAGCACCGGACTTGTCCGGTGCGCCAACGGCTCCCAGATCTGCAACGGTCGGCAGCGCCATTTTAGGAAGGAAATCAGGCACCGGACAGTGTCCGGTGTGCACCGGACTGTCCGGTGCACCCGACGACAGAAGGCAAGATTGGCCTTCCAGATTTGCTCTCAACGGCTCCTAGCTGCCTTGGGGCTATAAAAGGGACCCCTAGGCGCATGGAGGAGACAACCAAGCAACCTTAGAGCATTCTTGATCATCCACACTCAGTCTTTGCGCATTCGTTTGTCATTCTCAGTGATTCGAGCTCCGTTCTAGTGAGAACTTTGAGATAGTCTTTTGAGCTCGATTCTTGGCCGTGTGTGTGCGCATTTTGCTGTGGATTTGTGTGTGTTGCTTTCCTCCCTTACTCTGAATTTCTTGTGAATCTCAAGTGTAAGGGCGAGAGGCTCCAAGTTGTGGAGATTCCTCGCAAACGGGATATTGAAAGGCAAAACAAAACACCGTGGTATTCAAGCTGGTCTTTGGACCGCTTGAGAGGGGTTGATTGCAACCCTCGTCCGTTGGGACGCCACAACGTGGAGTAGGCAAGCGTTGGTCTTGGCCGAACCACGGGATAAACCACTGTGTCATCTCTGTGTTTGATCTCTTGTGGTATTGTGTTTTGTTGAGACTCCTCTCTAGCCACTTGGCGATTATTGTGCTAACACTTAACAAGTTTTTGTGGCTATAAGTTTAAGTTTCACAGGATCACCTATTCACCCCCCCTCTAGGTGCTCTCACCAATGACTAACGATGTACGAGAGAATTTCTTCCGGTATGTGTGAAACGTGCTCTCCAATAATGAGACCATACAAATCGTGATATATATCAAAGTCTGCATGATACTGATGGTTGCAATGTAGTGGTGAAACAGATATATTATAAATAACAAAATTTATGTATGACCAGAATCACAAATTGATTATGAAACATTTTCTCATAACGGTATAACACATATTTGGTATATAAGTTATCGTAGTATACTGGTATTATATATTCCCGTTGCAACGCACGGGCATTCAGCTATCATGTATAGAAGTCTGCACGGTACTGTTGGTTGCAATGTAGTGATGAAATAGTTAGATTGAAATAACAAAATTTATGTATGGCTAGGATCACAAATTAATTACGAAACATTTTCACATAACAGTATAACACACATTTGTTCATAAGTTATCATGATATTAAATGTTTCCGTTGCAACGCACGGGCACCCACCTATATGTGTTTATGTCTACATCTATGACAAGAAACACATCTACTACATCTCTCTCCAAGCTCACTTGCTACTATTGCACAATGCGTAGTAGTAGATAAGTATCACCGATATTCTTGGATTATATTTTTGGATGGAGGTAATATTATTTAAAGAAGAGCTTTGCATGCTATTTCTTTTGTTTGAATAATGCATTATACTTAAATTCCCTTTTTTGCATGTGTGAAATTTTTTCTTCGTAATATTTTTTTCCATGGATCAGACTTGTGAGTCATTTTCATAAACCAACGCCAAGCATGAATCCATGTTTCCTACTTCAACCCCGAACAAACTCCATGAGCAGGAGGCATTCGCGTTGTCGTCGCTCATCGATGACGAGAAGAAGCTTGGCGACTGTCAGTTCGACCTCTAAAAGCAGTCTTACGTGGTCGCATGCGCCGCTGTGTACGACAAGCTCTCGCGAAGCCGCCGCTTGGACGCGGTCCAGAGCAGCTGCATCGCGCTGTCCATCGTTAAGCAGGGGGGCCTCATGGTTGTCGCCAACGTCGACGACTCTCGGGTTGTTCTGGACACCACATCCGACGACGATGCCATCACGCCGTCCAGCTCATCGTCCACCTGAAGCCCAACCTGGTAAGTCGGTACTGACCGGACATGAATTCTTGTGCGCTGGGACGATGGACGTTGCTGACGTTGTGTGAGTGTCCTCGAACATGATGTATGTAGTGGAATAGCGCATTCGGTGGTGCAACGGCCAGGGGTACTACCTCGCTGATGAGCCCGGGGTGCACTTTGTTTGGCAGCCCAACGAAGAGTCATTGGTACTCGTCATGTTGCGTGCGTTCGACGACTACTATATCGAGGATTGTGGCGTCATCTTGGCGCCGGAGGTGACACAGAGGAGGATCGACAACAGTGACCAGTTCGTCATCCTCGCCACCGTCAGGGTAGCTTTTGTGCTGTCCTGCCTTTAATTCTCTTCGCAAACACATACACACTTACATTTTTGTTTAAGCAAGAGCATATGGTGGTGCGTGTCTAATGACTAACGATGTATGAGGGAATTTTTCCGGCATGTGTGGAACGTGCTCGTGCTCTCCAATGATGAGACCATACAAATCGTGACATATATCGAAGTCTGCATGATACTGATGGTTGCAACGTAGTGGTGAAATAACTAGATTAAAATAACAAAATTTATGTATGGCTAGGATCACAAATTGATTATGAAACATTTTCTCATAACAATATAACACAGATTTTGTATATAAGTTATCGTAGTATACTGGTATTATATATTCCCGTTGCAACGCACGGGCATATCTAAATATGTAAGAAGAAAATTTTAAGATGATACTATAATATATATCCTTTTATTTACTTATTATTTGATATAAATATTTTTAAATGTATTTTGAGTGTTTAATTAGTAACATTTATATATTAAAAATAATTTTAAAAGCCTCTAGCGCCAATGAGGCGGGGAGCTGTTTCTTGTTTTTGAAGGATGCAGTTTTCGGTATAAGAGTCAATTTACTTGTATTAATCTACTATCCCATCGATCATACCAAATTCTCTCCATGCGGGTTGAGCCGGCGCCGCTACAAAACAAAATGCAGAATTCAGAGGCGCGAAGCATCTCTGGTCACTCCAGTGTCTGTCCAGTCAGTCTATAACTCTGAATATAGGCTAGGAAAGAAAAAGAGAAGCATCGTCTGTGTTTTGTTCAGATCCCGATCAGACGGGCAGGCGGATGAATCGGGGTCGGCGCTGCCAATGCCATGCCATGCCATGTGAGCCGGCGGTGGGGCCCGACCACACCTCGGTTTGTTGAGCTGCAACTGCAGGCGTCTCTCTTGTTCGCCTGCGTGGGGTGGGGCCGGGGTAGCCCCGGGAAAACGACGGGAACCCGTCAGAGACAGACGCGGCACGGTTACTTGTGAGCCCGGGTGGCCACGCAAACCGTGTGGAAAACTGCTACGCTTCAATCTTGTGAACGAGAAGAATCGCCTCGCCAAAAAATCGTTTTTATCGACCTGCATGCTAGGTATGGGTATAAAAAGCTACTAGAGATGATCCAGCAGTCCTTGCAAAAACGACACAGTTCACTGGACCGGCGGGGCTCCTCTTTCGCCCCCCCCCCCCCCTGCCCCCCCAGCCCAGATCCGGAAGGCAGCTGTTTCATCTTTGCCCGGACAGGTGCTGATGCGTGCAACCATGATCGACCCAGGTCATTTCAGGACGGGGGGGCGACGGTGCTATTATTAACGGGGGGAAACACAGAAAGTACAGGCACTTTTATCAGCTCTCTTTTCTTAGAAAAGAAGCCGCATCTCCTTTTTTTTAAAGAAAAAAAATACTGTACAGTTTTTTCCCCATCTAAGACGAGCTGACACCATCGCAAGACGAGCAGCTAGCTAGGAACGTCACGTCAGCTATCCCTTTCAGACACCTTTCTCCCCCTTGGCGAATCGTTGCTTTGAGATCCCCTAGTAGATGTAGATCAACGCGTTGGATGAGACTGATGACAAAACTCGTTCTTTGTTTGTTTGTTTGTGTAGTACGCCTCCAACAACGCGTCGCTCTCTCAGAGAGCGGCTTCGGTGAGAGACGAATTCTCAACGCGCAGGCGAGGTAGGCGTAGGCCCCATCGTGCAGTAATAAACTCGGGTGACGTTTGATTTATATATTGGTAACGTAATTGATAATCGAAGAACGTAAAATTATGTTTGTTTAATTTTAACTGTAATCGATACCACACTAAAAATAGATAACGGCTCATTCAAACTTATTACCGCTGGTATTCGATGGGGGGATCGTTATTATTTACGTTATACTTTTTGAACTAAACGGCACCTTGATTCGCGTGACGTGTAGCTTAGCTAATCGTCGATGGGTTGGATTGGATTGGACACGGCTGAAATATAACGTGGCGCTGGTCGTAGCTGACTAGCTGTACTCGACGACTCTGGCTACGCAGGTCGCATGCCACGGGATTCCCGTTCCATTGGGCGCTGCACCGGGGGAAAAAAAAAGGGCATCCTGTAGCCCTGTAGGGCGATTCGATTCGCCTGCAAGTGCAAGTGGCAATGGCAAGGCAGCGCAAAACCGGCAGGCGCCTTCACCGCTTTTGCGCATGTTGCCGGCCGGTTGCCTAGTGCCACTTCCAGCTGACTGCGGACTGCCAACGGCGAAAAGAATCCCGTCATGGGCGCACAAGGCGAGACCGCGAGAGCGTGCTCAGTGTCCAATCAGGTGGGGGCCGCCTACAGGGCAGACTCGTCGTCGGGATTCGGGAAGGAAGCAAGTGGGATTCTGCTTTGGGCCTTTGGGATCTGCATTGCTCTTGCTTCAGTTGCCGCCGCCGCCGCCGTTTTTGACGCTGCGGCGGCCGGCCCTCAGTGCCCTTGTCCCGCGAGCGAGAGAGAGAGAGAAAAGAATTGACCGTGCAACTTCTCGCTCGCCGGAGGATTGGCCGCGCGAGTCGCGACTGTGCCATCTCAAATGTGCCAGTCACTCCTCGCACGGCGGCGGTTGGGGTTGGGCATCTCCTGTTACACTCCCGGTCCCTCTTCATTTATCCATGGACCATGGTCGTCCCTCGCATTTGCATCTATTATAATATGATGATGAAGGCCAATCTAAGTCTTGGGATACACAAGGTGAAAAATACAAGATGTCTCTATCACTTCAACTTATACAGAATACACGATTGCTTGACTCGTTGCCATCTTCATCCGAAGTGGCACGCACGCGAAAGATCCAAAAAAAAAAACCAAAAACCGTTCTATGAACCAACACTCGGTCTCTTTGTCAAGTCAAGGCTCCAAACGAGTTCAAGTTTCTTTGTAAGTAATTCCTTATGTCCATGATCCATGTGCAACAACCTAGAAGGTTGACTCGACTTCCATCGCCTCAAGTACTCAGAGATATTAACAAGTCACGTATTCACAAGCTAGCAATTCAATTAGACTCACTGAGTCGATGCTTTTGCTCTGTAGTTTTTTTTTTTTGGGTGGGGGGGGAGAGACTACGGCCCACATGGGAGCTGTTGGCCTAACTGAATTTTGCCGGGGCCAGACTCAGTGAACCGTGTTCATCAGTTCCTATTGCTAGCTGGGCAGTTTCGCCCACATCCTACCATCATCCGTGCACATCCGTGAAGGTTTTTGCTACGTAAGATACCTTTGTATAGAATATTTAGCATTTACACATACTCTAATGAAGTAGATACCTATTAGATATCAGGTCGCAAATACCCATTGCCATCTTTAGAGGTGGAGGCCGTGCTCGTGGTCTAGAGGTGCTGCATGGCGCATCGTGACTCCTGTTAATTGACCCGAGGTTCAGTAGTGGAGCTCTGTAAAATTAACGCCCTGGGCCATTCTACACATGTAATAATGTACTAGTTCGTCTTTTTTTTCGTGATTTAGTTCAAAAATGAACTAGCGAACGATAAATATGTAAATATGTAAGAATGAGGTAGTAACATTTAAAACAATCCAGTGAAACTATGGAAGTGAACAATTACTCACAATAGAAGAGAATCACGGGCACATGACAGCAGAAAGTCGCTACCCATTGGCCAGGGAGGCACTCCGCACTCGCCTATGAATAAGAAAAGAAAAGTAATCAGGTTGAGAAAGTTATATAGCTTGGAACAAGATGTAATGGCAGGAGCGGATTTGCATGGACGGTGGCGTGGCGCTGCTGTAGGGTCGTAGGGAGGCTGGAGGCGGACTGGCGGAGGTCGGACTGATGGTGGCAGATGCCTAAATAAGAGCCCGCCCAGCCATCTCGGAGGTTGCTGCCTTATGCCTTTGCCGGATCCGTGGAGCCTAAAAGCGTGGAAAATGATAGAGGACTAGAGAGGCGGCAGTGCCGTTGGCAACATAGAAAACACAGCTGCACAGTTTTGCGAAATAATTGGAAGAGCCTGTGTTCTCGTCTGAGAGAGGCCACCAGCGTCAGGCTCAATCATTGCAAGCAGGTTGTCTTTTGGACCACATTTTTGGACTAAAATGTATTTTGAGCTAGATTTTTTTTCTGAAAAAACCTATATATACAAGAGAAGTTTTAGGCTGCGCCCCGGGCCACGGCCCAGGTGGCCCGGGGTCCAAATCCGCCCAACTTTTTTGCAATTTGGCCCTTTTAGGGTTTTTTGCACAATTATGCTCTTCGTGGTTTCATTTTAAAAAATGGACTCTTAGCTCGGCGCCAATATTTTTTGCGTGCATATGTCAGACGGAGTGATGTCGTGGAACCGACGTGGCACGTACCTCGGAACCGACGTGGCACGTACCTCGGCGTTGTAGATCTTGGCGCCGAGGTACGTGCCTATAAATAACCCCTACGCCCAACTGGTTTTGTGCTCATTTATATTCTTCGAAACTAGAGATATCAGCTTGATTTGTAGAATGTCTAGACGTGGTAAAGCTGCTAAACAAAGGTAAGCGTTGTATTTAATCCTATTTTATGAGTCTATTATATTTGTGATTGTTATAGATCTTATCGAAAATTAGGAAGAGTCCTTTGACCGGAACTGTCTTCGACCCGCTGCCTTTGCCAACTGGTGTTCTAGTGCCTATGTGTTTTTGTGGTGATCCTTGTAAGGTTGATAAGTCTGAGGATCATGACACCTATCGACAGAGGTATTGGATGTGTGCTAACTTTGCATTTGCGCCAACGATTGTTCAGCGTCGGCTGAATCTAATGGTGAGAATAGTCTTGTAATATGTTAACAATTTGAAGACTCGCAGTGGTGAATGTTTTCTTTTCCTACTAATAATTGCATGTTTTGTAGCCTCCTCCACCGCTTTGTGATTTTGAGCAGTGGATTGACACAGAAATATCACAGAAAGACAAGAAGTGGTTGGAGAATCTTAAAAGTGGGATGCAGAGGACAAAGAGAGGATGGAGAAAAGACGAGAGGAGCTTGCTGCCGAGCAACAACGTGAAGACGAGCAGGAAATGAGGCGTGTTGCTGAATGCAGGGAAGAGAAGGAGAAGAAGCTTGAGCGTGCATGTCGTGCAAAGGAAGCAATGGAGGAGAATCCTGATGTATTACGCAAGGGCAAATGGCCCCATTGCACTCAGTAGTCTAGGTGTTTTATTTGATGTTATGTAGTAATGAACTTATTATTCGGTATTATGTACTGTCGAATAATGATATTTGGTAATGAACTACCTTCAAATTGATGAAAAAACGACATAAAAAGCAATTGATGAAAAAATATGGGTTCAAATTGGACTTTAAAAGCAATTGTTGAAGACGACTTAAAGCAATTGATAAAGAAAATCAACACGCTTAAAGCAATTGATATAGAAGAGTTCTCTAGTAGTGCTCCCACATTCCAAATTGTGTGGACCCTTCTCCATAGTATCCTCCCATTGTTGTTGTCTGCTGTGGGTGCGGTGGAGACGTTGGAGGACCAACATTCTGAACTCAGGACTGTTCGAGCCAATAAATCCATCACCGAAGCAGCCACGTGCCACGGTCTGAGGATCAACCACAAGAGCAGGGGTCTCTCCTGCAACATGTACAAGATGATCAGTCCCACGTCAAATGGAATGAGCAAAGTGCTCATGGCCAAAATGAAGATGTAATGACAATAAAACTTACTGCAATTGGTTTGTGCCAAAGGGATACACGCAGGAGAATCTGTCTGCAGGCCATCTCCTGGCTGACTTAATGGGATGAAATTGGGGCCAGGTTGAGCATCAGGAACAGTTGGCACGTCATCGATAGCACGATCAAAGTCTTCAGGGGACGGTCTACTACAACCGGACGCACCACAACCTCCATGAGTTGCAAATGGGTCTTCATAGCCAAGTAACATAATTATTCCAATCCAGTTGACAATCAATTGGGATGACTCGTCTTATGACATTTGGTGGATGACCAATGTGAAGCACTCCGTCAACCGCAATGTCATCATCTTCATGGTAACCTAGCTTTTGTTTAGCCTTTGTAAACACATCACTCAAGGAGGGTCTACCATCGAATAGTACCGGCACGTGTCGCATGTCAATGAACTTGGCATTTCCATACGGATCTTGTTCCACATTGCCTCCATGATATAAGCTAAAAAATTGTCCATCTATTTGAAACACGAATTAAACATTCAATATCCACTATGGATGGTTATTGCCTAAACATAACCCACTAATTACTAGCTACATAACTAAAACTATAACCACAACCCACTAAAATACTAACCACCTTGTAACTAACTACTAAATAACTAATTATAAATTTTGACAACACCTCCCCTGCACGGGGAGGATAAAAAACATGCACATTCAACTCACATTCATCATATTCGATCAAATTAGCATTTATCACATTCATTTTCACGACAATCACATTCAACAAACAACTACATAACTATTTTCACCACAATCACATTCATTTATCACATACAAAAATACAAATACAATAATTAAAAATACTAACTAGATGCTTCAAAATTACCTAAACGGACGGGGGACAAGGTAGGACGAGGGCGGCTCGGGGCAATGACGGTGCGGTGGCGGAGGGTTGGCGGGGCAGCTGGTGCTGCGGGACGGGACAACAGCGGGCGCGGGGGTGGCGGCCACGGGCGGGGGGGGGGGGAGCCGTGGGGGCCGGCGAGCCACGGGGTCCGGCGGCGGGAGCGGGGGCGGCGAGCGCGGGGCCGGCGGGCGCGGTGGAGAGCTTGGCGGCGGACGCGGTCGAGAGCTTGGCGACAGCGTCCTCAACGAGAAAAAACGGGAGGATGGTGACCCGGACGATATAAAGGGGGTCGGCGCCAATGAAAGTCGCCTAGAGGGGGGGTGAATAGGCGAAACCTGAAAATTAAAACTTTATCCCCCAACTAGATCCCTTGATTAGTGGTTAGAACAAGATATACAAATATCGGAGAATAGAAACTAAGTTCTTGCTTGAAAAGAGTATTGCTAAATAATGCGGAAGTGATAAATCAATACAACTAGTAGGTTATAGAATAACAAAGCAAGAAGCCTTAGATGAGAAGAGCACTAGGACAAGTTGTTTCTTGCAACGTGTTGCTTCACTAAAAGGGAATTTAACTTGAAGCAACACCAAATGATATTAGCAAATAAAGGTGCAAGTAAACTTAGAGCAAGGGAAAACAAACAAATCACAAGCAATAAACACAATGGACACGGGTGATTTGTTTTACCGAGGTTCGGCCCTCGAAGGCCTAGTCCCCGTTGAGGAGTCCACTTAAGGACGGGTCTTTTTCAACCCTTTCCCTCTCTCCCCCGATCACACAAGGATCGGCGAGCTCTTCTTCTTCTCAAGGATCACTCTCGATCCCACAAGGATCACCACAATCTTTGGTGTCTCTTGCTAGCTTTTACAAGCCTCCAAAACTTTGGAGGAAGTTCAATGGGAGTCAAAACTCCACGCGCAAATGAACACAAAGATGAAGCACACACTATCTCTCGATGAATTTCACAAGGCACTAGTGCTAAACTCAAATGAGTAGCTCTCTTTTGCTTGCTCTCTCTTTTGTGGCACTTGTGTTGGTTGTAGTGGTCTAAATCTTGTGTATAGGATGGATCAATGAATATATGTGGTTGGGAGGGCTTGAGTATGTCAATTATATGACTTGGAATGTTGCTTGGGCTCCCACCCTTGAAGTGGCCGGTTGGGGTGGTATTTATAACCACCAACCAAAAACTAGCCGTTGGTGAAGGCTGTCAGTTCGATGGTGCACCGGACAGTCCGGTGCACACCGGACATGTCCGGTGCGACAGCCACGTCACCAAATAGCCGTTGGAATGGAGCTGGTCGACCGTTGGAGGCTTTGTCCTCATGCGGCACCGGACAGTCCGGTGCACACCGGACAGTCCGGTGCCTCTCTGATCCTCTGCTCTGACTCTGCCGCGTGTACTGTTTACTGTCAGAGTCGACCGTTGGCGCCGAAGTAGCCGTTGCCCCGCAGTTACACCGGACAGTCCGGTGCACACCGGACAGTCCGGTGAATTTTAGCGGAGCGGCTGCCGCGCGAACCCGAGGCTGGCGAGTTCCGGAGACCGCGCTTCCTTGGAGCACCGGACATGTCCGGTGCACACCAGACAGTCCGGTGAATTATAGCGCGCCGGCCTCCGAGAATTCCCGAGAGCGAAGAGTTTGAAGTCCTCCGGGCGAAGACTCCTCCGAGCGAAGAGTCCTCCGGGCGAAGACTCCTCTGAGCGAAGAGTCCTCTGGGCGAAGAGTCCTCTGGGCGAAGAGTCCTCTGGGCGCACCGGACAGTCCGGTGCACACCGGACAGTCCGGTGCCTCCAGCCAGAGGTGCCCTCGGTTGCCTAGCTGCTCCTTTGTTGAATCCAACACTTGGTCTTTTTATTGACTGAATGTGAACCTTTTGCACCTGTATAACTTATGCACTAGAGCAAACTAGTTAGTCCAATATTTGGGTTGGGCAATTCAACCACCAAAATTATTTAGGAACTAGGTGTAAGCCTAATTCCCTTTCAATCTCCCCCTTTTTGGTGATTGATGCCAACACAAACCAAAGCAAATATAGAAGTGCATAATTGAACTAGTTTGCATAATGTAAGTGCAAAGGTTGCTTGGAATTGAGCCAATAAATATGTATATATGATGCGCATGGATTGTTTTCTTTATTTTTCACATATTGGACCACATTTGCACCAAGAGTTTTGTTTTTGCAAATTCTTTTGTAAATATTTTTCAAAGTCTTTTTGCAAGATAGTCAAAGGTAAATGAATAAGATTTGCAAAGCATTTTCAAGATTTGAAATTTTCTCCCCTTATTTCAAATGCTTTTCCTTTGACTAAACAAAACTCTCCCTCAAATAAAGTCTCCTCTTAGTGTTCAAGAGAGTTTTAAGACATCAATTTTGAAAATACTAGTTGCTCCCCCTTTAGAACACAAAGAGATACCAATTTTGAAATTTACCAATATAAAATCATCAAATTTATAAAATTAGGTGGAGGTGCGGGGTCCTTTTGCTTTGGGCCAATACTTTCTCCCCCTTTGGCATGAATCGCCAAAAACGGATACTTGGAATGAGATATAGGCCCTTTTAGAAATACTTTCTCCTCCTTTGGTCATAAAATAAATGAGTGAAGATTATACCAACGTTGGAGAGTGATGCGGAGCGACGGCGAAGGATGAGTAGTAGAGTGGAGTGGAAGCATTTTTTCTTCGCCGAAGACTCCAATTTCCTTTCAATATACTTATGACTTGGTTTGAAATTTACTTGAAAACACATTAGTCATAGCATATAAAAGAGAAATGATCAAGAGGATATATCAAATTAAGCATGATCATAGTTCTATATAACATAGATTGCTCCCCCTAAGTATGTGCATGGAGAGGAACACATATTTTGACCTTAAATACCAATTGCACATAATTAGGTTAATGAGAACATATCTATATCATACAGATTATGAAGTGCATTGTGTCATAGTATAAGTGTGATGCTCATGACAATTTATGCACTTATGAAAGCATGTTGTAAACCATTTAAGCATTTTCCCTTAAAGATTTCAAAGAGACTTAAGGACCATCCACCTTTGAAACAAAGGCAGCTTATCCTCGTTACAAGGTTAAGCTTTAAGCTCTTTTGACAATAAAAGTACTTCATCTAGTTTTACCAGAGATGCACTAAGCAGGAATGAATTTTGGGAAATTAAACTAGGTATGAAGCAGGGATAATACATGGACATGCTTTCTCTTCCTTTCATACAAGATATGCAAAGAATGTATAGAAAAGGAAGATTTAGGTACAAGTTTAAATGAAAGGAGATAGTTTTACCTTTTTGTACCTTTACATAGGTACGCTCTCTTCATTGTGCTTTGTCCTTAGTCTTAGATGCTTAAGACCTATTCTTAATGACAATATACGGAAATATTTTGCACAAGAGAGAGTTCTACAACTAGTGATCTTTTCAAGTTATTGTTAGCATATATCAAATGGATCACAAGTTGCATAAATGCATCATGAATTCTCCTTTTACCTTAGTGCATATCAAGATAGATATCAATTAAAGTTACCAAAATCAAATTGAAATTTCATGAGGCACTAAGAAGCATAAGTGATAATTGAAGTTGTCCAATGATCAATTAATATGCGATCAAGAGAACAACATAGGCATTAGATTTCAATCAAGCTTAAAAATAGAAGAATCCAAAACGCATGCTACTTTAGAAATGAAAGCAACAATCCTTGATAAAAGTGACATCATTTTTAACAAGTTGGATTGATGTGTAGTAGCACACAATATGAGAAACATTATTCTCATGCAAGAGACTATATGAAATTATTAAGATAAAGCAATAGTCTCACATAATCAAGATAAAAGGCTCCCCCAAAAGATATGCATCAAGTATTTGAATGAATTGAATGGATGCATTTACTTTAAAGACAAATAGAGAGAAGCATTATACATCTTGATCAAGGCTCATTAGATTTGCAATAAACAACTTGAGCCTAGTATTCTCAATATGAAAGGGTTTAGAATACTCACAACCACACCATTGATTGTTTCGTAGAAGTAGGTGGTGTTGTTCTTGATGTTCTCCTCTTTCATTTGAGAGTCCTCCCTTTGCAGTGGCTTCTTTTTCCTTTCACACTTATTGAAAATACTCGAGAAGAATGTTAGTAATACAAGGGAGTACATAGTGATGGATGATTTCTTTTAGATAGGAAATAAGCATAATTCATCATCCATGAGTCACACAGTCATGAAGTAAAATCCTTAACATTAGTGCACTTTTATTTAAAAGGAGGAACATGCACTATTAAACAATTTTCTCACTCATAGAAATTTACTTCTTCATATTGAACTTTATTATCATGACTTAGAAGCGCATCAATATGAGAATGGATATAGCAAAGGCATGAATTAGATTCTAATGGACAAGCGCATTTATAAAAATGATATTGAATGCATACTTAGTTAATTTCGGTCCAATAAAGAATCTATTCCTCACAAGGATAGAATATGATAATTTAGATTAAATACTTATTGAGATGGGAACCAAACTTAAGAGGATGAGTTCCCATACCTTTGCTTTTACCTTTCTTCCTTTGGGTGAAGATCAACCCATGAGGCTTGTGCACTTTCTCTCTTGTAGACTTCCATAATTGAACTCAAGTGAAATGTTAGTAGCAATACAAGCACTAGTTTCCATTTTTGTAATCATTTTGATAAGGAATGGAAGCAAGATTACTAAAACATGGAAACTTCATAGCATGAACTAGATTATCCATATATGATGTTATGCTCAATTTTAACTCATAAAACAAGCATAAATAATCTTTTAAGATTATGAGAATAACTCTAATTCATGACATGGAAAGCGATAAATGTGAAAGAATCAAATCCAATTTGATTTTTCTTTTTATGTTAGATTACATGCTTCCAAAGAGAAACTTATTCTCTATAAGTGAGACTACTTGGGTTACTTAGATAAAATCATTAGTCTCACTATTCTAGTTATAGAGAGAGTTTTCCTTTTATAAGTGTCCTAAGGATTTGAATTCCTTACAAGACACCTTATTCTTTTAAGAACTTGAAATATCTCTCTATATCTAGAATCATGGCAACAACAAGATAATTAGAGGAAGAATATGCCATGACAAACTTGCAACAATTTAAAGCATGTAGATTGCCATAGTATGGAAATGATGAATGTGCAATCTACCATATGAGAGGAAATTCTTCTAAGAATGGTAATATAAATTCAAGGCATTAGAAGTGCTTCAATTTTTCTATGTGACTACACAAGACACATAAGAAATGATATTCTAAAACACTTGTACTTAAAAGATAAGTGTTACCATCCTTTGGCTTTCCTTCATGTTGTAGGCATTGAATTTCGCACATGATATATCTTTATTTCCTACAACATCAATATCCTTCTCGAGATGATATGAGTTTAAGATATAGTAATTTGAAAAATAACCTTGGGTCAATCATGTATATAGATCATTGAAGATTGATAGCTTGAGTTGATAAGAATTGAATGAACTCTCTCAAGCACCCCAAAGACTTCATATCATCTCCTTCTCCTACAAAGCTTATCAAGTATATTTTGGTACCCATCGCTTGATGGGTCCATCACGGTTAGTCAACAAAGATCTAGGAACCCAAAAGTCCTTTGTGCTAGCACTAGGTAAACTCATTACCTTTCTAGCACAAGTTGCAATTTTGGATTGCCTAGTTACATGAGAATTAATTGACAAGCTAGGAGTGGAATTGTTACCAATGGGACAATCCTTGCATTGATGTCCCTTCTTTCGGCATATGTAGCATAGGCGATCTTCAACCCTTGAAGATTTCTTCTTTCTTTGTTTGTCGCCTGCTACATGGTTAGTAAAAACTTTCTTTTCTAACCCTATGCCTTTTTGTTTTAAATGGGGACAAGATCTAAGCAAGTGTCCCTTCTTGGAGCATTTAAAACAAAGTCTATCATCCTTGTTAATAATCAAGCCATTTTTAATGTAGGGACATGACCTAATCAAGTGCCCTTCTTCAAAGCATTCACTACACCTCTTAACGTGAAGTGTGGCTTGATCATTACCTTGGATGTTACCTTTTGTGGAGGCGTGGTTGAGGCTTTTGGAGGAGATGTTGAATTTCATCTTTTGTTTCTTCCTCTTGGTAATCCTCAAATCCTTGACATTTTCTTTAAGGGATGTAATGCATGCCACGGTTGTTCCCGTCTCAAGCTTCTTCACCATGTGATCACGGTTATCTTGAGAAGGTTGGGCAATGCATTTCCCTTTTAGTTGTGTCAAGCTCATCTTTAGCCTCTCATTTTCCTCTTTGAGCTTTTGATATGTATCATCATTTGTTCCTGCAAATTCTAACTCAAAGGAAGATTTGCTTGTCGACGGACGACAAGCATTAGCACATGGTAATATAGCATCAATTTGAATACATGTGCATGAGTGAGGTTGTTGGGATTTTAAGTTTTCTATCACAACCTCATGAGTCAAATTCAATATGATATGATCATCTATAAGATTTTCATGGGAACATAGAAGCATATCATATTTGTCTTGAAAAGCTAGATTTTCAACTTTTAGCTTTTCTACTTGGTCCTTAAGCAAGGTATTTCTATTTACTAATTGAGCAATACAATGTAAAGCGTTATCATGCTCAATTGAAATAGTTTCATACCTTTGGACCAAATCAACATGAGAGCACTTTAGCTCCTCATGTTCCTTAGTCAACTCGTCAAAGTGTAGCATTTTCATGGAGAGAACATCTTCTAGCCTTTGACGAGCTTCGCTTTGCTCTCTCGCTCTTTCTAGAAGTTTGAGCATAACCGCCTTATCTTCTTGGCTTAGGCGAGCGTAGAGATGCAAGAAGCTTCTTTCTTCCTCCTCATCCTCATTTGTCCTTCCGCTATCATTTTCATTAGCCACACAACATATGTGGGAATCGAAATGGGAAGACAAACTTTTTGGAGAGGTGGATTCATCGTTTGGTCTCCACCGTTCATTTTCTTCTTCTTCCTTGCAAGGGTTAGTATCACAAAGACTAAAGGAAGTAGAAGCATCAAATGAACTATCATGTTTGGACTTATTACATTTGCTTTTAATTCTAGTCCAAATATCATGCATATCACAAATGGGTTTGTCATATTTTATTATGAAGGCATGATAATCTTCTTTGCTAAGGGATTTACTTAAGATGTCATAAGCTAGATAGTTTAAGCGTATACATCTTAAATCATCTTCGGAGGCATTTTCCCTAGCATAGTTAGGAGGAATAATACTCTTGTCTAAAATTTGTTCTAATTGTGGGTCTACCGCTCTAAAAGCATTTATCACTCTAGTAGACCATGAATCATAATTAGAACAATCGGAAAGTAATATCTCAAGAGTTACCTCCTTGTTCTCCTGGGTCTTCTTGTTCTTTTGGGATCTTCTACGAGCCATCACTTCGAGTTGTTAGACTCAAGATGAAGTGCCTAGCTCTGATACCAATTGAAAGTCGCCTAGAGGGGGGGTGAATAGGCGAAACCTGAAAATTAAAACTTTATCCCCCAACTAGATCCCTTGATTAGTGGTTACAAGATATACAAATATCGGAGAATAGAAACTAAGTTCTTGCTTGAAAAGAGTATTGCTAAATAATGCGGAAGTGATAAATCAATACAACTAGTAGGTTATAGAATAACAAAGCAAGAAGCCTTAGATGAGAAGAGCACTAGGACAAGTTGTTTCTTGCAACGTGTTGCTTCACTAAAAGGGAATTTAACTTGAAGCAACACCAAATGATATTAGCAAATAAAGGTGCAAGTAAACTTAGAGCAAGGGAAAACAAACAAATCACAAGCAATAAACACAATGGACACGGGTGATTTGTTTTACCGAGGTTCGGCCCTCGAAGGCCTAGTCCCCGTTGAGGAGTCCACTTAAGGACGGGTCTTTTTCAACCCTTTCCCTCTCTCCCCCGATCACACAAGGATCGGCGAGCTCTTCTTCTTCTCAAGGATCACTCTCGATCCCACAAGGATCACCACAATCTTTGGTGTCTCTTGCTAGCTTTTACAAGCCTCCAAAACTTTGGAGGAAGTTCAATGGGAGTCAAAACTCCACGCGCAAATGAACACAAAGATGAAGCACACACTATCTCTCGATGAATTTCACAAGGCACTAGTGCTAAACTCAAATGAGTAGCTCTCTTTTGCTTGCTCTCTCTTTTGTGGCACTTGTGTTGGTTGTAGTGGTCTAAATCTTGTGTATAGGATGGATCAATGAATATATGTGGTTGGGAGAGCTTGAGTATGTCAATTATATGACTTGGAATGTTGCTTGGGCTCCCACCCTTGAAGTGGCCGGTTGGGGTGGTATTTATAGCCACCAACCAAAAACTAGCCGTTGGTGAAGGCTGTCAGTTCGATGGTGCACCGGACAGTCCGGTGCACACCAGACATGTCCGGTGCGACAGCCACATCACCAAATAGCCGTTGGAATGGAGCTGGTCGACCGTTGGAGGCTTTGTCCTCATGCGGCACCGGACAGTCCGGTGCACACCGGACAGTCCGGTGCCTCTCTGATCCTCTGCTCTGACTCTGCCGCGTGTACTGTTTACTGTCAGAGTCGACCGTTGGCGCCGAAGTAGCCGTTGCCCCGCAGTTACACCGGACAGTCCGGTGCACACCGGACAGTCCGGTGAATTTTAGCGGAGCGGCTGCCGCGCGAACCCGAGGCTGGCGAGTTCCGGAGACCGCGCTTCCTTGGAGCACCGGACATGTCCGGTGCACACCGGACAGTCCGGTGAATTATAGCGCGCCGGCCTCCGAGAATTCCCGAGAGCGAAGAGTTTGAAGTCCTCCGGGCGAAGACTCCTCTGAGCGAAGAGTCCTCCGGGCGAAGACTCCTCTGAGCGAAGAGTCCTCTGGGCGAAGAGTCCTCTGGGCGCACCGGACAGTCCGGTGCACACCGGACAGTCCGGTGCCTCCAGCCAGAGGTGCCCTCGGTTGCCTAGCTGCTCCTTTGTTGAATCCAACACTTGGTCTTTTTATTGATTGAATGTGAACCTTTTGCACCTGTATAACTTATGCACTAGAGCAAACTAGTTAGTCCAATATTTGGGTTGGGCAATTCAACCACCAAAATTATTTAGGAACTAGGTGTAAGCCTAATTCCCTTTCAGCCAAGATCTATGGCGCCGACCCCCGCCACCTCACCAGCCACGTCACCTCCTCTGGCGCACTGATATTAGCGCCATCACAGTATAGCTAGGCAGCGTCAATGATAATGGCGTCGAGCCTAGGGTCCATTTTTTGAAATGAAATTGCAAATGACATAATTGTGCAAAAAACCCCGAAAAGGCTAGATTGCAAAAAGTTGGCCAAATCCGCCCCTGCTGAGGTTTGGAGCTCGATGGAGCAAAAGCTTTCCATTGATGAAGTCAAGTACTCAAGGGTCCGGTCTTCGTTGCCGTCTCGAGGTGGGTAAAAAGCAGAGGATATTTTAGGGCATGTCTACATAAAATTTGGCAAATCCTATATAAATGTCTTGTTAACTAATGTATTTAGATGATAATTAGTAAAGATGTCTCTAATAACTTTGTTGCTGGGCTTTACCTCTGATATTAATGCATCATATCTTGAGGTGTGTTTAGAGATATCATAAAGACACGCTTCATTAGTATAACACATATAAATAAATCATGTCTTAGAGAATTTTATTAAATAAGACATAAGGTTTAGATACACCACATTAGGGCTTGTACAACCATGACACTGCTGCACGGTACTCCAATTATAAAACATAATATAATACAGTGGACGTGTCTAAAACATGTATCTTGCTATATTTATTGTAGCATTCAATGAATTAAATTGACCAATTAGCTAATCCCTATCTCGAACATAGAGCTAAGACACAATATCTTTGTTAAGATATATGTCTTGACTTTTTTTATGTTTAATCACTTAGACATACTTGAAGACAACTCAAAACACCCATTTTACATGCCCTTATATCCGTAGTGTCTTAACTAGGGATGAAAACGGTTTCGGAATTTTTCGGAATTCCGGAAACCGATTTCGAAATTTTTCGATCGGATTCATCGGTAACGGTATTTTTCGAAAACGGAATCGGTTTTCGGAATTTTCTATCGGAATCGGTATCGGAATCGGCGTGGTGTTTTACCGACCGTTTCCATCGGTTACCGGTTTTTGTCGGAAATTACTGGATTTATGTCTCGGAAATTTCCGGAATTGTGTCTCGGAATTTTTTCGGATTTTTTTTCGGAATTTTCTAGCATGTGATTTTTTCGCATCGTCTATACATCTCTGGATAAGGATTACTTATTTTTGTATTTTTTGGACGCTTTAAGATTTTTTTGGGGTTAGATGGTGTTGGAAGGCAGTTGAGATTAACGATTTGGTCTCTCGGACGAATCCACCATTTTCTATGCACATGTTATGTATTAGTAATATATAATGATAGAGAGCCGATAGTCTATCTTTTCCACACACTAGATTTTAGGGTTTTCCTGTGAGGCTGTGAAAAAACCCTTTATGTAAGGAAAAAATATTTCATGAGTAAGCATGCCACGTCAACTAAATCGAGTGGATATTATGAATTGTGAACTTTGAGTATGTTACCTTGTGATCTTTATGAACTTGTTATACTGTGAACTTGTTATATTGTGAACTTGTGATCTTTGTAAACTTTTTATATTATAAATTTTTGATCCTTGTGAACTTGTTATATCATGAATTGTGAACTTGTGGTATTTGTCATGTTTTGTCAATTTTGTTTTATTGTGAAGTTTGATATGTTTACCGATCGTATTTTAGATTTCGACCGTTACCGGTGTATTTTCCGCACCGAACTTTCGTTTCCGATGTTTCCGAAATACCGATATCGTTTCCGTTTCTGGAGTTACCGTTTTCGATTTTGTTTCCGATAAAAAATATAAAAACGGTAATGGTTTTAGTGTTTACCGACCGTTTCCGACCGTTTTCATCCCTAATCTTAACTATATCCTCTATTTAAAAAACCACATCGCCGTATCTAAATTGTCGTACGCCCGTGTCTAAAACCACACGTCTTGTGAAAAAACATAAGTACTTCTAGGGAAGTATTTGATTCATGTTGCATTAAATATTTAAATATTAATTACAAATGTTAAATATATGTTTATTATATTCAATAAATTACTTTCATCTTTTAGTTTTGATATGTGTAATTAAATTTATAATTGAACTATGTTTAATATATGTAATTATTAACTTTAATCGAACACCCTCCTGAATAAAAAAGTACGATCCCGGTAAGTTTGCTGTTTGTGGCCTTGTGGGCCGCGGACAAATCCTCCAGAGCTAGGACTTCTACCGAAACCTGGCGAATAAAACCCGGCAGCAAACTTGGCCGGCCCGCCTGCTCGACTCCAGGCTCCAGCCAGCGCGCGCATCAGAAGCCCTAAATCCATGGACCATGGCTCGCGAAGCGACGAACGCGTGGCCTCGGCCGTCACCGTCAGCGCGGAAACGAAGCAAGGGCAAACGAGCCGTTCTCTCCCCCGCGCCGCCGACGCAAGCAGCCGCCACGGAGATGGAGGCCGAGGCGTCCGTCCCGGCCACGGACTACGTCTACGACGCGCTCCCGGGCCTGCACCTGGCCTTCTCGCCGGAGGAGACGCTCGATGACGCCGCCGCGGGGCAGGACGAGGACGATGCGACCGCGACATACGCCGTCTTCCGCAACGAGATAACGGAGGCTGGAGATGTGCTCGCGGACATCCCTGCTGCGGACTTCTTCTCGCTCGACGTCTCCGCCTCTGCCTCCGTCGAGACCGAGTCCGAGCCGCCATCCCCGGCCCCCACAGCTGCTGCGGCAACGCCCTCTATCTCCCGTGCTTTGGAGGACCAGCCGCCGCAGGGCTCGGAGCGCGCGTGGTTCAGAGGAGGGAGGCGGTTCAGGAGCCCCATGCTTCAGCTACACAAGGGTGAGGGTTTTGTCTTGGTGTTTTGCGCCGTGGTTTTGGTAGCTCAAATTCTGGAATTGCTTTCAATTTTGTGGCTTCTCGTGCCTAAATTATTGCGCAAGTAAATAGCCTTTGCTCTGCCGTGGCACGCTTTGGTTAAATTATTGATGGAGTGATGTGATCAGATATAACTGATTAAAGACCACATTTTATTAAGTAAATAAACCCGAATAGTCTGGACTTGGTAATTATGGTGTTTTACATAGTATTTAAGGCCAGTGCAAATCATAGGTTGCTATACGGGAGCTTCAGGAACCTCTAGTGTCTACTTGAAACCTGCATGAGGTTTTTGGTGATTTGGCTTAAAAACATTGCAAATTTGCAATGACATTCTTCTTGACAGTTAACAATCAAACAGTTACAAATGATGAACAAAACTATAACTACAGTTCAAAATTATAGTTCATTTTATTTTAGGTTTGTCCTATAAGGGCAGGTCTGATGCAGTGGTGAGAGCTATCTCATTGAGTCACCAGATCGCGTGTTGGAAACAGCCTCTCTGCATTGCGGGGGAAGGTTTACCTTGATTTATCCCTTCCCTAGACCCCATTCTTGTGAGAGCCTTCGGCGTTGGGTCTGCCCTTTTGTCTAAATCAGACTTCTTTAACTTTGACCAAATTTATAGAAAAATACAGCTAGAGTGACAAGATAGTTACATTCAGTTCTCCATGAAATATGTCTTGATTTTTTTTGAACTTTAGATATGTTTTTTTCTTCTTCTAGAAATTTGACTTAGGACAAAGCTGAAGTGAATTATAGTTTGAAATGGAGGGAGTACCTTGTAGTGGTCTTCATGTATTTGGATGCAGAAACTGTGTAGATAGTGTTATGCCAAACACCTGTTTTTCGTTCCGATAGAGCTGATTCCTGATTGTTAGTTGGAATTTGTTAGACAGCAGTCTCAAGGACCAGTTTGATATTATACTTAAAAAATAGTAAAGCTACTTATGCAGTTGATCCAGACATTCAAATCACATTTACGTTTAGCACTTCAACTAGTAGAACTTGAGACCAATAAGAACTCACATATGTGTATATGGTTTTATGATGGACAATTTGACTGCGCAGTTCTAAGGTATTGTATATTTGTTGTAGAGATCCTGGACTTCTGTGATTTTATCTCACCTTCTACTGAAGAGCAATCTTCACGAGCAGCTGCTGTGCAAGATGTCTCTGATGTTGTCAAACATATATGGCCACAGTGCAAGGCATCACACTCTTTCCCCCTCTAGTTTGTGTCAAATGGCTGTGAACTATTTTGGTGATTCCCACTCTTGTGTTGTGTGGCAGGTGGAAGTTTTTGGATCTTTCAGGACAGGTCTCTATCTACCAACAAGTGATATAGATGTAAGCATTCTTGTTTCCTCTTTCTATTTTTCTAGCTTGGTGCTTCACTTTATCTGTTCCATTGTGTTGTATTAATTGCTGGATCACAGTGCTTACTTTGTTAGACAGTATTAGTTTCTATCATACTATGAGGGAGAAGGAAGAGCTGAGATTTATTTCGTGTCTTCTAATTTTGTTTAACGGCACATTAGTTGATGTCCTTATAGCGGTAACTATTCACTCAGATTTAAAACAATATAAAGTGCTTTTAGTATAAGTAACAATATAATTGAGATAATGGAATAAATAGTAGGGGAGTATATAGTAACAGAAAAGGGTGAAGGTGGACTTCCACCCTATGTTTCTGCTATTACAATTGCATAAAGAACAGCAAAACTGCCATATAGGGAGGCTGAAAAGTGGTATATGTTTCAGTTCATGCGAGCAGTATTGTCATGCGAAGTCAGAAGGGCATGCTATTTTTGTATGGACCTATCTTCACCTTGTACTTTTTTCTCGAACGAAACTGGAGAGCTGTGTGTATTTCATTAAGAAGAGAAAGGATACAAAGGAGAGGCAAGGGCCTCCTCCTAGTACCAGGGAGAGAAATTCCTTGTATTTGCACTAGCTAATTCGATAGCGACAGACCTACTTTATTTGTTCTTTGTAACACTCCGTTTCACTATGTTTGTCCATAACCTGGAGAGAATGTCTCACAATGTTTGTTCATTGAGAGAGTAGTTATTACAACATTTTCATTTTCTACCCTCAATCATGTGCTTTGGAAAAAGTGAAATGGTTGAATCATGCTATTTAACAGGTGCATGGACAATCATTTCACATTGAATTTTCTTGAAACACGTACTAGGTTAGTGCGCTGGTGACTGGTGTGCTATAGACAAACATAGTGGCATGGGTGGTGTAATTGATAAAGAAAGTTTCTAGGGTACATCACCTATGCTTGTTGTAAACTTGTACTTCCCATATTTCACTTGGACACACAGGGTCATGCACCTTCTTTTTATGAAATGCCTATTTCCTTTATCTTGAAGGGCTGGCCTGGTGCAGTGGTAAGATTTGTCTCACTGAGGCGCTAGGTCGCAGGTTCGAAGCAGCCTCTCTGCATTTGCGTGGGAAGCATTGCCTCAGTTTATTCCTTCCCCAGAACCCACTCATGTGGGAGCCTCTAGCACTGGGTCTGCCTATTTCCTTTATTGGCTTAAGTTCATATTAGGTTTGTTGTTGCAGGTTGTGATATTTGAGTCCAGAGTTAAGACTCCTCAAGTTGGTCTATATGCTCTTGCAAAAGCATTATCCCAGAAAGGTGTTGCTAAAAAAATACAGGTCCAGTTCTCACTTTTTTTTTAAAAAAAATTATGCAAGAATCTGAGAGTTTCTTTTCTGCTTCATAAACTACTCATAGCAAGAGTTTCTTAGGGCAAAACACTTAAGGAGAGTGAAAAGTGTGGAGCCTGTGGTGTCATTGAACTGCATGAGGAATGTGTCGCACGAGCATCACAAGAAGGATCAGTGACCAGATGTTATGAATCCTAGTTCATAGGGGGATAAACAGCGCCGGGAAGATAGCCGGGCGGAGTCGGCTTGGGGGGGGGGACTAGACTATTGGAGAGATATGGGACTAGTTCTTCTTCCTTCATTGATTCATTTCTCCTTAAGGAGGTACAACCCATCCTTATATAGATAGGAAGACTTGGCCCCAAAGTAACTAACTCAATCTTATCTAGTCTAATCCAAGTAACTAAATCTTATCTTATATAATCCCAAGTAACTAACTCAATCTTATCTAATCTAATCCTAAGTAACTAACTCAATCTTATCTAATCTAACCTTTATTCACTAATCCTAACCCTGAGCCCATCCCTATGGCTTCCATGCTCTGGGCTGCCGCCCTATAACATTCCCCCACCCTTCTAAGACAGTTCGTCCTCGAGCTGTAATGTGGTGCATGGCAACAACCTTGCTGTCTAACTTGATCAGCACGTGAAAGTGCAACCCTAACTAGAAGCCTTTTACATCTTGGCTTTAATTTATTTGCAAATAAAATAAAGAACCTAATATATGCCAGGTTTGTCCCCCTGGATCCTATGGGAACAACCTTGTCCAGACTGCAAAGGCCAAGACGTGGCAGCTCACCAGTCCTACGGCCGGAGCTGCCACGAGTTCTAGTGGAGACAGTGTCACCCAACCAGACGCGTTCTTGCTGGTCACATGGCTATGGATTAGGACGGTAAACTGGAGTGGAGGATTGACCAACCTTGCTGAAGGCCTTGCCTCCCCATGTGCCGCGTGTTGTTCAATGCGCTATATCAATTCAAGTCACTGTGCCAGGGAATGGCAGACCGCAGCCTGCAGCCACACCGCCGCTTGCCGTGCCAGGAAGTCACGTGCCGCGGCCTAAAGACGGTAAGCCGCTGCCTGCAGCCGCGCCGCCGCTTGCCGTGCTTGACGCCGCGCTAGGAAGCCACGTGCAGCTGCCTGCAGTTGCGTTGCCGCCACTGATCGGCGGCCAGACTCCGCATCATAGAGCTGGAGGATAGCAGATTGGGTTTGCTCCAGATATATCCTGGCACGAGCGAGTTCCTCACGCCAGGTGCGTACATCGCCTGCAGCAGAAGTCATGGGAAAGGATCTCTGACTCACAATACTAGATGTTATGGATCCTAGTTCATAGGGGGATAAACAACGCGATGTAGTCGGCTTGGGGGGACTAGAGTATTAGAGAGATCTGAGACTAATTCTTCTTCCTTCATTGATCCATTTCTCCTTAAGGAGGTACAACCTATCCTTATATAGCTAGAAGACTTGGCCCCAAGTAACGAACTCAATCTTATCTAATCTAATCCCAAGTAACTAACTCAATCTTATCTAATCTAATCTTTATCCACTAATCCTAACCCTGAGCCTATCCCTGTGGCCTCCATGCTCTGTGGCCTCCATGCTCTGGGTTGCCGCCCCATGACACCAGCACAAACACTTGAGAAGTGTGAAGCAAATAAACAAGCTAGAGATAGAGGAAAGTTTTGTAAGTTGCATCAACAAATAGCTGGCTGCTGCTGCGCCTAATTTGGTAGGTAGGACCGTAGGAGTAACTAATTAGCATGCAAGAGCAAGAGAGGCTAGGCTCGAGTCAGTGAATCAGGGCATTGAACTTTTTGCCGCTATTAGCATTGCCCACCTAATCCTTCTCACATTCACCTGTCCCACAAAATGGCAAATCACTCCCACTCCCATCCCCTGAACTACCAATGCCAACTGGTCAAGGTATCCCCAATGAATCAGTCCAGTTTCGTGAGTCTTGACACTTCAGCTCTGCTCTCCTCTCTCTCTCTGCCACCCCAATGAATCAGCCAGTTTTGTGAGTCTTGACACTTGAGCTGTGCTCTCCTCTCTCTCTGTGCCAGTGGCCAAGTGTTTTGCCCATCTGCTTACCCCCCTCCCCCCCCAATTCGTAAAGGCTGGATTGCTAGCCTAAATCGACTTGCCAAGCCGCTAATGCCACAACACTACCAACCCTGTGATACCTCAAATCTAATTTGCCTTCCATCACCAGCAGTAACCAAATGCCATTGTCAGGAACATTGAACATTACCGCTTTGTCAACTATTAGTTAAGTTATTTATTGTCAATGGACTACTGTTTTTGTTTTGTGGCAGGTAATAGCAAAGGCACGTGTGCCAATTGTGAAGTTTGTGGAAAGAAAGAGTGGAATAGCTTTTGACATCAGGTGCAGTTTTGTTTTCATCGTTCAGACCGATACTCGACTTCTTCTGTTGTCCCAGTTCTCTGTTAATAATATTCCTTTTCTATTCCAGCTTTGATATAGATGGTGGCCCACAGGCAGCAGATTTCATCAAGGTACTTCAACTAGGAAATTAACTAGTCCAGTAACTGAGGCAACATGTACTCTGTTTGAAGCTATCTGTGGCTGACTTTCAACGTGTAGTTTGGCTCACCTGATTGTTTTGGAGTATAACAATGATCTTTTCCATTTTGTACTGTAGGATGCTGTGAAGAAGTTGCCTGCTTTAAGACCTTTATGTATGATTCTGAAAGTTTTTCTGCATCAGAGAGAGCTCAACGAGGTACAATTGAACAAAAGTCAGTGGTTATCTTGAATTGTTGTGTCGACCCAGATTTCTAACAACCATTACACTTTTTTGGTAGGTCTATACCGGTGGAATTGGATCATATGCTCTTCTTACGATGTTGATTACACATTTACAGGTGTGCATTTTGCTTTTTGATCTGGAAAGCCTTTTCCTTACTATCTTTCAAACATGATTTGAGTTGATATTTGAAACTTGTATAAACCTATAATTCTTTAATAAATGGTTAGAAACAAAGATGTTTTTTTTTGTTAGCTGTTTTAGTTTTCCTAAAAAATGTTGAAGTTCAATTAATAGAACTGAATTGTTTAGCTCTAAACACTTGTAACACAGCTATTTCAGCTGCATTGTGCTTGCAGTGTTATTCTTTGCTTGTCTGAAATTTTATATTATTTGTGGGCCTGAAAATTCTTTCTTTCTAATAAACATTTACCAGTGTGTTTTTTTGTTCTTAGTTGGTCTGGGGAGGAAAAGATATTCTCGGGTATCATCGGTCCAAGGAGCACAATCTGGGAATTCTTTTGGTAAGTGATACTTTTGTTGTTATTGTTCCAGGCTCAGAATATTTTCATATTGGCTCACTGCAAACTGTGAGCTTTATTTTCCTTTTCTTCAAATTTTGTTTCATTCTCACTTGAAATTTCTCTTTATGATGGTGAAGAAAAGTCAAAGGACTCCCCTTCATATTTTCCTTCTCTTTTATGGCAGGTCAGGTTTTTTGATTTTTATGGACGCAAGTTGAACAACTGGGATGTCGGAATATCATGCAATTCTTCAAGGACCTTTTTCTTGAAGAGTGATAAAGAGTAAGCTGATGATTTACTAGATGAACTTATGCCAGACAACTCACTGATTATTGACTTGCAATTGTGTAGCTGGCAACATATCTTGTTTTCATTTAGTTTGGTCATTGTTAAAAAACACTACCTCCGTTCTCGAATATTTGTCGCCCGTTAGTTTATTTTTGAACTAAAATGCGACAAATTTGTCGCCCGTTAGTTTATTTTTGAACTAAAATGTGACAAATAAAAAAGAACGGAGGGAGTATTATGTTGCTGTTTGTAGATTAACAGTAGACACAGATATGTGAATTTCTTTAATTCATTTAATGATTCAAAAACTTGTCAGGTGGTAAGTCAAAATTATTATTTAGTTTCTCCAGGTTCTAAGCTTATTATACTAGTTTATTTCTGCGTTTCTCTGATTCTTTTATTACGATTTTGTAGCTTTATGAATCATGACCGGCCACATCTTTTAGCGATTCAGGATCCTATGGTAAAATACCTGTCCTTTCTTTTTCACCTAACTTGAGGATCTTGAGTCGCAATTGATTAACTCATTCAACTCATGATGTCCAGGCACCAGATAATGATATCGGAAAGAATTCCTTTAACTACTTTAAGGTAATCACTATTGATTTTTTACTGATGCTTCTGCAGGGATGTTGCCGATGCTGTGGATATGATAGTAGGGTGGGCGTTCGGGTTAACCGAAAATTTCGAGGCGGGTAATTCGGGTATTTAAAATTTTGGGTTTTGAGAATCGATACCCGAAATTACAACGTGTTTTACAATACCTGAAAATTTGGGTACCCGGAATTTCGGGTTTGGGTATTGCCGAACTACCGAACTATTGTGTCAGCTTCATAAAAACACATGTACCCTATTAAATTATTATAAAAATACAGTTTGAATAATGATATATATGGACATAAAAAACACAAGCAATCTACAACCACAAGTCATGCACACTTACACATAATTATAGATGTACAAATTAATAATTAAGAATGACATAAGTACACGACACATGAAAGTTCGGTTAATTTGGGTACCAGATTATGATACCCGAATTATCCGAAATAATTTTGGGTTTTGCAAGTTGCTACCCGAAATTCCCGAACGAAATGATACTGGAACTGTTTGATGCTTTAACTCATTTTGCCTTTTGCTTTGATGATACTGTTACTCTGGAATATTTCGACATAAGAAAACATTGAATAAATCCCCCTTTTTTTCAGGTGAAATCAGCATTTTCCAAGGCGTACTCTGTGTTAACTGATGCAAACTTGTTTATTAGTTTGGGACATAATAGGAGCATTCTGGGTACCATTGTGAGACCAGATTCAGTTCTCCTTGACCGGAAAGGCTGGAACAATGAAGATATGTTAGCGGAACCCTGGGAGCCGATCACCCAACAGTTTGACAGCGAGAATGATGCAGTGTACAATTGGCATGTGATAGACGAGGATGAACCATTGCCCAGAAATAGTCAATCCACATCCGAGGACACTAGTTCGTCACCATCTAAAAAACGGAAGTCCCCAAAATCAAGACGGAAATCGCGAAAGAAGCCGAAGGCTACTGCCTCAGGCAGTAGTGATGTTGCAAATGGGTTCAGAAAGGATAGATCATCCAAGCGGGAAGCAGGAAGCAGCAAACGGAGGAAAGGACCAAAGGAGTACGACAGATTCACGAATACACTCCCAAAGTACACACATGTTAGCAAGTGGTAACTTATAGCATTTATAGTCTGGTCGCAAAGGTCCAGCAATTTGACAGTGAGAAGAGTATCATGTCACATTATGGCATGCGATGTGAATGACGGAAGTTATCAGCAGCACCAGAAGCGCCATCGCATGATTTGCTTGTTGGTCTGTTTAATTGCTGTACTTTACTTAACAGAGATCACACTAGATTAAATGAAGTTTTGGTTATTTTATTTATGCTGCAGCAGTTTTGGCGACTAGCTTGTATTTTTTTTTGTAAAGGTATGGGTTGGTGACGATGAGGTTATGTATGTTCAACATATTTGATTGATGGTCTGATGGCCTTAATCACTGTACAATGTGTTCAAAACATTACTTTTCAATCAATAATGTAGAACTCTGAAAGATAGCTTTAGGATATGAGAGGCCTTTGCTCCAGAAATCCTAATTTAGGAGGTAACAACTGCTGTGCAAGGCTGCAAGTAAGCCTTATGTGCAAGTGTGCAAAGCTTTAGCATAAAGTTGTGCGATGTGGTGGTAAGAGGGTTTATGTAACACCCCATGTGTTACCAAGGCCCTGACTCCCTACTTGCACCCATGACCTCTTATTCCATTTGGTTAAAAACTTGGAGGAGAGGGAGCACTTAAGACCTTGGAAGCATGAGTGAGCTAAGAAATGCCAAGGACCAAAGCATTACCCAAGCTTTTAAGCAATAATCATCTTGGGCAAGGAAGGATTGAACCTTGGGCCCCCTCTCTTGAAGCCTTTAGTTGAGAGAAAGATTAGGCAAATGCACATTTCATAATTTAAACCCTTAACCAAAGTTTAAGAGTACCAAAATGTTTACAAAAGACAGTAAAGGAACTTTACAAAAAGACCCCAATAAGACCCCTAAATCAGCCCCCAAGTGGAAAACACTATGGAATCACCCCCATTCCTTCTAAGTCCAAAATCAACCCTAATTTAGAGATCAGGGGTGTTCACCTAGCTAATGGCACCAAAACCCCAGGGTCTAAATAGCAAAAAGGAGCCAAATTATCTAAGGAACACCCTGGAAGAGTTTGAACCCAAGCCAAGACCGTTTGACACGAGTTGGCACCTGTTTTGTCTCGGGTTGAACAGTGTAGACAGACAAGACTTGGCGCCACCATATCTTCTAAACCAGACCCGATCTTCCCTTGGAACTCACATGAACTAGGTAGCCCTAGGCGCAGGGAAGAAATCTTACACAAGCCATATGGCAAGATTCACACGTTTGGCTGCTCAGCAGGCGCAAGAACAAGGGCAGAAAGCAACGGCCACGTGTTCGACGCGCTCTGGCTCGCCAGAGCACGCCCGACGCGCGCCCCGCGTGCCCTGCGTTGCACCAAAGCCCAACCGGCGCCATGGCCCACGCCTATAAAGCACCCAGGGACTTCGACTGTACCCCTCCGCACGCGCTCGGCCTCACCGAAGCCCAGAACCACCGGCGTTTGCCCGTGCACGGCGTGCCCGCGGCCGTCCGATCCCCCGCCACCGTAGACCGGCCAACAGAGCCCTTCCCAACCCCGTCCAATCCTTAGAATCGACTGTGCACACCTCGGTGAAGCTCCCCGAGCAAGGAATCGGAGTTTGCTTCGCCGGAGAAGCCAGTCCACGGTCGCCGGACTCCACCCAACCGCCGGTGAGCATAGACCGGGTAATCCTCTGCTCCATTCTTCGATTCCTTGTGCACATAGCCTCTACGTCACCCCGTGAAGCTCACCGTGCCATTGGATTGAACTAGATCACCGTGGTTTGGCCGGAACAACCGTCGCCGACGAGAGCACCCGCCTGCACGCGTGGACCGGACGATTCCGGCCATCCCCGCCGTCGAGCCATACACCGTTGTGACCGCCAGGACCTCCCAGAGTCAACCCCGCCCCTCGCCGGACCTCTCTCGCCGCCGGTAAGCCGCGCCGCCCTTTCCTTTTTCGCGGGTACTGTTTAAACCTAGGGAGGGACCGCGGGGGAGAAGAAGAAAAGGTTAGGGGGTTTTGCGCAATGTCAGTGACTCAGAGGAATAGTAGCGCAGGGATATAACTGAGAGAGTTAGTTTGGAAAGAGCCCGAGGACTTTGGTGCAAAGTGGTTTTTCCAGGAAACCTTTTTAAAAATATGATTTAAATTCAAACAGAGCTTAAACAATTCATATCTTCTGTTTTGTTCACCCAAATTGAGTCAAACCAATTTTGCCAGATCTTAAATAATGTAAACTACTTAAGAAAAATATAAAACCCCTCAGTGTTACAGAAAACTTTAGAGTTTTGGATTAAATGATTAACTAACCAAAAGCTAAAAGAAATAAGGAAAAATAGTTACACTATTTAACTGAAGTTAAGAAAATTTAGAGAAGTACTTGATCACCTACTAACCTGCTTAAAAATGATAAACCCCTCTGTACACCCAGTTAAGGTAGAGTTTACCCCTTTTAATCCTTTTAGCCTAAAGTTAGAGAAAATATTAATGGAGGTTTAAATAAAGAACCAGGGAGCATTCATATTTTTGTTAGTTTATTTATACAGTATAGTTCACTAGAAAAATTTATCAGACCCTGGTTTAGTATAAAATAATTGGGATACCTTTTATTTTAAGAAAACAAGGAAAACTTAGAAAAACCCTAGAAAAATAACCCCAAGGAGAAAACACCCCAAACCTTGGGATGACTAATGTTTTGTTATTATGAACATAAGAAAAATATGAAATCTGTTGTTTGATATTTTTCAAATAACAAGTTAGTTATAAGCACCTTTTTGGCATAAAACTTTAGAAAAATCACAACTAAATAACCACAAATTAACATTCTGTGATTTTTGGCACAGAAGCTTGTGATTACTGTTAGATACCAACAAAAATGACCCTTAAGACAGAACCCACCCCTAGTTAAGAGTTGTAGTGCAAAGTGACCCCCCTTTGCCCAACTTTTGTTATTTTTGTCCAAGGCATACCCTTTTTATGCTGGACCTCAAATTCATAGGACAAACTATAGTGACCAATGGCAACCCACTGTAATTTTTATAAAATTGTTGGAGCAAGTTAAACCACTGTTGTAGTTCAAACCCACACTAGAATTCATAAATAGAAAATAAAGAAGGGGAAAATGAATGATGGAAATTAGTGTCACCCTAAAACCCTTGGTTAATTGTCCACTGAAATATATAAGGGAAATACAAATCCACTATGCCTATCCTTAACAAAACCTAAACCTAGAAGTGATAAGCATAAACCACTAAAAGCCACGTATGACAAGAAACCCTAAGTTACTAACTAACTTAGTTTTTCTTCCTTTAGCATAATATTGTTAAATCTTGCATAATCATGACATACATATTCGTTGCATTCGATAGACTGCAACCTCGCTGACGGAGAGTACGTCCTCGTGCCGGAGCGAGGAGCTGCTCAGGAGGTAGCCCCGGATCCAGCACCAGAGCCTGCACCAGAGGATCCGCCTGCCACAACTTTGGAAGGCAAGCCCCGGTTTATGCATAACCTGTTAATTATGCTATTTTACTACACTTATTGTTTGTAGGATTGAATGTGCACTTAAGTGTAGGAGTTGTTTGAAACCTTAGTTGCATGATCTCAGGAATCCTTTTGAGATGAATACTAGTATGCTAGGTCGAGTAGCTGCTTTATTAATTAGGATCTCGGTAGAAGTCGAGTGATTTTTCTAGCACTCGCGCGAGGTCAGGAATTGGTTGTACCCACTTTCCTATCATAATGATGCTGGTCTGTGGACAACGATCCATAGGGATTGGTTGTCTACGAGATGGAAAATTGGAATAAGGATTAACGTGCGAATACCTGTGTCAAGCGTTTGAACGTACTAAGCACATGCCGAGAAATATGGTAAATCGGTAAGCCTAGTACCTGAGTGAACCTGGCAGTGGACATATCCCCTCACGCGACCTGAGACGAGGTCTCCCATTCCGGTTATGGTGGGTACAAGTGCGGTCACTGCACGACGGCAGTCGGGGTCAGTGAGGCATTGTACGCCAAGGCGGTGAGCCCTGATCTGTTGACGGGGAATCGATGGGGACGGTTGATATGTGTGGGGACGGAGTGCCCCTACATGTCGTTTGTTTAAGTTTACCTTGCAAGAATAAAAACTCGATTCGAATCGTCTGCTTCTCGCAGCTAATGAGACTGCTTGATCCATTGTACTGCATTGAGTAACAAGTGGAAATGTGATGAGTTAACACAAGATGTTGATTGCTAAATATGTTCGATACCATGTATGAGTAGATAGTACACATTTAGCCTTAAGAGAGTCACACTTAAACTTGACAAAACTAAAACTGGATTTACAAACTCAGCTAGTGCTATTTGGCAACCAAACCCCACAGCCAAACAGCTGCATGTCTAGAGGTAGAGGAGTAGACTCCTCACACCGGGTAAGTCTAGCTGAGTATTAGTATACTCGGCCTTGCTTGTGGCATAATTTTACAGGTTCTCTGGAGGACATGGTTGCTGGAGTGACTTGGCCATCCATCTTGCCACCGGGTTGGACAGTCGAGTGGGATCCTGCCTCGGCTGAGAGGAGCATGAGGAGTGATGGGACAGGCTTCCCCATCTCTCTGTTTATTTATCGTTAGTTTCATTCCGCTGCACGTCGAACAGTAATGACTACTTTTGCAAGAACTCCGATGATGATGTAATAATTTAATACTCCTTAATGTATGGTTTTATGCTTTATTGTATTTGCTCTGTGACTCACCATCGAGTGAGAGTGTGGTACTTGATCCTGTCAGTGGCCTCGTCGGACTAGATCCGAGGGATTGACGGGTTATTCCCATTTAAGTGTGGTCTAGCCTTTGAGGCGGGACTTAGGCACTTAAGTTGGAATAATTCGGGCAGTTCCGCCACAGCTGGTATCGAAGCTTGTACCACCACAGAGGAATCAATAAACTACAAATATCATCCTTTTCCAAAGTAAAACTTGATAGAAACAAAAGTTGGATAGATCGTATGATGATCAGGATAGACCTAGGACGGAAGCCTTAGGATGATAGAAGGGTAGTTAGGTGGCTAAGTGATTAAGCCCTACAGGCTACTATGAGGGATGGGAGTTCTTCCCTATTCCCTTTATGTTGATGTGAGGTCGTTCAGGACGAGCAGGCATGCATTCTTAATTAAACTAATGGATAATTGGGTAAGGACTTTAATACAAAATGATGACCAACTAAGTACCCCGGTACCATTATTGTAGTTAGAGAGAGAGAGGCTGAGTTGTGGTTCCTTTTTCTTTCTTTTATAATTCTTTTTCTTTTACTTACATTTAACCATACACAAATGACTTCCTACGGATCCTCAGACGAAGGGAACGCACTGTCCCACACTGACGGGCTTGCACGAGAGGGCTTTCCCCGTATTTTGTGGGAGGTACTTCAGGGAGCTGGTTACATGACACCTCCCCAGTACGCGGTGCAGCAGTTCGAGAAGCACCGAGTGCCCCGCTGTAGGGTGAGGATGACCCTGGAGCCTCATCCCCTACAGCCAGGCTGGCGTTCGCTGGACTCTGAGTCTTTTGGGTACCAGGCTGAGGATACGATCGAGGCGATTTCTCTGCAAGGGTTGACCACTTTCTGCGAATTCCACCCCTTGGAGCTATCCACCCACCCCATTGGCTTTTTCCCCGCTGAGAAGGAGGACGACCCAATGTGGAAGGACCGAGTGGAGCATGCTGTAAGTGCAATCAAACCTAATTGAGGGTTTTGGTGATTAATGACAAAACAAACGGTGATTCTAACAAGTTTGCTCCTAGCATGTACACAGAAATTCTACAGACAGGAGAAGCACAGATCTTACGAGCATAAAAGTATAAAGCACAGCGGATTTAAAATTCCACATCAAATGGCGTGCTCCAAGTGCTTAGAAACAACGGCGGTGCTAAATTTATAATTCTTGAGTCATAGGAATCGCCGTACAATTAAGAGGGATCCGCGACGGTTAAGTAAGTTGTGCAACGAGCCAAGTTCAAAATCTTTTGAAAACATCTTGGAGAACATTTTTCCAGATCTTGAATGCCCTTGAGAAAAACAAATTTTACTTCCCACAAAGACTCCACTTTTGTTCTCTTCAAAATACTCAAAATTTGGTTTCAGCCCCCAAAATCGGTTCAACCGGTCCTGAAACTGGTTCAACCGGTTTTGGTACTGTTCACCTGCCACCTCTGCTCTGACTTGTCTGACAGTCAGAGCTGTCAGAAAAGTCGCTGCAGACCTTTTTTGAAAACCGGTTGAACCGGAATTTTCTCTTACTGAACCGGTTTTGAAACCGGTCGAGTGTCCGGCTGAGTAAGTCAGTGGACCGGGATCCCCCTGGTAGAAACCGGTTCAACCGGTCTGAAAACCGGTTCAACCGGTTTTTACTCTTTTTCTCCCAACGGCTGCCAGCTTTTGGGGGATCCTTTATATACCCCCTCACACTCTCTCTCTCATTTACTCCTGCCTCTCCCATGAATTCTTGGCTGACCAACCTTCAAACAAGCGCATTCATTTCACCTTTCACACCCACAATCGCATCTCCTTCAATCATTTGAAGGACCCTTGGTGTGAGGTGAACTCGATCGAACTCGCTGTCAATTTCATCTCGATTCTCCCTTTCTCTTTGTTCTTGAGCTCGTTGCAAACTTAACCTTGTGCGGATTTGTTACTCTTGGAACCTCGTGTTCCTTGACGGTTAGAGGTTGCTTGGGAGTCTCCAAATTTGTGGACGACCCCAAGAAGTTTGTATCACCCGCTCTTTGAGCAGATTTGAGAAGAGATTGCCTTGACCTTTGTGGTCGGCTTGAGGAGGATTAGGGTTGGAAAAGACCCGGCCCTTTGTGGGTTCCTCAACGAGGAGTAGGACACCTTTGTGGTGGTTGCCGAACCTCGGGTTATATCGCGTGTTCTTGTGTGTTCCTGTCAAGCGCTTTAAATTCATTGGTTGGTTCATATTATTCATTCGAGTAGATTTTGTGTAGGGCAAGTCTTTAGCTATATTCTTCACTACTTCGTATTTGTTCAACAGATTACCTAATTTAAGTTGAGCAGGTTCAAACTTGTTCAGTTGTAATTAAAATCGACTGAACCGGTTTGCACCAGTGCAACTTTAATTTAACCTATCTCGAAGTTTTTAGTGAAAATTTTCAGGTGTAGCCTATTCACCCCCCCTCTAGGCTACTTTCAATTGGTATCAAAGGCAGGTTCCTCATTTTACGCTTAACCGCGTGAGGAAGCGATCATGTCTACTCAACGGGACCATGTGGATCCTATCCTCGAGGATATTCCCGTCACATCCTCCGGTGAGGAAGTGGACCCCAAGGTCCTCGACCTCGCCATGAAGATCGCCGAGAGGATGTTCCTCAAGATGAAAGAGGAAGATGCTAAGAAAAAGGCCGAAGAAGAAGAATCAAGAAGAAAGGCCGAAGAAGACAAAGGTAAAGGAAAATTTGATTACAATGACGACCTAGTGGATCTTTGGGTGTCGAAGGTGTTGAGCAAGGTAAGTCTCAACACCGAAGAATCATCTACCAAAAGCAAAGGTAACGAGTTTAGTAAAGTTCAATTCGATTACTCTAGAAATTTTATTCCCAACTTCTCTTCCGCCCCACTTGGAAAGTTACCAACTCTTAGTGAGTTGAACTATGACGAGTGGGCCGATAAGATGAAGTCGCATTTAATCGGTGTACATCCTAGTCTTTGGGAGATTGTTAATGTAGGTATGTATAAGTCTGCCCAAGGAGAAGAGATGACTCCAGAAATGATGCAAGAGATTCATCGCAATGCTCAAGCAGTGAGCATAATTAAAGGAAGTCTTTGTCCAGAAGAATACCGGAAAGTTCAAGGAAGAGAAGATGCCCGTGACATTTGGAATATTCTTAAAATGTCATATGAAGGAGATCCCAAAGCTAAGAGACATAGAGTTGAAGCTTTGGAAAGTGAGCTTGCAAGATATGATTGGACAAAGGGTGAGTCGCTTCAATCACTCTTTGATCGGTTGATGGTGTTGGTCAACAAAATAAGAGTACTTGGGAGTGAAGATTGGAGTGACTCCAAGGTCACAAGATTATTCATGAGAGCTTATAAAGAAAATGATAAGAGTCTTGCAAGGATGATAAGGGTCGTGATGACTATGAGGATATGACGCCTCATCAATTGTTTGCAAAAATTCAACAACACGAGTCCGAAGAAGCCCCCATCAAGACAAGAGACTCTCATGCCTTGATCACAAATGAACAAGATAACCCCAAGAAGAACAAAGACCACAAAGCAAAGAAAGTGGTCGAGACCTCAAGTGATGAAGATAGCTTAAGTGATGAAGACACAGCTATGTTCATCAAAACATTCAAGAAATTTGTAAGGAAGAATGACAAGTTCCAAAGGAAAGGAAAGAAGAGGGCATGCTATGAATGTGGCCAAACTGGTCATTTCATAGCGGATTGTCCTAACAAGAAGGAACAAGAAGTCAAGAAGGAATACAAGAAGGACAAGTTTAAAAAGGGAGGCAAGACCAAGGGATACTTCAAGAAGAAGAAATATGGTCAAGCCCATATTGGTGAAGAATGGAACTCCGATGAAGAGCGTTCTAGCTCCGAGGAAGAGGAAGTGGTGGCAAATGTGGCCATCCAATCTACATCAAGCGCGCAACTCTTCACCAACCTACAAGACGACTCCTACACTCCAACTTGCCTCATGGCAAAGGGAGATAAGGTAACCTTATTTAGTAATGATTTTCCAAATGATGATGATGATGATTAAATTGCCATGAAAAATAAAATGATTAAAGAATTTGGCTTGAATGGATACAATGTTATCACCAAGTTAATGGAGAAGCTAGATAAAAGAAAAGCAACTCTTGATGCTCAAGAAGACTTGCTTATCCTTGAAAAGGAAAGAAACCTAGAGCTTCAAGAGTTGATTCACAATAAAGATGAAATGCTAGATGTCTTGACTAAGGAAGTCTCTTTAGTCAAGATAACTATAGAGAATAAAGATAAAGAAGTAATTAATATGAAAACCTCTATAGCTAATCTTGCAAATGAAAAGAATGCACTTGAAACAAGCATATCAAGCTTGAATGTTCAAAATCAAGAACTTCAAGTGCAACTTGAAAATTGCAAGAACATCAATGCCTCATCTTTAGTAATTGAATCTAAGTCTAGCTCCTCAAATGATAATTCTTGCAAACATTATGCCAAATATCATGCTTCTTGTTGTCTAACTAACCATGCAAGGAAGAATAGCCCACAGGTGAAGGTCAAAGGAATTTTGAAAAGATGCTCTAGCAATGATGGGTTAAAGAAAGTTGAACCCAAGTACAAGTCCCTTAAGCCCAACAATGGAAGAAGGGGGGTTCAACTCATCCAAGGAAAACCCTAGCACAGTGCATAAGGGGTGGAGATCCCCCAAGTTCATAGAGGGAACCACCCTATATGATGCCTTGGGGAGGATTCACTCCTCAAATGACAAGTCACCTCAGGTAAAGGTAAACTTGAGTTCCACAAAGAGTAAGATGAAGGAAGTGGGATCCTCAAGTGGACAAAAATTTAATGCTCCCATTTCCCACTCTTATCTTTGTGATTATATGTTGACTTGGGATTTAGGGAAATTGGTTGTGAAATATGTGGGTGCCTACACTAAAAGAAGAGTCATGAAAAGAAGTGTGTGGGTACCCAAGGCTATAACTAACACTGCAGGACCCAATTCAATTTGGGCACCTAAAAGCATAGCCTAAACTTGTTTTACAGGTCTACTCCTCTGGTGGGTCAAGTTGGGTGCTTGACAGTGGATGTACAAATCGCATGACCGGGGAGGAAGACATGTTTCATTCATTGCAACTAACTCAAGAAGCACAAGAAATTGTGTTTGGAGATAGTGGCAAGAGTAAGGTGATTGGTATTGGTAAAATTCCTATCTCTGACCAACAATTACTTTCAAATGTTTTATTGGTAGATTCTTTAAGCTATAATTTGTTGTCCGTTTCACAACTTTGTGGAATGGGTTATAATTGTTTATTCTCTGATGTGGATGTGAAGATCCTTAGAAGGGAGGATTCCTCTGTTGCCTTTACAGGTCGCTTGAAGGGCAAACTCTATCTTGTTGATTTCACAACAAGTAGAGTGACGCCTGAGACTTGTTTAGTGGCAAAATCTGACAGGGGTTGGCTTTGGCATCACCGGCTAGCTCATGTTGGCATGAGGAACTTGGCCAAACTTCAAAAGAATGGTCACATCATTGGACTAACAAATGTTGTGTTTGAGAAAAATAGGGTTTGTGGCGCATGCCAAGCAGGAAAGCAACATGGAGTCCCACATCAATCAAAGAATGTGGTTACAACAAAAAGGCCACTGGAGCTTCTTCACATGGACCTCTTCGGACCTGTGGCGTACATGAGCATTGGTGGTAGTAAGTATGGTTTAGTCATTGTTGATGATTATTCTCGTTTCACCTGGGTTTTCTTTTTAAGTGATAAAGGTGAAACTCAAGAAACCTTGAAGAAATTCATGAGAAGGGCTCAAAATGAGTTTGAGCTCAAAATCAAGAAAGTGAGTGATAATGGGACAGAATTCAAGAACACAGGTGTTGAAGAATTCTTAGGTGAAGAAGGAATCAAACATGAGTTTTCGGTTCCTTACACTCCACAACAAAATGGTGTTGTGGAAAGAAAGAATCGAACTCTAATTGAAGCTGCTAAAACTATGTTAGATGAGTACAAGACACCTGACAACTTTTGGGCAGAGGCGGTCAACACTGCCTGTCATGCAATCAACCGTCTCTATCTTCATAAGATCTACAAGAAGACAGCTTATGAACTTCTCACTGGTAACAAACCTAAAGTTGATTATTTTAGAGTATTTGGTTGTAAATGTTTTATTCTTAACAAGAAAGTCAAGAGCTCAAAGTTTGCTCCTAGAGTGGACGAGGGTTTCTTGCTTGGTTATGCATCAAATGCGCATGGATATCGCGTTTTCAACAATACCACCGGTCTTGTTGAAATAGCGATAGACGTGACATTTGATGAGTCTAATGGCTCGCAAGGGCACGTTTCTAATGGCACTGCAGGAAATGAAGAACCACCTTGTGAGGCTATAAAGAGACTTGCAATAGGTGAGGTGAGACCTCAAGAGAAGGATGATGATGAAGGAACTTTATGGATGACCAATGAGGTTTTTGATGTGGGTGCTAAGGTGGTGGGTGACAAATCCTCCACCCAAGCAAACCCATCAACCTCAAGTCATCCAAATCTTGAAGAAAATCATCAACCCCAAAGGATGTCAACGGTGGTAGAAGATGAACATGAAAGCATTGATGGTGAAGTGGCTATTGATCAAGTAGATGATGAGGAGGAACAAATTCAAAGACAACCATCAGTGCCTCACCCTCGAGTTCATCACACTATTCAAAGAGATCATCCGGTGGACAACATCCTGGGTAGCATCAGGAGAGGGGTAACAACTCGATCTCGTTTAGCAAATTTTTGTGAATTTTACTCATTTGTTTCCTCTCTTGAGCCACTTAAGGTTGAAGAAGCATTGGGTGATCCGGATTGGATAATCGCCATGCAAGAGGAGTTGAACAACTTCACCCAGAATGAAGTCTGGTCCTTGGTTCCAAGACCCAAGCAAAATGTGATTGGGACAAAATGGGTCTTTAGGAACAAACAAGATGAACATGGCGTGGTTACAAGAAATAAAGCATGGTTGGTTGCTCAAGGCTACACTCAAGTGGAAGGACTTGATTTTGGTGAAAAATATGCGCCAGTAGCAAGGTTAGAGTCAATAAGAATATTAATTGCCTATGCTACTAACCATGATTTCAAGTTATATCAAATGGACGTCAAGAGCGCGTTTCTAAATGGTCCACTACAAGAGAGGGTCTATGTGGAGCAACCGCCGGGCTTTGAAGACCCAAGGAAGCCAAATCATGTTTATCTACTTCACAAGGCACTCTATGGGCTTAAACAAGCCCCTAGAGCTTGGTATGACTGTCTTAAAGATTTTTTAATTAAGAATGGGTTTACAATAGGAAAAGCTGACTCTACTTTATTTACTTGAAAAGTTGACAATGAATTATTTGTGTGCCAAATATATGTTGATGACATTATATTTGGTAGTACTAATGAAAAATTTTGTGAAGAATTTAGCAAAGTGATGACGAACAGGTTTGAGATGTCTATGATGGGCGAGCTTAAATACTTCCTGGGATTTCAAGTCAAACAGCTCAAGGAAGGTACTTTTCTATGCCAAACCAAATATACACAAGATATGCTCAAGAAGTTTGGCATGGAAAAGGCAAAACACGTTAAGACTCCAATGTCATCAAATGGACATCTCGACCTAAATGAGGAAGGTAAACCTGTAGATCAAAAATTATATAGATCAATGATAGGATCACTGCTTTACTTATGTGCATCTAGACCTGATATAATGTTGAGTGTTTGCATGTGTGCACGTTTTCAAGCAAATCCTAAAGATTGCCATCTTGTAGCCGTTAAGAGAATTCTAAGATACTTAGTCCACACCCAAAACCTAGGATTATGGTATCCCAAAGGCTCCCTTTTCGATTTGCTTGGCTACTCTAACTCAGATTATGCCGGTTGCAAAGTAGATCGAAAAAGCACTACTGGGACTTGCCAATTCCTTGGGCGGTCCTTAGTGTCATGGAGTTCTAAGAAACAAAATTGTGTTGCACTTTCCACTGCAGAAGCTGAGTACATAGCAGCTGGGGCATGTTGTGCACAGTTGTTATGGATGAAGCAAACCCTTAGAGATTTTGGTTGTGAGTTTAACAAAATTCCACTTTTGTGTGACAATGAGAGTGCCATAAAACTTGCAAACAATCCAGTGCAACACTCTAGAACTAAACATATTGACATCAGACACCATTTCTTGAGAGACCACGAAGCCAAAGGAGATATCGAATTGTTTCATGTGAGCACCAAAAATCAACTAGCCGATATCTTCACAAAACCCCTTGATGAGACTAGGTTTTGTTTTCTTAGGAGTGAGCTAAATATCTTGGATTCTCGAAACGTGTCTTAATAACTAAAATTTTGATCAAATTTGATGGATGTAAATTGATTGTTTGAGCAATATGAAATGAGAAATAACATTTTTATCATTAAAATCACTCATGTCATATTTGCTAAGTGCTATTATAGCCTTTCTGGGCAATTTCTGGAAACTGGTTGAGTAAACCAGCTGAGTAGGCCACTCAACCAGTTTTCCCCTGGTGGAAACCGGTTGAACCGGTATTAAAACCGGTTGAACCGGTTTTGACCTCCTCCGCATCCGCGCCGTCAGTCTGCGTGCGGTCTGCGCTGTCAGTTTCGCAGTCTGCGCTGTCAGACTGCCAGAAATTTCGCGCAGTCAACACATTTTTTGCGCGCTTTTACTGCGCAGTTTGACCAGAAACCGGTTGAACCGGTTTTTGAACCGGTTGAACCGCTTTTCTGTGCTCTGACCGGCCGACTCCCCCCTTATTTCTCTCCCTCTCTCCTCTTCTCTTCTTCTCAGTTTCACTTTCCAGCCGCCGCCGCCCACACTTCTTCCTCTCTCTCCTTCACACCTTCTCCACTCCAAAAACTCACTTGTGCCCTCTCAACTTTGGAAGATTTGTTGGAGATCCGTTCATCCCGGCGTTCTCCATCATCTTCCTCAATCTCGTTGGGATTTCTTGACTAAATCTCCGGATCGAGGTATTGCCCTATTTCATTCCTTTTTACTCGATCCTACGCGTTTTTGATTATCTTATGTATCATTCGTTGGGTACATTTTAGTTTAAGTGCTTGCAACACTTAGATTATCTTCATTTGTCACGAATATTGTTTGAGTTTAGCGATTTGATATTGTTCGTTGTAGTTGAACCGCTCATATGAACGGTTGAAGTGCATGCTCAATATCTTATGCGTCTCTACTCAAACGTGTTTGATCCTTGCTCATCATAGGTTCTATTTCTTTCTTAGAATGGTGCGTCAGAGGAACCCGTCCGTGGTTGAATCTGACTCCTCTGATGACCAAGAAATACATGGAGATACTCCCCCACGCTCTCGTTCCAAGCGTGGGCGAGGAAGCGGAAGTGTCATGCAAGGTGCTGAGGCCTCCGAGTCTCAAAGTGCTCGCGGTCGGACAACCCAGAATCCTTCCGGTCGGTCCCGACCCGCGACGAATCCGCATGCGTGGGAGGCTACAAGTGATGATGAAGGCGGGAAGGATGATGAAATTGATCTTCCCCCGGCCCACGCCCCTGTGATTCGTGGGTTGGTCCTCCACTGGGCAGAGGCTCGGCGTGCTGGCAATGAGCCAGTAACTGATTTCACTGCCAGTGGAGGTTCTGCTCTCCTTCAGGATCTCCGTTTCCAAAATCCTGCATTGCGCATTCGCGATGCCAGGATTGATGGAAACCGCTTTTGGATGCTTCATCATGTGGATTTTTATAATTCCGTGATCCTCCCCAAGAAGCATCAACCTATTCTGCTTCAACGCTATATCAACTGGGAAGGTTGTGAGGCCATTGGGGACCCAGAGATGACACAGGCATTGAGGGCCTGTGAAAGGAAAAAGATGAAGAGTATCATGACATTCCAATATGATTGGAATGATGAAGTGATTGCCCAATTCTACTCAACTTTGTGGATCAAGCCAGCTGACGAGGAGAGCCCATATAACTATCCTTATCTGAACTTCTTCATTGAAGGTAGTTGGTATAAGGTGAGCTACCGTAGGTTTGCTCACATTCTTGGTTTTTCTGACAATGATATCTCTGGCGACAAGATCAAGATACATGATTTCCGGCAGCCTACTAGAGATGAAGCCAAAGATCTTCATCTTTCTGAGTCTGGGAAGTATTGGGAGTCTACAAACATGCATAAGTATTATCGATACATCAACTCCCTCTGCAGGATGACCCTCATTCCAAAAGGGGGTAATCAGATGAACATTCTTGGAGAGAGCAAGGTCTTGCTCTCTTTCATGAAACCCAGCAGCTCAGAGAGTATAAATATCTTTGATATGATTTGGCAGGAAATCATTCATGCCGCCTGCTTTCCTTTGAAGGGGTGTCTTCATGCTCCGTTTATCATGAAGATGATTGAGGTTGTGACCTAGTTTAAATTTGACAAAGGTACAAGACATCAGTCATATACCCCTTTCTGGATTGATCCCAATAATCCAGCAGGGCGCCTCAGGAAAGCCCCCTCCAGCTCTCGTGCTCATACATCTGCGGGTCCGTCTGCTGGTCCTGCTGCTGCTGCTACCGGTGCCTCGCGTCCCTCCCCTGACCGCGGATCTCCCACGCCACGTGGTCATGGTCGTGGTCGAGGTCGTGGCCGAGGGATGGGTGCCCGCTTGGCTCACGGGTTTGCGGCATTTTTCTCCATGTGCCGGAACATTGCTGCGGATGTCCATGAGGTGGCTCGACGTTAGCGGGAGACTGACGACAACCTACGTCGTCAAGCTTCCTCTTTGGGTACTCCCTTCGCCCCCCGCTCGCCCGACGTACCTCTCCATCCTCCTCCTCCAGAGATCAACGAGTGGTACCAGCAGTCATACGTGGTGCCTTTTATGACAGCAGACGACGTCGACGAAGAAGAAGAAGCTTATTTTGATGATCGTGAGCAGTTTGTCCTGCCTCCGTATCACGGGGATCCGGGCCAATCGTCCTCTCACCCTCCGCCCCAGGATCCTTCTGGCAGTGCTCCTCCCCCGGATCAGTCTGGGGAGGAACACTTTGCCTCTCACCTGGCGCACCACTTCTTTGCTCCTCATCATCCTCCTCCCAACTGGTGATCCTTGGACTGGCGTCTCTCTCTCTCTTTTTGGTTCTTGTTGCCAAAAAGGGGGAGAAGGTTTATTATGGCAGTACCCTTTATGCAGTACCCTGGCAGTACCCTTTATGCAGTACCCTGGCAGTACCCTTTATGCAGTACCCTTTACTTTTGTAATGAACAATCGGTCTGTAATAACTATTTGGTCTATCGTATGATGCATGCATGACTCTAAAGCCATAAACATTTTTATGATGTGATGAGATGAGTTCTCATTATTGTAATAGCAGTAGAATTTTTCATATCATATGCTATGCGATAATGAGCTTTAATGTGTAATTTTTACTCTTTTTATCTAATTATGTTTCATTCCTCATTGTTTTGTGTATGGTGTTAATTGTTCTCTCTCTCTAAATATGTTGCAAATTGACATATCAAGTCAATGATAATATCGCAAAACTCATGCACATATTTAGGGGGAGCTACACATACCCAAAGAATTTTATCTAGCAAGTACTTGTAACTTTTAATTTTTATTTCTACTTCGGTTTGTTTTGGCATCAATCACCAAAAAGGGGGAGATTGTAAGTGCAATCAACCCTAATTGAGGGTTTTGGTGATTAATGACAAAACAAACGGAGATTCTAACAAGTTTGCTCCTAGCATGTACATAGAAATTCTACAGACAGGAGAAGCACAGATCTTACGAGCATAAAAGTATAAAGCACATCAGATTTAAAATTCCACATCAAATGGCATGCTCCAAGTGCTTAGAAACAACGGCGGTACTAAATTTATAATTCTTGAGTCATAGGAACCGCCGTACAATTAAGAGGGATCCGTGACGGTTAAGTAAGTTGTGCAACGAGCCAAGTTCAAAATCTTTTGAAAACATCTTGGAGAACATTTTTCCAGATCTTGAATGCCCTTGAGAAAAACAAATTTTACTTCCCACAAAGACTCCACTTTTGTTCTCTTCAAAATACTCAAAATTTGGTTTCAGCCCCCAAAACCGGTTCAACCGGTTTTGGTATTGTTCACCTGCCACCTCTGCTCTGACTTGTCTGACAGTCAAAGCTGTTAGAAAAGTCGCTGCAGACCTTTTTTGAAAACCGGTTGAACCAGAATTTTCTCTTACTCAACCGGTTTTGAAACCGGTCGAGTGTCCGGCTGAGTAAGTCAGTGGACCGGGATCCCCCTGGTAGAAACCGGTTCAACCGATCTGAAAACCGGTTCAACCGGTTTTTACTCTTTTTCTCCCAACGACTGCCAGCTTTTGGGGGATCCTTTATATACCCCCTCACACTCTCTCTCTCTCATTTACTCCTGCCTCTCCCACGAATTCTTGGCTGACCAACCTTCAAACAAGCGCATTCATTTCACCTTTCACACCCACAATCGCATCTCCTTCAATCATTTGAAGGACCCTTGGTGTGAGGTGAACTCGATCGAACTCGCTGTCAATTTCATCTCGATTCTCCCTTTCTCTTTGTTCTTGAGCTCGTTGCAAACTTAACCTTGTGCGGATTTGTTACTCTTGGAACCTCGTGTTCCTTGACGGTTAGAGGTTGCTTGGGAGTCTCCAAATTTGTGGACGACCCCAAGAAGTTTGTATCACCCGCTCTTTGAGCAGATTTGAGAAGAGATTGCCTTGACCTTTGTGGTCGGCTTGAGGAGGATTAGGGTTGGAAAAGACCCGGCCCTTTGTGGGTTCCTCAACGAGGAGTAGGACACCTTTGTGGTGGTTGCCGAACCTCGGGTTATATCACGTGTTCTTGTGTGTTCCTGTCAAGCGCTTTAAATTCATTGGTTGGTTCATATTATTCATTCGAGTAGATTTTGTGTAGGGCAAGTCTTTAGCTATATTCTTCACTACTTCGTATTTGTTCAACAGATTACCTAATTTAAGTTGAGCAGGTTCAAACTTGTTCAGTTGTAATTAAAATCGACTGAACCGGTTTGCACCAGTGCAACTTTAATTTAACCTGTCTCGAAGTTTTTAGTGAAAATTTTTAGGTGTAGCCTATTCACCCCCCTCTAGGCTACTTTCACATGCCAAGGACATATGGGCTATCTACCTAGGTCAGACTGCTCACTTGACAGTACGGTGCATGAATGCCCTGTATCGTCTGCAAGTGATGCGTGGTGAGGCAATGTCCCATCTGATGGCATTATTGGAGGCAACCAAGATCACCTTGGACAACAGAGAGGAGCTTGTGGTTGACTTGTCCACTGAGATGGTAGAAAAAGATCTACAAGTGGAGCAGTTGTCAGATGAAATTCACGAGCTTGAGGAGCTAGTGGGAACCAGGGAGAACACCATCGAGGTTCTCGAGGATCAGCTTATTAACACCCAGCAGCAGCTTGCCGAGGCTAACGAGCACCTGGATATGCATCACCAGGAGATTCAGGATATGGGGGCCAACGAGGATGTCGACATCGAGGGAGGAGAGGAGCCTGCCTCCAGTTTGGACACTGCGGGCTCAGGGAGACTGAGAGCACCTAGAGGGGGGGGGTGAATAGGTGATCCTGTAAAAACTTCAAACTTAAGCCACAAAAACTTGTTAAGCGTTAGCACGATTATTGCCAAGTGGCTAAGGTGAAGTCTCAACAAAACACAATACCACAAGAGATCAAGACAGAGGTGACACAGTGGTTTATCCCGTGGTTCGGCCAAGCCAATGCTCGCCTACTCCACGTTGTGGCGTCCCAACGGACGAGGGTTGCAATCAACCCCTCTCAAGCGGTCCAAAGACCCACTTGAATACCACGTGTTTTGTTTTGCCTTTCACTATCCCGTTTGCAAGGAATCTCCACAAATTGGAGTCTCTTGCCCTTACAAGTATATGATCACCAAGAAACACAGAGTAAGGGAGGGAAGCAACACACACAAATCCACAGCAAAAGCGCACACACACGGCCAAGAATCAAGCTCACAAGACTATCTCAGAGTTCTCACTTAGAACAGAGCTCGAATCACTTAGAAACACAAACGAATGCGCAGAGACTTAGTGTGGATGATCAAGAATGCTCAAATGTTGCTTGTGTGTCTCCTCCATGCGCCTAGGGGCTCCTTTTATAGCCCCAAGGCAGCTAGGAGCCGTTGAGAGCAAATCCGGAAGGCCATCCTTGCCTTCTGTCGTCGGGGGCACCGGACAGTCCAGTGCACACCGGACACTGTCCGGTGCCCGATTTGTTTCCATATCTGGCGCTTCCGACCGTTACAGACTGGCGGAGATCTGAGAGCCGTTGGCGCACCGGACATGTCCGGTGCACACCGGACAGTCCGGTGCCGTCTTCCGACCGTTGGCTCCGCCACGTGTCCCGCGCGGATAGCGCGGCCGACCGTTGGCCCGGCCGACCGTTGGCTCACCGGACAGTCCGGTGCACACCGGACAGTCCGGTGAATTTTAGCCGTACGCCGTCGGCCAATTTCCCGAGAGCGGCCAGTTCGAGCCGAGGCAGCCTGGCGCACCGGACACTGTCCGGTGCACACCGGACAGTCCGGTGCTCCAGACCGAACTTGGTCTTGGCAGCAACCAGCCAAGTCAATTCTCCTCTTCTCTTTTCTTCTTCTTTCTGTTTCTAACACTTAGACAAATATATTAGTACACAAAACCAATGTACTAAGGCTTAGAAACATACCTTTACTTCATGATTTGCACCTTGTTCATTCATGTACATAAATTCACAATTAAGCACATATGTTGGCACTCAATCACCAAAATACTTAGAAATGGCCCAAGGGCACATTTCCCTTTCAATCTCCCCCTTTTTGGTGATTTATGCCAACACAACATAAAGCAACTAGAACAAGTGCAAACTCACTTCAAATAAAATAAATTTATTTTGAATCAATTTTGGCATATATGGATCATCCTTTGCCACCACTTGGTTTGTTTTTGCAAATCAAACTCAAATCTCTATCTCTAAGTTAAACACACATGTTTAAGCAAAAAGAGAGTCATTACACGAGAGATTGATCAAAGATTTCAAAAACTCCCCCTTTTTCCCAAAATCAATACTTCTCCCCACAAGAAGCCAACTTTTGACAAGAGAGACAACATAAGAATTTTGACAAACCAAAAACTCTATTCTACTATTTTCAAAATCCACCTCTCAAGTGGTAGCTGATCCATTTATTGCTTTGGCCTTTATTTTCTCCCCCTTTGGCATCAAGCACCAAAACGGGATCAATGTTGGCCCTTTAACCCCATTGCCTCACCAAAATCTTCACTTAAGAGCAAATGGCAATAAGAGTTAATGATATGGACTTGGAGTAAGTTACCCCTCATCGGAGTGCAGTGGAAGTCTTGCATGGTCCAAGTCCACCTTCTCCCTTTCAATTCTTCATTGAGACTAAATCAAACAACCTCAAGCATATGGTTAGTCTCAAGGGATCAAGTTGTAACACATCTCCCCCTAAACATGTGCATCACTTTGCAACGGACTTGTGAGGTCCAGGGAGTGTTTGTACAACTTGAGCACCATAATAAGTAACAAGATGCAAAAAGGAACATGATCAAAAGCATGAATACATGTATGCTACAATTCAATCCAAGTTCCGCGAATCTAAGACATTTAGCTCACTACGCAGCCTGCAAAAGGTCTTCTCATCTAAAGGCTTGGTGAAGATATCGGCTAGCTGGTTCTCGGTGCTAACATAAAACACTTCGATATCTCCCTTTTGCTGGTGGTCTCTCAAAAAGTGATGCCGGATGTCTATGTGCTTTGTGCGGCTGTGCTCAACAGGATTTTCCGCTATTCGGATAGCACTCTCATTATCACATAGGAGTGGGACTTTGCTCAGATTGTAGCCAAAGTCCCTGAGGGTTTGCCTCATCCAAAGTAGTTGCACGCAACACTGACCTGCGGCAACGTACTCGGCCTCAGCGGTGGATAGGGCAACGGATGTTTGTTTCTTAGAGTTCCATGACACCAGGGACCTTCCTAAGAATTGGCACGTCCCTGATGTACTCTTCCTATCGACCTTACATCCAGCATAGTCGGAATCTGAGTACCCAATCAAGTCAAAGTTAGACCCCTTTGGATACCAGATCCCGAAGCAGGGCGTAGCGACTAAATATCTAAGAATTCGCTTCACCGCCACCAAGTGACACTCCTTAGGATCGGATTGAAATCTAGCACACATGCATACGCTAAGCATAATATCCGGTCTACTAGCACATAAATAAAGCAAAGAACCTATCATGGACCGGTATGCTTTTTGATCAACGGACTTACCTCCTTTGTTGAGGTCGGTGTGTCCGTCGGTTCCCATCGGAGTCTTTGCGGGCTTGGCGTCCTTCATCCCAAACCGCTTTAGCAGATCTTGCGTGTACTTCGTTTGGGAGATGAAGGTGCCGTCCTTGAGTTGCTTCACTTGGAACCCAAGGAAGTAGTTCAACTCGCCCATCATCGACATCTCGAATTTCTGCGTCATCACCCTGCTAAACTCTTCACAAGACTTTTGATTAGTAGAACCAAATATTATGTCATCGACATAAATTTGGCACACAAACAAATCACCATCACAAGTCTTAGTGAAAAGAGTTGGATCGGCTTTCCCAACCTTGAACGTATTAGCAATTAAGAAATCTCTAAGGCATTCATACCATGCTCTTGGGGCTTGTTTAAGTCCATAGAGCGCCTTAGAGAGCTTACACACGTGGTCGGGGTACCGCTCATCCTCGAAGCCAGGGGGTTGCTCCACGTATACCTCCTCCTTTATTGGCCCGTTGAGGAAAGCGCTCTTCACATCCATTTGGTACAACCTGAAAGAATGGTGAGCGGCATATGCTAGCAAGATACGAATGGACTCTAGCCTAGCCACAGGAGCAAAAGTCTCCTCAAAGTCCAAACCTGCGACTTGGGCATAACCTTTTGCCACAAGTCGAGCCTTGTTCCTTGTCACCACTCCGTGCTCGTCTTGTTTGTTGCGGAACACCCACTTAGTTCCCACAACATTTTGCTTGGGACGAGGCACCAGCGTCCAAACTTCATTGCGCTTGAAGTTGTTAAGTTCCTCCTGCATGGCCAACACCCAGTCCGGATCTAGCAAGGCCTCCTCTACCCTGAAAGGCTCAATAGAGGAGACAAAAGAGTAATGTTCACAAAAATTAACTAATCGAGACCGAGTAGTTACTCCCTTGCTAATGTCACCCAGAATTTGGTCGACGGGATGATCCCTTTGAATCATCGCTCGAACTTGGGTTGGAGGTGCCGGTTGCGCTTCTTCCTCCATCACATGATCATCTTGTGCTCCCCCTTGATCACACGCCTCCTTTTGATGAACCTGTTCATCGTCTTGAGTTGGGGGATGCACCGTCGTTGAGGAAGAAGGTTGATCTCGTTCATCTTGTTCCTGTGGCCGAACGTCTCCAATCGCCATGGTTCGTATAGCGGCCGTTGGAACATCTTCTTCATCTACATCATCACAATCAACAACTTACTCTCTTGGAGAGCCATTAGTCTCATCAAATACAACGTCGCTAGAGACTTCAACCAAACCCGATGATTTGTTGAAGACCCTATACGCCTTTGTATTTGAATCATAACCTAATAAAAACCCTTCTACAGCTTTGGGAGCAAACTTAGAATTTCTACCCTTCTTCACTAGAATGTAGCACTTGCTCCCAAAAATACGAAAGTAAGATACATTGGGTTTGTTACCGGTTAGTAGCTCATATGACGTCTTCTTGAGGAGGCGGTGAAGATAGACCCTGTTGATGGCGTGGCAAGCCGTGTTCACGGCTTCCGACCAAAAGCACTCGGGGGTCTTGAACTCTCCAAGCATCGTCCTCGCCATATCGATTAGCGTCCTGTTCTTCCTCTCTACCACACCATTTTGCTGTGGTGTGTAGGGAGCGGAGAACTCGTGCTTGATCCCTTCCTCCTCAAGAAACTCCTCCACTTGAAGGTTCTTGAACTCGGACCCGTTGTCGCTCCTTATCTTCTTCACCTTGAGCTCAAACTCATTTTGAGCTCTCCTGAGGAAGCGCTTGAGGGTCCCTTGGGTTTCAGACTTATCCTGCAAAAAGAACACCCAAGTGAAGCGGGAAAAGTCATCAACAATAACTAAACCATACTTACTTCCTCCTATGCTTAGATAGGCGACGGGTCCGAAGAGGTCCATATGCAGCAGCTCCAGAGGTCTTGACGTGGTCATCACATTCTTGCTGTGATGTGCTCCTCCCACCTGTTTACCTGCTTGACAAGCTGCACAAGGTCTATCTTTTTCGAAATAAACATTTGTTAGACCTATCACGTGTTCTCCCTTTAGAAGCTTGTGGAGGTTCTTCATCCCCACATGTGCTAAGCGGCGATGCCACAGCCAGCCCATGCAAGTCTTAGCCATTAAGCATGCATCTAGACCGGCCTCTTCTTTTGCAAAATCAACTAAGTAAAGCTTGCCGTCTAGTACACCCTTAAAAGCTAGTGAACCATCACATCTTCTGAAGACAGACACATCTACATTAGTAAAAAGGCAATTATATCCCATGTTACATAGTTGACTAACAGATAGCAAATTGTAACCAAGAGACTCAACTAAAAACACATTTGAAATTGAGTGCTCATTAGAAATTGCAATTTTACCTAACCCTTTTACCTTGCCTTGATTCCCATCACCGAATATAATTGAATCTTGGGAATCCTTATTTTTGACGTAGGAGGTGAACATCTTCTTCTCTCCCGTCATATGGTTTGTGCATCCGCTGTCGATAATCCAGCTTGAACCCCCGGATGCATAAACCTGCAAGGCAAATTTAGGCTTGGGTCTTAGGTACCCAACTCATGTTGGGTCCTGCAAGGTTAGCACAAATGTTCTTAGGGACCCAGATGCAAGTTTTATCTCCCTTGCATCTTGCCCCTAACTTCCTAGCAATTACCTTCTTACCCTTTCTACAAATAGCAAAGGGAGCATTACAAGCATAATAAATGGTAGAAGGTTCATTCACTACTTTCCTAGGAGCATGAATAACATTCTTTCTAGGAACATGAGCAATATCTCTCCTAGGCATATGTATAACATTTCTCCTACACATATCCCTATCATGCTTATAAGAAGAACTAGAAGCAAACATGGCATGAGAATCATAAACATGTGAATCAAAATCATTATAAGCATTTCTAGCATTTCTCCTATCATAATACATAAAAGCATGGTTCTTTTTAGCATTACTAGCCATAGGGGCCTTCCCTTTCTCCTTGACGAAGATGGGAGCCTTATGACTTGTTAAGTTCTTGGCCTCTCTCTTGAAGCCAAGACCATCCTTAATTGAGGGGTGTCTACCAACCGTGTAGGCATCCCTAGCAAATTTTAGTTTCTCAAAATCATTTTTACTAGTCTCAAGTTGGGCATTAAGACTAGCTACCTCTTCATTTAATTTAGAAATGCAAGCTAGGTGTTCATTATAAGCATCAGTGTTAATATCTTTACACCTAGCGCACGTTACAACATTTTCTACACAAGAGGTAGATCTACTAGCAATCTCTAACTTAGCATTTAAATCATCATTAATGCTCCTTAATTTAGAAATTGTCTCATGGCAAGAAGATAATTCACAAGAAAGCATTTCATTTCTCTTAACTTCTAGAGCATGAGATTTCTGTGCTTCTACAAATTTATCAGGTTCTTCATACAATAAGTCCTCTTGCTTTTCTAAAAGCCTATTCTTCTCATTCAATGCATCAATCAATTCATTGATTTTATCTATCTTAGATCTATCTAAGCCCTTGAACAAGCAAGAATAATCTATGTCATCGTCATCACTAGACTCACTATCACTAGAAGAAGCATAAGTGGAGTCTTGAGTACTTACCTTCTTCTCTCTTGCCATAAGACAAGTGAGACGCTCGTTGGGGAAGAGAGCCGATTTGTTGAAGGCAGTGGCGGCGAGTCCTTCATTGTCGGAGTCGGAGGAGGAGCAATCCGAGTCCCACTCCTTTCCTAGATGCGCCTCGCCCTTTGCCTTCTTGTATGCCTTCTTCTTCTCCTTCTTGTTCCCCTTTTCCTGGTCACTTTCATTATCGGGACAGTTAGCAATAAAATGACTAAGCTTACCGCATTTGAAGCATGAGCGCTTCCCCTTTGTCTTGGTCTTGCTTGGCTGCCCCTTGCGACCATTTAGCGCCGTCTTGAATCTCTTGATGATGAGAGCCATCTCTTCATCATTGAGTCCGGCAGCCTCAATCTGTGCCACCTTGCTAGGTAGCGCCTCCTTGCTTCGTGTTGCCTTGAGAGCAAGGGGTTGCGGCTCGTTGATCGGACCGTTCAAGGCATCGTCCACATACCTCGCCTCCTTGATCATCATTCGCCCGCTAACAAATTTCCCAAGAACTTCTTCGGGCGACATCTTGGTGTACCTGGGATTTTCACGTATATTGTTTACCAAATGAGGATCAAGAACGGTAAATGACCTTAGCATTAGGCGGACGACGTCGTGGTCCGTCCATCGCGTGCTCCCGTAGCTTCTTATCTTGTTGATAAGGGTCTTGAGCCGGTTGTATGTTTGCGTCGGCTCCTCGCCCCTTATCATTGCGAATCGTCCAAGCTCACCCTCCACCAACTCCATCTTGGTGAGTAAGGTGACGTCGTTCCCCTCATGAGAAATCTTGAGGGTGTCCCAGATTTGCTTGGCGTTATCCAAGCCGCTCACTTTATGATATTCATCCCTGCACAAGGAAGCTAGAAGAGCAGTAGTAGCTTGTGCATTCTTATGAATTTGTTCATTAATGAACATGGGACTATCGGAACTATCAAAGTGCATTCCACTCTCTACAATCTCCCATATACTAGGATGGAGAGAGAATAGGTGACTACGCATTTTGTGGCTCCAAAATCCGTAGTCCTCTCCATCAAAGTGTGGGGGCTTGCCGAGTGGAATGGAGAGCAAATGAGAATGTGAACTTTGCGGAATACGAGAGTAATCAAAAGAAAAGTTCGAGTTAACCGATTTTCTTCTCTCGTAGTCGTTGTGGTCCTCGTCCTTTTAGGAAGAAGTAGACTCGTCGCTGTCGTAGTAGACGATCTCTTTGATGCGCCTTGTCTTCTTCTTCTTCCCTTCCTTCCGTCTTTGGCCCGAGCCGGAGTCGGTAGGCTTGTCGTCCTTCGGCTCGTTGACGAAGGTCTCCTTCTCTTTGTCGTTGATCACTATACCCTTCCCCTTAGGATCCATCTCTTCGGGCGGTTAGTCCCTTTGTGAAGAGAACAGCTCTGATACCAATTGAGAGCACCTAGAGGGGGGGGGGGTGAATAGGTGATCCTGTAAAAACTTCAAACTTAAGCCACAAAAACTTGTTAAGCGTTAGCACGATTATTGCCAAGTGGCTAAGGTGAAGTCTCAACAAAACACAATACCACAAGAGATCAAGACAGAGGTGACACAGTGGTTTATCCCGTGGTTCGGCCAAGCCAATGCTCGCCTACTCCACGTTGTGGCGTCCCAACGGACGAGGGTTGCAATCAACCCCTCTCAAGCGGTCCAAAGACCCACTTGAATACCACGTGTTTTGTTTTGCCTTTCACTATCCCGTTTGCAAGGAATCTCCACAAATTGGAGTCTCTTGCCCTTACAAGTATATGATCACCAAGAAACACAGAGTAAGGGAGGGAAGCAACACACACAAATCCACAGCAAAAGCGCACACACACGGCCAAGAATCAAGCTCACAAGACTATCTCAGAGTTCTCACTTAGAACAGAGCTCGAATCACTTAGAAACACAAACGAATGCGCAGAGACTTAGTGTGGATGATCAAGAATGCTCAAATGTTGCTTGTGTGTCTCCTCCATGCGCCTAGGGGCTCCTTTTATAGCCCCAAGGCAGCTAGGAGCCGTTGAGAGCAAATCCGGAAGGCCATCCTTGCCTTCTGTCGTCGGGGGCACCGGACAGTCCGGTGCACACCGGACACTGTCCGGTGCCTGATTTGTTTCCATATCTGGCGCTTCCGACCGTTACAGACTGGCGGAGATCTGAGAGCCGTTGGCGCACCGGACATGTCCGGTGCACACCGGACAGTCCGGTGCCGTCTTCCGACCGTTGGCTCCGCCACGTGTCCCGCGCGGATAGCGCGGCCGACCGTTGGCCCGGCCGACCGTTGGCTCACCGGACAGTCCGGTGCACACCGGACAGTCCGGTGAATTTTAGCCGTACGCCGTCGGCCAATTTCCCGAGAGCGGCCAGTTCGAGCCGAGGCAGCCTGGCGCACCGGACACTGTCCGGTGCACACCGGACAGTCCGGTGCTCCAGACCGAACTTGGTCTTGGCAGCAACCAGCCAAGTCAATTCTCCTCTTCTCTTTTCTTCTTCTTTCTGTTTCTAACACTTAGACAAATATATTAGTACACAAAACCAATGTACTAAGGCTTAGAAACATACCTTTACTTCATGATTTGCACCTTGTTCATTCATGTACATAAATTCACAATTAAGCACATGTGTTGGCACTCAATCACCAAAATACTTAGAAATGGCCCAAGGGCACATTTCCCTTTCAGAGACCACCTTCCACCGAGTCGAGTGTTGCCTCGTTCGCTCACTAGGTCGCAGGGATAGAGTTAGAAGTCTGTGATGGTAGGACTCCTCGAAGCTAGCTTAGCTTTTGCGCCCCTTGGGTACTAGGCTAGATAGAGTTGAGTCTTTTGGGCTATTGATGTAATCGCGATAAACTTCTTTGGAAGCATGGGTGATGGATGATGTTAGTCATAATTTGAGAAGAAAAGTTTATGCCTTGTGAAATCCTTTATGTTTATACAAGAATCTATCAGTTCACCTTTTGACTCTTCCATCGCGATTAAACCTTGAACCTCAAGTTGTGATATTGAGAATATACATGATTTTTCAGATGGCTGGAAGAGCGCGTCGTGGACAGAATGAGCGCATTCCCCCACCACCGCCACCACCGCCTACTCTGCAGGAGCTGATGGCTCAGCAGAATGAGATCTTGAGACAACTAGCTCAGCGTCAGCCGCCACCTCAGCACTATGGTGGTGGTGACCATCAGCGTCACCCGGCCGTAGCTACTTACCAGGAGTTCCTCAGTACTCAGCCACCGTTGTTCACTAGGGCAGAGGACCCACTTGATGCTGATGTATGGCCGAGGGTAGTGGAATCTAAATTCCCACTACTCAATGGAGTTTGTTCCGAAGTGACAAAGGTCAGGTTTGCCACCCAGCAGCTTCGCGGACCCGCGCGGACATGGTGGGACCACTACCTTGCTATGCAACCAGTTGACCATGAAGTGGATTGGAGAGAGAGTTCAAGGCAGCTTTCAGGGGACACCATATTCCAGCTGGCATTATGGACCGTAAGCTCAACGAGTTTCTGGCACTCACTCAGGGAAACAGGATAGTGTTACAGTATGCTCAGGCCTTCAATGACCTGTGCCAGTATGCCGGATACCACGCAGACACCGACGGGAAGAAGAGGGACAGGTTCAGAAGGGGGCTCAGCACTAAGCTCCGTGACCGTCTCAACACCGTCAGGGCCAACATCTATAATGAGTTAGTCAACATGGCCATTTCCCAGGAGGACTATATCACAGCTCGTCAGGCAGAGAAGAAGAGGAAGACCACTGTGGCAGGACCTTCAGCTCCACCGTAGCGCTTCAGGATTGTGTCCGACACTCAGAACAGGGGACCTCAGCAGCAGCAAGGGCATTGGGTGATCCGACCACAGCAGCAGCAGGCACCCAACCGCAACCAGTTTCCAGCTCAGAGGAACAATCAACAGCAGCAGCAACCTCGTCAAGCCAATGACAACAGGTGTTTCACTTGCGGCAACACTGAACACTATGCCAAGAATTGCCCCAGGAACCAGCAGAGGCAGGGGCAGAATGCTAACCAGAACCAAGGCAAGAGGCAGAAGGTGCAAGTGAGGCAAGGCAGGCTGAACTTCACTACCATGGCTGATATTCTAGAGGGAGCACCCGTCATGACTGGTATCTTTACAGTTTTGAAATATCCTGTTATTATTCTTTTTGATTCTGGTGCATCGCATAGTTTTATCAGTGCCAAATTTAGTGCCAAGTGTCAGTTACCTTTTCACCACACCAATGGGGGTATTACAATTTCAACACCAGGAGGCAGGATTGCCACTAATCAAATCAGCAAGAATGTGCCTATAAAGTTTGGCAGTCTGATAATTAAAACCAACCTTCTTATTTTGGGTTTGGATAGTGTGGATATCATATTGGGAACTGACTGGTTGACCAAACATCAGGCAGTGATTGATATTGCAGCTAGGGCCATTGAAGTGCACTCACTGACCCGTGGTGAAACCACATTATATTTATCCGACCAAGGATGTACCCATTCCTGTGCCTTCACCATGATAGAGTCACCTGTTGAGAAGATTCCCGTAGTCTGTGACTACCCAGATGTTTTTCTGGATGAATTGCCAGGGATGCCACCTGACAGAGACATCGAGTTCGCAATCGAATTGCAACCTAGGACTGCTCCTATCTCCAAGAGACCCTATAGGATGCCTCCCGTGGAACTGGCAGAACTGAAGAAGTAACTGCAAGAGTTGTTGGACAAGGGGTTCATTCACCCAAGTACTTCACCATGGGGATGCCCAGCCTTGTTCGTAAAGAAGAAGGATGAAAGCCTGATAATGTGTGTTGACTACCGCCCTCTCAATGTGGTGACCATCAAGAACAAATACCCACTACCCCGCATTGATGTTTTGTTTGATCAGTTGGTGGGAGCCAAGGTATTCTCCAAGATAGACCTTTGCTCGGGCTACCATCAGATCAAGATCCGTGCCAGTGATATTCCAAAGACTGCTTTCTCTACCAGATATGGGCTCTATGAATTTTTGGTGATGTCTTTTGGGCTGACCAATGCCCCGGCTTATTTCATGTACCTGATGAACTCAGTATTCATGCCAGAGCTGGACAAATTTGCAGTGGTTTTCATTGATGGCATCCTAGTCTATTCCAAGAATGAAGACGAGCATACTGAGCATCTGCACATCATGCTTCAGCGACTGCGTGATCATCGTCTTTATGCTAAGTTGTCTAAATGTGAATTCTGGCTAAAGGAAATAAAATTCTTGGGTCACACCATTTCTCAGGATGGGATATCTGTTGATCCTGAGAAGGTACAAGAGGTGATGGATTGGAAACCTCCTACCACAGTAAGACAGATTCGGAGTTTTCTGGGTTTGGCAGGGTATTATCGACGATTCATTCCGGATTTCTCTAGAATTGCCAAGCCAATGACTGAACTGTTGAAGAAGGGAGTCAAGTTTAATTGGAGTCAAAAGTGTGAGGACGCCTTTCATGCGTTAAGGCAGTATTTGACGATAGCCCCAATGCTAGCTCAACCTAACAACACCAAGTCCTTTGAAGTTTGTTGCGATGCTTCCGGTACTGGTTTGGGATGTGTCTAATGCAAGATAACAGAGTAATTGCTTATGCTTCCCGAGCACTCAGACCCCATGAGCAGAACTACCCTACCCATGATCTGGAGTTAGCAGCCGTGGTTCATGCTCTCAAGATATGGAGACATTACTTGATGGGAGCTCACTGTAACATTTATACTGATCATAAGAGTCTCAGATACATTTTCACTCAGGCAGACCTTAACATGAGACAGAGGAGATGGTTAGAGCTAATCAAGGACTATGATTTGGAGGTGCATTACCACCCTGGCAAAGCCAATGTTGTGGCAGATGCTTTGAGCAGAAAGGCCCAGTGCAATTGTATGAGCATGGATGCAAGAGTCACCACCCTATGTGATGAGTTGTGCAAGCTGAACCTAGAAGTTGTTTCTTCAGGTGCTTTAACTTATATCTCGGTGGAGCCCACATTACAAGAGCAAATAGTTAGGGCACAGATTGAAGACAAGGGTGTTCAGGTCATCAAGGAAATGATCAAGCAGAAAGCCGAAAAATACAAATGCTTCCGTCAGGACAGCAAGGGAATTCTATGGTTTGGAGATCGATTGGTTGTTCCCAAGGACCCTGAGCTCAGAAAGAAGATATTGGATGAAGCTCACCTTTCAAAATTCTCCATGCACCCCGGTAGTAGCAAAATGTACCACGATCTCAGATCCTTATACTGGTGGACCAGAATGAAGAGGGAAATTGCCAAGTACATACCCGAGTGTGACACCTGCCAGAGAATCAAAGCCAGTCATTTGAAGGCAGCAGGCCCCTTACAACCCCTTCCCATACCATCTTGGAAATGGGAGGACATCTGCATGGATTTTATCGTGGGATTGCCCAATACCTCCCGGCACCATGATTCCATTTGGGTTATTATGGACAGATTGACCAAGACCGCTCATTTCTTACCAGTGCATACCACCCACAAGACCGAGAAATATGCAGAGATCTATGTTGATCAGATAGTGCGTTTGCATGGCATTCCGAAGACCATTGTATCTGACAGAGCAACACTGTTTGTGGCACGCTTTTGGGAGCAGCTACAAGAATCACTTGGGACCCAGGTAATACGAAGCTCAGCATACCACCCTCAAACAGATGGCCAGACAGAAAGAGTAAATCAAATCCTCGAAGACATGTTGCGAGCCTGTGTGCTACACTATGGTAAAAATTGGGACAAGTGTCTTTCCTTGGCGGAATTCTCCTATAATAACAGCTATCAGTCCAGTTTGAAGATGGCACCTTTTGAGGCCTTATATGGGAGAAGGTGTAGGACACCGCTAAATTGGTCACAAGCCGGAGAGAGAGAGAAATTTTTGGACCAGACTTGGTACTTGAAGCAGAGGAAAGGGTCAGAGTTATAAAGAGGAACCTAGAAGTTGCTCAGGCCAGGCAAAAGACCTATCATGACAAGAGAAGGAAGCCTCTACGGTTTGAAGTGGGAGACCATGTTTATCTTAAGGTGTCACCCACTAAAGGTGTTCAGAGATTTGGAATCAAGGGTAAGTTAGCTCCTCGGTACATTGGACCCTATGAGCTCAAAGCAAGTTGTGGACCCGTAGCCTATCAATTGGAATTGCCACCCCACATGTCAGCAGTTCACAATGTGTTCCATGTATCTCAGCTGCGGAAATGTGTCCGCCTACCCACTGAAGTGCTACCTGAACCAGAAATTGAGATAGAACCAGACTTGTCTTATCAGGAACACCCCGTCAAAGTGCTGGATCAAAAGGAGACATCAACGCGGACCAAGTCGATCATAATGTATAAGGTTCAGTGGAGTCACCATTCAGTACAAGAAGCTACATGGGAGACTGAGGATTTCCTACGTTCTCGCTTCCCCGATTTTCTGCCCAAAGGAGTCGGTACGTTACCCAAAACCCCACCCCCACCTGCCCTTTGAATACAAATATAAGAAAAACTTAGATGATAAGGGTAGTCTAAGTTGTGGTTTTAACTTAAAAAGGACTTCCTTCTGAAGTTGCAAAGAGGATGACATTCGAAGAGCAGTTAATTAGAGAAACTTAGATAAAGGAAGAAACCACACATCAGCACACCTTCATGGCACCCCTCCAAGGGACTCTACCTAAAATCTCGGGACGAGATTCCTTTAAGGGGGGAGGGCTGTAACACCCCATGTGTTACCAAGGCCCTGACTCCCTACTTGCACCCATGACCTATTATTCCATTTGGTTAAAAACTTGGAGGAGAGGGAGCACTTAAGACCTTGGAAGCATGAGTGAGCTAAGAAATGCCAAGGGCCAAAGCATTACCCAAGCTTTTAAGCAATAATCACCTTGGGCAAGGAAGGATTGAACCTTGGCCCCCCTCTCTTGAAGCCTTTAGTTGAGAGAAAGATTAGGCAAATGCACATTTCATAATTTAAACCCTTAACCAAAGTTTAAGAGTACCAAAATGTTTACAAAAGACAGTAAAGGAACTTTACAAAAAGACCCCTATAAGACCCCTAAATCAGCCCCAAGTGGAAAACACTATGGAATCACCCCCATTCCTTCTAAGTCCAAAATCAACCCTAATTTAGAGATCAGGGGTGTTCACCTAGCTAATGGCACCAAAACCCCAGGGTCTAAATAGCAAAAAGGAGCCAAATTATCTAAGGAACACCCTGGAAGAGTTTGAACCCAAGCCAAGACCGTTTGACACGAGTTGGCACCTGTTTTGTCTTGGGTTGAACAGTGCAGATAGACAAGACTTGGCGCCACCATATCTTCTAAACCAAACCCGATCTTCCCTTGGAACTCACATGAACTAGGTAGCCCTAGGCGCAGGGAAGAAATCTTACACAAGCCATATGGTAAGATTCGCACGTTTGGCTGCTCAGCAGGCGCAAGAACAAGGGCAGAAAGCAACGGCCACGTGTTCGACGTGCTCTGGGCTCGCCAGAGCACGCCCGACGCGCGCCCCGCGTGCCCCGCGTTGCGCCAAAGCCCAGCCGGCGCCATGGCCCGCGCCCGCGCCTATAAAGCACCCAGGGACTTCGACCGTACCCCTACGCACGCGCTCGGCCTCACCGGAGCCCAGAACCACCGGCGTTTGCCCGTGCACGGCGTGCCCGCGGCCGCCCAATCCCCCGCCACCGTAGACCGGCCAACAGACTGTGCACACCTCGGTGAAGCTCCCCGAGCAAGGAATCAGAGTTTGCTTCGCCGGAGAAGCCAGTCCACGGTCGCCGGACTCCACCCAACCGCCGGTGAGCATAGACCGGGTAATCCTCTGCTCCATTCTTCGATTCCTTGTGCACATAGCCTCTACGTCACCCTGTGAAGCTCACCGTGCCATTGGATTGAACTAGATCGCCGTGGTTTGGCCGAAACAACCGCCGCCGACGAGAGCACCTGCCTGCACGCGTGGACCGGACGATTCCAGCCACCCCCACCGTCGAGCCGTACACCGTTGTGACCGCCAGGACCTCCCAGAGCCAACCCCGCCCCTCGCCGGACCTCTCCCGCCGCCGGTAAGCCGCGCTGCCCTTTCCTTTTTCGCGGGTACTGTTTAAACCTAGGGAGGGACCGTGGGGGAGAAGAAGAAAAGGTTAGGGGGTTTTGCGCAATGTCAGTGACTCAGAGGAATAGTAGCGCAGGGATATAACTGAGAGAGTTAGTTTGGAAAGAGCCCGAGGACTTCGGTGCAAAGTGGTTTTTCCAGGAAACCTTTTTAAAAATATGATTTAAATTCAAACAGAGCTTAAACAATTCATATCTTCTGTTTTGTTCACCCAAATTGAGTCAAACAAATTTTGCCAGATCTTAAATAATGTAAACTACTTAAGAAAAATATAAAACCCCTCAGTGTTACAGAAAACTTTAGAGTTTTGGATTAAATGATTAACTGGCCAAAAGCTAAAAGAAATAAGGAAAAATAGTTACACTATTTAACTGAAGTTAAGAAAATTTAGAGAAGTACTTGATCACCTACTAACCTGCTTAAAAATGATAAACCTCTCTGTACACCCAGTTAAGGTAGAGTTTACCCCTTTTAATCCTTTTAGCCTAAAGTTAGAGAAAATATTAATGGAGGTTTAAATAAAGAACCAGGGAGCATTCATATTTTTGTTAGTTTATTTATACAGTATAGTTCACTAGAAAAATTTATCAGACCCTGGTTTAGTATAAAATAATTGGGATACCTTTTATTTTAAGAAAACAAGGAAAACTTAGAAAAACCCTAGAAAAATAACCCCAAGGAGAAAACACCCCAAACCTTGGGATGACTAATGTTTTGTTATTATGAACATAAGAAAAATATGAAATCTGTTGTTTGATATTTTTCAAATAACAAGTTAGTTATAAGCACCTTTTTGGCATAAAACTTTAGAAAATCACAACTAAATAACCACAAATTAACATTCTGTGATTTTTGGCACAGAAGCTTGTGATTACTGTTAGATACCAACAAAAATGACCCTTAAGACAGAACCCACCCCTAGTTAAGAGTTGTAGTGCAAAGTGACCCCCCTTTGCCCAACTTTTGTTATTTTTGTCCAAGGCATACCCTTTTTATGCTGGACCTCAAATTCATAGGACAAACTATAGTGACCAATGGCAACCCACTGTAATTTTTATAAAATTGTTGGAGCAAGTTAAACCACTGTTGTAGTTCAAACCCACACTAGAATTCATAAATAGAAAATAAAGAAGGGGAAAATGAATGATGGAAATTAGTGTCACCCTAAAACCCTTGGTTAATTGTCCACTGAAATATATAAGGGAAATACAAATCCACTATGCCTATCCTTAACAAAACCTAAACCTAGAAGTGATAAGCATAAACCACTAAAAGCCACGTATGACAAGAAACCCTAAGTTACTAACTAACTTAGTTTTTCTTCCTTTAGCATAATGTTGTTAAATCTTGCATAATCATGACATATATATTCGTTGCATTCGATAGACTGCAACCTCGCTGACGGAGAGTACGTCCTCGTGCCGGAGCGAGGAGCTGCTCAGGAGGTAGCCCCGGATCCAGCACCAAAGCCTGCACCAGAGGATCTGCCTGCCACAGCTTTGGAAGGCAAGCCCCAGTTTATGCATAACCTGTTAATTATGCTATTTTACTACACTTATTGTTTGTAGGATTGAATGTGCACTTAAGTGTAGGAGTTGTTTGAAACCTTAGTTGCATGATCTCAGGAATCCTTTTGAGATGAATACTAGTATGCTAGGTCGAGTAGCTGCTTTATTAATTAGGATCTCGGTAGAAGTCGAGTGATTTTTCTAGCACTCGCGCGAGGTCAGGAATTAGTTGTACCCACTTTCCTATCATAATGATGCTGGTCTGTGGACAACGATCCATAGGGATTGGTTGTCTACGAGATGGAAAATTGGAATAAGGATTAACGTGCGGATACCTGTGTCAAGCGTTTGAACGTACTAAGCACATGCCGAGAAATATGGTAAATCGGTAAGCCTAGTACCTGAGTGAACCTGGCAGTGGACATATCCCCTCACGCGACCTGAGACGAGGTCTCCCATTCCGGTTATGGTGGGTACAAGTGCGGTCACTGCACGACGGCAGTCGGGGTCAGTGAGGCATTGTACGCCAAGGCGATGAGCCCTGATCTGCTGACGGGGAATCGATGGGGACGGTTGATATGTGTGGGGACGGAGTGCCCCTACATGTCGTGTGTTTAGGTTTACCTTGCAAGGATAAAAACTCGATTCGAATCGTCTGCTTCTCGCAGCTAATGAGACTGCTTGATCCATTGTACTGCATTGAGTAACAAGTGGAAATGTGATGAGTTAACACAAGATGTTGATTGCTAAATATGTTTGATACCATGTATGAGTAGATAGTACACATTTAGCCTTAAGAGAGTCACACTTAAACTTGACAAAACTAAAACTGGATTTACAAACTCAGCTAGTGCTATTTGGCAACCAAACCCCACAGCCAAACAGCTGCATGTCTAGAGGTAGAGGAGTAGACTCCTCACACCGGGTAAGTCTAGCTGAGTATTAGTACACTCAGCCTTGCTTGTGGCATAATTTTACAGGTTCTCTGGAGGACATGGTTGCTGGAGTGACTTGGCCGTCCATCTTGCCACCGGGTTGGACAGTTGAGTGGGATCCTGCCTCGGCTGAGGAGGAGCATGAGGAGTGACGGGACAGGCTTCCCCATCTCTCTGTTTATTTATCGTTAGTTTCATTCCGCTGCACGTCGAATAGTAATGACTACTTTTGCAAGAACTCCGATGATGATGTAATAATTTAATACTCCTTAATGTATGGTTTTATGCTTTATTGTATTTGCTCTGTGACTAACCATCGAGTGAGAGTGTGGTACTTGATCCTGTCAGTGGCCTCGTCGGACTAGATCCGAGGGATTGACGGGTTATTCCCATTTAAGTGTGGTCTGCCTTTGAGGCGGGACTTAGGCACTTAAGTTGGAATAATTCGGGCAGTTCCGCCACAGTTTACATGTTACTAAGGCCTTGTTCGTTTGTGTCGGATTGATGGGTCACTAAGACCTTGTTCGTTTGTGTCGGATTGATGGATCGGAACGATTTCTAGTCGGATTGTTTCTCTAATTTATATAAACTTTGATTAGCTGGAACGATTTCGGGTGTAATTCGATGTAAACGAACAATGCCTAAGGGCTTGTTCGTTTTGGTGATAATCCATATGGATTGGATGGGATTGAGCCGGTTTAAATCCATAACAAGTCAAAATACACTCAAATCCTACCCAATACACTTCAATACACATGTAATATCAATAACCGAACCAGGCCTAAATGTGAGAGGAGCTCTTCGGCCTCATTGCACGGCAACAAAACGGTGACTTGCGAATCCATGGCGAGGAGCGCATCTATTTCTCAGGTTTCACGTATCCTCCACTCCGGATCCCATCTCTCCTTGTGTGAGATCCTTTGGCTGCTGGATGAATCTTGACTCATGAGTTGTCTGGGCCAGGCTGCTAGAACACTCGACAGTGACTGCAGCAAGACCTGAGCATACTGGACTGATCAACCTCAAGATGCACGTTGCGTCTTTAGCGACAAGTGACCGCACATATCTAGTACTGCACGACATATATAGGCCGAGATTCCTACAGTGTTTCCAATAGTATTTCACAGACGGATAATTATTGCCTGGTTTTCCTGTGCACAGTAAATAAAATACAAGCGTAAACAAGTTCCAGATGTACTGGTGTTTGAATGCACTAGAGCTAATAGTTAGCTGCTAAAATTAGCTGAAGACATTCAAACAGTTTAGCGAATAGTTCAAATATTAGCTAGTTTTAGCAAATTAGCTAATAATTAACCAGCTATTTATTAGCTAGCTAATTCCGCTAGCTAATTCAAACACCCCTTAGTAACATCCAAACAGGCTCTTAGAAGAGAAGGCAGTGGATTTAGATGATCTCCTAAAAATATTTTCTATCCAAACAGGCTCTTAGAAGAGAAGGCAGTGGATTTAGATGATCTCCTAAAAATATTTTCTATGTAGAGGGTGTTTGGTTTCTAAAGACTAATTTTTAGTCCTCTATTTTAGTCTCTAAACTGCTAAACACAAAAACTTCTAAAAGTGGGATTATTTCTATTTTAGTTTCTGTGTTTGGCTATTCTGAATTACTGTAGCTCGTGCGTTCTGCAAATCTGCAGCGAGCATTGTGTCTGTGACCGCAGCACTCGTGTTCAGTAGAGCAAGCTAAAAAAGTAGATGAGATGAAATCCATCAACAAAATTTTCAAGTATAGCTAATGTCTTCATGACATACACAGTAACATAACCAACTAGATAATGCGTGACAGATTCTGTGAGAAAGCAGCAGCTACTGCTTAAAACTAATGTTACCTAGCAAACATCTGGCAAGCTGATGTAAACCCATCATGTATTCATATAAGGGATATAAGTTCGCAACCGGTTACAAGGAGATATGCCCACTAAAAGTGAGGACATATGCCAACAGTGATCACTCAGCTAACCTACTTTTCTTATTTCATACTGACCTTCAGCTGAAAAAGGTAGAAGGATCTGTTCTAATCTGCTGGCTGATGGAAAAAAAGGAGCCAGATAAAATAGACCTGATGAGCTTCCAACTGCAATATGTGTAGTAGTAAGTTGTGGAAGAAGTGAAGTGTACGATGGCACGTCGTCCACTATGCTGACCATTCACGAGGGGATGTTACGTTGCTGCCAGCATTAAGCTTATCAACCATCACGGGTTGTACTGCAGTCACCACTGGGAGTATCTCACCTTGGTCCCGTGAATACCCTACCACACTAGCCGTTTCAACCATATTTCCAAATGGATGATTGTGCACGACCTGTGGTCCCAAGGGATGATACGCCAAAGATGCAGTAGCTGGAGGCTGAGGCAGAAGAGCTACGACAGTTGCAGGGCAGTTAGAAGGGTTCTTGTATGTGGAGCTGTAGGTCTGACCATTTCCTTGAACAGCATAGGATGCAACACTGCAGTGACTGGGCTTGCTTGGTTGAGGTAGACAGGTGCCCTGGCTGTGTAGCTGCACTGATTGCGATTGCTGATGCTGAGCATTATGATCAGCTACAGGAACCAATATTGTATTGCCTTGGCCATAAAATGAATGGGCGACTTCATGCTGCTGCTGCGATGAAGAGTATGGAGGCTGCCCAGCCATACTTCTTGTAATTGGCTCAGTGTTAGAACTAGCAGGTTTCGGGGAGCTGAATGGAGGAAACAAGGGTGTGGCTTGAGCACTCTGAGAATGAGGAGACGAGGACTGCTGTTGAGCCATGTGTCGTGAAACTTGTTGGATAATGTATTGGTGCTGTTGCACCATGGGCTGTTGGGGATGCCATGTATGCGAATCAACCTGCTGGGTAGGCATCTGTAGTCTGTGATTCTGAGGTTGAGGGTACAATTCAGTTGCTTGACTAGGTTTCTGAGGTAGCTCAACTTGAGCCATGACTTCAGGGTTGTGGACAAGTGGCTGCACACCTTGAACCAAAGGTTCCAACGCCTTGCTCTCTGTAGATTTAGCATGATCCTGGCTTTGCACATAGTACACAGGAGCCTGGTTCAATTGCTGCTGATCATGCTGCGTGCTCAAAGAGACAGGCACCAGGTGCTGCAGAACAAAGCCACCGCTGGTTTGGACCTGCACGGCAGGGGACTGCACCCCGTTAACTTGGTGAAACCGCAAAAGGGCAACCTCATGTTTTGGAGCTTGTGTGCTGTGGTCATTTTCCCTTGGCGCAAGCATGGGAAAACCGGTGGCCTCACCCTTCTGATGAGAGGGTGCCTCATGTGCTATCTGAAGTTTGCTGAGTTCTTTTGGAGTTTCAGCCAAGTCCTGCCTATCCTGAAGAACCTGCAAGGATTTGTGGACCTGGCATCCAAAATGTAGATCTAGTTACCAAAGATGCTAGTAGCTGTTAGTCCCAGAGCCAAGTGATACAAATCTCATCTCCGGGAACCATAAGTTGACTCCACTGAATGTACTAGCTTTCAGGGAAATAAATAATCAGTTAAGTCATTTTACACCAAATATTAGTGAGAAATTGGAAATCTCTCACTGTTATTGTCTGCCATTACCCGGCGACATTACCAGAACACTAGCACACCAGTAGTACTCCAGAAGCCAGGTGGTGCACACCGGGATCCAAGATGCACGGAGAAGGCACGCGCGGACGCACCTGTCCGAGGTTCTTGTCGATGCATCTGAAGTTGGTGGTGCTCTCGCTGTGGTAGTCCATGACGTCGCTGCGCAGTTCCCCGATGGACCTCTCGAGCTTGTAGCAGTAGAGCTCGAGCTGCGAAAGCCTGCCCCCGATGCCGTCGAGCGAGTGCAGCAGCGCGTCGGCCTGCTTCCGCATGCACTCCTCCACGGCCGCCATCACGGCTTCCTTTGGGTAGAAGCCGTCCTGATGCGGCGGCGGCTGCGCGTAGGCGGCCACGAACGTCTGCACCATCCTCTCGTCCTGCAAGCCCTGCCCGGCGCGGCACCCCGCACCCCCACCACCAGAAGAGTCGGTCTGTCAGGCGCCGAGTGAAGGAAGGAAATTCGAAACCGAGAGATCGCGACGGGAGCAGAGCACAGAGTGCGGGCACCTCGCGGCGGCGGGGCTGGTCGTAGGAGCAGCGCGCGTCGGGGGGCAGGCCGAAGGCGCCGGAGACGGAGGTGGCGGCGGGGCGCGCGGGGGAAGCCATGCGTGGGCGTTGCGGCTAGGGTTTTGCTGTGAAGGGAGGAGGCCTGAGCGGGGGTTGGGAATCCGAAGCGGGAGGAGGAAGATGCGGGGAAAGAGAGTCGCTGTTGCAGGCAGGAAAAAGCAGAGAGTCCCAATGTAAAAACAGCCAGATGTCCGTGACTGCGAGGGTGAAAACTGAGGAGGCAAGCAAAGCGGCGGCGGAGCTATAGCGGCGAGAGCTGTGGGTACCGTGGTGGGGTTCGAGGCGCGGGGAGGAATAAAAATGGGGGCAGCGCCGAGCAAGTGGGATAAAAATGGCGGTGGGGCTGGGGAAGCGGAGAGCGAGTGTGGTGGACCTCGGAGAGCGAGACGGATAATGCCAAGCTCTTTGCTTCAGCTCTCGGCGGAGCCCGTCCACATGTGGTCTGAGATCTGGCGAAATCTGGCGTGGGCGAGGTGGGGGTGGCGGTGCAGCGGTGGATAGGGGTGGCCGGGGATGGGGATGAGAACCGACCGAAGGATACCTTGCGTTGCGGACGGCCGTGCCCGTGCTCTGCCCTCTGCTGCTCATGCAGTCCTGCTGCTGTGTGGTGTCTGGGCGAGATGTGATCGGTTTCCGATGACCGCTTTGTTCGGTCGGTGTGCTCCATCGCGGTCCACCTCGTGTGCCATGTGCGCGGTTAATCCTGCAGTAATCTTCTTGTAGGGCTGATCTGTTCATATTTTTAGACTATTTTTAGCAGGTTACTCATCCACATCATCATATTTAAACTATAATATACGAACAATATATTTTACATTGTAAAACAATATAAAACAATATTGAGTAACTATATAGGTAAAATGTTGGACACAGTCTTAGATTGTTCACAGCAGATCGTGTAAAATAGATGATTGAGACTGTAAATTACACTATTTACACAGTGAAGTTTGAAATAAGGATGAGATATGATAGCTTCTGGAGACAGCTTCAAAAACCTCTATATTCTTCCTAATTGATATAAATAGAGATTTTTTTTGCAAAAAAGCCTTCCAACAACTTATTTAAATGATTGTCCAAATATACTCATATTTAATTCTGGGTTTTTCGCTAGCCAAAGATAGAAAATGTAAAGATAGAAAACCAAAGATAGAAAATGTAAAGATAGAAAACACGAATGACTCTATAGAGTGCAAGTAAGATATAGAAAACTGTTGAAGATTAGAAAGATATAAAAAGTAGTTTTTATTTAAATGACTCTAAATGATAATTTAGAGTGAAATTTTGAAGGCCTTTTAGAGATGCCCGCTATCTCTAGAAGCTCTCCTCTCTATAAATAGTATTGTCTATAATACAAAACGGTGTCATAAAGTTGTGTACAACAGCTCTCAAACGCGGATGCTGTAATTGACTGTCCCGTACAAGGGTACGGGTGCTAAAAGAAATTGTCTTTTAGCACTTTGAGCTCAACCTGTGCATTCATGTATAAAACTGAACCCCAAGTGCAAAGTTTGAGCAGTGAAATGATCATTTTGATGACCAGACGATGAAATTAAACAAAAGGTAAAATTTGAAGATTGATTTCAGAAGAGGAACAACAATGACTATTTTGCCTCTTCTCCCATGCGTGAGAGCCCTTAAAAAAAACTTGGGCGTCGTTTTGGATCGATATTTGACATGCATTGCCTCCTGTTTGGATTAAGACCTGTCAAGCCATTGCCAAGCCAGGCAACAAACCGGGAGGCGTGCCTGGCCCTGGCCATACAACCTTTTCATGCCAGCATCCAAACAAGCCCAATGACAACACAGCCCACCAAGTCACAATAATCTAGAATATTATCCAGCGTATAACCAGAGGATAATATTTATGGATTTTCATATTCCTCGAGATTATGACTGTCAAAAATGTATTGCGATAAAACAAATCCCCGCAAAGCAGCCGAAGAGTTGTGATAAAACCAACCTGTCATCACCTAATAAGAAAGCACATCGCAGAAAACATGACCAGGTGCAACTCGAGTTTCGGCAAAATTCGTTCTCAGGCGACAGTCGACAGGCGAACAGAGGAAGGTACAGCGAAAATGCAACCAAGCTAACCAGCCTCAGTTCCAACATTATGAACAGTTGAGAAGCTCTTCTACATGAAGTGACAAATATATTAGAGTAACTGCAAGTTCTACCACATATACTGATTAGTCAAAGGTGCCCAAAGGTAAAGGGAACCGACCACAGGTGTACAACCAAACAATTCAGAGTGGTAGTCATTTAGAGACTTCATTCCATGGCAAATATCTCCAGTCTATTTTTATCAAGCAAATGGCAACGGATTAGGACTGAAGTATGATGGGGTTATTACACCAAGAACAGCACTGCGCTCTCATGCACCGCTCGCATACAGGCGAGTCCACTCCTTGGCTGCAAATCATATGAAAACTCCCATTGTCAGCTATGGAAATCGGAGGCCAGAAGAGACAACATTGACTGATTTGTCACCTTCAATTTACCTGTTTCAACAGCTTCTACCTCATTGGATTTCCAGTGCTTTGCAATGTTATCGGAGAGAGGGTCATCTGGATTTGGTGCACTCAGTAGAGCCTGTATACTGAAAGCCAGAATAGTGTCAGAATAGCAAGCATGTTCATGGATATAACAGGCATAGTAACTGAACAAGGTTTATAAAGTCGTATTTCGGTGCTGCACAAGAACAAAAGAGAAACATCTTCCCTTTGTACATTTGGTTTATTAGGTTAAAAAAGAAGAAACAACGTTTTTGTTGGCAAAAACATAAAGTATGTATACTGAAACACATAGACAAATATAGAGACCTCAAAAGAACTGTTCGAATCTGAAGTGCTGGGCTCCATTTGTCCTTGAGAATGTCGAGGCATATCCTACCAAGCTGCAACAGTAAATTCCTCTAGTGAGTAACTTTTAACAAATGAAACTGGCACTACAGAGGAATATGGTCTACCTTGTCAATGTTGGGATGATAAATCTTGGTCAGAAACCTAACCTGCAATAGCACAATCTAATATAAGTGTTCAATGAGATTATAAACACTAGAACAGTGTATTTGACTAGTTCTAACACTTCAATGGAAACCAAAGAGACGGGGCAGAAAATAGCTAGCCCTTCTAGCAAATGAAATTCTTAATCCAAATACATACTACAAATCCGAGTCAGCCAGGATATGTTTGGATTTTTCAAACAGAAGAAAATCAGGCAAACAAGTAGTTAAACTAATATCACACATCATATCAAAGCTGTTTGATGATTCAAATAACTATGCAAAAGAAAGCAGAAGACATCTTGGAAAAGAGAAGTTTTACTCAAAGTTAACATACAAACAAGATTATCTTGCAAAGTATAGAGCACAATAATGTTAGACATTAAGCAAATTTTGTAGTTACCTTTGGGGCAGCCATGGGATATTCCTCAGGTAAAAAGAGTTCAAGCTTAAAAACTCCACCTGACCAATCAATAAGTGAAAGTAACACTATCAGGAACTAAGTACGATTGCAAGGAAACCAATCAAGTATAAATTAATTGCTAAATGCTCTTAAAATATTTTACAGTTGCAAATATCACCAGTACAAGTAAAGGTATTATGGTGACTGCTATAGTGCACATGATGAACTAAATGCAATAATTCCCTAAGACAGATAGAACTGAGTTCTACCATGGTTTTCAAAGGGTTGCCTAGGCAATGAGACATGCTGCAATTCTGGCTATCCCGGTCTCCACAATAAAACATATCAGCAAAAGAGATGGAGGGAGGGAAGGAGAAGGCAGGAAGAACGGGAGGTGAGCTGGCCAGCAAGACAAAGAACATGCAGCCCTTGCCATCCCTGCTGGCTACAGCGCCCGTGGATAGCACCTAACCTGCTCCAGTCAGTTGTGACGCAGTTGCTAAAGCAGGAAGGAAAGGGATTGCAAAAGGCAGGGAGAAGTTGCAGGTGGCAGCAGCACATATGGAGCGAGAAGCGCAGAGAGAGGCAGCAGCGCTGTTAGGGACAAGGGGAGTGGCATATGAGCTGTCTGGTGGACTGGGCCAGCCCCTTGTTACGCTCTGGCATATGGCATCACCTTGCCTCACCTTACATGTGCCTAAACCTAGGCGATTGGAAAGGGCCGGAGTCGCCGGACTCACCATGCCTCCCCTTGCCACCTTATGAACTGGTTTCCACTGGCAAGTTTCGGTCATTCACTACCATTTTAGAACGGAAATCAACTAAACCAATGTCCTAGGTGCATACCAGTAACTTCATTAGTCCTTACCTCTGAGAAGCAAGATAGAGATTAGCAAGTGAACAACTTACACAAATCAGAGGGTAAGGAGATCATCACAGCATACATGAATAAGGACTACGATCATGAAACGAACAAAGCATATTATTGCCTATTCATAAAAAATAGCTAAGCCTACGGACAGCTATAATCTACGAAATAAAAAAAGTCTTTTGTTTCCCACACAAACGTAGAAACAGCACATAAAACGAAGCTAGTAATGACTATCACATACAGTACTATATTGGTGCAAAACATTACTAAATTACCTGCCCTTTAACATAGCTAATAGAATGCTGCAGATAGAAGCTGAGACTCATCAGCCAGGATACCGCCCAAAACTAAAATTGACAAGCCAAAAGTCACCAGCCGATCGAATAATACAAACTTACCTATGTGCGCACAGACTAAAGCAAACATCTCAGCATTTCCCCCATTTCCAGTGGCATCTTTTGAAAAGACTTGTCTCGAATCGACTATCGATCCACCCTAGTCTCTACACCACGCAGCACGAACAGCTTATAAAAACACGAATAAGAAGCTCGCACCTTCATAGGGCGACTGCGCCGGCCCAAGGATCATAACGTTGAAGTAGCGCATGTTCTCCTCCGAGGGCGACGCGCTGATTCCCGGCGCTGCACGCACGAATAACCAAACCATTCGACTTTAAAAAACGCAAAACTTGCCGAAATCCACAGAAACCGCGAGACAGAGAGCACGCGCACCTGGCTCGCTGAGCAGTCGCTGCGTCTCCTGCACAGATCCACAACCACGAGGCAAGCAAAACGAGGTCAGACGAAACAGGCGAGGACACAACGAATCGGATCGGAGGCGAGCGAGAGATCTGCTCCGGGCCAACAGATCGGGCGCGCACCTTGATGATCCGCCGCGGGAGGTTGCTGTTGGCCATCGGATCGGGGCCGGGTGCAGGCTTCCTCCTCAACGAAGTTGCGGCGCCGGCGATGCCTCGAGGATGGCGCGGGGAGGGGAGGAGCAGCAGCCGGTCGGGGTGGGGACTGGGGAACGGGGAGGCAGTGGTGGGTTGGGTTGGGTTGGGTTGGCCGCTCGTTATTGTACGTGGACGCGGTTTTGGCTGCTGTGGGGTGGGTTTTATGTGAGTCTTGTCACATTTGCCGCTATCATATAGCCCACGCTAACGCTATCAGAGATTGATGGTAACAATAATAAAAGATGATGGTGGGCTAGTGGGGTTGCGTAGAGATGATAGAGACAAAGAAGGTCGTATAAAAGATGATGTTGGATAATTTAAATAATATTATCAATTAAATTTAAGTAAATAAGGGTCTGTTTGGTTCAACTTTTTTCTGACCAGATTTTCTAATTATCTGACAGTAGAGAGAATCTGGCTGTGTGAAGAATATGAGTATTGTGTGGATTAAATGCGGAAGAAGATGAAGTGGTCCAAAGGTTTCCGGATATAGAAATCAACATATTCCTATTATCGTGACGATTCGATTGATTTTGTGTTCATGTTGATTTTGGACTGTTTTTACCAAAACGATTCTTATGAAAGCTGGCTAAAAATCTGGGGCGTTTGACGATCTGCGGCAGCTTTTGGTGGCTAGAAGTAGAAAAAAGTCCAAACAAACATGGCCTAAGAGAGATGAGGTTATCCAATCTGAATAGTTGGTTTTGATGATGTGCTAAATTTTAGCTTTGATGATGTGTTAAATTTAGGTAAAATTTGTTTAAGGATTTAACGAAGGTTATAGGTGTAGTGTGATTTGGTTAGATATGTTTTACAAATTTTAAATTGGTGAATTATATGGTGATATAGATTATTCGTGCCTTTTTCAGGGTAGTTTTCGTACGTGCTTTTTATCCTATAAAAAAGGATAAAGTGATGAGGTGCATTATGCTGCATTAAAGTGTATGATTGAGTCGAAATCGCATCAAGACCATTTTGAGTTATAAGCATATTTTTGAAAAAAAAGAGCACTATTTATAGAGGATATGTCATGTGCAATTACTTATCTGGTACAAGTGTGCAATCAAAACATATAGAGCATGCAATTTAGATCCAGCGGTCTCGTATAGAAGACGTTAAATATAAAATAGGTACCATGTTTCAGGTGAAAATGGTTAAATTGTATAAATCAAAGTAGTTGCACATTATGGAAAAAATATTCCCATATAAATTTGAAATATCAATCTTATGTTGGTAATTTATATTTATTACTGCAAATTGTTCTTTAGATCATGAATATTGGCATGTGGTTATAAGACCAAGGGAACAACACTGTGTTGTTGGGCCCTTGGCTATGATGTAGTGCCGAATTAGCCACTTGATAAACACGGATAAACGACACATGAGTGCTGCAAAAAAAAGAAAACGTACATAAGTTTCATGTGTTCCGATTGGAACTTACAGTTACAAAAAAAAAAAACTTTGGAACTCGCATGTTTCACAGGCTCGCCGCAGAAACCCAAGTATCGGGCCAAAAACAGAGCGTGGCAGGAGGAGGAGATGAGAAGGAAGACGACGGTCGAAGAACAACGGAAGGCGAGTGCAAGCGATGACAGAGGCGGTAAATTTTGTTCCGAGGGAGGAGAAAAAAAGAAAGAAACGAAGGAATCGATCAACTTGCTTGATTCTCCTATAGCTAGGCGCGCAGGAATCCGACGGGAGATGGATGGAAGCAGCAGCAGTGAGGCCAATGGGCCCTGGCAGCGGCAAGCTTAGCCTTGATCCTACGCAACCCCACTCCCCTGAAGCAACTGACGACGACCGCTGCGTCATCCGATCGATCCGCTTTCCTTTTAACCTAATAATAATTAATAATCACGAACGGTCCATCCAGATCCCAAGGAGATGTTAAGAATTTACTAGTTGTTCTTTTCGTGCCTCCACGTACTGTTCGTTTCCACGCAAAAAAAAAAAAAGGCAGCATAATACGTACTACTAGTACAGTCTATTAGGCCGGCAGCTAAAGCTTACGTGGGGAACATAATTATGTTGATCAGCTGTGCCTTTCTGGCGGAGCAAGTTAAAGCTTTGACTAGTCCATTCCTGGTTCACCAACCGTAGTAAGGGTTTACCAACGAGATCAAGTAGCCCCTGTATCTGGCGCCACAGGGTTGTATCTTTTTTCGCGTCGTTTTCAGAATGGATTGTTGGTGCTGCGATCTAGATCCTAATTCATGCTAGCCCTAGCTAGCTCTTTAAAGGAAGTATACTCCACCTTACGGTGACAGATAAGTACTCCCTCCAGTGCTGTAAAGGTAGTCGTTTAAGACATGATTGTGCATACCAAGGAGTGATTAATTATCATAGAGTTTTTCCTGTTTGCCTCTATTAAATAGGGATATGAGTGCATTAATGTTATCAAAACAATTAGGCTTGATTGGTTGCTGCAGCGATTCCTCTTAAGTTCATCTTTTTTTGTGCAATTACTAGGGGCAACAACGTCCAAATTCCAGACTCACGCGCGCTATGACTTCTTTTTGTGCACTTCAGAATGGATTAAAGTCGTCCGTATTGCTACAGCTGTAATTTATAAAGATAAAATACTATAGAAAAAACAGAAGCTGATGAATTAAACCCAAACTACTCTTTCATGTATCCGCAGGGAAAAGCAGCTCTTGGTTTCCAAAACAAAGCTGTGCCTTCACTTCACTGTCTTTCCCTTCCTGGGTGCTCACCACGCATGCAAGCAAGAGAGGGAACGAAGCTCAGCTCATGGAGTGGATAGTGGCCAAACAGATGACACAAAACGGTCGATTGATTTCAGTGGATCCCACGTTAGCCGTCCTTAGGTCACGACCGCTCATCGCCATCTAGAATTGCGTTCTCTCTCGGTCTCTCTTAGCTACACGATTTCCATACTCAACAGTTGCTTTCTTTTTGCGGACGGACGGAAAGGGAGTGTACCTTTGTTAAGTGTGTGCAATTTAAATAGACATGTGTTAGAATAAAATATGGTACTTGGCAAAGTTTAGACAACTTCAAGGTATCTGATCTCTCTTACTAATGATTGGAGGTAGTACCAAAAAAACTTGATTGATAATCAGTTGTTCTCGTTGATATCCACAGATAATTTCTCGCAGTATCATAAATATAATAAGGTATTTTAGTTTTATTCTAAGTTAATTTTCTCTAACTTCAATATAACCTCCTACGTAGAGAGCTCACGAAGGTACGAAAGGGTCAAAGATTGTTTCCATATCGCCCTCTTATAAAACTTGTAATTGTGGAATGGATATGCCATGTGTAAAGAAGAAACGACTTGAGAATAAAGAAAAATGATTATCCTCGTCTCTTGCCATATTTGCATTTTTGACTTGTTAAAAAAATTATTATGCATTAGGGTGACTTGTTAAAAATATATTATCATGTTGCCTTAATGACGTCTCTCATAGATGCATTAGTGCTGTCTAGTTATTTACTTTCTCGTGATTGAACTATGCATTTCTGTTGGTAAGATTTACTAGTTATCTCATATGGTACCAATCTACTATCTCCTTTATGCTTCATGTTATAGATTTGTTTCATGCGGCTAGATATGTTGCTTGATTGGTTGCTACAATCCACGACATGTGTCGCAACATGTGCATACAACAACTCGAGAGATCGACATTGTCGGAGAGAAAATTCTCCGACCGGGTGACGGAGTGCACCCGCCCTAAGTCCTAAGATGAGGAGGGGGCTTAAGCGTTTTGCCTGTTGTGAGATATAGGAATGAACACAAGAACACGCAAGAGTTTAGAGTGGTTCGGGTCGCCTGAGCGTAATACCCTACTCCACTGTGTGTTGTATTGCTTGAGAGAGTCCAACTGTGTCCTTGATGACTTGGGTCTGAGCCTCCCTTTGTAACGTTGCACGCTCTCCCTTTTATAGCTCACAAGGGGGCATGTACAAGAGTGCTGAGCTCCAACATGTGGGCCCAAGAGCACAAAGGATGCAAGACTTGGGGCAGCAATAGTTGGTTGCTGGAGCAATCTTCATGCGCTCTAAAATCCGTGGTCCGTGTAGTGTTGGTGTGCTGGGGAAGCTTCCCTAGTAATGCACAAGTGCTGGTGGACATAGCGTATCCTACAGCATGGGCGTACTATTCAGATTAGATGGGCACACCGCCTGCTGTGTGGCCTGGGCGCCGTCTGCCAGCGGAGTGGACAGGACACATTAAATGCCGAAGGGGCACATCACCTGACAGCAGGGTGGACAGGCGACGCATCCTCTCCGCAATAAATGCGGAGGCCGCGTGGTCCAGAGTCCCTACGTCATGCTCCGCCCGCTGGCCTACGTCACGGGCAATAAGCCATGTGACAGCATTGGGTCCTCGGCCGAGCGGGGAGCGGAGGCGCACCGGATAGAGCCCGGACACCCGTCAACACCGGACCCTTGCCTAGGCCACGACACTTCCTACCCCAAGACATTGTAATGGGCGGTCTGGAGCTTACTTGGAGGGGTCCGAACTCCATCCAATGGCTCCGGGCTGCTTTACTTCGGGGTCCCGGGCCGTATTTAGGGGTCCGGGTTGTGCGCTCAGGGGTCCTGTGCCTTCTTGAGGAGGCCTGGGCCTGATGATGCTGTTTCCGAGAACACCACCTCAACTGCCCACGAGATATCCTTGGGGCTGTTCTTTGCGTGGCTATGGATAGCCGCACAGGCATCGTGTCTTCATACCGCAGTAAGGGGTACCCCTGATCCAGGGTGCCGATAGTGGCCCCCGAGCCCGCCTCAAGGGAGGGAACGAGCCTGCAGGTGGGGCCAAAGTTTGATTGGTGACTGCCATGCTGCTCCAGCTCGCCCGCTATTGTCCTGTGTCTTCCGTATTTGGCTGTTTCGCTGGGTCACGGGCAGGGCGCCTTGATATTGTTGTATTAGCTTTGAAAATTTAACCTCCCCGTCTTCTACGGCTGCCCGGGGGAGGCACGGCATTGGCGCGAGCGGCGGTTTGACTCCCCTGCACCCAGGGACTATCACCCGTGGTGGATGACTCGTGGGTTCGGGCCCCTACGTGAGATACTAGGCCATTGCTTTTGGTGGAGGCGGAGAGGTGCGTCACCGCAGGCGCCTGACATGTGAAGCGCCCCAATCCTTTGGGACTCAAATGTGATACAATTACTAGTCCCAGGAGGCTAGTAAACACATTTATACAACAGATGATTCCAGATCTGCTTAAATGAGACAAACCTATAAAGGTGGCGATCAACTTTAAGAGTTGGTCCACAACTCGGGACATATCATCAGAGTGGGGCTGAAGCAGCCCGATATACGCAGCGAAGCAATTCAGCGGTCCAACAGCTACAGGCAAGGTTGGGAACAGTCGTAACTCTTACCCGATCTCCTTTTTCTGAAAAACAACAAATAAGCAAGAGTGAGTACCAACGTACTCAGCAGCCCACCTTCACCCACAGAATGGGGAAATCAGATATAATGCATGGAATATGTAGAGCTCAAGATATTTTGCAGAAACAACAATATTTTATGCAGGGTTGTTTTGTAAACATTTTGTATTTTTCAAAGCGCATCCTCTCCCAAAGGAGCAGGAAGTTTTTCAATATAGAACAAAATCCCCTGGACTAAACCATCCAGGTATCTCACCAGTTTCCCACTAGTTTTCATTTTCAACAACAGCCACTGGACTTTCCGTCCACCATAGCTCACGGCTCAACCGTCGGACCTTTTAAAAATCACTTTTCTCAAAAGCACCCCTTTTTTGGAAAACAAAACACTAATTGCCATGCCACACCAGACTCGTCTATTCTTGTGGACACAGACTATTCAAATAGGTTTTCAAACTATGCGCAGAGGTGTACACTTTACCCACTAGTCCGGCTCTGCGATCTCATGGCCAATGAGATCCGAGTCCGAATCTCTTTCTTTCCTCGCACGTCCTAACCTTAATGGTTATACCGGAAGGAGTCAGGCCACCGCCATGCCCAAACCGGACAAAACATTCCCCCTCTTATCCTCCCGGTGCTCCCCAGTCTTCATAACCCTGGGGTTGGACCGTACGAGTTCAGATTGAGTGACTGCCCACACAGTCTCGAGTGGTTGTACTTATCATGAGTACAGGTAGTGAAGGATGACAAACCGGTCCTTATATGAGGGGACAATCCTTCTGCTCACACCTAAACCAACTGAGTCATCACCTTAGGCCCTCCCCTAAACCAAGGAGTCCCTGATCATCCCTACTCAAAGGTGATAAGGGTGAAAACCCTTCATCATACACATTTTGAAAAGCATTTTCTTTTGAAAACTCACATCTTTCCTCAAATCATTTGTAACAAATATATCAGGGATTGATTGCGGCAAGCGGCTGGGTGGCCATAATAACTTGTCTCAAAATCATATCATGCATAAAATAACGGGCAGAGGGTTATGATTGAAAAATCATAGGTAATTTATGCATCAAAGGGATCCAGTGAGCTTGTCGTGCTTATCCAGCGAAGGGGGAAGGGGAGCTCGCGGAACTGGCTTCTAGCTCCACTGCCTGGCGTAGACTTGTAGATCTGGCCTCCACGAGACAGCACGAACGATTCGATAACTATGCAACATGAATAAGCAAACATACAAACCAGCAAGTATATCAACAGATATTTAGTATAGTGGTCAGAATAGCGATATATGGATGGGTAGAATCTTGAGCAGAATCTGTGTTATGTGGTGTTGAGATACTACTGGTGGTGGAGCGGAGGTGCTTACTAGGAGGGTGGACTAGAGGCGAAGCGACACTATGCGTGTAGCCGGTGGAGCGGGGTAACTGAGTGGGTGGGGTGTTTGGCTTGGCTGAGGGTGTTGAGTGTGTGTGGAGAGGGTGTCACACCCAGTTTTAGAAGGCAAACCGAATGCGAACCGTGTACGTGCCAGGATCAGCAATTCACGTACACAGTAGTTACATAACATGGACATCATCACACAGTGCTCAAATAGTATTAAAAAGGGAAATAATAGTCGATTACATCATGTGTCTAAGACATCCACATAGTCTTTACAATAAATCAAAGTGCAAAAACGAAACGTAGATAACCGTGGCCTTCACAGGCAGCCGACTGGGGGTTACCGCTAACCCACGCCTAGAACTCGTCGTAGTCTTGGAACTCCTGGAAGTCTCCTTCCACAGCTTCATCTTCACCTGAGCAGTGGTTGCAATGTGTAACACCCAATTTGTAGAAGATAATATAAAAGGAGAAAAGTGTTTTCCTTTATTTATGTGAGTGTAATCATCCATTTGTCATCACATGTGAACACCACCTTTTAAAGACAATTAATAAAAATATATGACACTAAATTATGCATCATGCTGGAATTTTTATTGTGAGTGCATAAAAAGAAATATGTTAAAAATCCAAGGTGGAATTTAAATTCTAAAGGAAATTAAAGAATTGAAGAAAGAAGAGAAGAAGAGAAATTACTAGGTGAATAAAAAAATTAGTATATATAAAAAAAATTTATATATATTGTTCTTATACATATTTGAGTTTGAATGTTTGACTCAAAAGTAAAGTCCACAAAAGGATTCAAATTCAAACTAGAGATTCAAATAAAAAGAAAAGAAAAGAGCAACAGACTTCGGATGGGCCGAATCACGGCCAGGCGGCCCAGTTGCTCCCACCGCGGCCCAGCACCATTCACCTAGCCGCGCTCATTTCACTGACCGGCGGGGCCCGCTGGCCGGCCACACCACACGTACGCGCATCACGGGCCGCACAATCTGGTTGAGCCATTGGGGTCATTGACTGATGGGTCCCACCTGGCGGACTTATCCCTTTCCCCTTTCTGTTGCTCAACCCGGCGCGATCCTCGGCCGCATGGACCCGGTCATCTTCTCCGCGGGGGCTGGGCGCAGAGCTCAACGACCGCGTCAATCTCCACCAGTCGCGTCGCCGGGGAAATCGGGACTCCTCCCAACCACCTCGTCCGCTGGTCAGCGTTATCACCCACCTCGCGCATCAGCCGGGTCGTGCATGCTGACTTCGCCGCCGCCTGTGGTGGAGCCCCTCCCTGCGGTGGAGTCGTTGCGAACGGATCGGCCGAATCCTTCGCCGCCAAACTCTGTGAAATCAGCGACTCCAGGGGTTAAGTACCATGCTGACTACTCTCCTCTCCATTTTCTCTCCCCATGACCAAAACTCTTCCATGGCGCCCCGGTCTGGTGTCTGGATTCCTCCGTTATGCCTCTGCTCCCCGGCTCGATCATGCCCAGGCTTCCACTATCATACCCCGCTGTGGCGCTCACCTCTTCGGCATTTGGTGCCTGGCCAACGGGTCCGCTTGACGTCGCACCGGCCGAGAGCCATGGCCACATCACCTTGAAGCTTCCGCGGCCACTGCGAACTCGCCCCTCTGATTCTCCTGGCCGCGGGTGCCATCTTCGTCGGGTTCTACGGCCGCCGCTACCTGCGGTAGAGAAGAAGTGGCGGGCGTGCTTGGACAGCGCTGAGAGAATTCCTCGCCGGACATCGTTATGTGCTGCGAATCCGCTGTCCGCCGTGGGCACCCGTCTGTGGGTCATCTCCCGCTCTGGTAAGCCCTCTGTTAGATTCGTGGAGTCCGTAGCATCGTGTCGCCAGCTCGGTTTAGGAAGATGCGGTGCCCAGGCGTCGATTCGAGTTTTTCAGTGATGGCGCCGCCGTGCTGGGGGGAAGCTGCCGCCGGCGTCGGGCCGGTCAGGGAAGGGGTGAGCGGGGAGTTACTACCGACCGTTGGATGTTCCCTCAATGGATGGATGGTATTCAGACCCTGCTGTTTGATCCAGAGCGTCGGTCAAAGGATGGAGGGCCTGGATTAGAAATAGAATAACCGATTGGCCAGGGGCTGTGCTAGCGGTTTGATTGTGATCGGACGGGTGATATTAGATTGGCGCTCATAGAATCTCTACCGTAGATCTCGGATTGGTCGGTCGGTAGCGCTTACCTGTTGGGGCAACCGTGGATCTAATCCTAACCCTCAATCTCAGATCCGACGGCTCATATCAATAGATGCCCCTTCGGCCACCATTTTGCAATAGAGCCCTTCGGTTTTTACAGAATCAACCCGCCGTCCTCGACTGGAGCGCTCTGTGTCTTTGGGAATTTTGCTCCAGAGACCCTGCAGTTTCCTGTATTTGAGGCACAGTCCAGTTAATAAGAAAAATAGAGAAATTGAATTAGAAATTGAATTTTTAATATAAAAACAATTCCAGAATTTTGTTAAATCCATAGAAAATTCATATTAAGTCCAAATGAGATCATTCCAATTTCTATAATTCTATAATATTATTGTTCATCACATAGTACCTCTGTTTTGACATGAATATCACATTAAAATTAATTTCCTAAGTAATCTTATATCATATACATAAAACCTTAGGAAATTTATAACTTCTCCGTTTTAACTTCAATCTGATCCGTTCAAGTTGTGTTAGTCTCGTACAAGCGCGTAGATCATTATTAAGCAGTATATTCTTATGATTGGTGTGATGTTAATTTCATCAATACTATGTTTGTTTGTATTGCTACGACTAGCGCGAGGACACGTGTCATCTGAAAGGCAAGTTGGTACCTGGAATCTCAAGTGCCAGGCAAGTTGTGCCCTTGATCACTTCTTTTACCCATTCATGTTCTTATTATTCATAATGATCTGCATAGGATAATTTTGCTGGGACCCAATAGGATACCCTAGATTTTGACTATCTTTATACCTTGCTTCACCACTGGTTTTACTACTAAAGTTTTGGGTAGTTCATGCTATTGCTTTATGTGGATTTGGGTATAAAGATATTCATCACTCATTGTTATACTATTTATTGTTATCTGTTTTATTATTCCTTGTTCATGTTAAGATCATTATGTTAATGGGAACATGGAGCGACCACCCGGGAAAACAGTGCTACCACAAGGGTGGAATGGGACGCCCTTGGCTGATTAACTAGGAAAGCTAGGGGAGGGCTACCTTACCCGAAAGGGGCAAGGGCAGTAGGGGAGAGGTCAGTGCGGGGAGGTCCCTGGTTGATTTTGCTGCGATGGCTATCAGCCAGGAACCCTTTACTGGATCTTCCCATAAACTGTAGCGGGTAGTCTGAAGCTAGTGGAACTTTGTAAAGGCCTCGTAGTGTTACCCTGCCTCGCCTCCTCGGTAGAGGTGTATGGGATTGGCCATCTCTTGGCAGATGGGTAACATGACTTGTGGGTAAAGATGCGCAACCTCTGCAGAGTGTAAAACTAGTATACTAGCCGTGCTCACGGTCAAGAGCGGCTCGGACACTCACATGATTAAATTATGGAACTTAAACTTAATCTGTCATTTCATTGCATTTTGGGTTTATTTTATTATTACTTTCACTTATTATTACTATGGTTTGGTATTTACTTACACTTAGTAACTGCTAATAAAATTTTGACCAACTTATAAAAGCGATGCTCAGCCTTAGCCTTTATTTCATTGATCAGCCTTACACTTCATGAACTCCCACCTTTGTGAGTTCATGCCACATTATTCCCCACGACTTGTTGAGCTATGATCGTATGTGAGCTCACTCTTGCTGTCTCACACCCCCCCCACAGGAGAAGAACAGGTGGTTTCAAGTGGAGTCAAGTATCGAGGAGTTTGATCTGATCTAGGTGGCGTTTCCCAGTCGACATTGGCGCCGACGATCCTTAGTTCGTTTTATGGTTATACTTTTATTTTGTAATAAGTCTTCCGCTATGTAATAAATACTCTGATGTTTTATGACATTTATCTCTATACACTCTGTTATTATATATGTTGTCTGCTTTGGCGCATGTATGAGATGCACCCGGCTTTGTTCTTTAAAACCGGGTGTTACAGAAGTGGTATCAGAGCAAATGTTGACTGTAGGACGAGACCTAGATAGAAATGGACAACCCTTACCTACTTATCTCACTCTGATTCATTCTATACTTACCTTACTCTGATTCTTCCTGTACTTATCTTGATCCTGTCTCACCTTCTACTGTTCCACTCTGATCATTCTTATCTATTCTACTCTAAGACAAGATGGATTTCACACCTTGGAATCCCTACCCCTATGACATTCTTAAGAGATAGGATACCTAAGACAAAAATAAAATTATTTTCTCTATTAAAAATGTTGGTTGATTGTTCTGATGATAAATGTCTGATTTGCTTCTTTGATTGATTGCAACATTATAGTTGGGCATCTTAGCATGTACCACTATAAGGTACTGTATTAGCTCTAGTAGGTGACACACTAATCTACTTAGCTAATAAGTCCCCCAAAGTAACATGATTGTAATTACTGCCTTGTCTACTGCTCTTTCTTACCTTATGTATCTAACTCAGATGGTCAATATCAGGAAAGGAAAGATTATCACGCAACAACAAACAGAAATGAATCCTCCAAATCCCCCACCTGTTGAAACCGATCAAGTGATCGCAACCCAAAGGCTGGTAATACAGCAATTGACAGACATGATGACCGAAATGCAAAACCAGATAAGACAAGAACGCGAGGAAATACGTCAGGCCCGTCTGGAGATACAGCAAGAAATAAGGCAATCACGGTTGGAGAGACAACAACAAGAGCAACCACCATCTCCACCACCACAACAACAAGAGCAACCACCATCTCCACCACCACCGGCTCCACCAAGCTACATAAACATATATGTAAATTACTACTATTTGTAGGATCTACATGTTCCTTTAGTTAGTATTCGGTATGATACCATTTTAGGAGGAATAAAAAGGTATATTTGTCCCCATGTGTTGCTAATAAAATTATGCGTCATGCTGAGATTTTGGGTTTGTGCAAATGTGTTGGACAATATGAGAAAACCCATGAGAGTAATTACACCTAAAGGGCCTGTTGTGGTGAATCAAATGACACGTAGATTGACATTGGCCATTATGGGTAGAGAATTTGGAGTTACTGCTATAATATTGGAGCCAAGCGGTATAGAATGTCTGTAGAAGAGTTAAAAGAACTCAAGAAGCACTTAACGGAGTTGCAAGAGGCTGAGTACATTCGTCCGAGTCTTCACCTTGGAGAGCACCAGTTTTGTTTGTAAAGAAGAAAGATGGATTGCAAGGGATGTGCGTGGATTAAAGGTCCCTTAATGATGTCACTGTGAAGAACAAGTTTCTGTTACCCCGCATTAAGGATTTATTTAAACGGATGAGAGGAGCCAGGGTATTCTCGAAGATTGATCTCCGATCCGGTTACCATCAGATGAAGATTGGACCATCAGATATTCCTAAGACGGATTTCTCGACTCGATATGGATTATATGAGTTCATCGTTACGTCGTTTGGATTAACTAATGCACCAGCTTATTCTATGGATTTGATGAATAAGATGTTTTTGGAGTATTTGGACAGATTCGTCGTGGTGTTCATCGACGATATTCTTATCTATTCTAAGAATGAGAGTGACCATGAAGAACATCTAAGGTTGGTGCTACAGAAGTTACGAGATAATCAACTCTACGCTAAGTACAGCAAATGCGAGTTTTGGATTGACAAGGTGCCATTTCTTGGACATATCATTTCTAATGGAGAGATATCAGTGGATACTGCTAAAGTCAAGGAGATAGTGGTGTGGAGCATACCCACTACGGTTACGGAGGACCGAAGTTTCGTAGGACTTGCAGGATATTATTGGAGATTTATTGAAGGATTTTCTAAGATTGCTAAGCTTATGACCTCGCTTTTGGTGAAGGAAAGAGAATTCAAGTGGGACGAGAAGTGCCAAGTATATACGGATCATAAGAGTTTGAAGTATATATTCACTCAGAAGGATCTCAACCTTAGGCAACGCCGTTGGTTGGAGCTTATTAAGGATTACGATTTGGAAATTTACTATCACCCGGGCAAGGCAAAATTGGTTACAGATGCCTTGAGTCGGAAGGAGCATGTTCATTCAGCTGTTGTTGCCCAGCTACCCGATGAGATTGTTGAGGATTTCAGGAGACTTAACCTGGGGATAGTTACTCACACTAAAGGAGCTATTATTGATGTGGAAACTACTTTGGAGCAAGAGATCCGCAAAGGACAAATTGATGATACTAAGATACAAGAGATTAAGGATCTGATTACTGAAGATCGAGTTTCGGAAATTCACGGAAGATGAGCAAGGTGCCATATGGTTCAAGGACAAGATATGTGTCCCCGAGATTGAAAGCCTTCGTGAGACTATTTTAAATAAAGCCCATGACTTGGATTATTCTATTCATCCTGGTAGTACCAAGAGGTATCAGGATTTGAAGTAGAAAGTTCTGGTAATATGGATTAGAGAGAGATGTGGCTGCACATGTGGCTATGTGCGAAGTGTGCCAAAGAGTTATGATCAAACACCAAAGACCAGCTGGACTATTACACCCACTAAAGATACCTGAGTGGAAATGGGAAGAGATTGGTATGGACTTCATGACTGGATTTCCTCGCACCCTGTGAGGATATGATCCTATATGGGTTATTATGGATAAACTGACCAAAGTGGCTCATTTCACTCCGATCAAGACTACTTATAAGGGATCTCAATTGGTAGAGCTATATATGGCTCGGATTGTGTGTTTACATGGAGTACCAAAGAAGATCGTGTCTGATCGAGGTTCGCAGTTTACCTCAAGGTTTTGGAGAAGCTTTCATGAGAACATGAGTACAAAGTTGAATTTTAGTACAGCTTATCACCCTCAGACTGATGGACAGACTGAAAGAACTAATCAAGTATTGGAAGATATGTTGAGAGCATGTGCCCTTCAGCATGGAGGAAGTTGGGATAAGAGTTTACCTTATGCTGAATTCTCATATAATAATAGTTACCAGGCCAGTCTGAGGATGTCACCTTTTGAAGCTTTATATGGGAGGAGGTGCAGAACTCCTCTATATTGGGATCCGACTGGAGAGAGACAGTTCTTTGGGCCTGAACGGATTCAAGAAGCAGAAGAACAAGTTCGTATAATTCGAGAGAATTTGAGAGTGGCTCAAACCAGGCAGAAGAGTTATGCTGATAATAGAAGGAGACCACTGAAATTTGAAGAAGGAGATCAGGTATATCTCAAGGTGTCACTACTTCGTGGAATGAGGAGATTTAAAGTCAAGGGCAAATTGTCCCCTTACCTTATTGGATCGTTCTGAGTTTTTAGGCGAGTTGGGGAGATGGCATACCAACTCGAGCTACCAGATAATCTATCTGATGTGCATAATGTATATCATGTGTCTCAACTTAAGAAGTGCCTCCGTGTCCTCGAGGAACAGTTACCAATGGAAGAGCTCAGTGTTCAAGGTGATTTGACTTACACGGAGTCCCCGATCAAGATTTTGGCTACTTTAACTCGAGTTACAAGGAATAAGGTGATAAAGATGTGCAAAGTTCAATGGAGTCACCACAGTGAAGATGAAGCAACTTGGGAAAGAGAAGAAGAGCTTCGTATAGATTTTCCCCACCTTTTCCCTAGATTTTCTTAAATCTCGAGGACGAGATTGTTTTTAAGGGGGGTAGGATTTGTAACACCCAATTTGTAGAAGATAATATAAAAGGAGAAAAGTGTTTTCCTTTATTTATGTGAGTGTAATCATCCATTTGTCATCACATGTGAACACCACCTTTTAAAGACAATTAATAAAAATATATGACACTAAATTATGCATCATGCTGGAATTTTTATTGTGAGTGCATAAAAAGAAATATGTTAAAAATCCAAGGTGGAATTTAAATTCTAAAGGAAATTAAAGAATTGAAGAAAGAAGAGAAGAAGAGAAATTACTAGGTGAATAAAAAAATTAGTATATATAAAAAAATTTATATATATTGTTCTTATACATATTTGAGTTTGAATGTTTGACTCAAAAGTAAAGTCCACAAAAGGATTCAAATTCAAACTAGAGATTCAAATAAAAAGAAAAGAAAAGAGCAACAGACTTCGGATGGGCCGAATCACGGCCAGGCGGCCCAGTTGCTCCCACCGCGGCCCAGCACCATTCACCTAGCCGCGCTCATTTCACTGACCGGCGGGGCCCGCTGGCCGGCCACACCACACGTACGCGCATCACGGGCCGCACAATCCGGTTGAGCCATTGGGGTCATTGACTGATGGGTCCCACCTGGCGGACTTATCCCTTTCCCCTTTCTGTTGCTCAACCCGGCGCGATCCTCGGCCGCATGGACCCGGTCATCTTCTCCGCGGGGGCTGGGCGCAGAGCTCAACGACCGCGTCAATCTCCACCAGTCGCGTCGCCGGGGAAATCGGGACTCCTCCCAACCACCTCGTCCGCTGGTCAGCGTTATCACCCACCTCGCGCATCAGCCGGGTCGTGCATGCTGACTTCGCCGCCGCCTGTGGTGGAGCCCCTCCCTGCGGTGGAGTCGTTGCGAACGGATCGGCCGAATCCTTCGCCGCCAAACTCTGTGAAATCAGCGACTCCAGGGGTTAAGTACCATGCTGACTACTCTCCTCTCCATTTTCTCTCCCCATGACCAAAACTCTTCCATGGCGCCCCGGTCTGGTGTCTGGATTCCTCCGTTATGCCTCTGCTCCCCGGCTCGATCATGCCCAGGCTTCCACTATCATACCCCGCTGTGGCGCTCACCTCTTCGGCATTTGGTGCCTGGCCAACGGGTCCGCTTGACGTCGCACCGGCCGAGAGCCATGGCCACATCACCTTGAAGCTTCCGCGGCCACTGCGAACTCGCCCCTCTGATTCTCCTGGCCGCGGGTGCCATCTTCGTCGGGTTCTACGGCCGCCGCTACCTGCGGTAGAGAAGAAGTGGCGGGCGTGCTTGGACAGCGCTGAGAGAATTCCTCGCCGGACATCGTTATGTGCTGCGAATCCGCTGTCCGCCGTGGGCACCCGTCTGTGGGTCATCTCCCGCTCTGGTAAGCCCTCTGTTAGATTCGTGGAGTCCGTAGCATCGTGTCGCCAGCTCGGTTTAGGAAGATGCGGTGCCCAGGCGTCGATTCGAGTTTTTCAGTGATGGCGCCGCCGTGCTGGGGGGAAGCTGCCGCCGGCGTCGGGCCGGTCAGGGAAGGGGTGAGCGGGGAGTTACTACCGACCGTTGGATGTTCCCTCAATGGATGGATGGTATTCAGACCCTGCTGTTTGATCCAGAGCGTCGGTCAAAGGATGGAGGGCCTGGATTAGAAATAGAATAACCGATTGGCCAGGGGCTGTGCTAGCGGTTTGATTGTGATCGGACGGGTGATATTAGATTGGCGCTCATAGAATCTCTACCGTAGATCTCGGATTGGTCGGTCGGTAGCGCTTACCTGTTGGGGCAACCGTGGATCTAATCCTAACCCTCAATCTCAGATCCGACGGCTCATATCAATAGATACCCCTTCGGCCACCATTTTGCAATAGAGCCCTTCGGTTTTTACAGAATCAACCCGCCGTCCTCGACTGGAGCGCTCTGTGTCTTTGGGAATTTTGCTCCAGAGACCCTGCAGTTTCCTGTATTTGAGGCACAGTCCAGTTAATAAGAAAAATAGAGAAATTGAATTAGAAATTGAATTTTTAATATAAAAACAATTCCAGAATTTTGTTAAATCCATAGAAAATTCATATTAAGTCCAAATGAGATCATTCCAATTTCTATAATTCTATAATATTATTGTTCATCACATAGTACCTCTGTTTTGACATGAATATCACATTAAAATTAATTTCCTAAGTAATCTTATATCATATACATAAAACCTTAGGAAATTTATAACTTCTCCGTTTTAACTTCAATCTGATCCGTTCAAGTTGTGTTAGTCTCGTACAAGCGCGTAGATCATTATTAAGCAGTATATTCTTATGATTGGTGTGATGTTAATTTCATCAATACTATGTTTGTTTGTATTGCTACGACTAGCGCGAGGACACGTGTCATCTGAAAGGCAAGTTGGTACCTGGAATCTCAAGTGCCAGGCAAGTTGTGCCCTTGATCACTTCTTTTACCCATTCATGTTCTTATTATTCATAATGATCTGCATAGGATAATTTTGCTGGGACCCAATAGGATACCCTAGATTTTGACTATCTTTATACCTTGCTTCACCACTGGTTTTACTACTAAAGTTTTGGGTAGTTCATGCTATTGCTTTATGTGGATTTGGGTATAAAGATATTCATCACTCATTGTTATACTATTTATTGTTATCTGTTTTATTATTCCTTGTTCATGTTAAGATCATTATGTTAATGGGAACATGGAGCGACCACCCGGGAAAACAGTGCTACCACAAGGGTGGAATGGGACGCCCTTGGCTGATTAACTAGGAAAGCTAGGGGAGGGCTACCTTACCCGAAAGGGGCAAGGGCAGTAGGGGAGAGGTCAGTGCGGGGAGGTCCCTGGTTGATTTTGCTGCGATGGCTATCAGCCAGGAACCCTTTACTGGATCTTCCCATAAACTGTAGCGGGTAGTCTGAAGCTAGTGGAACTTTGTAAAGGCCTCGTAGTGTTACCCTGCCTCGCCTCCTCGGTAGAGGTGTATGGGATTGGCCATCTCTTGGCAGATGGGTAACATGACTTGTGGGTAAAGATGCGCAACCTCTGCAGAGTGTAAAACTAGTATACTAGCCGTGCTCACGGTCAAGAGCGGCTCGGACACTCACATGATTAAATTATGGAACTTAAACTTAATCTGTCATTTCATTGCATTTTGGGTTTATTTTATTATTACTTTCACTTATTATTACTATGGTTTGGTATTTACTTACACTTAGTAACTGCTAATAAAATTTTGACCAACTTATAAAAGCGATGCTCAGCCTTAGCCTTTATTTCATTGATCAGCCTTACACTTCATGAACTCCCACCTTTGTGAGTTCATGCCACATTATTCCCCACGACTTGTTGAGCTATGATCGTATGTGAGCTCACTCTTGCTGTCTCACACCCCCCCCACAGGAGAAGAACAGGTGGTTTCAAGTGGAGTCAAGTATCGAGGAGTTTGATCTGATCTAGGTGGCGTTTCCCAGTCGACATTGGCGCCGACGATCCTTAGTTCGTTTTATGGTTATACTTTTATTTTGTAATAAGTCTTCCGCTATGTAATAAATACTCTGATGTTTTATGACATTTATCTCTATACACTCTGTTATTATATATGTTGTCTTCTTTGGCGCATGTATGAGATGCACCCGGCTTTGTTCTTTAAAACCGGGTGTTACACAATGCTGACAACCTGGGGATGGGGGGGGTTTGGTGTGTAGAGCAAGAGTGAGTACACATCAACATACTCAGCAAGTATCCTGTTTGGCTGTAGTGGACTAGCTTTATGTGGGGGGTAAGTCAAGCAGTTGCTTTTAGTTGGTCAGATTATTATTTACTAGTAGAAAGCCAGGTTTTAACATTAACCCAAGTTATTAGCCCGATGTACCCTTTCCAAATGGAAAGAATACCACTTACCAGCACCATAGACATAACCAAAACCATCAGTCTCATTGCCACCTGTAAACCCAAAATGTCTCTGATCAAGTACCACTAATCATTGGAGCTCCCTTGGCCGCTCATAACCGCGAGCACGGCTGATATATCAGTTTTCAAACACTCTGCAGAGGTTGTGCACTTTACCCACAAGCCGTGATTCCCTTTCTGCCCGGAGATCATGACTCTCCATTGATCACTACCAAGGTGACCCGGCAGGGCATCACTACGTAGCCTTTACAAAGATTCCCCGGGGCTGTAGCCGCCCGTTAGGTTTCCTAAATGTACCGCACTCCTCCCCAAGGGACAAATCAACCTTGGCAGAGCGAGCCGCATACACCGAGCCCCATTGACGGCACAACGGCTAAGCGAACTACACCCCGGTTCCTCTAATTATTCAGCTAAGGGCGTCCCACTCCACCCTCATGGTTGCACTGTTTTCCCGGGCGGTCATCCATAGAACAGGTCCTTACGGAGAGGCACTCGAGAAACCGCTCGAGCCCCCTTAAAGGCCACAAGTACAACATCATAATAAGAGAAGGGAAAAACAGCGTATCATATATAATCTCATCATGTTCATTGATTAGAGTTGAGCAATAGCATAAAGCTAAACAATAATAATCCAACCCGAATAGGTAAACAAGGACATGGATAACAAAAGCTAGTCAATCCTTAAGTATAAATGTGTAATGCGGGAGGTGAATTAAAGAATGAGTAGGACAGAGATAGGTCAAGGGACACTTGCCTCCACCAACCGACTGCTGCTCAGGGGCTTCTCCTGCGAGTTCCTCGGGCTCTTCAACCGGATCGTTATCTATGCGATTGCAAGCATACATACATCCATCCATTCAAATTAGGGAACAAACAGTACACCATACAAGAGAACAAACAAAGTAAATATGCATAGAATATCACATACGATAATGAATTTACCATGGTTAGAAAGAGGCGGGGAAAGGTCTCGCGAGGGTTAAGGCTTATACTCGAGGCGCACTACGGGTAAACGAATAACTAGACGTTACGTGCTCTAATTCCAATTGGTTCTAACAAAAGAATTAGCTACATGCACTAATGTAAACATGACCACTTTTAGTAGATTAACGTTGAATAAGATAGATGATTAGCTATACAAATTAACTAACGTAACCAATTTCCAAATTGAGACTCCTATCTTATTAATATAAACAAGTGATTAGCGCCCATAGGATACGGGGGGGGGGGTAGAAGGGGCGCGACGGGTCGTGCCAAGGCACGCGCACTATGCGGGCACGCGCGCGAGGCCGCACGCACACGCCGCGAACTAGCCGTGCGCACGTCGGGGCCGTGCGCTAGCCGAGCTCAATGCCGCGCGCCATAGGCACGCTGGGCCGAGCTCAAGGCCACGCCGGGGCCGTCACGACGCGAGCAAGGCACGGCGGGGCGAGCGGGCAAGCACGGACGGGGCGAGGACACGGCCGGGCGAGGCCGGGCGCGAGGGCGGGCGGTCGAGCCGGGGCGCGGGGCGGCCGAGCCGGGGCGGCGCGGGGCTCGACGGAGGCGAGGCGGCCGAGGGCGGCCAAGCCGGGGGCGGGGCCGAGGGGCGCGGCCGAGCGCGGGACGGGGCGGGGCAGCCGAGCCGGGGGCGGCCGAGCACGGGATCGGCGCGGGGAGGGGCTGGGCGGGCGCGGCCGGGCGTGGCCGAGCCGGGGGCGGCCGGGGTCAGGACGAGCGGCGCGGCCGGGCGCGGGAGGCCGGGGCCGGAACCGGGGCGGCCGGGCGCGGGGCCGAGCGGGGCTCGCACGGGGGCGGGGGACGCCGGGGCGGCCGAGCCGAGCAGCCGGGCGGGCGAGGTCGGGGCCGGGGCCGAGCGCGCCCATGGCGCGGGGGAGGGCGCCGACGGGAGGGAAGGAGGAGGGAGGGGAGGAGAGGAGGGAGGAGGGGGGAGAAGCCTCACCGGAGGGGAGGACGGCGCGGCGACGGCGCCGGGGAGGGGCAGCGGTGGCGCGGGGGTTGGGAGAGGGCGGCTAGGGTTAGGGTGAGGGAGAGAGAGAGGGGGTGACGGGTGGGGCCCGCGGGGAGGATTTTTGGAAAAAAAAAGAAAAGGGGAGGGGGCGGTTGGGCCGGCTGGGCCCAAAGGGGGGGGGGCGGCTTGGGCCGCCAGGACGGCCCACGGCTGGGGAGGGGCGGCTGGGCCGCCGCGGGGCCCACGCGGGAAGGGGAGGGGGGCGGCTGGGCCGCCAGCTGGGCCGACCGAAGGGGGTGGAGGCGGTTGGGCCAAAAGGGGAGAAGGGGGGAGAGAGAAAAAGAAAAGGCTTTTCTTTTTCTAATTTCCACAATTTCTTATATGCCTAATTCTCCACTTCACTCAACCACAAACAAAAGAGTGCATAATCCGGCATGATGCAACAACCAAAAATAGCTCTAGGTTTTGCCTACACAAGATGTCGAGCTAATTCTCGCTATAACTTTTGGAAAGATCAAGGCTTAGCGAGGAGAAAAAGGGAAAAGGAAAGGGTAACGCCTGAATTTGGTGAGAGAAAAGAAAAAAAATTCTACCCCCAAATTCAGGGCGTTACAAACCTATCCCCCTTAAAAGAATCTCGCCCTCGAGATTCAGGGTTGGCTAGCAAAGAGCTCAGGGTATTTAGGCATCAGATCATCTTCACGCTCCCAGGTTGCTTCTTCCTCCGAGTGGTGATTCCATCTGACCTTGCACATTCGGATGGTCTTCCTTCGGGTGACTCTATCTGCAACCTCAAGGATTTGCACTGGCTTCTCAACGTAGGTCAAGTCCTCCTAGACTTCGAGACCTTCCACTGGCAACTGCTCTTCTGGCACACGCAAGCACTTCTTCAACTGAGACACATGAAAAACATCATGCACTGCGGACAGATTCTCTGGCAGGCTGAGCTGGTAGGCCACTTCTCCACGCCTTGAGAGAATTTGGTACGGACCAATGTAGCGGGGTGCTAGCTTGCCTTTGACTCCGAACCTTCTGACTCCTCTGATCGGTGACACTTTCAGATAAACAAAATCTCCGACTTCGAAACTCAGCTCTCTTCTTCTTGTGTCTGCATAGCTTCGCTGCCTTGATTGTGCTATCTTCAGATTCTCTCGGACCATCTTGATGTTCTCTTCAGCTTCAAGTAGAATGTCTGGCCCAAACACCTGCTTTTCTCCAGGCTGATCCCATTACAACGGAGTTCTACAACTCCTTCCATAGAGCGCTTGAAACGGTGACATCTTCAAGCTGGCCTGGTAACTTTTGTTATAGGAAAACTCTGCATAAGGCAACTTCTTATCCCATCCGGAATGATCTTGCAATGCACAGGCTCTCAACATGTCTTCAAGAATTTGATTGGTCCTTTCAGTCTGACCTAGACGTCTGCGGATGATAGGCTGAACTGAAATTCAGATGCGTGCCCAAAGCTCCATGCAACTGCTGCCAGAAATGAGAGATGAACTGCGTTCCTCTGTCTGACACTATCTTCTTTGGCACACCATGAAGACAAACGATCCGAGACATATACAATTCTGCCAACACTGCACTGCTGTAGTTGGTCTTGACTGGTATGAAGTGGGCTAACTTGGTCAAATGGTCCACTACTACCCAGATGGAATCGTAGCCGGCTCGAGTGCGAGGCAATCCGACTATGAAATCCATACCGATTTCATCCCATTTCCACTGAGGAATTTGCAACGGTTGCAACAATCCAGCTGGTCTTTGGTGCTCTGCCTTGATCCGTCGACAACTATCACACATAGCTACATACTCTGCGATTTCCCTCTTCATTCCGTACCACCAGAATTTCTTCTTCAGATCCTGATACATCTTCTCACTGCCAGGGTGAATCGAATAGGCTGTCTCATGAGCCTCCTTAAGAATCAACTCCCGAATAGACTAGACATTGGGAACGCACAAGCGGTCTTTAAACCATATCACACCTTCTGCATCTTCTCGAAAATCTTTGCCTCTGCCATCTAGAATCAGTCGCCGGATCTCACTGATCTTCTCATCATTCTTCTGTGCTTCTTTGATTTCTCGCTCCAGGGTAGGTTCCAACTCAATTGTGACTCCTCACGTGTTGTTCAGAAATCCGAGACTTAACCTGTCAAACTCCTTGGGCAACTCATAAGGCATCGAACGAGCGACCATCAGATTGACTTGACTCTTTCTGCTCAAAGCATCTGCCACTACATTCGCTTTGCCTGGATGGTAGTGAATCTCCAACTCATAGTCTTTGATCAGCTCTAACCATCTTCGTTGCCTCATATTCAACTCTGACTGAGTGAATATGTACTTCAGACTCTTGTGGTCTGTGTAAACATCACATTTCTGTCTATACAAATAGTGCCTCCATGTCTTCAGCGCGTGAACCACTGCTGCCAATTCTAGATCATGAATTGGGTAATTCTGCTCATGAACCTTCAGCTGTCGGGACGAGTAAGCCACAACTCTTCCCTCTTGCATCAACACGCATCCCAAACCCATGTAACAAGCATCACAATACACCGAGAAGGGCTTATGCACATCAGGCAAGACTAGGACAGGCGCTGTTGTCAACTTCTCTTTCAGCGTTTCAAAGGCCTCTTGGCATTTCTGGGTCCACTTGAACTCAACCTTGTTGCCTAGCAACGCTGTCATTGGTTTCGCAATCTTTGAAAACCCTTCAATGAATCGCCGATAATATCCGGCCATTCCAATGAAACTCTTGATTCCTTGAGCATCTGTTGGCGCTTTCCAGTTCAGAATGTCTGCCACTTTCTTCAGATCCACATCCAATCCTTCTTTGTTGATTATGTGACCCAAGAATAGGACTTCACTGATCCAGAATTCACACTTGCTCAACTTGGCATACAACTGGTGCTCTCGCAATCTCTGCAATACCATCCTCAAATGATCTGCATGCTCTTCTTCGCTTTGAGAATAAACCAGAATGTCATCAATGAATACCACCACAAACTTATCGAGATAGTCCATGAATACACTATTCATCAGATTCATGAAGAACACGGGTGCATTGGTCAAACCAAAAGACATCACGGTGAACTCATACAACCCATACTTGGTAATGAATGCCGTCTTCGGAATGTCCGAAGGTCGGATCCTGAGCTGATGATAACCTGACCTCAGATCAATCTTGGAGAACACACTGGCTCCTCTCAACTGGTCGAATAGATCTTCTATTCTGGGCAAAGGGTACTTGTTCTTGATTGTGACCTCATTCAAAGCTCGATAATCGATACACATCCTTTTGGTGCCATCTTTCTTTTCCACAAATAGGACAGGGGCGGCCCAAGGCGAGGTGTTTGGCCAAATGTAACCTTTCTCTGACAACTCATCAATCTGCTTCTTAAGTTCAACCAACTCTGGTCCAGATATTCTGTAAGCTCTCTTAAAGATAGGGGCGGTTCCAGGAAGAAGCTCTATAGCGAATTCAACTTTCCGCTCTGGTGGCATACCCGGTAAGTCCTTTGGAAACACATCTGGGAACTCGGACACAACCTTGATACTCTCAATTGGATCTGCTTCACTGCTATCAACGGCCATCTGATAGCAGCTTCCTTTCTTTGGCTCAGGCGGGACTAACTCGGTCACCACTTCCTCTCCTAGGGGGAACACCAACTTGATTGTCCTTTTATCACAACTAATAACTGCCTGATACTTATCTAGCCAATTCATTCCTAGGATGACATCTATTCCCTGAGTACCCATTACAATGAGGTTGACGGGAAATGCTACCCCCCTTATTTCCACACATACATTCAAACATATGCTATCAGCTTGAATTCTACCACCAGCTGAGTCAATTTGAATGGGGGTTGACATGGTAGTAATTGGAAGATTATGTGCTTCTACCCATGATGCAGTAATGAAAGAATGTGTTGCTCCAGTATCAAATAACACTTCTGCAATATGGGAGTCGACTGGGAACATACCTACTATCATGCCAGGGGTCTCCTGAACTGCTTCAGCCTCCAAGTGGTTCAGTCTCCCATGATTATAGCGCGGCTGAGAGCGGTTGCCTGCTCTATGCTGAGAAACATTCTGCTTTGCTGGGGCATTGGGGCCTGACTATTGCTAGGCTGCCTTCTTCGGACATTGCATCACCCAGTGGCCTTGCTCTCCACAGTGGAAACATGCTCTGTTTCCAACCTGAGCTGGTGCTGCCTGACTGTTCTGCTGGTTTGCTGGGGCAGGAAGACGGGGTGCCTGCTGATTCTGCCTCTGAAACTGACCTCCTGACTGATTGCTCTGACGGTTCTGATACTGGTGCTAGGGATACTGCCTTTGGAACTGCTGACGCTGCTGAGGTGGACGCTGGTTCTGCCTAAACTGCTGAGGTTGATTGCCTGAGAAACGAGGACGACTGTTGCTTCCAGGCTGGGGTCCACTGATCTTACGCTTACGATCCTCCATCTCCTTACGCTTCCTCTCTGTCATGATTGCTCTGTCAATCAAGTGCTGGAATGTCGGGAAGGTATGATTCATCAGCTGATAGTGCAGAGGGTCAACCAAGCCTCTCAAGAAACGGTACTGTCGCTTGGCATCGGTGTTGACATCTTCAGGAGCATAGCGAGACAACTGCAGAAACATGTCCCGGTACTCACTGACTGACGATGACCCTTGCTTGAGGGCCAGGAACTCCTCCTTCTTCACTGTCATCAGACCTGCAGGAACATGGTACTGACGAAAGCTACCTCTGAACTCTTCCCAAGTGATGGCGTCAGGGTTGGCATGAGTGACGAGATAAGACTCCCACCATGATTGGGATGTTCCTCTCAACAGATAGGGACCATACAGAACTTTCACTCTGTCATCGCACTGAGCGGTATGCAACTCCCGCTCTACAGTGTGCAGCCAATCTTCAGCATCCATGGGGTCAGAAGAGTGAGCGAACGTTGCGGGATGACCTCTCATGAATTCAGCACGCTTGTCTCTGGGCATCTGAGGCATCTGAGGTTGAGGTGGTGCCTGCTGCTGTTGTTGTTGTTGCTGCTGCTGAATGGCGGCTAGAGTCTGACCGATGGCTTGAACTGCCTGAGTCTGCATCAGAAACATCTGCTCGATCGACATCGGGGGCGGGGGCGGGGGCGGTAGGTGCTGCTGCGGAGGCACCTCATCCGGCTGAGCGGCTCGCTCCTGCTGAGCACGCCTTCCTCCTCTGCGCCTGTTCTCTGACATCTGCAGAATGCAACAACACATCAGAACTGATCTGGCAAATCTTGCAGCATAAGAAAAGAATATAGAATTCTTCAACAGCACTGAACAGATGAGCATCTTCACTGATCTCCAACACGGCTTCTCAGATAAAGAGGAAAGTGGAATAAAAGGTTTTCCCAACTATATAACTAACTCCATTAACATAATATGTAAACCAAAATGCAGGGGGGTACCCACACTCTGGTGACAGTCATTACAAAGATCCAAACCAAACATAGTTCATCATGACAAACATAGATGCACAGGATATAGCAAACTACCCTATCTAACTAAGACTAACTAAAAGCGAGACTAACACTAAGACTGTAGCTTCTACGTATATATTTTGTATTAATTACAAGATCCAACTCTAACGATCTATGGTTCTAGATTTATCTTGGTCTTGCAGTCGGGATTGCCATAAGACTGGCGTCCACGCCGAGGTGAGCGGTACGGGTGCTGAGTCCCGATGGGAGCGGGGGAACCATCATCCAAGTGACGATGTTCCGCGCGCTCAGACCGCAGCAGGGCGATCTCAGCACGAGCCCTACTCAGCTCGTCTAGCGCATGGTCCAGCTCCGTGTTTAGCACGGCGGCTAGGTTGACTGTGCTGCTCAACCTAGGATTATCCTCACCGACAGGTGAGACAATCACGCCTCCTGTGCTGCCAGATGGACGGCGGGGGTAATACTTCAGGTCGAGACCGTCAGCTACCCCACCGAGAACCGAGCAGTAGTGCGAAAGCGCACGCCGTGCGGCATCTTGCATGGCCGCCTCAGCTGAGTCCCGCTCAGAGATGGAATAGTGCTCTGAGCAGACCTCAGCACCCTGGAGACTGTTCTCCGGACGGCGCACCAAGCAGGTCACCTCCCAGCGGTCTGGGTAGACCCCGCGACTATGCTGGTAGACCACACAGTGATACTCGATGGACCAAGTACACCGGTTAAGTGCCCGACGTAGCAGGGTGTCGAGCGCATCATGGAAGTGACACCCGTGAGCAGCGTCGCGAGTGATGGGTCGAGCAACCCATCCTTCCAGCTCCTGGTCAGCAGGGAAGTCGATGTCGTGGCTCGAGCTGTCGTCACCACCTCCGTCGTCTGGGTCTCCTCCAGCAGCTACTCCAGAGGCTGGGGCGCCCAGTGGTGGTGCAGGGGGTGCCCCCAGAGGAAGCACAGGGGAGCAGCTCCTCACAGACTCTATCTCCTGCTGGAGCGAGAAAGAAGAGCCCTGCTGCTCCTGCTCCTGTTGTCGACGCTCCTGCTCCTCATGCAGGCGGTGGTGCAGTCTCTCCAAGTGGCTGGACTGACCGGCCACGGGACGGCGAAGCGGACGCTCAGCAAGGCGGGAGGGTAAGAAGGGGATGACGGACTTTCGTGCAGTGTGTCTAAGACGAGCCATCTACAAAAGACACCGTAAGCAAAAGAGTGAGAACAGAATTAATATGACCAGCAAATGATGAACCATAAATAAATGAAGGATTAGAATAAATACAATTTTCAGCAAGGTATAATATATAGTAGAACATAGTTTTGGTCGATATGACCAACTTTTGAAGGGATATCAAAGTCAGGGCAAGGACAGAGGTCTATAGTCCTTAGAACGACCATTCTACTCTAGGTTAGCGGTCCTACAGTCAGCACGGCTTTGATACCAGCTTATGTCACACCCGGTTTTAGAAGGCAAACCGAATGCGAACCGTGTACGTGCCAGGATCAGCAATTCACGTACACAGTAGTTACATAACATGGACATCATCACACAGTGCTCAAATAGTATTAAAAAGGGAAATAATAGTCGATTACATCATGTGTCTGAGACATCCACATAGTCTTTACAATAAATCAAAGTGCGAAAACAAAACGTAGATAACCGCGGCCTTCACAGGCAGCCGATTGGGGGTTACCGCTAACCCACGCCTAGAACTCGTCGTAGTCTTGGAACTCCTGGAAGTCTCCTTCCACAGCTTCATCTTCGCCTGAGCAGTGGTTGCAATGCTGACAACCTGGGGATGGGGGGGGGGGTTTGGTGTGTAGAGCAAGGGTGAGTACACATCAACATACTCAGCAAGTATCCTGTTTGGCTGTAGTGGACTAGCTTTATGTGTGGTGGGGGGGGGGGGTAAGTCAAGCAGTTGCTTTTAGTTGGTCAGATTATTATTTACTAGTAGAAAGATAGGTTTTAACATTAACCCAAGTTATTAGCCCGATGTACCCTTTCCAAACGGAAAGAATACCACTTACCAGCACCATAGACATAACCAAAACCATCAGTCTCATTGCCACCTGTAAACCCAAAATGTCTCTGATAAAGTACCACTAATCATTGGAGCTCCCTTGGCCGCTCATAACCGCGAGCACGGCTGATATATCAGTTTTCAAACACTCTGCAGAGGTTGTGCACTTTACCCACAAGCCTTGATTCCCTTTCTGCCCGGAGATCATGACTCTCCATTGATCACTACCAAGGTGACCCGGCAGGGCATCACTACGTAGCCTTTACAAAGATTCCCCGGGGCTGTAGCCGCCCGTTAGGTTTCCTAAATGTACCGCACTCCTCCCCAAGGGACAAATCAACCTTGGCAGAGCGAGCCGCATACACCGAGCCCCATTGATGGCACAACAGCTAAGCGAACTACACCCTGGTTCCTCTAATTATTCAGCTAAGGGCGTCCCACTCCACCCTCATGGTTGCACTGTTTTCCCAGGCGGTCATCCATAGAACAGGTCCTTACGGAGAGGCACTCGAGAAACCGCTCGAGCCCCCTTAAAGGCCACAAGTACAACATCATAATAAGAGAAGGGAAAAACAGTGTATCATATATAATCTCATCATGTTCATTGATTAGAGTTGAGCAATAGCATAAAGCTAAACAATAATAATCCAACCCGAATAGGTAAACAAGGACATGGATAACAAAAGCTAGTCAATCCTTAAGTATAAATGTGTAATGCGGGAGGTGAATTAAAGAATGAGTAGGACAGAGATAGGTCAAGGGACACTTGCCTCCACCAACCGACTGCTGCTCAGGGGCTTCTCCTGCGAGTTCCTCGGGCTCTTCAACCGGATCGTTCTCTATGCGATTGCAAGCATACATACATCCATCCATTCAAATTAGGGAACAAACAGTACACCATACAAGAGAACAAATAAAGTAAATATGCATAGAATATCACATACGATAATGAATTTACCATGGTTAGAAAGAGGCGGGGAAAGGTCTCGCGAGGGTTAAGGCTTATACTCGAGGCGCACTACGGGTAAACGAATAACTAGACGTTACGTGCTCTAATTCCAATTGGTTCTAACAAAAGAATTAGCTACATGCACTAATGTAAACATGACCACTTTTAGTAGATTAACGTTGAATAAGATAGATGATTAGCTATACAAATTAACTAACGTAACCAATTTCCAAATTGAGACTCCTATCTTATTAATATAAACACATGATTAGCGCGCATAGGACACGGGAGGGGGGGTAGACGGGGCGCGACGGGTCATGCCAAGGCACGCGCACTATGCGGGCACGCGCGCGAGGCCGCACGCACACGCCGCGAACTAGCCGTGCGCACGTCGGGGCCGTGCGCTAGCCGAGCTCAAAGTCGCGCGCCATAGGCACGCTGGGCCGAGCTCAAGGCCATGTCGGGGCCGTCACGACGCGAGCATGGCACGGCGGGGCGAGCGGGCAAGCACGGACGGGGCGAGGACACGGCCGGGCGAGGCCGGGCGCGGGGGCGGGCGGTCGAGCCGGGGCGCGGGGCGGCCGAGCTCGCCGGAGGGCGGCCGAGCCGGGGCGGCGCGGAGCAGGGCCGAGCGGGCGCGGGGCTCGACGGAGGCGAGGCGGCCGAGGGCGGCCAAGCCGGGGGCGGGGCCGAGGGGCGCGGCCGAGCGCGGGACGGGGCGGGGGCTCGCCGGAGCGGCCGGGCGCGGGCTCGCCGGAGGCGAGGCGGGGCGGCGCGGGGCAGCCGAGCCGAGGGCGGCCGAGCACGGGACCGGCGCGGGGAGGGGCTGGGCGGGCGCGGCTGGGCACGGCCGAGCCGGGGGCGGCCGGGGTCGGGGACGAGCGGCGTGGCCGGGCGCGGGAGGCCGGGGCCGGAACTGGGGCGGCCAAGGGCGGCCGGGCGCGGGGCCAAGCGGGGCTCGCGCGGGGGCAGGGGACGTCGGGGCGGCCGAGCCGAGCGGCCGGGCGGGCGAGGTCGGGGCCGAGGCCGAGCTCGCCGGGGCCGGGGCCGAGCGCGCCCATGGCGCGGGGGAGGGCGCCGACGGGAGGGAAGGAGGAGGGAGGGGAGGAGAGGAGGGAGGAGGGGGGGAAGAAGCCTCACCGGAGGGGAGGACGGCGCGGCAGCGACGCCGGGGAGGGGCGGCGACGGCGCGGGGGTTGGGAGAGGGCGGCGGCGGCTAGGGTTAGGGTGATGGAGAGAGAGAGGGGGTGACGGGCGGGGCCCGCGGGGAGGATTTTTGGAAAAAAAGAAAAGGGGAGGGGGTGGTTGGGCCGGCTGGGCCCAAAGGGGGGAGGGGGCGCGGCTTGGGCCGCCAGGACGGCCCATGGCGGGGGAGGGGCGGCTGGGCCGCCGCAGGGCCCACGCGGGAAGGGGAGGGGGGCGGCTGGGCCGGCCGAAGGGGGGGGAGGCGGTTGGGCCAAAAGGGGAGAAGGGGGGGAGAGAGAAAAAGAAAAGGCTTTTCTTTTTCTAATTTCCACAATTTCTTATATGCCTAATTTTCCACTTCACTCAACCACAAACAAAAGAGTGCATAATCCGGCATGATGCAACAACCAAAAATAGCTCTAGGTTTTGCCTACACAAGATGTCGAGCTAATTCTCGCTATAACTTTTGGAAAAGATCAAGGCTTAGCGAGGAGAAAAAGGGAAAAGGAAAGGGTAACGCCTGAATTTGGTGAGAGAAAAGAAAAAAATTATACCCCCAAATTCAGGGCGTTACAGAGGGAGAGGGTAGCTGGGTGTATTTATAGCTGGGTGTATGTGGTGTAGCACAGTGAAGTTCACTATTGGTGAGAATAGTGACGAATGAATCGTCTGACTTAGTATGAACAGGAGAGTTATAGGCAGAATATGGGACAAGAGTATTTTGGGAGTTTTCTGTAATATGAACCATGCTTAAGGGATGACATGATTGGATAGGGAATAGTTTGATAAGAATTTAGAAACAAGAATTATTGGAAACTGAGTTTGGAAGCCTGGTTCAAAGGAATCTCAAGGTTAAGCATGCTCAACTTGGAGAAACCTGGGATGGGTGACCAGATGGGAAGTTCCCTACTGGAAGGAAAATCACAGTCACTAGAGTTCGTATGACTGGAATATAGGTCTGGCTGGTCTTAGGTGGACTGGACAACATGATGGATGAGTAGTTGAAATTTGGGGGTGATCGGATGAACGATGAATAGTAACGATGATGAATAGTAATGGCAAATAGTAATGGTAAATAGTGATGGTGAATAGTTCGTATGAACGAACGATGAACGATGAATAGTGACGATGAACGATGAATAGGAACTATGAACGAACGGACAAACGATCGAATGATCGGACGAACGAACGAATAGAATTTTGACAGCATAACGGCATGACAAAGATTATCTGGAAGAACGATAAATAGGGACTATGAACGAACGATGAACGATGAATAGGAACTATGAACGAACGATGAATAGGAACTATGAACGAACGATGAACGATCGAATAGGAACTATGAACGAATGATGAACGATCGAATAGGAACTATGAACGAACGATGAACGATCGAATGATCGAACGAACGAATGATCGGAATTTCGGTAGCATAACGGCAGGACAAAGATTATCTGGAAGAACGATGAATAGGGACTATGAACGAACGATGAACGATGAATAGGAACTATGAACGAACAGACGAACGATCGAATGATCGAACGAACGATTGGAATTTCGGCAGCATAACGGCAGGATAAAGATTATTTGGACGAACAAACAGACGAACGATCGGACGAACGAACCATGAACGATCGGACGAACGAACGAACAAACTAAGAACAGGGGGACGAACGATCGAAGAACGATCGAACGATCCTTGTGCTAGTGTGTGCTTGTGTGGAACATGGAGTGGGTGTGTGTGGGGGGGGGGAAGAGTTGCCATGAAATGGCTTGGGGTGGGATGAGAGGAGGCCCTTGCCCCTCTATTTATAGCCATGGTGGGGGATTAGGGGGAGGGATGAGAGGATTAGTGGGAGATTAGCATGTATTTGTCTTGTATAAGTGAGATTAGCTTGTAGAGCTCACCGTATGACATCGGAGGCATACGTATACGTATGAGCATGAGAAAAGTTTTGAAGAAAATATTTGTGGGGACTTTAAAAATGATTCTGAAGGTATTTCTGAGGAGGAAAATATTTGGAGATATATCGGTGGAATATTTGGGCAGTATTTCTGGAAAGAATTTGAAGGGGATCATTGGTGAAATATCTGGGTAGTATTTCTGGAAAGAATTTGAGGGGGATCACTCGGGAAATATTTGTAGGATATTTTGAGAAGGATTTTGGAGAGAATATAGACCTCTATATTTTGTTTGTTGATATCAACTTGCAAACAAATATTTTGAAATGAAATTTTGAAATTCATTTTGAATTTGGAGCGAGTTTGAGAAAATTTCAAGATTTGAATTTTTGGGATGCTACAACATGCAGACCTGGCCCCGTGCCTGAGGTTGGACCGTTGGTCGCAGTGGAGATGAAGCGGCGCACCTACTGCGGGGTGGTAACACGCTCCTTGCGTGGCGATTTGCCTTCTTCGCCCCAGCGAGCCAGCTGCAAGTCATGCAGGGTCGGACCCCCATGCCATGGCTGGATACCTTGGTGTGTAGGCCTGGGCAAAAAGAACCGGAACCGAGGAACCGAACCGAAATAACCGAGAACCGAAACCGAACTAACCGAACCGAAAGAACCGATATAAAATTCGGTTCTGGTATTTTGAGAACCGAAATAAATGAGTTATTTTCGGTTCTCCACCCTAAAGAACCGAAAAACCCGAAAAAACCGAAAGTAAACAGCCCAATAAGCAAATCCGGCCTAGCCCACGGCCTGTCCCAAATCCAAATGAACCCTAACCGGCTAACCCTAGGTAACTACGCACAGGCACACGCACAGCACAGGCTCCCAGCCGCCCACCAGGCCACCACCGCGACCGCAGCACCGCCCAAGTCCCAAATCCGCCAGAGACAGAGCACTCCCAGCCGCCCACCGGCCACCGCGGCACCGCCCGACGGCGCCCGTCCTCCCCCACCCGGCCACCCAGGCACCCAGCCGGCAAGCCCAGGCGAGCCCGGCAGCCCCATCCCCAGGCGAGGCCACCCCGAGGCCGGCAGCCCACGCACAGCAGCGAGCCAGCGACTGCCCGAAGCAACCCATCCCCAGGCGAGCCCGGCAGCCCCCAGGCACCAGCCGGCCACCGCGACAGCCGCCCACCGGCTCGACAGCACCAGGCACAGCCGCATTCGATCGACGGACGACGGTCACCGCCTCACCGGATTCAACTCCCACGACGGCTACATCGGTTGCTTCGTGCAGTGTAAGTGCTCCATATCAAAGTCACTTAGCCAGATCTGTATGTTTAGTGAATATGTGATGATTCTCTAGGGTTCATGCTTCATTAGTTCATTGCATAACACAGATGTCTCAGTCGTCCGAGGAAGACATTGATGAACAGATTAGATATTGGAATGATACCAATGTGCCTGAGATTGAAGAGGAGGAGGCTCGACAGGCTGTTGCCACTACGGACATGGACAAGGAAATCATTGACTGTGATGTCGATGAAGGCGATGTGAAGAAGAGGAAGAATATTCCAAAAAGAAGCGATATATGGGAGCACTTCACTGAAGTCAAGGATGAACACAATGTGGTGATCAAAGGCAAGTGCAAGTATTGTAAGCATGACATCCAAGCACATTCAGTAAATAATGGTACGTCTGCAATGCGAAAGCATTTCAATAATTGCAAGCATAATCCTCATAGAGGTCATTTGAAGCAAGGTGTTTTGCAACATAAAGATGGAAGTAGTGTAGAAACTTGGAAGTTTGACCCTGAATCACTTAGGGCTGCCTTTTCTGAAATGGTTATAGAAGATGAGCTACCATTTGCATTTGGTGAAAAGTCTGGCTTTAGGAAGTTTATGGCTCTTGCTTGCCCACGGTTCAACTTACCTTCTAGAAGGACATGCACTAGGGACACTGTCGCATTTTACTTTGAGAAAAAAGCAAAGCTAAAAATATTTTTACAGCAGCATTGCCATAGAGTTTCTCTAACTACTGACGGTTGGACATCACAGCAGCAAGACAGTTATATGACTGTGACAGCCCACTTTATTGATAATGATTGGTGCTTGCATAAGAAAATAATTAGTTTTTTTAAGGTCAAAAGTAAAAAGGGGGATGATATTGGGAAGCATTTGCAGAAAGTATTGCTTGATTGGGGGTTGGATAAAGTAATGACTGTGACCGTTGACAATGCTAGTGCAAATGATAGTGGCATTAACTACTTGAGGAGGCAGATGAATAGTTTAAAAACTAATATTGCACTAGGCAAGTACCTTCACATGAGATGTGCTGCTCACATAATTAACTTGATTGTGCAAGATGGTTTGAAAGAAGTAGACATTTCCATTAAACGTGTTCGTGCAGCAGTGAGATTTATCAAGAATGGTACATCTAGATTAGTCAAATTTAAAGAGTGTGCTGCTTTGGAGAAGGTGGACATGAAGGCATTCTTGAGCCTTGATGTTTGCACGAGGTGGAACTCCACGTATGATATGTTGAAAGCTGCATGTGCATACGAAAAGGTGTTCACAAGGTATGCGGAGGAGGATCCATATTACACAATTGAATTGATTAGTGATAAGGGTCCAGGTGTTCCCGATGAGCATGATTGGGACAATGCAAAGAAAATGGCTGGATTCTTAGGTCATTTTGCTGATATAACTAAACGAGTTTCTGCATCACTAAGTGTCACTGCTCACACAATGTTTCATGAGATTGGAGAGGTCAATATTTTGGTGAATGATTGGATGAACAGCAATGATGTGGTTCAAGCAGCAATGGGAAAAAGAATGAAAGAGAAGTTTGACAAGTATTGGGGGCAGTGGCATGACATTGTGGAGAATGAAAATGAGAATGATAAGGGGAAGGGAAAAGGGAAGGAGAAGGAGAAGGAGAACATGAACTTATTGATTTTTGTGGCTGTTGTTCTTGATCCTAGGTACAAGCTTTCAGAGTATACTGAACTTGTCATTCAGGAAATTTATGGTGAGGGTCCTGGACACAAATTGTGGGCTGCACTTAACAAGTGCTTGCATGGCATGTTTGAAGAATATAGGGCCATCTATTCAAGTGATCGTGCCCCCCAAAAAAGTGAGTCAGCACAACCTACACAAGGGGGAGGGAGCACTAGAATGATGAAGTCCGTAGTTGCCAAGAGAATGAGGCTCAATAATAGCTCAAGTAGTTACAGTAGGGGCATTAGGACAGAATTAGACAAGTACTTGGCTGAAGAGTGTGAAGATGAAGTAAAAGTTTTTGATATTCTTGCTTGGTGGAAAGGGCAGTCCTCTAGATTTCCCATACTATCTAGATTGGCCCGTGATGTGCTGGCCATTCCAATTTCAACAGTTGCAAGTGAATCTGCATTTAGCACAAGTGGGCGTATACTAGATGATTTTAGAACTTCCCTCACTCCATTTATGGTCGAAGCTCTTGTATGCACAAATGATTGGGTTAGGAGGGCTACACCAATCAATGTTGCTGAGAATACTGAAGAGTTGGCTAAGCTAGAAGAAGGTGATTCAATAAACCATCTCTTTTATTTATTGTTTTTGTTGACGAATAAATTATTTATTGCTTTCATTTCTCTCATTTCAGAGCTGATACATGAGTTTAAGGATAAAGAAATAAATGAAAACAATGCTTCTAAGTCACAGGTTCTAGGAAGCAAGAGCAAGAGCAAGGCCACCACCACTAGCACTAAGACGAAGTCACATTCTAAGCAATCTTCAAAAACAAGCAAAAGCAAACCGTCCAACTCAAAGGCTATATGATTATGTGAGTTATTCTTTTGTGCATTTATAATCTAATCAGCAATTCAGGACTGCTGTTTTATTATCTATTGATTTTCATTAATTGTATTTCAGGACTGCTGTGCTGGGCCTGGGCGCATGCATGGAGACCTGCCTGGCTGGGGGCTGGGCGCTGGTTGCTGCTGGGCGCTGGTTGCTGGCTTGCTGCTGGCTGCCGCTGGTGCCTGGTGGCTGCTTGCTGCTGGAGTGCTGGGCGCTGGCTGCCCCTGCCGCTGGTGGCTGCTGGCTGTCTGCTGAAGTGCTGAGCGCTGGCCACCGTGGAAGACTGGAAGCTGACTGGCTCAGTGCTGTGCTGTGCTAAATGCTGTAGTGTTGTGCTACTTTGTTTTATTATGCTATTGCTTCATTTGTAATTGACTATTTGTGTTGTCTACTCATTGCATTTGTGCTACTATTGCTGCCTATTATCTATTGAGTGTCAAAACTTGTGGTTTTTAAGGGAAGATGCTGCTGAAATTTTAATTTTTGTAACAGCTACTCTGTCTAGTCTCTAACAGGTATAATTCGGTTAGAACCGAGGAACCGAACCGAAGAACCGAGAACCGAACTAGTCGGTTCTGGTTCCTTTGAACTGCTATTTCGGTTCCAGTTTTTAAAGAACCGAATTCATACAGGAACCGAGGAACCGAACCGAACCGAACCGAAGAACCGAACGCCCAGGCCTATTGGTGTGCATTAGGGGAGACTCACCCGTGACGCTTCGGGGCACGAGCGAGGAAATCTGCCTTTAAAAAGGAGCTCATCCCCCGGGCAGTAGCCATGCCTCGCTTTTCTTCCATTCGCCACGCCCTTCCACCTTTTGGGCCTCTGGATGGAGCGCGCCGGTGTTCGCTGGAAGGATTCGCGTCAGGGCCGCCCTCCCCAGCGATCTCACCGCTGGGGAGCTCGCGCTCTTTGTTTCCTGCGCGGTGCTGCTGCCGATCTTGTCTTCTTCTTGCTGCTGTTGGAGGAGCGCGACCTCGTGGGGGTTGGCGCTCTTCTGCCATCGCTCAGCTTCAAGGATTTTCATCATGCAGCTTGGCTGCGGTCTCCCGCCAGTGGTCATCTACAAGGATGACCACCAACCTCGTGGTGGAGAGAAGCGAGCCGGGCTGCGGCCTCCCCCATGCCCTCAGCTTCAAGGATGTTCATCATCCTCGCTGGGGTGGAAGGCGAGCTTAGTTGGGGTCCTGCCATCCGCATGGGCTGGTGACCTGCTTCTTCCTCCAGCATTTGGAGGAGAAGTATGTTCACCAGCCTTGCGGAGGAGGCGAACTTCGGCTACGTGGAGCCGATCGGGCTGCAGGCGCCGTCAGCTACCGCATGTCTGGCTCCTTGGCTTGGATGGCTTTGGTGCCGCCTCCAACGCTGCCTCCCACCGCCAAGTGGGGCGTGGCTATCCGTCCACCGCACGGGCGACGGTCGCACCGTGAGCAGGTCCGCCGCATCTGTAGCGTCCCCTGCGCCGCCGGCCACGCTGCTCCGACGCCGCCCGGGGGGTTGTACAAGACATCATACGCCGTGGAGGTGGCGGTCACGTTCATGGATGGTCTTGTCCTCACCCCGTAGGAGGACAGGGGCGAGGGCCTCTTTGCCACGGCGCACGCGCTATGGTGGCCGCCGTCGCTGGCAAGCCATCGGTGCATAGGTGGTCGCTGTCGCTGGTGAGGCTGTCCGGTGCAGAGGTGGTTGCCTCCGCTGGCGAGACCACCAGCGCCACCTGCCGCCGAGCCTCCAACTCTTTGACTTTAATGGCCTCGTTGTCGCCCCCCGTAGGAGGACGGGGGCGAGGACCTCTTCGCAATGGCGCACGCATTGAGGCGGGCATCACCGCTGGCACGCCGTCCTAGAGGATTCTGCAAGGACAGTGGCCGCAAACTTCCAGCGCGACCCTGCTGGCGTCTGGTAGTTTATACCTGCAGAGTAGAGATGAAACTAGGACTCCGCTTGAAGGCGGATGTAATACTTTTGCTTTTTGTAAGGTACTTTTGAGTACTATTTATCAAGCAGTGTTAGCACTTATCTGTGTACCACCTGTCCCTGCTGTGTGTGATGTTGTTGACTCCTCCCTGGTACCTGGCCCCCCACCTGGGATGCAAGCTTGATGTGTCGAGGTTGGATACCAGCGTATCTGAAAGGGTTGTCAACAACTCCCGGGAGGCAGCCTCGGTCGGGATCTGGACCTATACATAGCTTCAGCTAGGGAGCGTTAGTAGTACACCCATAGGGTCCCCTGTCTGACATTAACCATCCTTTGATACATGCTCGAGACTCGCAGGGTTTAGTCCGGGTGGCCAAGTTGTGTGTCCGGACCCCTTGGATCGCGGCTCTAGATACTAGGACTCCCATCGCAGGGTGGTGGAGTGTGAAGGCTTACGGTACGGGACGAGGCTAAGTGGCTACACGGCTCCGGACCACCCCAGGAGACAAGTGTCCATTTTCTGGAGCCGGACCCCAGGTTGTCAGACCCACAGGACTATAGTTCCAAATACTAAGGCACTCATCACAGAATGATGGGCCGTGCAGGCTTACGGTACGGGACCAGGCTAAGCGGCTACACTGCCCCGGACCACTCCATGGAACGAGCTCCCGTTCTTTAGAACTGGCCCCCAGGCTGTCGGACCTCCCAGCTTTCATAAAGGAGGTCCTAAACTGCAAGCCTGGCTATTCAATTCGGATGTCGTCATGTCAAGACAGATGGGAACCATGCGGGTGGGTTAGATAAAAAGCATTATCTGAAACTGTAGGTCAAATCCATGAAGCGGGAAGATAAAGTTGTCATAGAAATGCGTCTGAGGGGGTGAATTTCCTCTTTATAACTCGACATGCATGGGTGTAAACCATCAGGCCGGGTTTATGAGGGCAGACCTCACCGGGCTGGTGTACACGTATGCAAAATTTAACCATAAAAGAAGAAGAATTTAACCCCTCAGAGTTGCTTCTATGGATTGAACTTATAGAGATAGGAAGGGATACTTCCTCAGCTATAGCAATGTTGGCATCCCCCGGGTTGGCATATTTCCATCGCCTTGAGGGGTTCCTCCCTGCTGGGGGAGAGGTTGCAGACCCCCTCTTAGTTCAGTACTTTGCCGCAGGATTAGGTCCCGACCCTGGGTTCCCTACTATGCACGAACTGTCGGCCATAGTACTTGAGCGCTTGGTTACGATGTGCATTTTGGGTTGCAACTTGACATCTGAGTTCGCCGCTTGAGTCCATGTCCTCGCACTATAGTGGCCCCTACACAAACCCATCGAAAGGTTGGACCCGTGGAGAGTCCAGAAGGCTTTCCGGGGGAAGGCAGGCTTCGGCCCCATAGGCCAGGTAGCACGGAGCACCCTGGTGGTCCGTCTAGTTGCCTTCACCGGAATTGGAGCCTCTAGTGAAGACATCCTTTAGGACCCCCTCTAGTGACTGATACCCGAGGTCCGGTTCGGCCGCGGCCACCTCTTCGTCGTCGGCCCTTTCCTTGCCGGGTCGGCGACGAGGTGGGGAGCCATCCTCGGAAGACTGCTCGCGCCGCGCGCTGACACGTTTCGTGAGGTCGATGATCTCACGACATTCTGCGGCGCTGTGGCGACCGTTGGGGTGCACGGGGCATCTGCCGCTGTTACCCCTCGGTGGCCGTGGGCGTTTGCTGTGGTCGCCCCGGCCCTAGTCGCAGCTGCCACGACCAGAGCGGCGGAGTGCGGCTTCTCGTTGCCGAGATTCTTTTTCTTGCCGTCCTGAGCGACAGCACCTGAGCCGCCCATTTGGGCAGCCTCAGTCTGTGGCGCTGAGTGCCACGCATGGCCCTCAGCAGCCCTAGCGCACTTGTCAGCCAAAGCAAAGAGAGTGGGGACCGTTTCCATGTCATGCGTGGCCAACTTCTCCAACATCTTTTCATCACGCACCCCTGGCGGAAGGCCGTGATGATAGAAGCATCGGAGATGCGAGGTATAGTACCTCGCACCTTGGTGAAGCGGGAGATAAATGTCCGGAGAGTTTCTTCGGGCTCTTGCCTCACTGCGTGGAGGTGGGCCTCCACGCCGTGCTGCTGGTAAGCGCTAGCGAAGTTCGCTGTGAACCGTGCGCAGAGTTCTTCCCAGGAGTAGATTGACCCTGGGGCAAGGTTCATGAGCCAAGTCCGGGCGGGCCCAGACAAGGCGACATGAAAATATGTCGCCATCATAGCGGTGTTTCCACCTGCCACTGTGATAGCGGTGACGTACACCTGCAGAAATTCCAATGGGTTTGACGTACCATCGTACTTTTCCGGCAAGTGCGGTCAGAACTTGGATGGCCAAGATGCCGCACGGAGATGATCCGCGAGAGCGGCGCAGCCTACACCAGCCAATGGGACACTGGCCTGGATCTGGGCACCCGCCGGCGTTTGTGGTGTTACCGCTGCAAAATCTTGATCGAGGTTACGCCCCTCGATGTTTTGTCGGCGCTCTCGCGCCCTCTCCAGGGAGACACGGGCGTCCTCACCCGCACGTCTGCGGTTGAGTTCTGCTCGTAGGTCATTAGCCTCCTCCAGAGAGACCGGAGCGCCCTCTGCCGCGCGCCGGCGGTTGAGCTCCGCCCTCAGGTCCTCAGTTGGCGCTGCCCTCACCGAGGGCGAGCGCATAGACGCCGACACCTCATGCTGACACGCGGGATGACCGAGGCTTGGGCCTGGTTGAGGCAGAGTGCGCCATGCCAAGAAGGCGATCCACGTCGTCGCGCCACTGCTTCATGGCACTTGGAGAGGCCGTGGAGCTTGGAGGGTGGTGCAGCAACTCCCTTGCTGCTGACAGCGCCCCAGGCGTAGCCCTAGACGCCCTGGACGCCTGCGTGGGAGTGTGCTGTCGTGCAGAGTGCACAGCTGTCGCCGCACCAGGCACCAGAAGGTTGGTGGCCCGCGGAGCGGAAGAGGCAGCTTCCTCCTCCAGCATATAGTCCTCGGGCATGAAATCTTGGTGCTCGACGATATGGACCATGACGTTGAGCAGGAAAACAAGCAAAAACTTCAAGCCTAGTCCTCCTACCTGGCGCGCCAAATGTCGGAGAGGAAATTCTTCGACCGGGTGGCAGACTGCACCCGCCCTAAGTCCTAAGATGAGGAGGGGGCTTAAGCGTTTTGCCTGTTGTGAGATATAGGAATGAACACAAGAATATGCAAGAGTTTAGAGTGGTTCGGGCCACCTGAGCGTAATACCCTACTCCACTGTGTGTTGTATTGCTTGAGAGAGTCCAAGTGTGTCCTCGATGACTTGGGTCTAAGCCTCCCTTTGTAACGTTGCACGATCCCCCTTTTATAGCTCAAGGGGGGTGTGTACAAGAGTGCTGAGCCTCGACATGTGGGCCTAGGAGTACAAAAGGATGCAAGACTTGGGGCAGCAATAGTTGGTTGCTGGAGCAATCTTCCTGCGCTCTGACATCTGTGGTCCGCGTAGTGTTGGTGTTGTAAGGAAAATGGACCCCGGGCCTTTTGGCTAATTGAGTTTTGGTGTTTGATGAACAACACAATCCGTGAACTAATAAGTTTTCTAGTGTTTGTGTTTGTAGTTCACAGGATGCGAAGAGAATTGGACCAAGGCAATGAGGATGCAACACCTCAAAAGAAGACATAAAAAGATGCATAGGAGTCCAATACTCAAGAACAAAGAAGCCCGAAGAAATCAGCGAAGAAATCCAAGATATGGGCTGTCAGCCAGCGCCTGGTGGCGCACCGGACATCGGTGTCCGGTGTGCACCGGACTGTCCGGTGAAGTCCCGGACAGTCTGCGCAGGGAGGCCGCAGACAGGCGCTCTCTGGCTGTAGCACCGGACTGTCCGGTGTGCACCGGACTGTCCGGTGTGCCAACGGGCAGATGGCAACGGTCGAATCCAACGGTCGGATCCAACGGTCGACTGCTACAGGCGCCAACGGTCGGCTGACGTGGCGGCACCGGACATGCTACAGTGCTGTGTCCGGTGTGCACCGGACTGTCCGGTGCACCCGTCGACAGAAAGCTGCTGCTTTCTGTCCAACGGCTAGTTGGGGGCTTGGAGGCTATAAATACCACCCCAACCGGCCATTCTCAAGTGTGAGAGCCCAAGCAACATACCAAGGCATATAGTGCACATTTCTAAGAGCTCAAACACCCAAGTGCTTAATAGAATCACTCGGTGATTAGCGTAGGTGCTTTGCGAAGTGCTTAGGTTAGTTAGACCGCTTTAGCGCTTGCTCTAGGTGAATCCTAGTTAGTTGAGTGAGTTTTGTAAAACCACACAACCCCTCGGCTCTTGCGCGAGCCGTTGTAATTGTACCGAGTGGGGCGAGAGTCTTGCGAGATCGTGACAACCGCGTTTGTGTCACGGCCGCCACCGTGTACCGGAGGGAACGAGGCCCGCGGCGTTTCGGCCGGAAGCTCGATAGTGGAGACGGCGGGGAGCGTCCGAGAGGAGCCGGAAGCGGAGCACCACTTGCGCGTGGAGAAGGCCCGCGGCTCTCTACGGAGTTACTCGACCGTGGTGCTTGGCCCTCGCGTGGGCTTCCCTTTGCGTAGGGGCACCAACGAGGATTAGTCGGGACCTTGCGTGGTTCCGGATACCTCGGTAAAAATACCGGCGTCATCCACGAGAGTTTGCTTCTCTACTTAGCTCTTTACATTCTGCATTTATATTAAGCATTTAAGTTTCAATCTTATTGTCATACTTATCTAGTGTAGATTGAAACTTAGCCTTTGCGGTAGAGATAGCAACACTTGACAAAACCTAGTTTGCACATTCTAGTTTTGGTTATTTGCATAGGTTTTGCTATAGGGATTTAATTGTGGCCTAGTTTAGTAAAAGTTTTAGAAGTCCTAATTCACCCCCCCCCCCTCTTAGGCGTCACCCGTTTCCTACAGGTGTGTTGGGGAAGCTTCCCTGGTAATGCACAACTGCTGGTGGACATAGCGTATCCTACAGCACAGGCATACTGTTCAGATTAGACGGGCACGTCGCCTACTATATGGCCTTGGCACCGTCTGCCAGCGGAGTGGATAGGACGCATTAAATGCCGAAGGGGCACATCACCTGATAGCAGGGTGGACAGGCGGCGCATCCTCTCCATAATAAATGCGGAGGCCGCGCGGTCCAGAGTCCCTACGTCATGCTCCGTCCTCTGGCCTACGTCACGGGCAATAAGCCATGTGGCAGCATTGGGTCCTCGGCCGAGCGGGGAGCGGAGGCGCACTGGATAGAGCCCGGATATGCGTCAACACTGGACCCTTGCCTAGGCCATGGCACTTCCTGCCCCAAGACCTTATAATGGGCGGTCTGGAGCTTACTTGGAGGGGTCCGAACTCCATCCAATGGCTCCGGGCCGCTTTACTTCGGGGGTCCCGGGTCGTATTCAGGGGTCCGGGTTGTGCGCTCAGGGGTCCTGCGCCTTCTTGAGGAGGCCTGGGCCTGATGATGCTGTTTTCGAGAACACCACCTCAACTGCCCACAAGATATCCTTGGGGCTGTTCTCTGCGCGGCTAGGGATAGCCGCACATGCATCGTGTCTTCATACCATAGTAAGGGGTACCCCTGATCCAGGGTGCCGACAGACATGCTTCTGAAACCTTGATTTACATATCTTAGACGTGTCATCTATTCCGACAGGACTTCCATGGATGTACGAATCCATGTTCATGCACGCGGGCATCAGTTCATGGTAACGGATTTTCCTAGGGTCGTCTTGGTGATGCACATTATAGATCGATTTTGGGATATTTCTATGAACATACCTCTAATTATCTGGCCCTGGGATAAGTGTGCAGTATGAGTAGTTACGGTGGCTCATTGGTCTGTTTCTTCATCTTTGTCTGTGCCCAAATCGATAATGTTTGATTAATGCTTTGAGAAACTACCATACATAGTCTAAGTAGTAGTTAGATGCGAAATTATGTATTTTCAAGTATCTAGAAACTTTTTAAATTTTGATCTCACAAATGTTTCTAGTGTATTTGGTGACTAGCTATTCAAAGTGCTAAGGATGAGAATGTCCAACTGATACTTCAAGTGGTATACATGCTTCAAAGGTTTATCATATACACATTAGCATCATTTGCTAGCGTTGTTTCTTCTAGAATTTCAAAATCCCACATATATGGAAGCTGTAATTCATAATTCCTAGCACATATGTAGGGGGGCTAATACTTCAAAAATTGGGTTTCCAAAACCTGTCTAAATATTCATAGATAGTTAAAATACTTATACAAGCTACTTAAATCCAAACTAAGTTAGTAACTCATATTTAAGTACTAGCTTGAAATTCAAATTTTAAAATTCCTATCTTTATATTGTTGTCATTTATTACCAAAAAAGGTGAGAGTAAAAGTCCCATGTATGGTTTTGGTAATCGAGACAGCTAAGTGGACTAACATCTACTGTAGTGTTGTATTTGAGATATGTTAAGTCCACATCCAAGGTTGAACTGGATTGGCTGCCACTAAAAGGATGGTGAATGACTAAAAGGATAATCAAGTCTTAACATGGAAAGAATGAACAAGAAAAGAAAAATGCATGGACTTAAGACAAAGGTACATAAGCACTTTCCTTCATCGATTAAGACACAATAGAATGATTGATCGAATTTAGCATAGATGGCCATGTTATTAAGAGGAGACAACTTAGTCATCTAATGCCAGGTGTTTAGCAGACTACATCACCAACACTTCATGGACAAGATTAGGATGATTCATTGTTCTTTAGGTTTCTTTAGTCGCTCTTCATATTGTCTTCATATTTCATTACTGTTGGCGCCATTGCAGCCGTCACCTTGCCTCAGGGTTATGGCTGTAGCGAGGCCATAGCGGGGGAGGAGCCGAGGACACGAGGTGGTGACGCTGCTCCTAAGGTCCAGGAGGTGCAGCCCCATGAAGCGGCGCCCCGCCAGCTCGGTGGTCTCTGCTCTTCGAGCTTTCTTGTCATAAATGGAACGAATGTCAGGGGCATCGTGGTCAGTTTTCACCGGCCACAACGGTTAGTATGCAGTTATAAGTTGGTTGTACCTAAGGTGGTAATGAATCTAAATGTTTTTTATAATAAATTAGAGCTTTTAAAATGAATAATAATAGAGTCTGATCCTAAACCTATTCGATCCTTAAATTTTATAGCAAACAACGGACTTAGCGAGTCCACGCTGCGCCATAACAAAACAGAGAAACCGCGGGACGGGAATATCATAACAACGAAATAAAAAAACCTATCTGGCCGGCTTGCTGTGGCCAGCCTTGGTCGTCGTTGATCGTGGGGCCGGGAGAGTCGTAGGAGCGTGTACGTGGGCGCGGGAGAGGAATCACGCGCGCGGTGTGGGGAGGGAGAGGATGCGTGATGAAGTGTTGATGAAGCTAGAGCCTCGTCCGTTGGATTTGATTAGGAGGAGAGGAAGAGAGATGCCAGAGTTGAAATGTTGTCCGTTCGCATCTAATAACGTATCGAGTTGGCTTTTCTAGAAAGCAATTTTATTTTGGCGCGCACGAAGAAGAGGAAGGGCATTCGATGATACATCCATAGAAGAGTTTTCAACTGGTACATTATTGAAAATGGTAGAGATAGGGATAGATGTTTAGTCAAAGCGGTTTGTCCAGACGTCATTAGTAGCCCTGCACACGACGCTTGGATGAGCTAACAACGTATATATACGTGACAAGCGACAAGTTCGCGCTTTTCACATATCGAATGAACTAAGCTAGGTCTATGATCTCAGCGAAATGGGGGTAGATAGACACGATCGATGTTGACTTGGGAGGGGGGGGGGGTGTGTGTGTTAGAAATACTACTATTCCATGCTTGTTTGACAAGAAGGCCCACGCATTTGTGCGCGCGCGCAAAAGCTGCAAACGTCATTACGAGTGCGTGAATTGCGACAGGGGCAGAAGATATTTCACGTGACTTGCTGGCTGCTCTGCGTCTGCGTGCGACGAGCTCCCGAAGGAAAAAAGCATGCACGGTCGCAGGAGCACTGTGGTTATTGGACGACAAGACTGCGGGGGAGCTGATGCATGCACGGCCGGAAAATCGGGCTCCACCTAACTTTTGGACCGGCGCGTCAACTCTCGAGGATTAGCTTAGTATTACATGCATCCCAGACAGATAGCTAGTAGGGCCATACGTACACGTTAATTCATACCGGTTCGTTGCACCTGTTCGTCGTGTGTATGCTTCGGTCAGCACACGTTTTTTTTCTCTCTATCACTGATTTTGGAGACTCATTTTTGGCCACCAGGCACCAGGAGTTAGTCGTACGTGGTAATCTTTTGGAAGATTAGTAACCGCAGCTTCTTCAGATCCTAGCCATGGAAATGCCTTCATTCTCTCACCTCATCTCAGCTAGCTTGAGAGAGAGATAGAGAAAAAAAAAGGATTCATTATCTTCTGGCCGCGCTCATAGGGATCGCCCGTATCTGCGCGGCAGGCGGCAGCACACAGGTCGAGCAAACCTGTGCTTTTTTTTTCCCCGCTTTTTCGGATGCAGAGCTCAGCACTGATCGAGTCGCTGGCAGCCTGGCACACAACAACGGAAGTCGGAAGAGAGCGACAATGTCAACGCCTAGCCGAAAAAGAGAGAGAGAGATCAGTTGGGTACTCTCTGGCACATGTCGGCCTCGTAGCAAGTACTAGTACCAACCAGGCAATCTCTTCCATGAACCATCCAGTACTGTACTGTCCGTGTTTGCTTAGCGACTAAACAAGACCCCTTTATTTTCCCTTCCCCTGCCGCCTCCGATCGAGCTTTGAGTCTCCCACACACACAAGAATCGCTTCGCCACATGCGCCGAATCCATTTTATTCACAAAAAGGAAAAACTAAGCTGCGACCATGAAAGTCAACCGGTTATGAATTACTATGATACTCATCAAAAAGGTCAACCCGACGAGAGGCTGGCGACCAAAAAGTGGCACCGGTGGTTCTGGGCGAGCGAGCGAGCGATCTGTGTGGCCTGGCCCTGGCGGACCAAATGACCGGCATGCTCCAGTCCAGCCTCCAGCCAGACCTTTCCAATCTTAACAGCTGGGAGGGAGACTACTAGAGAGAGACCAAATCCGTGCATGATCCATCTATCTATCCGACCACATGGCTTATTACTACTAGTACCGGGGCCGGGCGGGTGGTCACGCAAAGAAGTCAGGCGCATGAAGCAAAAGTGAGAAGAGCGGGGAGGCGAGGCGAGGCGATGACCATCTCCACTCCCTCTCCTCCTAGTAGTGCTAGTGTATAAAAAGCCGGCGCCGGCCGTCGTCCCCTACCCACCCACCCCGGGCCCCTCCTCCCGCTCCATCCATGGCCAACCTCCCGGACGCCGACGCCGCGGGGTTCAAGCTGTTCGGCAAGGTCATCCAGCCCCCCGACGCGCAAAGACGCGGGGCGGACGAGGGCGACGACCCGACACCGCAGACGGCCCTTCCTCCTCCTCCTCCGCCCCCGCCCCCGCCGCAGCCTTCTCCGCCCGCGCCTGGGGGCCCCGGCGCCGAGCCGCTGCCGTGCCCGCGGTGCGGCAGCCGGGAGACCAAGTTCTGCTACTTCAACAACTACAACGTGCGGCAGCCGCGCCACCTCTGCCGCGCCTGCCGCCGCTACTGGACGGCCGGCGGCGCGCTCCGCCGCGTGGCCTCCGCGTCCCCGGGCCGCCGCAGGCCGCGCCCGACCGCCCGATCGGCGCCCGTCGCTGCCGCGTCGTCCGCCCCCGCAGCCGCCGAGGAGGTGGGCGGCCAGCGTTGACTCGGCGGTCGTAGGGGGGCGCGGGGTAGGGGGCTCCGCCTTCTTTCCCGCGTGACGCCGTGACGTGATGCCGGACGGCCGGCCGGCCGGCTTGCGGCCGCGGCCCCGGCCCCGGCCCCGTCGCCCTTTTCGCACCTACCAGTAGTCCTGTCCTTTTGGTTTATTAGATTCTGTTTTTTTTAATATACCATTTTAGGATTCTTTTTGTGGCCAAAAGGATGCTGCCGGCCTGCTCTGCGACCGCGAGAGAGTTCGGTTTGGTAGGCAGTCAAAAAGTGAGTCCTTACTAATGTTTAGAGCATCTCCAAACTACTACTCAATAAACTTTTTTTTTCGCGGAATTATTGGGTCCTTTCCGGTCTGCGTGCATGTAGTTTGCTGATCATTTCATCTGAAGCACCACTTGGTTTTCTGTTGAATCAACATCTTCCAAGTTAATAATGTTCATTTGCCCATCTGAACAATCTATGGAACCATTCTCAGGGCCGCCACTCCAGCACGCCAGGGTGACAGAGCAGTGCAGATGCAGGAGCTCTAAAAAGCAATGCCTCACCGCTTCCAACGAGCTCGTCAGGGTCCTGGCCAACCCCACAGGTGTCCTCAACCCGTCGGCAGCGTCGTTCCTCGCGCCGCGCTGCGCTGCGCTCCGAGCTGAAAGCTAGCGGAGGCGTCGCTGCGGGTGGCCACGCGGGGCTGGGTGTGAGCCCTGCTGCACAGGCAACTACCGTGCTGGCATCAGACGACGCCGCTGTAGCAAAGGAGCTGTAAGCAGATGTTCAAGAGTGTTCCAAGGAGAAGAACGCAGAGGCACGACAATGTCCGAGTTACTGGGCCAGAATGGGCCATGTAAGCGTGAGTTGGGCTAGACCATTAGAGAAGTATAAAGGGGAACGGTGTGCAAACTGTAGGGGCATCAAACAACAACAGAAAGCTAAACCGCAGTTGCCTTCGTCGCGTCCACCTCTACTGTTCTTCTTCTCCAGCCTTCTCTTCGTCTACTCTTCTATACTCGTATCCATATTCAAACTTCACTCAGCAAACAGTACAAACAGTGTTTATTGGTAAACTTTGGATGAACTCCTAGAGTCGGCCTTATGCCTGCATCCATGAAGTGGGTTGCTAACACGGGTCCGAGGAGTGCCTTCGCGCGCTCACGGTGGCTAGGTCAGATGTGGGCCACCGGGAGCACGCGTGGGGTGGGCTCACGCCGCTGCACAACGCGGTCGGGTATGGCCGCCCGGGCTCCATGCGCGCGTTGCTGGGGATACGCATACGCGTGACTGGGGAGGGCGTGGATTTTTCAGCGCAAGAGTTGATTTTTCGCAAGTGCTAAAAGATTAGGAGGTGGTGAGGGGTGAGATCGAAAATCGTTGGCTATGAGCATTTTTAAATCTTTCAAAAAAGAATTATTCCACATTAGAAGATTTTATTGTGATACTATCGGTGTTTGGACCCAGGTACCTAACCAACTAGTGATATAATGTCGCGTGTCCCTCACCCAGATGGTGATACAAGTGGACATAAGTCTTTTATCTTGGTTCGTCCAAGAAGAGGTCCTACTTCCAGCAGATGAGGGATAAGACTTATATTACTCGCAACTAAGTACTTGCAGTAGGGAATACAAACAGAGCGGGAGGCGGAAAGATCCCAAGTCCCAGAGGTTGATTGAGGCAAATACCAATACCGTGTGGGAGAGAAAACTTGTGTAGTGTTTGCCTTGCCGTCCTTCAAGAGTCGTGGGCTATCCTATTTATAGCCCCCAAGGGGAGCTGCCTCGAGGACGGGAGTTGGCCGCGTACTGTGAGGAGATGTTACCATACCACTATAGATGGTATGGCTTGAGGAATGGTCTTGTACTTGTTGTCGACTTGCGCCCGCTTGGTTTCTGCTGAGAGCCGAGACCAAGCCTGAGGGCTCAGTCACGTATCTGAGACCCCTAGCGAGAGGTTGCCCATACCGTAATGGTTGCACAGTGCTAAGTATGGAAAAAGCTTCTTCTAGTAGTGTGTCATCCCTGCAGTGTCTGATGATGTCAAGCTTCCTCTGATGTGGATATTGAGGTCAGAGCCAGACTCAGGCGAGGCGGAAGTTCGCCCGAGGTTGCGATCGAACCCGTTCCGAGATTCGAAGACGTGCGCCACAGTTGAAGGAGTGCCCTCCTGCAGGATTCGCGAGGGAGCAGGTAGCCGAGACCGAGCTCGAGCGAGGCGCAGCTTTGACCCGAGGATGAGTTCTGCTTCGGGCGAGATGGAGTTTGCGCCCGAGTGCTAGTCTGTGCTCCTGTTGAATTATACGTCCCATCGGGAGTTGGCAGACAACGTGCATGAACTGTAGTCATACGCGTAATCATAGTTGGTAAATCTTTAACAAGGCTGCGATCTTGTTGTCCCTGTACACCCGCAGGCCTGAGCTGAGCAAGTTAGGTATACACATTGAATGCGGCTGTCCCCCGGCAGACTTTGGATGGTCTTGCCCTGAGTTTGTCTCTTTGGCTCGAGGCGGGCTCGGGTGAGACGGAGACCGCTATTCTAGAGTGAAGGGACCTCGGCTGGGGCAGAGATTCTCCCGAGAACGCAACCCGTCCGAGAATAGGCTTGGGCAGGCAGAGTTTATGTAGACCCTGACGGATAACTTAGTCGAGACGTGGCTCTTGATCCTTTGACCTCGGGGAACGTACCTTGATGATGTTTTTAGGGTTTAAACGCGTTTTCATGGTAGTAATCGGGGTACTCTAATTACTCTAACCGACGAATACGGCTGCTCTAAAATTCGGCAACGGCGAGTGAATTGCTGACTCAGGTGGGCCTGGTCAGGTGGCAGATTCATGCCATGAGATTTGTTGGAAGGAAAGAAATCAATCATTCTCCACGTCCCGGTTGTTTCACGTGTCCTTACCCTCCGCGGCGCAGTCAGTTATTGCGAGCGGTACGTGCAGGCGACATTCATTGAAATGGACGGATCATGTGAAATCTGTGTGCAGGTGACATTCAATGTGAAATCTGTGACACAACATTCAGCTTTCCGTAGATCTGGAAACTTGAATCGAATGGAAAAAGCCGAAAAGGAGTAGTACCTACGTACTATACCTAGGTAGGGGCTGCTGTAGCAGGCTTTTTCGATCAGATGATTTTGCGTGGACTTTTTTCTTCAACTCATGGGAAATGATCTCTGTTGTTCCAAACAAACCGAGTTTGGAATTTGGATAGTGTTGTTCCAAAGAAAAGCGAAGCCACCCGCAAGCCTCGATGCCAATGCCCCTTCCTCGCTGTGAAAGTGATTTAGTTAAGGTCTGTTTTAGTTCTTGTGTACAACCTTATTTAATAAGAGGTTTTTAAGATGTCTCTAGGGCTTAACTAAAAAATACAAGAGACGGTCTCTTCGCGAAGAGTCTGTCTCTCAACGATTCTGTATGCGTATTGTCTCTAAATTGTATTTATAATTCAGGGGCTCGGGTTGTACCATACAATTTTTTTGTTGTCTCTACTTAGAAAACTGTTTCACCGTCTCAGGGTTGTACATGTCCTTGTACAAGCGCATTAATTATGGGTCTCTTGAGGATTTGTTTGGGTACTCTAGTATTTATCTCAATCAACATGTGTTGAGGTGGATTGTGGTGTAAATTATTATAAGTTACACTCCAATCCACCTCAATACATGTGTATTGAGACGAATACTAGAGTACCCGAACTAGCAGCTCTGAGGGGTCTCTAGGGGGTGTAAGTGAAAAAAAATCAAGAGACGAGACTGACTTTACACAACTCTCTATACATAACGTGTCTTTATTGTATTTATGATCTAGGGGATCTAGGTTGTATCATACAATTTACTAAGGATCTGGGTTGTACATGCCCTAAGGCACCATAACTTATCTAATTTTTCTGTCTAAGGTTAGTTTTTTAATTCGATCGACTAAGTTTAGATAAGGTGCCACATAAGATTCAAGATTTTTTGTTGATGTGACGAGGTATTTAATAGAAGAGAAAAGTTGTATATTAAATCTATTCCCAACCCATTGTTTTTGTCACAATATCCAAAGTTCCACATCATGTGTTACTATACAATTGTCCCAATGTATAATATTATGTGTTATTTTATAGTCCTTATAAGACAATTAAATGCTACATGTGTACAAGTGTATGAATTATGGGCCATTTAGATGATTCAGGTTTCAATGCCTATGACCTTGTGCCTGAGTGGTATCCTCTATGATCTTGTGCCTGAGTGGTATTCCTCAAGGCACTACTTTATTCTCTTTCTTGTTTACTTACATACCACATCATCTTTCCATCCTATATAACATGTATTAAATGAGTATGACACCATACACTGACAATAGCCTAAGTAAGATACTGCTTTGACATAGTATCTTAGGTTATGTCAAAAAATATTTGGATCCATTCTTATAGACACAACATCACACCAATTAAATAGTTAAAAACATATTCTGGAGAGTGTATCTTGTAGCAGCACTAACGAGACTTATTTCCGAGAACTTCCACATCCATAAGTACTTGTGTCCGCCTTTCTTTAAACTATAGTATTTATGGCATGTTTGGGACAGCTGCAGCTCCAGAAAATTTGGTAGAGTTGGTCATTAGATGCTCCAGAAAATCATAGAGCTAGAGTTGTAATCCTTTAGAATACATTTAGATGAGTCGTATTTTGTTTATTATTTAGATTAAAATATTTTAAAACTAATTAAATTGATATTATAAACTATAATCCCATATTGGAGTTTGAACCTAGAGCCATCCTAAACACCCCTTTAAAGGTTGTTTGATATCTTGGGCTAAAGTTAAGGACTAGATATGAGCTAATTATAAAACTAATTACATAATCGTAGCTAATTCACGTGCCCAATATATTATTCCTAATGTACATTAAACTTGTGCTAATCAATGATTAATTAGTTTAGATTCGTCTCATTAATTAATCCTGGTTTATATAAGTAGTTTTATAATTAGCTCATATTTAGTTCTCTTAGTTGACATCTAAAATACGGACTAAATTAGTCTGACCCCTTACAGCCTGTGTAATTTTCAGTGCTAGATGTGAATTTAACAAGTTCGGATCCGTAAACTTATATACTGATGTTCTGCGTGTAATATGGAATGAATGTGGTAACATCACCTTGCACCACCTTTCATCAGAATATTTGCGCAAAAACATTGTAGTTAAGCACTCAAGATTTTTCAAACGGCATCCTCAACTAGCATCTCATCTACTTGGTGATGACACCAGATCAGATTCTTCCAAATAGACCTATAAAACAAAGCATTTGGATCATGATTAACAGGAAAAGGTTGTACTTCTTTTTCATTTCTTAAGGTGCAAGGATGAATTTTTTAAAAGATCTGCTGCCTGCAACAATGCTCCTTCAAGAACCCTATACGCAGAATATTTTACAATTCTTCCGTGGTCAGAGTCACATGTATTAGCTGGGAGCGCACTCATTGCAATTTAAAACCACTGTCGACATCAAAAAGTAGCGCATCTGAGATTCTGAATAGGCGTCTGCTCCTTCAAGTCTAGTGTCATGCGGAGTACCGAGTACACTTTCAAGGGTACCATGAGGTCAGGACACAAATACACAATAGCGAACATCCTTAATGGCCCTTGACGATCAGAAGCACATGCACTGGTTGCAAGCATACTGGAAACACTTTTTTTTTTAAAAAAGAGAGAGAGAGAGAGAAAAAAAACTGGTTGGAGTTTCCCCATTGGTGTGTGTCCTGGGTGGTGTCTCCCTTTTTCGTGGCTAATGTATTATGCGTCTGGGTTTAACTTCTTTTCTTTTATATGAATAATAGCTAGGCATTCTGCTTGCTGTTTTCTAAAAAAAAGTAAGATAAAAAAAATAAGAAAACTATTGTTGACTCATATTGCTTTCATGATTAAGGAAGATTGGTACCTTACTATCTGGGTGACCACTAACCAGGGATCAGGGCTACCATCTTTGTTTATACAACAGGACGCTTTTCAAACTTCACGATTTCCAACTGCAGGTATAGAATCCTGGATTGCTTGAGCGAACGTAGCAATCTTATATGTAAAAAACCCAACAAGCATTGGTATTAACTCCAGTTGCATGAAACCATAATCCGGAACTAATATCCTGAATCACGACAGAAAGATAGATTCTTGTAAGAAACACTTTGTTCAAATATTCTGAATCAATCATAAAAGTCCACAGAGAATTTCATCTGCTTACCCATTCCATCTGTTATACATCATCACAAGTACCACTGGAATAAGCAATCTTGGTTGTGCTGCAGCACTCCTGTAAGTACACCATAACAAATTCAAGGGGTGTCTTCATCACAACCAAGTTCTACAAGCTGCCTAGCAGCTATTTTAGATCTGTCACATCCTCATGTACAATGTTGCAGAAAACAAAATAGAGTATCCATTCTATGATAAATAAATAATTATTTACTAAGGAGATTGACTGCGGCTCCGTTTGGTTTGAGGTGACTAAAGTTTAGTTAATTTTAGTCCCTAAAAAGCAAACATAGTGACTAAACTTTAGTTCTTTAGTCACCAAGGAGGTGACTAAAAGAGACTAAAGTAAAATTTTTACCTTATTTGCCCTCTACACTTTCTTCGTGCATCAAACATCCACTAATTAATAGGGGTAATATAGTCATTATTCACAACAATTAATGCTCTTTAGTCCGGTTTAGTCACTGGAATCAAACGGGTTTCTTTAGCGACTAAACTTTAGTGGGTCAGACGTGAAACGTGCCGGGTTGGGTCAGTCCAACAGGTCGACTTCTCTATCTGGGCCCAACCCGCCTATTTATGTTGGGGCAGCCCGGGCCCATACAAAGAGGGTCGTGTTGGGCTCCTAATGGGTCACGAAAACGGGCTTCTGGGTCACGAGCTTCCTATGTATGTCACGTATTGATGTGTCACGTGTTGTCGTGTCGTAGATTGTCTCCAACAGGCTTGTAAAGGACCAGTGATTTCAAGTCGTCTGACTAATCGTGATTAGTCGCGATTAGTCAGGCTAGTCGGTTCTGTTAGCACGACTAGGGAGGCCGACCTGATCTGCTCGACTAATCGTCCGGTCGTCCGATTAGTCGTCGACTAAACGCGATTAGTCGTCCAATTTGGGTGGGGGCGATTAGTTGCCCTGGACTCCTAGTTTAGGTCCATAGTAAGTCTGTACTTGGCATTTATGTAGTAACTAGTAAGTCTGCAACTCTGCATCATATGAATTAGTAAGTTAGTGACTACTGAGTAGTAACTTATGTTCAATTGTTCATGTTCTGAAAACTGCAATCTGAATTCTGTCTTCCAGTATTCATATTTGCTATGTTTGGTAATTGGTATTGCTTCCTATATGCTATGTTGCTATATATAATTGAGTTAGTGACTGATGTTCATGTTCTCAAATCTGAATTGTCCAGTTCCAGTATTCATATTTGTTATGTACTTATGTTTGGTGTTGCCTTCTATATGCTATATTGTTATATATATATATATATATTATATACATAGGTGCAGGAGCGCTGTAGGGACGACCAGGTCGACTAGGACCCGATTAGTCGACCTAGTCGTCGTCCTAATCGCGATTAGTCGCCTGGTCGCCTAGGTGTATCAACTAGCAAGTCGCCCGACTTGAAATCATTGTAAAGGACATGTACTCTAAATTGTAGACTATTAGAGATAATAGATTAATTATTAGGGCTAACCCTAGTGTGTAGCTATATAGTGTTTGTACATGGGCCTAGCCACATGGGCCTAACCATATACTCTAACACCCCCGCAGTCTGAACTTCCGTCGCAGCTGAGTTTACAAACTGGACTCGAAAAGAAGTACATCACACAATAGGATCCCCCCACAGACTCAACTAGCCACGACTGATGTTGAGGCTGGAGCGAAACTCGGCGAAGGTCGAGGACGAAAGACCCTTGGTGAAGATGTCAGCGAACTGGGAGGTGGTCGGATGTGGAGGACCTGAACATCACCGACGGCGACCAGATCTCGGACGAAGTGTAGATCAATCTCCACATGCTTGGTCCGCTGGTGCTGCACCGGGTTGGTGGAGAGGTAGACGGCGCTGACGTTGTCGCAGTAGACCAACGTGCTCCTGGAGAGGGGACTGTGGAGCTCCACGAGGAGCTGCCGAAGCCACGCAGCCTCCGCCATGCCGTTGGCCACGACACGGTATTCCGCCTCGGCGCTCGAGCGTGAGACGACCGGCTGAAGCTTCGACGACCAGGACACCAGGTTACCGCCTAAGAAGACGGCGTAGCCGGAGGTGGAGCGCCGAGTGTCCGGGCACCTGGCCCAGTCAGCGTCGGTGTAGAAAACCAGCTCGGAGGAGGTAGATCGGTGAAGAAGCAGCCCGTAGTGAATGGTGCCCCAGAGGTAGCGGAGGAGGCGCTTGAGAGCCGCGAGGTGGGGCTCTCGGGGGTCGTGCATATGGAGACAGATCTGCTGCACGACGTAGGAGATGTCTGGCCTAGTGAAGGTGAGGTACTGAAGGGCACCAGCAAGACTCCTGTAGCCGGTGGGGTCCGCGACTGGGTCACCCGTGGCCTTAGAGAGCTTGGCCTACATGTCGACTGGGGTGGAGCAGGGCTTGTAGTCACTGATCTGGCCCGCTCTAGAATGTCAAGAGTGTACTTTTGCTGGTGAAGGAGGAGTCCGGAGGGGCGAGGCTCAGCAGTGACCCCCAGGAAATGGTGAAGCACGCCTAGAAACTCCTGCTGAAGGGCGTCGACGAGGCGGCGAAGAAGTGACTGACTGGAGGCGGTGAGGACAATGTCATCCACGTAGAGAAGCAAGTAGGCAGTCTCTGCTCCATGATGGTGGACGAACAGAGACGTGTCTGACTTGGCCTCCACGAAGCCCAGTGTCACCAGGAACGAAGCCAGTCTGGAGTGCCACGCTCGGGGGGCCCTGCTTGAGGCCGTAGAGGGACCTGTTGAGCCGGCAAACCATGTCAGGGCGAGAGGAGTCCACGAACTCTGCCGGTTGACAGTAGTAGACGGTCTCGGTGAGGGTGACATGCAGGAAGGTGTTCTTAACGTCGAGCTAGTGAACTAGCCAGGAGCAAGCAAGGGCCCGCGGGAGCACCGTGTGGACGGTGGCCGGCTTCACAACCAGGCTGAAGGTCTCATCATAGTCGACTTCGGGGCGCTGAGTGAAGCCCCGAAGAACCCAGCGAGCCTTATATCGCTCCAGGGTACCATCGGCCCACCGCTTATGCGTCCAGATCCACTTGTCGGTGACGACGTTGGTGCCGGGCGGACGGGGCACCAAATCCCACGTCTGGTTGGCGACGAGCGCCGTGTACTCCTCCATCGCCCGACACAAGTGGGGGTCCAGCAGGATGGTGTGGATGGAGGAGGGTACCGGAGAAACCTGCGAGTCTCCGGTCGTGGCCGCCAGGACTCGGGGCAGCAGGGTACCAGCCGCGTGCCGTGTCACCATTATGTGGACGTGCCACGGGTCACGGTGAAGGGGCGGTGGGTGGTACACCGGCGTCTCGACCCGGGCCGCGGGTGGCCACGGTGGAGGTGTAGGTGTCCCTGGCGGGGACTAGGCCACTGGCGGTAGCGCCGAAGGAGAGGTTGCCGGTGGGGACGGAGGCGGTGGAGGTGTGAACCCCAGCGGTGGCAACCGGTGCCGGTAGACCCGCACCGGCTGGGCAAAGCGAGCCGGAGGGGTTGGTACCGACGGCCCCGCAGGCGGTGCAGTCCCACCAACCCCGCTCGGCCCTGGGGCGAGCAGAGACGGGGCCCGCGAAGAGGCGACAGCTCCGTAGGCGACACCACTGGACCCGGGCAAGACACCGGGCCGGAAGTAGAACCGATAGGCGGTGAACGAGTACCTGCAGAGAGAGGAAGGATAGGTGGCTCGACCACCACGTCAGTCGAAAAGAGAGTGAAGAGGTCAAGATCAGGGTCGGAGGAGGGTGGTGTGGTGGTGGAGGAGTAGGGAAATACAGACTCATCAAACACCACATGGCGAGAGATGAGGACCCGACGAGAGGAGAGGTCAAAGCAGTGGTAACCCTTGTGGTCTGGGGAGTACCCAAGAAACACATAGAGGGTGGAACGGGGTGCTAGGTTGTGAGGAGCAGTGGCAGCGGTGTTCGGGTAGCAAGCACACCCAAAGACACGGAGGTGGTCATAGCGCGGAGGGGTACCGAAGAGTGCCTGGTGAGGAGTGGGGCCGGGCACGCAGTGGAAGGGAGACAGTTGAGGAGGTAGGTAGAGGTGTGGAGAGCCTCGACCCAGAAGTGTGCCGATAGGTGCGCCTAGAGGAGAAGAGTGTGGATGGTGTCGTTGGTCGTGTGGATCATGCGCTCAGCCTTGCCGTTCTGGGAGGAGGTATACGGGCAAGACATCCGCAACTGCATCCCGTGGGAGAGAAAGAAGTCGCGGGAGGTGGAGTTATCGAACTCCCGACCATTGTCACAATGAACGACCTTAATGGTGAGGCCGAACTGAGTGGACACCCAGGCGAAGAAGTGGCGGAGGGCGGGGAAAGCCTCAGACTTGGCACGCAAAGGAAAAGTCCACACATAGTGAGAAAAATCATCAAGCACCACAAGATAGTTGTCGGCGTTTCGAGACCGGGGGGTCCCTAAGCCGACGAGTGAATGTCGCCGCGTGCCCCAGCCCAGATGGGTCGACGCGAGGCCGAGCGCGAAGGGGGGAAGTGAGGTGGCCGGAGATGGGCGTGAGAGAGGTAGAAATCCCGCGGCCTTCGTGTTCGTCCCGCGCCCAGGTCGGGTGCGCTTGCAGTAGGGGGTTACAAGCGTCCACGCGGGAGAGGGAAGCGAGTGGCCCCAAGAGAGCGCCTGTCCCGTCCTTGTCCCCGCGCGGCCAACCTTCTCTAAGAGGGCCCTGGTCCTTCCTTTTATAGGCGTAAGGAGAGGATCCAGGTGTACAATGGGGGTGTAGCAGAGTGCTACGTGTCTAGCGGGGGAGAGCTAGCGCCCTAAGTACATGCCGATGTGGCAGCCGGAGAGATTTTGGCACCCAGCTGGTGTGATGTCGTGGCCGTCGGAGGAGCGACGGAGCCGGGCGGAGGGACAGCTGTCGGAGCAGTTGAGTCCTTGCTGACGTCCTCCTGCTTCCGTAAGAGAGCCGAGAGCCGTCGTCGTCATAGAGCATGCGGGGCGCCATCATTGCCTATCCGGCGGAGCTAGCCAGATGGGACACCGGTCTTGTTCTCTGTGGCCCGAGTCAGCTCGGGGTAGGGTGATGATGGCGCTTCCTGTTGACGTGGCTGGCCTGCGTCCTAGGTTGGGCGATGTGGAGGCTCCTCCGAAGCCGAGGTCGAGTCTGTCTTCCATGGCCGAGGCCGAGTCCGAGCCCCTGGGTCGGGCGAGGCGGAGGTCGTTCGGCAGAGGCCAGGGCGGAGTCCGAGCCCTAGGGTCGGGCGAAGCGGAGTTCGTCGTCTTCTGGGGCTGAGCCCGAGTCCGAGCCCTGGGGTCGGGCGAAGCGGAGTTCGTCGTCTTCCGGGACTTAGCCCGAGTCCGAGCCCTAGGTCGGGCGGAGCGGAGTTCGCCGTCTTCTGGGGCTTAGCCCGAGTCCGAGCCCTGGGTCGGGCGGAGCGGAGTTCGCCGTCTTCCGGGGCTTAGCCCGAGTCCGAGCCCTGGGTCGGGCGGGGCAGAGTTCGCCGTCTTCCGGGGCTTAGCCCGAGTCCGAGCCCTGGGGTCGGGCGAAGCGGAGTTCGTCGTCTTCCGGGACTTAGCCCGAGTCCGAGCCCTGGGTCGGGCGGAGCGGAGTTCGCCGTCTTCCGGGGCTTAGCCCGAGTTCGAGCCCTGGGTCGGGCGGAGCGGAGTTCGCCGTCTTCCGGGGCTTAGCCCGAGTCCGAGCCCTGGGTCGGGCGGAGCGGAGTTCGCCGTCTTCTGGGGCTTAGCCCGAGTCCGAGCCCTGGGTCGGGCGGAGCGGAGTTCGCCGTCTTCCGGGGCTTAGCCCGAGTCCGAGCCCTGGGTTGGGCGGAGCTTCCTATGGTGCCTTTGGCAGGGCCTGACTGCCTGTCAGTCTCACTCTGTCAAGTGGCACTGCGGTCGGAGTGGCGCAGGCGGCGCTGTCCTTCTGTCAGGCCGGTCAGTGGAGCGGTGAAGTGACGGCGGTCACTTCGGCTCTGCCGGGGGGCGCGCGTCAGGACAAAGGTGTCAGGTCACCTTTGCATTAAATGCTCCTGCGACTTGGTCGGTCGGTGCGGCGATTTAGTCAGGGTTGCTTCTTAGCGAAGGCAGGGCCTCGGGCGAGCTGGAAATATGTCCGCCGTTGGAGGGGGGCCTCGGGCGAGACGGAAATCCTCCGGGGTCGGCTGCCCTTGTCCGAGGCTAGGCTCGGGCGAGGCGTGATCGAGTCGCTCGAATGGACTGATCCCTGACTTAATCGCACCCATCAGGCCTTAGCAGCTTTATGCGGATGGGGGTTACCAGCTGAGAATTAGGAGTCTTGAGGGTACCCCTAATTATGGTCCCCGACAGTAGCCCCCGAGCCTCAAAGGGAGTGTTAGCACTCGCTTGGAGGCTTTCGTCGCACTTTTTTGCAAGGGGACTAGCCTTTCTCGGTTGCATTTTGTTCCGGTGGGTGCGCGCGAGCGCACCCGCCGGGTGTAGCCCCCGAGGCCTCGGAGGAGTGGTTTCACTCCTTCGAGGTCTTAATGCCTCGCGTAATGCTTCGGCTGGTTTGGTTGTTCCCTCATGCGAACTGGCCGTAGCCCGGGTGTACGGTCGGGGCCCAAGCTCTCGGGCTGGTATGTTGACGCTGTCAACGGTTCGGCCGGAGCCGGGTTTGCGAGAGCAGCCCCCGAGCCTCCGCACAGGGCGAGAGGGCGATCAGGGACAGACTCGGCTTTTTTACATACGCCCCTGCGTCGCCTTTCCGCAAGGAGGAGGGGGGGGGAAGCGCCATGTTACCCTCGATGGGCGCCGAACATGGTGTCTCCGGTGAGCTGCAAGCGGGTAATCCGAGTGGACGTCCGTGCCCCGTTCGTTAGGGGTCGGCTAGGGGCCCAGAGGCACGCCCAAAAGTACCTGCGGGTGATCTGCCGGACCCGGTCCCCTGGCGACGGGGTCTGAGGGCTCGATGCCTCCCTCCGATGGGATTCTGTTACAAGATCGCTCCCGCTGGTCTCGGAAATGTCCTAGGGTACCTCGGGAGCGCAACCCGAGCCTTGGTTATGTATCGAACGTACCCCTGGTCATCCCTCGCTCGGCGTCTGAGGCGACTGTGAACCCTTCGGGGGCCAGCCATCGAACCCCTGATCAGTAATGGGCGCGGAGCCCGAGTAGCCTGAGGCGGCCGTGGAACCCTTCGGGGGGCCGGCCTTCAAACCTCTGACCAGTAGTGGGTGTAGGGCCCACGCGATCTGAGGCGGCTGTTGAAACCCTTCGGGGGGCCAGCCTTCGAACCTCTGATCAGTAAGGAGGCTCGGAGCCTGGTTCCTTCACGGGGAAGGGTCCTTTTCGGGGTATCCCCCTTTCCCGGTCCCTGCTGCAAGAGATAGAGAAAGAGGAAAAAAGGAAAAGGATACGAAATCGAACGACGCGGCGTACCTTTTTTTTGTCGCAGTTATTACGGTGAAGGCGAAGCGTCGCCCACTGCTCCTGCCAGAAGCGCCGTCTGTCCTGCCACGGAGTTAATGCGACGGGGCGAGCGGTTGGCGGGGCGGCCGTTGCGCGTGCGCGAGCCGTTCGAGGAACGGATCACGGGCGCGTTGTCTTCACGCCGTGAGAGGGGGTTCTCTAGCTGCCCCCGGATGGGACGTGAGCTTGGCTGACGACGTGACCGCTGCTCCCGCCCGCCTGCCACCGTCATCACTGCCGGCCCACTTTTGGCCGCATTGACCGCCGCGTCAGGCTGGCGCTGCTGGGTCGTGCGCCTGGTCGCCTCGAGTCGTGGTATTGGTTCCGCAATCGAGGAGACGCGGTGGTGGCGCAAGTGGCGGTGCAGTTGCTTTCATGCAGCATCCGGCGCGCCGGTTGCGTGACGTGTGGGCCTGGGCCTCCATGCCGGCGTGTCGGGAGTCGGAGAAGCGCGTCCACTTGGCGCGGTTGCATGCCGCCTGCATGGCTGCCCGCCTCTTTCGCCCGTTGGTCTAGGCAAAAGTGGAGGGTCACTTGTAACCGCTGGGCGGTTGTGCGCACCACGCGCGGCGGTTTGGCTTCTTCTGCTCTGAGCCGGTTTGCATGACATGCGAGACCCAGCCCCCGCGCCGCAGGGGAGGGCCTTGGAGCGTGTTGGAGAAGACTCAGCCCGTGACGGTTGGGGGCACAAGTAGGGAGAGTTGCCTTTAAAAGGAGGGTGACCCCCTTCGGAAGGCGACCATGTCCTCTCGCTCCCTTATGCATTGCGTCTTTCCTCCTTCCAAGCCCCCGGATGGGGGATACCCGCCGTCCTTTCGCCTCATCGTTGGAGGAACGCAACTCCGTAGGAGTTGGTACCTTTCAGCCATCGTTCGGCTTCAAGGATTTTCATCATGCAGCCCGGCTGCACCCCTCCACCGCGGTCACCCAAGATGGTGACCTCCAGCTTGATGGTGGGGGAAAGCGAGCCGGGCCGCGGCCTCTGCCTCTCCCTCAGCCTCAAGGATTTTCGTCATCCAGGCCAAGATGGAGGATGAGGCGAGTCGGGGGGCTGCCTCCGCGTGGGTCGGTTACCCTTTTCTTCCCCTGGCGTCTAGGGGAGAATGGCATCCTCCAGCTTCGCAGAGACTTCCTTCAGCCATGCCGGGATAGGCGGGCCGCCGTCACTCAGCCAGGACGCAGCACTACGTCCTCCGTCCGGACGACGGTTGCGCCGCATACCGCGAGGGCAGCGCCCACGCTCTGGGCGGTTCTGGCTAGGGCGAAGACCTGCCGGCGCGCTTCGAGGCGTCGGCAGCCGGAGATGGCTTCTCTACCGATGAGATTGCCAACTCCGCCAGTAGCCCTGGGTCTCCGTCTCCCGGCCTGAATGGCTGGCTCTCGTCCTCGGTGGGTGAGAGTCCTTCTGCCGTAGCACCTGCCCCGAAGCCGCTGCTGAAGCTGCTTCGTCGCCTGGGGCGGGGGTGGTTGTCGTCGTAGTCAGAGCGGGCGGCCGCGAGCCGCTCGTCAGTCTTCTGTTGTTCCGCAGGCCCTCCCCCATGGAGTGGGGTTGTTTGTACCTGCGGAGGGGGAACCAGAGTTCCGTTTGTAATGGCACTTCGAATGCCAGTGTTTTTGTTCATTATGGCTGTCGAGGCCTGAACATGTATGTAATCTTGGCACGGAGCCGTGTTTTTTCCTCATTTTCGAGCATTAAGACTCGCCTGTTGATTATCTGAACCGCTTCACCAAGCATGAGTCGCCCTGTGTCAAGGTGACGAGTGAGGTATCCGTATCCCGGAGGCGTAGGAGTCCCTCGGCTCGGTCGGCCTTGTTGTCTGAGGCTCCTCTAGCTTAGTTAAAGGGACCCCTTGGCCGCTCTTCGACGAGCCGAGGCCAGGGGTAGCGATATCAGCATGAACAGAGGCGGAGTTGGCTCGAAAATGAAACCTGGTCGGCCGGAGCCTAGCCGGGTTGTCAGTTAGCGGGACCGACGCCGGAGTCGATCAGCCGAGGCCTCGGGTCGGGCTGGCGCCCTTGGGAGATGGTTGGCCGAGGCCCCAGGGGTAACCGGCTGAGCCGCCTGCTCGGGCCGGATTCCTGGAGAAGTCCCTGGCAGCGATTGTCCGGGCGTGACGATGACGTCGTCCTCCAGAGTGGGGATCCCTGGACCGCGTCGCCGTCCGAGGCTAGGTCGGGCCTCGCTGAAGGTGTCGTCGATGCCGAGGGTGCTACTGCCCCCTTCCACCGTCAAGACCCGAGCCTGCAGGATCAGAGTGTCTTGTAGCGTGTGCCTTCTGCGGCCGCCGAGGCCAGAATATACACACCCTCACTGTGTTGTAAAGCTGCGTCTCCTTTCCTCTTGTTTCGAGTATCTGGACTTTTTTGTCGGTAACAGGGATGTTTGTGCGAGCGAGAGTTGCTTCTCGCGGAAGGTGATGAGTGAGGTATCCGTATCCCGGAGGCGTGGGAGTCCCTCGGCTCGGTCGGCCTTGCCGCTTACGCGCACTTTCACCCGTCCATGAGGCCCTGTCATCGACTCAGTCGAGAAGGCTCGAAGGATCGCTTCGGTAGAAGAGCTTCCGAACGTGAAGACTTGTTCGGTCCGTGGAATCACTTTATCCGAACGCGAGTTACTTATCGCAGAAGGTGATGAGTGAGGTATCCGTATCCCAGAGGCGTAGGAGTCCCTCGGCTCGGTCAGCCTTGGCTGCTTACGTGTACTTCGTCGTTTTCAGGGTCCACTTTTCGAAGTAGTCAGAAAGCACGAAAGATATTCTGGCAAAAGAGATCTTTTTTTGAGGAAAATTTCAACGCAGAGGGGGTCCCCCCCCTTTAGCCCCCGAGGGAGGGTCGGGCTTTGCCGAGGCGAGGCCGACCCTTCCTTGATGACTAAACTTTGTGTGGGTGTGAGGTATATGAACAACTTGAAAACATCTTAAGGGTAGAAGCGACGTAGCTGTTGGATGTTCCAAGCGTTGCCGTAGACCTCGCCTTGACTGTTGGCCAGCTTGTACGTTCCGGGCTTCAGAACTTTGGCGATGACGAATGGCCCCTCCCAGGGGGGCGTGAGCTTGTGCCTCCCTCGGGCGTCTTGCCGCAGCCGAAGCACCAGGTCGCCCACCTGGAGGTCTCGGGGCCGGACCCCTCGAGCGTGGTAGCGTCGCAAGGACTGCTGGTACCGCGCCGAGTGTAGCAAGGCCTTGTCCCGAGCCTCTTCCAGCTGGTCCAGCGAGTCTTCTCGGCTAGCTTGGTTGCTTTGATCGCTGTAGGCCCTCGTCCTCGGGGAGCCGTACTCCAGGTCAGTGGGCAAGACGGCCTCGGCCCCGTAGACCAGAAAGAACAGCGTGAAACCCGTGGCTCGGCTCGGCGTTGTCCTCAGGCTCCAGACCACCGAGGGGAGTTCCTTCATCCATCGCTTGCCGAACTTGTTGAGGTTGTTGTAGATCCGAGGCTTGAGCCCTTGTAGAATCATGCCGTTGGCACGCTCTACTTGCCCATTCGACATGGGATGAGCCACGGCGGCCCAGTCCACCCGGATGTGGTGATCCTCGCAGAAGTCCAAGAATTTTCTGCCGGTGAACTGGGTACCGTTGTCGGTGATGATGGAGTTCGGGACCCCGAAGCGATGGATGATGTTGGTGAAGAACGTCACCGCCTGCTCGGATCTGATGCAGTTCAGAGGTCGGACCTCGACCCACTTGGAGAATTTGTCGATGGCGACCAACAGGTGTGTGTAGCCCCCGGGCGCCTTCTGCAAGGGGCCGACGAGGTCCAGCCCCCACACAGCAAAGGGCCTGGTGATGGGTATCGTCTGCAGAGCCTGAGCGGGCAGGTGGGTTTGCTTCGCGTAGAATTGACACCCTTCGCAGGTGCGGACAATTCTAGTGGCGTCAGCCACCGCCGTTGGCCAGTAGAAGCCTTGCCGGAAAGCATTCCCGACAAGGGCTCGAGGCGCTGCGTGATGGCCGCAAGCCCCCGAGTGTATCTCTTGCAGGAGTTCCTGACCTTCGGCGACGGAGATGCATCGCTGGAGGATGCCCGAGGGGCTGCGGTGGTAGAGCTCCTTCTCATCGCCCAGCAAGACGAACGACTTGGCGCGTCGCGCTACCCGCCGAGCCTCGGCTCGGTCGGGGGGTAGCTCTCCTTGGCGGAGATATTGCAGGTACGGGGTCTACCAATTTCGATCAGGCGTGGCCTCGCTTCGCTCCTCCTCGATGCGCAGTGCCTCACCCTCGGAGGCCGAGGGTACCTCAGGTTGAACCGAGGCCGCCTCGGGCCGAGCTGAGGGTGCCTCCGGCTGTGCCGAGGGCACCTCGGGCTGGATCGAGGACGCCTTAGGCTCAGGCGCGTCGTCGATCTTGACGGAGGGTTGATGTAGATCCCGGGAGAAGACGTCCGGGGGAACCGTTGTTCGCCCCGAGGCTATTTTTGCTAGCTCGTCCGCAGTCTCGTTGTAGCGCCGAGCGATGTGGTTAAGCTCGAGCCCGTAGAACTTGTCTTCCAGGCGCCGAACCTCATCGCAGTAGGCCTCCATCTTTGGGTCGCGGCAGTGGGAGTTCTTCATGACTTGGTCGATGATGAGCTGCGAGTCACCGCGAGCGTCGAGGCGCCTGACCCCTAGCTCAACGGCGATCCGCAACCCGTTGACCAGAGCCTCGTTGTAACACCCGGATTTTAGGGGTCCAAAACCCGGGGTTAACATAAACACCAGGTATGCTGGGACCAAGTCTCAAACATATGATGTTTAGTGGCACAGGATCGAATGTCACATCTTTATACATAACAAGAGTTCTATACAAAATAAATAATTACATAATAAGGAGACAACGGTCCAGCAACCCAAAGTTGACTGGGAGACGACGACCTAGACCTCTCACGAACTCATCACAGCATCCTCCATGAGCATCATCCTGCGGTACCTGTTCTTGACCTGTGGGGTGTGTGAGACAGCAAGAGTGAGCTCACATACGTTCATCGCTCAACAAGTTGTGGGGAATAATGTGCATGAACTCGCCAAAGGTGGGAGCTCACGTGAAGTGTAAGGCTTACCAAAGGAGATGGTTAGAGCTGAGCATTGCTTTTAAAGTTGGTCAAAATTTTATTAGCAGTTACTAAGTATAAGTAAATACCAACCCAGTTAAATAGTAGAACAGAAGTAATAACAACATCACCTGCAATGCAATGCATATGACAAATTGAGTTTAAGTTCCATAATTTAATCATGTGAGTGTCCGAGCTGCTCATGACCGTGAGCACGGCTAGTATACCAGTTTTACACTCTGCAGAGGTTGCGCATCTTTACCCACAAGTCGTGTATCCCATGTCGCCAGGGTTTGCAAGGCCCTTAGACACTTCCAAGGTGAATGGCTAGGGATCCACTACGAGGCCTTTACAAAGTTCCACTAGCTTCCGAAAACCCGCTACAGTTTATAGGAAGATCCAGTGCAGGAATCCCTTGCAGGACCGCCATCGCAGCAAAATCCTCCCGAGGGCCTCCCTACACTGACCTCTCCCCTACTGCCCTTGCCCCTTTCGGGTAAGGTAGTCTTCCACCAGCTTTCCTAATTAATCAGCCAAGGGCGTCCCATTCCACCCTCGTGGTAGCACTGTTTTCCCGGGTGGTTCTCCATGTTCCAATTAACATAATGATCTTAACATGAACCATAAATAACAACTGATAACAAAAGTATAATCATGAATGGTGTATCTCCATACCCAAAACCACATATAGCACTAGCAAGTACTACCCAGAAAGTTCAGTGGTAAACAAGGTATAAAGATAGACAAACTAGGGTAACCTATTGGGTCCCATCAAAATTAACCTATGCAGATCATTATGATTAATTAGAACATGAGTAGGTGAAAAGAAGTGATCAAGGGCACAACTTGCCTGGGCCTTGAGATTCCAGGTACCAGGATGATTCTTCAGATCCTCGTGACCTTACTGCTAGTCGTAGCAATACAAACATACATGGTATAGGGAAAATTAACATTACACCAACCATAAGAACAAAATACACATTAATAATATACATATTAAAATAAGATCATAGGAACAGGAATCATTAATTTTGGAGTTATAGATTTTAAGTTATGGATTTTCTAATGTTTTATGTGTTTAGTACAAGATTAATTAAGATAACAATTTTAATGTGACTTTTATGTAAAACCAGTGGCACTAATTGATAAACAATAATATTACAAAATTATAGGAAGTGGAATGGATTAATTTGGAGTTCATATGCATTTTCTATGAATTAAATAAATTCTAGGAATTATTTTTATATTAAAAACTCATTTTTAATTCATTTTCCTGATTTTATAACACTCTGGACTGGGCCTCATTTATCGAAAAGCGCAGGGGGCTCGGCGCAAGAATCCCGAGACTCAGTCAACAGTGCCCGAGGGACGGCGGGTTGATTTACTGAAACCCGAGGGGCTCTTTATGAAGATTGCCACGGCGAAGGGGTATCATCTAATCCTGGCCGCACGATCCAGATCCTACGCGCCAGATTAGATTGGCGCCATAAGTGAACCGGTACGCCGTGTGAGCCGTTGAATCCCAGATCTTTGGTCACGATTTAATCAAGCCGTATTCAATTCCCATCCATCGATCCACGCATCAACGGGCCAGATCCAACGCGCGAAGGGGTAAGCCAGGATCTAATCCAGGCCGTTCTCCTTCGATCCGACGGCCAGAACACCGTCCCCCAATCTCGACCGGGAGATCGGCGGCGCCGCCGCCACCCACGGCGGAGGACATTGCCGGCGATAGCGTTCCCGTGACCCAGGACCCCCACTCGCCGACCGACTAGCGCAAAACGATGTGGAGGCGATCGCGAAACAGAAGGCGAGCTTACCTCCAAGAATCGTGGCGTTCGGAGCTCTGCCCACGGTGCGGCGCGGAGTCACGGCGGCGCAGCGACTCCGGTGAGCAATTGCCCCGGCCACCAGCCACCCTGAGCTGCGCACCAGCCCAGAGAAGATTCCCCGCATGTTTGCGACGCCCCAGAACCACCCCAATTGAGCAGAAGGGCAGCGTCGGCGAGTTTAAGGGTGCGGCGGATCTCTCCTCTGCACACGGCGACGAGATAGCCAACGACATGACGATTTGAGACAAACTGGAGGGGGATAGTCATCGGAGCGACTCGGCGATACGGCTATTTATGGTCCGAAAACCAGATGCCATGCGCGCGGATCTCGGCTCCGATGCGCGCGACGTGCGGGTTTGTTGCGAGGGAGATGGACCTGACGAGGAGCGCCCACATGTCAGCGAGAGAAAAGGGGAAGCCGCAGAGACCGACGCGTGGGCCCGGACGTCAGTGAAGCAACTCGGTGCACGCGTGAGTGGGCGCGGCACATGACGAGTGGGGCCCGCGTGTCTGTGTCCGCGCGCGTGGTCACAAGGTAGATGGGCCGCGCGGGAGTGAAGGGGTGGTTGGGCCGAATTGGTCAGCGAGCCCAGGTAAGGTTTTTATTCTTTTTCTTTTTATTTTCTATTTTCTTTTCTCCATTTTCAATTATCCAACTCAATTCAAATTCCAATTTAAATCCAAAGTTTGTGGCGAATTTGTCTTCATTTAAATATTCAATGTGAACATAGCATGGATAAATTTTATTTATTTACAGATTTATTTTGCTTCTCTTGCCTTATATATATTATTTCCCTTTTCCTTTTTCAAACCCTAATCTCCTTTTGGGTTCTAATTCAATTTTCTTTTTTTTTAGTATATTTTGATTAATAGTGTTGCTATTATTATTATATGCATAACAAACAAAACTCCAATATGATGCACATGTTGTTTAGTTGACATTTAGTCATTTAATCATTTTTAAATGGGGTTGTTCACATGATTAGTTAAATTGAAACAAAGCAAATAAGAGAATTATCTCCATTACCATGATTTACAAATTTGGGTATTACAAATCCTACCCCCCTTAAAAATAATCTCGTCCTCGAGATTTGTAAGAAAAGGGAATACAAAAGGATTGGTTTGCAATTTAGCTTTTAAATTTCTAAATCAAGGGTCTCTTTTTTTATTATTAGTAAGTGATAGGAGAGCATGGATATTATATGTATGTCCACTTTATTATGTAGGATAGAAGATGTCTTTAGGGCATATATAGGTTTGGGTAAGAAAGAGTAGGATAAGAAAAACTCCATCCAAGATTGTGGATCTTGACTCATCTTGGTGACCTCACTTGATCCTTGAAGACTTGAGTTGGTGCTCATCCTTTCTTGATGAAGTTGATCATCTTCTCTGGTCTTGTCTCATTGATTCGGGGTCGGTGTATATCATCAGAGTTTGGGGGAATATGGTTAAGATAGTTATGGATGAAATAGGCTACATGATGTAAGTCAAAATTTGGTTTGATGTCAGGTGGTGGTTGATAGATTTTGCAATCCATTAAGACTCTATTGATTGGGTAAGTTATGTAACTTGTTATATAGGTCGAGTTGTTGTGTATGGCCAAGTTGTTATAAGTCTCCAAATTAGGTTTAAGTGATTTAGGAGTATGGCCTTATCCTTTCTACCAGCATTAAGTAACTCACACTAGATTAGACCATATTAAATTAGATATGATCTAGATTAGACTAGTTTAAGTTAGATAGATTTATCAGGGTAAGATATATCTTGTTAGGATATGTTAGAATCTTTTGAGATAGGATGGGGTATATGGTGTAGGTAGGTCAGAAGCTCTATTAGGTTAATCACAGAGGGATTATGCAACTATCGGATGGGTAAGGTAGTTGCATATGTATATGGTCAAGTTAATCTGTCATTCTTGATTTAGTGCAGGGTGAACTAAGTTAAGACTTGTTCTATAGGAGTAGAGTCTAAACTATTTCATCAGTATTATCTAACATGTTTGATAAGTCACTTTAGATTAGATCAGATCTAGGTTAGATTGGTGTGACTAGTTTGACTAGGTAAGATCTAATTAATTTGCATTAGATCATGGTTGTTAAACTAGGGTGGATAAGTATGCTTATTAGGATAAGACAGATCCATAAAGATAAGATAGAATCTTCTGAGGCCAGTTAGATCTATTAGGATAAGGATAAAATCTTTTCAAGATAAGATGAGTATCTTTTAAGATGAGATGGATCTTGTTAAGATAAGAAAGAACCTTTATAAGATAAGATGAATTGGTTAGAATGAGATCTTTTAGGATAAGATAAATCTCTTTAAGCTAGGTATGTTCCAATGGGGATAATCTAGGTTGTCTAGTTATTTTATAAATATATTTTTATACTTATGTATATATGCAGATGCAATTGTGGACATTACTCCACAACCCATCACACTCAATCAAAGATCCAAATCAACCAAGTATCATAAGAACAAACATTCAAGTGCATAGACAAAAATAGTTTTGTTTTTGGTTCCTAAGATTAGGTTTCCTATTCCTAAAGTCACTTTAGGCACTGGATTTCAAAGTGTGAAATCCACATTTGTCTTTAGAAAGATAAGGGTAAGAATAATCAGAGTCAAGCGGAAATAGATGAGAAAAGATTAAGACAAGTTTAGAAAAGAATCAGAGTAAGGTAAGTAAAGAATGGTTGTCCAGTTCTATCTAGGTTTCGTCCTACAGTCAACATTCCTCTGATACCACTTCTGTAACACCCGGATTTTAGGGGTCCAAAACCCGGGGTTAACATAAACACCAGGTATGCTGGGACCAAGTCTCAAACATATGATGTTTAGTGGCACAGGATCGAATGTCACATCTTTATACATAACAAGAGTTCTATACAAAATAAATAATTACATAATAAGGAGACAACGGTCCAGCAACCCAAAGTTGACTGGGAGACGACGACCTAGACCTCTCACGAACTCATCACAGCATCCTCCATGAGCATCATCCTGCGGTACCTGTTCTTGACCTGTGGGGTGTGTGAGACAGCAAGAGTGAGCTCACATACGTTCATCGCTCAACAAGTTGTGGGGAATAATGTGCATGAACTCGCCAAAGGTGGGAGCTCACGTGAAGTGTAAGGCTTACCAAAGGAGATGGTTAGAGCTGAGCATTGCTTTTAAAGTTGGTCAAAATTTTATTAGCAGTTACTAAGTATAAGTAAATACCAACCCAGTTAAATAGTAGAACAGAAGTAATAACAACATCACCTGCAGTGCAATGCATATGACAAATTGAGTTTAAGTTCCATAATTTAATCATGTGAGTGTCCGAGCTGCTCATGACCGTGAGCACGGCTAGTATACCAGTTTTACACTCTGCAGAGGTTGCGCATCTTTACCCACAAGTCGTGTATCCCATGTCGCCAGGGTTTGCAAGGCCCTTAGACACTTCCAAGGTGAATGGCTAGGGATCCACTACGAGGCCTTTACAAAGTTCCACTAGCTTCCGAAAACCCGCTACAGTTTATAGGAAGATCCAGTGCAAGAATCCCTTGCAGGACCGCCATCGCAGCAAAATCCTCCCGAGGGCCTCCCTACACTGACCTCTCCCCTACTGCCCTTGCCCCTTTCGGGTAAGGTAGTCTTCCACCAGCTTTCCTAATTAATCAGCCAAGGGCGTCCCATTCCACCCTCGTGGTAGCACTGTTTTCCCGGGTGGTTCTCCATGTTCCAATTAACATAATGATCTTAACATGAACCATAAATAACAACTGATAACAAAAGTATAATCATGAATGGTGTATCTCCATACCCAAAACCACATATAGCACTAGCAAGTACTACCCAGAAAGTTCAGTGGTAAACAAGGTATAAAGATAGACAAACTAGGGTAACCTATTGGGTCCCATCAAAATTAACCTATGCAGATCATTATGATTAATTAGAACATGAGTAGGTGAAAAGAAGTGATCAAGGGCACAACTTGCCTGGGCCTTGAGATTCCAGGTACCAGGATGATTCTTCAGATCCTCGTGACCTCACTGCTAGTCGTAGCAATACAAACATACATGGTATAGGGAAAATTAACATTACACCAACCATAAGAACAAAATACACATTAATAATATACATATTAAAATAAGATCATAGGAACAGGAATCATTAATTTTGGAGTTATAGATTTTAAGTTATGGATTTTCTAATGTTTTATGTGTTTAGTACAAGATTAATTAAGATAACAATTTTAATGTGACTTTTATGTAAAACCAGTGGCACTAATTGATAAACAATAATATTACAAAATTATAGGAAGTGGAATGGATTAATTTGGAGTTCATATGCATTTTCTATGAATTAAATAAATTCTAGGAATTATTTTTATATTAAAAACTCATTTTCTAATTCATTTTCCTGATTTTATAACACTCTGGACTGGGCCTCATTTATCGAAAAGCGCAGGGGGCTCGGCGCAAGAATCCCGAGACTCAGTCAACAGTGCCCGAGGGACGGCGGGTTGATTTACTGAAACCCGAGGGGCTCTTTATGAAGATTGCCACGGCGAAGGGGTATCATCTAATCCTAGCCGCACGATCCAGATCCTACGCGCCAGATTAGATTGGCGCCATAAGTGAACCGGTACGCCGTGTGAGCCATTGAATCCCAGATCTTTGGTCACGATTTAATCAAGCCGTATTCAATTCCCATCCATCGATCCACGCATCAACGGGCCAGATCCAACGCGCGAAGGGGTAAGCCAGGATCTAATCCAGGCCGTTCTCCTTCGATCCGACGGCCAGAACACCGTCCCCCAATCTCGACCGGGAGATCGGCGGCGCCGCCGCCACCCACGGCGGAGGACATTGCCGGCGATAGCGTTCCCGTGACCCAGGACCCCCACTCGCCGACCGACTAGCGCAAAACGATGTGGAGGCGATCGCGAAACAGAAGGCGAGCTTACCTCCAAGAATCGTGGCGTTCGGAGCTCTGCCCACGGTGCGACGCGGAGTCACGGCGGCGCAGCGACTCCGGTGAGCAATTGCCCCGGCCACCAGCCACCCTGAGCTGCGCACCAGCCCAGAGAAGATTCCCCGCATGTTTGCGACGCCCCAGAACCACCCCAATTGAGCAGAAGGGCAGCGCCGGCGAGTTTAAGGGTGCGGCGGATCTCTCCTCTGCACACGGCGACGAGATAGCCAACGACATGACGATTTGAGACAAACTGGAGGGGGATAGTCATCGGAGCGACTCGGCGATACGGCTATTTTTGGTCCGAAAACCAGATGCCATGCGCGCGGATCTCGGCTCCGATGCGCGCGACGTGCGGGTTTGTTGCGAGGGAGATGGACCTGACGAGGAGCGCCCACATGTCAGCGAGAGAAAAGGGGAAGCCGCAGAGACCGACGCGTGGGCCCGGACGTCAGTGAAGCAACTCGGTGCACGCGTGAGTGGGCGCGGCACATGACGAGTGGGGCCCGCGTGTCTGTGTCCGCGCGCGTGGTCACAAGGTAGATGGGCCGCGCGGGAGTGAAGGGGTGGTTGGGCCGAATTGGTCAGCGAGCCCAGGTAAGGTTTTTATTCTTTTTCTTTTTATTTTCTATTTTCTTTTCTCCATTTTCAATTATCCAACTCAATTCAAATTCCAATTTAAATCCAAAGTTTGTGGCGAATTTGTCTTCATTTAAATATTCAATGTGAACATAGCATGGATAAATTTTATTTATTTACAGATTTATTTTGCTTCTCTTGCCTTATATATATTATTTCCCTTTTCCTTTTTCAAACCCTAATCTCCTTTTGGGTTCTAATTCAATTTTCTTTTTTTAGTATATTTTGATTAATAGTGTTGCTATTATTATTATATGCATAACAAACAAAACTCCAATATGATGCACATGTTGTTTAGTTGACATTTAGTCATTTAATCATTTTTAAATGGGGTTGTTCACATGATTAGTTAAATTGAAACAAAGCAAATAAGAGAATTATCTCCATTACCATGATTTACAAATTTGGGTATTACACTCGTACTCAGCCACATTGTTGGACGCCGGGAAGTGGAGGCGTAGCACATAGCGTAGGTGTTTCCCGAGGGGCGAGATGAAGAGTAGGCCCGCGCCGGCTCCCGTCTTCATCAGCGACCCGTCGAAAAACATGGTCCAGAGCTCTGGTTGGATCGGAGCCGTCGGTAGCTGGGTGTCGACCCATTCGGCTACGAAGTCCGCCAAGACCTGGGACTTGATGGCCTTCCGAGGGGCGAACGAGATTGTCTCGCCCATGATTTCCACTGCCCACTTTGCAATCCTGCCTGAGGCCTCTCGGCACTGGATGGTCTCCCCCAGGGGGAAGGATGACACCACAGTTACCGGATGAGACTCGAAGTAGAGTCGCAACTTCCGCCGCGTCAGGATCACTGCATACATCAGCTTCTGAACTTGTGGGTAGCGGATCTTGGTTTCGGACAGTACCTCGCTAACGAAGTAAACTGGCCTCTGAACGGGCAATGCATGCCCCTCTTCTTGCCTCTCGACCACAATCGTGGCGCTAACCACCTGGGTGGTCGCGACGACGTAGACCATGAGGGCTTCTCCGTCAGCTGGGGGCACCAAGATAGGCGCCTTTGTGAGGAGCGCCTTCAGGTTCCCGAGAGCTTCCTCGGCCTCAGGGGTCCAAGTGAAGCACTCAGTCTTCCTTAAGAGGCGGTACAGAGGTAGGCCTCTTTCGCCGAGGCGTGAGATGAAGCGGCTCAGAGCCGCGAGACATCCCATGACCCTTTGTACGCCCTTTAAGTCCTTGATGGGACCCATGCTGGTGATGGCTGCGATCTTCTCGGGGTTGGCTTCGATGCCCCGCTCGGAGACGATGAACCCCAAGAGCATGCCCCGGGGCACCCCGAAGACACACTTCTCGGGATTGAGCTTGACGCCCTTCACCTTGAGACATCGGAATGTCACTTCAAGGTCGGAGAGGAGGTCAGAAGCTTTCCTCGTCTTGACTACAATGTCATCGACGTAGGCTTCGACCGTGCGACCGATGTGTTCGCTGAACACATGGTTCATGCACCGCTGGTACGTCGCGCCCGCATTCCTCAAACCGAACGGCATGGTGACATAGCAGTACATGCCGAAGGGTGTGATGAAAGAAGTCGCGAGCTGGTCGGACTCTTTCATCCTGATTTGGTGATACCCTGAGTAGGCGTCGAGGAAAGACAGGGCTTCGCACCCAGCAGTGGAATCCACGATTTGATCGATGCGAGGCAGAGGGTAGGGAACCTTCGGACATGCTTTGTTGAGACCAGTGTAGTCTACACACATCCGCCATTTCCCCCCTTTCTTTCTCACAAGCACAGGGTTGGCAAGCCATTTGGGATGGAATACCTCTTTGATGAACCCGACTGCCATTAGCTTGTGGATCTCCTCGCCTATCGCTCTGCGCTTCTCCTCGTCGAATCGGCGCAGAGGCTGCTTGACGGGTCGGGCTCCAGCCCGAATATCCAGTGAGTGCTTGGCGACATCCCTCGGTATGCCGGGCATGTCCGAGGGACCCCACGCGAAGACGTCGGCGTTCGCGCAGAGAAAGTCGACGAGCACTGTTTCCTATTTGGGGTCGAGCCCGGAACCGATCCTGACCTGCTTGGAGGCGTCGCCACTGGGGTTGAGGGGGACGGCCTTAACCGTCTCCACTGGCTCGAAGTTGCCGGCATGACGCTTCACGTCTGGCACCTCTTTGGAGAGGCTTTCCAGGTCGGCGATGAGGGCCTCGGACTCGGCGAGGGCCTCGGCGTACTCCACGCACTCCACGTCGCATTCGAACGCGTGTTTGTACGTGGGGCCGATGGTGATGACCCCGTTGGGGCCCAGCATCTTGAGCTTCAGGTAGGTGTAGTTGGGGACGGCCATGAACTTCGCGTAGCATGGCCTCCCCAGTACCGCGTGGTAGGTTCCTCGGAACCCGACCACCTCGAACGTCAGAGTCTCCCTTCGGAAGTTGGAGGGCGTTCCGAAGCAGGTAGGAAGGTCGAGTCGTCCGAGGGGCTGGACGCGCTTCCCGGGAATGATCCCGTGGAAGGGCGCAGCGCCTGCTCGGACGGAGGACAGATCGACGCGCAGGAGCCTGAGGGTCTCGGCGTAGATGATGTTGAGGCTGCTGCCCCCGTCCATAAGGACCTTGGTGAGCCTGACATCGCTGATGACGGGGTTGACGATGAGCGGGTATTTCCCCGGGCTCGGCACGTGGTCGGGGTGATCGTCTTGGTCGAAGGTGATGGGCTTGTCGGACCAGTCTAGATAGACCGGCGCCGCCACCTTGACCGAGCAGACCTCCCGGCGCTCTTGCTTGCGGTGCCGAGCCGAGGCATTCGCCGCTTGCCCATCGTAGATCATGAAGCAGTCGTGGACCTCGGGGAACTCTCCTGCTTGGTAATCTTCCTTCTTGTCGTCGTCGCGGGCCCTGCCACCCTCCGCGGGTGGCCCGGCCCTGTGGAAGTGGCGCCGAAGCATGACGCACTCCTCAAGGGTGTGCTTGACGGGCCCCTGATGATAGGGGCACGGCTCCTTGAGCATCTTGTCGAAGAGGTTGGCACCTCCGGGGGGCTTCCGAGGGTTCTTGTGCTCGGCGGCGGCGACAAGGTCCGCGTCGGCGGCGTCGCGTTTCGCTTGCGACTTCTTCTTGCCTTTCTTCTTGGCGCCGCGCTGAGTAGACGCCTCGGGAGCATCTTCCGGTGGGCGGCCCTGGGGCTGCTTGTCCTTTCGGAAGATAGCCTCGACCGCCTCCTGGCCAGAGGCGAACTTGGTGGCGATGTCCATCAGCTCGCTCGCCCTGGTGGGGGTCTTGCGACCCAACTTGCTCACCAGGTCGCGGCAGGTGGTGCCGGCAAGGAACGTGCCGATGACATCCGAGTCGGTGATGTTGGGCAGCTCGGTGCGCTGCTTCGAGAATCGCCGGATGTAGTCCCGGAGAGACTCTCCCGGCTGCTGTCGGTAGCTTCGGAGGTCCCAGGAATTCCCGGGGTGCACATACGTGCCTAGGAAATTGCCGGCGAAGGCTTGGACCAGGTCATCCCAGTTGGAGATCTGCCCTGGAGGCAGGTGCTCCAACCAGGCGCGAGCGGTGTCGGAGAGGAATAGGGGGAGGTTGCGGATGATGAGGTTGTCGTCGTCCGTTCCACCCAGCTGGCAGGCCAGGCGGTAGTCCGCGAGCCACAATTCCAGTCTCGTTTCCCCCGAGTACTTTGTGATAGTAGTCGGGGGTCGGAACTGGGTCGGGAACGGTGCCCGCCGGATGGCCCGGCTAAAGGCCTGCGGACCGGGTGGTTCGGGCGAGGGACTCCGATCCTCCCCGCTGTCGTAGCGTCCCCCACGCTTGGGGTGATAGCCTCGGCGCACCCTCTCGTCGAGGTGGGCCCGACGGTCGCGATGATGGTGCTCGTTGCCGAGGTGGCCCGGGGCCGCAGGCGCGGTGTTGCGCGTGCGCCCGGTGTAGACCGAGGCTTCCCGCACGAATCGGGAAGTCGCGACATGAGGTTCCAAGGGGTATCCTTGCCTTCGGGAGGCAGAGCTCTCGGCCCGTCGGACCGCAGCGCCTTCCAGGAGATTCTTGAGCTCTCCTTGGATTCGCCGACCCTCGGTGGTTGATGGCTCCTGCATTGCGCGGAGAAGCATCGCTGCTGCAGCCAGGTTCTGACCGACCCCACTGGATGCGGGTGGCGGCCTGACCCTGACGTCGTTGGCGACGCGGAGCAGGAGACCCTGGGGCAGGTGACGTATTTCTCCGGCCGGGGGTTGGCCCGCCCATGCCTGCCCGACGTCCCGGCGGATCGGCTCAAGCGCTCCTGCTCCCTCGTCGAGCCTGGCCTGCGCCCCGCGGACTTGCTCGAGCTGTGGGTCGTGACCCCCCGCCAGAACGGGGACCACAGCTAGCTCCTGCGGGATGTCAGCGCGGGGCACCGGCCTAGGGAGATCACCGTCCTCCGGCATGCTGAGATGATTGCCTTCGGAGGGACCCTCTAGATCGACGTGGAAACATTCGTGGCTTGGGCCGCAGTCCTCGTCGTCGAGGCTGCGGCTACTGTCGGAACTGTCGGAGAGGCAGTAGTCACATGCGGTCATGAAGTCCCGCATGGCACTAGGGTTGCCAAGTCCAGAGAAATCCCAACAGATGCTGGGGTCGTCGTCTTCCTCGGACCCGGAGGGCCCATAGGTCGAGACGTCCGTCAGCCGGTCCCAAGGCGACCGTGTGCGAAACCCCAGAGGGTTTGAACTCGCCTCTACGAGAGTGTCCGCCAAAGCAAGGTCGCTAGGCATCTAAATGACGTAGGATGGGAATCGGTCGGTACCTTTTGGTCGACGAACGGCGATGAAGTCACGTCGGGGACTGACTGCACCGTCATCTCAGGTACGAGGGTGACGCCCAGCAAGCCTTCCGCGAGCGTGCTGGCGTCGTCCGCTTGCTCGGGATTGGCGTGTCGCGGGGAGACGGCGCTCGCCTTCGTCTCAAATGCGAGGTCGACGCCCGACGCCCCCCCCGTTGGGGCGCTAGGGACGTCGATTCGCTCGATAGCCGACGAGGCGTGGCCTCCCGCTTGGCCTTGGTTGCCCCGCCTCCTCCTCCGTCGGCGGGGGAGAGGACGGGGCGAGCTCGAATGTTGTTCTTCCACCACGCGGGGAAGACGTCGTCGATTCCGCCGCCGGCGGGCGGGCTGTCGGCCGCCATTGTTGTTGTCGCGCGGCGGTGGAAGGAGTATCATGTCGTAGCTGCCGTCGAAGGACATGAACTCAAGACTCCCAAAACGGAGCACCGTCCCGGGTTGGAGAGGTTGCTGGAGACTGCCCATCTGGAGCTTGACGGGAAGCTGTTCGTCAACACGCAGCAGGCCCCTACCTGGCGCGCCAACTGTCGGCGTTTCGAGACCGGGGGGTCCCTAAGCCGACGAGTGAATGTCGCCGCGTGCCCCAGCCCAGATGGGTCGACGCGAGGCCGAGCGCGAAGGGGGGAAGTGAGGTGGCCGGAGATGGGCGTGAGAGAGGTAGAAATCCCGCGGCCTTCGTGTTCGTCCCGCGCCCAGGTCGGGTGCGCTTGCAGTAGGCGGTTACAAGCGTCCACGCGGGAGAGGGAAGCGAGCGGCCCCAAGAGAGCGCCTGTCCCGTCCTCGTCCCCGCGCGGCCAACCTTCTCTAAGAGGGCCCTGGTCCTTCCTTTTATAGGCGTAAGGAGAGGATCCAGGTGTACAATGGGGGTGTAGCAGAGTGCTACGTGTCTAGCGGGGGAGAGCTAGCACCCTAAGTACATGCCGATGTGGCAGCCGGAGAGATTTTAGCACCCAGCTGGTGTGATGTCGTGGCCGTCGGAGGAGTGACGGAGCCGGGCGGAGGGACAGCTGTCGGAGCAGTTGAGTCCTTGCTGACGTCCTCCTGCTTCCGTAAGAGAGCTGAGAGCCGTCATCGTCACAGAGCATGCGGGGCACCATCATTGCCTATCCGGCGGAGCTAGCCAGATGGGACACCGGTCTTGTTCTCTGCGGCCCGAGTCAGCTCGGGGTAGGGTGATGATGGCGCTTCCTGTTGACGTGGCTGGCCTGCGTCCTAGGTTGGGCGATGTGGAGGCTCCTCCGAAGCCGAGGTCGAGTCTGTCTTCCATGGCCGAGGCCGAGTCCGAGCCCCTGGGTCGGGCGAGGCGGAGATCGTTCGGCAGAGGCCAGGGCGGAGTCCGAGCCGTGGGGTCGGGCGAAGCGGAGTTCATCGTCTTCTAGGGCTGAGCCCGAGTCCGAGCCCTGGGGTCGGGCGAAGCGGAGTTCGTCGTCTTCCGGGACTTAGCCCGAGTCCGAGCCCTGGGTCGGGCGGAGCGGAGTTCGCCGTCTTCTGGGGCCTAGCCCGAGTCCGAGCCCTGGGTCGGGCGGAGCGGAGTTCGCCGTCTTCCGGGGCTTAGCCCGAGTCCGAGCCCTGGGTCGGGCGGAGCGGAGTTCGCCGTCTTCCGGGGCTTAGCCCGAGTCCGAGCCCTAGGTCGGGCGGAGCGGAGTTCGCCGTCTTCCGGGGCTTAGCCCGAGTCCGAGCCCTGGGGTCAGGCGAAGCGGAGTTCGTCGTCTTCCGGGACTTAGCCCGAGTCCGAGCCCTGGGTCGGGCGGAGTGGAGTTCGCCGTCTTCTGGGACTTAGCCCGAGTCCGAGCCCTGGGTCGGGCAGAGCGGAGTTCGCCGTCTTCCGGGGCTTAGCCCGAGTCCGAGCCCTGGGTCGGGCGGAGCGGAGTTCGCCGTCTTCCGGGGCTTAGCCCGAGTCCGAGCCCTGGGTCAGGCGGAGCTTCCTATGGTGCCTTTGGCAGGGCCTGACTGCCTGTCAGTCTCACTCTATCAAGTGGCACTACGATCGGAGTGGCGCAGGCGGCGCTGTCCTTCTGTCAGGCCGGTCAGTGGAGCGGTGAAGTGACGGCGGTCACTTCGGCTCTGCCGGGGGGCGCGCGTCAGGACAAAGGTGTCAGGTCACCTTTGCATTAAATGCTCCTGCGACTTGGTCGGTCGGTGCGGCGATTTAGTCAGGGTTGCTTCTTAGCGAAGGCAGGGCCTCGGGCGAGCCGGAAATATGTCCGCCGTTGGAGGGGGGCCTCGGGCGAGACGGAAATCCTCCGGGGTCGGCTGCCCTTGTCCGAGGCTAGGCTCGGGCGAGGCGTGATCGAGTCGCTCGAATGGACTGATCCCTGACTTAATCGCACCCATCAGGCCTTAGCAGCTTTATGCTGATGGGGGTTACCAGCTAAGAATTAGGAGTCTTGAGGGTACCCCTAATTATGGTCCCCGACAATAGTATTTATAGCCTGACATACTGGTAATAGGTGAAGTCCACAAATCACAGTGTACAAGATCAAATGCATGAGTAGCATGCGAGGAAGACGAAGAAAAAGGAAGACGAACATGGCGGCCTAATTGGCACGCATGACAAAGATGCTCATCATGTGATCTAGTACATGGGATAGTGGCACTACTGTTAGAAATATACCCTAGAGATAATCATAGATGAGCATATTTCTTTGTATCCATGATATATATATTGCTTAATTGAATATCCATGGAAGGCACCTTGTATTGATTAGCAATTATGTGAATTGTTTGTGAGATTCTTTACTTATATGGTTATTCTAAATGATGTCCCTAGTCAGAGTCGATGACTAGCACATGTATTAGCTGATGACTACATTTCACAAGTCATGAACATGGAGATGTTAAACTAATAATGTGGGCGCATGTATGACATGAGGCTGGACCGACCCAACGTGAGATATTGTAATATAGTTCTCTTTTTGCAACATGAATACTGTATCCTTAGACCTGAGATTGTCGCATGTTCTCAAGATGTGAATTGACTTACTTAGGGACTATCAAACGCTATTCCGTAACTGGGTAGTTATAAAGGTAGTTTTGGGTTTGTCAGGAAGCATGCTGTGAGGCATGGTCAGTCAAGATGGAATTTGTCCCTCTCTTTGTGAGAGAGATATCTCTGGGCCCCTCGAGTGATTGGATCAAGAAATGCATGGCCGTGCTAGGGTTAAGAGTTAACCATTGAAAGGATTCCAATTCACAGTATCAAGAAAGAGAGGTCAGCTTAGAGCCAGACCAAATATCGTGAGACAAAGGGAACAACATGTACGTAATGTTGTAATGGTTCGTCTGATATGATCTTTACGTGCGCATATGAGTACAATGCTCGAGTGCACACTTGCAAACCCCTATGGGTACCCTGTTCGATGCTATACTAGTGGCACACCAAACATGTCTGATGAATACTCAACCTCTCAAGCACAATTTACAAGCTCTCCTAGACAAGTACAATATACACACTTGATGAGTCAGTTGTGTCTAAGACCAAATTTACAAGCTCTAATGGTTCCCTATCCGGCGCTTCCTACCCGATACACACCAGCACAACACTTATTCACAATAGGGCTCACTCATGTTTGATTGCCCATTTCCTGTGCCCACAAAACACGTATGGTACTGGTACAACATCACCAATTCACTTGGTTTGATTGCTTTTTCAAGTTGGGTTTTGTTTTAGACTTTCCATGGTGTCTCATGGGTTTACCTATCACTAGTTTTCACAAATGTGCATCACTACTTCTAACTATGTTTAACTAGGTCAAGTTACCCATTTCATGCCATCTTTTATAGTATTACTAGAGGAAAATAAGGTCCTACTACCTCTACTTTAAGTGTCCAACAACTCCTTTGACACTTAGAACTAGCTTATCCTTAACCTTCTTGCTCATTCTTTGAAAACCAACAAGTGATTTCCATCAATAAGGGCACTAATATCAGATAATCCCAATAACTCTTTATTATAATGATCTAACTTACAATGCTTTTATAAAACACACGATATTCATAATAATCTTATGTATTATTAATAACCAGAACTCAACTAGGGGCCTAGATGTGGTTTTCCGTTTCAGGCCCGATCAAGAGTAGACCTTGTTGGATCACTCACCAACTTTCACAATGGAGAGGTAGGGCACCTTGGCCTGGCCCAAATTTTGATCAAACATAACTTTATATCTCCTCTTTCAAGTTACCTCATACTTACTCATATTGCATATCTTTTATTATTTTCACTTGTGTTACTCGAGTGTGGTGTTTTTTTGAACGAAAGTGGCAGGAGCTTCACCTATCAATTAAGAGGTGTGGTGTTTTGTGATTGAAGTAAGTGTGTGAACGTATTCATCACGACTGAGTTGTTTCTCTATTTTATCTTGTGTACGAGTAGTTATAGTATATTTAGGCTTTATATACTAGGTTACTAGTATCTACAGAAATCCTCGATGTGTTTGAGTTTACTTATATAGATTTGTGTCACTTTGCTAATTAAAATATTGTAAGTAAGCTCTTGGTACGTTGAGCACTTTTAATCGCATTTGCAGAGGCTGATATCTGACTCCTTATTACACGCGAAGGGTTGGAACAAGAACTTAAAACGCTATACGGTGACCACGGTCCACGCGGCATAAGGTTAGAGCATACAACAAAGTGACAAACATCCCATGATCGACTCAAACACTTGTTTTGGCATGGAAGCTGGGAATTATGTGAATTGTTTGTGAGATTCTTTACTTATATGGTTATTCTAAATGATGTCCCTAGTCAGAGTCGATGACTAGCACATGTATTAGTTGATGACTATATTTCACAAGTCATGAACATGGAGATGTTAAACTAATAATGTGGGCGTATGTATGACATGAGGCTGGACCGACCCAACGTGAGATATTGTAATATAGTTCTCTTTTTGCAACATGAATACTGTATCCTTATACCTGATATTGTCGCATGTTCTCAAGATGTGAATTGACTTACTTAGGGACTATCAAACGCTATTCCGTAACTGGGTAGTTATAAAGGTAGTTTTGGGTTTGTCAGGAAGCATGCTGTGAGGCATGGTCAGTCAAGATTGAATTTGTCCCTCTCTTTGTGAGAGAGATATCTCTAGGCCCCTCGAGTGATTGGATCAAGAAATGCATGGCCGTGCTAGGGTTAAGAGTTAACCATTGAAAGGATTCCAATTCACAGTATCGAGAAAGAGAGGTCAGCTTAGAGCCAGACCAAATATTGTGAGACAAAGGGAACAACATGCACGTAATGTTGCAATGGTTCGTCTGATATGATCTTTACGTGCGCATAGGAGTTGACATGTCTTGCTAGAGGCCGCTGTCAATTATTGGGCCAAGTAAGAGTACTCGGGCTATGTCTATTTGTACGTGAACCTATAGGGTCACACACTTAAGGGGAAGGAAGCCTAACTCGGATTAGATCCGAAATTAGACTGGGCTTTAGGGTTACTGATGGGCCTCGGTGTCAGAAGCCCACCATAACGCCTATATAATGAGGGGCGGGGGCGCGGTTAGGCTAACCCTAATTCGCCACCAGCAAACGAGTAGCCGCTCGCCTCTCGCCCTCGCAAGGCCGCCGTCGCGAACCTAGCAGTTCGGTACGCGGCGCTTCCTCCCTGTACGTGTGGATACCTCGGAGGTGCTGCAATTTGGAGCACTAGGACGAACCGTGCGAGGACGTGAAGGACGCCGACGACTGCACGACACTGCTCGACGCGTTCGTCTACATCGAGACGTCTTCCGCTGCTCTGCACGTCTAGTGGTAATTCCATGACCTATAACTGCAGTAGTTCTTGGTTTTATGGGGTTGAAAATTTTGTTTTGCGCTAGCGTAGCCTCCCCGTAATCCTTCAGTGGTATCAAAGCCAGGTTCTGCATAGTTTTAGGTCTGGATCTAGGTTCATGAGATGGATCTACTTGATGCACGGTTTGATTAGATCAATTGGTTATAAAGGGTTGAAGTAGATTACATCGGATATGACTGAAGAGATTAGTTCGTCCTTCTCTGTTATGTGCGCGACTTGCCCCTACCGGATGGAATCACCATCGGGGCTAACTGCGTACACAACCAGCAGATTGACGTAACAGATCGACGTCATGAGTGTAATCTTCTTCGGGTCGAAAGTCTCGGATTTGGGTTGATTTGATCAACCACATGAGATTTTCAGTGGAATTTCCATACATACGATGCATGGAATCCTGTGAGGTGACCGTCGTGGCTATCTGCTGTAGTGGCGAACATATAGAAACGTGTTTGTCTAACCTGTTTTTGCAGGACATCTTGTGATCGGTATGGCTATTGTGTGTATATGATGCATATTAATGAATTATTCATGACCTGCGTGTCGTGACCAGGGCAATACGGCTGGAGCCACATGTATTGTCCAAATTTAATGTAATGACCTGCGTGTCAACATGTGATGATCCAAAGCGTATATGTAATTTGTTTACCAGCATACGTTAGATAGGTCTTGAAGGACTCATCACCTGAAGGATGGCATACCTATATCATGGAGATGGAGATCATCTTGATGGACAGATTATTGGAGATGGGGATCACCATGTGACAGCAAGCCATACCGAATCACAACTGTTGTGTGAATGCCATTCTTAATGTTCTACTTGTTCATATTGCATATATGTCCTTGCGTGCAATGATATAAGTAGGACGATCCCTCATAAATGTTTAAGCTTAAATGCCTCTCCAAACCTTGCACTATCATAAGTCTTGTACAATTGGTGGTGGGTCTATGAAATTAGGGTGCCACCAGTTTTCCTTGACTAGATAGGTTTGTATCGGATACGAACTACAGAAAGGGTTGGTTAACTTAAACAAAGTCAGCTTAATGGTTAAGGACTTTGGGGCATAAGGTTGGGAGCCGAGACATAGAGATGTCACCCAACAACAGAAGTCATATATATGATATGATTAGCAAGGAGTTGCTTACCGATCTACCTTGTCTTCTAGCGGTGATGCTAAAGCTCACTAGTAGACTTGTTAGTTGTGGGTTCTGAATCACTAAGTATCAATCGAGGGATATTGATTTTTGTGGGAGTAGACTATTAAATGTTTAATATGATTTACTCTGTCATGGATATTTTTGTCTTAGTATTTTGCATTATTTTGTTGTAGATAAATGGCACCTAGCACACCAACATTTACTTTGTGATCAATTCTTGAAAAGGATAAGTTAAATGGAACAAACTATACGGATTGGATCCGTAACCTGAGAATTGTTCTCAGGGCTGAAAAAAGGAAGACGTTATATACACCCCACTGCTAGAGGATCCTGGTGAAAATGCAACTGCTGCAGCTAAAACCGCTTACAAGAAAGCAATGGATGCTAATCTTGAAGTGAGTTGCCTAATGCTTGCTTGCATGGAGCCTGAGCTACAGATGCAGTTTGAGACAAACCATGAGGCGCACGATATGATCGTGGCGCTTAAGGATATGTTCCAGACTCAGGCTAGGACTGAAAGGTTCAATGTGTCCAAAGCCTTTCTGGAATGCAAGCTAGCAGAAGGCGCAACAGTTGGGCCACACGTAATCAAAATGGTTGGTTACAGTCAGAGGTTGGAGAAGCTAGGCTTCCCAATAAGCCAAGAGTTGTCCACTGACTTCATTTTGGCATCTCTTCCGCCCAGCTATGGAAACTTCATTACGAACTACCATATGCATGGGGCGGAGAGGGGCCTCAATGAACTAAGTGGCATGCTGAAAACAGCAGAGGGGGACATAAAGAAAAGCGCTGGCAGCAGCAGCCATGTGATGGCGGTCCAAAACAAACCCAACTTTAAGAAGAAGGGTAAATCTCAAAAGAAGAAGGGCAAGGCAAAGGATACAGTATCCAAGCCAAATCAAAAGCCCAAGGCTGGACCAGCTGCAGATGCAGAGTGCTTTTATTGCAAAGAACTTGGTCACTGGAAAAGGAATTGCAAGCAGTACTTGGCCTCTATTAAGGATCGCAGCGGTAAGGGTACAGCCGCAGCAGGTACACTTGCTATTCACATTACAGAAATTTTTTTTGCTGATTCTTATATTAATTCTTGGGTATTTGATACCGGATCGGTTGCCCATATTTGCAATTCGATGCAGGGAATGATAAGAAGTAGAAGCGTGAAAAGAGGAGAAGTTGATTTCCGGGTAGGCAATAATGCAAGAGTTGCTGCGTTGACCGTCGGGACGATGCAACTCCAATCCCATCAGGATTTATTTTGGAGTTAAATAATTGTTATCTAGTTCCTAGTATGAGTCGAAACATTATGTCTCCTTCATGTTTGATGAAGGATGGTTATTCATTTGCGAGTGAAAACAATGGTTGTGTGATCTCTAAGAATGGCATGTTTGTGGCTTTTGCATCCATTATGAATGGGTTATTCATTTTAAATCTTGATGATGCACCTATCTGTAATATTAGTGCAAAAAGGCCTCGGCCTAATGATTTAAGTCCTACCTACATGTGGCACTGTCGTTTGGGTCATATAAGTGAGAATCACATGAAGAAACTTCATTCTGATGGGCTTTTAACTTCGTTTGATTTTGAATCATACGAGACATGTGAAGCTTGCTTACTTGGTAAGATGACCAAGGCGCCCTTCACGGGTTTACCGGAGAGGACATTAGATTTATTAGAACTCATACATACTGATGTGTGCGGACCAATGAGTACGACAGCTAGGGGAGGATTCCAATACTTCATAACCTTCACTGATGATTTTAGTAGATATGGATATGTCTACTTAATGAAACACAAGTCTGAATCCTTAGAAAAGTTCAAAGAGTTTCAGAATGAAGTAGAAAATCAGCGTGGCAAGAAAATTAAAGCACTGCGATCGGATTGTGGAGGTGAATATTTGAGTCATGAGTTTAGCAATCATCTAAGGAGTTGTGGAATTGTTCCACAGCTTACGCCGCCTAGAACGCCTCAGAAAAATGGCGTGTCTGAGCGACGTAATCGGACTTTATTGGATATGGTTCGATCAATGATGAGCCAGTCGGACCTACCTTTGTTGTTTTGGGGATACGCTCTAGAAACAACAGCTTTCACACTAAATAGGGTACCGTCTAAGTCCGTTGTTAAGACACCATATGAGATGTGGACTCGGAAGACTCCCAGTTTGTCTTTTCTAAAGATTTGGGGTTGTGAGGTTTACGTCAAGCGACTTCAGTCGGATAAACTCACTCCAAAATCGGACAAGTGCATGTTCGTGGGATATCCAAAGGAAACTTTAGGATATTACTTTTACCACCGGTCAGAGGGCAAAGTGTTTGTCGCCCGGAACGGTGCGTTCTTAGAGAAAGAGTTTCTCAAAAGAGAGAAAAGTAAACAAAAGGTGTATCTTGAAGAAGTTCAGGATGAGCCAATGGGACAAGATTCAACAAGTGATGCTAATGTAGCAGAACAAGTTGAGACGTCTATGGCAAGAGAATCACCACCACAACCATGAAGGTCAGCAAGGCTTCGCGAGGCACGAGGAGAAGTGCTATTGTTGGGCAATGGGGAAGTGTTGTTGTTAGACAACGACGAACCTGCAACATATGCAGAAGCGATGATGGACCCAGATTCCGAGAAATGGCAAGTCGCCATGAGATCCAAGATAGATTCCATGGGAGAAAATCAAGTTTGGAACTTGGTTGACCCGCATGATGGTGTTAGACCTATACAATGCAAATGGATCTATAAGAAGAAGAAAGACATGGATGGAAATGTTCACATCTATAAGGCTCGACTTGTTGCAAAGGGTTTTCGACAAGTTTAAGGAGTTGACTATGACGAGACATTCTCGCCAGTAGCGATGCTTAAATCTATTCGGATCATTCTATCTATTGCCGCATATTTCGATTATGAGATTTGGTAGATGGATGTCAAAACAGCTTTCCTTAATGGAAACCTAGATGAGGACGTGTATATGATACAACCCGAGGGTTTTGTCGATCCGATCAATGCTGGAAAGATATGCAAACTTCAGAAATCCATTTATGTGTTGAAGCAAGCATCTCGGAGTTGGAACATTCGTTTTGATGAAGTGATCAAAGGGCTTGGTTTTCATCAGAATGAAGAAGAAGCTTATGTTTACAAGAAGGAAAGTGGGAGCGCTGTTGTATTTCTGATCTTGTATGTGGATGACATATTATTGATTGGGAATGACATTCCTATGTTGGAGTCCGTCAAGGCTTCATTGAAAAAGAGTTTTTCTATGAAGGACTTAGGGGAAGCAGCATATATTTTGGGCATAAGGATCTATAGAGATAGGTCGAAGAGGCTTATAGGATTAAGTCAAGATACGTACATTGACAAGGTTTTGAAACGGTTCAACATGGAATAGTCCAAGAAAGGGTTCTTACCTATGTCACATGGTATACACCTTAGCCAGATGCAATGTCCTGCGACGGCTAATGAGCGGGAGCGCATGAGTAAGGTACCATACGCCTCAGCAATTGGATCAATCATGTATGCCATGATAAGTACACGCCCAGATGTTTCATACGCTATAAGTGCTACGAGTAGGTACCAGGCTGATCCAGGTGAGGGTCACTGGACAGCGGTAAAAGGCATTCTTAAGTACTTAAGAAGGACTAAAGATATGTTCCTGGTATATGGGGGTAAGGAGGAGCTCGTTGTAACTGGTTACACCGATGCTAGCTTCCAAACTGACCCAGACGAGTTAAAATCGCAATCAGGTTTTGTGTTCGCAATAAATGGTGGTGCTGTTAGTTGGAAGAGTTCCAAACAGGAGACTGTGGCTGATTCTACAACAGAAGCCGAGTACATTGCAGCTTCTGAATCTGTGAAGGAAGGTGTTTGGATAAGGAAGTTCCTCATCGAGCTTGGTGTGTTTCCTAATGCATCTAGTCCATTGAACCTCTACTGTGACAACAATGGGGCTATTGCGCAAGCTAAGGAGCCAAGGAACCACCAGAAAAGCAAACACGTACTGCGGAAGTTTCACCTCATACGGGAATTCATTAGGCGGGGTGAGATAAAGATATGCAAAATACATACGGATTTGAATGTTGCGGATCCTTTGACAAAACCTCTTCCACAACGTAAGCATGAGGCACACATGAGATCTATGGGTATTAGATATCTTCTAGATTAACTCTAGTGCAAGTGGGAGACTGTTAGAAATATGCCCTAGAGATAATCATAGAGATGAGCATATTTCTTTGTATCCATGATATATATTGCTTAATTGAATATCCATGGAAGGCACCTTGTATTGATTAACAATTATGTGAATTGTTTGTGAGATTCTTTACTTATATGGTTATTCTAAATGATGTCCCTAGTCAGAGTCGATGACTAGCACATGTATTAGCTGATGACTACATTTCACAAGTCATGAACATGGAGATGTTAAACTAATAATGTGGGTGCATGTATGACATGAGGCTGGACCGACCCAACGTGAGATATTGTAATATAGTTCTCTTTTTGCAACATGAATACTGTATCCTTAGACCTGAGATTGTCGCATGTTCTCAAGATGTGAATTGACTTACTTAGGGGCTATCAAACGCTATTCCGTAACTGGGTAGTTATAAAGGTAGTTTTGGGTTTGTCAGGAAGCATGCTGTGAGGCATGGTCAGTCAAGATGGAATTTGTCCCTCTCTTTGTGAGAGAGATATCTTTGGGCCCCTCGAGTGATTGGATCAAGAAATGCATGGCCGTGCTAGGGTTAAGAGTTAACCATTGAAAGGATTCCAATTCACAGTATCGAGAAAGGGAGGTCAGCTTAGAGCTAGACCAAATATCGTGAGACAAAGGGAACAACATGTACGTAATGTTGCAATGGTTCGTCTGATATGATCTTTACGTGCGCATAGGAGTTGACATGTCTTGCTAGAGGCCGCTGTCAATTATTGGGCCAAGTAAGAGTACTCGGGCTATGTCTATTTGTACGTGAACCTATAGGGTCACACACTTAAGGGGAAGGAAGCCTAACTCGGATTAGATCCGAAATTAGACTGGGCTTTAGGGTTACTGATGGGCCTCGGTGTCAGAAGCCCACCATAACGCCTATATAATGAGGGGCGGGGGCGCGGTTAGGTTTACCCTAATTTGCCACCAGCAAACGAGTAGCCGCTCGCCTCTCGCCCTCGCTAAGCCGCCGTCGTGAACCTAGCAGTTCGGTACGCGGCGCTTCCTCCCTGTACGTGTGGATACCTCGGAGGTGCTACATCTGGAGCACTAGGACAAACCGTGCGAGGACGTGAAGGATGCCGACGACTGCACGGCACTGCTTGACGTGTTCGTCTACATCGAGACGTCTTCCGCTGCTCTGCGCGTCTAGTGGTAGTTCCATGACCTATAACCACAGTAGTTCTTGGTTTTATGGGGTTGAAAATTTTGTTTTGCGCTAGCGTAGCCTCCCCGTAATCCTTCAACTACGAGTAAGTTGCATCAAGGCATCGCGTCCGGGGTGACCAAGGCGACGATGCCAGGTGGTAGAAGATGTGGTGGCAGCAAAACACAGCAGCTGTGGTAGGTGACGAAGACGAAGAAGATGTGGCGTGCGGAAACCGAAGGGTGTAGAGGGGGCTGGTGCTGTCACATCTAAGGAGGGGGCACCGAGTTGCCGAGTCCTTCATAGTAAGACCAGAAGTGTCAAACTCGACAGAACAAGAATTATCAGCAGTAAAACGACAAATAGAAAGAAGATTGTGGACGAAAGAAGGAGCGACAAGAACATCGGGAACGCGAAAAGAGCCGGGAGGTCCGGCGGCACTGAAAGGGAAATAGGGTCAAACCTTTTCCATATGAATTTTGGTGGTTGAATTGCCCAACACAAATTATTAGACTAACTAGTTTGCTCTAGAAAATATGTTCTACAGGTGCTAAAGGTTCACAACAAACCAATTCAAAGATAAAAGAAAGGGATCAAAACAAAGGAGCAAAGTATACCGAAGGCAGCCCTGGTCTGGCGCACCGGACTGTCCGGTGTGCCACCGACAGTGTTCGGTGCACCAGAGAATCCAACTCCAAACTTGTCACCTTCGGGAATTCAGGGAGCCGCTCCGCTATAATTCATCGGACTGTCCGGTGTAGCACCGGACTGTCCGGTGTGCCAGCGGAGCAACGACTACTTCGCGCCAACGGTCGTCTGCGAAGGCATTAAATGCGCTACAGTGCGCGCCTACGCGCGTAGAAGTCAGAGCAGGCGCCAGAAGGCGCACTGACAGTCTACAGGACCTGTCCGGTGCACCACCGGACTGTCCGATGCACCACCGGACTGTCCGGTGGCCCCACAAGTCAGAGCTCCAACGACCGAACCCTAACAGTTGGGTGACGTGGCTGGCGCACCGGACAGTGTCTGGTGGCGCACCGGACTGTCCGGTGCGCCCGTCGACAGAAGCCATCCCCAACGGCCATTTTGGTGGTTGGGGCTATAAATACCCCCAACCACCCCCCATTCATTGGATCAAAGTTTTCAGCATTCTCACCTCATACAAGAGCTATAGCATTCAATACAAGACACAAACAAAGAGATCAAATCCTCTCCCAAGTCCGGAATCACTCCAAACAAATTAGTGACTAGAGAGAGAGAGACATTTGTGTTCTTTTGAGCTCTTGCGCTTGGATTGCTTTTCTTCTTCCTCATTCTTGCTTCCACAACACTTGTAATCAAAACAAGAGACACCAATTGTGTGGTGATCCTTGTAGTGGACTTAGTGTCCCATTTGATTGAGAAGAGAAGCTCACTCGGTCTCGGTGACCGTTTGAGAGAGGGAAAGGGTTAAAAGAGACCCGGTCTTTGTGACCACCTCAACGGGGAGTAGGTTTGCAAGAACCGAACCTCGGTAAAACAAATCACTGTGTCATCCGCTCTATTTCCTTGGTTGATTTGTTTTGCGCCCTCTCTTTTGGACTCGCTTATATTTCTAACGCTAACCCCGGCTTGTAGATTGTGCTTAAGTTTGTAATTTTCAGATTCCGCCTATTCACCCCCCTCTAGGCGACTTTCAATTAGTATCAAAGCCCGGTGCTTCATTAGAGCCTAACCGCTCGAAGTGATGTCGGGAGAACACACCAAGAAGGAGATGGTGACCGGCGACAAGCCCGTTACAAGCCACGGGAAGGCTCCATCGGGAGAGTCCCGCAACAAGGGGAAGGAGAAGGAATCCCCACAAGTCGCATCGGAGTGGCGAAAAGAAAAAGAAGATGAGGAAGGTGGTCTACTACGAGACCGACTCTTCATCGCCATCCACCTCCGGCTCCGACGCGCCGTCCGTAACTTCTAAGCGCCATGAGCGCAAGAAGTTTAGTAAGATTCCCCTACACTACCCTCGCATTTCTAAACGTACTCCATTACTTTCCGTTCCATTAGGCAAACCACCGGTTTTTAACGGTGAAGATTATAACATGTGGAGTGACAAAATGAGGCATCACCTAACCTCACTCCACACTAGTATTTGGAACGTTGTTGAGTTTGGTGTATAGGTACCATCCGTAGGGGATGACGACTATGATTCAGACGAAATTGCCCAAATCCGGCACTTCAACTCACAAGCCACCACAATACTCCTCACCTATCTAAGTCGAGAGTAGTATAACAAGGTGCAAGGATTGAAGAGCGCCAAAGAGATTTGGGACGTACTCAAAACGGCGCACGAAGGAGATGAGGTGACCAAGATCACCAAGAGGGAGACGATCGAGGGGGAGCTCGGTAGATTCATGCTTCACCAAGGGGAGGAGTCACAAGCGATGTACAACCGGCTCAAGACCTTGGTGAACCAAGTGCGCAACCTCGGGAGCACCAAATGGGATGACCATGAGATGGTCAAGGTTATTCTAAGATCACTAGTTTTTTCTTAATCCTACTCAAGTACAATTAATTCGTGGTGATCCTAGATACAAACTAATGTCTCCCGAGGAAGTGATAGGTAAATTTGTGAGCTTTGAACTAATGATCAAAGGCTCCAAAAAGATCATCGAGCAAGGCGCATCCTCCTCCGTACCCGAAGCACAACCCGTTGCATTCAAAGCAACGGAGGAGAAGAAAGAAGATTCTACTCCAAGTAGAATCCCCATCGACGCCTCCAAGCTCGACAATGAGGAGATGGCACTCATCATCAAGAGCTTCCGTCAAATCCTCAAACAAAGGAAGGGGAAAGATTACAAGCCCCGTTCCAAGAAGGTTTGCTAGAAGTGTGGTAAGCCCGGTCATTTTATTGCAAAATGTCCATTATCTAGTGATAGTGACAGGGGCGACGACAAGAAGGGAAAGAGGAGAGAAAAGAAGAGGTACTACAAGAAGAAGGGCGGCGATGCCCATGTTTGCCGGGAGTGGGACTCCGACGAGAGCTCCACCGAGTCCTCCTCCGACGAGGACGCCGCCAACATCGCCGTCAACAAAGGGCTCCTCTTCCCCAACGTTGGCCACAAATGTCTTATGGCAAAGGACGGCAAAAAGAAGAAGGTAAAATCAAGATCCTCAACTAAATATGCAACATCTAGCGATGAGGTTAATTCTAGTGATGATGAGGATAACTTGTTTACTCTTTTTGCCAACTTAAACATGCAACAAAAGGAAAAATTAAATGAATTGATTAGCACTATTCATGATAAGGATGAACTCTTGGATAGCCAAGAGGACTTTCTAATTAAAGAAAACAAAAAGCATGTTAAGGTAAAAAATGCTTATGCTCTAGAAGTAGAAAAATGTGAAAAATTAACTAGTGAGCTAAGCACTTGCCATGATATTATTTCTAACCTTAGAAATGAGAATGCCAATTTAATTGCTAAGGTTGGGAAGCTTGATGATTGTGATGATTCAATTGTTAGTCTTAGAAATGATAATGCCAACTTAATTGCTAAGATTGACAAATTGAATGCTTCTCTTTCTAGCCTTAAAATTGAAAATGAAAAATTAATTGCTAAGGCTAAGGATTTAGATGTTTGCAATGCTTCTATTTCCAATCTTAGAGATGAGAATGATATATTGCATGCTAAGATTGTTGAATTAAATACTTGCAAACCCCCTACATCTTCCATTGAGCATGTTACTATTTGCACTAGATGTAGAGATATTAATGTTGATGCTATTCATGATCATCTAGCCTTAATTAAACAACAAAATGATCACATAGCTCAACTTAGTGCCAAAATTAATGAGCATGACTTAGAAAATGAGAAATTTAAATTTGCTAGAAGCATGCTCTATAGTGGGAGACGCCCTGGTATTAAGGATGGCATTGGCTTCCAACAGAGAGACAATGTCAAGCTTAATGCCTCGCCTAAAAGATTAACTAATTTTGTTAAGGGCAAGGCTCCCATGGTTCAGGATAATGAGGGTTACATTTTATACCCTCCCGGTTATCCCGAACACAAAATTAGGAGAATTCACTCTAGAAAGTCTCACTCTGGCCCTAATCATGCTTTTATGTATAAGAGTGAGGCATCTAGTTCTAGGCAATCAACCCAGCTAAATTGCCTAAGAAGAAAACTCCTAAAGCATCAAATGATCATAATGTTTCATTCAAAACTTTTGATGCTTCTTATGTACTAACTAACAAATCAGGCAAGGTAGTTGCCAAGTATGTTGGGGGCAAACACAAGGGGTCAAAAACTTGTATTTGGGTACCCAAAGTTCTTGTGTCTAATGTCAAAGGACCCAAAACTGTTTGGGTACCTAAAATCAAGAACTAAATCTGTTTTGTAGGTTTATGCATCCGGGGGCTCAAGTTGGATTATTGACAGCGGGTGCACAAACCATATGACTGGGGAGAAAAAGATGTTCTCCTCCTACGAGAAAAACCAAGATCCCCAACGAGCTATCACATTCGGGGATGGAAACCAAGGTTTGGTCAAAGGATTGGGTAAAATTGTTATATCACCTTACCATTCTATTTCCAATGTTTTTCTTGTAGATTCTTTAGTCTAGAACTTGCTTTCTGTTTCTCAATTATGTAAAATGGGCTACAACTGTCTTTTTACGGATACATGTGTCACTGTCTTTAGAAGAAGTGATGATTCAGTAGCTTTTAAGGGAGTATTAGAGGGTCAGCTATACTTAGTTGATTTCAATAGAGCTGAACTCGATACCTGCTTAATCGCTAAGACTAACATGGGTTGGCTCTCGCATCGCCGACTAGCCCACGTTGGAATGAAGAATCTTCACAAGCTTCTAAAGGGAGAGCACATTTTAGGACTAACAAATGTACATTTTGAGAAAGACAGGATTTGTAGCGCATGCCAAGCAGGGAAGCAAGTTGGTGTTCATCATCCACATAAGAACACCATGACGACTGAGAGGCCACTAGAGTTACTCCACATGGATTTATTCGGCCCGATAGCTTACATAAGCATCGGCGGGAGTAAGTACTGTCTAGTTATTGTGGATGATTATTCTCGCTTCACTTGGGTATTCTTCTTACAGGAAAAATCTCAAACCTAAGAGACTTTGAAAGGATTCTTGAGACAGGCTCAAAATGAGTTCGACTTGAGGATCAAGAAAATCAGAAGCGACAATGGGACGAAGTTCAAGAACTCACAAATAGAAGGCTTTCTTGAGGAGGAGGGCATCAAGCATGAGTTCTCTTCTCCCTACATGCCACAACAAAATGGTGTAGTGGAGAGGAAGAATAGAACTCTATTGGACATGGCAAGGACCATGCTTGATGAGTACAAGACTTCGGATCGGTTTTGGGCCGAGGCGATCAACACCGACTGCTACGCCACCAACCGGTTATATCTACACCGAATCCTCAAGAAGACATCATACGAACTCCTCACCGGTAAAAAGCCCAATGTTTCATATTTTAGAGTCTTTGGTAGCAAATGCTTTATTCTTGTTAAAAGAGGTAGAAAATCTAAATTTGCTCCTAAGGTTGTAGAAGGCTTTTTACTAGGATATGATTCAAACACAAGGGCATATAGAGTCTTTAACAAGTCCACTGGACTAGTTGAAGTTTCTTGTGACATTGTGTTTGATGAGACTAACGGCTCCCAAGTGGAGCAAGTTGATATTGATGAACTAGATGATGAAGAGGCTCTGTGCGTCGCGCTAAGGAACATGTCCATTGGGGATGTGTGTCCTAAGGAATCCGAAGAGCCCATTCAAGCACAAGATCAACCATCCTCCTCCATGCAAGCATCTCCACCAACTCAAGATGAGGATGAAGCTCAAGATGATGAAGAAGAAGATCAAGAAGATGAGCCACCTCAAGAAGACGACAATGATCAAGGGGGAGATGCAAATGATCAAGACAAGGAGGATGAACAAAATCAAAGGCCGCCACACCCAAGTGTCCACCAAGCAATACAACGGGATCACCCCATGAACACCATCCTATGAGACATTCATAAGGGGATAACTACTCGATCTCGTGTTGCTCATTTTTGTGAACACTACTCTTTTGTTTCCTCTATTGAGCCATACAGGGTAGAGGAGCACTTCAAGATTCGGATTGGGTGTTGGCAATGCAAGAGGAGCTTAACAATTTCAAAAGGAATGAGGTATAGCATTTAGTTCCACGTCCTAACCAAAATGTTGTAGGAACCAAGTGGGTCTTCCGCAACAAACAAGATGAGCATGGTGTGGTGACAAGGAACAAGGCACGACTTGTAGCCAAAGGGTATTCACAAGTCGAAGGTTTGGATTTCGGTGAAACCTATGCACCCGTAGCTAGGCTTGAGTCAATTCGAATATTACTTGCCTATGCTACTCACCATGACTTTAAGCTTTACCAAATGGACGTGAAGAGTGCCTTCCTCAATGGACCTATCAAGGAAGAGGTCTATGTTGAGTAACCTCCCGACTTTGAAGATAGTGAGTATCCTAACCACGTGTATAAACTCTCTAAGGCGCTTTATGGGCTCAAGCAAGCCCCAAGAGCATGGTATGAATGCCTAAGAGATTTTCTTATCACTAATGGATTCAAAGTCAGCAAGGTCGATCCTACTTTATTCACTAAAACTATTGCAACTGATTTGTTTGTATGCCAAATTTATATTGACGATATCATATTTGGGTCTACTAACAAATCTATATGTGAAGAGTTTAGTAGGATCATGATTCAAAAATTCGAGATGTCTATGATAGGGGAGTTGAAGTATTTTCTAGGATTTCAAGTGAAGCAACTCCAAGAGGGCACCTTCATCAGCCAAACGAAGTACATTCAAGATATACTCTCCAAGTTTGGAATGAAGGATGCCAAACCCATCAAGACACCCATGGGAACCAATGGGCATCTCGACCTCGACTCGGGAGGTAAATCCGTAGATCAAAAGGTATACCGGTCGATGATAGGATCTCTACTCTATTTATGTGCATCTCGACCGGACATTATGCTTTTCGTATGCATGTGTGCAAGGTTCCAAGCTGACCCTAAGAAAGTTCACCTTAGGGCCGTTGAAAGGGAAATGTGCCCTTGGGCCATTTCTAAGTATTTTGGTGATTGAGTGCCAACACAAGTGCTTAAGTGTTAAAGTATCCCAAGTGATGGACAAAGTGCAAATCAAAAGTAAAGGTATGTTTCTAGACTTAGTACATTGTTTTATGGACTAATGTATTGTGTCTAAGTGCTGGAAACAGGAAAAATCAAGTTGGAAAAGAGATGGCTTTGTTCAGCCAAAGTCTGTGCAGTCTGGGTGCACCGGACAGTGTCCGGTGCGCCAGGCTGGCTCTGGCGAACTTGCTGCTCTCGGGACTTCGACGGCAGTGTACGACTATAAATCACCAGACTGTCCGGTGGTGCACCGGACTGTCCGGTGAGCCGTTCACATGCGAAGTCGTCGCTCTCGGGAAGTAATTAACGGCGTACGGCTATAATGCACCGGACTGTCCGGTGGTGCACCGGACTGTCCGGTGAGCCAACGGTCAGCCGGGCCAACGGTCGACCGAGGATTCCGCGCGTGACGCGTGGCCGAGCCAACGGCTAGAAGGGGGCACCGGACAGTGTCCGGTGCGCCAACGGCTCTCAATCTGCAATGGTCGGCTTCGCCAAATAAGGAAAGGAATCCGCACCGGACAGTGTCCGGTGGTGCAACGGACTGTCCAGTGCGCCAGGCGACAGAAGGCAAGAATTGCCTTCCTGGAATGCTCTCAACGACTCCTAGCTGCCTTGGGGCTATAAAAGGGACCCCTAGGCGCATGGAGAAGAACACCAAGCATCCTTTGAGCATTGTTGATCACTCACACTTCATTCTTGCGCACTTGTCCGACATTCTTAGTGATTTGAGCTCCACTCTAGTGAGAAACTCGTGATACTCTTTTGAGCTCAAGTCTGGGTCTTGTGTGTGTGTATTTGCTGTGATCTTTGTGTCTTGTGTGAGTTGCTCATCCCTCCCTTACTTCGTGCTTCTTTGTGAACATCAAAGTGTAAGGGCGAGAGACTCCAAGTTGTGGAGATTCCTCGCGATCGGGATATAGTGAACACAACAAAACACCGTGGTATTCAAGTGGGTCTTTGGACCGCTTGAGAGGGGTTGATTGCAACCCTCGTCCGTTGGGACGCCACAACGTGGAATAGGCAAGCGTTGGTCTTGGCCGAACCACGGGATAAACCACTATGCCATCTTTGTGTTGATCTCTTGTGGTTATTGTGTTTTGTTAAGACTCCTCTCTAGCCACTTGGCATTATTGTGCTAACGCTTAACCAAGTTTTTGTGGCATTAAGTTTTCAAGTTTCACAGGATCACCTATTCACCCCCCTTTAGGTGCTCTCAATTGGTATCAGAGCCGTTCTCTTCACGAAGGGACTAATCGCTCGAAGAGATGGATCCTAAGGGCAAGGGGATTGTGATCAATGATAAGGAGAAGGAGTCTTTCGTCAACGAGCCAAAAGATGATAAGCCTACCGACTTGGGCTCGGGCCACAAACGTAAAGATGGGAAGAAGAAGAAGACAAGGCGCATCAAGGAGATCATCTACTACGACAACAGCGACGAGTCCTCTTCTTCCCAAAAGGACGACAACAATGACTACGAGAAAAGAAAGACGGTCAATTCAAACTTCTCTTTCGATTATTCTCGTATTCTGCATAGTTCAAATACACATTTGCTTTCCATTCCTCTTGGCAAACCTCCACACTTTGATGGGGAGGACTACGGATTTTGGAGTCACAAAATGCGTAGTCACTTGTTTTCTCTCCATCCAAGCATATGGGAGATTGTAGAGAGTGGAATGAAATTTGATAGCTCGGATAGTCTCATGTTTATAAATGAACAAATCCATAAAAATGCACAAGCTACTACTGTCCTCTTAGCATCTTTGTGCAGGGAAGAGTATAATAAGGTGAGCGGCTTGGACAATGCCAAGCAGATCTGGGACACCCTCAGGATCTCACATGAGGGGAACGACGTCACCATGCTCACCAAAATGGAGTTGGTGGAGGGCGAGCTTGGAAGATTCGCGATGATAAGGGGAGAGGAGCCAACCCAAACATACAACCAGCTCAAGACCCTCATCAACAAGATAAGGAGCTACGGAAGCACGCGATGGACGGACCACGACGTCGTTCGCCTAATGCTAAGGTCTTTTACTGTACTTGATCCACATCTGGTGAACAATATTCGTGAAAATCCTAGGTACACCAAGATGTCGCCCGAAGAAGTTCTTGGGAAGTTCGTAAGTGGGCGAATGATGATCAAGGAGGCGAGGTACGTGGATGATGCGCTAAATGGCCCAATCCATGAGCCTCAAACCATCACCCTCAAAGCAACGAGAAGCAAGGAGACGCTACCTAACAAGGTGGCGCAAGTTGAGGCAGCGAGACTAAATGAGGAAGAGATGGCCCTCATCATCAAGCACTTCAAGACGGCGCTAAAGGGACGCAAGGGGCAGCCTAACAAGAACAAGACAAAGGGGAAGCGCTCATGCTTCAAATGTGGTAAGGTTGGTCATTTTATCGCTAACTGTCCCGATAATGATAGTGACTAGGAACAAGGGAACAAGAGGGAAAAGAAGAAAGCTTACAAGAAGGCTAAGGGCGAGGCACACCTTGGCAAGGAGTGGGACTTGGATTGTTCGTCGTCCGGCTCAGACAACGAAGGACTCGTCGCCACTGCCTTCAACAAATCGGCCCTCTTCCCCAACGAGCGTCACACATGCCTCATGGCGAAGGAGAAGAAGGTATGTACTCGGAATACTACTTGTGCTTCTTCAAGTGAGGATGAGTCTAGTGATGATGATGAAATAGATTATTCATGTTTATTCAAGGGCCTAGATAGAACCAAGGTTGATAAAATTAATGAATTAATTGATGCCTTGAATGATAAGAATAGGTTATTAGAAAAGCAAGAGGATCTTTTGTATGAAGAACATGATAAGTTTGTAGAGGCACAAAAATCCCTTGCTTTAGAAATTAAAAGGAATGAAATGTTTTCTAGTGAATTGTCTTCATGCCATGACTCTATTTCTAGCTTAAAGAGCATAAATGATGATTTGAATGCTAAGTTAGAAATAGCAAATAAATCAACATCTTGTGTAGAACATGTTACAGTTTGTAATAGGTGTAAAGATTTTGATGTTGATGCTTGTAGTGATCACCTAGTTTCAATTTCTAAATTGAATGATGAATTGGCTAGTCTTAATGCCCAACTTAAGACTAGCAAGAGTGAAATTGATAAAATAAAATTTGCAAGGGATGCCTATACGATTGGTAGACACCCCTCAATTAAGGATGGTCTTGGCTTCAAGAGGGAAGTCAAGAACTTAACAAGCCATAAGGCTTCCATCTCCATCAAGGAGAAAGGGAAGGCCCCTATGGCTAGTAGTGTTCAAAAGAACCATGCTTTCATTTATGGCGATAGAAAATTTTCTAGAAGTGCGTATAGGACCTGTGCTTATGATTCATATGCTATGACTACTTCTAGTTCTCATGTTGTGCATGGTAAAGATATGCCTAGGAAAAATATTCATCATGTGCCTAGAAAGAATATTGTTCATGTTCCTAGGAAAGTAATTAATGAACCTTCTACAATTTTTCATACTTGCAATGCTTCCTTTGCTATTAGTAGAAAGGATAAGAAGGTAATTGCTAGGAAATTAGGGGCAAGATGCAAGGGAGATAAAACTTGCATTTGGGTCCCTAAGACCATTGTGACTAACCTTGTAGGACCCAACAAGAGTTGGGTACCTAAAACCCAAGCCTAAATTTGCCTTGCAGGTTTATGCATCCGGGGGTTCAAGCTGGATTATCGACAGCGGATGCACAAACCACATGATAGGGGAGAAGAAGATGTTCACCTCCTACATCAAGAACAAGGATTCCCAAGACTCAATCATATTCGGTGATGGGAACCAAGGCAAGGTGAAAGGGTTAGGGAAGATTGCTATTTCATCCGAGCACTCTATTTCTAATGTGTTTTTAGTTGAGTCACTTGGATATAATTTGTTATCCGTTAGTCAATTATGTAATATGGGATATAACTGTTTATTCACAAATGTAGACGTGTCTGTCTTTAGAAGGTGTGATGGTTCACTAGCTTTTAAGGGTGTACTAGACGACAAACTTTATTTAGTTGATTTTGCAAAAGAGGAGGCCGGTCTAGATGCATGCTTAATTGCTAAGACTTGCATGGGCTGGCTGTGGCATCGCCGTTTAGCACGTGGGGATGAAGAACCTTCACAAGCTTCTAAAGGGAGAACACGTGATAGGTCTAACTAACATGCATTAGCTTGTCAAGCAGGCAAACAGGTGGGAAGCTCTCATCACACCAAAAATGTGATGACCACATCAAGACCTTTGGAGATGCTTCATATGGACCTCTTCGGACCCGTCGCCTATCTAAGTATAGGGGGAAGTAAGTATGGTTTAGTAATTGTTGATGACTTTTCCCGCTTCACTTGGGTATTCTTTTTGCAGGACAAATCTGAAACCCAAGGGACCCTCAAGCGCTTTTTAAGGAGAGCTCAAAACGAGTTTGAGCTCAAGGTGAAGAAGATAAGGAGCGACAACGGGTCCGAATTCAAGAACCTTCAAGTGGAGGAGTACCTTAAGGAGGAAGGGATCAAGCACGAATTCTCCACTCCCTACACACCACAGCAAAATGGTGTGGTAGAGAGGAAGAACAGGACGCTCATCGATATGGCGAGGACGATGCTGGGAGAGTTCAAGACCCCCGAGCGCTTTTGGTTGGAAGCCGTGAACACGGCTTGCCACGCCATCAACCGGGTCTACCTTCACCGCCTCCTCAAGAAGACTTCGTATGAGCTTCTAACCGGTAACAAACCCAATGTGTCTTACTTTCGTGTATTTGGGAGCAAGTGTTATATTCTTGTGAAGAAAGGTAGAACTTCTAAATTTGCTCCCAAAGCTGTAGAAGGGTTTTTATTAGGTTATGACTCAAATACAAAGGCGTATAGAGTCTTCAACAAATCATCGGGTTTGGTTGAAGTCTCTAGCGACGTTGTATTTGATGAGACTAATGGCTCTCCAAGAGAGCAAGTTGTTGATCTTGATAATGTAGATGAAGAAGACGTTCCAACGGCCGCAATGCGCACCATGGCGATTGGCGATGTGCGACCACAGGAACAATTGGAGCAAGATCAACCTTCTTCCTCAACAATGGTGCATCCCCCAACTCAAGACGATGAACAGGTTCATCAGGAGGAGGCGTGTGATCAAGGGGGAGCACAAGATGATCATGTGAGGGAGGAAGAAGCACAACCGGCACCTCCAACCCAAGTTCGAGCGACGATTCAAAGGAATCATCCTGTCGACCAAATTTTGGGTGACATTAGCAAGGGAGTAACTACTCGTTCTAGATTAGTTAATTTTTGTGAGAATTACTCCTTTGTCTCTTCTATTGAGCCTTTCAGGGTAGAAGAGGCCTTGCTAGATCCGGACTGGGTGTTGGCCATGCAGGAAGAGCTCAACAACTTCAAGCGTAATGAAGTTTGGACACTGGTGCCTCGTCCCAAGCAAAACGTTGTGGGAACCAAGTGGGTGTTCCGCAACAAATAGGACGAGCACGGGGTGGTGACGAGGAACAAGGCTCGACTTGTGGAAAAAGGTTATGCCCAAGTCGCAGGTTTGGACATTGAGGAGACTTTTGCTCCTGTGGCTAGGCTAGAATCAATTTGTATTTTGCTAGCATATGCCGCTCACCATTCTTTCAGGTTGTTCCAAATGGATGTGAAGAGCGCTTTCCTCAACGGGCCGATCAAGGAGGAGGTGTACGTGGAGCAACCCTCTGGCTTCGAGGATGAACGGTACCCCGACCACGTGTGTAAGCTCTCTAAGGCGCTCTATGGACTTAAGCAAGCCCCAAGAGCATGGTATGAATGCCTTAGAGACTTTTTAATTGCTAATGATTTCAAGGTTGGGAAAGCCGATCCAACTCTTTTTACTAAGACTTGCGATGGTGATCTTTTTGTGTGCCAAATTATGTCGATGACATAATATTTGGTTCTACTAATCAAAAGTCTTGTGAAGAGTTTAGCAGGGTGATGACGCAGAAATTCGAGATGTCGATGATGGGCGAGTTGAACTACTTCCTTGGGTTCCAAGTGAAGCAACTCAAGGACGACACTTTCATCTCCCAAACGAAGTACACACAAGACTTGCTAAAGCGGTTTGGGATGAAGGACGCCAAGCCCGCAAAGACACCGATGGGAACCGACGGACACACCGACCTCAACAAAGGAGGTAAGTCCGTTGATCAAAAAGCATACCGGTCAATGATAGGGTCTTTACTTTATTTATGTGCTAGTAGACCGGATATTATGCTAAGCGTATGCATGTGTGCTAGATTTCAATCTGATCCAAGGGAGTGTCACCTAGTGGCTGTGAAGCGAATCCTTAGATATTTAGTCGCTACGCCTTGCTTCGAGATCTGGTATCCAAAGGGGTCTACTTTTGATTTGATTGGATACTCAGATTCCGACTATGCTGGATGTAAGGTCGATAGGAAGAGTACATTGGGGACGTGCCAATTCTTAGGAAGGTCCCTGGTGTCATGGAACTCTAAGAAACAAACTTCCGTTGCCCTATCCACCGCTGAGGCTGAGTATGTTGCCGTAGGACAGTGTTGCACGCAACTACTTTGGATGAGGCAAACCCTCCGGGACTTTGGCTACAATCTGAACAAAGTCCCACTCCTATGTGACAATGAGAGTGCTATCCGCATAGCGGAGAATCCTGTTGAGCACAGCTGCACAAATCACATTGACATCCGGCATCACTTTTTGAGAGACCACCAGCAAAAGGGAGATATCGAAGTGTTCTATATTAGCACCGAGAACCAGCTAACCGATATCTTTACCAAGCCTCTAGATGAGAAGACCTTTTGCAGGCTGCGTAGTGAGCTAAATGTCTTAGATTCGCGGAACTTGGATTGATTTTTAGCATACATGTGTTTATGCCTTTGACCATGTTCCTTATACATTTTGTTGTTTACTTGTGGTGCTCAAGTTGTACAAGCACTCCCCGGACCTCACAAGTCCATTTGCAAGTGATGCACACATTAAGGGGGAGATGTGCTACAACTTGACCCTTTGAGACTAACCGTGTGCTTGAGTTTGCTTGATTTAGTCTCAAAGGTAGATTGAAAGGGAACAGGTGGACTTGGACCATGCAAGACTTCCACTGCACTCCGATGAGAAGGTAACTAATTCCAAGTTCATCTTCATGTCCTTATTGCCTTTGTACTCTTATGTGAAGATTTTGGTGAGGCAATGAGGTTTAAGGGCCAAAATTGATCCCGTTTTGGTGCTTGATGCCAAAGGGGGAGAAAATAAGGCCAAAGCAATAAATGGATCAGCTACCACTTGAGAAATTTTGAAAATAGTAGAATAGAGCTTTTGGTTTGTCAAAACTCTCTTATTGTCTCTCTTGTGAAAAGTTGGCCTCTTGTGGGGAGAATGGTTGATTATGGGAAAAAGGGGGAGTTTTTGAAATCTTTGATCAATTTCTCTTGGAACAACTCTCTTTATGTCTCTACAAGTGTGTTTGACTTATAGATAGGAAATTGAAGTTGATTTGCAAAAACAAAACCAAGTGGTGGCAAAGAGTGATCCATATATGCCAAATTTGAATCAAAACAATTTTGAGTTCTCATTTATATTGATGTTGCACTTTTTTAGTCGCTTTTTGTTGTGTTGGCATAAATCACCAAAAAGGGGGAGATTGAAAGGGAAATGTGCCCTTGGGCCGTTTCTAAGTATTTTGGTGATTGAGTGCCAACACAAGTGCTTAAGTGTTAAAGTATCCCAAGTGATGGACAAAGTGCAAATCAAAAGTAAAGGTATGTTTCTAGACTTAGTACATTGTTTTATGGACTAATGTATTGTGTCTAAGTGCTGGAAACAGGAAAAATCAAGTTGGAAAAGAGATGGCTTTGTTCAGCCAAAGTCTGCTCAGTCTGGATGCACCGGACTGTCCGGTGGTGCACCGGACAGTGTCCGGTGCGCCAGGCTGGCTCTAGCGAACTTGCTGCTCTCGGGACTTCGACGGCGGTGTACGGCTATAAATCACCGGACTGTCCGGTGGTGCACCGGACTGTCCGGTGAGCCGTTCACAGGCGAAGTCGTCGCTCTCGGGAAGTAATTAACGGCGTACGGCTATAATTCACCAGACTGTCCGGTGGTGCACCAGACTGTCCGGTGAGCCAACGGTCGGCAGAGGATTCCGCGCGTGACGCGTGGCCGAGCCAACGGCTAGAAGGGGGCACCGGACTGTCCGGTGTGCACCGGACAGTGTCCGGTGCGCCAACGGCTCTCAATCTGCAACGGTCGGCTTCGCCAAATAAGGAAAGGAATCCGCACCGAACAGTGTCCGATGGTGCACCGGACTGTCCGGTGCGCCAGGCGACAGAAGGCAAGAATTGCCTTCCTGGAATGCTCTCAACGGCTCCTAGCTGTCTTGGGGCTATAAAAGGGACCCCTAGGCGCATGGAGAAGAACACCAAGCATCCTTTGAGCATTGTTGATCACTCACACTTCATTCTTGCGCACTTGTCCGACATTCTTAGTGATTTGAGCTCCGTTCTAGTGAGAAACTCGTGATACTCTTTTGAGCTCAAGTCTGGGTCTTGTGTGTGTATTTGCTGTGATCTTTGTGTCTTGTGTGAGTTGCTCATCCCTCCCTTACTTCGTCCTTCTTTGTGAACATCAAAGTGTAAGGGCGAGAGACTCCAAGTTGTGGAGATTCCTCGCGATCGGGATATAGTGAACACAATAAAACACCGTGGTATTCAAGTGGGTCTTTGGACCGCTTGAGAGGGGTTGATTGCAACCCTCGTCCGTTGGGACGCCACAACGTGGAATAGGCAAGCATTGGTCTTGGCCGAACCACGGGATAAACCACTGTGCCATCTCTGTGTTGATCTCTTGTGGTTATTGTGTTTTGTTAAGACTCCTCTCTAGCCACTTGGCATTATTGTGCTAACGCTTAACCAAGTTTTTGTGGCATTAAGTTTTCAAGTTTCACAGGATCACCTATTCACCCCCCCTCTAGGTGCTCTCAATTGGTATCAGAGCCGTTCTCTTCACAAAGGGACTAATCGCTCGAAGAGATGGATCCTAAGGGCAAGGGGATTGTGATCAATGATAAGGAGAAGGAGTCTTTCGTCAATGAGCCAAAAGATGACAAGCCTATCGACTCGGGATCGGGCCACAAACGTAAAGCGAATCTTGAGATATTTAGTTCACACACCTAAGTTTGGTCTTTGGTACCCCAAGGGATCCTCATTTGATTTATTAGGATATTCCGATGCCGATTGGGCAGGGTGTAAGATTAATAGGAAGAGCACATCAGGGACTTGTCAGTTTCTGGGAAGATCCCTGGTGTCTTGGGCTTCAAAGAAACAAAACTTAGTGGCTCTTTCTACCGCCGAAACCGAGTACATTGCCGCAGGCCATTGTTGCGCGCAATTGCTTTGGATGAGGCAAACCCTTAGGGACTATGGCTACAAGTTTAGCAAAGTCCCTCTTCTATGTGACAATGAGAGTGCAATCCGCATGGCGGATAATCCCGTTGAACACAGCCGCACTAAGCACATAGCCATTCGGTATCACTTTCTGAGAGATCACCAACAAAAGGGGATATCGAGATAGCCTATATAAACACCAAAGATCAATTGGCCGATATCTTTACCAAGCCTTTAGATGAGCAATCCTTTACCAAACTTAGGAATGAGCTAAATATTCTTTATTCTAGGAATTTTTATTGATTCTTTGCACACATAGCTCATTTACCTACCTATGATCACATCTCTTTTATGTCTATGACTAATGTGTTTTCAAGTGTCATCTTATGCTTAGTCATAGATATTGAAAGGGAAATGAAGTATTCGGCAAAGAAGGCGCTTCCACTCAACTCCAATTGTATTTGCCGGTACTCTACTTTGTTCTCCACTTTGGTATAATCTTCACTCATATTTTTGTTTGCCAAAGGAGGAGATGAAAAGCGCTTATATCTCACTCACAAGTATCCGTTTTTGGCGATTCATGTCAAAGGGGGAGAAAGTATAAGCCCAAAGCAAAAGGACCGCACCACCACCAAATTTTAAAAATGAAGTTTTTCAAATTGATATCTTATTGTGTTCAAAAGGGGAAGAAAGTAGTAACTTCAAAACTTGCAAAACCCTCTTGAACACTAAGAGGAGAATTTTATTTAGGGGGAGTTTTGTTTAAGTCAAAGGAAAAGCATTTGAAACAGGGGGAGAAAATTTCAAATCTTATTCATGTACCTTTGACTATTTGAAAAACGTTTTAAAAAGAATTTTACGAAGGATTTGCAAAAACAAAACCCGTGGTGCAAATGTGGTCCAAAATTTTAATAAGAAGAAAAACCATCCATGCATATCTATTGAAATAAGTTTATTGGTTTTGATTCCAAGCAACCTTTGCACTTACATTATGCAAACTAGTTCAATTCTGCACTTTTATATTTGCTTTGGTTTGTGTTGGCATCAATCACCAAAAAGGGGGAGATTGAAAGGGAAATAAGGTCAAACCTTTTCCATATGAATTTTGGTGGTTGAATTGCCCAACACAAATTATTGGACTAACTAGTTTGCTCTAGAAAATATGTTCTACAGGTGCCAAAGGTTCACAACAAACCAATTCAAAGATAAAAGAAAGGGTTCAAAACAAAGGAGCAAAGTATACCGAAGGCAGCCCTGGTCTGGCGCACCGGACTGTCCGGTGTGCCACCGGATAGTGTCCGGTGCACAAGGGAATCCAACTCCAAACTTGCCACCTTCGAGATTTCAGGGAGCCGCTCCGCTATAATTCACCAGACTGTCCGGTGTACCAGCGGAGCAACGGCTACTTCGCGCCAACGGTCGTCTACGAAGGCATTAAATGCGCTACAGTGTGCGCCTACGCGCGCAGAAGTCAGAGCAGGCGCCAGAAGGCGCACCGGACAGTCTACAGGACATGTCCGGTGCACCACCAGACTGTCCGGTGGCCCCACAAGTCAGAGCTCCAACGGTCAAACCCTAACGATTGGGTGACGTGGCTGGCGTATCGAACAGTGTCCGGTGGCGCACCGGACTGTCCGGTGCGCCCATCGACAGAAGCCATCCCCAACGGCCATTTTGGTGGTTGGGGATATAAATACCCCCAACCACCCCCCCATTCATTGGATCCAAGTTTTCAGCATTCTCACCTCATACAAGAGCTATAGCATTCAATACAAGACACAAACAAAGAGATCAAATCCTCTCCCAAGTCTGGAATCACTCCAAACAAATTAGTGACTAGAGAGAGAGAGAGAGACATTTGTGTTCTTTTGAGCTCTTGCGCTTGGATTGCTTTTCTTCTTCCTCATTCTTGCTTCCACAACACTTGTAATCAAAACAAGAGACACCAATTGTGTGGTGATCCTTGTAGTGGACTTAGTGTCCCATTTGATTGAGAAGAGAAGCTCACTCGGTCTCGGTGACCGTTTGAGAGAGGGAAAGGGTTGAAAGAGACCCGGTCTTCGTGACCACCTCAATGGGGAGTAGGTTTGCAAGAACCAAACCTCGGTAAAACAAATCACTGTGTCATCCGCTCTATTTCCTTGGTTGATTTGTTTTGCGCCCTCTCTTTTGGACTCGCTTATATTTCTAACGCTAACCCTGGCTTGTAGATTGTGCTTAAGTTTGTAATTTTTAGATTCCGCCTATTCACCCCCCCTCTAGGCGACTTTCAGGCACCCACAGATGTGACAGGAAGGCACGAGCCATTCGCCACCATGATGGATGAAGGGAGAGAGGAAGGAGGGCGAACAAAGGTGAGTATACCAGGGTCGGGAGTGGTGTGGTAGGTAGCACCGGTGTCCGTGATCCACTCGGGTCCCATTGGCGGAGTCAAAGTGGGAGTCTGGAAGGCATCCAGGGCGGCCGCGTCCCAACCAACCAGCCCGGACGGTGGGGCAGCCGACGGCGTGGGCCACGACGAAGCGGTAGGCATCGAGGTCCAGGGTGACGGAGAGGCGAAGGCGAACCCCGGCGGCGAGGTGAACCCCGGCTACGCACAAGCGAACATGGCCGCCAGGGGACGAGCCTCAGAACTAGACCCCTGGAACAGCCACATGGAGATGCACCCTGATCACGGGTGGTGGAAAGTGGGCCAAGGGGCACCCTGCTGGGATCCTGGCGTCGGTGCATTGCCACGGGCACCACCGCCGGAACCACCACCACCACGGCCACCACGATGGCGACGGCCGCCACCGCCTCCGCCACTACGACCCCCGCCGTCCTTGCTCGGCCCAGGTGGATGAGGGCCAAGGGCAGACTGTGACAGAGTAGGTGGACGGGTTGGGTGATAGCCGCCAGTGCTGCTGAGGAGGACGAGGACCCCAGGCCGGAAATCGAGGCAGCCTGAGCACCCATAGTGATCTCCTCCAGGGCAAGGTCATCGCGGACCTGGAGGAAGGTAGGGAAGGGGCGTTGGCGCATGATCAACGACCGGAGGTGGGTGTAGCGATCGCTGAGGCCGCGGAGGACGTTAAGAATGAGCATGCGGTCCTCCACAGGGCAGTCCATGTCGCCAAGGGAGTCTACCATGGTCTTCATCTTGCGGTAGTACTCACTTACACTCAGGTCCCCCTGGACGAAGGTGCGGAAGGCTGCGTTGAGGTGGAGAGCCCGGGCCTCGGCGTTACCCAGGAACTAGCCCTTGATGGCAAGCTAAGCAGCCCGAGCGTGAGGAAGGTTCCTGAGGAGGCTGTGGAGGTCAACGGAGATCATCCCCACGATCCAGGTGAGCACGATGCTGTCGAGGCGCACCCACGCGGCAGTCGGCACCACACTGGTGGGGTCACAGAGGACGTGGTCATCCAGGGCATAGCGGCGAAGGGTGAGGAGGGGTAAGTCCTGCCAGCGTGCGTAGGACGGTGACTCTGGCTCCAGGACGACAGGCACCATGAGGCGAATGTTCTGGACACTCCCAGCCTTAAGATGGAGCTGAGCCACGAGCGGGTCAGTCGGGTCATGCCAGAGCACCGTGGGGATGGTGCGGAACCCGGTTCTGACGGTCGGTATGGTCGGGACACCGTACACACCGCCCACAGTGTCAGATGAGGTGGCCCCACCGTCGTGGGCCGCATGCGAGGCGAGGAGCTGTTCCGCCGTGATAATCTGAGCAGCAATAGCATCGGCGGCCTCGCGCTCGCGTTCCCACACGAGGGTCGCTTCCCACAAACGAGCCTGTCGCGCCGCGTGCTCCGCACGGGCAGCGGTGAGGGCGGCGATGGTGTATCCTTGGTGGGCAACCTGTGACGGAACCTCCCAAGTCATTAGGCCCACCTACAGTTGTCCTTGTCCAACAGACATCAGACAACCCTGTAGATGTTCCTGAATCACTTGACAAGTTTGGTATCTTCTTTCTTACCTTTCCAGGAACATTTCACCCGTCTTGCAGACATTACAGAACATCGGAGATATAGAAATGTGGAAGCGATTACATAAACTTACATTTATTTAGAAAGTAAGAAGAAGTTACTTATTACAGACCAGAGTTATAACACGAGTGCTGAGTAGTATTATTACAATACCAAGGGAGGCAGAAACTCCTCCCGATAAGTTCTTACATAAAAGGTTTTATGGAGGACTAGGTCCTCCCGCATCTTCAGTCTTGCTTTTCTTCATTTGACACCACCTTGGTACAAAAGCAACAAAAATTTGCTGCTTCCTCACCTAAAAGCAATAGGGAATAAAACCCTGAGTATGGAATTACTCAGTAAGTCTTACCCGACTAAAGAAAAGACTCTCAAGGGTATGCTGGTTATCAGGGAGTCAAGGTAAGGTTCCTCAATGATCAAAGACTCTGTTTTGCATAAATGCTTACTAAAGTGGATCCTTAAAAATCCAGTTTTATTGTCAGGTTAGTAAAATTACCTGCGTCTAGAGTTCTTTCTACTCTAGTTCAAACACTTGTCCTGCACTAGCCAGTTTCTCATCAATCCCTTCATCTAGAGTGGAATACTACATATAGGTCAGTGACCAAGTCTTCATAACCGCAAAGGTACGGCGATCCGAATCGATTATACTCAGCTGAGGATCTCCAATCACACGACATATGTAGCACTTAACCCTTGCATATGTCAACCCGCCACCAGGGTTCTTAAGACCAGATCAGGTTCACGCAAACCGAGAGCATAGATACACCACAGTCCAACCTCTTGCTACGGAGGGTACACGCTACTCTCGCCACCGCTCCACGTCCATTTCGTGTTATCTTATTCTGGCCTTAGTCTGCCCGAGGCAAGGCTTACCCATGACGAGGCATGTGACCAGTTAAAGGGTCCTCGGTCATCAGGCCTACATCGACACGGTCCTTAATCGACTCAGACAGAGACACTGCACCGAGACTCTCTTCTCGTGCAAGTCACCCGCCCGGTCTCAGCTTAATCATTTACCCAAAAACTTGGTACCTGGCAGAGGTACATCTTTTTCGATGTTGAATCCATCACGGCCATGATGGACTCACCATCGAGTTTTATTTTCAAAAACATCCCTCCCACTTTGCCAATCATCTTTTGTAAAACAAAACCTTTTGTTTTTGCTAAAGCAATACTAAGCATAATGAAACCTTTTGTAAAAACAGGGTTTCAAGAGGGGGTAATCAAGTGCAAGGAAGGTAATGCAGGAATTGTTTAAGCAATCAACTCCTATCACCTAATGCAGCAAGCAAGTGAGAAAGATTTTAAAAACATCAAGGAAGGTGGCAAATGCACCAGGGCTTGCCTTCGTTAGTAGGTGAGTCAGGCTCGGGCCCGCAGATGTCAAAGTAGAGACAAGTCCCTGCCTGAGATTCCAAAGGCGGTGGTGTCTTCTCTTCGGTCACTTCGATCTCTTCTTCATTTTCTAAACATAACCATATATATGTATATAAGAATGAATGCCATGTAATGCTCATGAGAGTGCAAAGATAATAAGAATTTATTATCTAAGGCCTTGAATATAATTTTCCTTCACGGAACTCCGAGAACTTAGGGTTTCTGGAGTCAGTAAAGGAGTTCAAAGGGCAGGGGTGGGGATTTTGGGTTCTAAGTATCAAACAAGGTCCAAATCAAACCAAACTCTACCCAAGGCTTCTAAATAATGTGTAGAGCTCATATAAAAAATTTGGACATTTATGGAATTACCATTTATTTTCTAAAAATCCAGAACTAATGTTTTAACATACTTTAAATACTCCAAAATTCCTTATTTGTTCTAAAAATCAGTCAACTATTTTTATTAAATACTATTAAAAATAAGAAGTCTAGGAAAATTGGTTTGACAATTTTAGGATTTTTTTATAATTTTCCATAGATTTCTAAAGTCCAGAAGAAAAAGAAAAGAGAAAAGGTGCTACAGAGTTGGGCTCAAATTGGTCTGCGTCGGCCCAGTTAGGGTAGAAGTGCGTCCACGCGCGCCCGCGCTGCAAGTTTTGCAGAAAGGGCCCTGACCAAACGAATAACTTGAAGCGGGGTCACAACACTGTTTCTGTGAGTCGCTGACATACTACAGAAAACCCCTCCAGGTTCCAATCCTTCGCGAGGTGAGGTCCCCGACGGCGTCGCGCGCAGCCGAACTCCGGCGAGCTCCTAGACCGGCCGAATGGGGCAATGACTAGGGCTCCCGAGCGACTAACACGGAATTGGACCCATTTCGAACCTTTCCCCTAACCTAATTTCACTAATGACCAACTAATTAGCTCTGGCCACGGTGACCGAGAAGGTTGCGGATGGATGAAGGTGTTCCCGGTGATGGGTGGTGATCCAGTTCAATTGAATGGGTCGAGGGGCTTGCGGGGTGCCTACGGATGCTAGAACAAGCAGCAGAGGGACTTGAGCTAACCTGAATCGAGCTGGCCGCTGCGAGCTATTATTCACGGCGGCGGAGACCGAATTTGGGGAGAATTTGAAATTCCCGAGTGCTGGTGAATGATCGAGGGTGGGAGCGGGTGCTATGGCTTCGGGATGATCTAGCGCAGTTGCCCGGGCCATCAATTTATAGGAGGCTTAGGCGGAGGTGCGTAATTTAGTCGGGCAGTGCGGGTGGCCGGAGATAAGGAAGAACATCGACGTCACGAATTCGTGTCCTCCGTCGTGGCAACTTCACCGGCGACGATGAGACAGCGATAAGGAGTCACGATGATGCGACGGGGGTGCTCGGATACGTGGCACAAAGCCGTGCGATGGCGGTTCACCGGCGAGTCTTATCGGCACAAGCCGCAAAGCAGGGGGTGCGGTCGTAAGTCACCGGGGTGACGTCCAGCTCACCGGCGGCAAAGATTCTTTTACCCCGCGAGGTTATCCATGAGCCACGAGCGCCAATCCGGATGGCAGCGGCACGAATCTTCGCGCAGGGAGGTCGCCGGCGGTGAGCACGCGACGCTGGCAATCTGATCCACAATAGAGCACTGTACCATAGCGAATGGGGTTCAGTCAGTCTGACAGACCGTTTTTGAGCTTGATTTTCTCTCAAACTTATATGGCAACACGATCAACACTCTGTAGCAAAGTTATAGAGCTACTAACCAGCTACAAGTTTGTCATAGCTACCATGGGCAGATTTCTGCTTGATCACAGTTGAATTCATGCTTAAAGTCGTAGTAATTGCATTGTCTGTCTGAAAATTCAGACCTAGTAACCTGACAGTCCAACTTTAAGCTCAATTATCTCTAAATTATTCTTAACAACTATGCTTACACTCTTAAGCAAAGTTGTTCTCCTATGTTAGGTCTATAATTTTGATGTGGTGACCTAGGGCAAAAACCCTAGAATTTGAGAGTTACAAGGCTCCAAAGTTGAGCCCTCAACTCTGAAATTCAGACTTAGGCTATATAGGACTTAAGAGGGGATTTTTGCAAATAGACCCAAAACTTAGGGTTTAACTTGCAATTTCAAATATTTGTGAACCAAAGGACTTAATATGCCTTAACATTGCAGTTTTTACACTTTAGTCCAAATGTGCACTGTTTTTTGCACATAGGCCTCTAGGGTTTGGACTTTGGGTTTTCCAGGGTTCAAATGGGGTTTTTGGTATCTCAGGGGTATAAATGTGATTCAAGTTCATTCTTGGGAACATTTTATGACTATTCCCCTAAAGCTTTTAGGTTTTCTCAAATTGGGTTAGGTTTTACCCCCTTTAATCCCTATGTAGGGTTAAGTTCCCTATCCAGGGTTCTATTTGTAAAATGCTATAACAATACAACTTGTTTGAAATTTTTACCTAGTAAATGCACTCTAGGTGTGTCAAACATATGCAATACCAATGTTTATGATGCCATGCTCAAGTTTTAGTTGCAGTAACACCAGGGGTGTTACATCCTTCCCCCCATAAAAGAATCTCGTCCCGAGATTAAAAGTCCTAGGGTAAGTAATGGAAAAGGAAATGTGTCACATTCTTATTTCCTTATTTCTGGTACAAGGCAGGGGTGGTGTGGGGCTTACTCTTTTATTACAACAAAAACACACACTTTACAAATTACATGAGGCTAAAAAGCCCGGTAAATTCTTATCTAAAAAGTCTTGAGTTTCCCATGTAGCCTCATCTTCAGAATGTTGGTTCCACTGTATCTTGTAGAACTTGAGAGTTTTTCTCCGGGTAATCCTGTCCTTTTGATCCAAGACTCGAATAGGGTGCTCAGAATATGTCAAGTCCGGTTCAAGGACAACATCTATCACTTCAATGGTTCGATCGGGAACCCGAAGACATTTCTTCAATTGGGACACGTGGAACACATTATGTACAGCAGACAAAGTTTCGGGGAGCTGAAGTCGATACGCCACTGGTCCACATTGCTCAAGTATAGGGAATGGACCAATGTACCTGGGTGCAAGCTTCCCTTTAACCCCGAAACGCGATACACCCTTCATTGGCGAAACTTTCAGGTAGACATAATCTCCCACGAGAAAGTATAAGGGTTGTCGTCGTTGGTCTGCATAACTCTTTTGACGAGCTTGGGCTTTCTTCATATTATGAATTATTTTCTGAACTTTTTCCTCGATTTCTTTCACCATATCAGGTCTAAAGAAATACCTTTCTCCAGATTCAGACCAATTTAGCGGAGTACGACATCGTCGTCCATATAAAGCTTCGAAAGGTGCCATCTTGATACTTTCTTGATAGCTATTACTATATGAAAACTCCACTAAAGGCAAACATTCATCCCATTTTTGTGAGAAGTCCAAAACACATGCCCGCAGCATATCTTCAAGTATTTGATTGACCCTCTCAGTCTGCCCACTTGTTTGAGGGTGATAGGCCGAGCTGTGGAGCAGTTTAGTACCCAGGGATTTATGAAGTTCTTCCCAGAATTTGGATATGAATTGAGGTCCACGATCCGACATTATAGTCTTTGGAACCCCGTGCAAACTGAGAATGCGAGCAATGTATAATTCCGCATAGGTAAGAACCGGGTAAGATGTCTTGACTGGCAGAAAGTGAGCAATTTTTGTGAGCCGATCAACAATAACCCAGATAGAGTCATCCCCTTTTGCGGTCCTGGGCAATCCCGCAATAAAGTCCATACTTATGTCTTCCCATTTCCATGTCGGTATTGGTAGAGACTGTAATGGACCGGCAGCTTTCAGGTGTATGGCCTTGACACGTCTACAGGTGTCACATCTAGCCACATAGCGTGCAATCTCGATCTTCATTTTTGTCCACCAATAATATTGTTTCAGATCTTGGTATCTCTTAGTGCTTCCGGGATGAATAGAATAGCGACTAAGATGTGCTTCATCAAGAATTTGCTGGCGGACCTCTTCATTCTTCGGCACCACTATGCGGTTATTAAACCATACAATGCCTTGATCATCTTCTTTGAAACATTTGGCTTTTCCAGCCCTTATCTTCTCACAAATGTGTTTCATACCCTCATATCCCTTTGAGCATCAATTATCCTTTGCAGGAGGACTGACTCAAGCTTTAGCTTGCTTAAGGTTCCTTGTTGGACCATTCCCAGGTTTAGCTTCTCCATCTCCTGGCATAATGTATTGTCAGAGGTCTTCACCGTAAGACAGTGATAGGAAATCTTATGGCTAACTGCATCTGCCACTACATTGGCCTTGCCTGGGTGATAATGAATTTCCAGTTCATAATCTTTGATAAGCTCAAGCCATCGCCTTTGTCTCATGTTCAACTCTGACTAGGTGAAGATATACTTCAAGCTTTTATGATCTGTATAAATGTGACAGATATTACCCAGTAGATAATGACGTCAAATCTTCAGGGCACGAACCACAGCAGCTAGCTCCAGATCATGAGTTGGATAATGCTCCTCATGTCGGCGCAACTGCCTTGAAGCATACGCGATTACTCGGCCTTCTTGCATTAACACACAGCCGAGTCCACGGCCTGATGTGTCGCAATACACATCAAATGGCTTGTTAATATCCGGTTGAGCCAATACCGGAGCAGTGGTTAATAATGTCTTCAATTGTTCAAAAGCTTCATTACACTTGGAAGACCAATTGAATTTAATATCATTCTTTAATAAACTTGTGATTGGCTTCACAAGCTTAGAAAAATCTGGTATAAATCGACGGTAATATCCAGCCAGTCCAAGGAAGCTTCGGACTTGATGAACAGTGGTTAGGGGTTTCCACTCCAAAATGTCCTTGACTTTGCTGGGATCCACCGCAATCCCCCTAGCAGACAGTACATGTCCCAGAAACTGAATTTCCTCCAGCCAAAACGCGCATTTGCTGAACTTGGCATATAACTGATGTTCTCTCAAGCGCGTTAACACGATCCGTAAATGTTGGGCGTGCTCCTCTTCATTCTTGGAATATATTAAAATATCATCAATGAAAACCACCACAAACTTGTCTAACTCGGGCATGAATACCGAGTTCATTAAATACGTGAAGTGGGCAGGAGCATTTGTCAATCCGAAAGACATTACCAGGTATTCGAATAATCCATACCGCGTAGTGAATGCGGTTTTTGGTATATCCTCGGGCCGAATACGGATCTGATGATAGCCCGATCTGAGATCAATCTTGGAGAATACCCTGGCCCCGGTCAGTTGATCAAATAAAATGTCAATCCTCGGAAGAGGGTACTTGTTCTTGATAGTGACCTCATTCAGGGGTCGATAATCCACACACATCCGTAAAGTTTGATCCTTCTTTTTGACGAATATGGCTGGACAACCCCATGGTGACGAGCTTGGCCGGACGAATCCTTTCTCAAGTAGATCTTGTAATTGAATCTTCAATTCTGCCAACTCATTTGGAGGCATTCGGTACGATCTTCGAGATACGAGAGCCCTACTGGGCTTTAACTCAATTACAAACTCTACATCCCTTTCAGGTGGCAATCCAGGCAAATCCTCTGGAAAGACATCGGGAAACTCGCATACTACCGGAATATCCTTGATTTTCGGTATAATGGCTTCATAAACTCTACCAGTAGCTTTGGTTGGAATGGGGATAGGTAATAGAATTTCCTCTTGATTATGACTCAACCTGATAGTTCTTTGATCAGTGTTGAGAGTTGCTTTATGTTTGGCCAACCAATTCATGCCCAAAATGACATCTATGTCTTGGCCTTTCAGAACGATCATATTGGTAGGAAAGTCCCGTCCGGCCAATGATACGGGCACTTGATAGGCCACTTCTCTAGTAAAGATTTGTCCCCCAGGTGAGTGAATTTTAAACCCTTCTTTTGATTCATGGCATGAAATGCAATGTTGCTCCACAAATTTCTTGCTGATGAATGTATGCGAAGCACCAGAATCAAAGAGAATAACTGCGGGATGATTGGCCACAAAAAACGTACCCATCATGACCGATTCACCATCCGGCGTAGTGGCCACTTGCGTATAATATATGTGTCCCGTCTTCTTTGTATTTTTGCCCAAAGTATTTCCCTTGGCTTGAGACGAATTCCCAGATCCTTGCTGATTATTTGACTGGTTCTGCTTCGGATAAGGGCAATCTTTGATGAAATGCCCATATTTTCCACAATTGAAACACCCAGTCGATGAACTGGGAAGAGCAGGGAATCGAGTGCCTGGGGCACCCGGCTGACTTGGTACAGTGGGGGCATTATTGGGACGAATAAATATTGGTTGCTTAAAAGGGAAGGAGGGTGGACGAGAGAAAGAGCGATTCTGGTTGGAAGACCGGATAACAAACCGTTGCCTTTTCACCGGGCCCTGACTAGGCCTGTCACCTCCAAATCCCTTGGATTTTCCGGCGCCTGCATACTTTGCTTCTACTGCTAATGCTGTACTGACAGCTCTTCCATAAGTAAGATCTATGCAGGTTGCCATCTTTCTTTGCAGTCGATCATTTAAACCTCTCATAAAACAATTCTTCTTCTTCAGATCGGTGTTCACTTGATCGATTGCATATTGCGACAAATGATTGAACTTATTGAGATACTGATTAACAGTATCCCCTCCTTGCTTCAGCTTCATAAATTCTTCTTGCTTCATGTGAAGGACACCTTCTGGGATATAGTGTTCGCGGAAGGCCACCTTGAATTCTTCCCATGTTATCTGATGATTGGCCGGTTGAACGGCCATGAAATTTCCCCACCAGGTGCTGGCAGGGCCGCGCAGTTGCTGGGCTGCGAATAAGGGTTTCTGGGTTTCTGAACATCTATCGCAGAAGTCCGAACTTTTGCTCAATGACACGAATCCATTCATCTACCTCTAACGAGTCTTCGGCTTTGACAAACAGGGGTGGACGTGTCTCTGAGAAGTCCAAGTAAGAGGTTTCACGGGGGCCCTGTTGATAACCCTGCCCGCCTTGTTGTTGAAACTGTTGGCCCGCCATCTCTCTCAGAAAACGGGTATTATCCGCGGTTGCATTTACCAAGGCGGCAATCGCCTCAGCATGTGTGGGAGGGACAGGAGGTGGGTTTGGGATAGACTCCCTCCCACTGGAGGTTCCAGCCGCATCCTGTGATCGGGTCTTGGACGGCATCTGTGGCAACAAACATTTGGAAACAAATATAATATGCCAAAGAAAAACCATCCGATTTACATTACTAACAAGAGTAATGATACAGACTCGATTTTATACATCAGGAGTATAGTACCCATTATACAATAGTACAACCTATTATACAATACACTACTTCTATTTCTACTACTACAACACTACTACTGCTTCTGGTTGCTCCTGGCAGCCTCATCGTCAGGTGTGGGAGACCATTCATCGACCAGCCTCATAGAAGGAGGGGGCCTAAAAAGGTCCAACTCACCACCATGCGCTTCTCCCGCAACATGCGAGGGTCTGGCTTCCGACCCGACAGGATCCGTAGGTGCACTGGGGTGTAGTTGTGAATACAGTACATGGACTTCCTCATGTAGGGTATTGCAATACGCCTGCAGGTTGTCAATGGCAGAGCTAAGTTCTTTGACTCGGGCTCGAGCCTTTACTTCCTTAGCCCAAGCCACTAAACGAGACTGAACTGCCCAATCGAGCGCTAAATCTCGATCAGCAAGCTGATCCTGCAGACGGCGGATGTGACTTCTTAATTCATTTATTTTGTCGCTATCCGCGACCCATATGTTCGTCCTGCGTTGAAGCTCCGCTTGAAGCTGATTTACTCGGGCTTCAAGATCCCCAATCGGATTGTTGCTTCCGCTACTACTATCCTCGTGCCGTGGAGCAAGTTGGTGATGAGGTACACCAATTGGGCCAGTTGACTTGCACGCGGTTTTCCTCGTGCGCGGCGACATTTCTCTAAGGGGGAAATTTTATTAGTATGGTTCTTAGCATGATGCATGTATAATTACAGAACCAACCTTAGTTGATTCATACCTTCTATACATTACACTCCTCCTATCTGGTCTTTCATATAGATTCTTCAGATATGAGGGATAAGAATGGAAGAAATCTTTCTAGGTAGGTTTTTAGAAAATCCTTTTGAAGATGCCTCATAATATCTGCAGAGAAGGGCTTCGCTCCGATACCAGCTGTGACGGAACCTCCCAAGTCATTAGGCCCACCTACAGTTGTCCTTGTCCAACAGACATCAGACAACCCTGTAGATGTTCCTGAATCACTTGACAAGTTCGGTATCTTCTTTCTTACCTTTCCAGGAACGTTTCACCCGTCTTGCAGACATTACAGAACATCGGAGATATAGAAATGCGGAAGCGATTACATAAACTTACATTTATTTAGAAAGTAAGAACAAGTTACTTATTACAGACTAGAGTTATAACACGAGTGCTGAGTAGTATTATTACAATACCAAGGGAGGCAGAAACTCCTCCCGATAAGTTCTTACATAAAAGGTTTTATGGAGGACTAGGTCCTCCCGCATCTTCAGTCTTGCTTTTCTTCATTTGACACCACCTTGGTACAAAAGCAACAAAAATTTGCTGCTTCCTCACCTAAAAACAATAGGGAATAAAACCCTGAGTATGGAATTACTCAGCAATTCTTACCCGACTAAAGAAAAGACTCTCAAGGGTATGCTGGTTATCAGGGAGTCAAGGTAAGGTTCCTCAATGATCAAAGACTCTGTTTTGCATAAATGCTTACTAAAGTGGATCCTTAAAAATCCAGTTTTATTGTCAGGTTAGTAAAATTACCTGCGTCTAGAGTTCTTTCTACTCTAGTTCAAACACTTGTCCTGCACTAGCCAGTTTCTCAACAATCCCTTCATCTTTAGTGGAATTCTACGTATAGGTCAGTGACCAAGTCTTCATAATCGCGAAGGTATGGGGATCCGAATCGATTATACTCAGCTGAGGATCTCCAATCACACGACATACGTAGCACTTAACCCTTGCATATGTCAACCCGCCACCGGGGTTCTTAAGACCAGATCAGGTTCACGCAAACCGAGAGCACAGATACACCACCGTCCAGCCTCTTGCTACGGAGGGTACACGCTACTCTCGCCACCGCTCCATGTCCATTTCGTGTTATCCTATTCTGGCCTTAGTTTGCCCGAGGCAAGGCTTACCCATGACGAGGCATGTGACCAGTTAAAGTGTCCTCGGTCATCAGGCCTACATCGACACGGTCCTTAATCGACTCAGACGGAGACACTACACCGAGACTCTCTTCTCGTGCAAGTCACCCGCCCGGTCTCAGCTTAATCATTTACCCAAAAACTTGGTACCTGGCAGAGGTACATCTTTTCCGATGTTGAATCCATCACGGCCATGATGGACTCACCATCGAGTTTTATTTTCAAAAACATCCCTCCCACTTTGCCAATCATCTTTTGTAAAACAAAACCTTTTGTTTTTGCTAAAGCAATACTAAGCATAATGAAACCTTTTGTAAAAACAGGGTTTCAAGAGGGGGTAATCAAGTGCAAGGAAGGTAATGCAGGAATTGTTTAAGCAATCAACTCCTATCACCTAATGCAGCAAGCAAGTGAGAAAGATTTTAAAAACATCAAGGAAGGTGGCAAATGCACCGGGGCTTGCCTTTGTTAGTAGGTGAGTCAGGCTCGGGCCCGCAGATGTCAAAGTAGAGACAAGTCCCTGCCTGAGATTCCAAAGGTGGTGGTGTCTTCTCTTCGGTCACTTCGATCTCTTCTTCGTTTTCTAAACATAACCATATATATGTATATAAGAATGAATGCCATGTAATGCTCATGAGAGTGCAAAGACAATAAGAATTTATTATCTAAGGCCTTGAATACAATTTTCCTTCACGGAACACCGAGAACTTAGGGTTTCCGGAGTCAGTAAAGGAGTTCAAAGGGCAGGGGTGGGGGTTTTGGGTTCTAAGTATCAAACAACGTCTAAATCAAACCAAACTCTACCCAAGGCTTCTAAATAATGTGTAGAGCTCATATAAAAAAATTTGGACATTTATGTAATTACCATTTATTTTCTAAAAATCTAGAACTAATGTTTTAAACTACTTTAAATACTCCAAAATTCCTTATTTGTTCTAAAAATCAGTCAACTATTTTTAGTAAATACTATGAAAAATAAGAAGTCTAGGAAAATTGGTTTGACAATTTTAGGATTTTTTTACAATTTTCCATACATTTCTAAAGTTTAGGAGAAAAAGAAAAGAGAAAAGGTGCTACAGAGCTGGGCTCAAATTGGCCTGCGTCGGCCCAGTTAGGGTAGAAGTGCGTCCACGCGCACCCGCGCTGCAAGTTTTGCAGAAAGGGCCCTGACCAAACGAATAACTTGAAGCGGGGCCACAACACTGTTTCTGTGAGTCGCTGACATACTACAGAAAACCCCTCCAGGTTCCAATCCTTCGCGAGGTGAGGTCCCCAACGGCGTCGCGCGCAGCCGAGCTCCGGTGAGCTCCTGGACCGGCCGAATGGGGCAACGACTAGGGCTCCCGAGCGACTAACACGCAATTGGACCCATTCCGAACCTTTCCCCTAACCTAATTTCACTAATGACCAACTAATTAGCTCTGGCCACGGTGACCGAGAAGGTTGCGGATGGATGAAGGTGTTCCCGGCGATGGGTGGTGATCCAGTTCAATTGAATGGGTCGAGGGGTTTGCGGGGTGCCTACGGATGCTAGAACAAGCAGCAGAGGGACTTGAGCTAACCTGAATCGAGTTGGCCGCTACGAGCTGTTCTTCACGGCGGCGGAGACCGAATTTGGGGAGAATTTGAAATTCGCGAGTGCTGGTGAATGATCGAGGGTGGGAGCGGGTGCTATGGCTTCGGGATGATCTAGGGCAGTTGCCCGGGCCATCAATTTATAGGAGGCTTAGGCGGTGGTGCGTAATTTAGTCGGGCAGTGCGGGTGGCCGGAGATAAGGAAGAACATCGATGTCGCGAATTCGTGTCCTCCGTCATGGCAACTTCATCGGCGACGATGAGACAGCGATAGGGAGTCACGATGATGCGACGGGGGTGCTCGGATACATGGCACAAGGTCGTGTGACGGCGGTTCACCGGCGAGTCTTATCGGCACAAGCCGCAAAGCAGGGGGTGCGGTCGTAAGTCACCGGGGTGACGTCCAGCTCACCGGCGGCAAAGATTCTTTTACCCCGCGAGGTTATCCATGAGCCACGAGCGCGAATCCGAATGGCAGCGGCACGAATCTTCGCACAGTGAGGTCGCCGGCGGCGAGCACGCGGCGCTAGCAATCTGATCCACAATAGAGCAATGTACCATAGCGAATGGGGTTCAGTCAGTCTGACAGACCATTTTTGAGCTTGATTTTCTCTCAAACTTATATGGCAACACGATCAACACTCTGTAGCAAAGTTACAGAGCTACTAACCAGCTACAATTTTGTCATAGCTGCCATGGGCAGATTTCTGCTTGATCACAGTTGAATTCATGCTTAAAGTCGTAGTAATTGCACTGTCTGTCTAAAAATTCAGACCTAGTAACCTGACAGTCCAACTTTAAGCTCAATTATCTCTAAATTATTCTTAACAACTATGCTTACACTCTTAAGCAAAGTTGTTCTCCTATGTTAGGTCTATAATTTTGATGTGGTGACCTAGGGCAAAAACCCTAGAATTTGAGAGTTACAAGGCTCCAAAGTTGAGCCCTCAACTCTGAAATTCAGACTTAGGCTATATAGGACTTAAGAGGGGATTTTTGCAAATAGACCCAAAACTTAGGGTTTAACTTGCAATTTCACATATTTGTGAACCAAAGGACTTAATATGCCATAACATTGCAGTTTTTACACTTTAATCCAAATGTGCACTGTTTTTGCACATAGGCCCCTAGGGTTTGGACTTAGGGTTTTCCAGGGATCAAATGGGGTTTTTGGTATCTCAGGGGTATAAATGTGATTCAAGTTCATTCTTGGGAACATTTTATGACTATTCCCCAAAATCTTTTAGGTTTTCTCAAATTGGGTTAGGTTTTACCCCCTTTAATCTCTATTTAGGGTTAAGTTCCCTATCCAGGGTTCTATTTGCAAAATGCTATAACAATACAACTTGTTTGAAATTTTTACCTTGTAAATGCACTCTAGGTGTGTCAAACATATGCAATGCCAATGTTTATGATGCCATGCTCAAGTTTTAGTTGCAGTAACACCAGGCGTGTTACACAACCGGTGGAGGAGGCGGCTGATCAACGACCGGAGGTGGATCAACGACCAACAACGGGGGAATTGGCGGGGGAGGGTCCTTCGGACCAGGAACACCTGCGGGGACCGCATCTGCCATAGCTGCAAGGGTTGTGGCGGTGCCCGCAGCGGTGAGGAGGGCCCCACTTGCAGCGCTGGGCCCTGCCCCCCACGCCGACGCGAGCGCAGGGGAGGTGGGAACCGACCCCCACGCCCCTGCCACCAGTGCCTGCACGCCTGCAGGGGAGGCAGTTGCGGCGGCTAGGAGGGGTGGGGAGAGCCCGGGGGCCCCCCACCCACGGCGACCGTGGCGGCGCTAGGACCCACGCGCGGTAGGGTAGGGAGGCGGCGGCTGTAGGGGCTATAGGGGAGGGAGGGAGTAAACCCTAGCTTTGATACCATGTTAGAGATAACAGATTAATTATTAGGGCTAACCCTAGTGGGTAGCTATATAGTGTTTGTACATGGGCCACATGGGCCTAACCATATACTCTAACATAGATGAGAATTTTATCCTCTACACGTACAACATCGTTCTCTAAACGATTCTTTAGATTTTAAAGACGTTGTTAGATCCTCTATATATAGAATTTGTCTCTCTCTCATCTATCCATTTTAATACTTTAAACAACAGATTAAAAATAAAATAGATCTGTAATATAGTTATTTACGTATAGAGGATAATATATAGAGGGTGTTGTTAGAATTTTGTGAAAATAGTAGAGATCCATTTATTGTGGGTGGTGACTTCAATATTATCAGATTCTCTTATGCTAAGAATTAATGATATTATACAGAAATACGGACTGAAAATTATATATGTCTGATGGTGGATATACTTAGTCAAATAACTAGAAGGATCCCACTCTGGTGAAGCTTGATAGAGTAATGATGAGTAAGATTTGGGAAATCATGTTCCCTTTTGTGAGATTGACAAGGCTTTCTAGAGAACTGTCAGACCATAACCCCTTGATTGTGGAAACCGATAGGGACATAAAAACTAATCAGTTTACCTTCCACTTTGAAAATGAGTGGTTGGCTCACCTTGAGTTTACAAAAATTATCGAAGATATTTGGGACAAGCCTTGTAGGGCTAAAAGTACACTGGATAAAATTCTACAGAAACTGAAACTATGCAAACAATATTTGAAAGTTTGGGATTGGAATAGGAAAGGCAATCAAATGAAGAGAAAAGGTCAAATTATACATGATCCGAATATTCTTGAGGAAAAAGAAGAGTAGGGAGGCATTGATGAAACTCACTTGGATCTAAGGTGTTCTTTGTTAAGCGAGAACTTGCTGATGTTAGAAGAAGAGATTTTCTAGAGACAAATGTCTCATGAAAATTGGTTGATGAAATGTGATGGAAACAATGATTTTTTCCACTGTATTGCTAATGGCAAAAAGAGAAAAAATAATATATTTTCCCTAGAAGATGATGGTAGGAAAACTATAGGGGATGAGCTTCTAGAACATGCATCCCAATATTATGTAAATTTGTTTAGGCCTGCTCCTATTAATATGTTTGAGGTGGACATGGGTATTTGGTATGATCTAGAGCAATTGAATGATATGTACAATCAAGTTTTATGTAGGGATTTCATGAAATTGAAATCATGAAGGCTTTGTTTCAAATGGAAAAAATAAGGTTGCCGGTTTTGATAATATACCAACTAAATTCTATCAAACTTGCTAGAGTAGGGATTTATATGGAGTCCTTTCCGCTCCCATCCCTTCCGCTCCCGCCCCCTGACCTTCCACCTCCAGCCGACGCCTCAGCCCCTCCACCCCACAGCCTCACGCCGATCCTCCTCCCAAGGCCGGCGGCCACCCAACCTGCTACCCCGGTGTCGGCCTCCTCTCCTCTCACTGCCCAGTCTGTGGCGGCTCTTCCTGGTGGCCGTTCAAAGGCACAGCGATGGTGTGAACAGGATTTTCCTTTAGCCGCTTCCCTGTGTTGGAGTGATTTACGTTGCTCTTATAAGGAGGCGCTAGTGGTTGGAAGGTCCACTGCCTGCGGCGCTAATGTTGGTGACGGTACCTGGGTGAAGGTAGTGGGACGTTAGTCTCACCGTCGGAGTCCCTGTCCCCCTCTTCCCTCGCATCCCCCCAGACCCGTTCCCGTTGATTTATGTGGGAAGTGCTTCAACTGTTTCTCACCGTCCCACCGTGCGACCGAGTGTGGCAGTTTGGTGCGGTGCTTTCACTGCCGCCTGCCTGGGCATCGGGTGCGCACGTGTCCACGTTGGAAGAAGACTATGCACCACCCAGCGAGGGTGTTGGTGTGGCGTCCGGTTCCCAGGAAGGTCGTCCCGGAGAAGGCTCCTCTCTGCGCTATGGAAGGTGTTTCGCGGGTCGGCGGTGATGGTGATGGAGTGAAGACGATGAAGCGCACTCGCCGTGGACAGAGGCGCCGAAAGATGGACCAGGAGGTTTTGGGCGCACTTGGTCGGGTCTCATCTTTGGCATCATCATCCTTGCCTTCGGTGGTGCACCCCCCTCGTTCGCATATTCTTAGGCATTCAAGGTTGCTTGACCAGGCGGAAGAGGATTTTCATCGTGCACTGATCGTCAATGTTCTTGGCCAGGGGGGTTCTGACTGCGCCGCTGTGATTCTAGATGCGCTCGCCTCGAAGTATGGCCTTGAGGCTGATGCGCTCCAAATCCGACGTGCTGCGTCCAACTCATACCTGGCTTTCTTCCCCTCTGTAGAACACGCTGTTCGTGCCTTGGCTGGTGGACAATCCATTTGCATCCCCCCCTCTGGCTGCATCTTAGGAGGTGGTCACGTCAGGCGTCGGCCTCTGGTGGAGGTGCCCTGCCGGTGCTTATGGATGTTGAACTTGGTAGGATTCCGGGCTTCCGGCACACCTCTAGGGGATTGATATGGCAGAGCATCTACTCAATGGACACTGCATTGTTCAGGGATTGCATTCGGATTCTGTTGATGGGACGGACATGTCGGTTCTGAAACTGAAGGCTTGGGGTTTCTCTATGGATTGCCTGCCTTCTCGCTGTGATCTCCATGTTGAAGAGCCGACGTCTATTGGAGAAGATGGATCCTGCTTCCCTCGCACATTGATTTACTCCGTTTCGGTGAAGGTGGCCATTTCGGTTGCATTGTCGGTTGAGGAACAGCCTCCGTTTTCCTCCCTAGAAGATGATGAAGATCGGGATAACAAACATCAGCGTCAGAGGCAGCACCTTCCGGATCATCAGTTCTCTTCGGTTTGGACCTCCGTACATGCACAGTTGGGACCACGTATCGCTCCTTCTTGTGGGGGAGGTAGACCAGTTGATGCCGCTCCTCTCCCGAATTCCTCGGTTGATGAGTTGCAGGCACCTGTTCCCTCCCTCCCATGCAATCCTTCGTCTCCTGTGGTGGGGGCGCCAATTAATGCCAATATTGGACCCCTTCCTGCTTCAGTTGGGGATTCTGTAGTTTCCCCCGGTGAGAAGACTGCTGATATGACTTTGGCGCCATCTTCCGGGAATGCTCTAGTTCCTTTGGAATCAACATTTATTATGGAGGGGCAACCAGAGTCAAGATTTCTGGTTTCTACATGGGACTACAAGATCAGAGCCAAACCTCCCTGCTTCAAGGTTTATGCTCGTAAAAAATCCCGGTTCAACTAACACAGTCAGAGGAGATTGGAACTTCTACCCCTCTGCAGAAATTTAAAGATGGAATTACAAAATAGATTAATGGAATCCTGCCGGTCCCTACCCAACCAGTCAAACGAAAGAGAAAGCTGATTCCTAGCAATTTCAATCTAAGGCGAAGCAGGAGGGTGGCCAAGATACCACCTGAATTAGGCTCTCCCTCTGCTGCAAAGGTGTGGCAAGCATCTGGGTTTCTGTGACAAGAGAGAGAGAATATCTCCTTCACAGATGCAAGAAGATATGCTAAACTGTTCGATACACCTCTTTCTAGAGAGCACATTACTACGCTGGCAGCCCTGTTCGGTTGGGAGGTGCCCCCACCTAGGCAGTTTTGAGCAGTGCGTTTGGTGGAGCTGGCTAAATTTGTTTTTCATGGATTCAAATGGTATTCTGATATGGAATGTGAGGGGCCTCAACGATCGTGCTAAGAGAGACTCTATTAAATCTTTGGTTCTTGACACAATGCCTTCTATTATGTGTCTGCAAGAAAACAAGTTGTCATCCATCTCAGATTTTGATATTATTACAATTCTTGGGTCGGCATATAGTAACTTTATTTTTAACCCTGCCCTTGGAACCAGGGGGTATTCTTGTAGCATGGCGCGATAGATCCCTTTCCACTGGTGTTTCAGTCATCAAGGAGTTCTTAGTGTCAGTTCAATTTCAGTTAATGTCAGGTCAACTCTGGTGGTTCACAGGTGTGTATGGGCCTCATCAAGATAACCTCGAACAAGCCTTTCTTCAGGAGCTCGGTGTGGTCAGGAATGAATGTGAAGGGCCATGGATCATTGTTGGGGATTTCAACATGAATTATAGAGCAGAAGATAAGAATAATTCCAATATTAATCGACCTTTGATGGGAGATTTCAGAAACTGGATCAATTTTTTGGAGTTAAAAGAAATACCGCTGAGTGGGAGGAGATTCACCTGGTCTAATCAGAGAGAAGACCCTACCCTTGTCAAGCTGGATCATGTCTTCTGCACTAACAGCTGGGAAGAATTTTTTCTGGATTGTATGCTTTTTAGTAATGCCACTGAGACCTCTGATCACTGTCCCTTGACTCTCAAACTCAAGGTGGACATTAGGGGGAAGCGCAGATTTCATTTCGAAAGTTTTTGGCTTAAGCTTCCTGGGTTCTTTGAGGAGGTTGCTGCCTCCTGGAATCAGCCAGCTTATTGTTACTGTCCTCTTGAGAAAGTGTCCATGAAGCTTGAGAGATTGTCTAAAAGACTGCAGTCTTGGGGGCACAAAATGGTGGGTAATGTTGGGACTCAATTGGGCTTGGCTCGCGAGGTGTTACATAGACTGGAGATTGCTCATGATATTAGGATTCTGGCTGAAGAAGAGGTTTGGTTGCTGCGAAAACTAAAACAACATTGTCTCGTCCTAACTTCTTTACAAAGGACAATCGCTCGATTAAGGTCTCGAATCCAATATTTGAAGGAAGGAGATGCAAATACAATATTTTTCCATATGCAGGCTTGTTTTAGAAAGAAGAGAAACTTTATTTCTCATTTGGAGGATGAGTGCAGGAGTTGTTGGATGGATTCTTTTCAGATCTTTTAGGGACTGAAATCCAGAGACCTTTCACTCTTGATTTGCCAAATTGCCACAGGGATCCAGTTGACCTAAGCGATTTAGAATCTCCTTTCTCCGAAAGGGAGGTTCAGGATACGATTGCAAGCCTTCCCAATTATAAAGCACCTGGCCCTGATGGTTTCACAGGGAGGTTCTACAAATCTGCTTGGCACATCATTAAGACAGATATAATGGCTGCGCTGGAATCTCTTTGTTTTGGAAATGCTCACAGTTTGGGACTGCTGAACTCAGCATATCTTGTGCTTATCCCCAAAAAGCGAATGCCTTGTCAGCCAGTGATTTCCGGCCTATTAGCCTAATTCATAGTTTCGCTAAATTGGTCACCAAGTTGCTGGCTAATAGGCTCGGGCCCCACCTTCATAAGTTGGTGGCTGCTAACCAAAGTGCTTTTGTGAAAGGAAGATCGATTCATGATAATTACATGATGGTGCAACACTATTAAATCTCTTCACAAAAAAGAGTCTCAAGTTTATTTTTTAAATTGGACATCTCCAAGGCTTTTGACTCTGTTTCTTGGGCTTTTCTCGTTGAGGTGCTTTCTCACCTTGGATTTGGAAATATTTGGTGAAATTTGATTTCGAATGTTGGCTTCATCTTCCACTCAAGTGTTGTTAAATGGGTCTCCTGGTCTTCCTGTTAGGCATTGGAGAGGGCTTCGCCAAGGTGATCCCCTTTCCCCCATGCTATTTGTGCTAATCATGGATGTCCTCAGCAGTATGTTTCTGCTAGCCGAAGATAGGGGGTTGCTTCATAACCTTCTGGAAGGGAATGTTCGAAACAGAATTTCTATTTATGCCGACGATGTGGTTCTGTTTTTCAAACCTATAGTGGAAGATCTGAACTGTGTTAAGGTGATATTGGACTGCTTTGGTTCAGCTTCTAGACTGGTGTGTAACATGAACAAGAGTTGCACCATCCCAATTAGATGTAGCGACCAAGCTGTGCAGCAGGGATGCAACCTTCTCCTTTGCAGCTCGGCGTCCTTCCCTTGTACTTATTTGGGTCTCCCAATATCAGATAGAAAACTCAGGAAGGCAGATCTTATGGACTGGGTTGAGAAGATAGCAGATAGACTCCCCAATTGGAAGGCTCGACTTCTTAATCTTGCTAGCAGGACGACGTTGGTGCGTTTTGTTCTCTCTGCCATCCCTATTTATCTTCTCATTGCCATGAGTGTTCCCAAGTGGGTGATCAAATCGATTGATAAGATTCACAGAGGGTCCTTATGGAGAGGCAGAAAGGACGTGAATGGAGGTAACTGTTTAGTCTCTTGGGATGTCGTTACAAGGCCGCTTATATTTGGTGGGCTTGGGGTCCCAAATCTGTATTATCAGAGCTAGGCACTGCAAGTTAAATGGTTGTGGCTGGAGAAAACAGATTCAAACAAGCCCTAGCATGGGCTAAAGTTGCCTGTGACGTTGCAAATCAGAAAGTTCTTTCGTGCTTCGGTTATTACTGTGGTTGGCAACGGAAACAGGATTTTATTTTGGGCTGATAGATGGATAGATGGCGGCTGCATCAAAGGTTTTGCTCCTGATGTTGTTTCCAAGGTTGATAAACATATTGTCTCCACTAGAACAGTGGCCCAGGCTCTTGGAGGATGGCAATGGATCAGTGACATCTTGACACCTCTTTCCTGGACGGGGATCCGACAATTTGTGCTGATTTGGGATGTTGTAAGCAATATTGTGTTAACACAGGAGGCGGATATTCATACCTGGCTGCATACTTCCTCTGGTCAATTTTCTTCTAGGTCTTGTTACAAGGCTTTTTTTATGGGAGCTATTATTTTTGAACCATGGAAGAGGTTTTGGAAATCTTGGGCTCCTCCAAAGTGCAAGTATTTCTTGTGGCTGGCTATTCGTAATAAATGTTGGACATCTGATAGATTGGAGAAGAGAGGTCTAGACCACCCAGTGTCTTGCCTCTTCCGCGATCAATCGCAGGAAACCATACAACATATTTTGTGTACCTGTGTCTTTGCAAGACAGTTCTGGCATTCTATTCTGTTCGTGTTGGATGTAGGTAATCTCTCTCCGTCAGGAGATGAGACCTCCTTTGCTGATTGGTGGCAAAAAATAAGTAAGAAGATTCATAAAAGCAAGAGAAAGGGCATAAACAACATCATCATTTTAGGGGCCTGGTGTTTATGGATCCACCGCAACAAAGATGTCTTTAATGGGGAGACCCCTTCGCTAAGCTCTATCAGATGCGTCCTTCTTGATGAGATTGGATGTTGGATTACGCCTGGAGCCAAACATCTTCAGAGTTTCGGTTTGGAGCTCACGCGTAACCTTCACAGGGTCTAGGGAGTGGGTAGCGTGTGTGGGTATTTGTTTTGATTAAGCCTGCTTAGGGCTTTGTACCTTGGTCCATTTTGGACCTTTTTTCTTCTCTAATTAAATGATGTGCAGTTCTCCTGCGCTTTCAAAAAAAACTTGCTAGAGTATTATCAAAGAAGATATTGTTAATCTTTTTCATAACTTCCACTCTAGGAAGCTCGATGTGAGCAGAACTAATTATGGCATTAACACCCTTATTCCAGAACCTAAAGAAGCTTCTAAAATCTGACCCATTTGTCTCCTGAACTTCTAGTATAAGCTTATCACTAAGGTCTTAACTGTTCGAATTGAACCCTATGCTCAAAGATTAATAAGTGAGCAACATATTGCATTGATCAAAGGCGGAAGTATTATGAATGGAGTGATGCTATTACATGAAATTCTCCATGAAACCAAAAGGAAAAAATAAATTGGAATTATTTTGAAAAAACTTATGATAAAGTGAACTGAGATTTTTTATTCCAGTGCCTTCAGAATAAAGGATTCAACAATAAATGGATGGTATGGATGCATAAGGTGGTTGAAGAAGGAACTGTTAGTGTTAAAATTAATAACCAAACTGGCAAATATATTAAGAGCTTCAAAGGGGTGAGAGAGGGGGATCCCATATCACCAATCTTGTTCAATTTTGTTGCTGACAGTCTAGCTAGAATGATGAATAAAGCTCTTGAAAATTGGTTGTTAACAGGCCTAGGTAAACACTTGATTCCTAATGTGGTTATTATGTTACAATATGCTGATGACACCATTATCTGTCTTGAGAATGGTATGGTAAAAGCCAGAAATTTGAAATTGCTCCTTTATATTTATGAGACGATGGCTGGATTAAAAATAAATTTCATGAAGAGTGTTTGTAATCAATCGTGATGATGATATCGAAATGCAATATGCTAATCTCTTTGACTGGCAAATTGGCATGTTCCAATGTTATACCTTAGGGTGCATGTTAGCCCTAGTCGACTTTATATTGCAAACTGGGTCAGACTTGAAGAAAAATTTGCTAAAAGATTGGAAGGGTGGAAGGGCAGTTCCCTTTCTATAATTGAGAGAATAACTTTGATAAAATTCTTGTTTATCTAACCCCCATACACCATATGTCTATGGAAAGGAGGTGGAAATAGGAAAAAATACCATCTGATCAGGTGGGAGCGAGTTTGCATTGAAAAAAGAAAGGTGGGCTTGGTATTAAAGACTTAAAGTTGCTGAACATGAGTCTGTTATGCAAGTTATGGTGGAAAATTGGAAACCGAAAATGGTATGTAGCAGGAAATCATCTATAAAAATATCTTCATGGCGAATGTGTTCACAATGTTTGTCCCAAGATATCTGATTCTTGGGTTTGGAGTGATTTGTTGAAAATAAGGAAGTACAATATCAAAGGAAGATAGATTGTCACAAAATCAAGAGATTAAATCAGATTTTGGGAAGATTGTTGGCTTTTTAAAGAACCTTTATGTGTTTCTGAACTTGACTTGTATGAGATTTGTAATGATAAAGAAATTTTAGTGAAAGTTGTGTTAGAAAGAGGCATGTAGATTGAATTCAGAAGGTGGCTATATGGTGATGACAGAACAAAATGGGAATTCATCTTTGAGAAACTCAAAGAGTTTGATTTCCAAGCTACCCCTAACATGATTTATTGGAAGTGGGGCAAGAAGAGGAATTTTACTGTCAAATCTATGTAACTGGTATTGCTACTGCTACATATGGGTCATATATGAAACATATATGGAAAGGGAAAATCCCTCCAAAATCAAAGTTTTTATGTTGTTACTAGAAAATGAGGTATTGTTGACAAGGATAATATGCTTAGAAGAAAGTGGGTTGGGGATATGTCCTACCATTTCTGTCCTCTACCTGAGTCGATTAATCACTTGTTTTTTTACTTGTCCTATTGCAAGAGCGTTGTGGGAATGTGTTGCTAAATGTTTAAAAATGAATGCCATCCCTGGTGACATGGGGCCGGTGCTGGTTTTGGCTTTCCGAAAACTTACCTAATGCCAAAGAAATTTATGTTGTTGGTGTATCAGCTATTTATTGGGCATTATGGAAAGCTAGAAATAATAAGTGTTTTGAAAATATTTTGATTAAGTCTCCGATTTAGGTCATTTGTCATACATGTGCTCTGATTTATTATTGGGCAGGGTTAAGAAAAAAGGAGTTGCAAGATCTATTGCAGGAAGGCGCTAAGCTGTTAGTGAGGGCTGCTCATGCAAGGACAGACCATTAGATGGTGGGATATGGTGATGATGAAGAGGTGGAGATGGATTCTGAGGAAGATCTTGACTGATCCCGAGCCAGATTGAACCTTTTTGTTAGTTGTCTCTTAACTAATTATTAAATTGTTGTGTCAATTGTGTTCCTTCGTGAATAGACTCACGGCCACTTTTCTAGATATTTTGCTATTGTTTTGTGGATGCTCAATGTTGGCGCCTCTGTTGTTGTTGGCCTGAATCAGGTCATTCACTAGCTTTCCTTCTCTATCCCTTTTTCTGCTAGTGTTAGTGCTTCATGCTACTGTCAAAACCATCATGTATTTCTGTTATGCGAATAATAGAAATAGAACCTGTCCGATTGAAAAAATATAGAGGGTGTTGGAGAGGAAGGAAATATAGAGAATGTAATGTTTTAGAGGAGACAATAAAGAACGGATACAAATGATGAATATAGAGCAACTCATGTTTTGTTTGTGTATTTTTTTTGTCCTGTAGAATACTGTCTCGTTTTTTTACTGATTTTAGCTCCAGCTCATTAATTCTCTATATCAATTATATAGAGCAGCTCATTAACTGGTCGATAATAACGACTTATGCATTGCATGAATACCACCCAGGCACACCAACTATATTTTTTAAACCATTTAAAAATTTCTACAAATTTCAAAAATGATATCAACTATATACACTGTTAGCTTTAGAAATTGCATAATATTTATTTATATTTTATAAATTATATAATTTTTTATTATTGTTTATGAATTATATAACTTTTATTTATTTTTATGTATTATGTAATTTTTATTTACCTAATTATACACTCAGATGAATTTTTTTTAATAAAACACTCTGATTTAAATAAATATATGTAACATAAAAACTAATATAACGCTAAAGTGACTGTAAGCTAAAGATAGAGTATACACTAGAACAGTATAATAGATAAAAAGTATGATCGAAAAATGGCACTGGATCCAGCCTCATGTCCTATGGCACCGCCTAAAACTGACATACTGTTGGGCATGGCAGCCTACGATAAGGTATACAACAGACGGGAACAAGAGGATTTCCGTGCCTTCTGCCCTTCTATGGTACCAGAAAAACTCTCCACAGTCATCATTCAGATCGCCTCCCCCCCCCCCCCCCAGATAACCACGGAGCAGAAGAGAGCAAAGTCAACAGCAAGACAACGCAGCTGTACAAATGCTTCCTATTAGTGAGCTATAATCTACCTTCGATGGTACCCCAAAAGTATAAGAGATGCTCAGTGCCTACTGGGAGAATACATTTAATTTGCAAATCGGACACCATATCTTCATCCCGAGCCACCTGTCAATGCACTGCAGAAGAGTTGAATCCACTGAACACATTAAACTGGAACGTAACAGAAAAGAGTTCTGAATCATTCAACTGTTGGGTGTGTACCTCTTTGTGAAACTTGTGCAAGCAAGGCAAATGCCGGAGTGAATCGCCAGCAGAAGGGCAATCCAAGCATATATTACAGGGCTCATCTGAACAATTTTCACGCTTGACAAATGCAAGGATTTGAGTCAAATTATAGGTCTGCTAATATGAGAAAGGGATGCACGATCCATCTTTAGTATTTCATACCTCGATCAGTGATAGTGGCAGGCTGTTTATTTGGTCATCAGAAGCACCTCTGTGATGGTTGTCATCGTCAAGTGCTATGAGGTCCTCATAATCATCACTATAAGTGATAAAAAGTTGAATAGCCAGAACGGATGTAACCAATAAGTATGTATAAGGAAAGAACGCGTCAACAGGATCCCATTCAAAATGGGGCTATGAGACCAGCAATTTCAGGCACCTACTAGTTACTACAGAGCACACATCGACTGTTTGGAGCATTCACACTTCTACCTACGAAACTTTGCAGAATGTGTTACAAGGTAAACACAGAACCAACCAAACATGGTATCGGGTATAAAAATAACAAGATAAGAGAACAAATGATTGCGAAAATGTCCATCTAAACAAACATTGTGTGCAAAAGGAATGCTACACAACAGTAAATGCTTAGTTGCTTACTCATCAGAATCTGGAGAAAGTGTGTCCTCGCAGTTCTTAAATGCTTCAGAAAGTGAGTCCAGTACAGCCAACCTCTACATGTTACCAAACAAAGAACACATCATGGTTATTGTGATGTGGATATTGAAATGTTCGAGGAGAAGTATCCTCTTCAGATCCAGTAGGGATCTGGAAGAAGTTTTTCCTCCATACTTTTGCTGTTACTATCAACATAGATGTGCGAATATTTAGTATATGCAATCTGCATCTACATGCATTGTTGTGTCATACTAGAAAGAAGGCTCTAGGCAACCCCACCCCCAAAAAGAAAAAAAAAAGTTTCCAGCATAGCATGATCCTGAATAGAGTAAGTTCTAACCGTTTCTAGATCCATGTCTTCTCTGAAACATCCCCTGGTTAACTGAGAGATAAGCATCTGGCAATGAGAAAAACGTCAGTGCACGTGACAGAGGTGGGGTCCATGAAATAAATTTACGAGTCTCACATTGCGTTGCTCCACTTGAGGATAGTTGGAGTTTCTTTGCAAACCTCCTCTTCTTGGCATTGGAATTGGAGTACGATTGGATGCCCAAGGAGCAAAATTTTGAACGGGTGAATGACGTCCATAAGAATATAGGTGTGCCATTGATCTGTCCCTCTGGCTCTGAGGAGAACAAGAGTAAGAAAGGATGCTCCGGAAATTCAGAAAATAGTATGGAAAACAACGGCAAATAAGAGAGAATATGGACATGGATCAGGAACTCAGGATGCATATTCATATAAACGAGAATGGATTTTTTTTAGGACAATACAGGGAAATATATGTCCACAAAACTATAAATAAACCAATAACAGTGAGCAGAAAGAGTTATTTTTAATTTATATAATGTTTCTGTTGATGCATGTAGCTATGTCAGTTTTGAGACTTATTTTCTAATTAATGAATCCACTAAGGGCTGAAATTCAGATGGTTACAGGCATTACAGAACTTTTATAGGTATCAACTGAACAGTTCATAAATAAAAGATCTGGCTATGCATAAAAATATCTACAGTGATCTCACAAGTGATAAACTACGCTCACACAATGTGATAACTTACAGAACTAGACTGGCCTTCTCTTGCAGCAAATCTGGCATGCTCAGCGTCTTGCTCATGTAATGTCCAGGCTATAGTCGTATCAGTCTACAAGATGTCAGCAATGGAAAAGCTATTTGTTACATCAGCATCAACTAATCAGAAGCATGCACACAAAAGGCAAGATCACTTAAGATGAAAAAGACACCAAAATGAAACAGAAACATTAAGGAGATGTTTGATTTGAGGAATCACTACATTCAAGATGAGGTGGTGCATTATAAGTCTATCACACAAATTTGATGGAATAAACTCATTCTTCATGTTAGTACGAACTAACTATCTATGATGAGAAATGAGGTGGTGATGGATTAATTTATTCTATTTCATAAATCAAACAAAAAAATTGAGGAGTGAGAAGATGACGGATTAGTTTATTTATCAAACCAAACACCCTATAAGCTATAAGGCTTGAGTAGTCCAGTGTAACAACCGCTTCGGAATGCTGAGAGCCTGGCTGTTGCTGATTGAGCTGCTCCTGAAGTCTGCGGGCAAACATCTCATCATTCTCAATCTGCCTGGTTCTAGACTGATGCTCATCAGGAAGTGGGAAGTTCAGCCCTTTGACCTTCGACAGCCATGACGGGCTAGTATCTTCGACAAGAAAATAATCACAGCTAGAAATTTCACGTGCAGACACAGACCTTTGAGAGAAGGTTTCATCCTCATTATCTTTCATGGTAGTATCCCTGGAGCACCACAGTGGGCTGACAGGATCACCAGGGCTTGCACCAAGAATACCCTTCCACCGGTCACTCGATGCTGCAGAATCACTGTGAAGCTGAGGCATCCCTCGCAGTTCATATGTCTCATGAAACCCCTTCCTCTCTGACCCTAGACGCGGCATGGGGGCCGAGTTAGTAAGCTGATCACCCCGGTCACCCCCAACTACCCCAACACCCAGCTCCATTGTTCCCACCGTCTCCAGCCTTGCACTTGCTCATCAGTGCGCTCCACGGACCACTCCCAGATCCCAGGACGCGGCCAGCAGCACCGAGCAATTCTCCACTGTGCTTCGGAGGCCCCACGCTCTCCCCCTCGACGGCCTTCCCCTTCCCTTTCTTCAGCGCGTCACTGGGGTGACGCTGTGGCTTCGCCGCGCCCGCTTGCTCGAAGAGGCTGTCCAGGGCGCTGGAACCTGTCTCGCCACCCCCGCGATTAGGGTCTGCACCCGGCTGTCGAGAAGGGCGCTTGTGATCGGGCGAGTGCGCCGTCGCCTCGCCCTCGGAGTCGGAAGACAAATCAAACACCTGCACCTCCATCCCCTGCAAAAAGTGGGCAAAATTACATGAGGATCGGAGGCGAGCTCAACGCGAAAAAAAGGGAATAAACTCCACCAAGCACGAAAAAGACGAAAAACAAAAATAAGTGGATGCATCCATGTCAGAAGAGAAGAGAGTTATGGAATCCATTGCTTGCAGAAACGAAAAATGGGAAAAGGGAGAACCGAAACGAACTCTTTACCGATGAGGTAAAATACAGATGCCGAATTCGTATAGATCCAAGCCGCCGTGTACTTGTCGAGGAGAGAAGGGGAAGGAGGAGGGCAACGAACTACGCGAGAAGAATTCGAGGTGAGGCGGGGGCTCGGCGATGCGCTCTGCAGCGCGGTGAGGCTTCGCGAGGAACAAAGGAACTGGAAGCCGGAGGGTGCTCCGGGCCCACCAGGATCTCGGGAAGGTTGAGGAGCAGGGGAGGAACGTGGAAGTTGGAACGGTGGAACTAGTGCAGTGCAGTTCAAATGTTTCTTTAAAATTTGTTTGAGAAAAATAAAAAAGTAGAGTATAATTCAAATACGATCCGACATTTAAATTTTAGAGACTGAAATTTAGATCCCATCGATGGAAACAAGGCCGGAGGGCCGAGGCCGTGATCTTTTGGCTTCATGTTTTTGGTGACTTGCCTCCGCGTGGATAACGAGCCAGCTCGGCTCGGCTCGTCCGAGTTCGAGCTGACTCGTTAAGCTAACGAGCCAGCTCGGCTCGGCTTGTTAAGGTAACGAGCCACAGAGTCAGCTCGGCTCGGCTCGTTTACGAGCTCGAGCTGACTCGTTTAGCTCGTGAGCCAGAGCAGAAAAAAATAAAATATACATAATAATTATTTTTAGTTAATTTCAATCTAATTTAACAATAAAAAATAGTTATACTCATAGTTTCACAAACCACGTCAATATAACACCAAATTAGCATAATTCATCACTCATTAATTCACAATTCACATATATGTTCATCAGTTGAACCCATAATTATATTTGCATAGACCAAATTAACACATAGACATAGTTCATTAATCATTAGTTTAATTCATAGGCCATAGGCACCTCACATATATGTAACATGTTCATCAACTATTCTGTAAATGATATGTATATAGTTTCGTTTTACTAGAATATGGTAGTTCGTTTAGCTCGCGAGCTGGCTCGTTAACGAACCGAGCTGGCTCGTTAACGAACGAGCTAGGATGTCAGCTCAGTTCGTGACAAAATTCAAACGAGCCGATCCGAGCCGATCCGAGCTGACCATGAACCGAGCGAGCCAGCGAGCCACGAGTATTTCGTCCAGCCCTACTTGTGCCTTCTTTGAAAGCAACTATATTAGCCTCTATTCTAACCATTATTTCTATGCATCTACACTTTCTAAATATAATTTTAGGATTTTCAAACATGTCACTCAAATTTTGTAAAATTAGCCATCTAATTTTGCAAAATTCTGAGATTGTCCCTATATTTGACTACCTCATCGTTATGAGATTCTCTTCCTACATAATGTTCGTCCTCAACCATTCTCTATATACACTTCTCTTATACATGGGATCCCATGGGAGGGATGAAAAATGGTCCAGATAATTTTGTCCACTGGATTGAGTGAGTATGTGAGAGAGAAAGTTATTCAGTGATACGAATTGTTATTTTTGATGGTGTGTTAAGTTTTGATGCAATTTGTTTGGTGGATTTAATGAAGGTTATAGGGGTAGAGAATGATTTAGTTGGATGAGTTTTACAAAGTTCAAGCTGACAGATTATATAATGGTACATATAAATCAGTTAATTAGTACATATTTATCATTTTTATAATTTTTAAAAAATTATACAATATTTGCATTTGTAGTATCATAATGCATATTATTATTATGTCATAAGGCTTAACTAGGATATAAATGGTATAATTAATGTATAACATGCTCTCTCTGTGTGTGATACACACACGCGCGCAGAGATTAATTCTCCCTATGCATATAAAGAATGTTTAGGCTATCTCTATCAGCTTATTCATACCTATATTCAAAGTCCACACTACGAATAATGTTGTCTATAGTGAAAACAGTATTTTGGATAACCATATGAGTGAACTACTAAACATTCTTATAGCGACTGATTGGTTTGGGTGCATACTCCCCTAGGCACGCGTGAACATGGTCGGTGACATACGATTATTTCTGGCGTATCTGTAGATGTAGGTAAATAACCTTAAAATGACTTATTTTGCATCCGTGTATGCAGCTAGTGTTTCCCGCGTATAGATAACCAAACATACGCTCAGACAAAGTCAATGTATGTGGTGGTCTAAAACAGAATGGGGCGGGTAACCAATCATGCAGAGTGAACCGTTGGGTATCGTAGTCTCCTTATCTCCTGTTTGAGGATCTATACTCGAAATGTTTGGAGCTGACCTTATGCTAACGACCTTAGGCTATTCCTAGTGAGAGTTTCATTCTTATTTAATGAGATGATATATCACCATATTTCATGGTACGGTATTTATGATGAGAGAGATCTAGAGAGTTTTATGGGAGGAGAGAGTTTCATCTAAATAAAACTCAGAATACACGGTTTTATAAATAAAATCTGATGTGTCACTTTTGGAACCAGTGCAATGAAACTCCTACGGAATGAACTTATGGTGCTCACGTGCTCACGAGGACCATCTTCTCTAGATCTAACATAGATCCAACGGTGATGTAACTTTTCTTTTTAATATGTTCGTTTGGTTTTAATTTGTACCGACTTCTACTACTTCTATAGTGTTTTATTTCTATTGATTACAACTACAGTAGTTCAAATAGCTGATTTTAATCCAAAACAAATATTTTTCTCTGTATCATATGTTCACATAAGGTTTCTATATGTTGTTAGATCTACGACAGATTATTTATGTTTTATGTGAGCACCGTAGAAACCGTCCAGTCATGACCATAATATATGGTTCAACGAGCCGGGTCATCTGAAAGTGAAACGTGCGGGATAGAGAACGCAGCACGCAGAGTTTTTTTAATATTCTCATCACTTTACTAGATATCTGCCTGTGCGTTGCCACGTGAGTTAAAAATTTGTATAAAACATAGGTATGTAACGACAACTGTCACTATGATATGCAAAATCTGTGTAGCAAAATATCACCTTAACACTAATATTATACTCTAAGTATAGACTGAATGTGTCGGGTACCATAATTAGGGGTACCCCCAATGCTCCTTAATCCGGCTAGAAAAACATCTTCAGAACAAACATACACAGCTGATAAAGCGTGGTTCAAGTCAAGGCCTCGTCTACCAAGGGACGCAACCTCATCCGAGCCCAGCCTCGGCCTCGGGCGGGAACAGTAGTCCCGGACGGATTCACGCCTCGCCCGAGGGCCTCCTCAGGCAGTGAGCGCACCATCGGCTCGCCTGAAGCCCAGCTTGGGCAGACTTTGTCATGCGGTGACCTTGGCCGGATCGCCCTACCAACCGACCGTATCGCATGCGCATTTAATGCGAGGATCGCCTGACACCTTATCCTGACACGCGTGCCTCAGTCGGCAAGGTCAAAGTGACCGCAGTCACTTTGCCCCTTTACTGACCGATCTGACAGGAAAACAGCACTGTTCGCCCCGCTCCGGCTACTGTGCCAACCACCAGGGTAAAACTGAGTCACGATCTCCCACAAGTTCGGCCTCGGGCGCAACAGGGATCTCCGCATCGCCCGACCCTAGGCCTCGGCCTCGGCCTCGAGAGCAGGTCTCCGCCTTGCCCGACCCCCGCCTCGGACCGACTACGCTACAGGGGATACATCATTACTCTACTCCTAGCTAGCTGCCTCAGGCTATGAAGGAACAAGACCGGTGTCCCATCTAAGGTTACTTACTCCGGTAACAGGTAATGATGGTTACCCGCGTGCGCCCCATGACGTCGGATTGCTCTCAATCTCCTACGGAAGCAAGGCAACGTCAGCAGGATCCATGCCGCACCGACAGCTGTGCTTCTACAGGGCTCAAGGCACTTCTCCGATGACCACGATAACACATGTACAGGGCTCAAGGCGCTTCTCCGCCAGCCACGTTAGCACATAGCTACACCCCATTGTACAATCGGGTGTCTCCTTGTGTCTATAAAAGGGGATGTCCAGGGCCTTCCTAAGGCAAAGGTTCACGAGGGAAAGGGGGGGAGACGTTAACGCACGTTCACGTTCACACACGTATCGGGTGGACATACGTGCACACACACGTCTAGGCAGGGCAGACGAGACAGGGAAGAGACGGACACACGCAGGGACTCTCTCCCTCTCTCTTGCTCTCGCCCTCGCGACGCTTGTAACACCTACTACGAGCACCCGATGCGAGATAACATAAGCCTCATTTCCCTCTTGTGTTCCATCTCGCATCAACCCCATACTGGGCAGGGACATGCAGCAACAAATTCACTGGTCGGTTGACGGTCCTCGCGGGTCCGAAACGCCGACAGTTGGCGCGCCAGGTAGGGGCTCGCTGCGTGTTAACAAACACTTTCCCGTTGAGTTCCAGATGGGTAGCCTCCAGCAGCCTCTTCAGCCGGGAACGGTGCTCCGCTTCGGGAGTCTCGAGTTCATGTCCCTTGACGGCAGCTACGACATGATACTCCTCCCCCTCGCAGCGGCGACAGCAACGACGGTTGTCGGCTCGCCCCGGTGGCGACGAACTCGACGACGGCTCCCACCGTGGCAGAAGAGGAACACCCGGGTTTGCCCCGCCACCCTCCCTCGCTAGAGGAGGAGGAGACGGGGCAACCGTGGCCAGGCAGGAGGCGACACCTCGTCGGCTGTCGGACCAGAGCGAGTCGACGACACCGGCACCTGTTGGGGACTTGTTCTCAAATGCTATGAATTAAGAACAAGGCAACATAAAATGTTAAATATCAATGTCCTTCGTCCACTGAAACATTATTTCTCCAAGGATTTAATGAACTTCGGATGAAGGTTATAATGACAACAATTACGAAGGTTATACCTTCGTAATTGAACTCACAAAGATAACATAAAATAAGGCGAAACATAAAGCATCAAAGACAAGTAAATTAGAAGTAAACAACATCATTTACATATTATATAAATTTAAGATGTTCAAATATAATGTTTAGACACACTTATACCTCTGCTTGGCAAAGAATAATTTCCGAGTGATGTGATTGCAATTACAGGAATGGTGAACAGTAAAGGAATACTGTTCACTATTTATAAAGCACAGGACACAGCCTGTGAAACAATTACAATCATACCCCTCATAAAAGTTTACAACAACGACTCAAACTCTTATGGACTAAAAGGTCATTTTATCTTTAAGTTTGTTTGTAATTCCGAAGCTTCATGAACGGCACCCTTCGGCATCTCGTACAAACAGCTTCAGCCGAAGCTGTTTCTTTCTGCAGGACCTTCGGCGACGAAGCATGGTCCCAATAGTAGCCCTTCGCGGTGCTAGATCGTTTTCATAACGAGCTTGATCCGTGAAAAAAGTCTCTTAGGCTTCAGGAAAGCCGAAGGTCCGAAAAACACCTTCCCTTAGCTCGTTGTCGAGAAACGATACAGTTTCCGAGCGCGTAGAAGTCCCACCGTGCAGGTTCACTATTTTGGTCTTTGCGGCCCACCGCGCAGCGGGTGCGAGCACTGTTTGCCTGGTGTGAAAATCCTAACGATTCACCTTCTTACCTGCAAGCACTATATAAACAGACAGGTAGGTGTGAAGTTACCACAGCATTCATTGCTATTGCACTGTTTTGCTGCCAAAAAATTTTAACCATAGCCGAAGCTTGACTCTCGCATTCAGACGAAGCTCCAGTTTGGTGCCTACTTCGTCAGAAGAAAAAGCTTCGGAAGAAAAGGTTATTTAATTTCCAAGAAATCTTTCAAGGAATTCAAAATTAAATGGCCAGAGTGTGATCTACTGCTAGAGTTTGAGCGTGAGGGAGACGAAGCCGAAGGTGCGAAGACTGTTCCTATCTCCGAAAGCAATGCAGCGATCCGGATTGGTGACCTCGGAAAGAATCCCCGTTGCCGAAACAGAACAAGCTGCTGCCGAAGCGGAACAGGAGATATTGAGGAAAGCTGATTCTGACGGTGATTACCATATCGCAGTACCGAGCAAGCCTAGCCATTTGGACTTCGGAAGTCGACTATCTCCAAGGCTGATTTTTTCCAAGATGGTGAAATCGGGCTATTTCAGTGAAGATGAGAAGAAGCTGATTCGCTTCGGGGAGAGGAAACTACCCCGAAGCCAGAAAAGGATGAAATAGTTATTTTCAAGAGTTTTCTAAAAGCTGGGTTTGAGAATTTCCTTTGAATAGAATGATTGCTGATGTGCTGCAAAAGTTTGGGATCTATTTTCACCAACTGACTCCTAACGCCATTGTCAGGCTTAGCGTTTATATCTGGGCTCTCTCAAAGCCAGGGCGGTGGAGCTGTTTGCCGACAGTTTCTGCCGAGTAAATGAGGCTGCATTACCAGACTAAGGCCAGAAAGGATGGGTTGCATGAAAATTTTGGTTGTTATAATTTTGCCTATCGGAAAACCACAAAATTTCCTGTGATTAGCTACCGAAGCAAGTGGCCGGCAGGCTGGAAGTCCAGAATGGTTTTATGTCAAAGTTGACGATGACAAGAGAAGCTGGTACAGAGCCCTCTTGAACTGATCTTCGAAAAAACCAGACCCCGATGCAATATGACAGCAGAAGGTCCAACTTGGACCGCACTAGCTGAATTCAAAATTATTGCGGAGCACATTGGCACTAGAGATTTAGTGCAGGAATTTCTGGCCTTCAGAGTATTTCCAACTATGAAGGAGTGGACTATGCCGAAGCTTAAAGGAGAAAAGAAAGAGGGGGAGCTTGTCTGACTACCCTATCATTATAAGTTTAAGAAATATTTTAAATCACCCTGCCAAGAATGGCCTCGATACAATCGAAATAATGAGTAATGAATTCTTGGAAATTACTCCAAAAAAGAGGACCAACTGATGACAGCAGCCTTCGGCACTCGGCCGAAGCGAAGGCTGAACAGGGTGCTTGATGCTATAGGATTTGAATATTGCTGATTATGGTCGACTGAGCGGAGGATGCTGGAGGCCCGAAGCGAAAAGAATCGCCAGTGCTGCTGACGAAGAGGTCGCCAAGGTGGCCAAAAAGAAAAGGGAAGATTCTAAAAAACTTAGTCCTGAAAAATTGAACCCTGAGCCGAAGGTGGCCACTGCAAGAAAGAGGAAAACTGCATCTCCAGAATCAAAAACGTTGGTTCGAGAAGAAGGTACTCCTGCAACGCCTTCTGCTGTTGAAATAGAAGAGATTATGAAGGTAATGACTGAACCCTTGCCTGTCAAGCTAAGTCCGCTGGCGCTGGAACTGACGAAGTTTTTTTAAAGGACAAGGCAGCTTCGGCAGAAGAAGGTCCTGCACTGCCGAAAAAACGGAGAATTATTCAAATAGCAGATGTAATTCATGGGACACCGTCACCGACACCGGCATCAAGAATTGCTATTGACCAGACTGCCGAAATCGCCGAAGCTAAAGGCGTCGCAGCCGAAGCCACCAGAGCGGAAACCTTCGAAGCTGAAACTGGCGCAGCCGAAGCTGCGGGGCTGAAACGGGGCCACAGAAGATCCAAACCTGGAAGACACACTTGAAGTTATTGATAACATACTCCTAAAAATGACTGAGGAAGAATCTGTTGTGGCCGCGGCGAGCACAGCTACTGAAAAGGGGAAAAACAAGCTGAAGACATTTTGGAAGAAGAAGATTTTGAATTTCAAGATTTACTTGGGCAAGGATTGACAGACGCTGAAAAAGCAGAGCTTAAAAATTGTGCCATAGCCTGCGGATATAAGCCAGGGGCTACACTGTTCGGTGGGGTTAACGAAGGAAAGCTGAGGTGCCTTCGAAACCGCAGCAAGGCTAAAATTGTTAGAACTCTCTGCAAAAACATTGGCTTGCCGAAGCTAGAAGCGGACCTCTGCCGCTACCAACGACACCATATCGCCGGATGCTTGCTTTATGCTAACTTTAAGGTAACAAATGTTATTTTATTATTATTATTATTATTAGGTCGCTTTCTAACGAAGATTGTTTTGACAGAGCATATTATTAAGTAAGGTTCTAAAAATGCAACAAGATCTCGAAGAAGAGAAGAACAAAGCCGTCATCCAAGATTTGGCTGAAAAAGTTGAAAATTACGAAGCTAATCTGAAAAAGAAGGACTTCACCATCCAAGACCTTGAAATCATGGTTAAAGAGCATGAAGGTGCATTAGAAAAGAAAGACTTTGTTATTTAGACTATGGAGGGTTCTTTGGCTGAAGTCCAAACTGAGAATGACAGCTTAAAGAATGAATTGCTCAAACAGTCAGAAAAATTTGAGCAAGAAAAATATCTTGAAGCAAGCCTGAAAAACTGAGGTGGATAAAAATTCAAATTTGCAGAAATCCTTTAAAGAACTTCAAGAGAAATGCCTAAGCTTTGGCGGCCGATGCGTGCAGCGGTTGAAGGATGTGTTTCATTCTATCGGAGCTAGCTCTGAAAAGTTTACACCTTCAGCTGACAACCTGCCCAATACATTAGAATATATTGAAGGCGAAGTTGATGCTCTTGACGAAGTTATTGGTGGGCACGCCGACTTCTGCGCCCTGGTAGCTTCTCGGGGCACAGCTACTGCTTTTCTGAAGGCTGGCTGCACGCATGAAAATATTGTGAATAGATCAAACTTCAACTTGTCAGCATCAGATCTGATAGATATCCCAAGCCTGGCCGAAGCATTGGAAATAGATTCATGACTCAAATCTGGGTAAATGGCGGGCGAAAAATAGAGGGTGACGAAGCTCGAAGTCATCTTAAACCGGTAAGAAGCTTATATTTGTTACTTTCACCTTCCCCTTGAAATTTGTACTTTTCTTATTCAGCTCTTTGATATACGCAGGATGACGAAGCTGAAGAATGACGAAGCTGAAGTTTGACGAAGCCTAGCCTGAAGCTTGACAATTGCTGTAATATAATTTCCTGCAAAAAATTTGAAGAGACTTTTGTAATATAGTTATGGAACAACTCATGTAAATTTGTACGTACCTTGTAATATATTTTGTTTCTGCTATATGTGCACAATCTGCTTTGTTGTGGACGAAACTTCTCTTTTGAGCCGGAGGCGAAAAACACCTTCCCTTCTTTTCGTTCATAACGAAGCATAAAAAAATTTCCTTCAAGTTTTTCCTTATTGCCGAAGCACCTGTCTTTTTTGTGCGGTATAATGATGATTCTATATATGTCTAAATGCATGTTTATGAATGCAAATGACATGATGAAATGTATTGTGCAAGTGAATATCAAAACACATATTCAAAAAACCATAATCATAGCCCTTCAGCGTTGACTTTTCGCTGTAAGCCTCCCTTAGGAGCTTCTTCGCCTTTTACTTTCAGCGGAATCAGCGCTTATTTTTCGCTGTAACCCTCCCTTAGGAGCTTCTTCGCCTTTTACTTTCAGCGGAATCAGCGCTTATTTTTCGCTGTAAGCCTCCCTTAGGAGCTTCTTCGCCTTTTACTTTCGGCGGAATCAGCGTTTATTTTTCGCTGTAAGCTCTGCATTCCTTAGGAACGACTTTTGAGCTTCTTCCTGTTTTCTTTTCTTTTTTCCCTTGGCATTTACATTTACATTTTTGGGGGATATCACTCTCATAGGATTGAAATAAAGAAAATTACATGTTGTGGCCCCATTAAAAAACCTTTCTCCCCCTTTGTAAAGGAAAAGGGTACCACAAAAAAGAATAGAAAAAATTACATCAAACTAAACATAATATCGCCGAAGCTCATCCGCATTCCATGATCTAGGAATGTCATTGCTGTCCATATCCTTCAATTGTAGGAACCGGGTCTTGACGAAGATACTACCAAAAAGGGGCCTTCCCACTTCAGCTGTAATTTGCCTACTGTCTCAGGGTTGG